>CM066031.1:1746020632-1747405632 GCA_033557465.1 Ichthyophis bannanicus | reverse complement strand
TAAACCGGCTAAGTTAGGCCAGCTTTGTTTAAGCCTAACTTTAGCTAGTTTGGGTTAACCAGTTAGAGGTTGAATATCACCGCTGACCACTTAACCCTTGATGCCATACCCAGAATGCCCTGATGCTGAAGGGTTAATGTCAGAGCATTCAGCTGAGCTAAGGGGGGATATTAGTTATCGTATTTAGCTTATACCTTTGCAGTAGTAATTCAAGGTGAGTTTCAGTAAGCATCCTTGTTCCCACAGGCTTATGTATATATTTATTTATTTTATTTAACTATTTTTAGGTCAGGGCGATGCACAGTTAACACAGAAATTGGTTAAACAGTTACACAGAACCCATTAGAACATGTGCGCTTCAACAGGGAGCAGGGCAGGAGAACAAAGGAGGGGACATGCAGGTTGTAATCTAATACCTATGGGGCTGTGTTAATATTTGTATTGCTGGAACGATCATTTGTGATTTCTGGATAGGCTAAGTTATGTTTCCAAAGTGCTGCTAGAATAGATATGTCCTTCACTTTTTGCAGAAGCTTACGAGGCCTGTGTTGTTTTGTATCTTTACTGGGAAGGCTTTGCAGAGATTCGATGTGTACTCTGAGAACACTCGGGGGCATGTCTGGCTGCTTCTTGCTTTCATGGATGGGATGATGAATGTTTTCTGGGTACACAGTCTCCTTGATCAGGTGTTTTGTGCAAGGTGCTTTGCAGGTAGTTTGAGGAAAGATTGTTTGATGTTTTGAATATTGTTAGTAGGGCCTTGTATGTGATACGGTTCGCTATAGGTAGCCAGTACAATTTTCTTAGAATGGGTGTGATGTGCTCAAATTTTGATGAACTATGCAGGATTCATGCAGCGGTGTTTTCTGCCATTTGAAGTGGATGTAGAGCATATTTTGGTAAGCCTTGGAAGATGATGTTACAATGGTCAATATGTGAAAAGACCTTGGCCTGGTAAACTGTGCGGAAGTCTTGAGTTTTGAGAAGTGGACAGAAGTGGTAAAGTATCCTTATCTTTGGTGATTTGCTAATGTGTAATCGATTGGTTAGTCGCTGATTGAGGGTGATTCCAAGGTATCAGACCTCAGATTTCATTTCCAGTTCTGCATTCTGTACCTTTAGAGTGGTTGGTGTGAAAAATGATTCATCTCAAGCTATGTAGAGAACTTCTGTTTTTTATAGTTTAGTGCTAATTTGGAGTGGAAGAGTAACCTAGTGATTAGAGCAACTGCCTAGTACCCAGAAGATCAAGGATTTGATTCCCACTGGCACTCCTTGTGACCTTGGGCAATTCACTTTTCCCTCCATTGCCTCAGAAGAAAGGGCCTGGCAATCTACTTTAGGTGATACATTTCCAAGAAAATCCGGAGGTAGCTGGGTCGCCAGGAGTCAGCACTGACTTGACGGCAAAAAAAAACCCCTGTTATATCTGAGGAGCCATTGGGAGATGACGTTGAAACAGTTTATTGCCGGGGTGTAGGAGGGCTTGATTGTGGAGAAGGGTAGGTATAACATTATGTTTTCTATGTAGATTTGGTAGAAGATGTTGTGAGCCTGAATAAGTGATCAGATTAACTGTATAAGTTAAATAGCAGTGAGGATAGTGCTGAGCCTTCTGGAAATTCTTGTTGTACATACTGCGCAGATTCATGAGACCTTATTTTTACATGCTGCTGACATCCTGTTAGGTATTGTTTGAACTATTTTCAGTGCTGTAGTTTGTATACCAATTGCTTGAAGTCATGATAGCAGAAAGCTAGAAACATGATGACAGAAAAAGACCACATGGCCTATCTAGTCTGCTCTTCCATATCAACCACTACAACAGTCCCCTTTTATCCTTTAGAGATCCTCTGTGTTTGTCCCATGCTTCTTTGAATTCAGTTACTGTCCTCATATCTACCACCTTCCACTGGGAGACTATTTCACGGATACACCACTTTTTCCATAAAGAAATATTTACACGTATCATTTCTGAATCTATCCCCTTTCACCCTCATCCCATGTCCCCTCGTAACAGAGCTTGCTTTCAATCGAAAGAGACTCTCTTCCTGTGCATTTATGCCATGGAGGTATTTAAACATCTCAATCATATCACCTCTATCCCTCCTTTCCTCTAAGGTGTACATAGTAAGATCATTAAAGTCTGTCCTCATATGCTTTATAATGAAGACCACTAACCATTTTAGTAGCCACCCTCTGTACCAACTCAAGTCTGTTTATATCCTTTTGAAGGTGCAGTCTCCAGAATTGCACACCATACTCCAATTGAGGTCACACCAAAGACTTATGCAGAGGCACTATCAACTCCTTTCTTCTGCTGGCCATTCCCCTCCCTATGCACCCAAGCATCCTTCTAGCATTTGCTGTCACCTTTTCTACCTGATTAGCTACTTTAAGATCATCAGACACAATCACGCCTAGGTCCCGCTCTTATTTAATGGACAAAAGTACTTCACCCCCTATACTATATTGCTCCCTTGGATTGCTGCAGCCCAAATGCATGACCTTGTATTTTTTAACATTAAATCTCAGCTGCCAAATTCTAGACCATTCTTCAAGCTTAGCTAGAACCCACCTCATATTATCTACACCTTCCTAGGTGTCTACTCTAAAGCAGATTTTGGTATCATCTGCAAAGAGGCAAACCTTACCCGACAGCCCTTCTGCTATATCACTAAGAAAGATGTTAAAAAGATTCAGCCCAAGGACAGATCCCCGGGTCACACCACTGGTAAATTCCTCCTCAGAGTGAGCTCCATTTACCTGTACTCTTTGTCACCTCCCACTCAACCAATTTTTAACCCAAGCAGTACCCAATTTCTAACCCAAGCAGTAACTTTAGGGTCCATCCCTAGGGTGCTTAGTTTGTTTATGTCACCTGTTGGGAATGTTGTCAAAGGCTTTATTGAAATCTAAATAAACCACATCTAGGGCTCTCCCTCGGTCCAACTCCCTGGTCACCTAGTCAAAGAAATCAGATTTGTCTGACAACACCTACCTCTGGTGAATCCATGCTGCCTTGGATCCTGTAATCCGCTGTACTCCAGAAACCTCACTATATTTTCTTTCAGCAGCACTTCCAATAATTTATTCAACACCAAAGTTAAACTAACTGGCCTGCAGTTTTCAATCACATCCTGCTTTTGTTTAAAGGGACCACATGTTCCTCTCCAATCCTTTGGCACCACTCCTGACTCCAATGAGGCATTGAAAAGGTCAGTCAGTGGAGTTGCTAGAATGTCCCCAAGTTCCCTCAGTATTCTAGGGTATATCCCATCCAGTCCCATCGCTTTGTCTACTATAAGTTTAGCTAGTTTCTCATTAACACAGTCTTCTGAAAAATGTTCAAGATGCCCCTCACTTCTGTTTCTGTTTGTGGGTGTTTCTAAGGTCCTGTTCCTGGTTCTTTATCTGTGAACACAGAGCAGAAATATTTGTTAAACAATTCCGCTTTATGCTCATCAGCTTCTACATATTTCTTCCCTTCACCCTTGAGTCTGACAATTTCACTTTTGCCCTTCCTCTCCTCACTAACATATCTGAAAAATGCCTTATCCCCCCGTTTTATTGCATTGGCTATTTCTTCTTCTTTTTGTATCTTTGCTTTCATGACTACTTTGCTAGCTTCTCTAAGATTTTCCAAATATAGATGCCTGTCTTCCTCTCTCTGTGATCTCTTGTATTTCATGAAGGCCTCCCTCTTTTTCTTGACTTTTCAGCTACTTCTTTTGAAAACCATAGCGGTCTCCTTTTCCTTTTACCTTTATTTGCCATTTTAACAAAAAGGTTGGTTGCTCTTAAAATATCCCCTTTCCGGTGCTGACAGAGGAACGCGGAGGATAAGGGGCAGAACAACAGCTCCTAGGCTGCCTGGACTGCTGTAGCCGGTCCTCGGCTTCAGCGTGGTTTGCTAGCTCCAGAAGTGCCTCAGGAAAATCGGGCAGGCGGACCCCGGGCACCCTCGTGTCGGCGGGGTCTTCTTTCCCTTTAAAAGTTGCTTCGTGCTGAAGTACCTTGTGCTGACAGAGGAACGCGGAGGATAAGGGGCAGAACAACAGCTCCTAGGCTGCCTGGACTGCTGTAGCCGGTCCTCGGCTTCAGCGTGGTTTGCTAGCTCCAGAAGTGCCTCAGGAAAATCGGGCAGGCGGGCCCCGGGCATCCTCGTGTCGGCGGGGTCTTCTTTCCCTTTAAAAGTTGCTTCGTGCTGAAGTACCTTGTGCTGACAGAGGAACGCGGAGGATAAGGGGCAGAACAACAGCTCCTAGGCTGCCTGGACTGCTGTAGCCGGTCCTCGGCTTCAGCGTGGTTTGCTAGCTCCAGAAGTGCCTCAGGAAAATCGGGCAGGCGGGCCCCGGGCACCCTCGTGTCCGCGGGGTCTTCTTTCCCTTTAAAAGTTGCTTCGTGCTGAAGTACCTTGTGCTGACAGAGGAACGCGGAGGATAAGGGGCAGAACAACAGCTCCTAGGCTGCCTGGACTGCTGTAGCCGGTCCTCAGCTTCAGCGTGGTTTGCTAGCTCCAGAAGTGCCTCAGGAAAATCGGGCAGGCAGGCCCCGGGCACCCTCCTCTCAGTGGGGTCCTTGTTATATCTTTGGACTCCTGTTCTCACCGCGGAGCGTGTTCGCGGAGCGTGGATCGAAGGAGCGTGATTAAAGGAGCAGGTTATGCTCCTTAGGCGCTCCTTCGACGATACTGCGGCTCTGCTCTGAGGTCTTTTCCTGTCTTGTTCGCTGAATTGATGGGGAAACGGAAGGCCAAGAATGCTGACAAGGCCCCTACTGTTGCAGCAGGTCCTGGAGAGAAACAGACCAGTCCACTGGACAGGCATTTCATACCTGTCCCTCTTGCGCAGTCTTCACCAGACGGAGTATCCCTCAATTCCAGTGGGAGATCTCCACCTCCATTGCCTGCGCCTGTACAGTCTATGGATTTATCAATTAGGGCTTCTGACTCCGCAAGTATAACTAAGTTACCATTGGTTTTGCCTATTCCAGTACAATCTCAATCTTTGAATGTGGTGTCTGCTATTTCGCCTACCTCGCCTGATGGTGATGTAACATTGAAAGATATTTGGTCAGCTTTAGTAATTATTGATCAGAAAGTTTCTTCTACTTTAAATGCGCTTTGCACCTTCTCTCAAGAGGCTGTTTTAACCTTTCAGCAACTTGATGAGAGGGTACATATTCTTGATAACGCTGTTCAGTCCTTGAATTCTCAAGTTCCTCCACTTCAGGTAGCGCATACAGTTGCTGTTAAAAATTCTCTGGTGTTGTATTCCCGGGTGGAGGCCCTAGAGAATTCCTTTCGTGCATGCAACCTTAGGTTTCTTAATTTTCCTCATACTTCCTTGTTAGCTCCTGGAATACTTTTAGATAAGTATTTCAAAGAGATTCTTAACATTCAAGAACCAATTGTTGTGTCACAGGCTTATTATATTCTTGCTAGTAGCAAAAATGTTAATCCTCAGGAAGGGGGGATGGATGAAATTGTGCCAGTTATTTCAAATTTAACTGCGTTTTTAGAAGACTCTACTGATAATATCTCCACTTGTTCCACTTTACTAGTTATATTTGCCTCCATCGAGGTTAAGCAGCAGATACTTCGTGCTTTTTTCAAGAAAAAATCTGTCCCCTTTTGTGGACAGTCTCTTAATATTTTTCCCGACGTATCCCGCAAGACTCAGCTTCGTAGGAGGCAATTTCTGGCTCTCAAACCCAAGGTTTTGGCCCTAGGGGCCACCTTTTTTTTACGTTTTCCATGTAAATGCTTGATTGGGTTTGAGGGGGCCTCTTATGTATTTACGGATATTACTCATCTTGAGAAATTCGTGATTGATCCTTCAAGTGCAGGCTCTGGAAATAAGTCTGTTAATTAAATGGTAGGTTCTCCAATTGTGTAGGCTTTCAGCCTGGTTTTCAGTATAGATCTTATTTCTTTTTTAGTTAAATTTGTCAGCACCATTTAATGTGGACTTTATATTGTAACATGTTTCTTAGTATCTTGTATGTAGAATGAATTGTACTTATTTTCCTTTTCTAATTTGGTGTATTTTCACTATAAATGCTTAATAAAAAAAAAAATCCCCTTTCTGCATCCCCCCAGCTGTTCCCATCCCACTAATGACTCCCTGAGGTATTGGCCCATCTTGGCAAAGTTAGTTTTCCTAAAGTTTAAGACCCTCACATTTGAGTGGATTTTAACAGCCCTGGTCCTAATACTGAAACACACCATCTGGTAATCACTGGATGCAAAATGATCTCCCACTATAACATCAGAAACACTTTCACCATTGGTAAGCACCAAGTCCAGTATGGCCCCTTCATGTGTGGGTTCTGTTACCAGTTGCCTGAATAGTTCTCCCTATAGAGAATCCAGGATCTCCTTCCTTGTAGATGACACTGCAGCAGGGATGTGCCAATCAACATCT
This sequence comes from Ichthyophis bannanicus, assembly GCA_033557465.1. Lineage (NCBI taxonomy): Eukaryota > Metazoa > Chordata > Amphibia > Gymnophiona > Ichthyophiidae > Ichthyophis > Ichthyophis bannanicus. The sequence continues at coordinate 1,747,399,204 of CM066031.1, read as the reverse complement.
GGCATATTGAAATCCCCTATCAGTATCACTTCCCCTTTCCTATCAATGCTGCATATGTCTTCAATTAACTCTCTGTCCACCTCTTCCTCGTGTGAGGAAGGTCTGTATATCACGCCAATGCAAATAGATTTCTCTTTCCCTCTTTCTAGTTTAACCCACAGTGACTCCTCTCTCCCTTTTAAGCACTATAGTTCCAAAGCTTTAATATTATTTTTTACATATAGTGTCACTCCTCCTCTCCTTCTTCCTGCCCTGTCCTTTCTGAATAAAGTATAGCATGGTATAGTTACATCCCAGTCATGGTTTTCTGTGAACCATGTTTCTGCAACTGTCACTAAATCCATGTCAGCCTCTCCCATTAAAGCTTCAACATCTGGGATCTTATTTCCCATGCTATGGGCATTTATACACACCGCTTTCCATATGTTTCCCCTTTTATCCGTTTCCATAAAGGTATTTAATGTTTTACTTACCTGGGGGCTTTCCCTTACCTGGGAGCTTTCTTCACCCATCCCCAACAAATCTGGTTTAAAGCCCTGTTCAGTAGATTAGCCATCTACTGAAGACTCGTTGATCTTTCTTCAACAGATGGATGCCATCTCTGCTCTGCAACCCTTAGAACAGCATCCCATCATCCAGGAAACCAAAACGCTCTCGATGACACCATCCACGCAGCCATGCATTCATCTCCAGGATGCGAGCTTCTCTTCCTTGGCCTTTACTCTCAACAGGGAGGATTGAAGAAAACACCACCTGTGCCCCTATCTGCTTCATCATCTGTCCCAGAGCCATGAAGTCATTTCTGACATGCTCAGTATCATTTGTGCCGACATCGATTACATTGAGTAATAGTTAGTGGGCTTGATGAGTCTCGGCAAACTCTCATAACATCTCAGATTTTGGCACCTGGCAGACAGCATACTACTCTGGACATCAAGTCTGGTTGACAGATGGATGCCTCAGTACCCCTCAGAAGAGATTCACCAACCACCACTACCTTTCGCTTCCTTGAGGTCACTGATCCTGCAACTTTGGGGTGCTCAAGCTCTGGATCTTTCCTTTCCAGGGATGCTTTCACCTCCTCCACTTCCAGGGCTGCATAATGATTCTTCAATTCAAAGGCTGGAGAAGTTGGATTGGTGATTCTGCAGGCCCTGGTGACTTGTGTCCAACCTTCATCATTCTGTAGGCTCCCATCTTCTCCTCTGCTGGAGAACATATGAACATAAGATATGCCATACTGGGTCAGACCAAGGTCCATCAAGCCCAGTATCCTGTTTCCAACAGTGGCCAATCTAGGTCATACGTACCTAGCAGTTTCCCCAAAAGACACAGCTTGGAGAGTTGGATGTTGCAACTGGCATTGGGACCTCTGTCTGGACAGAGGCAGATACAATTTTTCCCCGCCATTGTTCAGTTGGTGGAGCTTAGGTATCTGTTAAAGCAAAAGAGAGAGACACCTACCAAAGTACCAGCCAGTTTCCCAGCTGTCCCTTCAGAGAAAAAACAGTTAAATCTCTTTTAAGTGTATTATAAATGTGCTGTTCCAAGTCCCTGTGTTGGGGAGGTGCTCTGTAAAGCAAGACTGCTCACTAGGGGTGGGTGGGAGTTGGGGGGAGTAGTGAGGGAACTAACACCTGATGAGGTGTCAGTAGCTTCAAAGAGCTGAGAAAGATACTAAAGCAGAGTTTTAAACCTACCCTCGTAAACAAAATATTTCCCATTTTAAAGCACCAAAAAGAATGTACCTTTGTTTTAAAAATGTACCAAAACCCTTTTAAGAACTCCCAGGCAGAGAGCTAGTAATTTAAAAAGCCACAAACTCTTACTTTGATTGAAAAGTATAGCCCCTGTTAAGAATGCCTCAACAGTGCAAGGCTCTGAAGCCTTTGATGCAGGCCTCAGCTGCTCTCAGTTCTTTCACAGGCTAATCAGGCCCACTAACTCCTGATGAGTTGTCAGTAGCTTTAAAGGACTGAGAAATATACTAAAGCAGAGTTTTAAACCTACCCCACTAAAGAAAATATGTCCCCTTTTAAACCAAAACACCAAACAGAATGTACTCTTGTTTTAAAAATGTGCTAAAACCCTTTTAAGAGCTACTAGGCAGAGCTAGTAATTTAAAAAGCCACAAACTCTTATTTTTGCTTGAAATGTATAGCCCCTGTTAGGAATGTAAATTATATCAAATGCAGCTGCTATCTCAAGGAAAATTAAGATGAAACCTTGCTTCAGGTTTTCAATTCCTCTTATGAACTTGTCAAGGAATGATGATAAAAGTTTTTACAGCTCTGTGGTGTTCTTACCTGAAGCTGTGTTGGTGTGGTCCAGTGGTACATGCGAGCTAATGTGTTCTTGGAGTTAGTGTTGGACTACTTTTTTTATTATTTTTGCCAGGAATGGAAGGCTAGAGATAGGTCTGTATGAATTTGTGTTGTTATCTTCTGAGTTGTTGCTGTTTAGCATAAGCTGAACAGAGGCACCCTTGAGTGGGGTGGGCAAGAAGCATTGGATTAAGGATAAGTGTATGATCTTGGTTAGGAATATGCTTAATTCTGATCATGCTATTTGGATCCAGTTTACTGGACAAGGATCAGTTTTGATGTGGTTGTGATGAGCTCATGGATGATCTTTAGGGACCATATTGAAGGACTGCAGAGTATGGCTGAGTGAAGTGATACTCGGTGTGATCTAAGTTAGTCTAAGGGGCTTGTTTACAAAGCCGCGGTAGTGGTTCGCGATCGCGATCGCAGCCGCGGCCCCATTGAAATCAATGGGGCCGCGGCTCCGATTACGATCGCAAACCGCTACCGCGGCTTTGTAAACAAGCCCCTAAGTTTGCTTTGAAAGAAGTCAGCAAATATTTGTGGACTGGGAGTATTGATCCTTCTGATATCATTAAGCTCTTTCGCTAGTGATATGACTATGCCAAAGAGCTCTCTTGATCAATTTAGTGAGCTCGTGATGAGTTTGTGTGGTGTTCCCTCTTTGTTTTATGGACCATGACACGATAGTCTTGCAATTTGGATGTGTACTTAGCCTAGTATTGCATTGTAAACCGCCTCGATGTAATGGGGGGCGGTATATCAAGTGATTATAAACAATAAACAATGTCTTTTGTTGACACCATTTTCATTCCATCCTTCTGAGCACTTTTTAAAATTCTTTTAGTTCTTTGGAGTACTAGGTGGCAGAGTGTTCTATGTTTGTGGATCCTTTGGTCTGTGTGGCGAAAGCACTTTGGTTTATAACAGTGTTCTAGTTGTTTATGAGTTTGTCAATATCAGTTGATTCTATCTCCAGTTTAGACAATGAATTAGCTAGAAATGTGTGTCAAAGCATCAAAATCTTCAGTTTGCTTGCTGAGTTTGGGTTTCTTTCAGGTGACCATGCATGTATATAATATGGAGCATAATGGTGTTGTGAGCAGATCATAGTATGGGTGATCATTAGGGTGAAGTTTGATTGCCCTGATTAAAGGTTTCTGTGGCAGCAAAAATAAAGTCAAGTGTACTACCTTTTTCTTGGGCAGGTTTGTGTTTAGTCTATTGGTTCCATAGCCTCTAAAAAGGTCTTAGAATATAGTGGAGGCAGTGATGGGAGGGTAAATTCTCCCATGAGCCAGAGGTGTTTCCTTTGTGTAATGTGGCCACATACTGCTTTCAGGATTGTTGGGAAGTCAATGGAGCTTGAAGTTGGAGCTCTGTATATTAGACTTATTATTAGGTATTTATTTGATATCACTATGATATCACGTCCAAGTGTGCTATGTTTTTATGACATTGAATTTTAGGTTGCTTTTGGCTATTATGAAGACCTCTCCTGCTCTACAGTACATCCTTGGGCAATTGAAGAGCTCCTTATTTTTTAATCTTGATTAGTGTGTAAGGACATTTTCAGTGTTGGTGAGTCAAGACTCACTTGTATAGTTTAACATAATCCGTTGGTAAGGGTACCTTATCTCAAGCTGATCTTACATTAATAAGCAGGCAATTTAGGTTATATCTATGATGTAGTGCTTAGTCATAGTGTGCTATTGATGGTTGCAGAGGTATTTAAATTAGTGCGCTGGGTCCCCGGTTGTGTGTCTTTGGTGTGGACTTGAATGTGCCATAGAAGCTGTTACATCTGAGCTCTTGAATAATTAAGATCTGGTTGGGCTGAGAATGGTTCGGTGTGAAGGATTATAATGTACCTTAGCAAGCAGATGTTAGTGGTGAGGAAGGACAATCTGGTGTAATGAAGTGGATTGTCATATTGGGTAAGTAAGTGTGAGGGTTGTGTGTGTGTGTGTGTGTATGTATGTAAGTGTGTGTGAAGGTTAGAGTTCTCTAGCATGTTTGGTTGGAAGGAAAATTGTTTGTCCATAGTCCTTGTGTTAAGCTTGCTCAGGAATATATTGAGTAATGATAGGCACTTGAATGCGCTAGTTGCAATAGCTTGTACTCACTGTGCTAGGTTGTATAAGAGATCTGGGGTGACTGCGGTCCTCTTCTTCGGCCTTTCAGTCCATACCTAAGAGCCACGACAAGACCACCTGGGTGGTCTTACAGGAGGAAGCCACGGTGTACTGAGGCTCTTTCCAGGGACAGAGCTTACCGCTACCTTAGGGAGCCTATCCTGAAACTTCAGGATTGTTTCTGAGTGCCAGTGCCGTTGAACGCTCAATCAGATCACAGATGCCTGTTCTGTGAGGCCGAATTGGGTTTGCGGCATCGGTGCTGTGGGACTGCTGCAGCTTCAGTGCAGTAGCTTGTGAGAGGAAGCCACGGTATACTGAGGCTCTTTCCAGGGACAGAGCTTACTGCTACCCTAGGGAGCCTATCCTGAAGCCGCAGGAGCAAGTCTGGGTGCCGGTGCTGCCAAATGCATAAAACAAATCAAAGCGTTATAAAATCAATCATTCTATGTCTCCTCAGACCTCTCTCTCCTAAAACATTAAAAGGGTCTTTTTAGAAGTCCTATATGTGATTTCCATGCCTGAAAATGCCCATTCATATTAATATAGTAATGTAGTATATGATGGCAGATAAAGACCAGCATGGTCCATCCAGTCTGCCCAGAAAGGTGGCCGCTCTATTAAGGTCACATTGCCCTTTGCCTTTGTTAAAGGTTGTACCCGCTGCTCTTTGCACATCACCCCCCTCTATTTATTGAAGTATAAAGGATATTTACGTTTATTTTGATTCCATCCCCTTGCTAGATAGGGATCCTCTGTGCCTGCCCTATGCCATTTGAATTCTGTCACTGTTTTTGCCCCTACCACTTCCATCAGGAGTGCATTCCAGGCATCCACCACCCGATATGTTTTGCTTCTTCCAAAAATCCTAGCAGTATGTTAAAAGGAATTTCTCCTGGCTCCCACACCTCAGCATATCCCTATATGCAAAATGGCAGACCAGGGTATATATGGGGAGAGATATGCATGGGCATGTTCTGAAATTTGGCCATGGATATGGCAGATATCCATATCCGACACATACAAGTTTCTGAAATCGGACCAAAGCCTGCACATGTTCGACCCATTACTCTATATGTCCCCACTTTGTCTTTTATGTGTTTCTTTCAGGATGCAGACAGGCCAATTTTACAAGGCACTTACATGTGCCCACTTTTTCTGCTGTCTTTCCTGCTAAATTACAGATCTTTTGACTTGGACATTCCCAATTTCACCTACACAGCCTTTCTAAAATGTGCTTTCACACAACTACGTTTTCAACAGCATGATTTCAGTTAGTTGACTTCCTCATTCAGTTGTCAAGGGAGTTTATTTCAAAATGTGGGCACTATTCCACCAAAATCTTGTTTCCTAGTACTGACAAATTTAAAATCATAAGGTGCAAAGATCACCAAACTAGTATATACCTGACCACCATCTCCCTTAAAATGCCAGTCCCCATATTATGCAAAAGCTGTTGACCTGCCTTTGTACCTTTTAAGAAGCAGGTTCAAGCAGGACAGCACTACTCAAGAAAGTACCACTGGGCTAGAGATGGCGACACCTTTTCATCATTACATATCCTAAGAAGGGGTCATTACATCCTCAGGGAGGACTACCCCACCCTCTCCACTATCCATATGCCTACGGAACCAGCAGGTGAATTCAAGACCCAGCTCACTAAAGATGTTTTCTTATTCTATGCCTAGCTGAGAAAAAAAACGTAGTGAATTTGGCAAATACAAGTTCTATAGGCAAACACACACACACAATGAAAGGGTGATGCAACTTTTGTCAGTCTTTTCAGTTTCATGAATCAAAGGTATTCACTGATCTTAGATACAATGCTTGCTGCAGCTTTTGACTTTGCTTAAGGAAACTGTTTAAAATCAGTCACAGAAATAAAGTATTGTGTGCAGCATGTTTTCACTAGATTGCACAGTGTAGAAATGAAGTGAGAATACTGTGATAATTTGTAGGCTTCTGGACAGTATAGCCATAATCCAGAATTAGGAGAGCCTGAAAGTATCATTGCTCTAAAGACAAGTTGTAGTTTACTTGGAATTCTAAATTGCACCAGATACAGGATACACAGTATTGCTACTGAATCTATTCTCTTCCTTTCTTAATTTGCACAAAACCTCGGCATGCTGGGGCTGCAAAGACTGCAGGTATGCTGGGCCTGAAAAGGATGCACTTAAAAGTACGGGTAAACGTAGATCGATTGTTTACATCATCAGAATATAAAAAGACTAGGGGGCAAGTAATGAAGTTACAAGGTAACCTATTTAAAACTAATAAGAGAAAATATTTTTTCACTCAACGTGTAATCAAAATCTTGAATTTGTTACCGGAGGATGTAGTAAAAGCAGTTAGTGTAGCTGGATTTAAAAAAGGTTTGGACAAGTTCCTGGAGGAAAGGTCCATAAACCATTATTAAAAGGGACCAGGATATCACTGCTTGACCCAATACAAGCATTGAGGAACCTGTGTCTTTTGGGGAGACTGCTAGGCACTTATGACCTAGATTGGCCACTGTTGGAAACAGGATACTGGGCTTGATGGACCTTGGTCTGACCCAGTATGGCATATCTTTTATGTTCTTATGTAACCTTGTTTTGAACCCAGTAAGCAGTTTATTGTTAAAGAACTTCTACTGTATGGGTATTTTTCCAGCAAAGGAAAACCATACATAAGACATGAAAAAGGATTAGAATTCATGCCAAATTATTTGTCGGCTCTTAACTCTTAGCAGTTAACTACACATAAATGAACAGATTCTTTTCTGTGTAACTATTTAGACTTCTACAAATATCAACAACTTGCCTACTCATTGCAGACAAATTTATAGATATAGATATAGATAGAGAGAAAGAACAAAACCAATACACCTCTTTAAAAAGCTTGCATCATCGCATTCAATACTCTATGTTGTGCTGCCTTAGTTTGCATTGATTTTTTAAACAAACGTTTTTATTAAATAAGAGCACTCTTATTTCATATCTGCTTATGACTTGGCATAAGAGTTGTCCAGTGATGAGTTATTAAGATTACTATGCTTATCTAAACTCTGTCCTACACACTTTAAAAGATAAATCATATTAAGCACTTTACAGTAAATTTATAACAGGTCACCTAGGTTGAGAAGGCAAATAGATTCATATTTGTAGTCTATTTTACTGAAACACATAGGGGCCCTTTTACTAAAGTGTACTAAGCAGTTAATGTGTATTTTCATGTGCTGTAATTGCCTGCTTGGGGCCGTGGTAACTGTTACTGCAAGGGTATGACAGTTACTGCAGCCGATTTGTAGGCCAATTACCACTCGCGCAATTGGGTGCTGCATGAGGTAGGGGCCAAGAGTATACGTGGTGAGTACATTGCAGTTAGCACAGGGGGAACATATGATGCGCTGTCAATATTGCCATTAGCCTGAGTGCACTGAATGACACCTAATAGGTGGAGGTAAGCGCACCTGCAATAATAGCGCTGTGGTTACGGTACATACTCATTTGCTAACTGTTGGGAACATGCTAGTCATACTCCTGACAGTTACTGCAGGTGCTTTGCATTTAAGCCACATTGGGCTGACCTCTAACCCTGGCTATTCAACACGATGCCATTGAATATCCAAGCTTGGCGCACAGAAGGCACAACCACAGAGCCTAACTGGGTAGCGGCAATACTGCACTGCTACCCTGTAAGCATCCTAGGCCAAAACTAAGAGAGCCAAAAGCTGGGCTAGTTTAGCCGTGGATAGCGGTACAATATCGTTGCTACCCGGTTAGCGGCAGTCTCTGCTTCTGCTCTGCCCTGGAACGCCAACTGCCCTGATGCTAACCGGATAGCTTCAGAGTACCTAGGGGACTTAGAAGGGGATATTCAATGGCCATTGAATATCCCCATTTAAGCTATTTATATGGTTTACTGGGCTGTAAACCATGTAAATGCCTTTCGAATATCGGGTCCAATATGTTTTGTGATAAGCGTGCATTAGATGCAAAAACCTAACACACTTCAGTAAATGGGCCCCATAGGTATCTATGGGTGGGTGTTTACTAATGGATGCTAAGGTATTGCATGTAAACGCCAATAGTGCTGAATATAGTGCATTAAATGCAACACCACCATGTAAATTGTTGGGGGCATGGAAAGCATTTCCCCAACAGTTAATGAGGAGCCCCGTCCATTAGCTCATTCTGCATTTAGCCTGGGTGCACCTAACGCCACTTATTGAAGTAGCATTATGGAAACCCGCACTAATACAACATGATATCGCAGCTTCGTTTTATTTAGCCAAAACATTCTGATATCACGACCACAATCCCTGGGATTAATGGACACAGTTCTGAAATGATTCCAATCATGTCTGATGGGTAGACAACATATAATCAGATAATGCTATGTTATGCATACCTTTCTCTACCACATCCCCCACCTACACCAACTTGTCAATATGTTTTACAACAGTCACATACTGGCTGTCCAAACATAATCTCTTTGTAAACTTCAAGAAAACAGAAGCTCTCTTTATGACAATAGACCCAGCGTTCCGCCCTCTGACATCTAATTCCCAGAACCCCTCAAGCCACACTAGAAGTCACATCCCAAGTACACTACTATGGCATCACTCTGAATCAGTGCCTCACATTACAACCACATATTAACCACAACTTAAAACTCATTAACCACAAGATGAAAAAACTACAGCACCATCGACTATTACTAGACTCAAGTGATTTCTGCACAGTCTTTCAATCCTTGGTGTTCCTTCATATAGACTAGTGCAACATCATTCTCCAAGGACTGCCAAAATACACATTTCATCCAATACAATTAGCAAAAAACACTGCAGCTCGCATTATACAAGGAAAGTCCAGATCAGAACATATAACACCAAGTCTAAAACAGCTCAGCTGGTTTTCCAATGCAAGCCGAATAAAGTACAACATCCTTTTGACTACCTTTAAGATATCCTTGGAATACTTTCAATACCTCCTGCATAAGGTGCCGAATAGCAGAACCAGAAGAACAATCGCACAGGACACTTTCAATGTTCCCCTGCTAAGAGCTAAATTAAACCAGTCCACCTCCAACCAAGCCTCCTCCCTATTTGCTCCAACCATCTGGAACAACCTCCCCAGCTGTCTACACACAATCTCAGACCTAACAAAACTTCCATCGGAACCTGAAGAACTACCTCTTCAAAGAACACTTTGACAATGTAACCTGAAACCCCTCGCCTTTCTTCCCCCCTTCCCCAGCCACCCAACACTATGGGGCATGTTTACTAGAAACATAGAAACATGATGACAGAAAAATACCACATGGCCTATCTAGTCTGTCCTTCCATATCAACAATTACAACAGTCCACTTTTTACCTTTAGAGATCCTCTGTGTTGGTCCCATGCTTTTTTGAATTCAGTTACTGTCCTCATCTCCACCACCTCCACTGGGAGACTATTCCACGGATCCACTACTCTTTCCGTAAAGAAATATTTCTGCATATCACTCCTGAATCTATCTCCCTTCACCCTCATCCCATGTCCCCTCGTAGCAGAACTTGCTTTCAATTGAAAGAGGCTCTCTCCCTGAACATTTATGCCACGGAGGTATTTAAACATCTCAATCATATCACCTCTATCCCGCCTTTCCTCTAAGGTGTACATATTAAGATCCTTAAGTCTCTCCTCATATGCTTTATAATGAAGCCCACTAATCATTTTAGTAGCCACCCTCTGCACCGACTCCATCCTGTTCACATCCTTTTGAAGGTGCGGTCTCCAGAATTGCACACTATACTCCAAATGAGGTCGCACCAAAGACTTATACAGAGGCATTATCACCTCCTTTTTTCTGCTAGCCATTCCTCTCCGTATGCACCCAAGCATCCTTCTAGCTTTTGCCATCGCCTTTTGTACCTGTTTAGCTACTTTAAGATCATCAGACACAACCACGCCTAGGTCCTGCTCTAGTTTAGTGGACAAAAGTACTTCACCTCCTATACTGTATTGCTCCCTTGGATTGCTGCAGCCCAAATGCATGACCTTACATTTTTTAACATTAAATCCCAGCTGCCAAATTCTAGACCATTCTTCAAGCTTAGCTAGATCCCTCCTCATGTTATCTACACCTTCCAGGGTGTCTACTCTATTGCAGATTTTGGTATCATCTGCAAAGAGGCAAACCTTACCCGACAGCCCTTCCGCTATATCACTAGCAAAGATGTTAAAAAGAATCGGACCAAGGACAGATCCCTGGGGCACACCACTGGTAACATCCTTCTCCTCAGAGTGAGCTCCATTTACTTGTACTCTTTGTCGCCTCCCACCCAACCAATTTCTAACCCAAGCAGTAACTTTAGGGTCCATCCCTAGGGTGCTCAGTTTGTTTATCAGTCGCCTGTGAGGAACAGTGTCAAAGGCTTTTCTGAAATCTAAATACACCACATCTAGAGCTCTCCCTCGGTCCAACTCCCTGGTCACCCAGTCAAAGAAATCAATCAGATTTGTCTGACAAGACCTGCCTCTGGTGAGTCCATGCTGCCTCGGATCCTGTAATCTGCTGGACTCCAGAAACCTCACTATTTTCTCTTTCAGCAGCGTTTCCAATAATTTACTCACCACCGAAGTTAAACTAACTGGCCTGTAGTTTTCAACCACATCCTTATTTCCGCTTTTGTATAAAAGCACCACATGAGCCTCTCTCCAGTCCTTTGGCACCACTCCCGACTCCAACGAGGCATTGAAAAAGTCAGTCAGTGGAGTTGCTAGAACGTCCCCAAGTTCCCTCAGTATTCTAGGGTGTATCCCATCCGGTCCCATCGCTTTGTCTACTAAACTGCGGTAATGTCATTTGCATTAGGTTCTGCGGTAAAGGTACAGATGCCCATATAAAGGCATGGGCGGGGCATCAATATGGCAAAAGCCATGTCAGGTAACGCGCGTTATAAGGCACGTTATAAGGCATAGTGCAAGGCACGTGCCTTAACATGCCTTGTACTGTGCCTAATTAGGAGCCTTATAACGCCTTATAAGGATTGCTGGCAACTGTGGTGAGGGTACTATGGGCTGGCACAGGGGTGTCCAACCCTGTCCAGGAGGGCCACAATCCTGGCAGGTTTTTGGGATAGTCCTAATGAATATGCATGAGATATATGTGCATTAGAGATATCCTGCCAACCTGACTGGTTTGTGGCCCTCCAGGACTGGATTTGGAGACCCCTGCTTTACACCTCTGTCATTTAAGATTGTGAGTGGACAAGGTGCAGATGTCCTAAACATCAAAAAGGGTAGATAGAATTTGTCACATTCCTTCTCGCTTCTCACCTCCACCAAAATGTTGTCTATTGGACAACATGCAGAACAGCATTGCACATGCAGAACAGCAGCCTATAGCTGACCACCAGATGGTGTCTGCACCTCTCCGGTACTGCAGCGTGGTAAGACAGACTGACAGTGCGTGATACTGGCACAGAGTAGCTACAGACCATGCCATTGTGCAGTTTCCGTGTTCACCCTGAGGGATAGGATGGGCACCCAGCACTAGGTCCACAGTACATGTGGTGCTAGAGATAGGTCCTGCTGCACATCCCCAGCACTGCCAGTGTGTGACAGGTGTTCCCAGAAGTGCAACTGAAGGTACACCTGTTCCAGCTGTGTTCTGCAGTCACATGTGGCCCTGTGGGACTGGACACCACCCAGGTTAGGGCGTACCTGGTGTTAAGGTCTGGCTTCTATGGGTACCTGTTATCAGGGCAGTGGGGTCTCTAGACTCGCATGAGGGCTATGTAGCACTGCCACTATGGGTTGAAGTGGTATGCACTGTATACCCCAAGGGGCCTCAATCACCCCTTTTGTAGATGAGGGTGTGGTGGGACAGGTGCTTGCACCCTGCAGAATGGCTGCAGTACCAGCAACCACAGTCCTGCTGGCGGATGACAGCCCTCCAGGGCTGCTGGGCCAGTGCCATACCTGTGACCATTGCAGACCAGCAGTGATGTTTGGGGTAGGCTCAACTGCCCCACACCACGGTCTGCCATTCATCAACAGACAGCACAGTCAGACTTCACCTGCAGCATCCTACAAGGTGTTCCCACCATGCACAGGTGAACTGCAGACAGCCCACTAACCAGTCCATAGTGTATGCTCACAGGGGAACCCTGTGCACCCAGAGATGGGATGCATAGCACAGACAACAAGCAGGTACCTCCATGATTGGGCCCCAAAACCGGGAACACACAAGTATCACTAGAAACAAATAATGTATGGCACTATGTGGGAACATAGACATGCCATGGTCACTGCTCGGTGAGAGCAACCCCCCCTCCCCCAGCATGACATGCTGTGGCCACCCTGTCCATGTAGGTGGTGGTCAAGCACTACAGTGTCCCAGCCATTGCCCTTCACCCTGTACAGATGCATCCTGGCCAGTCCGCCCTGTCTGGGCCATACCCACAACACCTTGCTCCTCATTATGCACATTTGCAGGCTAACACTGGAAGCAATGTGAGCAATGTGGGCTCAGTGAGGTGTTGGCAGACACAAAACAATGGAGAGACATACAGCCCCCCTGCAGCCCCCATGCCCCATTTGCGCCATCACCATAGTGGCCTTTCATACCAGGGCATTATGCTGTTGCTGCAAATGGAGCACTACTATCACCTTTCTTGGGCTCCCTGTCTATGCTGTATATTGCTGACACTGAAATGGTTTCTCTCTCTTGCAAATGTATGCTAACGCCAGGTTTTCAGTTGCGTTAGGATTCAGCCCTTAATTTCTCCGCGTTAGTGTGGAAGGGGCCTCTCCCCGCCCACTCCCCGCCCATTGACCCCTTCTCTCCGCCCTCTCTCCACCCTCTGCCGGGAACGTTAAGGCACGTTATGTAAAGTTAAGGCACGTTAATGTTACGTTACGTTAACGCGCCTTAACGTTACATAAAGCGCCTGAACGTAGCCGCTGCTACGTTACCGCAGTTTAGTAAACATGCCCCTATGTAACCCTTCTCCTGACTTACAATTATCCCAATGTCGAATGTATATTTAATTCAGTTCTCCCTTCCAATTTAATCCCCTTGTTTCATGTAACAGTTGAAGTTCATTGATTTTATTTATTTATGTATTTATTTTTTTAAAAACGTGTTTTAATACCACTTTATCTTAGATTCAAAGTGGTTTAAATTGCAACTCAAAGTAGAACATATATTGTAACATTATAACAGGGACAATAACATGGAAGCAAACTATGTAACAGGGTTAGGCATTATGACTATATACTGTACACTGGCATGTGTGCTGTCAGTATGTTTTGGGTGTGGGGCATGGGGGGTAGGAGTAAGGGAAGTAAATGGTAGGAGATATGGGGGATTTAAGTGTGACTATCAGTTAGCGTGTCCTTAGTGTCTGTAAAGAGGTATGTTTGTAAACCGTTTTGACTTTGAGATAAAATGGTATATAAAAATAGCCAAATAAATAGATAATACAGTTAGCACGCGGTGTGAACACAGCATTAACCGCGCTGAGCTCACCACCTCCACTCTGCACCCCTAACCTAATGCAGGTTGCACAGTTAGTGCAGGAATCATCCCACACTAACTGCTATGGTCCTGCACTTGGTAGCAACGTCTTTCCCAGCATGCCTGTTAGTAATAGACCCCCTATGTGCCTTCATAACATGCTAGTGGTAAACCAGCAGAAATCACAGCTAGAAATATACTTCTGTGTCCCAAGTAAAGTATGTATGTAGGTCTGTGTTTTATATCCTATGGAGTATCTTTACTAAGGCCCACTCTAGTAATGTGGGTTTGGGCCGCATTGCTAGCGCAGGAAACCGCACTAGATGCAGAGGGAATGGACAGCCATCTCCCTGAATTTAGTGCAGCTCACACTTTAAAACCACACTGCAGAGTAACTACTGCTACCTTTTGTGCTGGTAGTAGTTGCTCCCCCCTAGCGCCGGCAGCACAGGCTTACAAGGCCTATGCCAGCATCACATTGCGATGGAAATGCCCCCACACCCCCAGTCACCACCCTGACGAGCGCTGCCTAGGTAATATGGGGTTTTTTTAGCACAGGGCCTTGCACTACTTTTTAGTGTGGAGCCAAAACCGCAAGCTAAGCCCATGCTACACGGGTAGTGTGCTTTAGTAAATATTCCCTTCTGTGCGTATTTTACAATTTTGTCCATGCTCTGCCAAATTCCACCCCAGGTTGCATATAAGTACGCGAGGCGTTCTCACCATGTGTACTTGTACACACATTTCCCTTGAGGTAATTTTATGAAAGCCTTTCTGCATGCATAAAATAAGGGTTTACATGCAGAAAATTACCCCCTTCAAGGTTAACAATGACCCATTATAGAGGGTACACGTAGGGGGAGCTCATTTTCAATAGAGAATGCTTATGCAAAGAAAGTTCCATTGTTCATATGCAGGACTCTTTCATTAATACATGAGGACCATGGGCAACTTTTAGCAGCCACTGAAAAAGGCTACAGTACTCAGTACCAACCAATATCCCCTCAAAAAAAGCCCTGGGAATTAGCTTGAATGAGGGGGAAGAGAAATTCTTTTCTAATACTGAGTAGATTTAAAAGAAACTAAAGTGAAAGGTGATTCTGGCAAAACAAAGTAAATCAATTGTATATAGCACCATAACAGCAGTTAGTGACGGTAAAGGTAAAACAATTACTATCTATTCTAGTCGGCCCATGCAAAATACACTAATCACTTTTTTGTTCCACCGTGAAATTCAGCTTTGCAATTTAATACCAAACAAAGGCAATTTATAATCATCTTTGAGTGTTCTAATTTTCTCTTATAATTTCATCTAGAATTCCAAAAACAGCATAATGGGCAAACAGACAGATGGCCAGCAAGACTTATATACTGGTGGACCACCTCTGAATCCTTTTCCCCTCGACCCCTGCCCAATAAAACTCTCATCTCCAAATTCCTCCTCAAGACCACAGCTGACCCTTTAATTCCCCAGCATTTTAGAATCCCCAAGCTGACCTCTCTGTCCTCCAGCCCTTCGTCATACGCCAGCTATCTATCCCCTACGTAGTGCACCCCTCCCTCGTTTCCTTCCTTCCCTGCTAGTACTGATCATGCCAGCAGAAACAAAAGGAGAGCCGGCTGCACATTTCTCCTTCGCCAGATGGAGCCTAACCGAAGCTTTGAACCATTCAAAACATTGTACCTTCATATGGTCCAAAGAACTAGTTGAGCCTGAGTTGTAGATGTAAAGAAGGCGGCATGAGACACTGCTTATCTCTTTCTCCTTCCACTGGTTTGCTCAACAGTTGTAAGAACAGTAACACCGATGATGGTCTTTGACCCTGTGGTATGGGTAACAGGGCCATAACTAAAGGGGTACAATAAAAGGCAGCCACCCAAGACATAAAGGATTTGAGGGGAGAAAAATGACTATAATGCTAGTGTTGGCTGACAGCCAATGAAAACCCAGGAAAGTTGTGGGGATCGGGTTGGGGAAGAGATAAAACAAAGAACAATGGACCGGAGAAAAGGGGTAGAGGGAGAGAGAAATACTGTACATTGAGAATGAGGATAGAGGCAGGGGAGGTGTAAATACAGTGGGCTACTCCAGATATTTAAATGCCTACTCACAGCTCTGCTGGTCCACTCCAGCTGCAGTCTTCCACTCCTCCACTCATTTTGCCTTGTGCACCTGTGATGTCAGGTGTCATAGCGGATGCGTTTTTATTTTCAGAAAAATATGCTAATAAGATTTATGGAGCAACCTTTAAGAAGGCCTTACAGACTCACTTGTTTCAGCTAGCTTATGACCACATACCTTAGTCAGGACATGAACCGTTAGGTACTTTTTTCCAGCTTGTAATTAGTTCTCCCAATTCTCCCCTAATTCCCCCTGCACGATCCAAGTTCATGTCCCCATTTAATGTTTCAATGTTTAGCCACCTGTTCTGTTTAATACCCGTTCTATGTAATCTCGATTCCATTGTAAAATACCTGTTCTATGTAAAATTGTTTCTACAGTTCACAATATATTTAACCCACTCTGATTTTAAAATAGTGCGGTATATAAAAGCAAATAAATAAATAAATAAACAATTGCAATGTCCATTATAGGGGTTATTCCAGAACCTGAATACGAATTTGTACGTGCGCCAGGGACGTTTATGTGCCAAAAACATCTTCGGACATATTCCGGTACATGGCACCCATGCACATTTATCTCTTTTGCATGAGGACGTCAGAATGTGCCTGGGAGGAGCAGAACAGGGGTGTGGTTTGCTGCAGAAACATGTGAAAAAACATTCAGGAAAGGCCTGTGTACATTTTCAAACTTTCCTGCAGACGTGCCCATTATTATTGTCCGAGACATGGAATAAGGCCAGTACTTAGAACATTTTCTGCTGTGTTTTATAATTCGTCCCTGCAAGTGTGTGTGTGTGTGTGTGTGTGTGTGTGTGTGTGTGTGTGTGTGTGTGTGTGTGGTTTGAGGGTTGAATGGATAGATCTGGTGTGCTGATCTGTAATTCAGGGGGGACTTGAATGCCTGGTCAGAACGCGGACCTTACGGATGACCATAGTAACTCCAGGTGCCACTCTGACAGGGCAGCCATATAGCAGCTGTGCCAAGCACTGGGAGACCTCACAGCTGTTGTGCCAATATTCTCCAGATTGTGCCATGTGGCCTAAATCTTTACCCAGGATCTATGCAAGCTGAGAGAGTAGTGATATATCTGGAGGCTGGCTACTTGGTATGATGACACAAGGATCCCCCCTCCCATGCCCACACAGGCCTGACCAGGGGAACAATGCCACAAAGCAGACTGCAGAAAGGCAGGCAGGGTTGCCCCACAGATAGCAGATGTATACAGACCAGCATAAGCCAGGACAGAGAGTGTATGGGACAGGTGTAGTCACATGTAGGGAGCTGCTGTGAGAAATGCCAGTACCCAGATGTGTGGAAAACAGATGCCATAGACAGACAGCCATAGACATTAGAAGAGCATAGTCATGTCGCTCAGCAAAACAACGCATCCTTTGGGGAATTGCAAAGTTAGTTTAGGTTTCTGTGAGTTGGTAAGGGCCCATACTTAGCATTTTAAAGAGTGTGCCAATTCCATAAACACAGGCACGCTCGTACCCGCGGATGTGAATCGGCATGGAATCATGTCCATTTCCGATTTAAACGTGTCCACGGGCCAGACCTGGATTTTGTGGAATTTATTTATTTATTTATAATTCTTATATACCGCGTTTTTTAGTATCAGTGCGGTTTACATAACAACAACGTTCTGCATCAGAAACAAGATCTTTTGCTTACATTGTAACAGGAAATGTAACTTGGGAATAACAGGAATCTGCCTCTATATGGGTAAATGGGCCTTTACAAGCATATTTTAGCCACTTTATGTTTATTGTCTTGATTGACCGCCCTTCATTGGTAAGCAGAGCGGTTTACAAAATATATCTTCAGTACAGTGGGCACAAGGCCGGAAAAGGGAAAAGAAGTTACAATTCAGTAAAAGTAAAGAAACAAGGACAAGAGAAGAGGGTCAATACAGGAAAAGGAAAGGCTAGGAGGGAGAGAGGTTGAAGGCAAGGGAGAAGAGGTGGGTTTTCAAAGCGTGCTTGAAAGTGGGGTGATGGGGCTCCAGGCGGAGAGTGGAGGGAAGGGAGTTCCAGAGGGCCGGACCTACAAAGAAGAAAGCAGAGGAGCGGGTGGATTGGAGATGAGCATGTGAGGGAGGGGGGAGAGTGAGACGGTTGAGGTGAAAGGAGCGAGGAGTGTGTCGAGGGGTGTGGAAGTAGATGAGGTCGGCAAGGTACTGTGGCGTGGTGGTGTGAAGAACTTTATGGACGAGTGTGAGAAGCTTGAATTGAATCCGGAAGGTAACGGGAAGCCAGTGGAGATGGAGGAGGAGGGGTGTGACATGGTCCCTGTGAGAGGTGGAAGAAACGAGACGAGCGGCGGTGTTTTGGATGCGTTGTAGACGAGAGAGGTGGAGCTTTGATAGGCCAGAAAGAATAGAGTTAGCGAAATCGATCCGGGAGATGACGAGGGCTAGAAGCAGGGTGGCAAGAGCGGAAGGTGAGAGGAAGGGGCGAACAGCACGGATCTGCCTAAGATAAAAAAAGGAAGATTTAGACACGTGAGAGATATGGGAGGAGAAGGAGAGATCAGAGTCGAAAATTACCCCAAGGTATCGAAAGGTGGAGACCAGAGAGATAGGGGCAGTGGGGAACGAGGGGGCAAGTGACGGGGGCTGGTGACTGTGGGGGAACCAGATAGCTGTGGTTTTTGAGGGATTAAGATGCAGGCAGTTATGGGTCATCCAGTCAGAGATAGCGGCAAGGCAGGAGTTGAGGGGAGTGATATCAGGACAAGCTGGAGATGTGTGATAGAGAAGAAGGATATCGTCAGCGTAGTAGAAGGCTGAGATACCAGATTGTTGGATAAGAAGTGTGAGAGGAGTCAGGAAGAGATTGAAGAGGAGGGGAGCCAGTACAGAACCCTGAGGGACCCCACAGGGGATGGGAAAGGGGTTAGAGGAGGGATAAGAAGGGGAGGAGGACAGAACAGCACCCGACCGGGAGGAGAGGAAGGAATGGAACCACCGAAAAACAGTGCTACGGAGGCCAGCATCATGCAGCCGGGAGAGAAGAAGGGAGTGATCTACAAGGTCGAAAGCAGCGGAGAGATCGAGGGCCACCGCCACCGAGATTTCACCACGGTCGTGAGCAACATGCAGGGCATTGGTGAAGGCAAGAAGAGTAGTTTCAACACTGTGCCCAGGACGGAAACCAGACTGACGGGGGTGAAGGAAATTGGTGGAGTCAAGGTGATGGGATAGCTGGGCAAAGACAACCTTCTCAAGAAGTTTAGATAGAAAGGGAAGGTTGGAGACTGGACGATAGTTATTGGGGTCAAGAGGATCAAGTGAGGGTTTCTTAAGAAGGGGGCGAATGAGAGCGTGTTTCCAGGGGGAGGGAAAAGTTCCAGTGGAGAGACTGCTGTTCAGGATGGTTTGAATGTAGGGGAGGAAAGACTGAGAGGGTGTCAGTAGCCAGGAGGAAGGGACAGGGTCAAGGGAGCAGAAGGTTTTGTTGGATGCAGATATAAGGTGATGGAGCTCTGTGGTGGTGGTCAGGGCAAAGGAAGACCATGTGTGAGACAGTTGTGTAACAGGAGGGGGGGAGGCAATTGGGGGGGGAGAGGAAATGGGCGGGGGATGTGAGGGCAGGGAAGCTCGTAAGGTAGAAACTTTGGTGCTGAAGGCAGAGGCAAGAAGAGAAGGGGCAGGGATAGGGTGGGAAGGTATGGAGGGGGCAGAGGGGTGCAGGGAGGTAAGAAATTTAAGGGTAGAGTAAAGATGACGGGTCTGGTTAGGGGCAGAGGCAATGGCGTTAGAGAAAAAGGAAGACTTGGCGAGATGAATCTGGGAGCGATAATGAGAGTGCTGGGCCTTAAAGAAGGATAAGGTAACCGGAGAGGGGGACCTACGCCATTGCCTTTCGGCTTTGCGAAGTTGGGAACGAAGGAGGAATAGACCAGGATGGTACCAGGGGTGAGAAGGACGACGAGGAGGGGGGCGCGGGCGGAGAGGGGCAATGTGATCAAGAGCGGCTGAGAGGGAAGAGAACCAGGTAGAGGCCTGCGAGTTTGGAGATAAGGAGGCGAAATTGGCAGGGAGTAGATCTGAGGCTGGAGGGAGTTGCTGGGCCAATGATGGGGTAATAGAACGTGAGAGGCGTGGGGTGGAGGGAGGGACGAGAGAAGGGAGGGAGGGAATAGGATGGGAGCAGAAGGCTGAGATGCAGAGATGGTCTGACCAGGGAAGGGAAAGTGAGGACAGGTTAGAGAAGGAGAGTGGAGAGGAGGAGGGAGACAGGAGAAGATCAAGAGTATGGCCGGCGGAGTGGGTGGGAAAAGAAACATGCTGTAGGAGAGCCAGGTCATGCAAGAGGGAGAGGAACGCATGCTCTCTGGGGGATGAAGGAGAGTCGAGGTGAAGATTAAAGTCACCGGCGATGATGAGGTGGGGAAAAAGCAAGGAGAGGTCGGAGAAGGAACGAAGGAGGGAGTCCCAAAGATCGGATCGGAGAGCGGGGGGCGCATAGACAAGAAGAACATGAATAGGGGGTGTAGTGTTGTTATCCTGTATGTATGTAAGCCCAGCGGTGCATACTTTCACTGTGAATGTGTACATGGGTGGAGCGTGGTTGAGTGCACAAGTGCACATATAAATTATAAAATACTATAATTTATGTGCGTTCTTGAGAAATCTAGGTGCGGGCATTTATACCAGCCATAGAGCTGCTGTAAGGGATCGCACTTAGATTCATGTGTATTTTCAAACATGCCCCTGTTTCATTTATTTATTTATTTGTGGCATTTTTATCACAGAATTTCTAAGTGGTTTACAGCCATAACACTGATACGTAATAGTACATACAGTACATACAATATAGACAATTATTCTTTCAGAATATTATTTATTTATTTATTTATTTATTTATTTAACAGTATTTCTAAACCGCCTTATCTTAATAATCAAGGTGGTATCACAGCAAGCAATCAGGTAAAGTGTGTGTGTTGTACATGCAGTGAGGATAAAACTTAGTTGTGTGAGGGATGTGTTGGGTGCTTGATTTGTTTGAGCTATATACAGGGTGGCTATTTACAGTGGTGCTAGAATCATATTTTATATATATTCAGTTGTTTGGGAGGATTGGAGTGCTGTTATCCATTCTCTTAGGTTATGTGATGTGACCATAGTGCTCTATGAACAGCATGGTTTTCAGTTGTTTTCTGAAGTCTTTGAGGTCTGGAGTTGCCCTTAGATCGTCCGGTAGATTGTTCCATATTGTTGGAGCAGCCATGGAGAGAGCTCTGTCTGTTGTGTCCTTGCGTGTGTGCTTGTACTCATTCGGGGTGCTGACTCGGTTGCGTGTTTGACTTCTTCTGGGACGTGCGCTGGTTTCCGGTTGTATGAGCAGGTGGAGGCTGTTAATCATTAAAACCAAGCCGAAAAAGATGAGTCTTAACATTCTTCCAAACCTCCAAATAATTGCAAACTTTGCGACTGGCAGAAGGTAAGGCATTCCATATCCTGGGTCCTGCGACCAAAACACCCCTAACACACATGGCCTCATGCTGCATCTTGGGCACAGGAGGAAGAGTCAAGAGATCTTGAGAAGCTGATCTCAAAGTTCACATTAGGACATATGGAGTAAAAACAGACTATAGCTCTAATGTTGTAAACATACTCAATGCCATAAATGCATACAGTAGCATAGGCACTTAGCTGTAAACCAAAGCAATCGGCGGCCAATGAAGCTCAACAAAGACAGGGGTAATGTGATTGAGTCTTCTTAAGCCCTGAATCACACCGGCAGCAGCAGCAGCATTTTGAGCTAACAGTAGAGGTTTAAGGACACATTAAGGAATATTATAGTAGTCTAGATGATGAAGAACCAACATCTGGACTATCGTATGAAAATCTGAGTGTTCCAAAATGGTACGCAGCTTCCAAACAGGTCTTAAGTTAAAGAACACATCCCGAACAACGGCAAATACTTGTTCTCAGAATAAGAATTGTGAATCCAGAATAATGCCTAAATACTGAATCTTATTCTTCACTGGAATGGCATGCTTGTTCAAGGTGATGAAAGATTATGCCCTCTGTTTTCTGAACGTTTTTCAATAGTCCATTGTTGGTCATCCACTGAACAACAGCGGGGAAATTATGTGCAATTTGTGATGAGGAAACATCCAATGTCACAGGAAATTATTCAAAAATTAAAATGTCACCTGCACACAGACGAAAGTAAAGTCAGAGACTGCAAAGCAGCTTACACAAGGTCATCAGATATATATTAAACAAGGTGGACAGTGCTTATCCCTGCAGTATGCCATGGTGTAAAGGCCCCCAGGAGAAAGTCCCCCCCCCACCCTCCCCAGGAAGATGAACCTGCCAAACTCTATCAGACTAAAAGGAGTTTAACCAATTCAAAACCGTGCCTTCCATGCCCACCTCAGTCAAACGATTTAACAGTAGGGCTGGCTCCATAGAGTCCAAGTCAAAGGTAACATCAAAAAGCAACAGCAAGCGGATCCTTTACTTTGAAAAGTAGATGTGAAATACTCACTGAAAAATGCATGCTAACTATTCAGGCTTTATAAAATTATCCTCTATGGGGCTAATATGTGACTAGAGTCTTTTACATGCTCCATTGGTGCCTAGGGGGTATGGTGCTTGATACTTATGTTCCTTTTCTGCCCCGACACCATGTTATAAAATTACTTTCCTTGTGTGAAAACATCTCAATGAAAAGCGCTCAGGTCACCATACACATCATCCAACACAGAGCTCAAATACAAACAAACTGAAAATTTTATGTGAGCCAACAAAATTTAGGGCAGTTTTCCATTTAAATGACCAGCACAAGCATGTTACCATACTTACAAGGCTCTGCCAAGAAATATGGAAGACACCATCATGGCCAACTGACTGGAAAAGATCTGTGTTTATACCAATACTAAAGAAAGGTGATCCAACTGACTGTGGAAATTATCGCACAATCGCTCTGATCCCACATGCCAGCAAGATTCTACTGAAGATTATTCAAAAGAGACTACAATCATACCTGGAACAAGAACTACCTGAAGTGCAAGCAGGGTTCAGAAAAGGGCGAGGAATGAGAGACATCATTGTGGATGTGAGATGGATCCTTGAAAAGACTAAAGAATACCAAAAGGATATCTATTTGTGCTTTATCGACTATAGCAAAGCTTTTGACTGTGTAAACCATGAGAAACTCTGGGCCACATTAAGAAGCATGGGTATACCAGAACACCTGATCGTTCTCTTGCACAATCTGTACATTGATCAAGAAGCAACAGTTCGAACGGAACAAGGAGAAACAGAATGGTTTAAAATAAGCAAAGGTGTAAGACAAGGCTGCATACTTTCCCCCTACCTGTTTAATTTATATGCAGAACAAATAATCAGAGAAGCAGGATTGTAAGAAGACAACAGAGGTGTAAAGATTGGTGGAAGACTCATCAACAACCTTCGCTATGCTGATGATTCCACATTACTGGCTGAAAGTGAAGATGATCTGAAACATTTGCTTCTCACAATCAAAGAACATAGTCTCAAAATGGGCTGCACCTTAACGTAAAGAAGACAAAGATCATGACAACTGGCATAATCAACAGGTTCATCGTCGAAGGAGAAGAAATTGAAATCGTGAATAACTTTAACCTACTTGGATCAACTATCAATAAAGAAGCAACAAGCAGTCAAGAAATCAGACGACGCATTGCTCTTGGCAGAATGGCTATGAAAGACCTAGATAAGATTCTCAAGAGCAGAGATGTCTCTCTCCATACAAAGATTCGACTTGTTCAAGCCATGGCATTTTCAATAACATCATATGGATGTGAAAGCTGGACAGTGAAAAAGACAGACAGGAAGAAAATTGATGCCTTTGAATTATGGTGCTGGCGGCGAATACTGTGTATACCATGGACTGCCCGAAGAACAAACCAGTCTGTACTAGAGGAGATCAAACCTAAGCTTTCTTTAGAAGCTCAGATGACAAGACTTCGACTTTCATACTTTGGACACATCATGCGGAGAGAGAGATCATTAGAGAAAGACATCATGCTTGGCAAGATAGAAGGTCAACGCAAAAGAGGAAGGCCAGCAATGAGATGGATCGATACAATAACAGCAGCTACGGATACCAGTCTGTCAACAATAAGCCGCCTGACTGAAGACCGAACACAATTTAGGATAGCTATCCAGAGGGTCGCCATGAGTCGACTCCGACTCAACGGCACTTAACAACAACAACACAAGCATCTTCAATTTCATCATCACTCCTTTTTACTTACTTTTTCATTTTACTTTTTATAATTCAAATCCAGTCAAGTTCAGTTCTCAAAGTCCATTTTTCAGACAATTCATAATGACTTTGTAAATCCATTTTGTGAGTGTGTGGTATGCGGGTGGGATGTCTGTGTGTGTGCGTGTGTTTGTGTATGTGCGGTGCCTGTGTGTATGGATATACTATGGAACGGGGATGCTTGTATCTGTCTGTCTGTGTGTGTGTCTGTGGTGGGGAGCTGGGGTGCCTTTGTGTGTGAGTGTGTGTAGGTGAAAGGGTATGGTGCCTGTACATGGATGTGTGGGTTTGGGGTGGGGTGCCTGTATGTGTTCAGGGGGCAGGGGAGAATGCACCTTTCTGCACATACATATTGTGCCCTTTTGTCCCCATGCATTCATCCCTTTAACCTCCAACACCTTGTCCTCTTCCTCCTCCCCCCCCCCCCCTCCCCAACCCCTCTCCTGCTGTCCTCCCTCTCTGTTCCCCTTACAGACAGGCAAAACTTCTGCCGGCTTTATCCTCAGCAATAAGTGCTCTGCTGAAGCAAAATGTGCCTAATAAAGGCTGCGTCCATATGTTTTGCCATCTACATGTTTGTTAAGCATTCTTGCAGGATATAGGAGGGGAGATACAAGTGCCTATGATATGTTTTATAAATAGTACTTTTATGTTTAATTTTTGTTTGTGCTATGCTTGCATATGAACTTCATGATGTGCAGTATAGAACACATTTTTAAACATTAAACAGAGAGCATTATTAGGCTTTGAAACCTGGATCTCAGCCCACAGCTCTAATCATTAGATTAAGGAGAACCATATTTACTTGGCTTACTTTCCTACTAAGAAGCAGAGCTTAGTAAATCATATTTGGGTGCCGTCTCCCTTGTCAGTGTGCATCCCCTAAAAACATTTGAACTGTTCATTCAATTTACTACAGTTCAGGCTCACACTTTTTCCTTTCCTATAGGGAAACATGCCAGTTCAGTTCCGTCGAAATCTCCAGGAGTTCCAAAGAAATTGTGATGTCATTGAGCATTGTGAAAGCTGCCCTACCCTTGGCTCTTACCTATAACCTAGTTTCCTACATGGGAATTGGCCTTAAAAGATATCATTATATCTGTATTTCCAGTTGTATGTAAGTCACACCCACCATCTCCAATAGCGTTTGTGCTGTAGCAAAGTGCAATCAATGAACAAATCCAGGAGTCAATTGACAGGGTCCAAGCCAGTTTATTGTGCACAGGCCCTGTCAGTCAAAGCTTCAAAAGGAACTGAGCAAAAGTTTTTACAGAGACATAACCATTTATACCTCTTTTTCAGTTTGATACATGAGAACTTTCTATTGGTTCCAGCTCGATACATGCAAACTTCTCATTGGTTTCACGTTCCCTGCACCTGTCCAATTAGAAATCCCTCCGGGGCCTAGCAACCAGCCCCCTCCCTTAGGATTGTTCTAACAATGGTGCAGTTCTCGATTTTGTTACTTCTCTACTGCAAGGTTATCCCTAGCTCCAGGAATGCATGGATTGAAACATTTCTTTTCTTTCACACTCAAGAGAATAATGAAAGACTTATGAATTCATGTAAAACTTCTTATTAAGCATTTTAAAACAGTTTTCTCATTTCTCATAGATTTTTGGTTCTTTTCTAGCTATAATAGGAGTTAGGATCCAGGCCTGACTTACAGCAGCCTGAGCCTACCACATTTGGACTGTTTATCCAGTTTCATTCAACTTTCTTTCTGCCACAGGGAATAGAGCACCCGATGACCATATGCCCCAGTGTTTCTTACTCTTAGATTTGCAGTTTGTTTTCACCTTCATTTATCATGTAGAAAGTCATTTTGGTTCAATTCAGTACAGTTATTATTGTATGGACTTCAGAGTACATTGTGATGTCATTGAGCATTTTGAAAGCTTCTCTGCCACTGGTTAGCAGACACAATGATATGCAAATTTATATGCCAAAAAAACCCCAGACATCCAGAAATGTTCTCACCGCTCCTTGTTTTGTAACTCTGTCTGCTTTAATAGTGATTATTGCACAGTATGACTGTTGTATTAGCAGCATACTGCAACCACAGCACCAACACAGACATTCCCTCT
Source organism: Ichthyophis bannanicus (assembly GCA_033557465.1). Classification (NCBI taxonomy): domain Eukaryota; kingdom Metazoa; phylum Chordata; class Amphibia; order Gymnophiona; family Ichthyophiidae; genus Ichthyophis; species Ichthyophis bannanicus. The sequence continues at coordinate 1,747,372,773 of CM066031.1, read as the reverse complement.
TTCTGCATAATGTTTATTTATTTTATTTATTTAAAGTCTTTTCTATACCATGCTCTTTCAAATCAGTGTGGTGTACAGTTAACAGATTTGTGCAGTGCAGGCAGGGCCTACACTGGACTTACAGAGAACAGGGATTTTTTTACATGGGCTAACAGGGTAACTATGTACAGGCAGGTACTCTACACATGTCTGGAAAACTGAATTGGGTAATACAACTAAAGAACCTCATTTGAATCCATATGTATACGCTGAAAGGATGTGAAGCATTTTAAGCCCATAGAAATAATAAGCATTATGTGCATTATACAGTGTATGAAATACAACCGCTTGAATGTGTTCAACAGCTGGCAGGAAGTAATGTGCTTAAAGCAGTTGCCTCCACAAACTGAAAGGAAGCATTGAGTGCAAGTTTTGTATTCATTCATTCTTCCAGGACTTCCTCATATCGCATGAAGACCCCAGATGTTTCAAAACTATTTTCAGAGAGGTTTTTACATTGCTGCTGGCAGCCACACTTCCATCTCCAGTGCCAATTTCCAAGCTTAACCCTTAAGAACATAAGAAATGCCATTCTGAGTCAGACCAAGGTCCATCAAGCCCAGTATCCCGTTTCCAATAGTGGCTAATCCTGGTGCTAAGTTCCTGGCAGGTTCTCAAAAAGGCACACAGATTCCACAATACCTATCCCAGGGTGAGCAGTGGATTTCCCTGGTCCTCTTTAATAATGGTTTATGGACTTAGCCTCCAGGAACTTGTCCAAACCTATTTTAAACCCAGCTACACTGACACCTTTTACTACATCCTCTGGTAACAAATTCCAGAGTTTGATTACACATTGAGTGAAAAAAATGTTTTCACTTATTAGTCCTAAATAGGTTACATCAAAGCTTCATTGAGTGTCCCCTAGTCTTTCTACTTTTTGAAGAAGTAAACAACCGATCCACTCCATTCATTAATTTATAGACATCTAGTCTGTCTCCTCTCAGTCATCTTGTTTCCAAGCTGAAGAGCCCTAGCTTCTCCTCATAAGGGTATCCTTCCAACCCCTTTACCATTTTGGTGGCTCTTCTGTGTACCTTTTCTAATTATGCTGTATCCTTTTTAAGATATGGTGACCAGAACTGTACAGAATATTCAAGGTACAGTCGCACCATGGAAACATATAGAGAGACATTATAATATCCTTTGTTTTATTCTCCTTCCTTTCTTTCCCACCGCTGCACATTGAGAGTTTCAATGTATTATCCATGTAAGTACCTAAATCCTTTTCCTGGGTGGTGGTTCCTAATGTACTGTAGAACCTTGCACCGTATAACTACACTTTGGGTTGTTCTTCCCTAAGGACCCAATATTCAAAGAGCATTTACATGATTAACAGCCAGTTCACTGTGTAAATGCCTGCTAACCGGATATTCAATGGCATTTACATGGGTAGTACCATTGAATATCGCCAACTAAGTCCCCTAGGTGCTCCGATGGAATCCGGCTAGCATTGAGGGATGACGGGGGCATTCCAGGGCAGAGTAGAGGCGGGGACCAGCACCAATATTGGAAGCTGAACGTTTAGCGCTCGGCACCTATAAGATAGGTGAGGAAAAAACTCTCCTATCTTATAGGCGCCGAGCGCTAACAGTGCAGCATCCAATATCGATGCTGCACAGTTAGCCTTGGTGGTTACTGGGCAGTGCAGCCAGACCCAGATAGTCACTTCCGTTGCCACGTTAATATCCGAGGTTGCCAAGTGAATATCCGGGATTAAGGGATCAGCAGGCAGGGCTAAGCAGCTACGGCGCTTAGTCCTGCCCAAATGAATATCAGGCCCTAAATGCATAACCTTGCACTTATGCACATTAAATTTCATCTGCCATTTGGACATCCAATCTTCCAATTTATCAAGGTGCTCTTGCAACTTTAGCTTGTGTTTTAGCAACTTTGAATAATTTTGTGTCATCTGCAGGTTTGATCACCTCATTCGTTATTCCCATTTCCAGGTCATTTATGAAGATGTTAAAAAGCAGCGGGCCCAACACAGATCCATGGGGTACTCCACTATTCACCTTTCTCTATTGAGAAATTGGCCATTTAGCCCTACTCTCCCTCTTCATGTCTCAAATTTCAGGCTGGTGTTAATTTCATATACTGCATATACCTATTGAGGGTAATTTTATAAACTCCTGCAGGCTTAATGCACAATAGGACGCGTGTATTTGAGGCCTGTTTTAGAAAGTGAAGTACACAGTTACTTTACTTTATAAAATAGAGGCATACGTGATATAAAAAGGCGCGTAAACTAGACACAAGTACCTATACCTGCTCTGTGGCAAGTGTAAAGACCCATGCCAAGATTTCAGCAATGCACATAAGTTACAGTATTTTATAACTTAATTGTGTAAATTTGTGCTCCACCTATCCTCCACCCAAACTCTGCTCCTCTGCACACCCGCACTGAAAGTATGCACAATAGGATTGATGCACATGCTTACCAAATAGCAACCATCTAAGTATACACTTAAGTATCCATTCATGCAAGTCTCTGAAAATAGATGACTGACTCTCATTAATGGTGCATATCTTTACACTGCTCCTTATAAAATCAGCACTATTGTGGCTTGTTATATCTATGGAGCATTCTAAATTTGGAGGATAATTTTATGAACTCCCACAGAGTTAATAGGTGCTAGTACACCAACGTTTGAGGCCTATTTTGAAACTGAAGTGTGCGCGTACTTTATAAAAAAGTGGTGTAATAAGAAGATAATAACAAAAAAACCTAACATGGCTGTGTTTCAGTAAACTGTCTGCATTAGGAGTATAGAATACAATAGAAGTAAACAAAGACAATGTGGCTGAAATTTAACCCCGGATATTCAATGCCGTGGCTTTTTCGGACCACTGACATTGAATACCCAGGTCACCACAGAGCCCAGAAGCTAACTGGGCAGTGACTCAATATCGCCGCTGCCCAGTTAGCAATGGGTGCCATCTCTGCTCTGCCCTGGAACACCCATGACACACCCCGATGCTTACCATGTAGCACATTGGAACGAAGTGGTGGCACCTGCAGATATCCAGCAGCACTAACCATGTTAGTGCCACTGAATATCCCACTAAGCGGCATTTACACAGTTTGCAAGTCTGCAGACCATGTACACTGTAAATGCCTTTGAATATCCCCCTAATATAATTAGATAAACGTAGAGCACAATTGTGGGGTAGCCAAAAACACAAACAAAATCATAACAAGAGAGACTGCAATTAAAAAACACAAAAAATATTTTAAAAAAGCAAAAAAACAAACTAATGCAAATAAAAATACAAAAAGAGGGGGAAGAGAAAAAAAGAGGCGGGGACATGGAAAATATCAACAACATGATCTGATCACTCTGCCAGCCAGCACCTCTATCACATAGGGTCCATAATGACCAGAAGCACCCCCGTGGCCCACCATATAGGACAATCACCCCTGTGGCATGATATCTGCCAGGGGGTGGGAGAAAGTCCACATAGGGCACCCATAATCCCACCCATCAATGGGAAGAACTCTAGGAGAACATTGTAGTGCATTGAGCACCAGCTGTCAAGGAATCAAAGGCCCACAGGATCTTAGAATTTCACAAGAGCTCCCCAGGTACAAGGAATGCTTCATCCCTTGGGTATGGAGTCTGGGAAAATGAACACTGATTTTAAAAAAAAACAGTAGCAGCAAAAACCAATGACCGGCGTATCCTTCCTACAATCACAAACTCAACCAGCATTTATATCCTCCCTCCTCCCCAATATAATCCCCTTTCCCATAGCAACCCCCTCAGGATCTGATCTTCCTTACCCAGAATCACAACCTTCACAATTGTAACCCCCTCAGTTCAAGACCCAATCCTCCAGCCACCCCTCCCCACAACTCATCCCTGGCACTTACCCCAAGTTATCCCAGGTGTCTACTGGACAGCCAGGAGAGATCTTCCTCTACTCCTATCCTGTTGCTGCCTGTGTTCAAAATGGTGGATCTGACCTTTACCAGTAATCTTGTGGTACTATCATCAGGGGTCAATCTGATGGTATGGATGTGAACTTTCATATTTCAAAAAAATATTTTCGAGCAGGTATGATATCTGTGCCTTCAAAATAGACAATATTGCTGCTGCATTTATAAAATTGGGTGAAAATAGGTGTCTTTTGCTCTCTAAATCTACGTGACCTGTTATAAAGTTACCCTCTCTCTGGGATGACTATATGGGAACATGCTGGAGATGCCGCCAACAATTACTGCACAGGCTTTGCACTTTCTGCATGGTAATTTGGGCATTTAACACGTGGTAAGAGCAAAACCTCAGTCTATATAAAATAGGCATAACATCGGTGTGTTTTGGACTTTTCACATTGGCACCCTGTTATAAAATTTCTCCTGGTATATATTTATTGCTTTGCTTATTGATTTGTTGATACTCCCTTTAATTCCCTCTGCTCTCATTGTGTTGCGGCTGCCCTGTAGGCCCCAGACTAAAAGCAGGTGCAATTATTCATGGGCATTTTGTACCTGCAGCAAATTACAAACTTGAAAATTGGAATACAATCTGCCATAGAATGTCCCAGCATAACAGGGTCCTATTTATTAAGTGGAGTTAGCTGTTTAATGTGGAAATTAACGAGCACTCTTAGTATGTGATAACTGCCATATTCAACGGCTAACACAGAGGGTATAAGGAATTGGCAGAGAGTGGGTATGGACTGCTCCTAACATTTCATGCAGGAATGTTATCACACGTTGACTGCAAATACAACAGATAACGCAAAACAGTTTACACCACCTCAAGTGATGTAGCTAACTGCACCATGCATTGTCGGTTAGTAGCAGAATTTATTTAACTGTATTTAACTGTATTTATATCCTGCTTTTCACCGGGTCAAAGCAGTTTAACATCAAAAAGGGGGGGGGGACAGTAATCAATTCTTAGGGTGGAGGGGCTGTCATCGGGGAGGCCAACATTAATGATCTGAACAGACATTAAGGATTTAAACAATGGTCATCAGTCTCTTAGTGGGTAGATCTGTGGGTATGTTAGAGAGTCTGGAAGGGTAGTCAATGATGGATGTTTGTTTCTGGTCCGAGGTATTCCTGGAACAGGATGATTTTTAATTGTTTTCTGAATGTTGAAGGATCTCCGTTGTTTCTGATTTGACTTGGTAGGGAGTTCCAGAGGGATGGTGTGTATAGTTCGAAGGCTCTGTTGCAGGTCCATTGATTGTATTTAGTTCGTTGGTGGGGGATGGTGAGGATGTTGCTGGTGGTTTGTCTGGTTGTTCTGTTGTGGGCGGGTTGGGGCAGTAGAGTGCGGAGCTGGGAAGTCTGTTTTATAGAGGGCTTTGTGGATAAGTAGGGCTGATTTGTATTTGATTCTTTCTTCGAGAGGGAGTATGTGCAGTTCTCTCAGGACTGGGGTGATGTGATCTTGTTTTTTTGCTTTCTGGATATTTCTTGCTGTGGTATTTAAGGCAGTTTGTAGTGGGTTGGTGTGGGTGGCGGGTAGTCCGTGATAGATTATATTGCAGTAGTCCAGGTGGGGAAGCGTCATAGCTTGCATGACTGTCCTGAAGTCCTGTGGATCAATGAGAGACCTGAGGCGTTGTACTGTTTTTGCCTTGTGGAATATTGTAATCTTTTTGATCTGTTGCTTGAGTGTGAACGCTTGGTCTATGATGATTCCTGAGTATTTTATATGTGGTTGTATTTTTATTTGTGTGGTTCCTAAGTTGAGGTGAGGTGGTGGTGTGAAGTTTGGGTCCTTGGTTATTATGAGGGCTTCTGTTCTTTTTATGTTGATGGATAGGTTGTTCCTTTGTAGCCAGCTGGAAACTTCTATGAAGCAGTCTGATAGGTGATTGTTTGTTGGGTTGGTGGTTGTGATCGGTCCATAGAGCATTATGTCATCTGCGTAGATGTGGTAGTTGATGTTATGAGCACGTATGATTGAGCAGAGTGGTTGCAGGTAGATGTTGAAGAGCATGGCGGATAGTGTGGATCCTTGGGGTACTCCTTGGTGTTGCTGAAAGGGGGGGAGGTTGCTATGCTTGTGCGGATCAGTTGTTGTCTATTGGTCAGGTAGGAGTGGAAGTCATTTGAGTAGAGCATGGAAGCAATATTTTCTCTGCATTAACTTTGACTGCCTTCCCCGAAGTGTTGGGAATGCAACCAACAGTTAGCACAGAGTTTCTGTAGTTACTGTACATTAATTTTAGCTATTACCATGCATTAACTACAAAGTCTTAGAGCAAATTAGTAAATGGTAGAGTCTTACAATCGCTAGCTTGCATTCAGTTTGTTTGGGTGCACAAATCGCTTATGTGTCTGTATACATACAAATTCATTCACATACCATTGATTTGAATGTATAAAACCATTTTGCATGCATTTAACTCTCACAGCAAATCACCATGTTTGACAATAACATGGACATTGATGAATAGGAATATGCACAGGCAAGAACATTTTGATGCACTTTTGTTATTTGCACACATTTTTCACAAATTTGGGATTTTTTTTTGTTAGTTTCTCACATTTGTTTTAATAGGAAATTATTAATTTTATTAATTTAAATGATGACAAGCGTGAAGGAGTGGCCTAGTGGTTGGGGCAAGGTACTTCAGGCCGGAAGGTTGGGGGTTCAAATCCCACTAGAGGACAGCAACCTTGGGCCGGAAGGACTGGGGTTTCTAGTCCTACAGGTGCTCCTTGTGGTCTTGGGCAAGCCACTTAACCCTCCATAGCCCATGTTCCCTGTAAAATAGTTATCTCCAAGTTATAATGTAATTTCAGTTTGTTCAATGTAAGCCGCACTGATGCAGAATAGTGTGGTATATAAGAGAATGTAAATAAATAAAATAAATAAGATTCAAGTCAAAAAAGAAGTCAAATATTTAGGAGTCACTCTTGATCCTCAACTTAAATTCTCCAAGCATGTAAGTAATATAATTAAATCCATGTACTCAAAGTTAAAAATGCTGCAACATTTAAGACCTCTGCTCTCTACAAAGGATTTTAGATCAACCAGGGTTCAAATTTCACTAGTACGCCATGTGGCCTTGGCCAAGATGCTTAACCCTCCATTGAATCAGGCTTACAATCTACAAACAGGGAGGATATTTAACACAGTCAGCAGACCTGCTAGCTGCATTAATTGCCGTCGCCGGGATTTTCAGTGGCACAAATGTACTTAGTGGTGCGGAATATCTTGGGGTGCTGCTGGTGCACAACTCGATGCTAGCCAGCTAGCAGTGCGGCATTCTGTGGGTGGAGCGGAGGCGGCACCCAGCAATAGCCGGGCAGCAGCAATATTGAGCCACTGCATAAGTTAATGCTTGGTTGAAGTTAGGCACCTGAAAGGGTGACCTAACCTTCGCTGCAATGGCTGAATGTTGCCGTTGCCCAGTTAGTTTCCTGTTTCTCTGGCTAGCATGAATATTCGATCCCCAGCATTGAATAGCTGGGTTTAAGTTTCCGTGGCAATGGCTAGCTGCTGGAATCGCGCTAGCCGCCACTATTGAATATCTCCCCCTTAGATTATAAACCTTCTGGGGACAGGGACATATCTACAGTACCTGACTGTAACTTGCCCTGAACTAAAGCTGGAAAGGTGCGAGCTAAACGTTGCTAAATAAATACAAACTGGGGAGATTAGATCAGCCTTGTGGTCCTAATCTGCCATCGTCTATATTTCTATGACAGTACATTTACCAATGACTCTATTTTCATGGGCAAAATATTTAAACTCTCATGATTGATTAAGTAAAGTTAATAAGCAAAATTATATATTAATAATAATATTATTCCTAGATCCCTGTTCCTTTTGGATGCTTCTTTACTGACAAGATGCCAGTAATGTTCTGTCTGATTAGTCACTCCGGCACTGTGTGTATATATTTCTGAAGTACTACACTTACAGATTGCGATAATGTTTAGATAAAAGACACTAAATAACTCTAAAATATTATTCTTATTTCAACAAGGTCATGATCAGACCAGAACGCTCACTCATCTTCTGGTTAGCAATATGATGATAACCTACAGTAATTTGTTGAAGGTAAAATAACAGAATCACCATTTTCTAGCAAACTTGTTTAGTCTTTATTTTCATAGGGGGTAAAATTTGGTGTTCTTGCAACTAGAAATGGGCCAAATCTACTGACTTCTGATTTATGCTTTTTTGCCCAAATATGTGTGCTTTTCACGTTGGGCCTGATTCCAACCCGCACATAGATAGATCCCCTCTGTGCATCCGGTCTGAACTGGCCACATAGAGGGAATCACAATTCTGATCCTGTGGGGCCTATTTAGCCCCACAGGATCAGAATCGTGAACAGTCCTGCACGTGCAGGCCAGGACTGCGATTCAGTCCAGCCTGCACATGCAGGACTGCCCCCCGGCTAACTCATCGTGGCTCCGTGGCATCATGTTCCCATGGCACTGCGGCTCCATTGAAGAGCTGTGATGCCAGCCGCCTGAAAAAGTGTTTTATTCCCTGCAGCCCGACCCCCAATCTGACCTCCAAAGGCCAGGGTCGGACTGTGGGGAATGTCCCCTGGCCTCCCACTGCCCATCTGCACCATGGCATTGAAATTAAGACATGTCCAGGGAAGTTATTCCACCTCGGAGGTGGAATAATTTTCCTGGACGTTTTGCCGGCCCTGGACATACGGGGCCGACATTAGAATCGGTCCTGCACATCCATGGCCAGCAACCACCTACTGCCCGCCCAGACTCTGCCCCCGGGCCGCCCATTTCCTGCCCCCATCTAACTTCCGTGCACAACTGGTAGGAAAGTTAGTCAGTGGCAGAAGCCGGCACAAATAACGGAGATGGATGTCCCATCAGGCTGTCCATGCCCACTATTCATAGCACAGAATAGCCCCCTTTACTTTTTGGAATTATACGTTTTGGCAAGAGAGAATAAATTCAACTTTAACAGATTAATTTTCCTGAAAACTAGAAAGCACATTAAGACCCCTTCTCCTACAGTAAATTATGTTGCACGGCTATGGCACATGCAGAAATACAATCATCAGTACACTGCCGAGAGGCCTATTTACTAAAATGCAGTTTCTGTGTGTTGGTTGAAAAATGAACACGTTGTAACTGCAAAGCATGTATGATAAATGTTGGGAGTGTGGTCAGCATCTGCTTATGCCGTTACCACTGACGGCAAATGTTTTATAGCAGGGCGCTGAGATTTGGAGAAGGAGCAGGTGCCTATTTAAGCCCTTTTTGGGTGTAATTCCATAAAGAGGGTGCCCAAGATATACACTATCCGCATGCATAAGTCACAGTATTCTACTGATTTATATGTGTGGATGGCCACATATTTATTTTACTTAATTAACAGGATTTTTTAGATTACTTTATCATTTCAGTCAAAGCAGCTTTCATTGTAACTTAAACTTTGAAATGTACATTAAACAGGGACATTGGTAACTTGGAATTTTCTGAGGCAATGGAAGGTTAAGCAACGTGCCCAAGGCCACAAGGAGAGCTAGCAGGAACTGAACCCTGGTCTCCAAGCCAGTGCTCTAAGCATTAGGCTATTGCACTACTCCTATACAGGTATGTGTGCATTGACCTGTCACTATTTTGGAAGGGCATACTCATACGCCATCGTGCATACCTGCAGGGTGGGCTTGTACAGGGGCAGGGGGCAGCACTGGGGCAGAGCAGAGGCAGAGCGGAGGGATACGCACATAGGTTATAGAATATTATACCTTACATACTTGCATTCCAACATCTAGGCATTGGCGTTTACAGTACACCTGCCATGGGACAGGGATAAGTGCTATTGCCTAGCGTGCATGAGTTGGGGACTATTCATGCCCTATTCTATAAAGAACACACAAATTAAGCATGCGGTTATTGCACTCGGTTTCACATAGTAACTGCTTACTGTACTTTTGTAAAAGGCTCCTAAGTCTTCATCAAGAGCCTTTTACTTGCTCTGCTCCATTGGGTATGAAACTATTTTCATTAAATAATTGGAGAAGTTCCCAAAAGCCCTTTGGAGCAGACCACTGCCTCCAGTGTTTTCAGGCAAGCTATAGCACTTTGGCTATGGCTTCACTGCCATGAACAAGCCTCATCTTAACTGGTCTCAGAAGCTAAGTAAGGTTGCCTTTGGCTAGTACTTGGATGAGAGACCACCCTGGTATACCAGGTGTTGCAGACTTACTGTGCTCTACTTCTGGTTGTACTGTGATGAGAAAACCCAGGGGCTGAGTCAGCATTGACTTGACAGCCAACACACGCATGCTGCCCTCAAACCTCTTTTACCCAATTCTTCCAGACAGTATCTAAAAACTTTTGTTGAGTTTCTTCATCAAATCCTGAGCATTTTCCTTTTTCTAGTCAAGTACTTCTGGCAAATCTCCTTCCCCTAAAATCTGCCTCTTCCTTCCTTCCTTTCTTTCTCTTTGTTTCTTTCCTTTTACTTATTTCACCCTCCTGTTTGTCTCCTTCCCTAACCCTCCCCCTCTGTCCCCATTCTTTCTCCAACTCTTTTGTCCTTTCCTTCCTGGACTCTCCACTCACAAAATACCAACTTATTTGGCCCCTACAAGCAGGAAAAACGACGACTATCTCTTTGAATATTCAACATATCGATGTACTTTTCTCCCTGAGGAAATCATGCCTCTAAGAACATCACTATTTATTTATTTATTTAAATATATTTTTATACCGCCTATGCCTATTTAGGCTCCTATTTACTAAAGCGCATTAAGGTTTCGTGGTTACACAAGAACTCCAGAACCTCTGGTTAACTGTTGATGGAATTTTCTGCCATTCATTTAACACAGAAAAAAACGCCAGCGTGCGGCAGATAGCATGTGATGCAGCTAGCTACACCTCTTCAGGCAGTGTTAGCTGCTCTGCATGAGCTGCTGTGTTAATTGCAGGATGCAATTCCTGCACTTTCCCCACCCTAACATGGCATTTTCCGCATTAGGTCTTCAATACAGGGATTAGCATTGACAACAGTTAACCCGCCATGGGGGTTATTTCAGAAGAACTATTCATGTTTTGTACATCTGAAAATAGGTACACAGATGGCCAATTCATGAGGGCATCCCTGGAGCCATTTTAGAAAATTGGTATATGGATGTCTCTAGAGCAAGGACGGCCAAGTAGAATGGGGTTATGCTGGAGGAGTGGCCCTGGGAGGAGCAACAAAGGTGCGTATCGCGGGGCGATTCCACAGTGGCACAAGCACTTCTGGCCCTGGTTGCTGAGTCATCCATGCCTGTACCTGCTCCTGACCATGAATAAGAAGCTAAAATATGCTCATTTCATGGTGGCAACGCTGTGAGGGGCAAGAGCACAATGTGCTGTCATTGTCACTGTCAGTATTTCCTGGGCAAAGAAACCTGCACGTAAGTACAAACCCCAAACACTTTACTAACTCGCCACCACACATCTGAGTAATGACACTGAACACGGACGTCCCCCTTTTGAAAAATGATGGATGGGACATCCAAGAGTCCGTTTCTGCAGCCATCCATTTGGGGACATCCATGTTTCCAATATCAGGTCGAAATGTAAATGTCTTCCCCCCCCCCCCCCCCCAGGTTTTCTCAGACATTTTGTCCTGGACGTCCCAGATTGCCTTTCTAAAATGCCACTTTGTGTTTTTATTACATGATAATCCCTGCATTAAACAGATAATGCAGCTTATTAAATAGACCCTTCAGAATATGTGTCAGTTCAGTTTTTCAACTCCATTTAGAAAACATTCTGGGCCTTGATCAATATAAACCTTTTGGAGCAGGCACTGAGAAAACAGGACTAATTCACCCGTGCCTTAGTTCTTTTATCTCTGCCTGGCCTATCCTTGCCTTCTTTTTCCCCATCTACTCCCCTAGGGAGTCACTCCAATCAGGACGCCAAGGCCCTTGTGCGCCCAATTGGAATCAGATGCACAAGGGCAGATGTGATTCTGAAACTGAGGGGCATGTCTACCCCCAGGAGATCAGAATTGCAACTAGGCGTGTACATGTAGGCAGGGACCTGACTCCCATTGGTCTGTACGTACAGGCCCCTGCCCAGTTAACTCAGTCAAGGCTCCTGAATGGAGCCGCGGCACCATGGTGTCCAGTTGCCATGGCACCGTGGCTCCAATGAAGAGCCACGATTCCCAGTCGCTACCGACTGTCTCCTTTCCCTGCAGCTTGGCTAGGGTCAGGCTACAGGAAATCCTCTGCACCCAATTCACCTTGTTTCCATGGCCGGAGATCCTGTCCCTGTCCAATCTGCTGGACCCGGACCTACAGGGTTGACATCAGAATTGGCCCAGTACATCTGGGGCTGCAGACGGCCCACTGCCCACCCTAACTCCACCACTGCACTGCCCCCCTTCCTGCTCTATCTAGCCTTCCCATACAAACAGCTTGTTCGTATGGGGAGGTTAGAGATGGCAGGGGTGCCAAATAGCGGGGATGGACGTCCCAACAGGACATCCATCTCCGCTATTTGTGGCTCAGACTGACCCCGCTATTGTTTTTTCTACAATTTCCCTATTTCTTCCTGCAGTCATCTTATTCTTCCTCTTATCCTGGATCTACATTCAATTACATCCTATTATTTCTTTTCCTCTTCTTCCTCCATCCCCCTCATTTTTCTCTTATTCCTTCCTTTCCACTTCCCCTTGCCATTCATTTCTTCTGGAAGTAGTGTTCCAGCTCTTTTCCTCTTTCACTATTTCATATTATCACGCTGGGTACTACTATCTCCTCCCATAGTCAACATGATGGATACAAGTGGCATGAACATGTCTTCTCCCACCCTTCACCCACTTCCTGCTCAACTGTGCTGATGAAAGTAAAGGGAAAAACATAATTAGAGCAAGATATTCTAATTAAAAAGATCTCAGAAAATTAAAATCAGTCCTTTTGTAATCTTAAATCCAATGCTCTTAACTAAAGTGGATGTGGTTCAGATTCAGATTTAGATGAAGTCAATTTTCATCCAAGTAGAACCAGATCAGATCAGTTTCAGATTCTGGAATGCAGTCAGACGCAGATTTAGGCATAGGCAACATAGGCAATTGCCTAGCAAATTAAATTTTGAAGGCTAATGAGGAGTCAGATTCTATTTGCTTTAGGACATTGCCATATTATCTCTAAAGGAGAAACTTCCTTTCCCCAGTCCTGCCTATGGACATTGACATTTTAAATCCAACCCTGAATGTGGTTTCTCTCTCATGTCTGAAATGGTATTTAAAGGTGATTTATGAGAGGAATTGAAACAACTTTTGATGAACCAGGATGATGTATTATAACTATTTGAAAAACTAAAGAGTACCAAATCACCTGGACCAGATGGTATATATCCAGGGGTGCTGAAAGATTTTTTATATGAGATTGCAGACCTATTATTAGTAATCTGTGAACTATCATTAAAATCATCTATAGCACCTGAAGATTAGAGAATGACCAATGTAACGCCAGTTTTTAAAATGGATTCCAGGGGTGATCCAGAAAACTACAGACTAGTGAGTCTGACATCAGTACTGGGCAAAATGATAGAAATCATTATAAAGAATAAAATTACTGAACATGTAGTCATTGTTTAATGGGAGAGAGCCAACATGGATTTAGCCCAGGAAGATCTTGTCTTAACTAATCTGTTATATTTTGTTGAAGGTGTGAATAAACAGGTAGATAAAGGTGAGCTGGTTGATATAGTGTATCTGGATCTTCAGAACGCCTTTGACCATGTCCCCCATGAGAGACTCTTGGTGAAATTAAAAAGTCATGGGATAGGAGGCAGTGTACTATTGTGATCAGGAACTGGTTAAAAGATAGAAAGCAGAAAGCAGGGCTAAATGGCCAATTTTCTCAATGGAGAATGGTGAATAGTAGAGTACCGCAGGGATCTGTGCTAGGACTTTTGCTTTTTAACATATTCATAAATGACCTGGAAATGAGAATAACATGAAGTGATCAAATTTGCAGATGACACAAAATTATTCAATGTTGTTGAAACACAAGAGGATTTTGAAAAATTGCAAGAGGACCTTGGTAAATTGGAAGACTGGATGCCCAAATGGCACATGAAATTTAATGTGGACAAATGTAAAGTTATGCACTTGGGAAAGAACAACCCAAACTACGGTTACACAATGCAAGGTTCCATATTAAGAACCATCTCCAAAGGAAAAGGATTTAGACATCAGAGTGGATAATACGTTGAAACCCTTCATCCAGTGTGCAGCAGCACCAATAAAGCAAATAAAATGCTAGAAATCATAAGGAAAGGAATGGAGAATAAAACAAGGATATTATAATTCCTTTGTATCATTTCATAGTGTGACTGCACTTGAATAGTGTGTGCAATTCTGGTTGCCTTAAAAAGGATATAGCAGAATTACAGAGAAGAGCCACTAAAATGGTAAAGGGGCTGGAAGGTTACCCCTATGAGGAAAGGCTTAAAAGGTTAAGGCTCTTCAACTTGGAAAAGAGACAGCTGAGGGAGATATGATAGAGGTCTATAAATTAATGAAAGGAGCTAACGTAGATCGTTTGTTTACTCCATCAAAAAGTAGAAAGACTAGGGGACACACAATGAAGCTACAATGTTTATTTTATTTGAAGATTCTTTTATATCACTCTTCATTATATCAAAGCAGTTTGTATTGAACATGAACAGCATATTAGATAGAACAAGTATTAGTAGAACAGTGTCTAGGTTACATTAACAGGGAGTTAGTCCATCATCAACAGTAGTTGAAGGGATCAGGGATAAAATTTATATACAATGCCATGCCAACTGGGATGTCCAAGTGCAATCTGGGACGTGAAAGCCAGAACATCTAAAAAGAAAGGCAAGTTCAGGCACAGTTCCAGAAACGTGGACATGACCAATATGGACATATGGTAGAATGAAAGGCTTGTAGTTGAAAAGCTTCAATTTTCAAAAAGGCAGACCATCAACGTTCAGAAAGGGAGAGCTGTTTCACTTAAAAAAAAGACGCATCTGACGTAGATGATGACAAGTCAGCCCAAAAGAAAGTCTAAGCCAATAGACATAAGGCAAGTTTACTCACCAATCAGAGAGGAAAGACCCTATGAGTCAAGGGAACCTCCTCTCCTAGCTGGACAAGATTGGTTGAAAATACATCTCAGAGGATTGTTGCTTTCATTGGAGGTTTTTACCCAAGTTGTAAAATTCAAATTATACTATGCCATTCGAGGAAGGCATTAAGACCATTGGGGGAGACCGTTTGTAATCTAAAAATCCATCTCTGTTCGAGTTTCTGTAATTTAGAGATCCAGTCACCACCTCTTGGATCGGGCGGAATATAATCAAGGATTTGCCAACGGAGTTGCTGGAAAGTATGTATTCATTGTAAACAGTGTAAGATTTTTCAAGCGTAAACGGGATGCATGTTCACCCAGACGGAACTGGGCATCCTCCTGGCACTCCACGGTCATACAGGGTCGTTACCTGAATTGGCCCTGCACATCCGGGTGCCTGGCCCGCTCACGCGTCTCTCATGCCGCCTCTGTCCTGCTCTCCCCGCACAGTGGCATTGTGCGTGTGGGGAGAAAGGAATGCTGGTTCAGGGCAGGATGGCTTGCAGGGCTGGACATCCCATAGGGACATACAGCCCGCAAGCTGCTTTACAGAATTGGGCCCAAAATGTCTAATAACATAATGATTAGAGTGGCTTAAGAGCTGTGTGGCCAGGGTTTAAATTTCAGTGTGGGTCTTTGGAATCCAAAGCTAGTCACTCAATTCTCCATCTTCTCTACACTCTCGGGATGATTTAAAGTGAAAAAAAAAAGCCCACTTTCCTGATGCCTATTCATGCCTCGAGCAGGGATAAACATGTATGTGCCTACAGCCAGCTCCGCTGCTTCTGTGATCGAACAAGGGCATGTAGGTCCATTGCCACACCCCTGTGCCTACTTGAACGTCCCTGTACTGGAGACATCTGCAAACATATTTGTGGAATATTTACAGAGATGTGTCTGTGATTTTGATGTTCACGTGCATATCTGCAGACATCCAAACCATGACTAAACCTTTTAGAATGACCCTCAATGTGAATATGTTTCTGATTAGTTTTTGAGCTGTGTTATGTGACTGATCCATTCCAGAATTCTTTTATGTTTCCTATTCCTCTAATATTGCTTGGCAGAGAGTTCTATAGGGTTGGACCATAAATGGAGAATGAGTATTGGCATATGACTTGTATAATAGTTGTCTTTAGTAATGGGATTTTTAGGAGGTTTTGGTTTTGTTGTCTTTGTAGTCGACTGTTTGAAGCCGTCTGGATGAGGGAAAGTAGACAAGCAGCAGTCATGTTATAGATTATCTTATATGTGTTAATAATGGATTTAGATTTTTATTCTTGCATGCATAAGGAGACAGTGTAGGCTTTTGAGCACTGGGGTGATGTGCTCTTGTCTTGATGTCTTGGTAATCATTCTTGGTAGTATTTTGAGCATGTTGAAGTAGAAGCAGTGCATATTTTGGGAGTCCCTGAAGTACTGAATTACAGTAAAGGAGATGGGAGGTGATGATGGCTTGACATACAGTTTGGTAGAGGTTTGCATCAAGTAGCGGATGGAAGTTGTATAGAATCTTAATCTTCTTGCAGGCAGAGGCAGTGGTTTTCTTAATATGTGCTTGAAAATTTATTTTTTGATCAAGTGTTATACCAAGGTACTTCACTTCAGACTTTATGGGAATGATGATGTCATTAATTGTAAATGTTTTGGGGATGTGTAGTATGGGTCTCTGGAGATATATAATACTTCTTCTTTATTGTAGCTAATCAGTAGATTCTGATCTTTTAGTCAATGTGAAATTTCATTAATGCATGTTTGTATAGATGAGAAGTCTTGATTGTTAATAGTTAGTGGTGCATATAACATCAGATCACCAGAGTAAATGTGGTAATTTAAACCTGTGCTTTTGAATAATGCTGCAGATGGGTTGAATGTATAGGTTAAAGAGGAGTGCAGAGAGGGTGGATCCTTGTGGTATACCTCTGTGTATTCTGTAGGGCTTTGAAGTCTTATTATTTATTATGATTTCCTGTGTACATTCCTATAAGTAAGAGCAAAACCATTTCAGTCAGGCGTTTAATGAGTTTGTGGTGGGTTATAGAGTCAAAAACAGCCGTTATGTGAATGAATATAAGAATGAATCCTTGTGTTATTTATTTACATTCTCTTATATACTGTACTATTCTGCATCAGTGTGGTTTACATTGAACAGGGCATTATAACTTGGAGATAACTATTTTACAGGGAACATGGGCTATGGAGGGTTAAGTGGCTTGCCCAAGACCACAAGGAGCACCTGTGGGACTAGAAACCCCAGTCCTTCTGGCCCAAGGTTGCTGTCCTCTAGTGGGATTTGAATCCCTGAACCTTCTGGCCTGAAGTACCTTGCCCCAACCACTAGGCCACTCCTCCACGCCACATCTTCTCAAGTCCTCTTAGCAAGGCATCTATTAGAGAAGTGAGACGTGTTTCCATGCTGTGATTCTTTCTGAACCCATGTTGTTGGTTGTCGAGAAGTGCATATGCATCAATAAAGTTTTGGAGTTGTATCTTGACAACTTTTTCGATAATCTTGGCTAGATAGGGGATACTGGAAATTGGTCTGTAGAATGTGGCCAGGTTGATATCTGCTGTGGAGCTTTTTAGTATGGGTCTTATTAAAGTTGTTTTCAGTATGGGTGGCCTATAGCCCTGACAGAGGGATAGGTTTACAATTTTGAGGAGTGGTGGGGTTAATTCATTTCCGGTTGATTTGATCCATGAGGTGGGAAATGGATCAAGTGGGGATGTGGTAGAGTTTAGCATTGACAAGATTTGATCAAGCTGTTTGCCTGAGATTGGGTTAAAGATGTTCATTTATGAATATTTTTTTTCTGAACTGAAGTACTTTTGGTCCGTTGCTGTCTTGTAATCAGGATGTGAGAATTTCATCTGAAGGTGAATGGCAAAGTCTTGTGATTATAATTCTAATTCATTATGTATTGTTGGGGTCCATACAGTATGGCTATATCAAACAGCTCTCGGGGACGATTTAATGATTTTTGGATTAGGTTTGTGTTGTACTCACTTTTCCTTGTGTTGATCAGGTTGTTATAATGACCTTGCTTGGTTATGTATTCATTGAAGTGGTTTGTATCTTTAGTTCTTCTGCATCTTCTCTCTAATTGTGTTAATTTTTGTTTCAATTCCTTGATATTGTTGGAGTACCAGGGTGCTTTTCTGTTTTGAGTAGATGTAGTTCTTGAAGGTGCTAATGCAAATGATATGATTGTGTTATTCCATAGTTCTACTAGAGCAGTAATCTCAAATGATTGGGAGTCTAGTATGGATGATATATGATTCAGTAGAGCTTCTTTATTAAAGTCTTTAAATCTTCATGTTCCTTGTTGATGTTGTGTTATGCTATTGGTTGGTTTAGCGGTAGTTCAAAGGTCATGCTATGATGATCCAACCAGGATATTGAAAAGACCTGGATGTTGAGAGCATTCAGGTTTTTGGATATAAAGACAAAGTCTAAAATGTAAGACTAATAAAAGAAAATATTTTTTCACTCAATGCATAATCAAACTCTAGAATTCATTACTGGAGGGTGTAGTAAAAGCTGTTAGTATAGCTGGGTTTAAAAAAGATTTGCATAAGTTCCTGGAGGAAAGGTCCATAAACCATTATTAAAGACGATCCGGGAAATTCACTGCTTATCCCGGGACGAGCATTGTGGAACCTGTGTACCTTGTTGGCAACCTACCAGGTACTATGTCCTGGATCGGCTACTGTTGGAAACAGGATACTAGGCTTGATGGGCCTTGATCTGACCCAGTGTGGCATTTCTTATGTTATGTTCACCTCAACATTTTAGACTAATTTAAATTCCTTTTAGACCGTTTCAGGAAATAATGAAAACCAAGACATTTCTCATTTTACGTTTCTCTTACTTCTGCAGCCAGGGCCAATGCAAGGGTATGAGGCGCCCTAGATGAACCTCAGCCCTTGTGCGCTCCTACTCCCACTCTGACTCCCATCTGTTTCCCACTGCCACCGCTGCTGCCCCTCCCCGGGCCCTGAAGCAGTGGCAAGAGCTTGAAACAGCCCCACAGCACTTACCTCAACCTCAACAGTTGTGGGACTGTTTGCTCTTCCGCCCCCTTTGATGTTCGATGCCGACTTCCTTTTGCATGAGGCAAAAAGAAGTCGGCATCGGACATCAGAGGGGGTAGAAGTGCAAACAGCCCCGCAGCAGCGGAGTTTGAGGTACGACTGTGGGGCTGTTTGAAACCATTGTTGCTGCTGCAGGACACAGAGAGGGGCAGCAATGGACCACCCCTGAACACTGGCGCTCTACGCAGCCACTAACAGTCGTGCCGGCCCTGTCTGGAGCTATTGTTTTTTTTCCCTCTGCCCAATGTTTGAAACTAGGCAAAAATGCAGAAACAATTGTGAACCTCTCCAACTCCCAGTGTGGCACCGATATAATCCACCAAAGTGAATTTTTGTCTGCGGAATGTTATGCAGAAATTGCTTACCAAAGAACTCACTAGAAGAGCCAATGCAGACAAATGCTTGTACCCTGGCAATGATAACATTTATTTATTTATTTTATTTACATTCTCTTATATACCACGCTATTCTGCATCAGTGCGGTTTACATTGAACAAACATCCATACATGATCCCGTTACAAAGCATTGATATTACAATGCCCTCCGAAGAAAGTTGAGAAAAGGGCAAGTGATTCATTTAGGAGTCAACCGTTTTCCTTAAGGTGAGTTCATTGACCTTTTAAATGTACAGTTGGGTTGTGCAAGAGCTCGCTCATCTGCTCAAACTACATTTTATAATCACTGCTTAATACCAGGCTAAGGGGAATGTTTACCAACGTGCACTGTTAGTGTCAAGTTTGCCGCACACTAAGCAGGGGCCCTCTGTAAAAACCCCACTCTAACCGGTTTATATATGATTGGACAGGGACTGGACAAGTTAGAGGTGTAGCATGGGTGCTGAGAGCACGCTGGGGCTAGCGCAGGCATTTTGGGTAAAGCTAACCATGCCTGTTGCTGTGAGCACAGGTGCTTTTAATGCCACTTCAATGGATGGTGTTAGGTGCACCCATGTGTCAGTTAGTGATATGGTAAAGGCAGAAGGGATGGATGCAAATGTCCCCCAAAATTAACACGGGTCTCCAAGCTAATTTCACAAAGCAAACAGTGCTATCAGCGCAGACTTTAGTAAACATGCCACTAAATGGGGCATGTTTGATTTCCTTACCCCTTCACAGAGATAACTATTGAGCATGACGGAGTATCTTAACTTTCTTTTTGGTACACACTTGGATCTGGGTTTACTAGCTACAAAAGCAATAAGAACATAAGAATATAAGATATGCAATTCTGGATCAGACCAAGGCCCATCAAGCCCAGTATCCTGTTTCCAACAGTGGCCAATCTAGGTCACAAGTACTTAGCAGTTTCCCCAAAAGATACAGGTTCCATAATGCTTGTATTGGGTCAAGCTGTGATATCCCGGGTCCCTTTTAATAATTGTTTATGGATCTTTCCTTGTTGTGCTTTGTGAGTATCAGAGTGATGCATGCGTAACGGGTCTTGGTAGAATGATCAGCAGTGAAGCATCTTAATAGAAACATGCAATAAATGCAATAACACAACAGCAAACAGGGCCTTCAGTCTTTACGTCCCCAAATATTGGAATGCACTCCCACTGGACATTCGAGCTATAGCAGACCTGACCCAATTCAGGAAGGCAATCAAATATCACCTCTTCCTCCAATACTACCCAACCAGCGATGAATTTAGTTAGCACCACCTAAGAAACACCGCCTTTTGCAGCCCATACGCACAAGGTCTCAAGTATTCAAAAGGGATTCATCATTTATTGTGCTATTCAACAATGTTATAGGAATTTTACTTCATGTATATAGCATATTTCAGGTTATAGGATTTTTACTTCATGTATATAGCATATTTCATGTAAATAGTTCTTGTATATAGTTCAACCCCTGTTATGCAAGTTTATATTCCTGTTCGATGTAAAACCAAACAGAATGTGTGTATTTGGTCACTTTGTTATACTGTAAACCGCGCTGATGCCGAATAGTGCGGTATATAAGCAACTGTAATAAATAAATAAATAAAATAAATGACGGCAGAAAAAGACCACCTGGCCTATCTAGTCAGTGACAGCTGTTTTACTGAGGTTGGCTGCTGCTATTGTCAGCACCGTCCTATTTAAGTGAAGTTTTCCTTCATTTATTTTAATTTATTAATTTACCTTTTTTAAAATACCGCCTTTTATTGTGATGTCTCTTTCATTGCAATGAGCTGTTCATTTATTTTTTCAGGGTTCTACTCACCCAGACTGATTTTGGTCCAAAGGGGTGGCTGTCTTGGGTATTACGGGTTTGGGTGAAAATGTTTTCCAGAAAAGATCTTCTCCAGAAACCTAAAGGTGTTCGCTGTATTCTGGTCATAAAGGATGTGTGCTGCCTAAGGTTTACCCTCTCCAGCTCTCAGAAAACCTCCCAGTAGCACTGCTGCAGAAGGTTTCCGAAATGAGAATACTTAATCCTTCCTCAAGCAGAAGAAAATCAGGTTTGGTGAGTTCCTGTCAGGGAACAGCTCTGTTCATTTCACTGTGAGGTTTCTTTTGTGTTCATTACTGTCCTTCCCCTGTTTTTTCTCTCTCTACATGAAGTATGAAGGGACTTAAATTCTTTAAGATTATTCACTTCTCCAGTGGTATCATGATCATGGAGAGTAATATAATGTATGACGACAAATAAAGACCAGTATGGTCTATCTAGTCTGCCCAGAAAGGCTACCCGCTGCTCCATGCAAATTATACCCCCCCCCCCTATAACTTTGCAACTGACACTCTGTGCAGGTTGCCCCCTCTATATGTTGAAGTATAAAAGATATTAAAGATTGCTTTAATTTAATCCTCTTGCCATAAACAGGTTCACTGTATCTATCCCATGCCATTTTGAATTCCAGCACTGTTTTTGCCCCAACCACCTCCTTCGGGAGGGCATTCCAAGCATCCACCACCCTTTCACTGAAAAAGTATTTACTAACATTGCTTTTGAGTTTACCTCCTTGCAGCTTCATTTTATGCTCTCCAGTTCTGCAGTTTCCCCTTCTTTGAAAAGAATTGATTGTTCATTAATGCCCTTTAAGTATTTAACGTCTGTAGGTCTCCCCTGTCCCTCCTCTTCTCTAGGGTATACATATTTAGGTCTTCATGTCTCTTCTCATATGTCTTCTGATAAAGGCTCAAAATCATTCTGGTTGCCTTCCTCTGAACCATTTCAAGTCTTTTTATATCCTTTGTGAGACATGGTCTCCAAAACTGAAGAGAATGCTCCAAGAGAGGCCTCACCAATGACTTGTACAGTGACATTAATGTCTCCTCCTTTCTGCTGGTTATTCCTTTCTGTATGCAACCCAGCATCCTTCTGGCTTTGGCTACCGCCTTGTCACATTGGTTTGCCACATTGAGATCATCAGACACTATCACTTCGAGGGCCCTCTCCTGGTCCATGCACACCAATCTCTCACCCCCTATTGCATACAAAATTTTGAACAAGTTCCTGGAAGAAAAGTCAATAAACCATTATTAACATTAACTTGGGGGAAACTACAGCTTTTCTGTGGGATTATGCAAATACAATTTGTGCCATCAAGTCAATGCTGATTCCTTGCAATCCAGTAGCCCTGGGTTTTCTTGACAAGACGTGACAGGAAATGGATTGGCAGGCCTTTATTCAAAGGCAATGGAGGGTAAAGTGACTTGCCCAAGACCACAAGGAATGCTAGAGGGAATTAAACTCTGGTTTCTTAGTTAGCAGGTGGCTGCTCTAACCACTAGGCTACTCTTCCACTCCAAGGTCTGTGTGATCATACTAATGTGGACATAAGTCCAATTGGGTACAGGTCATCCAGGTCTCTAAATGGATCTACTGTATAAGTCCTGACATCCAAAATGTGAAATACGTATAATAGTGTAGGGAAAATACATATATTTGGTTGCATATTCAGCGGGAACAGCGACTTTACAAAAAAATGTTCCAGTTGACCTGCACCGCTCAGGGCTTTGTATGTGTAAATAGCAGCATATTTTGCTACCTACTTACATGTGTAAGAGGGATATGCCTTCAATTGTGTGCATTTGGTTTGTTTGGGTGCCATCACATTTTTAGAGTGTGCAACATAAACCTACTAATTAACACACGATTGATTTGCACATATAAAAAAGTTCTAAGATGCATTGAAAAAAGCCATTAAAAGAAGTGAAGCAAAAATGAATCAGCACTTTTTTGACCTTGCACATCCCTGTTGTGTAACTAATAGATTTTGCACAGCTGCACATCCAAGGAATCCGATTAAGGAGCCAAACTCCAAAACTCAAATTTTTGCTTTTTGACGTAGTTTTGTATTGCAGCCTCCTCTTTGCTGGTCTTCCTCTGAATCATCTCTCCCCACTGCAATCTGTTCAAAACTCAGCTGCGCGGCTAATCTTCTGCCACCGTCACTATACTCATCCCTCTTCTCAAGTCACTTCATTGGCTCCCTATCCATTTCCGCATGTAGTTCAAACTTCTACTACTGACCTATAAGTGCCTTCATTTGGCTGCTTCTCACTACTTTGCCTCTTTCCTTGCCCTATCTATTTGTCTAATAGACTGTTTCGTTGTTCATCAACTAAATCACTTCATTTATCGACTCTTTGGACATTGATATTGCCCTCCGCATCTGCCTTTTGACAAAAGAGGATCAAGGAAAGATGTTTTTCAGGTGCAGTTCCAAAATTGTGGAATGACTTACCTGTTATAATTAGGAATGCTGAGGATTATGTGCCATTTCGAAAAGTTTGAAAAACGTGATTACACGATAAATTTTTTAATCATACTTAATGTGAAGTGTTTATATTTAATTTTGTACTTTGTACGTCTGTAGATTGTAAAAATAGAATATAAAATCTATTATTAAATTAAATCTCTCCCTACACCTCTCCTCGGGAACTCCACTCTTCTGGCAGATCCCTTCTATCTGTGTCCTTCTCTTCCACTGCCAACTCCAGACTTCAATATTTATACCTTGCTGCTCCTTATGCCTGGAACAAACTACCCGAGTCATTACGCCAGGCTCCATCTGTGGCCCTGTTCAAATCTGTGCTAAAAGCTCAATTCATTGAGACTGCTTTTGGATCCTGATCCCCCCAATCTCCTGTTCACCTCCTTTGTGTTTCCTTACCCCTCCCCTAGATATATTCTAGTCCCCTGTTGTGCTGTCTGCCTTGATTAGACTGTAAGTTCTTATGATCAGGGACTGTCTCTTACATGTCTCTGTACAATGCTGAATACGCCTTGTAGCCCTATACAAATGATATGCAGTAATAGTATTAGCTGAGAGTTCTGCCTGACTTGGAGAAGATGTACAAATGCCAACTGGAAATTTTTGAAGCATAAATGTATCACTGTTGCAAAATAGAGAATTATATATATTTTCAAGGACTGCTTAATCTGCACTCAGTGCATGCCCTTTTCCAATCTGCGCGCGCGGCCGGCATTCACGTAGGTACTTCCTCTTCTACAATCGCTATGCCAATTTGTACTTGTAAATGTTGTTTTACATATGTGTAAACCTTCCAAAATTGCTCTCATAAAGGCAATTTTAGATGCCGTTGGACGTGGAGATCAGAACTCAGACGTCAAGGCTAGGACGCGCTCGATTCAATTCTGCTAAACATGGAGCTGTTTCTAAAGTATACATCCGTGTGCCACGCAAGGATTCATTTCTGAAATATAGACGGGGAAAACTGCCAGGAGGAACCCAGCAACTTACTGGCATTTCACAATGAGCATGTGCAGAGCTCAGCACTTTCCCTTCCCCCATTTGAATTCAGAAGGGAAACTAAACACTGAGGGATTAATCTCTCCTGTAAAGGGATGGCCAAAAGGAGCACTTTTTATTACTACTACTACTAATAATAATAATCATTTGTATAGTGCTATAAGGAGTACACAACACTGTACATAAAGATGTAAGACACAGTCCCTGCTCATCAGAGTTTACAATCTAATCAAGATGAAAAAAACATCACAAAACTAGGAACCAGAGAATGGTAAAATACGCATAAGTAGTGAACGAGTGTGAGGGGCATCAGGATCCAAAAGCAGTCTCAAAGAGGTGGGTTTTAGCCTGGATTTGAATAGGACCAGAGAAAGAGTCCAACACACTTACTCAGTTTGTTCCAGGCATATGGGGCAGCAAGGTGGAATGGACGAAGTCTGGAGTTCACAGTGTCAGAGAAGGGCACAAATAAAAGGTACCTGCCAGAGGAACCGAGTTCCCGAAGAGGGGTGTAGAGTAAGATAAGAGAGGAAAGGTAGCGAGGAGCCACAGAATGAATGCATTTGCAGGTAAGTAGGAGAAGTTTGAACTGGATGCGGAAATGGATAGGGAGCCAGTGAAGTGACTTGAAAAGAGGGGGTTACATGATCACAGCGGCACTGGCAGAACATAAGCCGTGCAGCTGAGTTTTTAATAGATTGAAGGGGAGAAAGATGATTCAGAGGGAGATCAGTGAAGAGCAGGTTATGTCAAGATGGAAGGTGACTAGTGAGTGAATGAGGGTCTTAGTGGTGTGTGTGTAGAAAGCGAAGGATGAATTTTGCCGATGTTATAGAAAAATAAGCGACAGGTTTTACGCTATCTGTTGGATGTTTGCAGAGAAAGAGAGAGGAGAGTCAAAGATAGCCCCAAGGCTGCGAGCTGAGGAAACAGGGATGAATGTAAACCCAACCCCAACTCTCTCCCATGTCTGATTTGCCTTTCAGCCTGTCTCTACCACTGAACTTGTCAAACTGGTCATCTCTTCTCATAAAACCACTTGCGTCCCTTCCAACTGGCTGCCATAACCTTCTCTTGCACTTCTCCCAGTCTTGCTTACCATGCTCAACTCTTGTCTCATTGCTGGTGTTGTTCCATCATTCTGGAAGCATGCATTAGTGTGTCCCATCACTAAGAATCCTTCCCTTAGCTCATTACCATCTAGTTTCTTACCTTCCATTCATCGCCAAACTCCTTGAAAAGGCCGTCTTTGCTCAACTCTCCACTCACCTGGACTCCACTCATTTCCTGCACCCCTGTCAGTCCGA
Organism: Ichthyophis bannanicus; assembly: GCA_033557465.1. Taxonomy (NCBI): domain Eukaryota; kingdom Metazoa; phylum Chordata; class Amphibia; order Gymnophiona; family Ichthyophiidae; genus Ichthyophis; species Ichthyophis bannanicus. Next base: position 1,747,346,556 of record CM066031.1, on the reverse strand, counting down.
TTTCTATTCGGGTCATCACACCAAGACCTTCCTTCTATCCTTCCTTAATGAACTCCCCATCTCTCATGACCGTGGTGACATTTCTCTAGCTGTCTCTCTGGATCCCTCTGCTGCTTTCGATCTTGTTGACGATGCAGCAACAGGGAATCCTGAACAGATGACGCCAAGACTCCCTGAATTGATGCAATTTGACCGTCTATTTTAGCCTTAGAAGTCTCAAGGATTCCCAGTCTATCCTGATAATCAGCCAGAATAGTCACAGTCTCCTGAGTAAACTTAGAAAGCTTCATCAAAGAAGACTTCAACGAAAGTTCAGTTCTGGAGACAATCTGCCATATATCCTGAAGTGATAACATCTTTCGGGGGCTTAGGATCTTCAGTAGTTGAAGAAAATTCAAAGGGAACAGGTAATGAAGCAGAAACTGATTTTAACCTCAAAAAGGAATCGGGTAATTTTACAGATTCAGGTGAGTTTCCTTCCACCAAGCTGTGAAGGGAAGCTTCACCCTGTATTAACAGCTCATTGCTGGGTGGGGACATAACTCTATGCGGATCAGGAAACATGTCCACAGAAACAGAACTAGCGGAGAGAGAAGACTCCAACAATAATTTCTCAGCAGGGGAAGACGCCATGGTCTTAAGATGACTGTCCATAGGGCCAACCACCTTAACCGCCTTACCAGCAGACGTGGAAGACGAAGGAAGTTTCTTCTTGCGTTTCCCCATTAAACCAAATCAAAACAACGCTACCAGGAAATGCTCCTTCCTGCTCTGAAGAGGGTTCTAAGGGGGCAGACCTGCCCCTTAGGACACGCCCCTTTGGAGCACGCACCCATGGGCACGTGCCCGCGGTGCGCGTCCCGCGGTGGGGGCTTGATTTTATAGCCCGCTCTGCTCACGTGCTCCTCAGTGCTCACTGGGACGGAGCAACGATTCCACTGGAAGTTCAGGCAGAAAATGTAGAAGGTAAAGCACACACTCAAAGTGCTGCGGTGGGGGCTTGATTTTATAGCCCGCTCTGTTCACGTGCTCCTCAGTGCTCACTGGGACGGAGCAACGATTCCACTGGAAGTTCAGGCAGAAAATGTAGAAGGTAAAGTACACACTCCGTAATGTTGCTTTTGCCGGTATCCCCTACCATCAACTTCACCATCTACAGTTAATTCATAACACTGCCACTCGTCTCCTTACTCATACTCCTCGCTTCAATCACATCATTCCCTCCCTGGTCCATCTGCATTGGCTCCCCTTCCCCTACCGCATTACCTTCAAACTCCTAATCCTAACACATAGGGCCCTGCATCAGCACACCCCTCAATATCTCGCAGACTCAATACACTTTCATACAGTACCTCATAGCCTCCGGTTCCTGCACACCAACCGCCTTGACCTTCCCTCTCCTTCCCATGCATGCCTGGATCAAACCCGGCATTCCACCTTCTTTTTTCTAGCTCCATCACTGTGGAATTCCCTTCCTCCCCTATTCTGTCAAGAAGAATTATTTCCCAAATTCAAGTCTCTCCTGAAAACCCACCTCTGCCTATGACCTCCCTTTCCCTGACCCCCCTTGTTTCCTCCTCTCCTTCCATTTAGGCTCATTTTCTCTTTAGTCCTTTATGGGTGTGCACGTTCCAGTCTAGTACTGTAGTTCCTTTTCTGTTTCTAGCTTTTCTAATAAATTTTATTGTTTTTATAAACAACTCAGATGGCTTCCAATGGGTGGTCTATCAAATATTTTAATAAAGATGAAGATAAGGAGCTCAGTTTTGACTGTGTTCAGTTTCAGACAGCGGTGAGACATCCAGCCAGCAATGTCGGATAAGCAGGCAAAGATCTGGGTCTGGATTACTGGAGAAATTTCCGGCACAGAAAGGTAGATCTGAGCATCATCAGCATAAAGATGGTACAGACAACCATAGGAGGAAATAAGTGCACCAAGGGACTCAGTGTAGAGAGAGAAACGGAGAGCTCTCATGACAGAGCCCTGAAGTACACCAACTGAAAGTGGGATGGCAGTAAAGGAGGATCCACCAGAACATACACTAAAAGTATGATGGGAGAGATAAGAAGAAAACCAGGACAGAACAGAGCTCCTATATCCAAGCGATGACAGAGTATCAAGGAGAAGCTGGTAGTCAACCGTGTCAAAGGCAGTAGAAAGGTCAAAAAGGAAGAAAACTGAGTAGAAGCCTTTGGATTTGGCAAGAACAAGTCACTGGAGGCTCTGACAAGAGCCATTTCTGTGGAATGTAGAGAACGAAAGCCATATTGCAGTTGTTCCAGAAGGGCTTGAGAGGAAAGAAAGTCAGACAGTGGTGGTAAACTGCTCATTCAAGCAAAGGGGAGGAGAGAGATAGGCTGACAAGAGAGATAGCCACAAGAAAAGCAGGAAAACTACACACCACTGAATAAACTGGAGCTTTATAGGTCAGCCCAACATGTGTTTCAGCCAGTGGTCTTCTTCAGGAGACAGTGACCTCAAAAATTATATACAAAGCATAATTAAACATAAAAACATGAATTGCCATTAAATGATAATTATAAAATATACAAACAGTTAAAAACAATAGTAGACCAATCAATAAAAGATAAATAAAATATATATATATATATATATTTATACAATGGAGTCTATTCTGTCCCGTGAATAGTGGGGATGGACACCCCATTGGGATGTCCATCCCCGCTATTCGCCCCCCTTCCACTCCCGGCAGAAGCCTCCCCATACGAACAAGGAATTTGTATGGGGAGAATTAGTCAAGGGCAGGAGGGGGTGTTGCAAAGGTGGAGTGAAGACGGGCATTGGGTAGTCTGCAACCCAGATGTACAGGGCTGATTCCGAGGTCAACCCTGTATATCCGGGGTTGGCAAACTGGACAGTGAACTTATTCCACCACGGAGGTCAGATCAGTGGTCGGGCTGCAGGGAAAGAAGAATGTGGCCGGCGGCCGGGGATCACAGCTCCTGAATGGAGCTTGACTGAGTTAGCCGGACAGGGGTCTGTATGTGCAGGCCAATCAGAATCGAGTCCAAGCTTGCACATACAGACCCTAGACCCGATTCTGCTACCCCAGGGCATGTCTAGCCCCCGCGGGATCAGAATCGGGTCTACATGTGTGCATCCCATTCCGATCGGATACACAGGGGTCTGGATATGCTCTATGGAATATGCCTCAATGTATATACAAAAGAACCAAACACATACTAGAATAATAAATAATAAAATGGATAGGAGACATCCTATAGTCATTGTAATGTCCATCTAGTTAACAATAATTAATTAAATAATCGACTACATAAATTAGTTAAAAATATAATAATACCATAAAAATAAGGAGATAAAAGGTCATATGTAAGGTGACTAGAGTTCTGAAATTACTAGTAGCAAGACTATGCCAGAGATCTTAATACATGAAATAACTCACCAGTCTGAGAAAGACATCTAGGAAGCATTCTCTATTGCTAAAGACAATTGTTGAGAAGAACAATAACTCATTGAGAAAACCATTGCTACATCTCATTGTAGGAAAGGGGGCACTAGATGTCATGAGTGTGGGGTTCACCATACACAGGAATCCAGAACACAGATTATCCAAACCACTGTTGTGGCAGGGTGATTGAGAACACTGGAGAAACTCATAGTGCGTTGAGTCATCAACCAACTTGTGACATGAGATATGTTTTATAATAAGAAGAAACAAAAATGACATTTATTAATAACAAGTGGCAGCAGCCATAGATTGATATAACTTGATAGAACTTTTTTCCAAGAAATAAATCAAAACATCATACTCAGTTTCTGAAACTGGGCATTTCCGCTACTCTTCATCTTCTTATATGCATTAACAAACTGATGCCATTCAGTAATGTGATCTGTTGGGTATTGATAGTAGATTAAAGGGAAACAATCTCACTCTATAATTAGCTAGCAAGATTTCATGCTGATATTGGGAGTCAAAACATGCAAAATTAAAAATTAACAAGGCAGCGAGCATAATCAACAAAGCTGAGGGAAACCAAAACACATCAAAGAAAACAGCGTCGGCATCTAGCGGTTTTAAAACTCAATCAGTCAAATCTACAGCTATGAGGCAGACTATTTTTTTAATATAAGCAGTAGTAATTTCTAGAAATATATAGAGGATGCTCCAAATTGACACGGCTCATCAAGACTATTTAAGTTTTCTCCAAGTTCGTTACCCTGTTACAATGTATTGAGCTCTGTTTTGATGTAAACCACTTTAACCATAGGATAAAGCAGTATTGAAAAGCTGTTAAATAATAATAAATAAGACAAAAACAAATAAAACAGCAAGGAGCTCAATTATGAAAATTGCACTCAACACGGGATCAGAATCGTGTCTTGGCCTGTATGTGTAGGCCTGGACCAGGTTCCCATTGGCCTGCATGTACAGACCTCTGCCCGGCTAACTCAGTCAGGGTCCTGAATGGAGCCACAGCACCATAGTGTCCAATTGCCATGGCACTGCAGTTCCATTCACAAGCCGCGACCACCGGTCGCTGACTACTTTTTCTTTTCCCTGCAGCCCAACCCCGATCTGGGCTCCCATGGCCAGAGTCGGGCTGTGGGGATTCTCCTACACCCACCTCACCTTTTCTCCCCAGCCAGGCCTCCCATCCCCCGATGTCTAGGCGACCTTACTCCCCCATCCAATCTGCTGACCCCGGACATACAGGACTGACTTCAGAATCTGCCCTGTACATCCAGGGCCGCAGACCGCCCACTGCCTGCCCTAACTCCACCTCCACACTGCCCCTTCCCGCCCCTGTCTAAGCCTCCCTGTACAAACTCCTTGTTCATACAGGGAGGATTATTTGGGGACGGCAAGGGGGACGAATAGCGGGGATGGATGTCCCAACAGGACGTCCATCCCCACTATTCATGGGACGGAATAGACCCCATAGAGAACAGAAACAGAGCACCACCAAAAGCAAGGCACATACCTCACACCAAGGTTCTAGAAATACAAAATAGTTTCATACTGTAGAAGTCCTCGTCTAAACCTGGGACCAGTAACAGCACCTGACATCATGGTCACACGATAAATTGAACGAAGGACAGTGGTATGCGAATCCATAGATGTGAAAACATTGTAATTTCAGTTAAAACATCAAAACTCTTCCCTCATCTAAAAAGTAAGAACAGGCTGTTCATATGAACAAAGTGTCTCTAATCATTCAAGAGGCATTACTCAGATCGAGAGCTGAATAATCTGTCTTGAATGGTTCTTGGTGACCAAAGGTCTTAAAATGCTATGTTAGGGAAAGTGACATTCACAGAGTGTGTCCATTAGAAAATTAAAAAATTAAAAGAACTATTACTATGATTAAGAACAATAACCAATAAAAACGAAGAAAATAATTATAAAATATGAATAAAAGTCTCTGATCGTTCAAGATGCCTAATTCAGGATGGAAGTTGAATAATCTGTCTTGAGTGGTTCTTATTGACCAAAGGTTTTAAAACTCTATGGTTTAAGAATTGCTGTGGTTAAGAACAATAGCCAATAAACAGTAATGAAGTGCTTAAAAATAATAAATAAAAATAATAATTTATTACTACTAAAGTGACAAATTAAAAGGGAGTGCATGATGATGGAGGCCACTGGTAAAATTATTTGTAGGCCAGAGCTTTAACATCCATTGTACCACAATAAAGATAAAAATCAATCATAAGGATATTAATAGACCTATCAGGTAGCGCCCATACGTATCAAAATGGTGTATGAGATTGTATTGTGTAGATAAAAAGTGAAAAAATAGAACCACCGCACTTGGGTAAAGTTCTGAAGCAGTGAAAATTGATGAATTTGGCATGTATAAATACACCAATAAAAATAAAAATAAAATCAAAACTCGAAATAGAGGACAGTGGGCAGCTGACAAATTACAAAAATGCTGTAAGATCTGCATTTTGATTGAGCCCAGATGGGTATAGAGTGTCTATATTGAAGATAAACTTCTGTTCAAGACAGAAGAGAATCTTGTTGATGTCTCCTCCATGCTAGTGCCAAGCAGTACTTATTTCAGAACTAAAAATTTTAGATCTGCAATTCCATGTGTAGCTTCAAGCCAGTAATCAACTAGAGCAGTGGTTCTTAACCTTGTTGGAGGAACTGAACCCCACCAGTTTCATATGCACATTCACCGAACCCTTCTTTATTGAAAAATAAAATATGATTTTTTTTCAAATTCAAGACATAGGTATATGTTTTACTGGTTCACAAAATGAATTGTGCATTAACATCACTGTGTTCAAAGAAAAAAACCAATACAATGCATGAACTCACAACAAATTACATACATAACTTTTCACAAAGACATGACCTTTTTTAATACTACCACACTGAAATGGTTTTAATTTTTAACCTTATGTATTTCAATAATGAACTTATTGTATTTATGCTATTTATTATTTTTAACATTTTAACACACACCCATTACCTAATTTCCATCAGGCTACACCGCTACAATAATAATGAATATTTACTGCAAATCAGTGTGACTTCTGCTGTTGCCTTTGAGAGACCAGTTCAGAAATGCGTGGCTTCACCTTGGCAAGTGCCACTCTCATGTCATTTTCACAGCAAAGTCTGCTCCTTTTCTTCGTTTTTATGTCTAGCATCCTCGAAAAGGATTGCTTGCAAAGATATGTTGTAACAAATAGTATAAAACTTTCCAGGGCTTTCCTAGCAATAACAGGATATGTTACCATTTGTCGACACCAAAATGTTGAGAGCGTTGTTGTTCTGAAGAGTTGCTGTTGAACCTGGCTCTGCTGAATTTCAATGATTTCATCGAGGTATTCATCATTGGTTACAGACACATCTTCGATCTTACTTACAGTCATCCAGCAAGGGAAAGTTTGCGAAGTTATCGTTCTCTGTTCGTCATTTCCATAACGGTAGCTTTTTTTGAAAAGCCTTCAGGTTTTCTTCCGCTTCGATGATGTTGACTCCACCACCCTGCATCTGCTGATTGAGATGATTGAGAGATGCGAATATATCAGCCATGTACGCTAAAATGAGAATGAACTTAGAATTTTTGAAGCAATCTGCATGACGATGTTGGTGCTCTTGCAAAAACAGGGCTAATTCCACACGCATGGCAAAAACACGATTCAGCACCTGTCCCCGGGATAACCACCAAACGTTAGAATGGTACAGAAGTACCTCGAATTCAGAGCCCATTTCTTTACACAGCTCACTGAAGATGTGGTGCCTCAGTGCACTATTTCGCACATAGTTCACACATTCCACTACAATTTTGAATACTTCTGTCATTTCTGGAGGCAAGGTATTTGTTGCCAACGCATGCCTGTGCAGAATACAATGCGTAACAATGATGTGTGGCGCATCGGCTTTCACTAGCGCACCAAAACCAGACTTTCTTCCCAACATGACTGGAGCTCCGTCTGTACAAACTGCAGAAACCATATCCCACGAAAGATTGTTGTCTCTGAAGAAGTCATCCACAAGTTTCTTCACATCGGCTGCCTTAGTTGTTGTTGTAAGAGGCTTACAAAATAAAAAATCTTTCTTTATCATGTCGTCTTTCACATAGCGCACAAATACAGCAAGCTGACTTAGGGGCATGTTTACTAAAAGCCGTACAATTGCGTGCCGCACAATAGCGCACGGAAACGCGGCACTCAAACGCTCAGAAACACTCTTAAACGCCCCACACAAGTGCGCGTGGGCCCCGCACAATTGCGCGCCGCACTAACGTGCCCCGCAAAAGTACCCGGCCCGCAAATGTCCGATAGAGGCGTGAAAAGGCATTCTGAGGGCGGAGGAAGGCTCCCGAGGGGCGGAGAGACGGGGTCAATGGGCGGGGAAGGGGAGGGGAGAGGCTCCCCGCACAGTATCGGGGACGAATTTGCAGGTTAAAAATAGCGCGAGTGAAACACTCACGGTAGAGGGCATTTAAAGGGAAGAGAAACCATTTCCGTCAGCAATGTACAGGGAAACCGGGGAAACCTGCAAAACGTGAGCAGTGTGATACATGTGCACAGAACAAAAGTGCAAATAAAGATAGAAAAAGACCCAAACAAACATATTAAAAATAGGAAGTCAGCTGGGGAACCCTGATATTAATGGGCAAACATAAGAAACACACCCAGGAAAGCTCCAAAAAAATGAAATGAAGTATGGAAGGGGCTACGGAGCGGAGACCCTTCCAAAAACCATTTCCTTTATTCTGAGCCTTCCTGGGAGTGTTTGCTATGGTTGCCCATTCATATCACTGTTGCCCAGCTTGGATATATTTATCCCCAGTTCGTCGTGGTCGGTTGAGGGGTTTATTTGCACGTTTGTCACCAGACAAGGTGACTGAGCCCACAGTACAAATGTGCAGAGCAGGGTTTGTGACTCCTTTGGTCAGGTTTCCCACCCCCAGGGACTGCACTATCACTGTGGCCACAGTGTGGTGCAGCAGACAGAGGCAGTACTTCTAGGACCAGAGGGTCACAGGTTCAAATCCAAGCTGGGGCTCCTGCCAACCCAGTCCCCATATTTTACCCACCACTAAACAGAGATAGTAAAGACACTCCTTTATTGCAGAGAACATAAGCATGGTTCACACACCCATTTTGTACCCAACACCGCACACACACCATACCAATGGGCATTACCGACAGCCGAGTCCCCCAAATGCAGTCCTGGAGTGCCACAACTCAATCAGGTCATATGCTTTTCCAAGATACGGACATGCCAGCATGTTGGCGGTAGGGTACAGGTGGTGGAGGGGGCAGTGGCTGCTAGCCACAGAAGACAGTGGCCGAGCCATGTGCAGGCTGGCACGTCCACTGCAACATAGGCCCTGTCAGATGTACAGTCATGGACTTCCCAGTGAATTCAGTACATCTGTGGCAACACAGTGGTGCAGTGCACACAGACAGTGTGTGCAGGAGCAAAAGGTCACAGGTTCAAAGCCCAGCTGGGGCTACTGCCAATCCTGTCCACATATTTTCCCCACAACTAAACCATGTTAGTAAGGGCAATCCTTTATTGCTGGGGATATACGCATTGGTCATACGCCTATCTTTTACACCACCAAGCACAGACACCATGACCAGGGGCATTACCTAGAGCAGAGTCTCACAAATGCAGTCCTGGAGGACCACACACCATTCAGGTTCCATGCTGCCACTCATACAAATAACCGTGCTGTATATCTATGCACCACCCCCATGGCATGTAGATGTAGCTCATGCATATTCATGAGGGACAGCAGGAAACCCCAACCAGTGTATTGCAAACCTGGACTGGATTTGGGAACCTCTGCCGTACAGCAGCAGCCAACAGGGACAGACACACCCACACCCACACCCACAGGCCCCATTGGCCAATGCCTCCTGGTGAGGCAGGACATTGGGCCCTGCGTGCATCTCCCAATACTAGCACTTGCATACCTTAGCAATGTCACCCTACACCAGGGTATATGGTACACAGCTCTCAAACGTTTGCTATGAGTACTGGCAGATAGATATCCCTACGTTACGCACAGTCTGCTCTATGAGCTCCATCATAATAATCTATCTGATGTCTGCGGTGTGTGCGTCAGGTCTGGCCCCTGACAGTGTTTACCACCCTAGGGAGGGACCCCCAACGGTATTGCATACCATACCCATGCCTGTACTGTGCCCAGGACTGGTGTGGTGGGCAAGGATTCTGAACCCCTCTATAGTAGCACAATGCTGGCATACGTGTGGGAGTGTGTGTCTGTCTATACAGTGTGTGTTGGCTGCAAACACTGTCCACAGTTTTGGCCTGATGATGTGCATAATGAGCAGCACGGTACCATGGGTATAGCTCAGACAGGGTGGGCTGGCCAGGATGCATCTGCACAGGGCATAGGGCACTGGCAGGGACATTGTAGTGGCCGTCCACCACCTCCACAGACAGGGTGACCTCTGTATGTGCTGCTGGGCTTTCACTCCACCCTGACTGTGCAGTGATGGCAGCATGGCTAGGCACCCCCATAGTGCTTCATAGCACTTCCCTCATGTGATATATATGGGTCACCTGTTGGGGCTTGGTCACTGATGTATCTGCTTGTGTGTGCTGCTCTCCAGTTGTGGGTGCATGCATTTCCAGTGGGACTAACCAGCAGACTGTTCACAGCTGGTATGTGCCCTGCTGGAGTGCCTTGCAGGGTGCAGTGGCTGATGGCTTGATGCAGGGGAATATCAGATAGTGGTGGGGTGCATCTTAGCATATCCAGGCCTACTGTCTGTCTGATATTGTGGTCTGGGTGTGTGTGGGGCTGCTTGGACTGCCCTGTAGGGTGTCTGTTCCCCAACAGGACTGGGGTTGATGGTCCACTCTACTGCCATCATTGCGGGGGGGGGGGGTGTATAATGGGGATCTGTTGATAGGAGACCCTGCCTGTTTTGCCACCCTCAGCTGGGGGGGTTGGTGGTTGGTGGTACATGGCCCACCTAGGGGTCTGTGGGGTTTCCCCTGACTGAGACAGACAGAGATATCCAAGGTGTTCCTGCAGAAACTACCTATCTCACAGATTACGACTGTTTTGGAGCTCTGCCATGGCCTCTCTCAGCTGTGGACCTGGTCCAGGGCGCCTCATCGCACACTCAGGGTGAGCACAGTTCCCGCACAGTGTGACTGTGTGTAGCTACTCTGTGCAAATTAAACACCCGGTCAGTACCTCCTACCAGGCCAAGGTGCTGTGTGGGTGCACACGGACACGTCCCCCTACCAGGCCGGGGAGCTGTTGGGGTGCATTCCCCATCTTGTGTTCATCTGTGGACAGCTGATTTGCATGTGCAGTGCATCATGGGTATGGGTGGCCTAACCCTATCCTGGTTCCCACAGCAGACTGTCTGTGTGGTGACATGCAGGCTCTCTGCAGCCAGCCAGGGGCTTGCTGGCAACTATATAGCTGTAGCCCAATGGTTACTTCACTGCCTGTGGAGCCAGCGGTAATGGGTTCCAGCCCACAGTGGGGTTATTTGATAGGGTTGTCCAAAGCTTTTTTAGATTTAATGTACATATGTTGCTGCCATCAAACACACCCTCAGTGTACTGTACCCATAAGGTGCCTCTGAGGGTGCTTTATAGGGCACCCTATAGGGCACCTTATGGTTGCCGTCCATATAAGGTGCACTATACATTATCCTGTGACGCAACATATATGGTGCCCTATAGGGGACATTCAAGGGTGCCTTGGCGGACAGTGAACTTTAACATGTGCCTTATGGGCCGCCTTATGTTAACACGCTTTGTGAGTGCGTTTGCTAGTAGTGATAACTGAAATAAAAATAGATTGCCCCCTACAGCACTCATCCCCATAATACACACTGCCTCAGTGAGCCTTCTTCATTGGGCACTGTGGGGGATTGAACCCCTGATCTCTGCACCATTGGTCAGTGTCTTAACCATTGCGCTGTGGCTCTGTTCCTATGCTTGGGCATCTGCGCACCGCCTTATGCCGCCCAAACCTAACAGTGCACCGCCTTATGCCGCCTGAGATTAACAGTGCACCGCCTTATGCCGCCCAAAATTAACAGTGCACCGCCTTATGCCGCCCAAAATTAATATGCCTCCTAAAGCACTTTTACCCATTACAGTTAATGCCTCAGCCAGCCCTTTTTGTTGTGCACAATGGGGAATTGAACCCATGGCAGCTGCACCCACAGTCAGTGTCTTAACCATTGTACTATGGCTCTGCTCCTTTGTGTGTGCACATCAGGCGCCACTTAGCCTTCCCACGCACTATTGTGCCCCGCGCAAATGTGCGATCGCTTACTCCCGTTTTTTTTCTTTTCTCTGCCTGAACCGCCCACTCCTTATATGGCACAGGCACACTACCGCGGCCCCGCACATTAGGAATGTTTAGTAAACAGACCCCTTAGATTAGAAACGTCTGTGGTCTCGTCGAGTTGGAGGCTGAATTTTGCCGGGCTTGAAATCAGATCTGCAACTACTTGAGCCAAGATGTCTTTGCTCATGTCCTCTATTCTGTCGCTGATGGTGTCATTTGAAAGAGGAATTTGGGATAATTTAACTTTGGCCGCTTTTCCCAGCATCAGATTCGCCATCTTCAACACAGTTGGTTTTATGAGTGTTTCACCAATGGTGTGTGGTTTGCCCTGCTTTGCGATCAGGTAAGCAACTTCGTACGATGCTGTGAGGATTTGTTTGTTGATGGGTACAAAGCCAAGAGCAGGCAGAGTAGCCTTTTCATCGAATCTGGCTCTCTTCACCTTGAATTCAGAAAGCGTTGTGTTCTTGTATTCCCCATCTCCATGCAGGTTAAGGAAGTGTTCCTTTAGTTTTGCCGGTACTAGACTAGAATTGCTTAACTTGGCATTGCAAATCATGCAGATAGGATGCTGACTCCCATCACGTTCTGTCATATATGCGAATCCATATTGTACATATTCGTCTGACCACTTTCTTTTTTTGCTCGACATAGTTAGTATGGATTAAAATATTAAGAAAGAAATCACACGATATACCATCACGACAGTCACAAGTCGACTACTGAGTGCACCAAATTCCCTGCAGCACAGATTGGCCAAGCAATGTAGCGTGATCACCTGCAGCCAATGATGGCCAAGCGGGGCGTGTCTTCACGAATCATATGAGTCGGGTGTGTGTCTTGTGTCTTGACCTCTGCCGAACCCCTGAGACTGACTCACCGAACCTCTAGGGTTCGATCGAACCCAGGTTAAGAACCACTGAACTAGAGGCTTTTGCAGAACATGCGTTTGATGCAGCTACAATGCTCAATTATGCGTGTCTTACATTTTGATTAATTTTACCAATGTACAAAATGTCACATGGACATATAAGTTGTCCCGTTAATGGTGATGGAGACCAGTGGTGTATGACTGCACCAGGTATTGTTTGGTAAATAGTTTGAACTGTACAACAAAGTGTTCTTGGGAAGGTGAATGTCATGCATTCTGGGAGCAATCGAAAAAGAAACATTCTGGGGAAAGAACAGATGAAAACAAAAGTGTCCAGCTCCAAGGTAATACAAACTGTGTGAGGTAGTCAGGGAATATGAGAGCTTAACAGTCAGGGAGCAAGAGGAGGAATTGTTCCAGCAGAAGGTGTCAGCCTCTTTAAACTGGTGAGGTTGACACTTGAACTGAAATGTAGTCTGCTCGCACAAACATGGGGTCCATCGGCTTGAATGAAGTCCAGGTGTCGTCCAGTGGCTGCACCCATGTGAGATGGTCCACAGGATACATAAGCATATTATCAAACTGCACCCCAATATTAACAATAGGATAAATAACTGTGTGTTGTCCTGACCATGGGATCAAAGTACAGATAGAGCAGCCTTGTGGTGAACAAATGGGAACACTAACTGTCCACCAATCAAGGTGAGCTATAGCAAATTCAGGTATTTTGGTACTAGCCATATGGATGAGAGATGGTGGCCAGTGTCCTAACTTAGCAGTGATCAGAATTTCCTTTAGTATAGTAATAAGCTCGATCTGTACTTGATCACAGGCAAGAGCCCAGGAAATATTCTTTCCCAATCTATATTCTGCATGTGCTAAGGTAACAATTTTCTGTTCTATAATGGGAGATATAAGAGCAAAGGTATCTACAACTACATTGGACAGTTTAGAGGAAGCTTCATTAATAATATGTTGCGAGGTAAAACCATCAGCAGCATGCTGAGCAGTGGATCCCATTTTATTACGGAGCACCTCTATATCAATTATATTAAGGGCACCCAGTGCAGTCCCTGTGCCACCTAAAATTGTATCAATTAATTCACGCTTGTGTCGAAATTGCTTGGTTTGGGGTGTTACTGACCGCATATCAAACCAAGTATTGAGCATTTGTATGTGGTTGGCAACAAACTGAGAGCAATTTGGATATTTGTGAGTAACTAGAAACAATTTGGGAAATAGATGCCAAGTAAGAAAATGGTATTCCACATCATATAAAACATCGTGTGGTGCATCATATTTAATCTGAAAGGGATGTCCTTCCTGAAATGGGTGGATATCAGAAAGGTAGAGTACAGGAGGAGCAGAAGTGGTGGGAGGGGTGGGATGAGGGGTGGTAGGTAAACAAGATACATCCAAAAGGAATGAAGTCTCAGTGATGTGCTGTTGATCACTCACAACCCATGTATAAGTTATTTTCCAGGTACCTCTGTCCTGACAGGAGATATTGTACAAAATCAAAGCAGGAGGACCTAGAAAGTAATGTTCTGGAGGTGCCCTCAATTCTTGTGTCCTTTCTAGAGAAGTGGAAACTGGTGGCTCCCATTGTACTTGTGTGATGTTTAATGAATAGAACACTAGCTTGTCCTGTACGGAACAGAAACTCAGGATGACCAGATCCTTTCCTTCCGGGAAAGGTGGGGGTATTTCTTGATAGCAATATGCCCCACCTGTGGAGTTAGCCCAGCCAATCGTGCATATTCGGATGATAGTTCCTGTAATGAGACTGGGGTAGACGAGAGCAGATACCAGAACAACAGGAAACCGAGACATAATAAAAGCTAACTTGTTTCACTCTACTAAGGAGTAAACTAATGCTTCCCACTTATACTATGTAACAACAAAACAAAAAAAAAATAATTTTTTACTACTTATTTACATAACTATTAAACACATGTCAACTATACAGCAGAAGTAAATAGTTACCGTCCTCAAGCGACTTTTGTTCAGAAAGCAGCTGTCCGTGCTGTCTTCAGGTGGTATCTGAAAACAAAGACTGATAAAACACGTATTACCCATATGGTTTCAACTGGGTGATGTGTTTCCAATACTGCTGGTTGTCGGGCATTAGGATTTGGTATAGGCTTGGGCCTAAGGTATCAGTAACTAAGTATGGTCCTTCCCACTTTGCAATTCCAAAGGGGAGGTTTGGTCTAGGTCTCAGAATCATCACTTTACTCCCAACCTTGAGGGGCCTTAAATCAGAACCTTTTGCATGTACCTCCTGCAAATAATCTCTAGCTTTTTCTGTGTTAGCAAGCACAGAGGTCTGAATTTCTTTTAGATGTTCTTGCAGGGATTTCATCCACTCATTGGTGAGAATTACGGTCTGGTCCTCTGGAAGAAAAGGACTCAGCATATTTTCCCACCGTTGCATTGGCCTTCCCATTAAGGCTTCATAGGGTGCAAAACCTGTGGATTTATAGACATTAGCTCTGATACGCATAAGGACTAAAGGGAGCACCAGATCCCAATTTTTCCCGGTCAGATTAAGCATAGGGCTGAGGTGGGCCTTAATTGTTTGATTCATTCTTTCTACCTGCCCTGCTGCCTGTGGATGGTTCGGAATGTGGAGTTGTTGTTCTATGCCTAGAAAATCAAACAATTCCTTGATGAGCTGAGAAACAAATGCAGGACCATTATCAGAATCAATAGTCTTGGGAATGCCCCAGCGTGTAAAAAATTGCATAGTTAGGATTTCTGCAGTGGTTCGAGCAGTTTGATCTGGGACAGGGAATGCTTCTACCCAATTGCGTTGCCAAGTGTTAAGTTTTGTTCTCTGTAAACCGCAACTGATCTGTGGAAGATGCGGTATATAAATGTGTATAAATAAATAAATAAATAAATAAAATAAAAAATGAGAAAAGGAATCAACAATAGTGAGTAAAAATCTATTTTTCCTAGCTGTTAATGGGAGAGGGCCCACATGATCTATTTGCAATCTCTCAAATGGGCCACGAGGAGGTGCTCTCATTAACTGTCCCCTTCTCCCAAATGAAGCACAGATTACACAGGAGGAAACATGATCCTGTATATCATGTTTCATTTCTGGCCACCATACCAACCTATTGAGGATAGTCTGCATTTCTTCTGCTTTAGGGTGTCCCATAGGACCTGCACCATGAACCCAATGCATCCATTCTTTACCTCAAGCTCTAGGGATAGCTATAACCAAGCCTTCCTCTCTTTTTGCACATAGAATGTCTTTCTCTATAGCGAGTGTGAGAAAGGTGTGTGCTGATATAGGTTATCTGGGGTGTCCTGCACAAGCTTCCTCAAATTGGAAAGCTCAGGGTCCTTTGTCTGCAGTGCTACAAAGTAATCTGGTGGTATTATCTGATCGTAATCTGTGGAACGTGTAGCAATAGCAACCATGCGTGTCTGCTCATACCAGGGCCATATGAGGCCTACATGGCATGCTTCCTTGGCTAGTGAGTCTGCTAATGTGTTTCCTTTCACTAAAGGGCCTTTCTTCCTATGTGCCTTTACTTTAACTAAATGTACTCTCTGAAACTTCTCACTCAGTTCTTGTGCCATAGTCCACAGTGATGAATTTTTCACTGTGGACCCATCTGTAGATTTAAATGTATTTGCCAGCCACCAGGGTAACAGGGCAATGGCACTTTTAAAGACATAATCAGAATCTAAAATGATTTGTATTTCTGGGTGTGAATCCTGATATTGTTGCATACAAGCTACAAAAGCAGCCAGCTCACAGTACTGTGCTGACGCTGACCCACAGGAATACTGTCTCTGCAGTACCACTTGGTTATTTGGGTCCAGTTGTACAATTGCAAAACCTGCTAGTCGCCTGCCTCCTTCACATTGGCTACTACCATCAATATATACTGTAGGAAGAAAAGGTGAAATGTTGTCTAGTCCCAGTTCCCTAAAGATCATGTGATTAGGGGCACTGGGTGAGGACTGACAGTCATGAGGTTGCCCCTCCAGCAAGATTCCAGCCACTTGCACGTTAGGTTCTTTCAACAATTCAAACTTTACATTCTGTGCTTGCAACATGAGAGTCCACTGGACTATTCTCTCAGTCCTAATCTTGCTACATGCTAACTTTCCCTCTACAATGAATTTGAGGGGGGTGTGATGGCTGCATATATGTATGTGGTTTGAGCACCAATGATGTACGTAAATTTCTGCATAGCAGCATAGGAAGCCAGTACATGTTTTTCACAGTTTCCCATTTTGAGTTCAGGAGAAGTGAGAACTCTGGAACAGAAAGCGATAGGGCGATCTACTCCTCCTAGGCGTTGTGTTAAAGCTGCACCTATACTGTTCTCTCCAACTACAGGGTACAGGAAAAAATGTTGTGTGTGATCTGGGTGTGCAAGAACAGGAGCAGAAGTCAGAATGTCATGTATGCTGACAAGGAACAGTTTGAGAAGCTAGTTAATGTAAAACTGGATTGATAAATGTAGTGATCACAGACAGAACAGGATCCACATTTGAAATGTCTACTTTTTATGGGCTGGCGGCGGGGGACGGTTAGGGCTGAGGGTACAAGAAGATTAGATACATTTGGGTTCCTTCTCTGGGCAAAGGTAACTTCTTGAGTTGCAAAGGTAGGAATCATTTGAATGACATACCACTCTTTGCGGATAATATATGAAATCTATTTGGAATGTGCTGAAAACAGCAGAGAGTAGATCATTCTATCAGCAGGTGATTTTTCTTTTGTGAAAAGTAGAGAGGTACAATCAGTATTGTGAGCCCTCTCATAAGTTTTCTTCACAAATTTGTCAGGACATTGTTTCTCTGCAAAACAATCATTTAGAACCTTGGCACTTTTTTTCAAAATCACAGACCTCAGAACAAATACATTTAGCATGGAGGAATTAGCTAACTGGAAGATTTACTCCCCTCTGTTTATGAAGTTATCTAAGTTTGCATTGATAATTTACATGATACTACATACTCTTTTGATGTCTTGATAGGCTCTGTCTCCCTTGGTCCCCCTCCTTTCTTGACTGTAAAGAGCTGCAAAGCTGGTACTATATAGCTGGCACTGTTCCATGCCTAAGGCTAAGAAGCAAAGGAACCAAGCCAAGGAGTCTGGCTTGACTCCAAGAGTAGAGTCAAATTAGCACACATGGAAAAGCAAGCAATCTTTACCATGTGACCTCTAGAGATCCTGGTATGAAATCAATGCTATGAATGCGAGCAGCACAGGGTGGCTCAAGATGGAATAGTATGTGTCGCTTTTACGATTATTAGGTTGTTTGAGGAATACTGGAGATTCTATTTGTTTTTCTCTTTTTTTTTAAGTGCCATCAACTCAATGCTGACTGCTGGCAACCCAGCAACCCCTGGGTTTCCTTGGCAAAGTATGACCAGAAGTGGATAGCCAGGCAAGGGAGAGTAAAGTGCCTTACCCAAAATGGCAAGGAGTGGCAACGGAACCCCAAGCGCGTTGGTATCAGGCTATTGCTGTAACCACTAGGCTACTCTTCTACCTCTTGCCTTGTACTTTGATTTAATGCAAGGTATTTCTATTCCATTTAACCAAATGATGTCTTTCTCTAGTCATCTCTCTCTTTGCATGATGTGTCCAAAGTATGAAAGTCAAAGTCTTGTCGCAGTTATACTTGCACACTTCCACAAGTTAAGCTGAAGTTCACTATAATTGTGTTCCATGTACAACCTTTTTGTATACAGTTTACTGCACTTGTGTTCCGTGTTAATTTTCTGTAAACCCCCTAGACCATAAGATTAGGCAGTATAAAAAAAAAACAACCCCCCCCCCCACCCCCAATAAATAAATAAATAAATGAATGCCTTCCATTAACTACAATTCAGCTATCTTTATCTAATTTCCGTTTGGAGGGGGAAATAAACAATTGGGGACTAAGGAGGATAGCCCCGTAATTCCTCCTGTAAACAGCTGGCCAAAATAAGCACTTTCTCAAAAGCTATCCATGGCAGGAAGCTGCTGTAAATCCCAGTGTGGACAATGGCAGTCATACATATCTATTTCCAGTATGAAATGGGGACTACATGTGTGAACTTTTGACCCTCCCAAGCCACTTCTTAACAATGCCCCTGACACACCCCTTGCAAGTTCTACATAATACGGACATCTGTGCGTAAATTCATCCCTTTCTAAGATCACCATTTATACGTGAATGCCATTTCCACTTGTACATTTATTTAATAGGGTTTTTTTTATACCGCTTTAACATTTTAGTCAAAGCAGTTTATATTCTAACTTAAACGTGGTAATGTGCATTAAACAGAGACGTTGATAACTTGGATTCTTTTGAGGCAATGGATGACTTGCCTGAGGCCACAAGGAGTGCTAGTTGGAATCAAATCCTGGTCTCTTGGTTTCCAAAACCACCAAATGTTTGACTAGATACATGCTGATTGCAAATAAGGTTTCTAAAATAACCATCATAGCATTATGTTGTTTTTTTACAAATTCATGGAAGAAAAAGAGGTAAATATAAAAGTAGGATTATGGAGTGAGCTGTTTTTTTTTTTTATTATTTTAAGTGCTTTCAATTTAACACTGATTCCTGGTGACCCAGCAGCTTCTGTTTTGTTTTGTTTTTTAGCAAGGTATGACAGGAAGTAGATTGCCAGGCCTTTTCTTCCAAGGCAAAGGAGGCTAAAGTGACTTGCCCAAGGCATGCCAGTGGGAGTTGAACCTGGATAGTAGGCTGTTGCTCTAACCACTAGGCTAGTCCTCCACTCTGAAGTATATGCAGCAATTAATATTATCATTCTGTAGTGCTAACAGACATAAATAGCACTAAATAGATGCACATAAAAGAAAGTTTCTAGTCCATAGAGTTTGCAGTTTAGTCAAGATGATTGTACAAGAGAAAAAATGGTGAAAGCTAGGAAGAGCTATGGTTTTTAAGGTTTAAAAGGTCCATAAAGGAGGGAGGAAGTGACGTCATCAGCTAGAATGGCAGCTTAGGTGGAGAGCTCCGGAGGGCAGCTTACGTTTTGGAGGTTTTTCCCCTATCCGAGCCCGGGATACAAAGAGCAAAAGCAGGCGGTGACAGAGGGAAGTCTGCAGAACCTTATGGCGATGAGAAAAAAGACGGCGGACTTGAAAGAGTTCGCGTATGGCAGCGCGAAGTCCACGGCTGGTGAGAAAAAGATGGCGGGGCAAAGCGCGGGAAATGGCGAAGCTCCGGATCGGAAGGGGCAGCGGAGCGAGGTCCCTGCGATGGCGGAGACGGTAGTGCAAAATGTGACGAGAGAAGAGCTGCATGGCTGGTTCGGAGATCTTAAAACAGAATTGCAGGCGGTGAAAGCTGAAGTTGGAGATATGTGTGCCGCACTGCGAGAGGAGATGGGCGAGTTGGGGAATAGAGTGGAGGAGCAAGAACAGCAGCTGGGACGGCTGGACACCCAGCAGACCGGGGTAGAACGCTCGCTTAAGGACTTGGAGGCTTGGAAGGACTTGGTTTTGCTGAAAGTGGAGGACCTAGAAAACCGGTCCAGACGGAATAACTTGCGCGCATCCGTGGGGTGCCAGAAGAGAAAGAGTTTATGGAAAGTGAGAAGGTGGCGCACGCAGTGCTCAAGACTCTCTTAATAGACTTGGGGAATGAGACTGAGCAGGTGGGGCTGAAATTGGTACGAGCCCACCGGGCCTTGGGCCCTAGTAGGCCTAATCGACCGAGAGATATTATCCTGTGTATGGAGGATTACAAACTTAAAGAGCGGATCATTACTCTCATGCGTAACCGAAAGGATTTTGTATGGCAGGGGTACACTATACAGATTTACCCGGACCTGGCTGCGGGAACTTTACAGCGGAGGCGAGAAATGCAGCTGGTCACGTCCATTCTGAGGAAGGAGAATGTCCGCTATAGATGGTTGTACCCTTTTGGCATCCTTTTCACTGTTGGTCTCAAGAACTGGAGGGCCCAATCAGTATCGGAGGCACTGGCAGCTTTAAAAATGGCGGGGCTGGGGAGTGGACTGCCGAGTGAACCGGAGGGGGACAGTCGCGGAGAGGAAGCGCAGGTGGCTAGGAGGAGTGGTGAGAAGCGTCGTCGGAGCCCAGAGGTGGCAGCTGAGGAGCAACCTGCCAGTAACGATAGTGATGGGGGCACCTGAAGAGTCGGGGACTATATTCTTTTGGTTGTGTACCTCCATGTGAAGAACTTTGCTCTTTTTTTTATTAATATATCATGTGTGGGGATGTATGCTTATTGGTGAGGGGGGAGGGGAGAGTGAGGGGGGATGTGGTGGGTGAATGTAGGGGAAGTTGGGGGGTGGGGGAGTGGAGGGAGTGGGGGGGGAGTTTTGGGGATGGGAGAGGGATGGAGGTTAGGGAAGGGAGGGAGGTGAGGATGGCGATGGGCTGGATGGGGGAAGTGGGAAGATATGGGGAGGGGGGAGGGGGTAAGAAGCTGCCTCTGGTTGATAGGCACTACTCCGAAGGAGACCTCCAGAGGGTGGAGGGGGGATTTGGAGGGGGAGGGGCAGTGAAGGGGTTGGGGTGGGGTTGAGGGAAGGGGAGGGCGGGAAGGGAGAGGGGGGAAGGGGCGAGAGTGGGGGGAGGGGACAGAGGGGGCAGGGGGATGGGGGTGGTGGGAAGCGAGTGGGACAGCAGCAGATGGTAGTAGCCACAATGAATGTGTGAGGGTTGGGCACTTGGAGGAAGCGTAGAATGGTGGAGCGAGAGGGCGGTAGGCTGAGAGCGGATTTCATATGCCTACAAGAAACCCATCTGAAGGTGGGACAGGAAAGGATGTTGCAGACGAAGCGTTACCCCAGGGTCATGTTGGCTGGAGAGAGAGCGGAGGCTCGGAAGGGGGGGTGGGCATTTTGATGGGAGCGGAATGGGTGGATAAGTTGGTGGGGGAATACAGGGACAAGAGGGGTCGAGCAGTGGGACTTAAAGTTCAAATTGGGAGGGAGCAGGCCTGGATTGTGAGCATATATGGCCCTAATGAGAAACAGGGGGAATTCTTTGAAAGGATGCAGAGTGAGTTGGGGGTTTGAGTGATGCCCCCATTATTATTGGGGGGGATTTTAATATGACCGTGAACCCGCGGTTGGACAATAGGGGGGGTAGTGGTTTGGGGAGGCGGGTGGATCGAGTAAAATTGATGCACTTGAAGGAACGGTTGGGGGTGGAAGATGTTTGAATCCTGGATGTAAACAATATACTTACTACTCAGCACCACATGGCACGTATAGTAGGATTGATATGGTGTGGGCGGGTGGAGGCTGGATGAACAGGGTGGTAGAGGCAGAACATGGCTCCATCATGTGGACCGACCATGCGCCTGTGTGGGTTAAGTTTAGCTTGGGGTATGTGGATGACGGGGGTTAAATTCTGGAGGCTTAATGAGGCCCTGCTGGAAGAGCCGGGGGTGATCGAACGTATAGGGAAGGTGGTGAAGGACTATCAGGAATTTAATATGACTGGAGAGGTGGAGTTAGGGATTGTGTGGGATGGGCTTAAGGCTGTGGTAAGGGGGCACTTGGTCCAGGAAGCGGCCCGGGAGCGTTGACGGAGGGGGGAACAGGAACACCAGTTGCTGCAAGATATTGGTCGTCTAGAGAGGATGGTACATGGGAGGGGGGGTCGAGGGGAAATTGAAAGAGTTGAGGGGACAGCTAGAGCAACTGCGAGCAAGCGAAATAGCGTACGAGCTGCGGGTACTGAAGCAAGGGTGGTTTGAGGGGGGAAACAAGGTGGGGAGGAGGTTGGCACAGAGGTTGCGTAGTAAGGTCATGCAGAAGAATATTGGGGGCATCCGGGGAGTAGGGGGGAGGCTGGTGCATGGGAACAATTAAATTAGGGCGACTTTCGCAGATTATTATAAAAAGTTATATACTAGTGAGGTGAAGGGGGGGAAAGCTCAGTGTGAGGAGTACTTGAAAGAGTGTGCCTTGCCATCTCTGTCGAAGGAGGAGACGGAGTGGTTGGATAGGCCTATAACGGAGAGGGAAGTAGATCTGGTGATAGGTACGCTAAAAAGGGGTAAGGCTCCTGGTTTAGATGGGTTGTCGGGGCGGTTTTATCAGGTGTTCCGCTCCCTTCTGGGGCCTTTGATGTGGAAGTTTTAATGGAGTGTTGACAGGTTAGGAGACTCCACGCTCAATGAGGGAAGCAGGGATAACTCTTATCCCTAAGCCGGGTAAAGACCCAATGGTTTGTGGGTCCTACCGGCCCATTTCGCTATTGAACATGGATGCTAAACTTTTGGCGAAGGTCTTGGCCAATAGATTGGCTAAGGTGATGCCTGCTTTAGTACATCCCGACCAAACAGGGTTTATAACAGGGCGGCAAGGGGGGGATAATATACGTAAGATATGTAACCTTACCTGGGAGGTGCAGCGGACGGGGCAAAGGGACATTTTTCTGTCGGTAGATGCTGAAAAAGCGTTTGATCGGGTGGAATGGCCTTTTATGCTTAGTGTGCTGGAGAAAGTGGGGTTGGGCCCTCATTTCGTTCAATGGGTTCAAGCGATGTATGCGGCGCCACATGCCAGGGTGCGGGTCAATGGCAGTTACTCTGGAGCATTCAACTTAGGGAGGGGTACTAGGCAGGGCTGCCCCTTGTCCCCTTTGCTCTTTGCCTTGGTAATTGAGCCGTTGGCTGAGAGGGTTAGGGGGTCACCGGATATTAAGGGGGTCCTAATGAACTCCCAGGAGGTTAAAATCACCCTATTTGCAGATGATGTAATCTTTACGCTTAGGGAGCCCTTGTTAACGTTACCGATCTTAATGAGAGATAGAGTGTGATAGTAAGGTAGCGGGGTATAAGATCAATGACAGTAAATCCGAGATTTTGGGGTTTAATTTAAGTAAGGGGCTGGTGGCCGGGTTGAAAGGGGGGTTTGCGTTTAAGTGGGTGGGAGAACATTACCGATATTTGGGGATCCAGATGGGAAAGAATTTGGCGGGACTGGGGCAGGATAATTATGGCGGGCTATTGAATGATGTGCGCCGCGATTTGCAAAGGTGGAAGGGTTTATATCTTACGTGGCTGGGCAGGATAGCAGTTTTAAAAATGAATGTTCTACCACAGTTCCTTTTTTTGTTTAGTTCCCTACTGTGTAAGGTGTCCCGGAACTACTTGAAGCGGGCCCAGCGGGTTATGATGGAGTTTATATGGGCAGGGAAGCGCCCGAGGGTAGCACGGCTTGCAATGTTTCAGCATAGTAAGGAGGGGGGATGGGGGTTCCCTGGCTGGAAAAGTATTATTTGGCTTCTCAGTTATGGGCGTTGCAGAGTTGGCAGGGGGGGGATGAGACTCCCCAGTGGGTGCAGATGGAGCAGGAGCAAGGACAGGGGGGGAGCCTGGCGGCATGGATTTGGGACCCGGGAGCTGAGGCGGAAGGGGGGAAAGGGGGTAATCCTTTTAGAGCATTGACAAAAGAGCTTTGGTTACGGTCGAGGCGTCAGTTATTAGGGGGAAAGCGGTATACTAGGGGTATGTATATTACGGGGGTTCGAGAGTTCGCCCCAGGGAAAGAGGGGGGTGTTTAGAGAGTGGGGGGGGAAGGGGTTGCGGTATATGGGGCAGGTGATCCACTCGAGGGGGGAGTTTAAGAGTTGGGGGGGAGTTGCAAAGTGAATTTGGGTTGGAAGGTAGAGGATTTTTTGCATACTTACAGGTCATGTCTTTTTTAGGTAGGAGGGAGGTTAAGGAAGATTTAGTTAGTGAGGCCACGGTGGTTGAGACACTGTTGGCGAGCGGGGGGCGGAGGGGAGTCATAACTAAATTATATGGGGAATTGATTAAACAGGGGGGGGTGGGGGGGAGAATACGGGGAGAAGTGGAGTGGGAGAAGGTACTAGGGGGAGAGTGGACTCGGGAACGCTGGCAGGGTATTTATGGGTGGTCTAAGCGGTTGGCCCCGGGCACGGTCTACCTGGAGAGTAGCTTAAAGATTCGGTATCAGACCTATTGGACTCCGTGGAAATTGCGGGCCATCTGTAAGGGGGAATCGGGAGAGTGTTGGTGGGGGTGTAAGGGGAGGGGGGATTTATATCACTTGCTGTGGGACTGCCCGGTGGTGCAGGGTATGTGGGTTGACTGGGAGGGGGTTATTCGGGAGGTGACGGGTGTTCCAGTTGTTCTGACTCCCGCCATGGCTCTGTTGAATGAACTGGAGGGGGAGGGGGAGAGGGGGCTTCAGCAGATGATTGGATATTGTATTGCTGCAGCGAGGGGGGAGATTATATTGCGATGGAAGAGTAGGGATGTGCCTACTAGGAGGGATATTGTGGGGAGATTGAGTGGGTTGCGGGGTATGTGTGAAATTGCGGCCTATGGAGCGCACAAGGTGCAGAGTTTTCGGCAGTTGTGGAAGGGGTATGATGGGTGGTTATTGAAATGGCAGGGAGGGAGGGGAGTACAAGGGGTGGGTAGTCGGTAGAGTTAGTAGTGGGGGTAGAGGGGGGTTTGGCGAGGGGAGGGGGAGGGGGAGGTAACAGGTCTGAAGGGTGGGAGGGGGAGTGTACGGGGGGCATGGGACTCTGACTGGGGGGAAGCGAACCTCCGCTGGAGTGATGAGGGTGATCTGTGGTTAATGTTGTCCTGCCTGACCCTGGTGTTGGGTTCCGCTCTGGGGTAGTCTAGCTTTGTTTGTTACTTCTGTTAGAGGGGTTTGTGGTTTGTGCTTGTTTGATTTCTGCTGTGTTTATTTTCTATTGTGTGAACTATAAATAATTGAAAATTCAATAAAGAGAAAGTTATAAAAAAAAAAAGGTCCTTAAAAATACAAATTTTAGGTAAGACTTCAGTATGGCTAGGATGACTGTTCCAGGCATGTGGAACAGCAGGTAGGACATGAATAGTTATTAGATGGCAAAGGAGGACAAAGGCATATTTCAAAAATAATCCAGTGTACAAGTACTTACCTTTTAAAGCAATCCACAATCACAGTTTATAGTAGCAATCTTTTTTAGAAGAGAATGCCTGACATCTAGATGTGTTGGTACACCAAGTACCTGTGTTGGGGGCAATCAATCTCTGCCAAAGAACACTAATATAAACAAAAGCTCGATCACTCCTTATTACCCAAACACAAAGCATATACCTGTTTTATTAAGGACCCATGATTCTCATCTGTTAGATCAAACTGACCCTGCCAAGGCACGGCTTTTATTTAGCTGGCAGAATGAAAGTGATATATATACATCATGCCAAACACAGGAATCAAAAATATTTCTATTTAAAAAAAGTCACTGTTAAGAGAGTACTGTCCACTCAATATCTTTATTTAAACCAGATGGTCCCATTGGTTTGAACTTTGCTTTTTTCATATTATGTCCTTCTTTGACAGAAAATTGAATGCTCCTGACACAGGCACATACAGGCCAACCCATTTAGATATGAGATGTCCTCTTCTAGAAAACATTGCTACTGTGATCTGCTTTAAAAGTACTGTGGTTTTGTACAGAGGTGTGCATGGCAAAAAAAAAATGTGCTCTTTTAAAACAAAGTTTTAGTAATTTTCAGACTTTTTTTTACTGCTAGTTTCACACATTCTTTAGCTGCATATTGCATGCACACTAGAACATTTTAAAACATGAAAATTGATTGTACAAGCATTAATGTGTAGGTATATGTGCTTACAAGTGATTTGCATCCACTTTAAATTTTTAGGCACCCAAATGAACCTGATGCATATTCATGAATGCACACCCCTAGATTTGCATATGGATGGTTTTGAAATCTTCACTGAAGTAGTTTTTAACAGCACATTTTGTGATGGACTTAGGAATTCCTACTCTACGTTTGGAACTGCTTCACCTTTGATTATTGGGAGGTATATGATTGGTTTATTTTTGCTGCAAGGGGCCACTGATTTAGCCACTGTACTAGGTTTATTAAAATCAAAAATTTCATCCTCGATGGAGAAGAAATAAAAATAATAGACAACTTTAACCTGTTTGAATCAATAATCAATAAGGAAACAATGGTCAAGGAATCCAACCACGCACTGCTCATGGAAAGCCTATGAAGGACCTAGACAAGATTCTCAGGTGCGTACAAGATTCAACTTGGCCAAGTCAGCGTATTTTCACTAATGTTACATGGATGTGAACGTTGGACAGTGAAGAAGAAAGACAGGAAGACAATTGATGCCTTTGAATTATGGTGCTGGTGAAGAATACTGTGCCTATCATGGACTGCCCAAAAAAACAAATAGTCAGTACAAGGGGAGATCAAACCTAAGCTTTCTTTCAAAGCTCAAACGACAAGATTTCGACTTTCATACTTGTTTAGACACATCATGCGAAGAGAAAGATCATTAGAGAAAGACATCATGCTTGGCAAGGTTGAAGGTCAGCAATGCGACTGATTAATACAATAACAATAATTATGGATGCCACCCTATCAAGAATTAGCTGCCTGGCTGAAGACCGAACACAATTTACATTTACATTTACATTTATTCAGGCTTGATATACCGCCCAAGACCGGAGTATCAGGGCGATGTACAATAAAAGGCAGCCACAGAAAATTAAAGAGAGAAAGGAACGCCATTAGATAATAGGAAAGAATGAGTGAGAGATAGAAAGAAAAAAAGGACAGAGACTGGAGAGCTAGACACAGAAACGCAAGGGGAAAGGAAGGGTGGGGGGGTAGCAGTCGAGTGGGACATGGCGGGGAGGAGTGTTGCATGATGGTTATAGTTCGGGGGAAGCTGGAAGGTCAAATGCTTGAGAGAAAAGGTGAGTTTTGAGGAGAGCTTTAAATTGAGGGAAGGAGGGCTCAGTACGGAGGGTGTGAGGAAGAGAATTCCAGAGGGCGGGGGCTAAGAAAAAAAGGCGGAATGACGAGTAAGTTCAAGGTGGGCCTGAGATGGGGAAGGAAGGAAGAAGCGATTGGTATGAGATGAACGGAGGAGACGGGGGGCAGGTTGATGAAAGATAAGATCAGAGAGATACCGAGGAGTGCTAGTATAGAGAACCCTGTGAGTGATGATGAGATATTTATAGATGAGCCGAAATTTAATGGGGAGCCAGTGAAGGGAGAAGAGACAGGGTGTAATGTGATCAGAAGGGGAAGAAAAGGTGAGGAGACGGGCGGCAGTGTTTTGGAGGAGCTGAAGGCGACGGAGTTGACAGGAAAGGAGGCCAGCAAGGATGGAGTTACAGTAGTCCAGACGGGAAGTTACAAGGGAAAGAACTAGAGTGGTGAGGGATTGAGAGGAAAGAAAAGGCCGAAGAGAATGAATACGGCGCAGGTGAAAGTGACAAGTACGGACGAGGAAGGAGATATGAGGATGAAAGGAAAGGGAAGAGTCGAGGGTAACACCCAGATAGCGGAGGGAGTAGACGACGGGAATAGGGAGGGAGGACATCACAGGGGCTAAGCTGGGCGAAGGAGAAGAGAAAGAGAACCAAATAGCAGAGGATTTAGAAGGGTTAACACAAAGAAAATTTTCGGAAAACCAAGAGGCGACACGGGATAGACAGGTATTGAGTGTAGAAAGGTCAGGGAAAGCAGAACTAGTGTGATGGATGAGGAGAATGTCATCAGCGTAAAAATAGAAAGAAACACTGGATTGCTGGATGAGAAGGGCTAGAGGAGCAAGAAAAATATTGAAAAGTAGGGGGGCGAGGATGGAACCCTGCGGGACACCACAGTGCAAAGAGAAAGGAGCAGAAGTAGAGACACCAGAGCGAACTGAGAAGGAATGATGGGAGAGAAAAGAATGAAACCAGTGTAGTACGGTGCCGTGGATACCAGAATCGGACAAACGAGTGAGAAGGGTGCGGTGATCAATGACATCGAAGGCAGCGGAAAGATCTAAAGAAACAGCAATAGATAAGTCACCACGATCGTGAGAACGGTGAAGGTCACTGAGGAGGGCGAGGAGGACAGTCTCGGTGCTGTGACCAGATCTAAAACCAGATTGGCAAGGGTGAAGGTAGAGGGTAGAATCGAGATGTGCTGAGAGTTGTGCAAAGACCAGTTTTTCAAGAACCTTAGAAAGGAAAGGGAGGACAACTATCCACAGAGTCGCCATGAGTCAACATCAATTTGACTGCATTTAAGAACAACTAGTTTTATTATGCAGATGTTGAATGCCAGTCTGTATATTATACCTTCCAAAAAAATTAAAATGTAAACATTTTAGGAATATAAACAATGAAGAATTCACCTCCATTTCTCATTTACCTATATAATTGGTTCTTTACTTTTGTACTTCACTTTTTCTTATAGAACCAGTGGTTTATCTCTTTTTTTTTTTTTGGCTTTTTATAGTCCAACTTTGTCCCATTGTTATTATTTCCATATTGCCTTTGAAAAAGAATTGCAGAAAAAGCCTATTGCCAACAAAGACATGTTTGTTTTGTTGCCTGTTGGCGTTCCATTTTCTGTTTCACCTTTTTTTGTTAAAAAGATCATTTGCAACTAAGGATTCTCACAGATGAGACTCCATATCCTGCTCACTTTGGAGAAAGCAAAGTCGCATACCTGTAAAAGATATTCTCTGGGTACAGCAGGATATCAGTCCATAGGAAACCCATCCACATCTCTTAGAAGTTGGATTTCTTGTAAAACTTCATACAAAACTAGGTGGCCCGGTATTGATCAATACCTATTACAGGTAAGCAGCTTCACCTTATCTGTTACCTCTTTCCATGTATGACTAAAAATATTTTATAAAACTTGTACTTTTTTAAAATTGGTTATTTCTTTCAGCTTAGCTGGGGAGGGGGCAGAATGAGATTTAACCGAGGCATAAACAATTGAACAACTCTGCCTTTATACATTTTAAAAGACTGTGCAACTTACAGCTGCCTAAGCAAAAAAGTGGTGGGGGGGGGGGTTGTTGACATGTACTACATTTTCACTTTGACTGATGCAAATTAGTTTCAGTTTGCTAATGCACCATAAAACAATTGATGTCTGTATAATAGGTTTAATGTACATTAACCTACTAAAAACACCTGTTTAGTCGATTTGCAGAAGTTGAAAAATTCACACGTGTTAAAAATTTTTATTACATTAGATGTATAGCAAAAATTGAAAAAGGTCAAAAAATCATGGTTTATGTGTAGTCAAATAAGGGCAAAGATTGAAACATTGGAGCTCTTATGAATTGCACATGTTGAACTAAATTTGTAAAGTTGAACTAACAAGACTTCTGGCTATGTATTGCTCAGTGACTGAGAGGTAGTTTTCAAATACCTTAAATGTAAGTCTCTATCCATGAAACAAATAATAAGAAAGGGAAGAGAATCGTAATAATTTCTTTTCTAGTCCTACTAGACACATTGGTTTTGAAGAAACCTGACTTATTGACGGATAGTTCTAACTTTCACTGGATTGAGATAACTCTCCAATGATAATGTTGTATAGCACATTAGGAATGTGTATTCGGTTTATTAGGCTCCTAAATAAAACTGCATGGAAAACATATTGTACATGCATAAGCCTACAAATCTAGAAGTGTACATTAGCGTGTGCAAAAGATTTTTAATGCATAAATGGGCATGTTTACTAAACCACCCTACCCAGAAGCATGGGGATTAACACGCAGTTTGGGTGTGGTGCTAAAAAATACCAATGGCCCTAGTGGCAAAAATCCCACACTACTCTGATAGCACATTGGGGCGGAGACTGGGCAAGACAGAAGCTGAATGCAGGCGTTGCCAGTATTTCATGACTATGGCAAGCGTTAGTGGCCTGCACTAACTAGGCTTGCCACCTTTAGGGGTATGTTTACTAAATAGCGCTAACGGCGCAGCTGCGATGTTATTGCATGATACATGATGTTATCGTGCGATAATGGCATATTACCATGCAAGAACATCACGTATCACGCGATAACATCTCCGGCAGCGTTAAGGTGTGCAGAGAGTGGAGTAAGGCTCCCCAGAGGGGGTAGTAAGGCTCCCCAGGGGCAGAGATAAGGGGTCAATGGGCGGAGAGTGGGCGGGGAGCGGCTCCATGCACACTAATGCCATGAAATGAAGGTCTGAAAATTAGCGCCAGTGAAAACCTCGCGCTAGAGGCACATTTGCAGGAGAGAGAAACCAGTTCAGTCAGCAATGAACAGCAAAGGCAGGGAGACCAAGAAAAGTGATAGTAGTGACACATGTGCAGCAGCAGCATAGTGGCCAAGTATGAGAGGGCACGACAGTGAGGCTGCAAATGGGGCACAGGGGGCTGAAGGCGGGACATGCAGTGGGGCAGCTGGGGCACAGGGTGGACCAGGCAGATGTCTAGGTGGCACATAGGAACACAGAAACAGAAAAACAGCAAGATATCATTGACCAAGGGCAAACATGCCCACAAGTGTGTGTCATACATTGCCCCAATGGACATCAACCAGCAGGTACCCCAAAGGCCACAGAACAGGCAGGCAGTGCGGTGGGTAAGCATGCATGTCCATGTAGGCACCCCCACCCAAAAAACCACACCATAGGCAGCTGCCTAACAGCACACTAGATGAGCTGGGATTGTGCACCACCAGCACAACTGGCAGAACAGCATGTCAGCATGGTGGTGTAGAGGTGCTGGCAGTGGAGGGGGCAGTGTTATCTGCCCACAGCAGACCAAGGCCAAGCCCTGTCCAGGTGGGCGGTGTGCAGTCCAACAGACAAGGTCTGTCAGACCAACAGTAATGATGTCCGCTGGGAAGGAACTACCTCTGTGGCAACAGCTTGGTGCAGTACACACAGTCAGTGTGTACAGGGGCAGAAAGTCACAGGTTCAAGTCCCAGCTGTGGCTCCTGCAGACCATGTCCCAATATTTTACCCTACAGAGTACATACACAATAATAATGTGCACTCCCCAGAGCAGATGGTGGCAACCCCAGTTCCGGAGGGCAAACACCATTCAGGTTGTCAGGCTGTTCATACTAAAAATATGCATGAGATTCATTCGAAGGAACTGCCCCCATTGTATGCAAATGCACCTCATGCATATTCAGTAGGGACAGCCTGACAACCTGAATCCTGCCTGAACCACCAGGACTGGATTTGTGAACCTCTGCCCCAGAGCCAGGGGCGGCCCAAGTGGGGTGCGGAGACTCGGTGCAGGGCCTCATTTGCATAAGTGGCCTTATTTGCATAAATATTTGCATAATGTTACCATACACTAACTTTTAGTAAACATGTCTCTTAATGAGTGTATGGATAAAGAAAGACTAAAAGATTTCTACATTACTATAATCCAGTGCCAACCACCAGGCACATTAGGAACTACTACAAACGCTGCCCGTTTAGAACCCATAGCAAACACGCCGTATCCTGACAGCATTACCAGGACTCACAAAGCACCATACCCTACCTATCAAAAGGCAACACTGCAAATATTAAACCAATACATTTCAGAGAATACTGGGGAAAGAGAACAAGTGGCAATGTCAAATAGGAATTACATAAACAGAATACCTCAGCTCAGTTACACATGCAGAACATAGACCATCACCAAACAAGGAATCACAATTTAGAAACAGGAAGGCAATAATTAAACTGGGAACCCCAAAAGCCAAACTTGGAATGTACAACAACACTGTAGAAATAAAACTATAAATTAATTTCCTCTTGTACCAAACAAAGCGCAGACGTTAATGATGCACATTTCCCAGAGCTTTCATATTCCAGTTAATAAATTCAAAATGAAGAAATATCTTTCTACCTTTTGTGCATTTTTTTCAGTTGCAATTGCTCCAGCCACTTTCTTCTGGTTTCTTCATGTTTTCTGCTAACTCGCCATCGTCTGCTGTCCATTTGTCCTTTCTTCTCTCTTCTAGTTTTTTTTCCATTCTCTCTCTCTACATCTGCTTTAACATACTAATCTTTCTCCTTTTGCTCTTTCCTCATTCCTATTTCATCCACACAAATTTTACCCCTCCATCCTCAATCCCCACTTACTCTCCCAATACCCGGCCAATTGTAGATTTTTCATCCCTCCCACACAAAATATTTTTCCCCTCTCCATTTTACTCTCCCAGCCACATCCCATTCTAATCCTCCCCCAACATCAGCTCCCTTCTAGTTCCAGTCTCACCCAGCATCCATTCCCTTCTAGTCCCTGCATCAGCCCATTTCCAGTCCTAGCCCCCCATCAGCCCATTTCCAGTCCTAGCTCCCCCATCCATTTCCAGTCCGAGTCCCTTCATCAGCTCATTTCCAATCCTAGCCCCCCATCAGCCCATTTCTAGTCATTTCCTAGCCCCACCATCAGCCCATGTCAAATCCTAGCTCCCCTCCACTCAGCCCAATTCCAGTCCAAGCCCCACCATGAGCCTATAACATAAGAACATAAGAACATAAGATATGCCATACTGGGTCAGACCAAGGTCCATCAAGCCCAGTATCCTGTTTCCAACAGTGGCCAATCCAGGTCACAAGTACCTAGCAGTTTCCCCAAAAGACACAGGTTCCACAATGCTTGTACTGGGTCAAGCATTGATATCCTGGGTCCCTTCTTAATAATGGTTTATGGACCTTTCCTCCAGGAATTTGTCCAAACCTTTTTTAAACCCAGCTACACTAACAGCCTTTACTACATCCTCCGGTAACAAATTCCAGAATTTGATTACACGTTGAGTGAAAAAATATTTTCTTTTATTAGTCTTAAATAGTTTACCCTGTAGCTTCATTGCATGTCCCCTAGTCTTTCTATATTCTGATAAGGTAAACAATCGATCTACGTTTACCCGTTCCACTCCGTTCATTAATTTATAGACTTCTATCATATCTCCCCTCAGCCGTCTCTTTTCCAGGTTAAAGAGCCCTAACCTTTTTAGCCTTTCTTCATAGGAGTATCCTTCCATCCCCTTTACCATTTTGGTGGCTCTTCTCTGAACCTTTTCTAAAATCGCTATATCCTTTTTAAGATACGGCGACCAGAATTGCACACAATATTCAAGGTGCGGTCTCACCATGGAATGATATAGAGGCATTATAATATCTTTTGTTTTATTTTCCATTCCTTTCCTTATCATACCTAGCATTCTATTTGCTCTCTTGGCCGCTGCTGCACCCTGGGCCGAGGGTTTTAACATGGTATCCACAATGACGCCTAAATCTTTTTCCTGGGTGGTGGTTCCTAATGTGGAACCTTCCTGGGTGGTGGTTCCAGTTCTAGCCCCTCCATGAGTCCATTTCAATTCAAGCCCCCACCACAGCCCATTTACAATCTTAGCTCCCCTCAACAGCCCATTTCCAGTCCTATCCTAGCTGCTCCATCAGCCCATTTTCAGTCCTAGCTCCCTTCCCTCACTTCCCATTTCCATTCCAAGCCCCTTCCCCATCAGCTATTTGCAGTTCAAGCCTCCCCTTCCACTCAGCCCATTTCCAGTCCTAGCAACTCCCAACCCATTACCAGTCCTAGCCCCCCATCAACCCACTTCCAGTCCTAACCCTCCATCACTCCATTTTCAGTTTAAGCCCCCCTATAACCCATTACCAGTCCTAACCCCCCATCAGCCCACTTCCAGTCCTAACCCCATCAGCCCATTTCCAGTCAGCCCCCCATTGCCCATTGCCAGTCCTAACCCCCCCAACAGCCCACAGCCCATTACCAGTCCTAAACCCATCAGCCCACCTCAAGTCCTAACCCCTCCCCATCAGCCCATTTCCTGTCCTAGCCCCCCATAGCCCATTATCAGTCCTAACCCCACCATAGCCCATTACCAGTCCTAACCCCATCACCCCATTTCCAGACAGCCCCCATCAGCCCACAGCCCATTACCAGTCATAACCCCCCCATAGCCCATTACCAGTCCTAATCCCCCCCCCAACAGCCCACAGCCCACCTCAAGTCAAGTCCTAACCCCCTCCATAGCCCATTACCAGTCCTACCCACACACCCCCATAGGCTCATGGAAAATTAAAAAAAAAAAAAAAAGCTGGCTGCTGCCGCTGCCGCAGCAGCAGAATGGAGTGTCCCGCAGGGCCCCCTCTGCCCGGCTGAGCTCTCCCGGCCCGGCTGAGCCCCTCTGCACCGGCTTTCAGATACACGAAGGGAGAGTGTCTCCCTCGCGTCTCTGTTAAGCCTGCAGGGGCAGATGGGAAATTTCCCATCAGCCCCTGCTTCCCATCAGCCCCTGCGGGCTTAACAGAGACGCGAGGGAGACACTCTTCCTTCGCGTATCTGAAAGCCGGTGCAGAGGGGCTCAGCCGGGCAGAGGGGGCCCCGCGGGACACTCCATTCTGCTGCTGCTGCGGTGGCAGCGGCAGCAGCCAGCTTTTTTTTTTTTTTAATTTAATTTTTAAAAAAGCAGAATGTTCTTTGCGCGGGGCCCCCTGAAACGCGGGGCCCTGTGCAAAAAACATTCTTGCTCAATGGACGGGCCGGCCCTGCCCAGAGCATCGGCCATCAGGGGCACAAACACACACACCCACAAGCTCCACCATCCAAAGTATAATGAAAAGGCAGGCTGTTGTGTCCTGCGCATAGTGCCAGCCCCCACTACTAGCACTTGCATACCTTAGCAATGCCATAAAAAACATGGAAACACATCCCATATACATCAAAAGGTAGCTATGACCAATGTCAGATAACAAATCATAACTTAAACACAACTCTCTAACAGAGATCCATCATAGCAACCTTACTGATTTATGTGGTGTGTGCCCCCTCATCCATATCTGACAGTGTTTACCACCCTGGAGAGTGTCCCTAACAGTATTGATTATCTTACCAATGCCTGCACGAAGCCCATGACTGGTGTTGCGGACAGGGCTACCAACCACCGCTATCTTTGCATAATGCTCAAATAGGTGTGGTAATCTGTGTATGTGTGTCCATTGTTTTGTGGCCGCCCACACCCCACTGAGCCCCCAGTGTTTGCACTGTTTCCACTGTTCCACCTCCAATGTGCATAATGATGAGCAAGGTATTGTGGGTATGGCCCCTACAGGGCCATTTATCCAGGATGCATCTGCATAGAGCATAGGGCAGCGACTGGGATATTGTAGTGGGCAAACACCATCTGCACGGACAGGGTGGCCACAGCAGGTCATGCTGTGAGGGCACTCTCACTCTGAGCAGTGACCATGGCATGTCAACCTTCCCACATAGTGCCATACAGTGCAATCAATGGTGATATATGTGAGTTCCCATTCCTGGGGCCCATTCACCGATGTACCTACTTGGTGTTGGTGAGAATATCCCAAATCTGGGTGCACATTGTTCCTCTAGGAACATGTACTAAGTATGGGCTAGCACACTGTGTGCAGTCAGCATGTGTTTGGCTGTAACACCTTGCAGGATGCAGCAGGTGCATGCTGACTGTGGCCTTTACTAGTGAATGGTAGATTGTAGTAGGAAACAGCTGAGCTGATCATGCCTATCACCTTTATGGCTATGGCCCTTGTACAGGTACCAACCTGCATCAACTGTTGGGTTCCCCAAAGGAAAGTGTTTGCTGGTCCCACAGCCTGTCATCATGTCGCAGTACTGCCCCGTCTTGAATGTTCTGAAGATGGGTATGTTGGTGCCAGATCATGTCCCCTACCATGACCCAGAATGGCCAGTTCGATATGTACATCATCATCATGTGAGTCCACACACACCCCTGCTCCGAGAACAAGTGACATGGCAAGCACACTGGCTATGCACCAGTTTGGTTGCATCACAGTCTACAAGGGGCAGACATGACTGTCAAATACAAACAGAAACGGCATTTGCAGGCATCTCTGTAAATACCTCTCACACACTAGCACTGATGGAGACCATCCACAAAGCCAGCACAGGCAACTCGGGTACTGCAGACCTGGTGCTGGCCACCCCACCTCACCCTCAGGGTGATCACAATACACGCTCAATGGCAGGGACTGTAGGTAGTCAGTGGCAGTAACACGCACGGTCAGTCCCCCTTACCAAGCTGATGTGCTGTAGAGGTGCATACCCCATCTGGGGAGCAGATGTAGACCGCTGTTCTACATGTTAATTGCATTATGGGAACTGTTGTCTCTATCCTATCTTGGTTACCACAGCAGACAGTATGTCTTGTGACCTGCATCCTGTCTGTGGCCATCCATTGGTATGAAAAACCCCATAGTGATGTAGTACAATGGTAAATAGGATGTCCTCAGTGGCATACGTCATGGTTTCAATCCCACAGTGGGCTCCCTGTATGTTTGGGTCTCCCCTATCCCGTGCAGCACCTCATAAGTTTGTGGGATGACCTGCACTCCTTCTGCAGCCAGCCATTCATGGGATAAACACATGTTGATGTAGCATAATAGTTAAGTCGATGAATTCAGGATCAGACATCATGGGTCCAATCCCTCAGTGGGCTTCCCTTAGTAAGACTGTCAGAGGCAACTCCCTTGTAGGCCTGTAACAGACACACATATGGTGTTAAACATGTTTTAATGGGAATATAGTTTTAATGTGTAAATTAAAACAACACCCTCACCTCATTTGCCTACGGTAACATGGCCTGGAAACTGCCTTAGCTGTGGGTCTCCCCTATCCCAGTAAGCACAGCAGAATGTATGTGCGTTGACGTGCAGTTGTTGTGTAGCCAGCCTTAGCTATGACAATGGCCATAGAGGCATAGCACACTGGTTAGTATAATGACTATGCAGCCAGCTCTTATGGGTTCGAATCCCCAATGCAACAACATCAGGAAGATTGTCTGAGGTGCCACCATTTTTCATGGCTGTAACAGACACATCTCTGTAGTGTGCGGTAAAGCCAACATACCCACCCACCCTAGTCCTGCAGACTATGGTGGCGCTGAGCATGGGCTATAGAAGGCGCGTCACAGGGCGCCGCAAGCTAAGAACCCTATGATGCGCCCACTGACCAACGCCGGGCAGCCTCACAGCCGTAACGTAAACAGCAATTCACCAATTAAATTAACAAACGGGGGCATGCGGCGAGATCAGGTGTATGGGGACTGGAAAAGCGGCCCATACCGTTAGCGGCGCATTTCACTGTTCTGATAAGAATACTATGACATGTTCTGGGCGTCAAAATCCCACATGTGCTGTGCGCTGTAATAGCGCCAGGTAGCGCGCAGTAGCGTGAGATAGCATGTGTACATGCGCGACACAGTGCATGCGCCATGTGTGTCATCGAGCCGTTGCGCATGTGCTGTGTCATGCATGTACACACGCTATCTCAAGAGTAAAAAAATGGACAGCCGATCCCGGAAGCCCACATTCACCAAGGAGGGAGCTCAGGATCCTCTGTGAGCTAATCTGCATCAGGCAGAGGCATGTGTTCCCGGGCGCATTCAAAAGGCAGGACCTTGCATGGGTGAGAAGGGCATGGGTGTGCCTCACCAGGCAGTACAACCGATCTGCCGACTACCCACGTGAAGTAAGTGGATGGGGACAGGTCACACAATGGTGGTTGTGCAACACAATATACAGCAAGCATCACATATCATACATGGAGAACATGGTGGAAATACCAATCTGTGGGCCAAGCTGCTGCCACAGTAGATGCGTATGGTGTTGATTGCAATCCTGCCCTATCCCCAGAAGGCCCCCAGACCTGATTACACAGGTCTATTACACATCCTGGTGTTATGTTACCTGCGTGTGCTGCGGTCTGAAATATCTGCTCTATCCCCAGGAGGCGCCACACATGGTTACAGAGGTCTAGTTTAGATCCTGGTGTTAGGTTAACTGCATCAGTTGGGGTTTCACAGCTCTGCCCTAACCCCAGGAGGCCCTGGACCTGATTACAGAGGCCTATTATAGATCCTGGTGTCAGGATACCTGCATCTGTTTCATTTTCACAGCTCTGCCCTAACTCCAGAAGGCCCTGGACCTGATTACAGAGGTCTATTATAGTTACTGGTGTCAGGGTACCTGCATCTGTTTCATTTTCACAGCTCTGCCCTAACTCCAGGAGGCCCTGGACCTGATTACAGAGGTCTATTATAGATCCTAGTGTTAGGCTAACTGCATCAGTTGGGGATTCACAGCTCTGCCCTAACTCTAGAAGGCC
This sequence comes from Ichthyophis bannanicus, assembly GCA_033557465.1. Classification (NCBI taxonomy): domain Eukaryota; kingdom Metazoa; phylum Chordata; class Amphibia; order Gymnophiona; family Ichthyophiidae; genus Ichthyophis; species Ichthyophis bannanicus. The sequence goes on along the minus strand of CM066031.1, from coordinate 1,747,307,930 downwards.
CTGGACCTGATTACAGAGGTCCAGTATAGATCCTGGTGTTAGGTTAACTGCATCTGTTTCATTTTCACAGCTCTGCCCTAACTCCAGGAGGCCCTAGATCTGATTACAGAGGTCTATTATAGATCCTGGTGCTAAGTTAACTGCATCAGTTGGGGTATCACAGCTCTGCCCTAACTCCAGAAAGCCCTGGACCTGATTACAGAGGTCTATTATAGATCCTGGTGTTAGGTTAACTGCATCTGTTTCATTTTCACAGCTCTGCCCTAACTCCAAGAGGGCCTGGACCTGATTACAGAGGTCCAGTATAGATCCTGGTGTCAGGGTACCTGCATCAGTTGGGGTTTCACAGCTCTGCCCTACCTCCAGGAGGCCCCGGACCTGATTACACTATAAGCACCATGCTGTTTGGACTGCCTAACACTTTATTGTGTGTGTGCATTTGTGTATATGTGGCTCTCGTCCCAATTGCAGACTGTGATATGCGCTGTACACAGCTCTTCTACATGTGCATTATATCATGGTTACTGTTGGGGTTGCCTTTTCCTGACACACCAAAACTCCAAAGTCCCAATGTTAGTGATCACAATTAAAACTCAAGAAGACAAAAATCACCAATCCTCAGCATGAATCTTTTTCAAAAAACATTTTTCTTTTGTCGGACATCCGGTGATGTCCGACAAAAGAAAAATGTTTTTTGAAAAAGATTCATGCTGAGGATTGGTGATTTTTGTCTTCTTGATTTTTTTTCCTGACACACAGCAGGCTTTTGGTGTGGGGCCATGAAGTGTTGCTGTATGTAGCCTTTGCTGTTTGACTCACGTTGGTGGGGTAGGCATACCAGTTTTTGCATTAACTTATGTGCTAGTGGTCATGGGTTCATTCCCACAGAGGTCCTCCTTTAGTCAGAATGTGCAGCACAACTCCCTTTTGTGGCTGTGTCAGGCAGACATATATCGGAGCCCATCCTCACCTCATTTGTGTGACCTATGGTGCCCTATACAGTACTTTGCCTGTGCTTTTACCCTGCCCCAGTATGCACAGCAGATTGTTGGTGCAGTGACCTGCAGTTGTTGTGTGGCCAGCCATTGCTATGATGGGTACCATAGAGGCATAGCACAGTGGTTAGTACACTGACTTTGCAGCCAATGGTCGTGGGTTTGATTCTTCTGTGATTTTGGTTTTTCTGCCTGCCCACAACTATTTTTCCTTCCTCTAACAGTCATATCTGTGCAGATGTGCGTGGCAGCACATTATAGCCTCATCACAGTTGCCAAGCATCCTTCTTTCCGTCTATCTGTCTCTGCCAGCTGTGTGGCTTCATACCCTAATGTGCAGACTACCGCCCCATGTCCTGTGCTGTGACCCTTTTCTGCATTACAGCTCATCATGATTGCCTCTCATGTGTATGCTAGGCATGGCACTGCTACTCCTCTGTCCTCCCGTTATGCTGCCACCTCTACCTGCTCTGGTGGACACGTTTTTGCATCCTCTGCCACACACTCTCATGTTGGCACTTTACATCAGCATCACCCTATGCATCGGTCCAGCTGCCTCCGATATGTTTCTGCACTTTTCCAGTTGCCACATGAGCTGCACGCAGATTTGACAGGTCCATCAGCTCTGCCATGTGGTACACTCCAGACATTGTTGTTTGGCTTTCCTTGGTACTCTGTGCAGTGGTAGGGTTACATCTGTGTTTGGGCCATACATTTTGTGCTATTCAACTTGGGGCTCCTTACTGCCACTGGCCACCTTTTCAGGCATCACTTTGCCCTCCTTTGGGCATCTTTTGATGCACCTTAGTTTGCACCAGCTCATGGGGCACCTTATATGGTGCCTTGGAGGGTGGCAAACTACGGCGCATCATGGGGCGCCTAGGGGTGGGCGCCCTAATATGCGCATCTGGTTACTGCACTGCAGTGTGGGTTTTTCGATTGGCAGCACACACTGTTCAGATGTGTCCGTTACACACATTCAAAGGCGTTGTCTCGGATTGCCATATTGTATGCACCAAGAGGGATCAAACTCATGACCGCTGTCTCACAAAGCATTGTATTACCCAGTGTACTACACCTCTGTAGCTACTAATGCAGCGCTTCTACATACTTAGGCTTACGGCACGCAAACGTGCAGCACCACACACTATCGCACGAAAACACCAAGGCGCCCTCTATCGCGCGATATACGGCTTAATGCCGGAATGCCCACTTCCTCATATGGGATTGTTCACATTAGCGCTACAACTAGCGCCGGTAACATTAAGACGATTTAGTAAACATGCCCCTTAGTGTGAGTGAACTTAACGCTACCTCAATGGGTGGTATTATGTACACCCATGTGCCGGTTTGCATGCTGCTGCATCTTGGGCCCATGCTATCTGCAGAGGGACAGGAGTACACACTCCCTAAAGTTGGTGATGACCCTCTGCATTAGTAAGGGAGTCATCACCATGTGCGTTATCGGTGCGGCTCTTAATAAACATGCCCCAAAGACTTATTTTTTATTAAAACAAATATGTGAAATAAACTGAAAAAAACACCTGAAAATCAGGAAAAAGTGGGGAAGATCAGAAAATGAACCAAATAATTTCTGGCCATGCAGGTCCGTACTCAGAGCTGGCCCAAGCATTTCTGCCACCCCACGCAGAAACCCCAGCCACGCCGCCGCCCCTGCCAAGCCAAGCTGCCACTCCCGCTGATGTCGATTCTGTCTTGGGGGGAGGCGGGCAGCGGTGACGGCAGCGGCACCCACAGCAGACCATGTGCTTGAGCACACATGGCCTGCCTCTTCTGACCCCCCTCCGACAGTAAGTTGCATTGGAGGAAGATCAGAAGCAGCAGGTCATGTGTGCCGAAGCACATGGCCTACTGCAGACAACAAAGTGATGGCACAAAGCCACCCACTTGCGTCATCCACCTTAGGCAACCACCTAGCTTGCCTAGTAGATGGGCTGGCTCTGTCCCTACTATATATAAGCTTTTAAAATACTACAATTCTGAAAAAGACACCTAGATGTTCTAGAAAATGTATGTGCCATATGCCATAGAATATCAGCACATTTCTTTGCAAAGTTTGCCTCTCCCCTTTGATCTGCCAACTGTAGCACCTAAGCATCACGAGAAAGTCAACTATCAAAGTGTAACAGACACAGGTATCCTTCCCTTCCCCCACTCAGTTTTTTTAAATACCGAACAAAGCTGCTCTGTCAAGCAAAGTCCCCTTAAATAACAGCACCAGTTGATGTATTGTCTAGGTACAGGAGTGCATTGTTCCTTCAGGAGTGGCGTAGCGCTTTGTTCTCTTTCTGGTTACAGCTGTATGATAATTCAATTGCTGTACTTCTTATAATTTGTTGTTACTCTCTTGGAAAAATAGATGCAGCGGTTTGTGTGCATTAGAGCAAAGCAGACCCAGGATTTCTGTTCTGGGTAAAGGCTCATCAGATTTCCTTGTACATGTTGTTTCTACTACTTTCCCAGCTGCTATTTAAGGATTTATTTGCAGAGAGCGGGGCCAAGTCTCCTGGGCACCTCTTTTCCTCTACCTTTTAGAAATAAGTTTATCCCTAGGAATGAGAGAAAGGAAATTCTAAAAAATGACGGATTCATGAAATTGTGCAGCTGAAGCTGTATGAAACAATTCGTCAGTGTTTGGATTATAATCAGCTCCAGGGTGGATCGCATAACAAAAACTGTGGAAAGTCTTACAACTCAGGCTTTCTCTGTTTTGTCTAGAGAATTCAACTTATGATATTTGACTCCACCAGAAGCAAATTACTGTTCCACATAAACATGTTTCTATTTTTAGATCATAAGTATCTTCATCTCAACGAAAAAGAGAGAGAGAGAGCGCATAAGTGTGTGTGTATGTGTGGGGGAGGGGTGAGTATATGTTTGTGCGGTTGCAATGTTTGGTCAAATTCAGAAAATATTGTACCTCGTAAGCAATGGCTTTTTATGACAGTAACTTAAGACATTTGTGACTAGCTCCTTCATCAGATCAATGCATTTTGTATCTAGTGCAAAAATATATATGCGGGCACGCTCAGAGGATATTTCATTATCCTCCTGAACTCTATTTCTGTGCAGAAAAGACACATACATACATAGAGGGTCATTTTAAAAGGTTTAGTTGTGATTTGGACTTCTGACGATGTCCACATACACGTCTCCATAGCCATTCCACAATGACATTTGCGGACATCTCCAGTGCAGGGACGTCCAAGTAGGCACGAGGGTGTGGCAGAGGTATGTCTGAGGCGTGACAATGTACTTACACGTCCCTGTTCAGTCTCAGAAATGTCACAGATGTTTGCAGGCACATCAAGGTTTATACCTGCTCCAGGCATGGATAAGCATCAGAAAAGTGCTTGTTTTCATCTTAAAACATCCAGAGAGTGTAAAGAAGATGGAGAATTAAGTGACTAGCCTTAGATCACAAAGGATTTGAACCCTAACCATTCTGCTCTTAAGCCACTTTCCTAATCATAACGGGGGTCATTCCAGAACATGAGTAAGAGGTTTGTATGTGCGGCAGGGACGTTTAGGTGTCGAAAATGTCCCAACCGTATTCTGAAATACTGCTGTCATGCACATCCATGGTGCTAATATGGGGATCTCAGAACATGCTCAGAAGGGGCTGAATGGGAGCATGGTCAGCCGCGGAGACATATAAAACATATTCAGGAAAAGCCTGGGTATGTATTAAGTGTTTCTTGGAAACGTCCACGTTATTCCTGCTGAAATGTGGAATAAGGCCAGGACTTAGAAAAAAGTCTGCTCTTCTCTGCAATGCATCCCATATTGAACAATAGTTGTGAATACAGTGGGCATGGGTATGTCCACAACATTTATCCGCGTCTGATAATATTAGCGGGGACATGTTTCTCCATTATATTGCATGACCTGTGCATGGGCCGCACGCCGGATGAATAGCGATGGCCCATGCCGTGCTGAACTCGTCTATCTCCCCAATTCCAGACCCATGGGCATGTCCAGACCCACAGATGAAGAATTCGGTTCAAAAGGGCCCGTTTTTAATTTAGACGTGTCCACGGGCCAAATATGCATGTTATGGGATTGGGCTCCATGCTATTAGATATCTAGTCTTGGTGGTGAAATGCTATTCTGGGGACGTCTATATAGAGGTTTGATAAGCGTGCATATCAGGCACATCCACGTTTCTGAAATCGTGCCTGAACTTGCACGTAGCTGCTTTTTTTTCAAATGTTCTGGCTTTTACGTCCCAGATTGCACTTGGACGACTCACTGTGAAATGTGCCTCCCTCTGAATATCAGAATGCTCTGGTCAAGCTAAAACCACCACAACCCCCCTCCCAAAATGCCTCTAATTCTATCTCAGCAAAACTGTAGAATTTTGATGGGCTAATGAAGTGGACAGGGAAATTTATGTGGTCATCAGGGAAGAGGGGGAGGAGAGGATTTTAAAGCACGCAGAGTTGTCTAGGTAGCTCCTGAAGTTACCTGGACAAATATTTTGCCTATAGTAAAAGTTGTAAGCAAAGCCTCTTGACACTTTCTGTAGTTTTTCTTCAGTGAATGTTTTCCTTTCCTTTATATTTGGAAAATTAAATGCAGAAGATGTGCTATTTCAAAAGTGTGTGAGCAGACATGTGAATTTTTTTTGCACTTATTTTTTTACTAAAGAAATTCGGATGGGGAAGCCAAGAGTAAGAAGTGTAGAGTTGGTAAATAACAATGGAGAAAAAGAGATTAGATGTTAGATTGCAGAGAGTTAGCTAGAGATATAGGAAAGGAAAGTGAACTGTATAGCACTGTACACCTAGGTACCAATACTTGACCAATGAAGAAGTCATAAATTTCAAGAGTTTAGGGCAAGGCCTAGAAAGGTAGCTAAATCCTACTTGTAAGTGCTACCTGCATAGAATAGGCAAGAAGAAAGAATTGTCCTTGCATAGAATTTCAATTCATGGTTGAAAAATAAGTGAGGAGGTTGGGGTTTTGCTGATGACTTGAAATATACTGTTAGGGACCAGGATACATACGTTTCCAAGATGGCTGCCACAAGGAAGGAGCAAGTGGAGGTCATTCCATCCTCCTTCACTAACTGACCTGTTGTGGTTGAGGGGGGGTTTGGGGATAAGGGTGGATTTTTTTATACAAATGGAATGAACTTAAAGGAATGGGCAACTGGGGCCGCATTTGGAACTCTTAAGTCCTGAAATGGACTAAAGGAGGAGAAATGGGGGAGTGTTTTTTTAAATGTGATGATATAGTTGGGGGTTGAGGAGGTCACTGATACAAAGGTGCTCTACTATTTTAAGATAAGGCCACAGGCCTTGGGATAGGGGCCACTTTCTTTCATAATTAACCCTTCTTGGTGATGGGAGTAGTACAAAGATGAGGTGGTTCTTTTTGTTACTACCACATGGTGAGCCCAGGATGGGTCCCAGCTATGCTACATTAATGGATCTGACAATATGCAATGTCCCCAGTTGCATTGATGCACGCTACATTACCGCAGGATTTGCTAATCTGTAGTACTCAAGGACTGCTGCTTATTAAATTCCGTGGTATGTACTGTGCACTATGGGACTAATTTTAAAAGGATCCAGATATCAGATGTCTCTTACAAATAAGGAGGCAGTATCACAATACAACAAATCCAACAGACCCCCTGAATAAGATGTCTCTTTTTGCATTCAAACTATAAACGACTATGAGTGGACTTCTCCGGCACTCATAGTCGTTTATAGTTTGAATACATAGCTCACTCCATGAATGTAAATGGATCTATACTGGAGTCTACTGTCTACACTACAGGTTCTTTGTGAATCCCTGATGCAGATGAGTTTTTCAAAATACAGTATTGTGTCGGATTGTTTTGAATGAATTTTGTTTGAATATTACTACAGTTGGGGTTTCTCTGAATGAATGTTTTTGAATGAACTCTGAATGTCACTGCGGTTTGAATGTTATTTATATGCCTTATAAAAAATATTCAAAAAGATATAATTAGTTACAAATTTATTCCAGCTCTGGGTGATGGAGCTTCTGATGACATAAGTGCAATCCTGTCTAGCCTTAAGTTTCTATTGCTGGAAGTAATAGAAGTTCTTTACACTTGAGGTCCATTAATATATATAAAATAAAAATTTCTGGAGACATCTTATTCAGGGGGTCTGTTGAATTTGTTGCATTGTAATTTTAAAAGAAGCCATGTTATATTATGCATATAAACCATGTATTTTCAGTGACTTACTTATATATATAGGCTTTTAGATGCATAAGACTGATAGCATTGCTTTCACAATAGTCATGCACATGGGAGGAGCTTGGGTAGGGTGTGGGTGGAGCACACATGTGTATTTTATAAAATATAGGCCTGTGCACATTAGACCCAGGGTTGACCCATCCTCTAGGCGCCCCGCCCCCCCCCCCCCCGGTGAGGGCTGGCAGCAGCACACATGACCAATCATGCCGCTGCCCCTCAGCTGCCACCCCCCCCCCCCAGCTGCTGCCGCTGCCATCCCCTCCCCCTAGCTGCCGACAATTCCATCTCAAGAGGGAGAGGCGGGCAGCAGCAGTATTTCTAAAAGTAGCTGTATTTTGCCACCGCTTATAGAAATATTGCTGCTGCTGCTGCTGCTGCTGCCTGCCTCCCCTCCCGAGATGGAATCAGTGGCAGCTGGGAGGGGTGGCGGCAGCAGCAGGTGGAGGGGCAGCGGCAGCAGCAGCTGGGGGAGGGGTGGCGCAGCCAGGGTTAGAGCAGTTATAGGGCTGGTGTAAGCGCTCATGCCTAAATTTGGCATGCATTCTCTGCCACTTTTGCCCCTATTTTAAAAAGCATGCACATACTTGACTTTATAAAATAGGCATCAAACATACACCTTAAAATGCATATTACCTAAATGGGAGTGTAGAAAATTACACCTAGCAGCCTGGCACCAGAAAGACCACCATTCAAATGACGCTGACACTCCTTGTGGCTTCGGGCAAATCACTTGGCTCTCCATTGCCTCATGTGCAAACTTAGATTGTAAACCCTCTGGTGACAGGGAAATACCTACAGTACCTCAAACTCCTACTGGAGAGGTGTGAGTGAAAAATAAATTAATGTATCTATTTTATAAATTCAAGTATGTGCATATTTGACTTTGTAAAATAGGGTATAAGTGCAAAGGTACACATGTTTATGTCACAAGTACTTATGCCAGCCTTATAGAATGCATGTAAATTATAATATTTTATAATAGTACAATAGTATGGAATCATTTAAGGATGTAACTTTGTGCTTTGCCCAAACTACAATCTTGTACACACCCATGGAGCCCAATCCTCGAAGGGGCACGTCTGGGTTCCCCTGGGCAGGACGGGCCCGTTAGGACCTGATTCTGCACTGCGGGAGCAAGACGGTCCTGCGGATGCAGGATTGGGCCCTGGGACAGCCCAGCATGCCCCTACATCACTGTGGGGACATTCTCCCCGCAGCACAAGCTGCCTGCTGCCTTTGTGACCCCCAATTCCCCACCGCCTGACCTGGATGGGGGCTGCTGGAGCCCAGATCGGGTGGCAGGGACTCACCGTGAGTGTCCAGTTGCTCTGGTGGGGGAGGCTGCTGGGCTCCGGGAGGGGGGCCTTCTGCCCAGGATCAGAGGAGCACCCTGCTCATATTCCACTTTGGAGATAGAATAAGCAGAGCATCCCGCCAGTGAGCCCCAGATGTACAGGGCTATCACCAGAATTGGCCCTGTACGTCCAGGGGTCGTTCTACCCATGCTCCGCCCACTCTCTTTCCCCGTGCTGCCCCTGTTCCCGCGGCATGCACAGTGGCTCTGTACGTCCAGTAGAGCCAGGAAGCAGCATAGGCTGAGGGTGGATAGCTGGTCTGGACGTCCCATCGGAATGTCCAGCCCCTTTATTCTCCTTCGTGGATCAGGCCCATAGTGAAAGTACTCAGCCTGACACACATACTTTCTGGATAGCAGCTGCATTGAATACACCTGCAAATGTCCATTTATGTGTGTATATGACTAAAAGACTTAGCTTTATGCACATAAACACACACTTAAGTCTAGGCACGACTTATAAAATTATATAAGAAACATGCTATTTGCCACATTCTAGTAAATAGACCTTTATAATAGGAACACAAACATAGCCCCTGAAATGTTGGGAAAATTTAATTACTGGGGTAATTCTTGTAAAACCTAAAAAAGATTTATATGTACCTGGGAGTAAAATGCAGATCTCCTGCACAGAGAAAAGTGGCAAAATCACAGGTGAGGGAGACAGCACCAGGATGGCAAGAAATAGAGAAGCCGCTCGTAGGCAAGTTTAGTTCACCTGGTGAGAATCGGAACCTAAGTGCTCTAGCCTCATCTAGGAGGGGAGATGGGAAATTCCTTAACCAGAGAAGAACTGTTTCCTGGTTTGGCATGACAAATTTTCACAATATAAATGTATTTATTGCTTTATTTCTTTATTTATGTTATTTGATATGCCACTCCATCAAAACATCAAGGCAGTGAATGGATGCAGATATATAGCAGAACAATTAACAAAAACACAATAATAAAACCCACATTAGGATATAAAATGAGCTGAAACAATGAGACATGCTTTCCGTAATTTGTAATAGCACAACATTTACCAATAGACATGAGCGGAGACAAACAACAAAAAACATAAGTCAGAGGCTGTCAGGAAAAGGAATCGTAAATTACAGCTAATCCTAAATAAAGATAGTAAAAGCTTTCTGGAATAACCAGGTTTTAAGACCTTTTCTGACCTTCTTGAAAAAGATTCTAATCTAAGGGTAATGTGTTCCGCAGTTATGGGGAAGTGCAGCTGAATGTTCCAGGTGGAGCTTGGAGCTTGGAGAACCACTAAAAGATTTCCTTGAGATCTCTTGTAGGGTGATAAAGAATTAAACAAAAAGATAAACAGGGGGGCCAGCCTGTATAAATTCTGAACCAGATACGCCTGTTCAAATAAATAAAAAATAAACTACCCGAAAGGTTCACTCAAGGAAAGGTTACATTCAGTCTTGTACTGATAAACAAAGATGGTGATACTGACCTTCTGAAGAGGGACAATGTAAGAATTAGTGATTATTAGGAGGTTCGTTGTTAGATCTTGGCTTATAATGAACCATTATGAAAGGCAATTTTCAAAGACATTTCCTTGCATAAAACGTTTGAAAATTGCCTACTACATATGTGGATACTTTTATACACATATGGGCAGTACGCATGTAACCCTGGGGTCCCTTCTGAGGGCATTTGCAGGCTATTAGTGTGGGTAGAAGTTGGCACTCCACCCTTCTTACCTCAGAGCACATGTTAGGCAGAAGGAAGATAAGCTTCAAGCTCTGCCTCTTTGGATTTCTCATGTCTCTCTTTCAGTTTTCAGCGCTCTCACTCTTCAGTAAATCAATGTCTCGATCAGAGTTTCTGCTCAAGTGCCATCCCCTTCTCTCATATTAGTACTCCTCGTCTCCTTCTATGCCATGACTCCAAAACTCCTACTCTGAAGAACTTGCTTCTCGGATAGAGTGGACCGAGGAGAGACCATGTCTCTTTTAGACATTAATCTTAGCCAGAATACCCACTTGTCAGACAACAGGGATCTGCTAACTGCCATTATACAGTCCCCTCCCTCCCCCCATCTAACTAGTTACTACCTTGCAGTCAGTCCTCACTACTCAGGAAGCCACCCAACCTGCACCTCTTGCCAGTTAGCTATCCACTCCTCTCAGTCACTGCTCCAACTATCAGCCGCCTTGACTCCATCTGGCCAGCTAACCACCCACCCCAGCAAGCAGTCAACACCCAGGAAGCCAGTCAGTCACCTCCACCCTCCCCCCTTAGCTCTCCAGCTACTCCTGCCAGCCCCACTGATGCACTCCTCCTCCTCTGGACTCTATCTAGCCATTCTTTGCCCCTCAATCCGCAGTATGCTACAGGCTGCTGCTTCAGCAGTTCCCGGAAGAGGAGCTTCCCTCTCCTCTGCATAGCTCTCAGTGAGTATGAGCCAAATAATGCCAGAAATATGTGTGCCTAGAACTTGTCAGGCCCTCTGCATAGTATTCAATAAGTCTTTCCTAATCTCTTGTGACACTATGGGGCCCTTTTATCAAAGAGCACTAAGCAGTTATGCTCTGACTCTCAGTAACAGTTAGCAGAGGTCCAGCACAATTAGCATGGCCAGATCGTGCTTTGTGAATTGGGGTGGGAAGTGGGTGGGTTAGGGGCAGGAGTGGACAGGGTGAGCACCTTGCAGTCAGCACACCCCGTACTTTCTGCAAGGCCTGCAATTAGCATAGTTGGAGGTGAGTATACCCACATTGTTTTTAGGCCACATTAACACTGGATGCACCACTTAAACTGCTGGAAACGTGCTTTCCACACCATGACAGTTAACATGATTCAGTCATGTTTAAAAATGAGTCCAGTATTTTACGCTTGATTTATCTTTAAACGGCCCGTTGCCACATATAATTTCTGGAACGTACACTCTTCTATCTGTCCATCCCTGCAAAATTGCACTGCTATGTTTTTCAACCAGCAAAATATTGGAAAGTAATTATACAAAAGGAATCTATCATTGTCCATTCATCCATCCACCTAGGTGCAAAAAAACTTTCCTAAAAGGAAAAAAATCTACCAAATTTGGTACACTGAAATAAAATGACAATGCCTCAAATGAGTTAAAAAAAAAGAATAAAGTAATATGGTTGCTGTTGCTGTGTTAGTCCATGTTAAAGAACAGTAAATAAAAACTTCAAAACGTGAAGCTTTGGACCAATATTTTTGGAGAAAGGTTTTTCCCAGAAATATCCATTAATTTACTAATTGAGGCAGTTAGAGACCATGAAATGCTGAGAAGTGCTCTAAAAGCCAATCTAAAAGTCATCTACTTTCAGCTTTTGCATATTTTTGTGGCACTACTCTCTCTGTGAGGCCTTTCATTAGGAGCAGTGCTTCTGTGTCTCTGAAGCTATCTCGTAACTTTTGTTCTATAAACTAACCATTTGGTTGTTGGCTTCTTCTAGCCCTTTTGCAGATATCCAGTAGGCACTTCAGGGTTACATCTGTCTTTCCTACCTGATGTCAAACATTAATGCAATCTTTAATTAGCTACTCACGCAGATCCCAAATTTCATTTATTCCAGCCACTATCTGGCAGTATTGTAGAAAAAGCTCTGGTAAATGTGATGCCTTTTCTGAAACAGCTCAAGAGAGTGCGTTCGTATCTGCCAATTTACAAATCTACATGTGGGAAAAATCAGAGGGGGGCACTTGACAACTTACACGTGTAAGTACAGGGGATTACACTCCTATGCCAGCCATTTTGCAAACTTACATGTATAAATGGTACTAGTGAACTACAGATGCTGCTATCTTTGTCTAATTTCAGTTTGGAGAAGGAAATAAATGGGGGACTAAGGAGGAAAACTCCCTTAATCCCTCCTGTAGCCAAAATGAGCACATTTCCAAAAGTGGGTAGCTGTAAATCTCGATATGAACAATTTTGGTCATACAGGTACATTCCCTATAGGAAACGATGAATCATCAGTGGTACCTGAAGACTGAAGAAAGGTCAATGTAGCACCAATTTTTAAAAAGGGTTCCAGGGGTTATCGAGGAAACTACAGACTGGTGAGCCTGATGTCAGTACTGGGCAAAATGGTAGAAACCATTATAAAGAATAAAATTACAGAACATGTAGATCAGGGGGCTTTAATACTGGTCCTGGTGGGCCACAAACCAATCAGGTTTTCAGGATGTCACTAATGAATATACATGAGATATATTTATATGCATTGCCCCATTGTATTCAAATTTATGTCATGCATATTCATTAGAATCATCCTGAAAACCTGATTGGTTTGCGGCCCTCCAGGACTGGAAATGGAGACCCCTGATGTAGATAACCATGTTAATGGGAGAAAGCCAACATGGATTTAGCCAAGGAAAGTCTTGTCTTACCAATCTCTTATGTTTTTTTTAAACGTATGAATAAACAGGTAGACCAAGGTGAGTCAGTTGCTGTGGGGGCCAATTCCATAGGTGCACATCTGGGCCGTCTTGACAGTCAGAAATCTGAGATGTGCCTGATTCTGCTCCTGCAGGGGCTAGACAGTCCGGCAGGAGCAGAATCGTGGCATAGAGCCTGGACATCCAGGATGTGCCCCAATCCAGCCACCCCAGATGTCCAGACACTTCCCTGGCTAGCCCAGCCAAGCTCCTGCATGGAGCCATGGTGCATTCCATGGCAGTCACAGAGAAGTCAATTTCCACACCGCCCAACCCTCGACGGGGGCCTTCCACGGCCAGGGACGGACCACGGGGAACCCCCTGGACCCCCTCACCTCTTTGACCAGATCCATCCTTTGCTGCCATCTAGGGAGACTTATTCCACCTCCAAGGTAAAATAAGTCCCCCATCTAAATTGCCTGCCTCGAATGTACAGGGCTGACACTGGAATCTGCCCTGTACGTCCAAGGTCAGGTTCCCGCCCACTCTCGCTCCTCCTGCAGCCCACTCCCGACCAGGAACAGAGCTCCCCACATCTCTTGCCTGTACAAGCGGGGAGCTCTGTTTGCGGAATTGGCATCCTAGTGTTTAGCAGGGATGGGCTCCGAACCAAACTAAAAGTCCAACCCCACTAAAAGCTGATCAGAATCTACTCCATAGTGTATCTGGATTTTCAGAAAGTCTTTGACAAAATCCCTCATGAGAGACTTTTGTGGAAATAAAAACATCATGGGATAGGAGGCAGTGTACTATTGTGGATCAGAAACTGGTTAAAAGAAAGCAGAGAGTAGGGCTAAATGGCCAATTTTCTCAGTGGAGAAAGGTGAATAGTGGAGTACCCCAGGGATCTGTGTTAGGCCTGCTGCTTTTTAACATATTCATAAATGACCTGGAAATGGGAATAACGAGCGAGGTGATCAAATTTGCAGTTGACACAAAATTATTCAAAGTTGTTAAAATGCAAGAGGACTGTGAAAAATTGATAAATTGGAAGACTGGATGTCCAAATAGCAGGTGACATTTAATGTGGACAAGTGCAACGTTATGTACCTAAGAAAGAACAACCCAAACTACGATTACACGATGCAAGATTCCATATTAGGAACCACTGCCCAGGAAAAAGATTTTGGTGTCATCGTGACTAATACATTGAAACCTTCCACCCAGTGTGTAGCGGTGGCCAAGAAAGCAAATACAGTAGAATGCTAGGAATCATAAGGAAAGAAATGGAGAATAAAAGCAAAGATATTATAATGCCTCTGCATCATTCCATGGGACAACCACACCTTGAATATTGTGTGCAATTCTGGTTACCATATGTTAAAACAGATATAGTGGAATTAGAAAAGATACAGAGAAGAGCCACCAAAATAGTAAAAGGAATGGAAGAATACCCCTATGATGAAAGTCTTAAAAGGATAGAAACCGTGTTGGTTGAGGTCCAGTTGTGGGTGGTTGTCGATGTAGTCTTGTAGATGATGCTGTACAGCTTTCTCAATGATCTTTGACAGTAGAGGGATGCTTGAGATAGGTCTTTAAGCTACTGGGCTGTTCTTCTCGAGTGGTGATTTCTTTGGAATTGGTCTTATTGTGGCAAGTTTTAGCTGGTCCGGCATGATTCCTTGAGTTAGTGAACTGTGTACCATGCTGTGTATGGTGTGGATGAAGTTTGACTTTGTTGCCTTAATCCATGTCACTGGGCATGGGTCTGTTGGGGCCGTGCTTGTATTGAGAGCGGTGATGATGTGTGAGAGCTGCTCTGTGGATGGGGTGCTGAATTTGTCCCATGTTTTTCTTGGGGGGGTGGTTATTTGATGCTTGTGTTTGTTTTCAGTTATGATGCTGAATGGAATTTTTCTTGGATGTGGTCTGCGAATGCCTGTGGGTCTATTTGTACTTCGCTCTCAGTTTTCTGTTCCTTGGTGAGGGTTTTCACAATTTTGAAGACTCTCTTGGTTTGTTGTTGGATTTGAGTATGATGTTTGTGTGGTATTCTTTCTTCGTTTGGTTGATGAGTTCGTTGTATTCTCTTTGTTTTGTTAAGTATAGGCCCTGGGTGCTGGGTGACTTGGTGTGTCTCCATCGACGTTCTAACTTCCTGAGTTCCCTCTTCTCGTTCCGTATGACTTTTGAGTACCAAGGGGTGTGATGTGCTTTGGTGTGGCGAGTTTTCTTGGGTCTGTATTCGGTGGCTTTGGCAGCGGCATTGATGATGCTGTTCCATTTTCTGATTTGTTCGTCTAGATCCTCTGCTTCTGTGTTCAGGTGGGGTAGAGTGTCCTTTAGAAATTGGTCTCTGTCAAAGTTCTTAAATCTTCTTTGTGCTGTTGGGTTGTCCAGGTTCTTGTTATGATTTCACCCTTGTGGCATAAACTTTATTTTGATTATGTGATGGTCTGACCATGGTACAGGTGTGACATCGGGTGTTGATATGTTACCGCTGTCCATTAGAAAGTTGGGTGTGAATATGAGGTCTGGTGATGATCCGTGTCTGTGTGTCGGGGTATTAATCAGTTGGGTGTATTGTAAGGAACCCATGGCTCATAGGAAAGCTTCTGCATCCTTTGTGGTGGTAGATGGCATAAATGAACAGGAGGAGAGTCTCTTCCAATTGAAAGCAAGCTCTGCTATGAAGGGACATAGGATGAGCGTGAAAGGGGATAGACTCAGGAGTAATATGCAGAAATATTTCTTTACAGATTGAGTGGTAGATGAGTGGAATAGTTTCCAAGTGAAGGTGGTAGAGACATGGACAGTATCTGAATTCAAAAAAGCATGGGACAAACACTGCGAATCTCTAAAGGAGAAAAGAGCACTATTGTAGTTAAAGGAAGGACAGACTAGATAGGTCATGTGGTCTTTTTTTGCCATCATGTTTCTATGTTTCTATCTTGCTGTGTTGCTTGTATGTATTACATAACTCGGGTCGGGGGGAAGGGGGCTCTCTTTAGCACAGTACAAGTGGTGGGATGAGTACCAACAATGAATCTGAGAGATTTGAGATCATTTCCAATACCCCGTCATTTATTTATTTAACAGTTTTTATATACCGCCTTTCATGTTATCAAAGCAGTTTACATTGAACTTCAAGGGTACATAGAACAGTGAACAATCAGATGAACAGTGTAACAGGGAAAACTATGTACAACAGTAACTATGTGTAATGGAAGCAACTATGTAAAAGGGATCGTCTTGGAGTGGAACTTTTGTTCAGGTTCCAGGGCTAAAGTACTCCTGGAAAAGGAAGGCCATAGGGGTAAGGTTCATTGCTGTCATGGTATGTGCAAAATTAACCCATTTTGAGATATCTTGAAGGATGCATTCTAGTCAGAGAGGAGTGGGTGGTGAATAAAATAATAATTGTTGTTTTGATTATACAAAGCCATGTGTATTGTTTTCTTCTTGAAACCTTAAACTCAGAGAAAGCAGGTGCATAATTTTTCCTTGAGCAATAATCAAAGCAAAGTTACCAGCAGCGGTTTTCTTTGATTATTGGTGCGAACCCTGCAGAGTTTGCACAAACATCGGCAATATTGAATAATGCCAACAAAAGGACTTAACAGAGACTACCGGTGTTTTTAACAGACTCGTCACATTCTTGTTGCTCGGCAAACATTACGAGTTCTTCTCTCCCTTTCACACCGCACTTCTAATGTAATCTATGATTCTCTTCTATGTACGGGCGGCAGCATCTTTCGCTCTGACCTGCTTATTCTGTTTTGACCTGATAAAGAGAGTGTAGTGCCCGAAGGCCAGTCAAGAGCCGCATTAAGCTAATCCAATAAAAGTGTCACCTTATATATTGTTTTTATTTATGACCTTTATTTTTGCAAAATAAATGCAGAAACTAGGACTGAAAACCCTGGGCTGACTCATCTGCTCCCTGTGATGCAGAGGCGATCGTCCTACTCACAGGAAGTAAACACTAGCAATTAGTTAATAGAAAAGGAAAAATAAAGGATCAGGAAAGGGTGGTGGATGCCTGGAATGTTTATGTTTATTAAAATTTGATACACCGCCCTTCAAAAGATTAGCTGAGCGGTTTGCAATGAAACTATTTTAAAAAAGAGGAAAGAAGCTCCATAAAATTATAGGATGGATAGACACAGTCATCAGAGGTGGTAAGAACAAAAACAGTGACGGAATTCAAAAGGGCATGGGACAGACACAGAGGTTCCTTATATGGCACGGGGACGTTATCAAAGCAAACTTAATAGCTTCATAAACAGAGAGGGTAACCCGTACAGAGCAGCAGCTGCAAATCTGCAACTAACCACCTTACTGGGCAGACTAGATGGATCATGCTGGTTTTTATCTGCCATCATTTTCACTGTTACTACGTTACTTACTTAGCTATCAATATGTTTCTGAGATAGTTATATTCTAACTACCTATTATTGGCAATATATAAGAGAATAAATGTGTCCTGAGCACATGAACTCTATAGGAAATATGAAAGGCCTCCGAAACAACATACTCTCAAATCCAATGTACAACAGTAATGCTGATTGCTAATGTATGATTAAAAACAGGATAACTTGTTGTATTCCCCCTCCCCCACCAAATTTCAAGACATGCCAGCAATAAGTGAAAAGGAAGGTTTGAAACAAGAAGTAATGAAACGAGCTTCTGAGAAGTTAAGACTCAAGGGGCATTGTAAAGAAAAGGGTGATGGATGCATGGAAAAGACTCCCAGCAGAAAAAACTATAACTGAGATCATCATAGAGGATTCTTACTTGTGAAGACAGGTAGAGAAAGTCAGAAATCAGCGGGAGTCTGGCATTGCATCAGAAAATAGATTGGGGAGACTAGGGAGACTACTTACTAAGCTGTGGCAAAATTTCTCATTTTAGTGCAACATAATTTATTGGGCGAGTTACTCAGTAATGCAGTTTAGTAACCCCTGTGGTAATGAATAATGCAACTTACAAACAGTCTCACAGGCTGTGGTTTTCTGCTCTGCTGTAGCATCAGGCCGCTCCCAGAGAGCCTTTCTTAAAGGGGCCACTGCACAAAAATAAACCCAGTCCCCGCCCCCACAAAAATAAATACCCCTAAATAGCCCCCTACCCCCCCCCCCGACAATCCAAGTCTCCGCCCCCAGAGACTTCCCACCCCTCAAACCCACAATTAGCAAATCTTCCAAAAGCCTGTAGGCCACCCCAGGCCTACCTTAATGAATCCATAGGTGTATAGGGGAACCTGGCAAGGGTCATCATTCTCACTCCTGCAGGGGTTGGTACTATGTTCAAAATGGTGGCAACAAACCCTAACCGTGTTCTCATTGGAAATAATTTGAAGGGTTAAGCTGCCTGATGGACTTCCCTAGAGCACTATGGATTCATTTTGGTAGGCCCAGAATTTGGTATTTGTGGATCCGAGAGAAGGGATCTTTGAGGGATGGTGCCTTTCATTTTGGCTTTAGGATTAGGGGGATATTCAAGAGGGTATTATTTAATTTTGGAGTGGAGAAGGATCCATGGATCAGATTTATTTTTCAATACCAATCCCTTTAAGATGGTGTCCAGAAGCATTGGGCCTTGTGTTAGCTGCTCAGTGGTGGGATGAGTATCAACAGTGAATCTGAGAGATTGAGATCATTTCCAATACCCCGTCATTTATTTATTTAACCGTTTTTATATACCGCCTTTCATGTTATCAAAGCAGTTTACATTGAACTTCAAGGGTACATAGAACAGTGAACAATCAGATGAACAGTGTAACAGGGAAAACTATGTACAACAGTAACTATGTGTAATGGAAGCAACTATGTACAAGGGATTGTCTTGGAGTGGAACTTTTGTTCCTGAAACCTTAAACACAGAGAAAGAAGGTGCATAATTTTTCTTTGATTATACTACATCATACTACAGCAACCAATTGTTC
The DNA here is from genome assembly GCA_033557465.1 of Ichthyophis bannanicus. Taxonomy (NCBI): domain Eukaryota; kingdom Metazoa; phylum Chordata; class Amphibia; order Gymnophiona; family Ichthyophiidae; genus Ichthyophis; species Ichthyophis bannanicus. The sequence goes on along the minus strand of CM066031.1, from coordinate 1,747,289,022 downwards.
TGGGCTTGTCCTAGGACTCACATATGTGCACACTCGCCTAACAGTCACGCATCTCCAAGCTGACCCCCAGCTACTACCTGTCCCAGGCTGGGCTGGGCAAGAACAAATGCATTGTGGCTGACCCCCGGTAGTGGGCACACACATCAGTGAAGGTCATGTTTGCATCTGCAGTGACCTGCATGTTCATCGATGTGTAACCATGCCTGTTCCAGTAGGCACTTAATGCAAAGTGGGTACAGTATTCTTCCAAGCACTGATGGGAATCCAGCAACATTGTAGAATGTCTTCATGGTCTCTTGCCGCATCTGCTGTATCTGGGGGAAGGCTATGAGTGTGGCCCTGGTGGAGACACTTATGCAATGGCTGGCAGTAGACTGAGTGATTCCAACAGTCACCCCTATCACATGCTGGAAGCTGCCAATTGCTAGATATCCCAGGGCAGTGGTCACTATCATAGCCATTGGCAGGGCTTGACTTCTGGAAGTGGAGGGCCACAGGCCAACACCCAGTAAGCTGTACATCTCAATTATTATTGCCCCATCCAGTCTGTATCTCTGGTAGACTTCATCCTCCATCAGTTGAAGGTTGCTCACCCTGGGCTGGTGTATACATGTGGCATGATACCTGCATCTCAGGTGCTGGGCTACTGTATGCTGATGAATGCCTGCCACATCCTCCTCTGTGCCCAGGCATGACAGGTGCATCTCCACCTCTGGAATACCATATGCATGCCCACATGGCTTCATGGCTGGTCCAGCAATGCTTTACCTCTGCACAGTTAGGGTACAGACCTGCACACATTCTCCTCAATGTATTATGCACTGTAACACCACTACACAGGTTCGCCGCACACCAATAGCAATCGTATGCACTGGGAAACGTCGCTTAGGCTTCTGTGGTTAGTGACATCCAATGTCAGTACACATGGCTTTCGGAAATCTGCTTTACACTTGGCGCTGTGCGGGTAGCTGGATCTCACCAATTCAAGCTGCCTTGTTAAATATCTGGTTTACACAGTTATAGCAGTTTTACACAGGGAAGGCTGTCTTTTACATGTGCAGAACATGCATATACCCCCTAATACTGATCCCAGTCCCAATTAACTACTACCTCATTAGCACCAGCACACACCCCAACCACCCCACACCAAGCACCACAACCACCCAACACACAAACACCTCCAACTCCCCCCCCTACAAGGAGCACTCGCACACCTCCCACACAAACCCACACCCCCAATCCCTCAAATGGCAAACCTCTCTCTATCACACTAATAAACGCACGCTCAGTCAGAAACAAACACCACATGCTCCAGGACCTGATCACAACAGAAAAGATCGACATCCTTCTCTATAACGGAAACATGGCTAACAGACACCGATACAGTGATCATGAACCAACTAACACTTAATGGATACAGTCTTCACAACTGCTCCAGAGCTCATGCCAGAGGAGGAGGAGTAGCTATCATTGCAAGATCCAACCTTCACCTCAGGAACCATGCGTCAGAAACAACTAACGAAGCGGACATACTCACCCTCACCAACAGACACCTCTCCATATGTCTAATCTACCGAGCACCCACACCAAGCACCGATCTATCAGACATACTAAAACATGTATCAGAGAGCACCATCTCCACAAAAGAGCAATTAATCCTTGGAGACTTCAACCATCCCTCACTACAAGATAAACATGCCGAAGCCTTTATCAATCACTCAAAAAAATCCCTTCACCGGAGATAATTGAAATACCCTATAAAGAAATCCCCTGTACAACCCCCCCGTAGAATCAAATTTTTTTCTTTTTGTCGGACCACAATGAGGGAGGTTAAGATGGACTGCAAAACCACACCCGTCAGAAGAGGTCCATTTTAATCACACCATTCTTTAGTGAGTATCATAAAAACTTAACTTAAAGTGGAAAACGTGTCTTGAAGTGTTGAGAAAAAGAAGCACGACGTGCACGTTTCGGGATCCGTCGTCCCTGTATCAAGTGCCCGCACGCAGCTCACACTAAATTGTTTCTTCTCATGTTGGTTTCTTCTCATATCACACAGATAATGTGAACAATGTTTCCCGTTGTTAAAAAACGCCAGTTGCTACTAGACAACCAATCACAGCAGGAGAGCTGTTAATTCATCATTGGTCAGTAAATTCGTCAATCATCAAGGGAACCAATACGAAAGAGAACAGCGAACCAGCTGTTCCAGAACCAGTAATGTCGAAGCCAATAGGTGAATGAAAATGCCACAGAATGCCCAATGATATCACCAAAGAATCGCCCGAGGTTGAGGGAATTCCCACCAAAGTAGGGAAGCCCTCAATCACAGGGGCCATGTTTAAAGCACGCTCAGCCATTCTATTTTATTTATTTATTTATTTATTTATTTACCTATTTCTTTTACATATAACAGATTAACAGTCTTGTACACAATTTGTATACATTTTACATAGAACAGTAGAAATCAACTATTTACATTGAACAGTAAGTATAAACTTTGTAGGTATTCTATCTCACGGTTAAGGCCATCAGGTTGTACACTTGCGAGGTCAAAAATCCAACGTTGTTCGCAACGTTGCAGTCGCATCGTTCGATCACCCCCTCTCGGATCCTCCGGGATGTAATCAATGACAGTCCAGCATAGTTTCTCAAACACATGCCCAAGTTTAATACAATGCTCAACTATAGGAGCAGACAAAACTTGTTGATGTAAACGGGATGCGTGTTCGCTGATTCTGACACGAATAGACCGAGTTGTACGGCCCACATAGAGAAGGGGGCAATCGCATTGGATCAAATAAACGACAAAATCTGAAGAGCAAGTGGTGGACCACCGTCGATGATAAGTGCGCCCCGTCCGGGGATGTTGCCAGGAGATTCCAGATATGGTGTTAAAACAAAATTTACACTTGAGACAAGGAGAATGACCCCGAGTTGTGCCCGGGCCCAATGGTCTGTCAAGATCAGCTGTGGAATGCACTAACTTATCACGAAGAGATGAAGCCTTACTAAATGCCGGCATGAATGGGTGGGCCAAACTGGGATGTACAGACAAGATCGGCCAGTGTTTCCGAAGAATCCCCATCACTTCAGGACTGCAGACCATGTAAGGAAAAACCCCCACAATGTGTTTGTCAGAGTCCTCCGTCTGAGCACCAGGGGGTTGTAAAAGCCAGTCGCGATGTGTGTAACGCGCCCTTTTGTATGCCCTCTCAATCACTGAGGGGGGATATCCCCGCAAAGATAATCTGCGCTTCAAATCCTGGTCATGATATTGAAAGTCCCATATGGAAGAGCATAATCTACGTAAATGTAAAAATTGGCCATATGGTAATCCCCTTTTCGTACGGGTATATCCTTGCATACCACTCTCTTTCGCAAACCAGTTCAAAAGAACAGTCTATTGTATTACACCAGCTTTCACCCTCCTTCACTCAAAAGGGGATTACCATATGGCCAATTTTTACGTTTACGTAGATTATGCTCTTCCAACAACAACATGGATTCCGCCCATACCATGGAGTTGAAACCTCATGACGATGCTACTGAACACCCTTATCAAAGGCACACAGACCAAACACTCTGGATATGCCATGCTCTTCCTAGACATATCTGCAGCCTTTGACACCATCTCCCATAGCATTCTCCTACACAGATTCCAGGAAATAGGCATTAAGGACACTGTACTACAATGGTTCCACTCCTACCTAACAAACAGACAACAACTGATCCGCACAAACACAGCAACCTCCCCCCCTCCCTTTCAACAACATCAAGGAGTACCACAGGGTTCCACACTATCCGCCATGCTCTTCAATATCTATCTACAACCACTCTGCTCGATCATACGAGAGCATAACATCAACTACCATATATACGCAGTGTGATACAGTGGCCAGCACAGAGCCCATGGATACAGGAGAAAAGGAAGAGCTTACCTTACAGTCACCTAGGCAGAAAGCATTTTCAGGTTGTAAGGTTCCAGAAAATAGTAGAACAAACTTTGCCTACACTGGCTGTGACGCAGTAGAAAGCCAGGAAACTAATCACGTCCACCTGAGCCAGGAAGCACGTACAACGTACAGGGGCCAGGATGATAAAAGTGGCTGGGAAATCCCAGTAGGAGGAGGTGCCACGGGAGGAGCAGTGAATGAAGGAGCAAGCAAGAGAGGTGCATTGGAAGGCAAGGGAGGTGTTCATGCACAGGTCTCCCAAGCCAGAGGGGGCATCGTCCCAAGGAGAGTGAATAAGCAGCTGGAGGGCGTAGGTCACAAGCAGGAGAGCTTGCTGGGACCAGGAAGCATCGGGTGTGTCCCTGCAGTAAGGAACAGCAGAAGGGAAGCCTTTCCTGAAGCTTACCACAGCCCGGACCAGACGAGTGCTGAGGGGAACTCTCATGGCAAAGCAGGCTACAGCCCAAGTAAAGGTACCTGGTTAAGAGAGGAAGGTGTGGAAGCTCGTTATCCAAGAAACAAAGCTAAGTACACCAATTTCTCCAGAGGGCAAGAGGTGGGCTCGGCTAGAAAAGCAAAGGCTAATTGCTGGAAGGAAAACCCTTGGTGGAAGAAAGGGGGAAGCCTCAGAGAGATAGGCTCCAGTACAGGTCCCCAGGACTTCCCTTATACAGAACGGTTCCTTGCCCCAAGAGCTGCTACCTCTCAAGTGAGTTCTGTAAATGATAACTGTGGAAAGTGTTACCCACTTACAAATTTAGACACTGAGCAGATGCAATGGGAGAGCAGTAATCAGGATGTTGATTATAGCCCTATGGAGAGCACACTCTGTATATCAGATGAGATTACCTCTTTATGTTAATCAAGAAGCAAGAGCATTTGTTATACCTGTTTTTGAAAGAAGGTGAATTTTGGTTATTTTGCTGTGAAGAAACAGTTTCTTTAATCCTTTGTTGCTGTATGAGAAGAACAGAAATCCACACGGGAAAGGGAATAAATTATAATTTTGCCTTAAACACGGCTACAGAGTTTTCTTTACAAAGGCAGCTTGCACCACATGCCCTAGGCGACCGCCTAATAAGGACAAGGATAGCAAGCGTCTGACAGCAGGTGACATAATGGTCTATGGACCAATCACAACCACCAACCCAACAAATGACCACCTGTCAGACTGCTTCATTGAGGTCTCTGACTGGCTACAAAGGAACAATCTATCCATCAACATCAAAAAACTGAAGCCCTCATAGTAACAAAGGACCCAAACTTCACCCCACCACCACACCTCATATTGGGAACCACCCAAATAAAGATTCAACCCCACATAAAATATCTGGGAATCACTATAGACCAGGCACTCACATTTACTCCACAGATTAAAAAGACTACCAGGACAATATTCCACAAAGCAAAAATGATACAACGGCTCAGACCACTCATTAATCCACAGGACTTCAGAACTGTCATGCAGGCTATGACGCTCCCCCACTTGGACTACAACATTATCTATCACAGACTTCCTGCGACCCATACCAACCCACTATGGACTGCCTTGAACACCACCGCAAGAATCATCCGGAATGCAAAAAAACACAATCACATCACCCCAGTCCTGAGGGAATTACACATACTGCCACTCGAAGCAAGGATCAAATACAAAGCTGCCCTGCTTATCCACAAAGCCCTCTATCAAACACAGACTTCCCACTTCCGCTCCCTACTACCCCAGCCCACCCACAATAGACCAACCTGACAGACTGCCAACAACATCCTTACCATCCCCTATGAATGAACAAAATATAATCAACGAACCTGCAACAGAGCTTTCAAACTATACATACCCTCCCTCTGGAACTCATTACCGAGCCAAATCAGAAACACTGGTGATCTATCCGCGTTCCGGAAACAACTAAAAACCATCCTCTTTCATGAATACCTTGGACCATAAACAGACAACCTTCACTGACAGCCCACAGTCCTTCTGCCAAATCCCCAAAATGCCCTATAAGAGACTCATGTCTATTGTCTAAGTCTTTACTATCTGTTCAGATCATCAATGTTGGCCCCCCGGTGATGGCTCTCCCCCCCCCTCTCTATAATGATTATTGTCCACCCCCCCCCTCTTTGTTAAACTGCTTTGACCCAGTGAAAAGCGGTATATAAATGCAGTTAAATAAATAAATAAATAGGGCTTTGAAAATTGGGCCCTAAAAGCCTAAATTCTGGGTGACACCAAGATCAAATTTAAAGAAGAAAAAAAAATTAGGAATTTAGCAGTGATTTTCAGCACTAGGCCCCTAAATCTAAACAAATGAATAGTAGGCTTAAATTTAAGAGCATAACTTTTAGGCTTCTAAATTTAGGTGAATTTTCAACTGAAAACTTAAGCACCTAAGTTTGGCTGAAAATAGGAGACAAATTATAGGCACCTAACTTAGGTGTCTAAAAGGCCTATTTTAGATTGTGAAGAGGGGAATTGAGACGTCCAGGTTGGGATGTGCACAGTCCTCCCTGTATTTTACAAAAGGTTTTGCCAAATGCAGAGATTTTTGTAAAATACGTAAGAGGATAAGCAGGAGTACACATCCGTTTGCTGGAATGTCCAGCGGGAGCAGTGATTTTAAAGAGTTGCATGGGGGGGGAAAGAGCGCTCCACTCTCCCAGATGTGCTACAATATTTTACAATTGCTGCTTCTGACAGCGTCAAGACCCCCCATGCCCCTCTGATCCTACCAACAGCATCAAACACCCTCATCCCAACTGCCCCTAACATGATCACCGGATCCCTTTAGTTTCTCCATAGGTAAAAAGAAGGCAAAAGGCCAAATAATCCTCTCTTTTCTTGATCCCAAGACTGGTACTTTAAGGCCCAGCCATTAAGCAAACTAGGCAGCCACCTAAAGCACCTGTGGTAGGAGGGTGCCCATTGCCACGGCTGCCCTCCCTCTCCAGGACATGCGGTGGCGGCAACTACCTCTAAACAGCAACACAGCGCTTACCATAAACTCCGCTCCTGCTTCCATCGCCCTGTTTGTATGGGGGCAGAAACAGCTGGTCCAGAGGGGGCTGGCAGGCATGAGGTTCACCTAGAACATGTCATATCCTTGCACTGGCCCAGCTTGAGACTGCAGGCTGTTGCTCTTATCTTGCTTCTGGGTGGCAGAAGGAGGTGAAAGACTATTTTCTCTCCAAACCATCTCCCTTTATAACCTAAGTGACGTCACTAAATCCTTCGCTGGCACCATCCCAGTGGGAAAGCCTGCAGACAGATGACTCCCTCATATTATATTATGTGGCTATGACCACTTAATAAAAATCCTCAGCCATGTAGGAAATCTCTGGTAAATAAATTTACACGTGGGGGTATTCTAGTGACCGGGGTCACGCATACAAGCCGATGCAGAAAAGTGCACTAGGCTTTGTGGACAGGTTAGCTCGGCTTTAGCACACAATTTTCTGTGCCCCTAATGCAAGAACAAGTTTTGCAGATGAGTTAACTGTGCCAGAGCCTCGAGTACACAGCAGCACCCAGCTCATGTAATAAAGCAACGGGCTACGAAGCGCAGATACAGAGGAGGGAATAGAAGATAAGAAGGTTGAGCTGAACACTGGGATTTTAACACAAGGTCTGAGGAGACATAAAAAGTTAGGGTCCAATATGCAATGGCAATGGCACTGCTAAAGCGGCTAGCCACAGCTGTGGAACTTTAAACATGAATATTCAATGCCAGAGTCATATCCGGGTTATGGCACTGAGTATCCGGGTTGTCGTGAAACTAACCAGGCAGCAGTGATCGTCAGCCTCTGCCAAGGGAGCTTCAGCAGGGAAAGTTAGGCCAGCCTTTACTCCGCCTGACTTGCACCACTTAACAATAACCTAACAGTGGCTCAATGTCGCTGCCGCCCTGGACCACCCCCCAGAATGTCCCATGCCCCATGCTAGAGCCACTGAATATCCCAGAGATACAACTAGCAGGTTTGCTAACCATGTTAATCCTTTTGAATACTGAGTCCTTAGTTCATAGGTCCGCAGTCTGCTGGTAAGGAATTTATTCCTGTTTCTTCTCTATTGTAAGCATACAGCACCCACAATGTTTTTCTGGCTTTGCTGAAGGGAGTGGTGAAAAGAAACTATCAGGGAATATGTGCCGGAACAATGCTATACATATGTGCTCGGATGCTGTCTGATGCATAAACATCAGTATTCTGCACAGACTCTCTGTACAGAATAATATCACTCTTTATGGACTCGGATATTATTCTGTGCAGAATAATATTGCTGTACGCGCCAGATAGCATTCCAGTACATGTGCACAAGGGCCAAACTGATTTGTTTTGTGCGTGCGTGATATAGGTGCTGCTAATGCAGATCCCTGGGCGCATGTGTCTGGCTTGCTTTCCTTGTTTAGTGCAGACGTTTTGCCCACAGCTTATTTGCATGCTGTTTGTTTATAGCATCTGTGAGCAAACCTTCTGTGTTAAACTTGCATCAGGAAACCCTGTGCTGGGCTTTAGTGCAGGGTTTCTGTATTGGTCACAAAGATTGCTAGATCCTTTGCTCAAAGCAACAGTATTGCGCAAGCTTTTTGTTCTGATGAGTTAAGCTACAGTGAGATGCCAGCCTAGTGGCTATGCGTTACTATGCGGTGGGCCCCCAATATGAGTCCCAGATCAGGACTTCTGCATCCCTGGGCAAGCCAGGGTTGAAAATGCTGCAGGGGCGCCATCAAATTCTTGGAGGTGAGGGAGTCATGGTTGTATTTAAGGACAGTTCTTGGTGGGAACCCTGGCACCTTCTCCTAGCCTCAGGACCATTGATTCAGTGACTAGACTAGGAATAGAGGGGGGAAAAGTCTATTAAAATAGGAGAAATATACCCAAATATTTCAAAATGAAGGCTCAAGGCATCAGAATCCCATCACGGGTCCAACTGAACTGGATGAAAGGAAGAACTACCAGGTTAAAGAAAAGAAAGCCGCTGAAGTCAACTTCAGTAAGGGGAAAAAAGGTTCATAACATCAAAAAAGGAGCACGGCACACACCTTAAAGGCTGATGTTTCTACTTGCCTGGCTTTGAATGAGGTGTAACAGGAAAATCCTGTTTGCATTGTACTTTGCTGCATGTTCTACTGGCTACCTTATTTCATTTGGCACGGCATTTCACGCAGGGCCATAGCTTCACTTGCTGTTGCCGCTATTGCTCTGGCTGTGGTTTCTGTGAACGCAGCAGTGGTGTGTGGTCAGGGCCTGTAAGGGGGTTCAGTGGATCTCCAGCCTTTCTATGAGGTCATCTGGGGGGGTTTCCAGTGTTTGTAGCTGCTGCAGCAGGAAACCTCAGGCAGCAACCGGTCTCTAGAAGCAGCAGGCGACAGGCAGTACTACTAGTATTTCTGCTTATCATTTCTATAGCCCTATGGGGCATAAGCAGCACTCTAAACAAATACATAAGACAGTCCCTACTCCACAGAACCTACAGTCTGCTAAGACAAACAAACCACCTTCCTTCCCTCTCTCCTTCTTCCCCCCGCTCCCACTGTTACAACATCTGCCCAGGCCAATGACAATATAAAATTCAATAAATGCTGGGCCACAGCAACATAGTCGCTTCTCGAAAATGCTGATGGTCCCATCCCCTCTGATGCATTTTTTTCATGTTGGGGGGGGAGGAAGGTGTGGAACAGGCAGGACCACTGAAGAGTGCTTGAGTTGCACCGGTCCTGTGTTTGTTACATTTTTAGTTGTCGTTGTGGAGCTGCTGCAGTCATTGTCAGGCGTGGAGGGCGTGAATGGGTTGGTAAGGAAAACGAGAGAATGGGAAGTTGGAAGGACAATGCAGGGACCACTTGGCAGAGAGAAGGGACGACAGGAAATGGAGGGGAATTTCTGGACACTGGGGGAAGGGGACCTACGAATATGGAGGGAAGAAACTTGATGGGGGATGGGGACTAGGGAAACGGAGAGGAGATATCAGACATAGAAACACATGGGAAGTTGGAAGGGAGGTTCTGGGAATGGGAGGGGAGAGGCAAGGAGATGAAGGCAGTTGCTATTCTGTAAGTACACACGTACGTCTGATTGCGCACACGCAGAGATGGAGTTTGGGTACAGAACAAATTTACACATATAAAATGCTAGAACTTAGTGTGCAAGGCACGGTCATTTACACCTGTACACGTTCCTAAACCACTTCCACCTATAAAGTAAAATACACACATACTTCACTTGATAAAATAAGCCTCAAATCCGCACGTAATAATGTATGTAAAGCCAGCAAGAGCTTATGAGCTTACCCTCAAAGCATGCATATGTCAGAGCTTATACATGAAATTTAATGTGGACCAGTGCACAAGTTCTGCACCTAGGAAAGAACAACCCAAACGTTGGTACACGATGCAAGGCACCTCCTTAGAAACCACAAACCAGGAAAAAGATTTAGGCGTCATCGTGGATAATACGTTGAAACCCTCTGCCCAGTGTGCAGTGGTGGCCAAGAAAATAAATAGAATGCTAGGAATTATAAAGAAATGGAGAATAAAACAAAGGATATTATAATGCCTCTGTATCATTCCATGGTGCGACCGCACCTTGAATTTTGTGTGCAATTCTGGTCGCTGTATCTTAAAAAGGATATAGCAAAATTAGAAAAGGTACAGAAAAGAACCACGAAAAGGGTAAAAGGGATGGAAGGATACCCCTATGAGGAAAGACTTAAAAGGTTAGGGCTCTTCAACCTGGAAAAGAGACAGCTGAGGAGAGATATGATAGAGGTCTATAAATTAATGAATGGAGTGGAACGGGTTAACGTAGATCAGTTGTTTACGCCATTAAAAAGTAGAAAGACTAGAGGACATGCAATGAAGCTACAATGTAACCCTATTAAGACTAATAAGAGAAAATATTTCTTCACTCAATACATAATCAAACTCTGGAATTTGTTACCAGAGGATGTAGTAAAGCTGTTAGTGTAGCTGGGTTTAAAAAAGGTTTGGACAAGTTCCTAGAGGAAAAGTCCATAAACCATCATTAAAGAGGACCCTGGAAATCCACCGCTTACCCCAGGACGAGCATTGTGGAAGCTGTGGACTTTGGGTATGAATTTAAAAAATAGCAGGTGAGACCAGTGTATGATTCACTGGGCTGTTCCTACACTGTTTAAAAGCATTAGGGGCATGTCTGCAAGGGTTTGGCAGCTATCGCAGTGCGTGTTCTGCCAAAACCGCATGTAAGGAAAAAACCCTCAGGGGATCTGCAGGGGGGATTCTTGGGTGTTTTCCTGTATCAGCAGGTTTTGCAGGAAAAATCCCCCAGTCTTTGCCGATACAGGTACTGTGGGTCCCCATGGAAAATGCAAGGGGAGGGATGGTAGCGACCGGGTGCAAAGAGCTTTCAGTAGATCAGTACCCCGATTGTTACCATGCCCCCCTCAAATGCATCGATGAGCCTCCCCCCTCCACAATATTGTCAGTGCTGCGGTGTTGCAATCCATGACACCGGTAATATGGAAAAAAAGTGCTGGTCCCCCTGCAGCAGTCATCCTATCTGGACGGCTCCTGATCCCCATCAGGAGCTGCCCAGGAGGAATCAGTGCACCCCCACGGGCAATCAAACATCCAGCCTAGCCACTCGGGGAAAGAGCCGTCCCTCTCTACTCTCCCAATCCTCTAAAAATTGTCCCGGCTAGCCAGTTCGTAGCCACCTCCCTCCCCCTCCCTACTCCATTTTAAAAAGAATATCCTGGCTAGCCAGCCAGCAAAGGAGGGTCCCCCGTGGCTCACCTCCACCCAAAACCCTACTAAAGGCCTACCTTAGCTTATCCTGGTGGTCTAGTGTGTCTACATGGCAGAAGCGGTCCTCTCCACTCCTGCCCCATCATCTGGCCTTTTCAAAATGGTGGCCATTAAGAGGTGCTGCCCTCTAGCCTCAGGTTAGGTGGCAGCACCACAAGATTGTGGCCATCTTTCTTCGGTCCACTGAGGAAGACTGAAGCACTGTGCACATGTTATGTGCCCATACAATTTTATAAAAATCATTTTCCTCATGGAAAGCATTATTTACATGTGGAAAAGGGCTCCTATGAAATTGTAAGCATGCATCCTGATAAGACTGTATAGTTATCCATGTACTAGGGCTAATTTTACAAAGTCATTTTCACTCATATGCAGAGACATACACCTGTAGATGGCCTCTAATATAATACCAAGCAGTGTCAGGGCCGCTTCAACCCCTTCTAGGGCCCTGGGCAAATGTGTTCGAATGGGCCCCCCATCCCAGTTCACAGGGCCCCTGTTTCACAAGTCCTCCTCTCTTCTCCGTCATCACTATCACCCCTCTCTGGTGCTGTGACACCCGTCTTTTGAAGACGTTTACTTGTACCCTGAAGACAAGTGATGATAAATGAGGGATATAAATACACTTATGAAACCTGTATAGTATGTAAACTCCAACTGATGTCTTTTTGAGCCTTTTTTAAATATTTAAAATTAAAAAATGTAAGTTTTAATTTTTTTCATGTGTCCTGGTTTGTGGTTTTTATAAAGCAGGCATGCAAAGGTGCTTTCTGGAGATTCACATAGGAACCCTGTTGTGATATTAGCCCCCATGTCTAGAAGATTTAAACCCAACCTATACAGTAATTGCTTTATTAATGCTGAAGATCAGACAGAAACCTATAGCGTAAGTGAAATTAAGGGACCTGCTCACCTTTGGTACACTGGGAGACATAGTAACAAGGTAACATAGTATATGATGCAGATAAAGACCAGTATGGTCCATCTAGTCTGCCCAGGAAGGCGGCAAGAGTAGGTGCACCTGCCGCTCCATGCAGATCGCTCCTCCCTACTGCTCTGTGTAGGTCACCCCTGTTTGCTGAGATATAAGAGATAATTATGCATACCTACAGAATGGAGGAGTAGCCTAGTGGTAGAGCAACTGCCTAGTACCCAGAAGATCAAGGGTTTGATTCCCACTGGCACTCCTTGTGACCTTGGGCAAGTCACTTTACCCTCTATTGCCTCAGAAGAAAAGGCTTGTAATCTGCCTCTGATGATACAATGCCAAGAAAACCCAGGGGTATCTGGGTTGCTATGAGTTTGCACTGTCTTGATGGCACTAAAAAAAAAAATGTTTATTTTGATTTTATCCTGTTGCTGTAAAGGGATTCACTGTGTCAGTCCCAGGCCATTTTGAATTCTGTCACTGTATTTGCCCCCATCACTTCCATCGGAAGGGCATTCCAAACATTCACCACCCTTTCAGTGAAAATGTATTTCCTGACATTGCCTTTCCTTTCACCCCCTTGCAGCTTCATGTTATGCACTCTAGTTTTATAGCTTCCCTGTCTTTGGAAGAGGTTTATTTGCTCATTGAGTGGAGGAGTAGCCTAATGGTTATAGTACTAGCTTGGTCACCAAGCAACCAGGGTTCAAATTCCCACTAGCACTCCTTGTGGCCTTGGGCAAGTCACTTAACCCTCCATTGCTCAGAAAAATCCAAGTTATCAATGTTCCTGTTTAATGTGCAAGTTTAAGTTACAATGTAAATAGCTTTGATTGAAATGATAAAGCTGTATAAAAAAACTAGTAAAGAAATAAAAAAAAATAATGCTCCTTAAGTATTTAAAGGTCTGAATCATATCTCCTCTCCTCCAGAGTGTACATATTTAGGTCTTCAAGTATCTTCTCATAAGTCTTCTGATGCAAGCTCCAAATCATTTTGGTTGCCTTCCTCTGAACCGTTTCCAGTCTTTTTATATCCTTTGTGAGACATGGTCTCCAAAACTGAACACAGTATTCCAAGTGATGCCTCACCAGCGACTTGTGCAATGACATTAGTACCTCTTCCTTTCTGCTGAAAATTCCTCCCTGTATGCAGCCCAGCATCCTTCTAGCTTTTGCCACCGCCTTGTCTCCTCCTTGAGATCCTCAGAAACAATCTCTACAAGGTCCTTCTCCTGATCCATGCACACCAACCTCTCACCTCCTATCGTTTACAATTCCCTTGGATTTCTGCTTCCCAAATGCATGACACTGCACTTTTTCACATTAAATCTTAACAGCCAAGCATTAGATCATTCTTCCAGTTTTTGTAGATCTTTCCTTATGTTATCCACTCCCTCAGGGGAGTCCACTCTTTTGCAAATTTTCAGGTCATCTGCAAAAAGACAGACTTTTCCATTAAGTCCTTCAGCAATATCACTCACAAATACATTGAACAGTGCCGGGCCCAGGACCGAACCCTGAGGCACACCACTAATCACTTTCCTTTCATCCGAGTGAGATCCATTTACCATCACCTTCTGTTGTCTGTCAGTCAACCAATTTCTGCTCCAGTTCACCACCTTGGGACTCATCCCCAAGCTGTTGAGTTTATTGATAAGCCTCCTATGAGGAACAGGATCAAAGGCTTTGCTGAAATCCAGACAGATCACATCCAACGCATGCCCTTGATCTAGTTCTCTGGTCACCCAGTCAAAGAGCTCAATCATATTTGTTTGGCAAGATTGTCCTTTGGTAAAACCATGTTGTCTCGAATCATACAACCTTTTGGTTTAGAGAAAGTCCACTATTCGTTCTTTGAGGAACACTTCCATTACTTTTCCAGCCACCGAGGTAAGGCTCACGGGCCTGTAGTTTGTCACTTCTTCCCTGTCACCACTTTTGTGAAGAGGTACCACATCAGCTCTTCTCCAGTCCTGTGGAACTTTTCCTATCTCCGAGGATCTATTAAAAACATCCTTTAACGGTCCTGCAAGAACCTCTCTGAGCTCTTTCAGTATCCTGGGATGTATCCCATTTGGTCCCATGGCCTTGGCCACTTTCAGTTTTGCATTCTGCTCTAACACATCATCTTCTGTGAATGGTGTCATATCTACACCATTCCCATTTGTATATTTGTCAATAACAGATGGTCTTTCTCCAGTATTTTCTTTAGTAAAAACAGAGCAGAAGTATTAGTTTAGCATTTTCTCTTTTTCAATGTCACTTTCCACAAATCCTTTCCCAGTACTTTTGAATCCTGCAATTCCACCTCTGATTTTCCTCCTCTCCCGAAAATACCTGAAAAAGGTTTTGTAGCCACACTTCACATCTTTAGCCATCTTTTCTTCTGCCTTTGATTTTGCTATCCTTATTTCTCTTCATGTCTCTTTTAGTTGATCCTGTATTCTTTTCTATGTTCCTCTGTTTGTGAACTTCTGAATTTTGTGAAAGCTGGGTTTTTTGCCTTTATTTGTGCAGCCACTTCTTTGGAGAACCAAATAGGTTTCCCTTTCCTATTGTTTTGATTTACTTTCCTTACATATGTATCTGTTGCCCCTTTTATTGCCTCCTTTAGTTTAGCCCATTGTAATTCCACATCCCTTATCCCCTCTCCCACTTTGCCAACTCCTCCTTCAGGTACTTGACCATTTTACTGAAGTCAGTGTTTTTGAAGTCTAGGACTTTGAGCTTGCTGTGATTGGACTCCACCTTGGCTTTTATCTCAAACCACACTGTGTGATGATTGCTGCTGCTCACATGGGCACCCATCCGGATATTCGACATGCTATCTCCATTGGTAAGCACTAGATCCAGCATCAAACTTTCCCTAATCAGTTCCATCACCATTTGTGTAAGTAATCCATCTTGGAAGCATCCACAATTTGCTTACTTCTTTCCAGATTTGCAGAAGGAATACTCCAAGCCACATCGGATAAATTAAAGTCACCCAATATGTTCACTTCCCCCTTTGTGACTATCTTTGCAATGTCAACAATCAATTCACTATCCATTTCTTTGGTTTGAGTTGGAGTCCTATAGACTATACCAGTATGGATGACAGTGCAATCTCCTTTTTCCAACATACAACCCACAACGTTTCTTCTTTTCCCTACATCCACTGCATTTCAGCAGCTTTAATATTGCTTTTGAGATATAGGGCTACTCCTCCTCCTTTTCTATCCTCTCTATCTCTTCTAAATAGATTATAGCCAGCTATGGCTCTATCCCATTCATGTGACTCGTTAAACCATGTTTCTAAAATGGCCTCAATGTCCAAGTCCATTTCCACCATTAGGGCTTCCAGGTCAGGAACTTTGTTGGCTAGGCTTTGACTACTACTACTGAGCATTTGTATAGTGTTACAAGTCATACGCAGCACTGCACAGACATGTAAGAGACAGTCCCTGCTCATCAGAGCTTACAATCTAGTCAAGACAGACAACACAGAAGGTGGACAGGGATAAAACAAGGGGGAGTGGTAAAGAAACAAAGAGATCAGGTGAGTCAAGAGAGGGTAGAAAAGGAGAAGGAGTAGCCCTATATATCAAAAGCAATATTAAAGCTGCTGAAATGCAGGGGATGTAGGGAAAAGAAGCTTTGAGCATTTGTGCTCATTGTTTTCCAGCATTTGTTGACCTGCTTGCCCGTATTTTGCATGGATTTTGTTCTACACACCTCTTCCTACTTGCCATTAATGTGTGGCTTAAAAGTGTGGCTGCTTCCAATGTTATTATGCTTTTGCTGGGAGTGACATCCCAAACTTGTCCTTCTCCATCCATCACCCCCTTTCCCTAGTTTAAGGAGCCATGAGGTACCAACATATTCCAGATTCAACCATCAAACAATTCAAGACTCCCTACAGCAAATTCAACGCTTTTACGTAAGAGCAGAGAGGGGAGAGCCCTGTTTGCATTTGATCAGCAGACTATGTTTAAATGATGCAGCAGAAATTTCAGCTCGTCCCCAGAGTGACCTGTCATTACTAAGCAAAACTCCAGCCTCCAGCTAAGGCCAAATGATAATACAATCTCAGACTTTGCTATAGAGTCAATAGCAAGGCACAGCTCAAAAAAAAAATCAACATTTGGCCAGTATCGCTAGAAAAGGAGACAAAAGATCCATTTGTTATATGGACATTTCCCCTGCTGCCTCTCAAGAGGGTCCCTAAATTCTCCAACTCTTTTCACAAGCTCAGTGAGATCCGGTAACATTCCTGCAAGGTGATGCAAAAAGAACTGGGGCAAAGTGCCGACTTGAGAATACTGAGACGTTCCTGCACTAACTGGAAGTGCAGATTGGCCATTAAACATTTAGTTGCTGATAACAGCGCTGATAGCAAAGGGTGTCAGCACTTCTTTGCCTATTGTTTCAACAAATCTAATTAGCGTGGATACAAATATGACCTACATTCACCATTTCAAGAAAGGTTTCTACAGAAGAGCATTCTAACACCAGGTGAAAGTTCCGCAGGGTCATTTTTAAAAGCATTTCCATGGTTAAAGCAGTGCGTTGCAGGCAGAAATGCTCTGAACCAGACTGCATACAGGTACACTTTACTGTTGTTTGAAGAGATGTTCCTGAGATCAGGGCAGGATAAATACATATGCAAACATGGCAAATGCCCACGACTCAAATGTTTAGGAGAGGCCTTCTCAGATACGCTAATTTAATGTATTGCAAGGCAAACATTTGCCCCAGTAAGTCAGTTGTTGGAAGGACTCCACCCTCTGTGCACTGTCCTCCAATCAGCAGAAGTCAGTCGACAGCATTTCTTACCTGAGTCTTCTTCCTCTGCTGAACCAGACAGAGCCTGGTTTCTGGGTCTTCTAAAATATATTTACATTACAACAGGGATCCCAATGTGCTTGTTTACCTAGAGACTACCAAACAGGGCTGGTCCGTCCACTAGGCAAACTAGGTGGTCACCTAGAGTGGCAGAGCCTAATGGGCACCTTGCTGATCCTTCCTTTCAAGCAGTGGCAGGCATTAAAACACCACTCCTGCCCCCTCCAACAGGAAGCCGGCTGTGATGCTGAAGCGGCTCTGCCGCTTCAAAGGAAGGATCAACATGTCACCCCCTTCCCTGGTGGTAGATGGATGATGGGGGGGCGGAGGCATGGCAGCACCTGAGGCACGGGGGGGGGGGCAGCCTAGGGTGGCAGAAATCCTTGGAATCTTGCCCTGCTAAAGGGTGGGGTTGGGGGTTACACTTGCACACATACATTTGAAAATTTTAGAATATCTGCATAATTTAACCCGGTAGAACAGGTGTGCCCCAAATATAAGCACATAGAGCTCAATATGCAAAGGATTTATGCTCCTAAATTGACCTCTGAAAAAATATACTAGGGTGGAGTGCCTAAATATTTTCTTAAAATTTCACTAAACTCCTAAATTTAGGAGCATAAAAAGTGGGTGGCAACAGGGATGAATTTAGGAAAGGGAAAAGAAGTTAGACGCTTAGCAGAGATTTTCAGCACTGGGCACCTAAATTAGGCTCATAAATCAAATGAATGGCAGGCCCAATATTCAGCACCTGCAGCTCACCACAGGTGCTGAACCTTAGACCCAGATATACTATGCCATATCCAGCCACCGACATTGAATGTCCAGGTCGGTCACAGAATCCGGACGATAACCGGGCAGCAGTAATATTCAGCAGCTGCCCAGGTAGCTTCCGTGGTGAAAGAAAGGCTAGCCTTTGCTGCACCTTGCTTTCACCATAGCCATAACAGAGTAGCCTTGGGACATGCAGCAGTGGCTAAAAATAGGGCACAAATTTAGGGGTCTATCTTAGGCACCTAAATTTAGGAGCTAAGGTTCTTATGAATATCAGGCCCATACTTTTTCTAAGGTAATTCTCAGGCCAGAAGAATGCATGTATTTCTTGTTTTGAAACGTCGACAAAGACCGCACAGAGACAAGCATACATGTGAATGCCTCTTTTACATAGTACATTGAGATGAGGGCATGCCCCACCACTAAGCAGACTAGGCATACACCTAGGGTGGCAGGAAAAGGGGGTGGCAATATGACACCGGGCAAGGAAGATAGCAGCAGAGCAAAGCATATTGGCAGACTTTTGAGAACCCAGCCATCGCTGCCTCTGTTGCCCTACTTCTACTAGAGCCAAGTCGTCAAATATCAGAGCAAGACAGCAGCAGGTCTTTGAGCAGTGTGCGCATTCAAGGCCTGCTAAGTTTGTGCCCTGCCAACAGACAGTTTGGGTCAGAGGGGGAGGGACCCAGTAAGCCATGAGCCGTGCAATGCACAATAGCCTGCCGCCACGTTGTTGTTACTTTGGATGAGTTGGCTCTGGTGGTACGAAGAAAGGGGGGAAGCAGTAGGGAGGGGGAGGAGATGCTGGACACTGGAAGAAAGCGAATGGGAGAGGCTGAACATGGAGAGGGAGGGAAGGGATGGTGCTAGCCACCTGGGAGGGAGGGGGATGGAGTCACCACACAGGAAAAAGGATCTAGACCTTATCGTAGATAATACATTAAAATCATCTGTTCAGCGGGCAGCCATGGCCAAGAAAATTAATAGAGTGCTAGAAATTATCAGGAAAGGAAGAGAGAATGCAAGGGAGGATATTATAGTGCTCCATAATGGCGGCATCGCTCCACAGTACCTGGAGTATAGTGTGCAGTTTTGCTTTCCACAGCTACAAAAAATATAGCAAAATTAAAAAAGACACAGAGATGGATGACCAAAATGCTAAAGGGGGTGGAGGGATACCAGTAGGAGGAAAAGCTTAAAGGTGTAAGACTCTTCAGCTAGGAGAAGAGACAGCTGAGAGGAGATAGGATAGAGCTCTATAAAATAATGAGTGCAGGGGAATGGGTAAACGTAAATTGGTTGTTTACTCTAAACTATTTTTTCATTGAATGCGTAATTAAGCTCCGGAATTCATGACTGAAAGCTTTTAGTGTAGCTGGATTTAAACAAGTTGAAAAGTGCACGCTTGCAGGTGATACAATGACACATTTACCCGGGGTGCATGTGTGCATAAGATGTGCCATACTAGGTCAGACCAAAGGTCCATCAATCCCAGTATCCTGTTTTCAACAGTGGCCAGCCCAGGTCACAAGTACCTGTCAGGTTCCCAAAATGTAGACAGATTCCATGCTGCATATCCCAGGAGTAAACAGCGATTTCCCCAGTCCACTTTACAAATGGTTTATGGATTTTTCCTCCAGGAATCTGTCCCAGTTCTCTTTTTAAGTCCAGCTATATTATCAGCTTTTATTGCATCCTCCAGCAGTGAATTCCGATGTTTGATTACACATTGAATGAAAATCTATGTTTATTTATTTACCATCTCTTATATACCATGCTATTCTGCATCAGTGTGGTTTATATTGAACAAACTGAAATTACATTGAACAGGGCATTATAACTTGGAGATAACTATTTTACAGGGAACATGGGCTATAGAGGGTTAAGTGGATTGTCCAAGACCACAAGGAGCACCTGTGGGACTAGAAACCCCAGTCCTTCCAGCCCAAGGTTGCTGTCCTCTAGTGGGATTTGAACCCCTGACCTTCTGGCCTGAAGTACCTTGCCCCAACCACCATGCCACATGTTCTCTGATTAGTCTTGAATGTGCTAATTATAGCTTCATGATGTGTCCCCTAGGCTTTCTACTTTTTAAAGGACATCAGGAGGGTGCCAAGGGCTGCATGTGAGTATGAATGTGTCAGCAGTCTGCGTGTGTGTGTCATTAGGAATATTGAGGACTTTATGCTTGTGTGCGTGCGCATCAAGGGGTGCATATATGTGGGTGTATCTCATGAGGAGTATCGGGGGTGAGTGCATGTATTTATGTCACTGAGAGTTTTGGGAGGTGCCTGCATGTGTGTGTGTCATGGGGAGTGTCATGGAGTATTTGCTTCAATATGTGTGTGTCGGGAGGTGTGTACATGTATCAGGGGTATGTGTGTCATGGGGACATGGACTGTATGCAGACATATGTGTGTGTATGTCATGAGGAGTATCAGGGCTGCATGTGTGTGTGTCTCTCTCTCTCTTATTTATTTATTTTATTTATTTAAAGTTTTTTCTATACCGCGCTTTTCAAATTCAGCTCGGTTTACAATTAACATTAACTTTGTCCAATCTTGGAAGACCAGACTGGACTTACAGAGAACAGGGTTGGTAAACTTGGGTTGAACTGGGATAAACTATATACAGGTTTTGGGCTGTCTATTTACATTCCAGGTCATTATAAGCAATATCAACCTTTTAGATACTATGTACATTGTTCTGCTCAGCTTCTGTTAGGGCTAGCATGTGGTGCTAATGTCATGTATGGTGGATGGTGTGGGGCAGCTGTTTGGTTGATTGGAGATGATTGGTTGTTGTGTGGTGCCGTAGTGCTGAATGAAGAGGTAATGTTTCAGGGCCTTTCTGAAGGCGGTGAGGTCTGTTATGGACCGGATGTTAGGTGGGAGTGCATTCCAGCACGAGGGAGCGAAGTACTCAAAAGCTCTCTTTTTTGTGGACTGTGAGCATTTTGTGATCTTGCTGGGGATACTCAGGGTGTTTGCTGTGAATGATCTTCTGGCTCTATTTGAGGGGGTGGGGATGATGAGATTTGTGATAGAGGTGGAAGTGATTCTATTGATGGCTTTGAATGTCATTAGCAGAGTCTTGAAGGTGACTCTACAGTGGATTGGTAGCCAATGAAGTTGCTTCAGGATTGGCATTATGTGGTCCCTCCTGGATGTACCGTGTAGAATTCTAGCTGCGGCGTTCATGGCAAGTTGTAGTGGGATCAGCGGGTTCTTTGGGAGCCCTTGTAGGATGATATTGGCGTAATCGAAATGGGGCATGATTAGTGCCTGGTAGACCGTCCTGTAGTCATCTGGGTCGAGTAAGGGTCGTAGGTGGCGGATTGTGCGGATCTTGAGGTATACTGCCTTGACAGTGTTATTTATATGGGCTTTCATGTTCAGGTGTTGATCAAGTGTTATCCCTAGGTAGCGGATGGCAGGCTTGCTTTGAAGTTCGGCGTCTCGTACTTTTAGTACCGTTGGTGGTGCAAAGGATTGATCCCTAGTAATGAATAGTGCCTCGGTTTTCTTTAGATTTATCCTCAGGTTTTGGGTATGGAGCCAATCTGCTATGGCGTTGAAGCAGGAGGTCAGTGTTGAGAAGTCTGGTTGGTTAGTAGTAAACGGCGTATAGAGTAATACGTCGTCGGCATATGCGAGGCATGAGATGCCAAAGGTTTGAGCGATAGTGCAGATGGGCTGCATGTATATATTAAAGGACAGCGCTGAGAGGGATGATCCCTGTAGGACACCTTGTTTTTGCTGGAAAGCTGTGGATGTTGTGGATCCGGTCCTCACATGCTGCCATCTGTCTGAGAGGTAGGATTCACACCATCTCAAGGCTGTGTCTTGGATCCCTTTCTCTGCCAGCCGTTCCATGAGTAGTGTGTGGTCTACGGAATCGAACGCTGCGGCAATGTCAAGGAAGATAAGTGCATAGCCTCCTCTGGCTTTGTTCAGGCTGGTGATTAGAGTGTTGAAGAGGATGGTCAATAATGTCTCGACCCCATGTGCTTCTCTGAATCCATGTTGACATGGGTCTAGGGGTGCGTTGGTCTCAATATGAGTCTGGATTTGTTGTTGAGCGATTTTTTCAGTTATCTTGGCCAAAAGAGGGATACTTGAGATCGGTCTGTATGAGTCAACTTTCTGGGTGTCCAACTTGGAGTTTTTTAGTAGAGTTCTGATGGAAGTTTGTTTCAGGGTCTGTGGGAATATTCCTGTGCTGAATGAGAGGTTGATGATTTTGGATAGGAAGGGGCTGAATTCCTTACATAGTGTCCATATCCAGAATGCTGGACAGGGATCATTTGGTGCTGTGGTAGTGTTGATTGCTTTGATTGTGTCTTCAACTTGCTTCGCTGAGGAAAGTGAGAAGGCAGTAAGTGGTGTAAGGTGCTGTGGTCTGTTTGCAGGGGTGAGTGGAGCTGACTTAACAGTCTGGATTGTTTTTCATTGAAGGTAAGCCGCGTATTCCTGAGGATTTGGCATGTTTTTTTGGGCATGGGAAGTTTCCTTTGTGAGGGTCCTTACAATGCTAAATAGGTCCTTTGGTTTGTTTAGAGAGCGTTGAAGTAGTGTAGCATGATAACTTCTCCTTGTTGCGTTTACTTCATTGCGGTGTTTCTCAAGGTTTGTGTTGTAGTTGTCCAGGTCTTTGGTGGCTCGTGAGTGTCGCCATTTTCTTTCGAGTTTTCTTAAATGGCGAAGTGAAGTCAGTAACTCATGGGAGTACCATGGGGTAGGTTTCCTCTTTCTTGGTGTTGCGCCTCTGGATGGTTGGTTCGCAATGGTGTTGAGACTGTTATTCCATACCGAGAGCATTTCATCAAGATAGGTTTCTGGGAGGTCGAACCTCGGTAGGGTTTTGGATAGTATCTCTTCCTTGTTGAAGTGTCTGAATTTTGTCTTTGTGTAGGTGTTAGTTGCAGATTGGGTTCTTGTTTGCTCGTGATGGTTGGGTAATTGAAACAGTATTAGTTTATGGTCGGACCATGGGACTGCCATGAGAGAGGTAACAAGTGTGTGGTCTTGACTTACGGCTGATTGCGGAGCGAATATCAGGTCTAGCTTGCCTCCCTTTATGTGTGTGGGTTCATTGATCATTTGTATGTATCCCAGCTGTCTGAGGGCATCCTGTAAGGAGAGGGAGTGTTCTTCAGGTAGTGACGGGAGATTGAAATCGCCCATAATCCAGTTAGATATGCATGGGTTCTTGGTGCTGCAAGCGAGATCTATTATCGTTGATAAGTCATCTGAGGAGGCCGATGGAGGTCGATATATTAAGTTGATGGAGTTGTGCCTGTTTGATATAGTTATGTGGTCCAGATGTGTGGTACTAGTAGCAGTGGTTTGTTGGAATTGAAACTCAGTTCTTGTGAGAGCTAGGAGTCCACCTCCTCTGCGGTTATCCCTGTGACAGGTGTGGGCTGAGAAGTTGGGTGGAGTGAGTTGGTTAAGGATGGCAGTATCGGCTTCTGTGAGCCATGTTTCTGTGATTAGTAGGATGTCTAAGTTATAGTGGGATATGAGGTCAGATATGACCGGCCACTTCTTCCGGGTAGAGTGGGCATTTATGAGGGCACAGTTCAGGTGGAGAGGCTGGTGTTTTCTTGGCAGGGATTTCTTGGAATGCTGGAGCGAGATGTACAGTAGGTGTGGACATTGGTTGTGTCTGGGATCAGCATCCAGAAGCCGGGAGATGTCTGCCCATTTTCTCCCGGTACCCCGTAGTGTCGGTATGGGGTTGCCGGCTGCAGTGAAGGCAGCAGTGCTGTAGATTAGGCTGTATAGGATGTATATGTTGATTACTGTAATAAGAGAGGGAGTCATCTTGAATGGGTGGTGTGATGGTTTGTAACTGTTGTGTAATGTGTGCCTGGGGTTAAGGTGTTGCAGTGGTTTTAGTTACTGTGGCAGTACTATAGCGGTTCTGAGTCTGAGGCGTTAGTGTGGTAAGCTCCGGTATGTGGCTGGGTCAATGGGAGCTTCTGGTTCAATGTGGTACCATGTAGATTCTGATTCTAAGACAGTGGTGGAGTCTGACTCTATCACAATACAATGGTAGATTCTAGTTCTTAGGCAGTGCTGTGGTAGATTCTGACTCTATTGCCATACAATGGTAGATTCTAGTTCTTAGACAGTGCTATGGTAGATTCTGATTCTGTAGCAATACATGGTAGGTTCTGGTTCTTAGACAGTGCTATGGTAGATTCTGACTATCGCAATAAAATGGTAGATTCTAGTTCTTAGACAGTGATGTGGTAGATTCTGACTCTACAGCGATACAATGGTGGATTCTGGATCTTAGACAGTACTATGGTGGGTTCTGAATCTATGGCAATACAATGGTAGATTCTAGTTCTTAGACAGTGCTATGGTAGATTCTGACTCTATAGCAATCTAATGGATTCTGGATCTTAGACGGTGCGATGGTGGCTTCTGACACTATGGGCCTCAGGCTGATTATAGCGAAGGAGAGGCTATTTCATACCGTGTTTGAGGCTGATGGGCCTGGTATGCATGCATGATCGGAGAGGGAGGGTACTGTCTCTTGTTGTGGGATCCCGCGACTGTGGTCAAGTCTCGGTGTCTTCTGTCCAGCAAAGGTTTTTTTGGCATAGGTGCGAATGGGCCGTGGGCCGTCTCAGGGCCGCCGCCTAAGGGCCACGCCAAAGGGCCCTCAGGCGCGGGCGCGCCCGCTGGCGCTTCCTGAAATGCGGTCTGTGTCTGCCCCGATTAGGCAGCATGCAAGATGGAGGCAGTTCCCGCCGCTTCAGCTGCTGTTGGCCCTCGATCCCCAGGGGGGAGAGGTGCTGGTGGTGGTTGGAGGGCTTCTCATCGGCGCGCTTCCTGAAATGTGGTCTGTGTCTGCCCCGATTGGGCAGCACGCAAGATGGAGGCAGTTCCCGCCGCTTCAGCTGCTGTTGGCCCTCGATCCCCAGGGGGGAGAGGTGCTGGTGGTGGTTGGAGGGCTTCTCGTCGGCGCGCCCGCTGGCGCTTCCTGAAATGCGGCCTGTGTCTGCCCCGATTGGGCAGCATGCAAGATGGAGGCAGTTCCCGCTGCTTCAGCTACTGTTGGCCCTCGATCCCCGGGGGGGAGAGGTGCTGGTGGTGGTTGGAGGGCTTCTCGTCGGCGCGCCCGCTGGCGCTTCCTGAAATGCGGTCTGTGTCTGCCCCAATTGGGCAGCACGCAAGATGGAGGCAGTTCCCGCCGCTTCAGCTGCTGTTGGCCCTCGATCCCCGGGGAGGGGAGGTGCTGGTGGTGGTTGGAGGGCTTCTCGTCGGCACGCCCACTGGCGCTTCCTGAAATGTGGTCTGTGTCTGCCCCGATTGGGCAGAACGCAAGATGGAGGCAGTTCCCGCCACTTCAGCTGCTGTTGGCCCTCGATCCCCAGGGGGGAGAGGTGCTGGTGGTGGTTGGAGGACTTCTCTCATGATCCTTCTAACTGCTAAATCCTTCTAACTTCTCTTCTCTCATGATCCTCCCCCCCCCCAATCAACCTTCCCCCAGTCTCTCTCATTACCCCCCAGGCTTCACCCAATCTCTCCATCTCTCACTGTCATGATCCACCCCCCCCCCCCCCCCCCAGGCTTCGCCCAGTCTCTTTCTCTCTCTCTCTCTCTCATATCTTCCTTCCTCTTCATCCAGTTGCTCTCTTGCTCACCAATTCTTGTGCCTGGCTCCCAATCCTCAAAAACCCGGTGTTTCACAATTGGTCTTATGTGTGTACTTACAGAATAGCAACCACCTAAAGTACATGCGTAAGCGCCCCTTCACACGCGGAAGTCCAAGAAAATAGTGACTTACACGTGTATCTTTATGCAGTTCCCCCCGTCACCAATTTCAAAAATAAGTATGGACCCGCTATTCCAAAAAGGTTGAGCTCTTAATTTTAGGCTCCAAAGTCAAGCCCCTAAATTTGTGCCCCATTTCTAGTCAAACTTAGCAGCTTACATGTTCAGCTGAAAATTCATCTTAATTTAGAAGCTTAAAAGTTATGCACATAGGCCTGATATTCAAAGGGGTTTATCCGGTTAGCAGGGCCTGCAAATTGGATAAACACCAATGAGCCCGATACTCAGTGGTAGTGCTACTAAGTATCCTCTCTAACCGCCGGTGCGGTCTGTGGGCGGGTTAAGGGCATTCACAGCATTTAGCAGTTAGTGGCGAGTTTCAGTCTGTTAACCGGATAGGAAACCACATAAAGTTAGGTCATGTTAATAGCAGTTTGGCTCGCCAGATAGCGGCTGAATATTCTTCCTGTCTGGATAGCTGCGCTGGTCACCCCTGAAGCTGGGGATCAATATTCAAAATGGTTTAACCAATCATTTAAACCCCGGCAATCCCACAGGAAAGAGGCCCAGTTAAATCCAAGGTGGTCTGTGGATGGAACGGGGCAGTCGCGGTAGCTATCCAGTCAGTGGTGATATTCAGCCACTAATCAGATAACTACCGTGATTGCTGGCAAAAACAGATATTCCGTGCCGGATGTTGCATAGGCTTCA
This sequence comes from Ichthyophis bannanicus, assembly GCA_033557465.1. Taxonomy (NCBI): domain Eukaryota; kingdom Metazoa; phylum Chordata; class Amphibia; order Gymnophiona; family Ichthyophiidae; genus Ichthyophis; species Ichthyophis bannanicus. The sequence continues at coordinate 1,747,262,250 of CM066031.1, read as the reverse complement.
GAGCTGAATATTCAGTTCTACTTTCAGCGGGGGCAACCAGGCACTTTAAAAGCGATGACCGCCACTGCTGAATATCAGCCCCCTGGATATTCAGTGATGGAGGATAACCAGATTCTGGCATTAAATATCCAGTTTTACTTCTGCCCACTTGGCCAGGTGATTTTAAAACATGGACTCAGTGTCAGGCCCTACAAATATAGTCATGCCATTCGTTCACTTAGATTTATCAGCCATGAGCCTAGTGCTGGAAATCAGCGCTAAGCTCCTAACTTTTCCTCCCACCATAAATCCGCCCCATTGCAAGCCATTTTTAATACCCTAGTACATTTTCACAGAGACCGATTTAGGAGCATAACTCTTTAAAACAGGAGGAGCGAAGCCACACAAGGGTTTTGTTTTGTTTTTCTTTTTTTATGCAACAATAACAAACAGGATGGTAAGGAAATTGCCACCTTAAGCTCTCGTTTAAAACCCTGGTGAAAACAGCTACTCATATGAAGCCTATACATGCTTGAAAGCTGGTAAACAAGCTGATGGAAGTTTAAAGAAAACGTTCTGCCTTCTTATTCTAAAACGAGAAATACACATACAACTTTTCAGCCTGCCCAATTCAGGCGCCCTTCAGATCCCCGACTCCCAGCTATCTACACGTGTAAATAGGGGCTTTCTGAAATTGCTGTTTACATCTGTAACTGTTTCTAAAATGACGTTCTTAGTCTGCCACAGCAAGCAGGGCTGGCTCAAGGGTTTCTGCCACCCTAGGAAGAAGCCCTGGTGCACCTCCCCCCTCCACGCACCACCCTCCCCCTTTCCCGTGCTGAGCAGCATTGATGCTGATTCTGGTGGCGGATCGGGGACGGCTCGCCTTTAGCAGCAGGCGATGTGCTTCGGCACACCTGGCCTGCCACTTCTGACCCCTCTAACACAACTTCGGGGGGAAGATCAGCAGCGGCTGGCCAGGTGTGCTGAAGCATATTGTCTGCCACCGAGCCAACCTCGCCACCGGAATCAAGGGTAGTGGGGCTAGCAGCAGGACGTGGTGCAGCTCATCACAAGAGGGTGGCAGGCCATGTGTGCCATGCCACCCACAGAGGTCTGCCACCCTAGGCAACTGCCTAGGGTCACCTAGTGGATGGGCCGGCCCTGCCAGCAAGGCATATCTTATGCTCTTCACATGCTCTGAGACTTGCACGTACCCCTTTACGCAGGAGTAGAAAGAAGTGGGGTTGGTCGAGGGAGGGAAAGTACATTCGTTCGGGTATTTTGCCCCTGCTGAAAAGCAGATACAATGTACATGTGGACAGTGCGCTCACTTTCCCCTGGCAGCCCAAAGTTTCAAAGGGAAACTCATGGGGATCTTCGTCTCTCTTGCCCTTAATATCGAAAGGGTCAATATTTAAACTCCGTGACTGGCTTTTGTTTAAATCCCAGCATTGGCACCTAAATGAAAGATGTATATCCAACACTGCTAGCCAGATAGCGAGCGGCATCTGAATATATGTATAGTGTGGTCAGTGCTATCATTATCTGACCACACTATACATATACATGGCAGTACATGGACAGCCAAACATGTACAATGAACTCCGTATAACAACTAGAAAGTAGTGCTAGTCAAACTCTAGACTGATAAAGCTTATATTATTTAAACTTATTAGGAATCTTTATCGGGTGGCCGCGTGGTCTCAGTATCATCGGGCTAACGTCAGTAAACTGACTTATCGCCCAAGCCGTAACATCAAGGACCACCACAGTGCAGCCACCGTATTTTTGTAGCGATATTGAACTATGAAAAAATGCTCAGTTGTAAATGTCTTTCTCAATATTGAACAACAAACAAAATGCTTAACTTTGAATGTCTTTCTCAATGCTTAGCTTTAAGTGTCTTTCCCAACGCTGTCAGGCACTAGGCGTTTCACCATTCAAGGTTTCATCAGGGGAGATTGCTAAGCTCTAAAACATAAAAACAGTTCTTTTAGACTTTACTTTCATCGCTAAAAAACTTAAACATGTAAAAATGTAAAATATAAAACAATGTAAAGACTATATCCATACCTCTTATACACGCTGGCGTTCTATTCACAAAAAATTGCTGAACTGCTAAGTGATTGTAAAAGACGCCACGCATGCGCACCTTAAATAAAGGGAGCTATCAATGAGTGGAGCGTTACTGAACTGACGTCATACACAGGTCTCCCACTCTATTCGAGCATTCAGACCTGTAGGGATGACAGTCTGGAGCGTATGAATCCATCGTTGTTCCACATATAATAAAGTCTGTTCCTTAGTTCGACCCTGCTGAGGTCTTAATACTTGAGTTATGCAGAAACAGTGCAAATCCTCGAAAGCATGGTGTAAAGACAGACAATGCTCAACGATAGGAGCTTCCAATCGCTGACACTTTAGTTTACTTTTCTGTTCGTTCATACGAATTCTAAACGGATGATTAGTTTTTCCTACATATAGCAGGGAACAAGGGCACCTTATACAATAAACTACGTTTGAGGATCCGCAAGAGGTATTAGCCCGTAGCTGGTAAGTGCGTCCTTTATGTGAAAAACTACTGCATTCTTGAGTAATAGAACAAATCGTGCATTCTCCACAGCACTTATGGCCACTAAAAAAAGAACTCTCTACATCAGAGGAGCATAAAACTGTCGGGCTAAGTATATCTTTAAAGTTCTTTTGACGTTGCCACACACACCGTGTGCGATATTGTTGCAAACCTGGTATAGTGGATAAAATGTTCTTATGTCGATTCAAGCTACTCTGGAGCCTCTTGCTGAATGGGGAATAAACTGTTACCAGATTTACACAGTCTTCCACTTGTGATCCTTGACCCGGGGGGGTACAAAAGCATATCTCTATTAACAAAGCGTGCCCTAGTATAGGCATCTTTGATAATTTTTCTCGGGTATCCCCGCTGATAAAAACTGTGCTGCAATCGAGCTGCCTGTTGTTTAAATTCATGCATAGTACTGCAGTTCCGCCGATACCGAATGAACTGTGAAAATGGCAGACTATTACATAACTGCACTGGGTGGGCACTTGAGTAATGCAGAAAAGTGTTTTTGTCAGCGTTTTTTCGATATATAGAGGTGCTCCAACCCGTCGAGGTCTTACTTACTAAGACATCCAAAAATGGGATCTGAGTCTCATGACAGGTCAATGTGAACTTAATATTCAGTTCACAAGAGTTCAACCAATCAAAAAAACTCTGTAAGGAAGACCCAGTACCTTGCCATACGACAAAAATGTCATCAATATACCGCTTCCATACTTTCAGAGAATCTTGATAAGGAGAATGTTGAATCCATCGCAACTCAAAATTCTGCATATAGAGATTGGCCACTGAGGGGGCACACGTAGCCCCCATGGCCACTCCGGAAATCTGATGTTATAATTGTTGTTCAAATGCGAACATGGATAGCGCCAAAGTGGGCTGGAAGGATTTTCAGTGACAGTATCCATATAGTGTTACTGAAAACCATGGCTAGTGCTGCCTAAGGGAATTACCCAGAAAAATTTCCTTTGAATATCAAGCCATAAAGAATCTTCACTTTTTCATGCTTCTTTAATGAAAAAAAAATGTAGGTGTTCGCTCTATCTTTGTTCATGCCCAAGATTGTATCTCTGCTTCTTCCAATAGCCTCTAGACCAGCGTTTCTCAACCTGTGGGTCGCGTCCCCCATGGGGGTCGCCACAAGATTTAGCGGGGGTCGCCTCACTCCGCCTCACTCCGCCGTTAAAAAAAAAAAGCGCACAAGTTGCTGCCGCTGCCGAGTCCGCTTCTTGGAAGCAGCAAACTCACAGATTCCAATCTTCTGCAGCCACAGCTCCCTGCCTCTTAGGGAACCGCGGCTATACCTGTAAAGCCATTGCGGAGCCTTCCTGCCTCTCGACGGGCTCCGTACAGCATTGTCCCACCTCCAAAGGAAGTTGTTTACCACTACCACTAGGACTGGCAATGGGCTGATTAGGGGTGCCTAGCACTGGTAATGGGCTGATTATTTATTTTACAATTCTTATATACCGCACTATTTGAAATCAGCGCGGTTTACATGTAACAAAAAACATCCGACAAAATGCATATGTCTGGTCATTACATTGAACAGGGAGTGGGATTTGGAGAACAAGTATCAACTATATAAAGGAACTTGGAGAACAAAGGTGAACTATATACATAAGAAGTTCAATGGAAAAGGCTCCTGTTTGGTGTTTTACATTTTTGGGGATGAACTATATGAGAGTGGCTGGGGATTAGGGGAGTCTAGCACTGGTAATGGGGTTGAGGAGGGACTAGCACTGGAAATGAGCTGATTAGGGGAGGCTAGGACTGATAAGCTGATGGGGGGGTAGGACTGGTATTGGGCTGATTAGGGGAGGCTAGCACTGGCAATTTATTCATTTATTTATTTAGCTTTCTTATATACCGCGCTCTTCGGTATCAGTGCGGTTTACATCCAACACAACTGTGCAGTGCAGGAGGTCTGCACTGGACTTACAATATAACATGGGGATATGTACAGGTTTGAACAGGGTAACTATATACAAGTAGATTAACAGCATATGTTCAGGAATAAATGGGGTTGAGGGGGGACTAGCACTGGAAGTGAGCTGATTGGGAGGCTTCGACTGGGAATGGGCTGATTGTGGGGAGGGGAGGATAGAGATGCTGGCCTTGGAAGAAAACTGGGGGCTAAGGCTACAAATGGGCTGATACGAGGGGATGGGAGAATGGAACTGGAAGGGAATGGATCTGAGAGGGGCTGCCATGGTATTTGTACTAGAAGGGACTGGTCAGTGGGGAAGGAGGGGGACTGAAAGGGAATGGACACCAGTGACAGTCATGGGAATGCAAGTTGACATTGGAAGGTACTGAGAGTGAGGACTGGAAAGGGGCTGATCCTGGGGAGGGTTACTGGGCCTGGAAATAAGTTGATGGAAAGAAGTGAAGAAAACGAAAGGAGATAAGAAATGGCAGATGGACCATAGACCACAGAAAGAGAGCTAAGAGAAGACAGGAAAGCAGAAGCCTCAGATCGGGACCAGCATGATCAGAGAATAAATTGGTCAGACAACAAAGGTAGAAAAAATAATTGTATTTCATATTAGTGATTTGACTACAAAATCATCATAATTTTGGAATCAAATATTGTTACTTGTTATTGTGATTAATTATTGTGGTTTAAATAAGTAAATTTTATAAATAAAAACATATTATATAATATATTAATAATTCAACAAATGATTACAGCAACAATGCCTTAACGGTAAAGGAAGAGAGACGCATTTGATTTTATCATTGGGGGTCACCACAAGTTGACCAATGGTAAAAGGGGTCACGGTACAAAAAAGGTTGAGAACCACTGCTCTAACCCTTTTCACATTCTCGAATCCCTTGCCCCTGCCTCTTTCTCCTCCACTCCCTCTGCTTCCCTTTCCCTGGTGCCTACACTTCCTTCCTTTATGACAAGATTGCTTCTCTTTGCTCTGCCTTTCCTCGCCCTTCCCTTCCCCTCCTTTCTCTTTTATTTCTGCCCTGCCCCTGCTTGTTTCTTCTTCCTCCCCTCCATCTTCAACTTACCCTCATTCCCATCTGTCACCTGCCCCCTATCATATTCTTTATCCACCTTTCCTACTCTCTCCCCTGCTTTTCTTGAACATTCCATCTGCTCCATCCACCCTTCTTCCTCTCCCCCTCTGCCCCTAGTCTGCATCTCTGATTGCTAAGCTTGCTTCAGTATTAATATCTAGCATTCTCCCCCTCCTCCAATCTAGTCTTTCTTCAGCTTACCACTCTCCTTCCTGGAAATATGCTATTATTTTATCCCTTCTTAAGAAGTCTTCTCTGGACCCTTCTAGTTTCTCTAACTTCCATCCTATTTCCAATCTGCCCTTCCTCTCTAAAATCCTCAAAGCAAATTGTCCTCTCTTAGCTTTCTCTTGAGAAGTCCTGAGGTTCTTCACCCCTGTCAGGCTGGTTTCCGCTCTGGCCACAACACAGAATCCATACACTTTGCGCACTTCTTAATGAAATTTGGACTTTTCCTGAGCATGGTTACTCCATCATCCTCATCGCGCTGGACATGTCCTCTGCTTTCAACCTTGTCAACCACAACCTCCTTTTTCACTGCCTCTGCTCTATAGGTCTCCATGGTATCATCTTTAAATGGTTCACTTATTTTTCAGATCGTTCCTCCGCTGGTCACACTCTTGATCTTCTCCTGTCTCCCTCCTCCTCCTCGCTCTCCCTTTCTAACCTGTCCTCCCGTGCACTCCCCTGGTCAGACCATCTTTGCATCTCAGCCTACTGTTCCCATTCGATCCCATCCCTCCCTTCTCCCGTTCTTCCCTCCACCCCTCGCCTCTCCCGCTCCATCACCCCATCACTGGCCCAGCAATTCCCTCCAGCTTCAGATTTGCTCCCTGCTGATTTTGCCTCTTTATCTCCTAACTCACAGGCTTCTACCTGGTTCTCTTCCCTCTCAGCTGCTCTTGATCTCATTGCTCCCCTTCGCCCGCGCCCTCCTCCTCGTCGCCCCTCTCACCCCTGGTACCATCCTGGTCTACTCTTACTACGTTCCCAACTTCGCAGAGCCGAAAGGCAATGGCGTAGGTCCCCCTCTCCGGACACCTTATTCCGCTTCAAAGCCCAGCACTCCCACTATCATTCCCGGATCCACCTTGCCAAGTCCTCTTTTTTCTCTAACGCCATTGCTAATGCCCCCAACCAGACCCGTCATCTTTACTCTACCCTCAATTTTCTTACCTCCCTACACCCCTCTACCCCCTCCGCACCTTCCCATCCCATCCCCGCCCCTTCTCTTCTCGCCTCTGCCTTTAGCAACAAAATTTCTACCCTACGTGCCTCACTGCCTTCTCATCCTCCGCCCATTCCCTCTCCCCCCCCATTTGCCTCTCCTCCCCCTGTTTCCCAACTGTCTCACACATGGTCCTCTTTTTCCCTGACTACCACCACTGAGCTTCATCACCTTATATCTGCGTCCAACAAAACCTTCTGTTCCCTTGACCCTGTCCCTTCCTCCTGGCTACTGACACCCTCGCAGTCCTTCCTCCCCCACATCCAAACCATCCTGGACAACAGTCTATCCACTGGAACTTTTCCCTCCCCCTGGAAGCACGCTCTCATTCGCCCCCTTCTTAAGAAACCCTCTCTTGACCCTCTTGACCCCAACAACTACCGCCCAGTTTCCAACCTCCCCTTTCTGTCTAAACTTCTAGAGAAGGTTGTCTTTGCCCAATTATCCCATCACCTTGACTCCACCAATTTCCTTCACCCCCGTCAATCTGGTTTCCGTCCTGGGCACAGTGTTGAGACTATCCTTCTTGCCTTTACCAATGCCCTGCATGTTGCCCACGACCGCGGTGAAATTTCGGTGGCGGTGGCCCTTGATCTTTCCGCTGCTTTCGACCTTGTAGATCATTCCCTTCTTCTCTCCCGGTTGCGTGATGCTGGCCTCTGCAGCACTGTTTTTCGGTGGTTCCACTCCTTCCTTTCCTCCCGTTCAGGTGCTGTTCTATCCTCTTCCCCCTCTCACCCCTCCTCTGATTCCTTTCCCATCCCCTGTGGGGTCCCCCAGGGTTCTGTGCTGGCTCCCCTGCTCTTCAATCTCTTCCTGACTCCTCTCACACTTCTGATCCAACAATCTGGTATCTCAGCCTTCTACTACGCTGACGACATCCTCCTTCTTTACCATACGTCCCCAGCCTGTCCTGATCTCGCTCCCCTCAACTCCTGCCTTGCTGTTATCTCGGATTGGATGACCCATAACTGCTTGCATCTTAACCCCTCTAAAACCACAGCCATCTGGTTCCCCCACGGTCATCAGCTCCCATCAATTGCCCCATCGTTCCCTACCACTCCCATCTCTCTGGTCTCCACCTTTAGGTACCTTGGGGTAATTTTTGACTCAGACCTTTCCTTCTCTGCCCATGTCTCTCACGTGTCCAAATCCTCCTTTTTTTATCTTAGACAGATCCGTGCTGTTCGCCCCTTCCTCTCTCCCTCCGCTCTTGTCACTCTGCTCTTAGCCCTTGTTATCTCTCGGATCGATTTTGCCAACTCCATTCTCTCTGGCCTATCTAAGCTCCACCTCTCTCGTCTACAACGCATCCAAAACACCGCTGCCCGTCTCGTTTCTTCCGCCTCCCACAGGGACCATGTCACACCCCTTCTCCTTCGTCTCCACTGGCTTCCCGTCTCCTTCCGGATCCAATTCAAGCTTCTCACGCTCGTTCACAAGGTTCTTCACACCACCACGCCTCAGTACCTTGCTGACCTCATCCACTTTCACACCCCCCGGCACACTCCTCGTTCCTTTCACCTCAATCGCCTCACTCTTCCTCCCCCCTCACATGCTCACCTCCAATCCACCCGCTCCTCTGCCTTCTTCTTTGCAGGCCCGGCCCTCTGGAACTCCCTCCCCTCTACTCTCCGTCTGGAGCCCCACCATCCTACCTTCAAGCACGCCCTGAAAACTCACCTCTTCTCCCTTGCCTTCAACCTCTCTCCTCCCTAGCCTCCCCTTTCCCCTTTTGATCCTCCTTTCCTGTACTCGCTTTTCTACTTTTACCAAGTTGTAACTTTCTTTTCCTTTTCCGGCCTTGTGCCTACTGCAATTAAGAAATGTTTTTGTAAACCGCTCTGCTTACCCACGAAGGGCGGTCAATCAAGTCAATAAACCTAAACCTAAACCTAATACAGGTTTCCCCCTCGCTCCCTCTACTATCTAGATTCCCCAAGGTTTTTTCCTTGCTCCTGCCCTCTTCAACATTTTCCTCTCTCCGTTACCTCTCCTATTTCAATCTCTTGGCTGTACCCCTTTCCTCTATGCTGACATCTAGATCCTCTTCACCATTTAGTACTCCTCTAATGACATCCCTCCGCTGCATTTCTGGCACCATGATCACCAATTCTCTCTCAATGTCTCCAAATGTGAGTCTATTGCCTTCTCTATCCCCATCTGCTCACTCTCTTCTTCCTCCCCCTCTTCTTTCTTCCATCCCTCGTAATGTCATCAGAGCACTAGGTGTCTCTTTAAACTCCGCTCTCAGTTTCAGGGCTCACCTTAGCTCGGTTTTGAGGTCCTCATTCCTCACTCTCTGTCGTCTCCATTCCCTTTGTTCCTTTTTCACTGTCCCGCAGCTCACACTGCTTGTCCTCTCCCTGGTCATTGCTCATCTCAGTCGTAACTTTCTTTTTGCTGGCCTCCCTCAATACTCCCTTCACTGTCTTCTCCTGAGCCTTACATTACACCATTGCCCCCCCCCCCCCCCCCCCCCCCCCACTCTTTGTTTTGTCATTTCACGGAATTTCTTTTTTGTTTACCTCTTTCTCTCCCTTCTCTTTTCTCTTCACCTTGAACCCTCCTGCCCTAAATTCAAGAAGGTCCTGAAAACCTGGCTCTTGGAGTACTCCTTTCCCTATTTTCCTCTCCCTGAACTTCCTCCCATTTTGTTTCTTTCTCCCTTTCCTCTTTCCTCCTCCAGCATTGTAACGCCCTCCTTTGACTCTCACCTCCTTCTCTCTATTTTTTTTCCTCCTTCTTCCAGTGTGTCCCTTTATTCTGTATTATTGTATTGTAACCTGCCAAGGTGACTTCTAGGCAATTGGCAGTATATAGCAGGTGCCATCAATAAATAAATACATTCTGAACCCTTAAGTCTACAGCAACCAACTTGTCAAGATAGGTACAGTATCTTGTTTCTGAATCTTGGCGAATGTATGCAATATGTCCCTTGCTAAAGAAATCAAATTTGGATCCTTCAACATTGGCAAATTGTCATACAATTTCACATTTACCATTTTTGGCAAAATTAACTGGAAAAGTCATAGCCCAAAAATTATCTGCCATTTTTACAGCTAATAACACCTTCCATCATAGGCAACTGGGGATTAGGCAAGATCATAGTACTGAGACTGGTCACCCTAGTTGCAATGTTAGCTGAAATCCTGTATCACTTGGATAGTGGTAATCATGTTCTCCTGATTTAGTTAGGCCTGAGTGCAGCTTTTGTCATTATTTCTATCTCGATGATAAGTAGTTGGCCTTTCTGGCACCTTTCTCCATTCGTTTTGTTCACACTTTACTGTGCATACCTTTCAGGTTAAATCTGGTAATCAGATCTCGTGGTTCTTCTGCCTTCTGGCGTTTCATAGGGTTCGATCATGGCCACAGTGTTGTTTAACATATTCATTGCTCCATTAGCAACGTTGGTGTAATCATTAGGCCTGAGCATCTATCTTTATGCTGATGATATTTCACTGATAGTCACAGGTTTTAGCAATTGGCCCACGGATTCATTTGAAAAAATTACAGAGTGAATCCTGACTCATAAACTGCACCTTAATCTAGGGAAGTCAGAAGCATTATAGTTTTCCAGGAACAAACCTTCTGATACCATTTCCTCCTTGGGAATAATTTCTCTTTCACTTCATATCTGCTCTGTAGTTAAAAAAAATATTTTGTGCACTTAGAAAGAAAAGGTCTCTTAAGCTTTTACTTGATTTTAGATCACTGAAAGTTCTAATTTATGCATCAGTGAAGGGCAGGATCGACTACTGTAACTCTTTTAGCTGGTGCTACTTTGGTTACCTAAAGCACATTTCATTATTGCGAAATAGGGCTGTTAAATTGCACTGTAATGTTTGGTGTTTTGACCATGTGACTCCATTTCTGTTTGAATAGCACTGGCTCACTATCAGAAGTAGGGCTCAGTTTAAATTTTCGATGTTGACCCATTGGGTTTTTGACATGGGAATCCCTGTTTATCTATTTTTGTTTCTGATTCCATCCCGTCCTATTCATTCATTAAGATCATCGCATTGATGCCATTTCATTTATTACAATTTATTATCTGCCTGTCAGTTCTCTTCTGAGCATTCAACAGAGTTTCCAACTCACGCAGCATCAGTGGCCTTCCTCTTCTTAAATTAGACTATAAAACTGCAATGACTGTATTTCAAGGTGAAGAACCATATTTTGGGTGGACTTGTTGCTACGGGATATTTGGCTTTAATATTTATTTTGTGTGGAGGTTATTCCAGAACACGAATAAGTGATTTGCATGGTGCAGAGGGACATGTATGTACCAAAAATGTCTACAAATGTATTCTGGTGCCTCGTGCTAGCACACGTTTATCTTGCAGACACGAGATGTCAGAATGTGCCCGGGAGGGGTGGAACAGGGGTGTGGCTTGCCGCAGAGACATGTATCAATCTCTGGATTGATTTGGCAACATCCCAGTACTGGACGGGAATACACACGACGTTGGAAGACTACATGTCTCACCTCTTATGTAGTATATCTTGTGAAGTGTCCGTGTGGACTATTATATGTGGGACGCACCACTCGATCGATGAGACAACGCCTGGCGGAACATGCATCACGCATAAAAAAACAGGGTTTTGACAGCTCCGCTAGTGGAACACTGTGCAGCTCAGTCTCATCTATTTGAGGAGTTGTTTTGGACAGTTATAGATCATATCCCCTTGGACCCACGAGGGGGAGATCGTGAACAAAAACTACAACGATTAGAACAACATTGGATCTTTGTTCTGCATACTATACAACCTTACGGGTTGAATCGGGACATTGATTGGATTACCATTCTATGACATTGAGTTTTCTGATTGAAAGTCTTTTTCAAATTTTCTACCAATAGTAGAGTGGATACCTCTGACAGTGAGGATTCTCCACTTCCTATTGGTGTTTCCCCTATTTAAAGTTCCGGTGTAGTTAAAGCCATTGATTACATAACGCCCAAAAAGCCACGAAGACGGCGTTTCATTGCACAGCTGAAAGGAAAAGGCACTTGACACAGGGCGCACATCCAAAACGTGCACGTCGTGTACCGTGTACCTATGTGATTTGCAACGTAAAGGAGAATAACTGCTACTTTTGGTGAAGATAAGTAATTGTTTTAAATTCACTAGGGTGAAATATAAAAATAATAAAAGTAGTCCACAGCCTGGTGGGGGTTAGGTCACCTGTTCTAACCCTCCCCCGGTGGGCTTCGACAAAAATTAAGTAACTATTGGGTTTAATTTTATGATGGTTCATTTTGTGACTCTTGGAGATTTCCCATCATAGTTAGGGTATTGCTGGCAGAGACATGTATAACATATTCCGGAAAGGCCCGTATGCGTTTTTTGTGTTCCCACAGACGTGACCATTATTCCTGCCGAGATGTGGAATAGGCCTGTGCTTAGAACATTTTCTGCTGTGCTCCACAATTCAGCCCACATTGTATATAGGTTGTGATAAATAGGTTTGAAACTGGTATGATTGCAGTCAGGAAAAACACCACAAAATGCAGATATAAAGAATAGAATTCAGAGGTGAGGGAATCTTGTAAGCTAAAGAGTCATTAATAAGTACCCTTAAAGAAATATTAAGAAGAGCAATAGTGTTTATTCTGGCTATGCTCAAATTTGCTGTTTGTGCTAAAAGAGCTAGTTTAGAGGACCCTAACAATTTCTGTGTTATGAAAAATGGGAATGTTGATGCAAGAATTGTATGTGAGTGAGTCTGGAAATGAATCTTGTTTAAGTGAGGAAAGAATATTATATTAGTAGTCCTGGGAGTTCTCACTATTATGGTATACCAGTTTTTATTTATAGGCTCCGAGCATCGTTTTGGCAAAATTATGTCTTTTGTGACTGCAAATGAGAATGTGTGTGTGTGTGGTTTGAGGGTTGCACCGAAGGATCTGGTGTGCTGATTTGCAATGCAAATAGAACATAAATGCTTGGCCAGTCCCTGTACCTTACGGATGACTGCAGTGACACCAGGTGCCAGAGTGAGAGGGAAGCCATACATAAGTTGTGCCAACATTCCCCAGATTGTGCCATGAGGCTACATCCTTACCCATTCCAGGATCTATGCAAGCTGTGAGAGTGGTGATCTATCTGGAGGCTGGCTACTTGGTATGATGGTACAGGGATCCCCTCTCCCATGCCCACACAGGCCTGACTAGGAGAGCATTGCCAGGAAGCAGACTGTGGGAAGAAAGGCAGGGTTGCCCCACAAACGACAGATGTACACAGACCAACATAGGCCAAGACAGAGCATGGACATTGTATGGGACAGGTGTAGCCACATGTAGGGAGCTGCTGTGAGAAATGCCATTACCCAGATATGTGGGAAACAGATGCTATAGCCAGAGGGCCATAGTCATTAATACACCATACTTTTGTAGCTTAGCAATATTATGCATCTTTTGGGGGATAGCACCATTAGTTTTGGTTTTTGTAAACTCACTAAGGGTCCATATTTAGCGTTTTAAAGAGTGTTTTCAGAGATTTAGCGCTTTATAAATGCTTAGTAGTAGTAGTAGTGTTGTTGTTGTTAAATGCCGTCGAGTCGGAGTCGACTCATGGCGACCCTCTGGATTGCTATCCTAAATTGTGTTCGGTTTACAGCTTCTGACTCTCATTTCATGCGCAGCTACATCAGCAGTCAGACTTCCCAAGAGCTTTGATTGAACCACATCATAAATGCTGGCTTTACTCTGAAAAGTCTTCAGCTCTTCCCCAGTAGCTAGTTGAGTGCCTTCCGACCTGGGGGTCTCATCTTCCAACACCATAGCACAATTTGTTTTGTTGTAACTATCCACTGGGTTTTCATGGCAAGATACAGAAGTAGATTGCCGGGCCTTTCTTCTGCGCAGTTTAAGTTTGGTGTTGTTGCCGTTGTCACAAAAATGTGATCCTCCGCCGTCAACACTGTCCCATTCTGCTGCTGCCCAGATGGGTGGTTTGTCTTGGTCTGGCACCTCAGCTGAGACCTGTCCATCTTGGGAGACCCCTGCCAGTAGTTAAACTACCGATAGTTTAGCTCTCAGCATCACTGATGCACGCAAGCCCTCACAGCACGACAAGCTGCAAACCAAGTGAGAGTGGTAGTAGTAGTAGTAGTAGATAAGAAACACATAGGAGACTAAGCGGATCAGGATCCAAAAGCGGCCTTGAAGAGGTGAGTTTTCAGCCTGGATTTGAAAAGGGCCAGAGATGAAGCCTGACACACAGACTCAGGTAGTTTGTTCCAGGTATAAGAAGCAGAAAGATGAAAGGACTGAAGTCTGAAATTGGCAGTAGAAGAGAAGAGCACAAATAGAAGGGATCTGCCAGAAGAACGGAGATCCCGAGGAGGGGTGTAGGGAGAGACTAGAGAGGAAAGGTAGTGAGGAGCAGCAGAATGAGTGCACTTATAGGAAAGTCGGAGAAGTTTGAACTGGATACAGAACTGAATAGGGAGCTAGTGAAGTGACTTGAGAAGAGATATTATATGAGCATATCGAGGCTGGCGGAAGATTAGCCTTGCAGCTGAGTGTTGAACAGATTGAAGGGGAGAGAGATGATTCAGAGGGAGACCTGCAAGGAGTAGGTGACAATAGTCTAGACGGGAGGTGACTAAAGAGTGGATAAGTGTCTTAGTAGTGTGTGTAGAAAGGAAGGGACAAATTTTGCCAATGTTGTAGAGAAAGAAGCAACAGGTTTTAAATGTCTGTTGGATGTGTGCAGAGAAAGAGTCAGTAGAGTCAAAGATGACCCCAAGGTTGCAAGCTGAGGAAACAGGGAGGAGTGTAGTGTTACCCACAGAAATACAGAGGGGAGAAAAGGAGAGGTGGGATTTAGGGGGAAACATAAGGAGCTCAGTTATGGCCATGTTCAGTTTCAGAGGGCAGTGAGACATCCAGGCAGCAATGTTGGATAAGCAGGCAGAGATCTGGACCTGGATTCCTGGAGAGATTTCAGGCACAGAAAGGTAGATCTGAGAGTCATCAGCATAAGGATGGTACTGAAAACCATGGGAGGAAATAAGTGCACCAAGGGACTGAGTGTAGAGAGAGAAAAGGAGAGGTCCCAAGATGCAGCGCTGATGCAAGGCATATCATGAAATCATGTTTATGTTTCTGTACATTCTCTTGTAATATATTAGGGTGCAGTGAGATATATGTACATTTTCATAATACGGTCCATGCAGGTACGTCCAAAAGTATTGTAATGTTTACCCGAGTCCCATAATATTGGCTGGAGATGTGTTTCTATGCTTCACTCTACCTCGTGCCTGTATCTGTGCACGGTCCTTGCAATGGATATGTGCACAGGCCGGCTGAACAACATGCTGGATGTGCCTGCTCTGGGCACGTCTGTGAGCCAATCCCATAAACATGGGTGCAGAAGTGGAATCGGGATTAAAGCATGTCCGTGCCTGATTTAAACATTGCCGTCAGAGATGAACGGCTCCAACTGAATCGGCCTCTATGTATTTGGATTTGTAGTGGTGTTTATGTAGCTGTCCTTGTGTTGGGTTTTGTCATTTTGGTTTAAGCTTTGCATTTTTTCTGCACTTGCTCAAATTGCAACAAATTGCAGTTCAAAATAAATTCATGAAAGCTCTTGCAGAATCTGTCACTTCAGTTCTACTGTGTCCTTGGACATGGTTGAAACTGGGGGATGTGGTGTCTAGTGTGATTTGGCACGAGCAGGCTGCCCTCCCACCAACATACCCAAGAGTGAGAGATCCTGAGGTTGACGGGAGGGGGGCATGATAATTTCTGTCCTGGTACAAATGTCTGCATATGACACCAGTATTCCTGAGAAACAAGAAAGTATGTTAGATTAGAGCTTTTGGGGCCAGCAGAGGGCCCCCTAAAATTTTGATTGGCCTCCTTTAAGGATGTTGCTGACCAGGGGTGATGGTGGGGCCAAACTTAAATCCCGACAGGTACTTGTGACCTGCATTGACCACTGTCAGAAGGAAGTTGCTGAACTTTAGGGCTTTACTTAATTGTAATTTGCCTTGAGCTACTCCTTAAAAAAATTGTGAGCTAAATCCAAAATTCCCTTCCTTTCCTCTAATCTGAGCCAATGTGGCAATTATTATGTTCTTATTGTGCAATCAATGCTTTGCTTAGTTTTGCTTTTCAGAAAAGCACACAGATAAATTGCTCTGCAATTCATGTCTTAACTATTCCTTTAGTTAAATGATTTATCTCTCCATTATCAAACCCCAGTCTGGCATGTTTTCCTTACCGAATCAAAAGGATTGCAGATTCTAGTATCCGTCAGTCACACTGCATCTTCTCTCAGTCTCTGCACCCTCTTCTCAACAAGTAATGGGTCGTTTACTATAGCCCCCACAATGGCTGGGATACATTGGTATGAAAGATACTACATCCAATACATTATATTGCATTGTGTTGTAATTGTCTTAGAGCCCAGCAGGGAGAGAAGCTGAGATTAAACAATCCAAAAGTTCAAATCACAGCCAAGTCTGCAGATTCAGACCTTGGACGAAACTGAACTTGACATTTAGTTTACATGATATATTAAGAGACCTTTAGTGCGGTGGCCTTGAAGAGACTATATATACAATAACTCATAATATGTCTCTACATGGTGCAGCAGCAGAGGGTGATAGTTGAACTTGAGCTAAATAAAGCAAGCAAACTCCTAGCACGTTGCTGTCACTGTTTTATGTCCCAAAGCCTCTGTTATAGGTTCGGAGACCTGGCTGGTATCTTTGACAAAAGAATACATTGACAACAATGTTTTCCTGCAAGTTATACATACAGTACATATTCTTTTGCGGTGGACTAAATGAACAAATGGAAAGTGGGGTTTTATTTTTCAAGGAAGAAAGGGATGACCTTTAAGCTTTTCAACGTTTGATTTCAAAGCTTGGAGGGCAGAACTAATTTCAGGCCCTTATCTTTAAAAGAGACATTTTGGCTTGGCAATGTTTATATGTTCAAGCGATCTGACATGGGAACTACAATACTATATTCAATATATAGCCACAGAAAGCGAAAAAAGGAAAAATAAACTGCCCTAATGGCAAAGGTATCGGACAGCTGCAGCCCATGAAATCAGAGGCTGATGGAAAACTTGCCAATCAGAAGCCACTTTCATGCAAGCTGGTTTTCATTCACAAGTCCCTGAGTGGGCCGGGCATTGATGGAAGCTCCTCTAATGAACACAGTATCCGAATCGCATTAGAGATGTGGAGTGGAGGACTAAGTAGCCTGGGCACCAGAAAGACCAACATTTGAATCCCGCTGTTGCTTCTTGTGGGCTTGAGCAAGTCACTTAACGCTCAGGTACAAAGTGAGGGGTCTCTTTACTAAAGTGCATTATGCAGTTAAGGCACATTTCAGCACACATTAACTGCTTGCATGGGCCGTGGTAATTCTTGCCACGCAAGGAGGACAATTACCACATACTGAAAGGCATGTTAACCGTGCATCGCGGGACTGGGGCGGAAAGTGGACATTGACTGCACATTGCAGTTTGTGCAGGCATCAATAGGGGGTGCTAATCGCCACCTACTGCCACCTCAATAGGAGGAGTTCGGTGTGCCCGCAGAAAATGCCAAAGACTGAAATGTGCGCTATGGGGCTTGCCTGTGTGGTAACTGATGGGCACATGCTGGCCATGTCCCTGACAATTACTGTGGTGCGGTAGCAGCTAGCACATATCGATTTTGATCCAAAACATGTGTTGAGGCCAAAAAAAATACTATACTTCAGTAAAAGGAACCCTTAAATTGCAAGCTCTATGGGGAGAGGAAAATGCTGATGTACCTGAATGTAACTCCCCTCGAACGATTAATTGAAATGCAAGAACAAAATATAAGTAAATATAACTATATAAGTATTGAAATCATCATGGGTGTACGTAATGTGACCTCAATGGGTGGTAAGTGCAAAATCATACAGTGTTTTCCTAGTAGGGCCGCCAAGATAAACAAATTAACCTGACCATGGACAAAGTATATGAAAGTATATCTGTGAGCATTCAGCATGTATACCCTGAAATAAAGATTCTTTGGTGACTCTTGAACCTTGGGGCCAAATATCCCTGCTTTAAAGCACATATCAGGCTTGAAGGAGTGGAGGAGTAGCCTAATGGCTACAGCACTGGCTTGGGAACCAAGAGACCAGCATTCAGTTCCCACTAGCATGCCCTGTGGCCTTGAGCGAGTCACTTAACCCTCCATTGCCTCAGAAAAACCTGAGTTATTAATGTCCTTGTTTAAGTTACAATAAACCACTTAGACAGAAATGATAAAGCAGTATAAAAAACTGTGAAATAAATAGTTGTTAATAAATTGTGCATGAATCAGAGAAGAATAAAAGTATAGTTCCACTGGAAATCATTTAGGATAGGACATCCTGCCACTCTATGCTAATGTATAGCTTTTATTCAGTGTCCTTAACTGGGTGTTGCTGGAACAGTCTTTGAGAAGAAGCAAGATTTTATTGTGCTTAATTTGTAACATGTATAACCTCACAAAAATGTAATGTTTTCTGTTCATATGTTTCCTGAATGGATCTACTGTTCCTCTTGATACAGTGAAAGCCTTTATCATCCAGAATGTTCAGTTAATAGGCATCTCTCCCGGGGAGCAAACTGTGCGGAGGGAAATGACAGGAGGGGCAGAGATGAATTAGGAAGCTAAGTAGTTTTCTCTGTTCAGTCTATGCCAGCATTTCTCCTTCCCCTCTTGTATCCCTAGAAGGGACGGGGAGGGGGGCAGGGCTGTCACAAAGAGTGGCCAAGCAGGGCAGTGACCTCGGGTGTCATGCTCAGAGGGGTGCCCCACACTGCCCTTTCGAGTTAGGCCATGTTTCTGCAAGCACATGAGCCCAGAAAGGGAGGGGTGTGTGTGTGAGAGAGAGAGAGAGAGAGGAGGGCGTGGGGGGAGAGGGAAGGGCCATCTTAGTTCCAGGTTTGAGCAGCAATGCGTGGAGGAGGGGAGACATTACCTTGCCCTCCCCCATGACAACATTAGTTCCAAAGCAGACAAATCAATAGAGACATAGAAACCATGATGCATTTCTCTCATACCATGCAAAATAGAAAGATAATGGACGGAAATCCTAAAAACGGAACTATTCAAATCATCACATTGAAAAGAAATCGTTTTTCTACCCCCTCTGCCCTCATTGCTGGAATCGGGGACAGGAATCTGCCAAACAGGTAGGAGTTGCGGCACAGCTCTAAAACTATAGGACCCGATATTCAACACCATCGGCTAGTGCTCCTCCCCCGGCTGGCCGCCAGTGGCATTGAATATTTGAGTCGGCGGCAGAACCAAGAAGCTAACCAGGCAGCGGGGATATTGAGCTACTGCCCATTTAGCCTCCATGGCGAAAGTAAGTCCAGCCTTTGCTACGCCACTTTCACCTTGTAGCCATAACCAGGCTGCGAATCAATAGTGCTGCTGCCCGGTTATGGCTCGGTGCTGTGCCCAAAACCCCCCGATGCTATCTGGTTAGCACCGCTGAATATCCCACTTAGTGGCATTTACGTGGTTTCTAGGTCTGCAAACTGTGTAACGCCTATTAATATCGGGTCCACAGAAACACAGTACATGACGGCAGATAAAGACCAGTATGGTCCATCTAGTCTGCCCAGCAAGATGGCTAGAGCAGTTGTAAATGCTGCTAAGTGCAGGTCACCGCCTCTATTTACTAAAGTATAAAAGATTCCGTCTGTTTTGATTTCATCGTGCCATAAAGGGATCCATGGCATCTGTCCCATACATTTTGAATTCTGTCATTGTATTTGCCTCCACCATGTACACCCTGGAGGAGAGGAGGGGCAGGGGAGATATGATACAGACCTTTAAATACTTAAAGAGTATTAATGAACAAACAAACCTCTTCCAAAGACGGGGAAGCTGTAAAACTAGAGGGCATAATATGAAGCAGCAAGGGGGTAAATTGAAAGGCAATGTCAGGAAATACTTTTTCACTGAAAGGGTGGTGGATGCTTGGAATGCCCTCCCGATGGAAGTGGTGGGGGCAAACATGGTGACGGAATTCAAAATGGCATGGGACAGACACAGTGGATATCTTTACAGCAACAGGATAAAATCAAAATAAACATAACTATCTCTTTTATCTCAACAAATGGGGGTGACCTACACAGAGCGGTGCGTACACCCCTAAACAATGGCATGGGGATGGGTTACCTGCACGGAGCGGCAGGTACACCTACTCTTGTTGCCTTGCTGGGCAGACTAGATGGACCATACTGGTCTTTTTCTGCCGTCATATACTATGCCACTATGTTACTATGTTACCTCCATCGGGAGGCCATTCCAAGCATCCACCACCCTTTCAGTGAAAAAGTATTTCCTGACATTGCTTTAATGTTTACCTCCTCACAGTTTCATTTTATGCCCACTAGTTTTACAGCTTCCAAGTCTTTGACAAAGGCTTGTTTGTTCTTTAATACCCTTTAAATATTTAAAGGTTTATATCATATCTCCCCGTCCCTCCTCTCCTCTAGAGTGTACATATTTAGGTCTTCAAGCCTCTTGTCATACGTCTTCTGGCGCAGGCTCCAGATCCTTTTGGTCGCCTTCCTCTGAACCTTTCAAGCCTTTTTATATCCTCTGTGAGATAAGGTCTCCAAAATGGAACGCAACACTCCAAGTGAGGTTTCTGCGTCCCAAATGCATGATGCTGCACGTTTTCGTATTCAATCTTAACTGTCAAGAATTAGACCATTTTTCCCATTTTTTAATATCTTTCTGCATTTATCCACTGCCACAGAACAGTCCACTCTGTTGTAAATTTTTGTATCATCTGCAAAAAGGCAAACTTTTCCCTTTAATCCTTCAGCAATATCACCCCCATTGAACAATACCAGTCCCAGGACTGATCCCTGGGGCATGCCACTACTCACCTTCCTTTCTTCGGAGTTAATTTTGTTTACCATCACCTTCTGTCATCTGTCGTTCAACCAATTTCTGATCCAGTTCACCAGATTGGGGTCGTTCCCCAGGCTGCTCAGTGTATTGATAAGCTTCCTATGAGGAACAGTATCAAAGGTTTTGCTGAAATCTAGGTAGATCACATCCATCACATGTCCTTGATCTAGTTCTCTGACCACCCAGTCAAAGAACTCAATCAAATTTGTTTGGCATGATCATCCTTTGGTAAAACCATGTTGCCTCAAAGCATGCAACTCATTGGTTTTTAGAAAGTGCACTATTCTTTCTTTTAGCAGTGCCTCTACTACTACCACTTATCATTCGTAAAGCACTACAAGGCATATGCAGCACTGTACAGAGACATGTGATGGAGTGGAGTGGTTAAAGCCAGGATTCAAATCCCACTGATGCTTCTTGTGGCCTTGGTCAAGCCACTTAACCATCCACTGCCTCAGCTGCAAACTTAGATTGTAAGCCTCTGGGGACAGGAAACTAACCACTGTATCTGAATGTAACTTGCTTTGAACTGCTACTGGAGAGGTGTGAGCTAAGTACTAATAAATGTAAGAGACGGTTGCTGCTCATAGGAGTTTACAATCTAGTCAAGATAGACAACATAAGTGGGGACTAGGATATATCTAGGGGAAAGGTAATGAAACACTTAGGAGGTGAACAGGAGACTGAGGGGATCAGGATCCAAACACCATCTCAAAGAAGTGAGTTTTCAGCCTGGATTTGAACAGGCCCAGAGATGAAGCCTGACGTACTGACTCAGGTATTTTTCTCCAGGCATAAGGAGCAGCAAGGTAGAAAGATCAAAGTCTGGAGTTGGCAGTGGAAGAGAAGGGCACAGATAGAAGGGATCTGCCAGAAGAGTGGAGTTCCCGGGGAGGGGTGTATGGAAAGATGAGGATAGGTAGTGAGGAGTAGCCAAATGAAGGTCAGTAGTAGAAGTTTGAACTAGATGCGGAAGTAGAAAGGGAGCCAATAAAATGACTCAAGAAGAGCAGTGAGATGAGCATAGTGACATTGGCAGAAGATTAGCCGTGCAGCTGAGTCTTGAACAGACTGAAGTGGGGAGAGACGATTCAGAGGAAAATCAATGAAGAGGAGGTTGCAATAGACGGGAGGTGAGTTCAGAAAGGAAAGGGTTAATTTTGCCAAAGTTATAGATAAAGAAGCGAACGGTTTTAGCTATCTATTGGATGTGTGTGAAGAGCGGGAAGAGTCAAATATGACCCAAAGGTATGAGGAAACAGGGAAACGTAGAATGTTTTTCATAAAGAGGAAGTGGGGAGGTGGGCTTAGGGGTAAAGATAAGGAACTCTGTTTAGACCGTGTTCAATTTCAGATGGTGGTGAAACATCCAGGCACTAATGTCAGATAAGCAGGCAGAGATCCAGGCCAGGATATCCGGTGGGATTTCAGGTGCAGAGAGGTAGATCTGGAAGTCATCCATTACTTGCCATTATATGCCAAACAAATCCATTATTTTTCTCGCCACCGAGGTAAGGCTTACCGGCCTATAGTTTGTCTCCTCTTCCCTATTACCAAGAGATACCACATCAGTCCTCCACCAATCCTATAGAACCTCTCCCATCTCCAAGGATCTATTAAAAACATAATTTATTTATTTATTTAACCAGTTTTCTATACCGCCTTATCCTTCAGTCAAAACGGTTTACATTATATAATCACTACAAACAGGTACTGGATACATTCTCATGTCCCCAAAGGGCTCACAATCTATGTGTACCTGAGGCAACGGAGGGTTAAGTGGCTTGCCCAAGGCCACAAGGAGCACCTGTGGAACTAGAAACCCCAGGCCCTCCAGCCTGAGATTGCTGTCCGTCTGCCAGAATGACCATGTATGACTGACAAATATCGAAATGGAAATGGACTAGATATCACACCATTCACAGAAGATAATGTTTTTTAACAGCTTGCAAAGCTGAAAATGGACAAGACCATGGGACCAGATGGTATACATCCCAGGTTACTGAAAGAGAGGTTCTGGCAGGGCCCTTAAAGGATGCTTTTAATAGATCCTTGGAGACGGAAGAGGTTCCGCCGGACTGAAAAAGGGCTGATGTAGTATCTCTTCACAAAAGCAGAAGTAGCCATGGCAGTCAGGAAATGGAAGGCATGAGTTAGCATGTATGCACAGGGCCTGCCTCCTTCACCTGTCCTAATGGCTTCTTTAAAGGGTTCTGCATCCATTTCAAGGCTGTTCCCAGGACAGCTGGCCTGCTCGTGCCACCATATTTATGCCATTTATCATTCCATAACTACCGTAACTGTTCCCTTCTTCTCCAGTATCCTTTGTGATTTTTCTAATGTTCCTCCTCATGGTGAACTTCCCCATTTGAACTTTATCTACCTCAGAATGACTTCCTGGGACATTTCCTCATTGTCAAGATTTTTGTCTAGAGCCATAAAGAGAATGTATATCTGGATCATCCTCATATCCTTCCTGAGTCAACCACATGCCATCTCCTTCCTGTCTTTGGGATTCCTCAGACAATGGAGGTAGACGTTTAGACTTTGGGTGACCCAGCAGGCATCCCTAATCCTAAATAACAGTTCTTACACATTCGACTTCTTCAAGCCATGGTATTTTCAATAACATCATATGGATGTGAAAGCTGGACAGTGAAAAAGATAGACAGGAAGAAAATTGATGCCTTTGAATTATGGTGCTGGCGGCGAATACTGTGTATACCATGGACAGCCCGAAGAACCAACCAGTCGGTACTAGTGGAGATCAAACCTAAGCTTTCTTTAGAAGCTCAGATGACAAGACTTCGACTTTCATACTTTGGACACATCATGCGGAGAGAGAGATCATTAGAGAAAGACATCATGCTTGGCAAGATAGAAGGTCAACGCAAAAGAGGAAGGCCAGCAATGAGATGGATCGATACAATAACAGCAGCTACGGGTACCAGTCTGTCAACAATGAGCCGCCTGACTGAAGACCGAACACAATTTAGGATAGCTATCCAGAGGGTCGCCATGAGTCAACTCCGACTCGATGGCACTTAACAACAACAACAACAACACATTCAAACTGAACGGATCTTGATTCCCTTATAGAGGAATGGAACAACTCCATTTCATCCTACGCCACAATACCTCATCCTACAAACTCAAGTAAGAGACTGCACCAAGACCCATGGTACTCGCAAGACCTGAAAGAGCTCAAGTACAAGCTGCTACAACTTGAGCAGAGATGGAGATACTCCAAGAAGCCAATCCACCACACAGCTTATGCCACAGCCCAGTCAGAGTACTGTTCCCTAACTAATACACAAAAGAGAGAGTACCATACAAAGCTCATTAAATCTTCCCTAAATTGCTCCAGAGAGCTGTTTAGTATCACACAGCAACTATTAAATACTCCAAACTCAAACAAAATAATTACTGTTTGCCTTCATGACATGGCTAAGTTCCTCCAAACCAAATTAAGCTTACCAAATACTACAGCAATGATGCATGTACTGGAATCAAATAATAGCTTCTCTCCAGATCACACTTGGTCTACCTTCAATACCATATCCCTGAACAACTGGAATCCATTATCTCAACTCTTAATACTGCAACCTGTCAGACGGCTGCCTGGGTGAGAATCTTCACAGTCTTTGCAAGTGCATATCTCTATATGATTTGCAAGGTATTGTGGGCAATGTAGTTCATTCACACCAGACACAGCTGCTGACAATAATTTAGTTGTGCTCTTGGGTAAAGCCAATAAGATATTTATTTATGGGGTTATTTCTCCCAACACAGATATGCTTGGTAGCACATAAATCAGGTAACTTGCTTTCAGTGTTAATTTGGAAAAACAAAGTCAAAATCAGGAAAACAACAAATGAAAAGCCACAAAGCAAGAAACAAACTGTTCTTTTCAGGTTAACTTCTGATTACTTCCCACATAGATACAGAAGTGATTCTCTCCTAGCTCACAAGCAATTAGGTAAGGCTTAATTGCTAGCAGTTACCAGCTGAAACCCCTTAGTTGGCTTGCCTTCCACTGTGTGGGTCAAATCCTGCTTCAGGAGCTTTTCTGAGTAGATTAAAGAACAAATTTGTATTTCTTTGTGATGGTTGCTGTACTTTATAACAGAAAGTTACCAACGGAGTTTAGATAGAGAGCAGTCCATATAAACAGGATCCTCATCTGCTATTATTCCCCCTTGTTCAACAAGCATGGGTTCAATATCATGGATTGGCACAGATGAATCTCTCAATGGAGCATTTTCAGGAGAATACTTGTTTCCCTGCTGTCTTTCAAGGTTATAGCTAGGGCATAGATCAGTGTTCATACCTGAGCTTCCATTGCTGCTAGAGTTCCTCTCTATATAGCCTGGCCAGTATGTAGTCCAGTTCTTATGTCCAGCCTTCCAATCCAGATCCCTGGACACTGGATCTCTCTTCACATACCTTCTGGCACAGGACTTAGGGTCCCTTCCACGTGCAGCCGTCTCCCTCACAGGTAGCCTCTGGTGATTCCTAGCTCTGCAGCACCATTCCTCTGGCTTTCCCCAGTCCAATGGTGTATGCTGGCCCCTGGAATACCTCCCAGTATACGTACTGCTTTGGACTCTTCTAGACCTCTCAAAGGCTTTTCTCTTCCTTCTTCCAGAGGGTCTCTTTCCCTCTCTGTCCATCTGGTTTGGCTTCTGCTTCTGATGATCCTTCAGATGAAACTGCTGATCCTTCTCTGGATATCCAAGGTGATCATGAAGATGGTCATCTGTAGAATAAACTCTACTCTTATTCTGCTTAGATGAGTGCTCCTCCCTAACACAGCGCAGCTGTGCTGAATCAGGCCCTGCCCTTTGAGATGAGTGCTTAGGGATTACCTCATAGCCTTCCTGATTGAACACACGTTTCCCCACTTCAGCTCCTCTAATGGCTGTTGGAAACCTGGTGCATTATGGGACTGGTAGTCTTTTATGGGAAAATTCTGTTTTCTTATTTCTACCAGAACTGACAGGTTGCTTGTTCAGAGTCACTTCACCTTTTCTATAGCTCCTTCCTGAGCTATGATAAGCTTCCTTATCACATACCCCCCTGCTTAAGTTATTACGGACTGGTGTCACTGGTGAAACTTCTTCTCTACAGTCCGTAATACGGGAAAGGGCATCCGCATTCTTGTGTAACTTCCCAGCACGATGTTCAACTTGAAAATCAAATGCCTGTAAGGCCATGTACCAGCGTGTCAACCTGGCATTGTGGTTCTTCATTTGCTGCAACCACTTAAGTGGGGCATGGTCCATGACCAACTGGAACTTTCTCCCTGTAAGGTAAAACCTTAACGCCTCCACTGACCACTTGATAGCTAAACATTCTTTTTCTATTGTGGAATACTTTTGTTCAGCCGGTGACAACTTCCTGCTCAGGTACATCACAGGATGCTCCTCCCCATCATGACACTGGGATAGAACTGCTCCTAGCCCTACGTCCGATGCATCCGTTTGAACCAGAAAGGGTTTCTTGAAGTCCACCCCTTTCAGTACCGGTCCTGTACACAATTTTCCTTTTAAGACTGAAAACGCTTTTTCAGCTTCAGGTGTCCACTTTAGCTGGTTTGGACAATTCTTCCGCAGCATATCCGTGAAAATTGCACTTTTCTCTGCGAATTGCGGTATAAACCTGCGGTAGTATCCAATAAGTCCTAAGAAACTTCTTAGTTGTTTCTTTGTTGTTGGAGGAGGAAAATTCCTGATGCTATCTACTTTACTCATTAGAGGTTTAATTTTTCCTCTTCCCACTAGGTGGCCCAGGTATTTTACCTCCCAATTTGCAAAGGCACACTTCTTCGGGCACAAGACTGCCCTGATCCTCTTCAGATGCTCCGCCCAGGTGTTACTATGGATTATGACATCATCCATATATGCAAAAGCATAATTTTGGTGGGGTCGAAGTACCTGATCCACTAACCTTTGGCAGGTAGCCGCTGCTCCATGCAGTCCAAAAGGCATCCTCTTGAACTGGAAAAGGCCAACGGGGGTGCTGAACGCAGTCTTCGGCTTTGACTCCCTGGTGAGAGGGATTTGCCAATATCCTTTTGTCATATCAAGGGTGGTTAAGTATTGAGCCTGTCCCAGCTGGTCCAACAGCTCTTCAATTCTTGGCATTGGATATGCATCAAAAACTGATATGGCGTTTACCTGCCGGAAGTCAATACAAAATCTTAAAGATCCATCAGGCTTTGGCACCAGGACTATGGGGCTATTCCAGGGACTCTTTGACTCCTCTATTACTCCCATGTCCAACATCTCCTGGACTTGTGCCACTACTTCCTGTCTCTTGGCTTCAGGCAAGCGATATGGCCTTTGACAAACTAATTTCCCAGGTGGAGTTATTATTTCATGGGCAACCAAATGTGTCTCCCCAGGTATGGGTGTCAACACATCTGGGAATTCTTTGAGTAATTTCCTAATTTCTTCCTGTTGTACCACTGTCAGGTCCTCACCTATTTGGGACTCTGATTTTTCTTTACAATCAGATACCTGGGGTCCCAAATCTTCCTCTTCATTCACCTCCCTCTCTCGGGCACAGGTGGCAGCTAGGCTTTTAACCCCTTTGACATCAGTAGAACCAAAGCCTTTGGTTCCACGTTCAGAATTCTCCAGGGATGTGACCTCCTCCACAGGTGGAAAACCCAGCCTCTCACAGATCAATTGGGCAATTCTGTCTCCTGTCTTCACGTGATAATCATTCTGTCCAAAATTAAACAACAGAACTTTAATATTGCCCCTGTAATCGGGATCAATTACTCCCGCACCCACATCGATGAAATATTTAAGGGCTAATCCGGACCTTGGGGCTACTCTCCCATAGCATCCAATAGGTATTTCCACTTAGAGACCAGTGTCCACCAGGGCTCTCCCTTGGCTAGGTACAGTCACATTTTCTATGCTGCACAGGTCAAACCCAGCAGCTTGAGGGGTTGCCCGCTTAGGAGCTTGGGCCTTCTCTGTGACCCTATGGTACTTTAGGACGAATGTCTGCTTTGGGGTAGCTTGGTCTTCTGGATGCTTAACCATCTTTTTAGCTGGGGTCTGAGGACTTCCAAATAAAGGCCCGGGAGCTATTACCATTAAACCTTCTCCCTCCTTCTTTCCTAGTCCTTCCACTAGACCCTGCTTAAATCTTGGCCAGTCTCTTCCTAGAACCAAATCAAAGGGTAGCCTAGGCACCACTGCTAACAGGACTTCCTCTTGTTCCCCCAGGCACTTAACCTTTAGCCTATAGGTGGGATATGATGTTGCAGCACCATGAATGCATCTGATGTGAACTTGGCTTTCAGGGGTTCTAGGCACAAATCCTTCTTGGGCCTCTATCCTCTTCCAAAGCCTTTTTGACATCATACTCTGGTCTGCCCCAGAGTCTAACAGAACATTTGTGGTAATTCCTTGCACATCAACCATCAAAAGAAATCCTTCTTTGGGCTGTTTTAAATCCACACCCACTAAGCTAGTGTGTGTCTGGCATCTCTTTTCTAAATGTCCCCATTTTCCACACTTGAAACATTTCTTTCTATTCCACTGTGTCATTGGGTTTGATACAGTACATTCATTTTCAGAAACATTTTTAATTATTCTCTTTTCTGATACAGCACATCTGGCCTCAGCACCAATCTTCAGAGGGCCACCCATTCTATGGCAAGCCTGCGTCGCTTCCAAGAATCTCTCTGCTAGCATGGTTGCCTCTCCAAGATTTTGGCAATTTTGCTGTATAAGGAAAGTGTGCAAATCTTTAGGCACCCCAAACATAAATTGTTCCAGCATTATAATGTCTAATAACATTTCTACCGTCTTTTGCTCAGGCTCTAACCATTTTACAGCTAAACCTCTGATTCTCTGACTCAGAGCCCTGGGTGTCTCACCCACTCTCAATGTAGTAGCTCTAAACATTCGCCTATACTCTGAAATAGACAACCCTAGGCGATCTCTAATAGCAGCCTTTACATCCTTATAATTCAAAGCCTGGGCTGCTGGCATTGCTCTGTAAGCTGCAAGCGCCTCTCCAGTTAATGAGGCTGCCAGCCTTACTGCCCACTGGGTCTCTGGCCATGCTAATGCTTGTGCCACTCTTTCAAAAGACTCTAGAAAATCATCAACATTATCATCTGGATTTAGCTTCCCAAAACTAAATGCCCCAATCCCTTGATTGAGTCCCACACTGTCCACATGTGGTGTACCAGTATTCACTGCTGGTCTTGCATCTGTTCCACTTTGGTTCTGCAGCTGAACTAGGGCTTGCACCAGATCAAGCACTGGCCTCTGCTGTTCCATTAAGGCTTTCATAGCAGTGTCCTGAGCCTGCTGTGCTAGCTCCTGTTGCCTGCTAAACTGGGCTGCCATCCATTCAGCCATCTCCCTTGGATCCATCTTGAACCCTGTAAGAAAATACAAAGAAAAAAAAACACAGTGCACCACCTTCCAAACAGGTGTTTTTTTTCTATTTTTTTTTTCAATTACCCCTGTGCTTACTCCCATCCACCACTAGACCTGCCCAGGTACTTATTACCTTGTGTCAGTGATGAATCCAGCTCTGCACAGGGTCTTTTCCTTCTGGGACAGCTTCCTGGAACAACCACTTCTCCTCCAAAGTGCAGTTGAGGGAAAATCTTTTTCTCCAGCTTTAAACTTGAACTTTAGTTGTAATCCTCAGCAAGTAAATCCCCTCTGTGCAAAAGCAATCCGAAACACTACGCCATTTGTCAGGCGGCTGCCTGGGGTGAGAATCTTCACAGTCTTTGCAAGTGCATATCTCTATATGATTTGCAAGGTATTGTGGGCAATGTAGTTCATTCACACCAGACACAGCTGCTGACAATAATTTAGTTGTGCTCTTGGGTAAAGCCAATAAGATATTTATTTATGGGGTTATTTCTCCCAACACAGATATGCTTGGTAGCACATAAATCAGGTAACTTGCTTTCAGTGTTAATTTGGAAAAACAAAGTCAAAATCAGGAAAACAACAAATGAAAAGCCACAAAGCAAGAAACAAACTGTTCTTTTCAGGTTAACTTCTGATTACTTCCCACATAGATACAGAAGTGATTCTCTCCTAGCTCACAAGCAATTAGGTAAGGCTTAATTGCTAGCAGTTACCAGCTGAAACCCCTTAGCTGGCTTGCCTTCCACTGTGTGGGTCAAATCCTGCTTCAGGAGCTTTTCTGAGTAGATTAAAGAACAAATTTGTATTTCTTTGTGATGGTTGCTGTACTTTATAACAGAAAGTTACCAACGGAGTTTAGATAGAGAGCAGTCCATATAAACAGGATCCTCATCTGCTATTATTCCCCCTTGTTCAACAAGCATGGGTTCAATATCATGGATTGGCACAGATGAATCTCTCAATGGAGCATTTTCAGGAGAATACTTGTTTCCCTGCTGTCTTTCAAGGTTATAGCTAGGGCATAGATCAGTGTTCATACCTGAGCTTCCATTGCTGCTAGAGTTCCTCTCTATATAGCCTGGCCAGTATGTAGTCCAGTTCTTATGTCCAGCCTTCCAATCCAGATCCCTGGACACTGGATCTCTCTTCACATACCTTCTGGCACAGGTCTTAGGGTCCCTTCCACGTGCAGCCGTCTCCCTCACAGGTAGCCTCTGGTGATTCCTAGCTCTGCAGCACCATTCCTCTGGCTTTCCCCAGTCCAATGGTGTATGCTGGCCCCTGGAATACCTCCCAGTATACGTACTGCTTTGGACTCTTCTAGACCTCTCAAAGGCTTTTCTCTTCCTTCTTCCAGAGGGTCTCTTTCCCCTCTCTGTCCGTCTGGTTTGGCTTCTGCTTCTGATGATCCTTCAGATGAAACTGCTGATCCTTCTCTGGATATCCAAGGTGATCATGAAGATGGTCATCTGTAGAATAAACTCTACTCTTATTCTGCTTAGATGAGTGCTCCTCCCTAACACAGCACAGCTGTGCTGAATCAGGCCCTGCCCTTTGAGATGAGTGCTTAGGGATTACCTCATAGCCCTCCTGATTGAACACACGTTTCCCCACTTCAGCTCCTCTAATGGCTGTTGGAAACCTGGTGCATTCTGGGACTGGTAGTCTTTTATGGGAAAATTCTGTTTTCTTATTTCTACCAGAACTGACAGGTTGCTTGTTCAGAGTCACTTCACCTTTTCTATAGCTCCTTCCTGAGCTATGATAAGCTTCCTTATCACAAACCTCACCTCTTAACCTATGCCTGGTATCATAAGAACATAAGAAATGCCATACTGGGTCAGACCAAGGTCCATCAAGCCCAATATCCTGTTTCCAACAGTGACCAATCCAGGCCACAAGTACCTGGCAGGTACCCAAAGTCCATAGTTTCCACAATTATTATCTTGGGGTAAGCAGTGGATTTCCTGAGTCCTCTTTAATACTGGTTTATGGACCTTTCCTCCAGGAACTTGTCCAAACCTTTTTTAAACCCAGCTACACTAACAGTTTTTACTACATCCTCCGGTAACAAATTCCAGAGTTTGATTGCACGTTGAGTGAAAACATAATTACTCTTATTAATCTTAAATGGGTTAGATTGTAGCTTTATTGCGTGTCCTCTTGTATTTCTACTTTTTGATGGCATAAACAACTGATCTATGTTAACCCATTCCACTCTATTCATTAATTTATAGACTCGGATCAAACTTGTTAAACAGGAGTTATCTTCAGCATAACTCAATATAGTGCAATCCTCACTGACTCAATGACACATGTCCATAAACCTTAAGTGTGTCTCCATCAGACCCCTGTTAAAAAACCCTATACTCATACAGGCTCACCTTCAGTATTCCCTTCAATTCCAAACTCATTGAAAAAACTGTACAACTACAAATGCAGGATTACATTGACATTCACGCGCCTCTTGATCCGCAATAGCACGGCTTTAGACCATTCCACAGTGTCGAGACTCTACTTACATCACTGCTTGACAGCATTTGATTCAATAAGCCATCACAGCCTCTTATCACATCTCCATTCAATAGGACTGCAACACTATACACTTATGTGGTTCCAATCTTACCTAGAAGACTTGCAGCAGTAAAGTGAAAGTAGGACTGATTAGCTGTCACTTCTATAAAGAGTAACAAAATGTTCTACAAGGATCTGCCCTCTCCTCCCTGCTATTTAATATCTTTATAAAACTGCTGTGTACCCTCATATAAAAATACAAAACACTCTATCACCTACAGTGGCTTGTGAAAGTATTCATCCACTCAGTGTTTGTCCTGTTTTGTCGCATTACAACCTGGAATTAAAATGGAGATTTGGGGGTTAGCACACAACATGCCCACCACTTTGAAGGTGCAGAATATCTTTTATTGTGGCACAAATAATAAGTAAGACAAAAAGAAACAGAAATCATGAGGGTGCATAGGTATTCCACCCCCAAGTCAATACTTTGTAGAGCCACCTTTTGCTGCAATTACAGCTGTAAGTCTATTGGGATATTTCTCTATTAACCACTTGGATTTTCACCCGGTTCTCAAGGCAACACTGCTCCATCTCCTTCAAGTTAAATGGATTACGCTGGTTTACAGAAATCTTCAAATCGTGCCACAGATTCTCAATTGGATTGAAGTCTGGGCTTTGACTAGGCCACTCGTCCATAAAGCCCCACTCTATGGAATGTGTGGCTTAAAGTGGTCCTATGGACAAATACTCCCATCTCCGCTGTGGATCTTTGCAACTCCTTCAGCGTTATCCTTGGTGTCTTTGTGGCATCTCTGTTTAATGCCCTCCTTGCCCAGTTTGTGAGTTTTGGTGGGCAGCCTTCTCTTGTCAGGTTTGTAGTGGCTGCACAA
The DNA here is from genome assembly GCA_033557465.1 of Ichthyophis bannanicus. Classification (NCBI taxonomy): domain Eukaryota; kingdom Metazoa; phylum Chordata; class Amphibia; order Gymnophiona; family Ichthyophiidae; genus Ichthyophis; species Ichthyophis bannanicus. Next base: position 1,747,229,669 of record CM066031.1, on the reverse strand, counting down.
AACCCAAAAAGGTCAGTTCCAGAGTGGATATCATGCAATAAATTAAAAAACACACTCTATTACCTGTCAGAAGTACATCAGGCAAACACAAAATAGGAAGGAGAAAAGAGTGTCAGAAACCCGCGAGGTACGGGCAACACAGGAACATAAGAACCATGTCCAATCCTCATAAATATCAATGGCTCTAAAAAACGCCACCCATATTTTATAACAAATTTATACAATATAATTGCCCAGATATTCAAATGATCTGATTGTTCAGAATGTTCAATAAATATTCCAAATCTTCAAATTGTTCAATAGCTTAAAATAATGTGAGCGTATATACCGTAATACCCTGCTGGCTCTCAGAGCACTGCCACTCAAAACATCAAAAAATGGTGGTTTCTAGTCTTGCCATATTCTTTCCATTTTGTTATAATGGATTTAATGGTGCTCCATAGGATATTCTGAATTTGGGATATTTTTTTATAACCCAATCCTAATCTATACTTCCCCACAACTTTGTCTCTGACCTGTTTGGACTGATCCTTGGTCTTCATGTTGTTCGCTTAGTGGTGTTGCAGAGTCAGGGGCCTTTCAGAATAGGTATATTTATACAAGCATCATGTGACAGATCATGTGACACTGATTGCACACAGGTGGACCCTAATCAACTAATTATGTGACTTCTGAGGTTAATTAGTTGGACCAGATCTTATTTAGGGGTTTCATAGCAAATGGGCTGAATACATAACCACTCACAACCTTTCAGTTTTAACTTGGTTTTTTTTATATATACAAGGTATTTTATTGTCATTCCACTTCACCAATTTGGATTATATTGTTAGGTCTATTACCTTACATCCAAATGAACCTCCATTTTCATTCCAGGTTATATGTAATGTGACAAAACAGGACAAAAACCAAGGGGATGAATACTTTCTCAAGGCACTGTAAATGCCAATGATATCCTTATTTATACCACCAATAACCCAGAATACTCGTCAATAGAAAAGTGCTTTAAATCGGGATTAGGGGGGCGTTCCAAGATGGCGGCAGTTCTTCGTACTGTGTGAGCACGATTTCCTGATGGGAAGGAAGCGAAAAGGCAAATCTGGGCTGGTACCCCCCAGCCCTCTGCTGCCTCAACACCAGTTTCTGCTGCTATTGGCCCTTTGGACACTTACCTCTTGCGACCCACACGGGGTTCAGATGTCGTCGGCGGAGAAAGCCGATTGGCGGTTTTGTAGGAGCTTGATAGCTCGGCAACTGCCTCAGCGTCATCACTCTCCCCGTTACTGAGCCCGACGTCAAAGCTCTTCCGCACCCACGCATTGCCGGAGGACTTCCTGGAGGTTCCCTTCCCTGCTATGTCAGAGGATACTGGTGCCTCGGGTGGGCCAGGAAAAGATGTGTCGGCGGAGCTGAAGAGTGGAGCTAAGAGTAAGCTCCCAGGTATTACACCAGCATTGGTGCCTGATAGAGAAGTGTGCGTGAGGCAGGTTGCTTTTTCTGCCTCACGGGATGATTTGCAGGCACACTTGGAAGTGGAGGATTCAGCGCTGAATATGGATGTCGTGTTTTCTCTACAGCGTCCAGTGAATTTTACATTGGAGTCAATATGGACTGCTATTGCCTCATTAGGAGAAGCTTTATTTCCTCACGTATCTTCTTTAACCACTAAGGTTAAATCTACTATGGGAGCTGTGACTGTTTTGGAAAAAAAAGTGTCGGATATATTTGTGGAAGAAGAGATACGAAGTAGACTATCTAGTCTGGAAGATCATTCTGATACTGTTAAAAAGAATTCTTTGTCGGTACTTATGAAGTTAGAACAGTTGGAAAATATGTCTCGTGTTAATAATTTGAGAATTGTAAATTTTCCTTGATCCTCTTCTACTGGGGCCAAAGAGATGTTTAAAGAATATCTCCTGGAAGTTTTGGAGGTTTCCCCGGAGTTAATGCCTCCCTTAGTTAAACTGTATTATTTGCCTAAAGTGAAGCGTATTACTTCTAGCAGTGCTTTGGAGGGGGGTTTGATACAAGGGGATGTGTTAAATGTTACCAATTTGTTGGAGAATTCTCGGGATTCTCTGGAGTCTTCCACTCTCCTTGTTACTTTTGCTTTGTTATCAGATAGAGAGTGGTTATTGAAGCTTTTCTTTCGTAAAAGGAAAATTCCCTTTCGTGGTTTTGCGGTCCGTATTTACCCTGATTTATCAAGAGAAACACAGAAACGTCATAGAGAGTTTCTTTTGTTACGGCCTGGGGTTTTGCAGTTGGGGGGGGCTCTTTTTTCTCAAACATCCCTGTAAGTGTTTGGTAAAATACCAAGACGTTTCGTATGTATTTTTTGAGCCTTCCCAACTGCTAGCCTTCATCAGTGCTAGGCATGTAGAATCCTCTATTCTCTCTCCTTAATGGGCTCAGGTATGAATTAGTTTGAACTGTTGTTCTGCCTGTTTCTTTTCATATTTGTTATATATTACATTTCCTGTGATTGGTCCCCTCTTCTTTAGCGGACTAGAGTGGTTAGACACTGTTATGTTGTTTTGTTACTAATGTATATGTTTTCTTCTTTTGGATTTTCTATGTGTCAACCTGTTTCTTCAAGAGAGTGCTTTTTGTTGGCTTTCTTGATTTATTTGTAAAATTACATAAATACAAAAGAAAAAAAGAAAAAAGAAAAGTGCTTTAAAGCAATGTTCAGCTGGCTTTCTGAGCACATTCTAACCATCAAGCACAGTAAAACAGAAGTACTTCATATAACAAAAAAACCCACATTCGCCCCTCCACCTTCCATCATCCCACCCAAAAGAGTTCTCACAGTTAAAGAAGTTAAATATCTTAGAATAACACTCGACCAGAGCTTAGATATTTCAGTCACACCTTAAAAAACTTACAAAATCAGCTAACCACAAGACGAGAACAACATACCGGCTCCTTCCCTTGCTTGAACAATCTGACTTCAGAGACATATCTCAGGCACTCTGAGCTCCCTTATAGGACTACTACAACATAATATATCAAGGACATCCGCAGGTCACCATACACCCTTTGCAAATAGCACAGAACCCAAATGCACCTAGAAAAGACCACATTACCCCCACTTTAGCCAACCTACACTGGCTCCCAATTCACATGCAGATCAGACGTAGCACATGCTATCTGCCACACAACCCATGGGAATAAAATGGGCCATGCAGCAGATAGCAAGTGCTAAGTGTTAGTAAAAGAGGTCCTAAGTATTCACTAACAGTTTACTGAAGGTATTATTTACCAACCTGCTTTCAAGTTTTTCTTTCAAATAATTTCATTTAGCGCAGGTGAGCTGTGTCTTTACTGCCTCTTTGGACTGTAAGCTATTTCTCCCTTTTTCTTCTTCCTCCCCGAAGTTGTGATGGTCAGTAGGCATATATCACAATTACCTTACAAACACAATTCTTGCAAAAGTACAGACCTAAGTGCAGGGTGTCTTGGAACCTCTGTCAACACTGCTCCTGACGGTACTCGCTGATGAAACTGCAGGTGCTACAAAATGGGAAGGAAGGATCTTTGCCTAATATTGTATGCGTAGTTCTCTTTCAATGGTAAATTTTTCCATCAAGAAAATTCTTGTATGGGAAGCTATAATTAAGAGAGAAATACAATCATTCAGAGTTTATTTTTGGTCACTATAGAAATGCATCTCAGTACCCAAGTATGCTAATAAGATCTGTGCTGCTCCTTGAATGTGCATTTTCTGCTTCTTTGTGCTCATGCAATCGATGTTAATTCTCCATATATTTTAGCACATAATAAAGAGGAAAGGGACAAATATGGCCTATGTTCCTTTTGCTTTCCTGTTGGTGTTTATGTACCAGATCACTGAGCTATGGAAATTGGAAAACAGTCTTACATTCCACTGCAAACAATGTTCCCTTGATCATCTTGACCAGATTTCTTAAAATTTGTGTGCTCAATCACATTGGGTTAGGAATTCTAGGGCACGGCAGCTACAAAAAAGGGGAAGCAGGCCCAGAGGCATTCCCAAGATCAGAAGTGGTGGGAACATAACTGTTTAGAGTTCATTTTTAGCATGAGTAAGCTAAGTTTAGCTTCCAATCCACATCACACAAAAGGCAGGCCTAAATCTAAGCAGCAAAATTTTCGATGCCCAGTTTTAGATGAATTTCCAATCCCAATTTTTAAAAAAGATAATCTCACACTATGCACACTATCAAGGTAATATTAGAAAATATTTTCATGCGTATATACCAGTTTATGCATGTAAAATGCCACTTATAAACCTACCTGCCTCCCCCCCCCCTCAATACACAAGTATACCCAGTGAGAAGAATGTGTGAACTTGTATGCAACTCAGATGTATGTGTGTGGTTTTGGAGCAGAGCATAGGCAAAGTCATGGTTTATACATGGGGACGATATTCAGTAGCGGCAGCTAGGCTAAAGCACCTAGCCGCCACCGCTTTATTTAAACCTGGATGTTCAATGCCAGAACTTATCCGGTATCCAGCGCTGAATATCTGGGATCACTGATCAACACGTTTCTATCTGGTTAGCAACAATATTCAGCTGCTAATCAGATAGCAAAAACCAAGTTAGGACCACTATTCAAATGATCTAACTATGGATCATCCAGAGGATGGAGCAAGATGGTGGTTACCTAGACGTTCGCGTGTGCTCGGCTTTCTCTTTTCGGGAGACAAGTTTCTTTTTAAACAATTTTTTTCAGTATTTCTGTATGGGTAAAGCCAAGCAAAAATGAAAGGTGCAGAAAGAGCAGTCCAAGTCTGCCAGAGGACAGAGTGAGCCTATGGATCGTCACATTATTTCAGCCATGAAGCAGGAAAAAGATGGTGTCTCGCTGGGCATGGGGTTGGAAGAGGCTTCATTGTCCCTGGCCATTGAGCTGGATAGATCACTGAGTCCAGTTTCCCAGGTACCTCTCCCCTATGCTAGGGGTGTGAGGTGTGAAAGCTGTGGTAACCAGTATAGGGCACTGATGATGCTAGGAGGGGAAGTTTCATCCCGTCGGGGAACAATGCAGCAGTGCCCATCTACGAAGGAAGCTTCCACTTTAAGATCTTCATACATTTTGAGCCCCGAGGGGGGGATGTCTGGCTAGCATGGAGAGGCTGGGGGCAGACAAATCTGATTGACTTCTTTGACTGGGTGACCAGGGAGTTGGACCAAGGGAGAACCCTAGATGTGGTATATTTAGATTTCAGTAAAGCCTTTGACACTGTTCCTCACAGGCGACTTATAAACAAACTGAGCACCCTAGGGATGGACCCTAAAGTTACTGCTTGGGTTAGAAATTGGTTGGGTGGGAGGCGACAAAGAGTACAAGTAAATGGAGCTCACTCTGAGGAGAAGGATGTTACCAGTGGTGTGCCCCATGGATCTGTCCTTGGTCCGATTCTTTTTAATATCTTTGTTAGTGATATAGCAGAAGGGCTGTCAGGTAAGGTTTGCCTCTTTGCGGATGATACCAAAATCTGCAATAGAGTAGACACCCAGGAAGGTGTAGATAACATGAGGAGGGATCTAGCTAAGCTTGAAGAATGGTCTAGAATTTGGCAGCTGGGATAAGGTCATGCATTTGGGCTGCAGCAATCCAAGGGAGCAATATAGTATAGGGGGTGAAGTACTTTTGTCCACTAAAGAAGAGCAGGACCTAGACGTGGTTGTGTCTGATGATCTTAAAGTAGCTAAACAGGTAGAAAAGGCAACGGCAAAAGCTAAAAGGATGCTTGGGTGCATACAGAGAGGAATGGCTAGCAGAAAAAAGGAGGTGATAATGCCTCTGTATAAGTCTTTGGTGCGACCTCATTTGGAGTATAGTGTGCAATTCTGGAGACCGCACCTTCAAAAGGATGTGAACAGGATGGAGTCGGTGCAGAGGGTGGCTACTAAAATGATTAGTGGTCTTCATTATAAAGCATGAGGACAGACTGAAGGATCTTAATATGTACATCTTAGAGGAAAGGTGGGATAGAGGTGATATGATTGAGATGTTTAAATACCCCCGTGGCATAAATGTTCAGGGGGAGAGCCTCTTTCAATTGAAATCAAGTTCTGCTACAAGAGGACATGAGATGAGGGTGAAGGGAGATAGATTCAGGAGTGATATGCGGAAATATTTCTTTACAGAAAGAGTAGTGGATCCATGGAATAGTCTCCCAGTGGAGGTGGTAGAGATGAGGACAGTAACTGAATTCAAAAAAGCATGGGACAAACACAGAGGATCTCTAAAGGTAAAAAGGGGACTGTTGTAGTTGTTGATATGGAAGGACAGACTAGATAGGCCATGTGGTCTTTTTCTGTTGTCATGTTTCTATGTTTCTATGTTTCTTGTCCCTCCAGAGGAGTAGCATCTGCAATAAAAGTTTTGTTAGCATTTGTGGTGGCATCTAAGCCTAGTGTTGTTAGCCTGGACGCCATCTGGGAGATAATGTCACTGTCTTGCAATCAAGTGTAAACCTGTAATCTGAGTGTTGTGTCCTGTACTGAATCATTATGTATGTTTTTAATCCATGGCCTGTACAACCATACTGTTATGTATAGCAAACCGCTGCTGATCGCTGGAAGTAGCGGGATATAAATGTACACTAAATAAATAAATAAATAAAGAATGGTGACTGTTTCCTCTCAAATTGTTTTGCTTACAACTCAGATTGAGTTTCAGACTGTGACTGTAAAGGCATTGGATGAAGATTGTCAGTGTGGTTAGTTATACTTGAAACTAAGGTCTCTCAGGACCACAATGTTCTTACTGCTCTGATTAAAAGGAACTCTCTTGTACAGAATAAGTTAGAGGCTTTGAAGAATGGCATCAAGAAGAGGAATTTACATTTGATAAATTTTCTGAAATCACATTATACCTCTCCTTAGGATATGTTTAAAATGTTTATGCTTGAGCACTTGAAAATTCCTGAGCTTGCCTGTCCACTAGTTTCGAAGGTTCACTATTTGCCTCCGCTGAAGCAGTTAGACGCCCAGCAGGAGCAATCTTTGGGTACCTCAGGATTGTCTACTTTTTTGGGAATCATGTGAAGAAAAGGTTTTGCCTGCAGCAATGGTTGTGACTTTGGTGTTAGAGTCTGATAGAGACTTCCTCCTTCGCCTGTGCTTTTGTTATCAGTTGGAACCCTTTTTTGGTTGTAAAGTTTGTATGTTTGCTGATGTATCAAAAGTCACTCAGTAGAAAAGATGATGTCTCCTATTATCGCTCCTTGGGGTATTACAGATTGGGGCCTTGTTTCAGTTTAATTTTCCCTATCACTGTGCGATTAAATATAGAAATGTTAAATATATGTTTTTTGAACTGATTTAGCTGATGCAGTTCCTCGCTGGGAAGTGATCTCAGCCCTCTCCTAGGCCTCCTCCCTCTTCAAGAAGGGACTCGATAGGGTACCGTAGGAATGATTATTACGACATATTCACCTGTTTTTTTTCCTGTAATTGGGTTTTTGCTCTTGTTTTTGTTTTGGAATTTTGGGCTCTGCTACCCTACCATTTTGAGGATTTCATGGTTTCTTTTGTCAGGGATTTACTGATATAATTATAACTTGCTATTGTTATTACCTTTTCTTTTTCTTTTTCTGACAAGTTACATTTCTGTACAAGAGTCATATCTTGGATTGTAATTGAAAATTCATTAAATAAAAATTTAAAAACAAAACAAAACAAACAATCTAACTCTAACCAGTTAAGCTAACTGGATAATGATTGAATATCGCCACTACCCAGACAGTGACCAGCACCACCCAAGTCCGTCCATAAATTACCCTGGGTTTTAACCAGATGTTTTTTACATGGTCTTTGGCAGAGTTGCCAAGTTACCCAGTTTCAAGAGTGAGACTTAAGGCAGCCCTTGATTTCTGGCAATCTCAGGTCTGCTAACCAGCTAAAACACTTTGAATATTGGCCCCATGATCTTTATAAAATAGACGTTAGTGCATACTGTACTGTACATGTATACATTTATGCATGCTCCAAGCTGCTATAACTATACACAGCTTCATTAAAACAGTGATTTCTGCAACTTCTAGGGGACAATTTTATATAGACACGGAGGCCCCCATGTGACTTGATAAAATAGGCTCAAAATTGGTGCCTACTTACCCTTTACACATATGGAATATCTTAGACAATACCCTTCCTGAGTACTGTAAATCATAAATATGTGTTTACCATTGAGCATTGATGCTGCAGCAAGGGAGTAAAGCCGCAACCTTCCTGGTTTGAATAAAACCACAAATTTCAATTTTAAGTTCAGCTCTTTTTGTGGTTACGACTCTTGGGAAGCAATTAAGCAAAAGAAAATGTTAACCTCACAGAAAAAAAAATAGACAACATACCATCTGTTCAGCGCATGGATTTTAAATCAATCAAAATGAACATTAAAGACAGCCTAGCATTTTCCTTCGTGCATCTACTGAAGCAGCTTAAGATTTATATTAAATCGAGGGATCATAGCCATGAATCCAGGTGCATTAAAAAAGAATCATTTCAGTGATCTTATATCAATATATAATTGAACTTTAGGGGGAATGAGAAGGTTATTAGCATTACAGTAGTAAGTGATGGAGCTTTATTCTCCTTGGGTTCAATTTACCCAAACTCATTGTTGCCTCTGAAGAGCAAATACAGTCAGCAACTCGCATGCAAACAGACATTTGAGAAAGAGGCATGGAGAAAATGGTTGGGAAACTCAGAGTAAGCAGAAAAACCTCCACAGATCTATTCAGGGGTGTACCAAGAGCGGGGTGGTGGGTGCAGTTCACCCCAGGTGCCGGTCAGGAGGGAGTGTACCCCTGCCGGACCCACACACAGAGGCAGCACATCAAACACAAAGCCACAGATGGCTTTCCACACTGCTTCCGTGCCAAGCCCGGCCAAATTCTAGTGAACTGTGAGACTTTGGCGTGGGAGAAAAGAGCCACCGGTCCTGAAGCAGAGGTAGCGTGGCAAGCTACCTGCAGCTTTAAGGTAAGTTTGCTGCATTGCCCCCATCTGCGGTGGGGGGAGTGTGCCCCACCGTGCTGCACAGTGGAGGTGCTGGCCACAAGGAGGGGTGCCTGCACCACGTGAAGAGGGGACTGGGAACCCCACTGGATCTACTTCACCCACCAATATGCGCACAAGCACTGATTCATCCAAATACATGCACCTCCAGCAGCCTCAAGTGCAACATATGTTTGCTCTCGTAAAAGGCTGGCAAAATAGTAGCCAGGTAATGGCCGAACATATGCAGCTTACATTAAGAGGGTAATTTTATAACAGGGTTAAGGCAGCCCAAATGTGCCTATTTTAAGATGAACAGTCACCTATTTGTCTTTATAAGATACTAGCAAAAGAGGCAGAGATCAGCTTTAAACTGAGGCGTGGATATTTATACCAGCTCTATGGCAAGTGGAAAAGTTTGCATGTAAAGTTTGCAAGTATGAGCGTATATTAAGATATTTTATAATCAGTGCAAGTGGGAGCCTCCGGCTAACCTGCCAGCAAAGTACATACAATGCACGCACTTTTACGCCAGTGAGTATTTCAGCACACGCTGCCACATATGCGTGAAAATGGCTTTATAAAGTTACCTCCTAAGAAGGCAAGTACAATCTCCAAGCTAGTCTTTAAAGAGAAACTTCCCATTGAAAATTCAGGGCCAGAGGGGAGTGCAGCTACAGAAGCTTCTTAGCTGGAATTTAATATTTAACTCATGTTTTTCCCATAGTAGTTCAAGGTGAGTTACAATCAGGGAATGCTGGTATTTCCCTGTGGCAACAAAGGGTTAAGTAGCTCCCCAAAGTCACAAGGAGTGTTAGTGAGGCTTGAACACTGGCCTGGTTGGTCATCAGGCTACTCCTCCACTTTTCTCAAGACTGTATACCTTCTCCCCCTTTCTCATAGCAAAGCACATAGGCAAGTTTCATCCCAGAAGTATACCCAGTAACTCCTTAGTTACCAAGCAAATTCCTTGGAAGACTTCCTTTACTGTATGTGCTTCAGGAATTTGTTAACACTTGTAAATCTGTAGCTCCCAAATCTGTGTTTCCCAAACAAAAGCAGTAAAATGACACTACAAGAAATAAGCCACTAGATTTTTACTTTCAGGGGTTATTTCAAGGTCCTGTATCTTAGGGGTATGTTTACTAAACCGTCTTAGGGGTATGTTTACTAAACCGTCTTAATGTTACCGGCGTTAGTTGCAGTCTTACTGTGACGAATGCCATATAAGGTAGTGGGCGTTCCGGTCTTAAGGTAGCATTTCAGGTTATCGCGCGATAAAGTCCATTATCGCGTGATAAAGGGAGCCATGGCACGTTAACGCATGTTAGTCTTAATTAGGCGTGCTGACCTGTAAACACAACAAGAGAGGTGTAGCACAATGGTTAATACATTGACTGATGAAATAGGGGTCATGAGTTTGATCCCCTAGTGGGCTTAATGAGTAAGGCTGTCTGAGGCATTACCCTTTACTTTAAACCAGTGCTGTCTGAGGCATTTTCTTTTTTAATTTAAATTAGTGCTGCCAGCAAACACACCCTCAAAGTGCCGTAACCTAAGGTGCCGCATAAGGCGCCCTATAAGGCACTCCAGAGGGCACATTATAGAGTGCACTGTCCACCAAGGCACCTTATAATGTTCCCTATAGGGCGCCTTATAAGGCGCTTTATAGGGCGCCTTATGAGGCACCTTAAGGTTACAGCAATGTGAGGGTGTTTTTGCTGGCAGCACTAATTTAAATTAAAAAAGGAAATGCTTCAGATAGCCCTATCAAATAACAAGACTGTGGGATCAAACCCATGACCTCAGCCTCCACAGTCAGTGAAGTAACCAGTGGGCTACACCTCTATAGCTACTAACAAACCCCTGGCTGGCTACAGAAAGACTACAGGTCACCACACAAAGTGTTTGCTATGGTTACTAGGATAGGGTTAACCTACCCGTACCCATGATGCACTGCACATGCAGATCAGCAGTCTACAGATGATCAAAGATGGGGTATGCACCCCCACAGCACCTCGGCCTGGTAGGGGGAACTGACCGTGTGTGTTACTGGCACAGAGTAGCTACAGACTGTCACATTGTGTGGGTACTGTGCTCACCCGGAGGGCGAGGTGGGGCGCCCAACACCAGGTCCGCAGCACCTGGCTTAGCTGAGATAGGCTATGCTGCAGGTCTCCATCAGTGCCAGTGTGTGATAGGTAGTCCTTGCAGACACACCTAGGATACACCTGTGTCCATCTGTATTTCCCAGTCATGTCTAGCCCTTGTGGACTATGATGCACCCAGAATAGTGTGTATCCTGTGTGGGTGCCCTGGTCACATGATTTAAGTGAAGGGGGGTGTTTGGACCCATAGGCGGATTATGTAGCACCACCCAACCCGCCATCTGGGGCTGAGGGTGGGGGACAGGATCACCCTCCAACAGATCCACATTCTACATCCCTGTAATGGTGGCAGTAGAGGGGACCATCAACCCCGGTCCTGCTGGGGAACAGGCACCCTACAGGGCAGTCAATGCAGATGTGTATGCATCCATAAGGCAACGGCAGACAGACAGAAATGCTCAGCTGCCCCTCACCACTATCTGACATACTCCAGCAGCGAGCACAGTGAGTCTCCAGCCATACACATACTAACTGCAGACAGTCTGCTAGCTAGTCCATAGTGCATGTTCCTGGAGGAAATGCATGCACACACACCAAGCAGATAAGTCAGTGATTGCGCCCCAGAAAAGAGAACCCATAAATATCACTTAAGAGAAACACTATATAGCACTATGGGGGAACCTAGCTATGCCGTGGTCACTGCCCAGTCAGGGTGAGAGTGACCTCCCAGCAGGACATGCTGTGGCCACCCTGTCCGTGCAGGTGGTGGCCAGGCACTACAATGTCCCAGCCATTGCCCTATGCCCTGTGCAGATGCATCCTGCCCAGGCCACCCTGTCCGGTCCATACGCATAGTACCTTGCTCCTCATTATGCACATTGGCAGGCTAACACTGGAAACAGTGCAAGCAGTGTGGGCTCAGTAAGGTGTAGGCAGCCACAACACACTGGATAGACAGAAACACACTCCCACACCTATGCCAGCATTGTGCAAATATAGAGGCTTTTGGCAGCCCTGGCCACCACACCAGTCCTGGGCACAGTGCAGGCATGGCTATGGTACGCAATACTGTTGGGGTCACTCCCCAGGGTGGTAAATACTGTCAGAAACCAAAACTGGAACACACTCCACAGATATCAGAGAGGTTGCTATGATGCAGCTCTATCAGCAAATTGTGCTTAACTTAGGAATTGTTATCTGCCATTAATCATAGCAACCTTTTGATACATGTGTAACGTATTCCCAAGTTTAGGGCGGCATTGCTAAGGTATGCAAATGCTAGTATTGGGAGATGCTGCTGCTCGCAGGGCCCAACAGCCTGACTCTCCATGAGGCTTTGGATAGTGGAGCCTATGGGTGTGGGTGTGGGTGTATATACCCTTGTTGGCCGCTGCTCTAGGGCAGAGGTTCCCAACTCCTGCCCAGGTGGGCCAAACACTGTACAGGTTTTCATGCTGTCCCTAATGAATATGCATGAGGTACATTTGCATACAATGGGGGCAGCGCATACTAATGCAGCACAGGCATATTTATTAGGGACAGCATGACACCTGAATGGTGTTGGGCCCTCCAGGACTGCAATTGGGAAACTCTGCTCTAGGGATTGCACATGTTTATGGTGTCTGCGCCCTGTAGGGTAAAATATAGGCGTTTCAGACATGTTTATTTTATCTGCAATAAAGGTTACGTCTTTATTACCATGGTTTAGTACTGGGTAAATTATGGAGACTGGGTTGGCTGGAGTCACAGCTGGGACTATGAACTTGTGACCTTCTGTTCATGAACACACTGGCTGTGTGTACTGCACCACACTCGTGCCAGAGGGGCAGTTCATTCCCTGGGATACCATGACTGTTCGTCAGACAGACCCTGTCTGTTGCAGTGCATGGCATCCACCTAAACGGGGCTAGGCCATGGTCTGCTGTGGGCAGATGCCACTGCCCCCTCCGCCACCAGCACCCCTCCGCCACTATGTTGCCATGCCATTATGCTGGTGATGCTGGTGGTGCGCAGTCCCAGGCCATCCAGTATGCAGTAGGCAACTACCTATGGTGTGGGTTCTCGGGTAGGGGTGCCTACATGGACATGCGCGCTTCCCCCCTCCCCCCCCACACCGCCTGCCAATGTTATGTGCCCTTGGGGGTACCTGCTGGGTAATCTCCCCTGTGACACTGTGGGACACACACTCGTGCCCATGTTGGACCCTCGTCAGTTGATGTCTTTCTGCTTTACAGTTTCGGCATTCCTATGTGCCACCTAGGCATCTGCCTAACACGCACTATGCCCCAGCTGGATCACAGCATTTGCCACCTGCAGCCCTCTATATCTCATTTACAGCATCAGTACAGTTGCCCTTTCCTAGGTGCACACTCTGCTGTTACTGCACATGTGCACGCCATAACAAACCTGCCCAATATAGACGTGAAAAAACCCTGATCAGCACTATTTCAATGTGGGATCATTCACTTTGTAGGGGGACAGAAAATAGACCCTTCCAAACATGATATCTTATTTTTTGAGCTTTGTCAGTGGTGTTGCTTTAAGTTTATCATTAATATCACTTTTTGCCAGCTTGGTTATTGGGCTTTTATATGTGGTTCTGGTCCTTTTATATGTTTATTTGCCTCTTTGTTCCCTGCACATGTATCACAACTATCACTTTTCTGGGTTTCCCTGCCTTTGCTGCACATTGCTGACTTAAATAGTTTCTCTTTCCTGCAAATGTGCCTTAACGCGAGGGTTTCACTGGCGTTAGTGTTCAGACCCGGATTCCACAGCGTTAGTGTGCCTGGAGCCTCTCCCCTCCCACTCTCCGCCCATTGACCCCTTCTCTCCACCCTCTGGGAAGCCTTACTCCACCCTTCAGACCCGGATTTCACAGCGTTAGTTGGCCTTAACGTCACCGCTGCGTTATCGCGCGATAAGTGATGTTATCACGCGATAATGTTACATTATCGCGCGATAACGGCACTTATCACGTGATAATACCACCGCTGCGACGTTAAGACAGTTTAGTAAACATACCCCTTAATCTTTAAAATCCTGTCTATTAGTTTCTCTTATCAACTTGTCCCCAACTTGAATTTCCCATTGCAGTGGGCCAAGCATACCGTATATTAAAATATTAGGGAATATACTTAAGCCCCAACACGGGTGTGTTATACTTAGCTAATAGAGTGCAAATAATGTGTGATAGAGGGAAGGACCTTCCTCTTTCCTTACTGGGCCGGGCCGCTTTGGTGAAAATGCTACTGTTACGTAAACTGCTTTATATCCTTCAGATGGCTCTATTCTTGGTGCAACCCCATGAGGAAAGGCTCTATAGAGGTATAATTCGGCAGTTTATCTGGTGGGGAAAAAGGTAAACTATGCCAAGTTAATCCTGGACAAGGATAAGGGGGACATTGGACTCCCAGATCTTAGGCTTTTCAGTGGCGCTGCTATGTTGTGCTGGATGAACAAATTGTGCACAGAAAGGGCGCAATATGTACCAACAATCTTTTAGATGAGCTGCATGCCCCATATAAATTTGTTAATTTGATGCATGGCCTAAAAGTTTAAGGTAGGCAGGCCAGGCGGGAACAGGGCATGTTGACCTCCTTCAGGAAAGCCTGGAAGTGGTGGCAGGAGTTGGGTCAAGTCCTGGTCATAGCTTCCCCGTATCTACAGTTTTTGGGAATCCTGACTTTCTGCCAGGGGTTGGATGCACAGTCTTCCAGAAAAGGAAAAGGCTGAGCTGTTGCCGGGTAGGGTACTTGCTAGGGGACTGGGAGTCTGGAGTAGGCAGCTTCGAGGAGTTACAAGAGAAATGGGCAATACCTGGATCAATACCATAGGCGCCCTATAGGGCACCTTGTAAAGCGCCCTATAAGGCGCCCTATACAGCACTATATAGGGCACAGTATAGGGTGCCTTGTCAGACAGGGCACTTTAAATGTGACCTATGGGGCGCCTTATGAGGCATCTTAGGTTATGGCACTGTGAGGGTGTTTTTGCTGGCCGCACTGATTTAAATGAAAAGAAAATGCCTCTGACAGCCTTTTTAGATTACACCACTGCAGGATCGAACCCATGACTTCTGCCTCCACAGTCATTGCAGTAACTAGTGGGCTAGATCACTATAGCTTCTAACACTATGCTGGCATGTACTTAGGGTTAACGCGTGTTAACGTGCCACGGCGCCCACTATCGCGCGATACAGATTCTTGCTACCTTAGGACTGGAACGCCCACTCCTTATATGGCATGCTTCACATTATCCCTGCAACTAGCACCGGTAACATTAAGACGGTTTAGTAAACATACCCCTTAGTTTTGATGGTGAAGAAATATTATTTGGCTTAAAATTAAAATATCTGGGTCAATATTCAGACACATTTCTGGTTAGCACGATAACTGGATAATGCTGCCAGGAGTCTCCACCCCATCTTCAGCTCCCGCCCAATCCGGGCGGTGGGAGCCCGAAATCACAGCAGCTGCCGGGGATAAAAGCGGCGTCCCTGCCTGCAGAGACGCCGCTGCCAGGAGTCTCCACCCCATCTTCAGCTCCCGCCCAATCCGGGCGGTGGGAGCCCGAAATCACAGCAGCTGCCGGGGATAAAAGCGGCGTCCCTGCCTGCAGAGACGCCGCTGCCAGGAGTCTCCACCCCATCTTCAGCTCCCGCCCAATCCGGGCGGTGGGAGCCCGAAATCACAGCAGCTGCCGGGGATAAAAGCGGCGTCCCTGCCTGCAGAGACGCCGCTGCCAGGAGTCTCCACCCCATCTTCAGCTCCCGCCCAATCCGGGCGGTGGGAGCCCGAAATCACAGCAGCTGCCGGGGATAAAAGCGGCGTCCCTGCCTGCAGAGACGCCGCTGCCAGGAGTCTCCACCCCATCTTCAGCTCCCGCCCAATCCGGGCGGTGGGAGCCCGAAATCACAGCAGCTGCCGGGGATAAAAGCGGCGTCCCTGCCTGCAGAGACGCCGCTGCCAGGAGTCTCCACCCCATCTTCAGCTCCCGCCCAATCCGGGCGGTGGGAGCCCGAAATCACAGCAGCTGCCGGGGATAAAAGCGGCGTCCCTGCCTGCAGAGACGCCGCTGCCAGGAGTCTCCACCCCATCTTCAGCTCCCGCCCAATCCGGGCGGTGGGAGCCCGAAATCACAGCAGCTGCCGGGGATAAAAGCGGCGTCCCTGCCTGCAGAGACGCCGCTGCCAGGAGTCTCCACCCCATCTTCAGCTCCCGCCCAATCCGGGCGGTGGGAGCCCGAAATCACAGCAGCTGCCGGAGATAAAAGCGGCGTCCCTTTGGCGTGGCCCTTAGGCGCGGCACGAAGGCGAAAAGCAGGAAACATCCTAGGAATTCAGCAGCGCCGACTGCATACCAATGGATCCCGACAGAGGAGCAGACCAAGGAGGACATCAAAACCGCAAGTAAATCTCTCACAGAACATAACACATCACACACTACCAAACGCCCTCTCCAACATCACACTCCATAAAAGCTCCGGCCTCCCCCCCACGGTACAGGCCCCCGCACCAAGGCGACCGCCACAGGTCCAGCTCCACATCCATGGGACAGGCTCCCTCCACGGGACAGGCTCCCGCACCGCATCAGATCCAGCTCTACACCCACGGGACAGGCTCCCCCCACGGGACAGGCTCCCGCACCGCATCAGATCCAGCTCCACATCCACGGGACAGGCTCCCCCCACGGGACAGGCTCCCGCACCGCAACAGATCCAGCTCCACATCCTCGGGACAGGCTCCCTCCACGGGACAGGCTCCCGCACCGCATCAGATCCAGCTCCACATCCACGGGACAGGCTCCCCCCACGGGACAGGCTCCCGCACCGCAACAGATCCAGCTCCACATCCTCGGGACAGGCTCCCTCCACGGGACAGGCTCCCGCACCGCATCAGATCCAGCTCCACATCCACGGGACAGGCTCCCCCCACGGGACAGGCTCCCGCACCGCAACAGATCCAGCTCCACATCCACGGGACAGGCTCCCCCCACGGGACAGGCTCCCGCACCGCAACAGATCCAGCTCCACATCCACGGGACAGGCTCCCTCCACGGGACAGGCTCCCGCACCGCAACAAGTACAGCTCTCCCCAAAGCAAACAACAGACAAAGACCTAAGGAGACAGGCGTCACCCTATCAGAACATCACAAACTACCAACATGCACACCACATACTTCCTCCCTCTATACTTACTAGTCACACAACTCCTCCCACCGACCACACACCTCCACTACCCTCAAACAAACACACCATGGTACCCTCCAACTACACTGCCATATCTCGGTCCACAACACACACACAAAGAGACACTCGCAACCTCCCAAGCAAAGAGACCAAACAGACACAAATCAAACCCCAACACCGGCTCGAAGGAAGCACATGTAGTAACAACCTCTTCCACAAAGACAACAACAATTGAGCTCATAAACGCCAGATCCGTCTGCAACAAGATACACACTCTGGTAGACCACATAGAAGAGCGAAAGCCTGACATAATATGCATCACAGAGACATGGCTCAACCCTACCGACAGTGTACTACTCAACCAACTAGTACCGAACAACTACTCAGCATACAACTGCCCACGCACCCACAAGCGTGGAGGAGGAGTCCTAATAATAGCAAAAACAAAACTCAAGTTCAAGACACAGAACCTCACAGATACACAGCAGTGTAACACAATTAGCATCAAGAACAAGAATATTGCAATCTGCCTAACCTACAGAGCACCCCGTGCTCCACCCGACGAACTAGCCTTCACACTCGAAGAAGCCTGTGCCATAACAACAAACAACAAACCAGCACTACTAATCGGAGACTTCAACCTCAAGTCCGCCAATACAAAAGATGCAGAGGCCTTCCTTCAAGCAATGACCTCACTTCAATTCACACAGATAGTCAATGCACCAACACACAGACTTGGATCATCACCAGACCTCATCTTCGCATCAAACTACCTAACCTCAAGAGACCTAATTTCTACACCCACCATCACCCCAGTACCATGGTCTGACCATTACTTAATCGAGACGAAACTGCAATCACAAGAAGACCGGACAAACGAAAGAGCAAACATCCCACACACACAAAGACGATTCAAGTCCTTTGACAAGGACGAATTCATACAGGACACAATACAACACTTGAACATTGACTCAGAGGACCTGGAGGAACAAGTTTCCAACTGGAACAGCGTTCTAGCTAACGCCGCCAAACCATCCGATGACAGGACCGAGAAACAACACCACAACAAGAGACAAAACAAGCCATGGTACTCGGCAAAAATACGACAGGAAAAGAGGGAGCTCAGGAAGATTGAACGGAGATGGAGGAAAAAACAAAACTACTTCCGACCAACATCTTTACCTAACAAAGCAAAAACAATACAATGAACACATCAACCAATCAAAGAGAGAATTCCACACAAACCTGATAAATTCTTCCATCAACAAACCCAGAGAACTTTTCGAAATAGTAAAAACCCTAACAAAAGGGGGGCGGAGCCTGATGTCCAGCGGGATGGTCGCATAACGCTGAGGCTCCCGAGAGGCCTACTCAGAATCCTGAATTAACACCGTACATACTTGGAACTTCTACTCTGATCTTGCTGGGGCACATTGATGAGATGGCGGGGACCAAACCCACGCGCCTGGAATTTGGATCTCCAGCGGCTTCTCACGGCAAACGTTCCAAAACTGAACCCCCGTCCCCGCAGAAGGGGCTGGCCTTGCGCGAGGGCCCTGAAATGCAGCAGGAAATCCTCGCAGAGATTAAAGGGATCAAAAACCTCGTGCAGTCAAACGGTGAAGCACTTCGAGCGCTGCGGGAAGATCTTGGGGTGCTGCAAAGCAAGCTAGAAGGGCTTTCTTCGCGTCAGGACAAAATGGAGAGCATATTGGACTCCCATGCGGCCCGGTTGTCCAAACTCGACAAAGTTGAACGTCAGGTGCGGGCTCTACAGAAAGAAGTGGAAGATGGCAATAATAGAGCGCGTCGCAACAACATACGACTCGTGGGCATACCGGAGGGAGCGGAATCGGGAGACATGAAAGAGTTTTTACGCAAAACCCCTCCCTTCCCTGCTCCAAATCACCTTTACCAAAGATTTGGAGATCGATCGCGCTCACCGTGTACCCACAAGCATAACGCTCAACAGGAAGACCCCGCGGCCTATCATCTTTCGACTTTTGAGATATCAACACGTGGAGCAAATTCTAAGTGCCTCTCGGGCAAAGGGCCATATGGAGTTTGAGAGCCACAAGATCTCCTTCTATCCTGACTTGGCTAAACCCACGGTCGACCGCCGAAAGCGCTTTCTGGAATTTCGGCCGAGGCTTCAACAACTACAAGCACGCTATGGTCTGATGTACCCGGCCAAGCTCCGAGTCACGCTTCACAATCAGACAAGAACATTTGAGGACCCTGATCTACTAGCGGAGTTTTTGGATTCCAAAGAAGCCGACTTGATGCGCTGACTTCCAGAATATTCCTGCAAGTATTCTCATATCCGCTGTATCTGCCATATTGGATCTGCTGCAGCCCAGCAAAGAGTCTGGCGAGGGCAGTTTGTTTGCCTTACTTTTGATGATATCTGTGACCCGACTCCATCTACCCACAGTAGCCTCGATGAATATCAGAGACAGTGTTAATTATGGACTCTGGTGTTTCTTTTCTCTTCTTCACGTCTTTCTATTTCCTCTCTAGGGCCTCCTCCCACAGACATCTGGTCGCCATATTCTTTGGGGGTTTTGCTTCTTCTCTAAGATACAATGTACATACTTTTCAATATGGGGTGTATTAGCCAGCATCTTCGGTGATTATGTCATTGTTGCACAGATTCTGATTATGTTGTATGTTTTCAAGCGCCCTACCTAAAATGTCCATTACCGATTGATGGCACCATGTAAGATTTTCTCATTGAACGTAAAAGGAATCAATAATCCGATAAAACGGAAGAAAATCCTAAGCTACCTAAGTCAAGAAGCTGCGGATCTGATTTTCTCCAAGAAACGCATTTAAATTCGAAGGAAACTCTTAAACTCAATATTAAACTTTACATGGTGGCCGCCCATTCCCCAGCCGTTTCCAAGAAATGTGGGGTTGCCATACTGGTTAGTAAATCTTTGCATGCTACTATTATTGCGACTAGCTCAGATACAGAAGTTAGATGGTCCAGAGTTCACCTCAAGATAGGTAGCCTTGAAGTTTCATGTATATGCCTTTATGCTCCTAATGGGGATGACCCTGCCTTTTTTGCTACCATTGCTCAGGTTGCGCAGGCCTCTGCTAATACTTTATTGATAATTGGGGGGGATTTCAATCTAGTCCTTGATCCCCTGATTGACAAACAGCCGCCTAGGACAAGTGGTCCCCCCAAGAGTCACACCACGCTTACCTCCCTGATCAAAGATCTTGCCTTAGTTGATCTATGTAGGTTACTACACCCCAATGAGCTTGACTTTACCTTCTTCTCTTCCCCTCACAAATCCTAGTCTCGCATAGCACGGCCACTTTCAAAGCCCAACAGGCCTGGGAGCGCGAACTGCAAACCACTTTAACCCCTGTGCAATGGAGCGTTTTCTGGAGCAAAGTAGTGCGGGTTTCCCGGTCTGCCTCTGCTACCCAAACTCTCTTCTTTTTGCACACAGCTGCTTTTATACCCCAGAAAATAGTCAAATGGAACACAACTGCTGGGGACCAGTGTTGGTCTTGCCATACTGCTGTGGGAACCTTCGCTCATGTTATTTATGAATGTCCTCAACTACAGGTTTATTGGGGGCGGGTTTGGGGTTGTATTCAATTTATCTTATACCTTCACGAACCTCTCTCTTGGAAGATTGTGGGACTCCGCTCTGTGGCGGAGGTCCCCTCTCTTCCTAAGAAGGGTCGCTTTCTCCTTGATTTCATGCTGGGTATAGCCCTATGCTTAATCACGAGGCATTGGAAGGATAGCTCTCGACATACCGTCAATGAATGGTGGAACCTCGTCTGCTTATATAGTAAATATGAGCAGATACCTCGGAGAGCTATTCCCCATGCCCAAACTCACTCTCGCTTGTCTAAATGGCAGTTGCTCAATGATTATGTACAATCTGCTCATTGTTCCGATATGCCTGTTTAATGTGCACTCATCATGTTTTAGATCACCGTTAGGTTTTGTAACACAATAATGTAAATACACGCCCGCTTCGGGAATGATTAGTTTTCTAGAGAAGAAGCAGGGGGGAGGGGGGTGGCAGGGGTTTACTTTGATGTATGTATTACACTTTATGTATCTGTCTTTTAGCTGTATGTCTTCCTTTTCCTTTGTTGTTATAAAACGAAAATAAAGAATTTAAAAAAAAAAAAAACCCTAACAAAAGAGCAAGCAGCAGAAAGAGAAGTACAAGTGGATCCACAGAAATTCGCCGACCACATCAAAGACAAATTTCACTCCACAGAGCGCACAACACTCAGTGAAACCATCAGAACGAACGTACACCCCAAAACCTGGGGCACATTCTACTCACCCTCAAAAGAACAGATATCCCACATCATCTCCACAATCAACACAAGCACTGCTCCTACAGACCCTTGCCCAGTGTCATGGGTCAAAGCCACCAAATCAAGCCTCATACCAACCATTCATAAAATGGTACACAACTCACTCACTCAAGGACTCATGCCACAGCAACTAAAGCTTGCCTCAGTAAGACCAATCACAAAGAAAACTACTCTCGACAAAAAGGACCCAGCAGCATACCGACCAATCTCCAGCATACCCTTCCTCGCAAAAATAATCGAAAAGACGGTTCAACTACAACTTCAGGAACACATCGACGAACACGGAACTCTCGACGACAACCAACACGGATTTCATCCCAACCATGGAGTCGAAACTCTACTGATCTACCTCTTCGACAGCATCATAAGAATAATTGACAACACCAGGAATGGAATTATAATGATCTTCATCGACATCTCCTCAGCTTTCGACACAGTTGACCACAATATGCTCCTGGAGAGACTAAAGAACACTGGTATACACGGTACCACTCTGAAATGGTTCCACTCGTACCTAACCGAAAGACAGCTACAGGTCAAGGTGGGACATGACACCTCCCGACCCATAAACGTCCAACAAGGAGTACCGCAAGGATCCGCACTCTCAGCACTCCTTTTTAACATCTACATCCAACCAATATGCAACATCATGAAAGAGAACAACATCCAATACACAATATACGCAGACGACATCATGGTATACTCCCCGATATCAATCGACAACCCGGACTTCTCTAAGATAACAGACTGCCTTAACCAAATGACGAAGTGGTGCCAAAACAACAACCTCGCAATAAACTACAACAAGACCGAAGCTTTAATCATCACTCGGAACCAAAGCTTCATACACCCACCAAACATAAAGATACAAAGCACCACGATACCGATAAGATCAGAGGTGAGATACCTTGGGGTTACGCTGGACAGTAAACTCAACCTCAAACCACACATAGACAAAACAATCCAAAAAGCCTACTACAGGATGCGAATCATCAGGAGACTGAAACCACTCCTCGCCCCAGAACACTTCCGTACCGTCTGTCAAGCACTGATAACCCCAATACTGGACTTCTGCAATCCGATATACCTTGGACTACCAAAACAAGCTCTCAAACCACTCCAGCTGGCACAAAACACTGCAGCTCGAATCATATCCGGAGCCGCAAGGCAGGAGCACATCACACCTACATTAAAGGACTTACACTGGCTCCCAATCAGTGCTCGCATCAGATACAAGACTATCATAAACCTATTTAAGATAAAAGAGCACACATCAGCCAACAGCCTCCACACGCTCATACAACCGGAAACCAGCGCACGTCCTAGAAGAAGTCAGACACGCAACCGAGTCAGTACCCCAAATGAATACAAGCACACACGCAAGGACACAACAGACAGAGCTCTCTCCATGGCTGCTCCAACAATATGGAACAATCTACCGGACGATCTAAGGGCAACTCCAGACCTCAAAGACTTCAGAAAACAACTGAAAACCATGCTGTTCATAGAGCACTATGGTCACATCACATAACCTAAGAGAATGGATAACAGCACTCCAATCCTCCTAAACAACTGTATGTATATAAAATGTGTTTTAGCACCACTGTAAATAGCCCACCTTGTACATAGCTCAAACAAATCAAGCACCCAACACAGCCCTCACACAACTAAGTTTCATCCTCACTGCATGTACAACGCACACACTTTACTTGATTGCTTGCTGTGTTACCACCTTGATTATTAAGATAAGGCGGTTTAGAAATACTGTTAAATAAAATAAAATAAAAAATAAATAAAGTGCTGCTAAGAGCAATAATATCCTTGGTTTTATTCTCCATTCCTTTCTTTATGAGTCCTAGTATTCTGTTTGCTTTATTGGCCCCGCACTGGTGCACGAGGGGATCTGGTGTGCTCATCTGCAATTCAGGGGGACATGAAAGCCTGGCCAGTACCTGGACTGTATGGATGACCGTAGCGTCACCAGGTGCCGGAGTGATTGGGCAGTCAAACTCAAAGACAGTTCACTGTAGCTAAGTGTCAAAAGATATCCCTGTCAGTAATAAGGGACCCTCAGAATAAGGGCACTCAACAGTAAAAACAGCACTAATGCATGCCCAAAACCCCAACCTAACCGTGCAGTTCCCCAAAGGATGCATAATATTGCTGAGCAACAGACGTATGCCCTTTTCGTGCCTATGGCCTGTAAGTGCATTCATTCTGTTGCTCTGCACTACCATTCCCCTCTTATCTCTCCCTGGGAACTCTGCTCTTCTGTCAGATTGCTTCTATCTGTGCCCTTCTCTTCTACTGCCAAATTCAGTCATTGCGGCTTTCCCCTTGCTGCTCCCTATGCCTGGAACAAACTACCTGAGTCTGTATGTCAGGCTTCATCTCTGGCCCCTCTCAAATCCAGGCTGAGCACTCACCTCATCGTTGCCACTGTTGGATCTCATCCTCCTAAGCTTCCTTGTGTTTCCTGACCTGGATGTATCCTTCCACAGCTGCTGCGTTGTCTGTCTTGACTAGATTGTAAGCTCTGCTAAGCAGGGACCATCTTTTATATCTGTCTGTGCAACTCTGCGTACGCCTTGTAATGCTGTACAAATGATCAGTAATAGTAGTAGGGCCTTCTGGCTATGACATTTGAGGCTCACCTATCTGGACACCGGCATTTCTCATAGCAGTTAAACCCACCCCATTGTGGCATATGACGGTATGTATACATCTGCTATCTATGGGGCAACCCTGTCTTCCTACCCACAGTCTGCTTTATGGCAATGCTCCCTTGGTCAGGCCTTTGTGGGCATGGGACGGGAGATCCCTGTGCCATCACACCAAGTAGCCAGCCTCCTGATATCACCACTCTCGCAGCTCTCATAGATTCTGGACTGGGTAGGTATGTAGGCATCATGGTACAATCTAGGAATGTTGGCACAGCATCAGTCATGTCTCCCACTGCCTGGCACAGCGTATGTATGGCTGTCCTAGCACCCTGCCAACAAGATGTGATCTTATTATAGTACCCTATGGAAAATAATCCAGAAAGAATCAGCATAGATTCCCTATGGCTAAATGTCCCACAAAATGTGTGTTATGGGCATGCGTTAGTGCTGTTTTCACTGTTGAATGCCCTTATTCTGAGGGTCCTTTATTATTATGTTTTGACATTTAGCTACAGTCTCTGAGTTTGACTGCCCACTCACACCGGCACCTGGTGACACTACGATCATTCATACAGTCCAGGTACTGGCCAGGCTTTCATGTTCCCCCTGAATTGCAGATGAGCACACCAGATCCCCCTTACACCCCTCAAACCACACACACACACACTCTCTCACTTTCTGTCACAAAAACATGATTCTGCCAAAAAGATGCTCTGAACCTATACATAACAGCTATGACATAATATAATAACATGGGGTACCAAGACTATAAATACTGTATGATCTCCATTTCTCACCCCAAAAAAATCCTTTCTCTGCTCATGCCAATACTATCCCTGCATTAGCAGTTCCATTTTTCAGAACATGGGAATTGTTAGGGTCCCCTAGATTGGTTTCTTTAGCACAAACAGCACATTAGTGCATAGCGTGAATAAGCACTATTGCTCTTCTTAATATTTCTGTAAGGGTGTTTATTAATGTGTCTAGACCTTACAACATTCCCTCATCTCTATTCTCTGTATCTTATGACTGAATCTTGTGTTTTTCCAGACTGCAGTCACACCATTTCAAAACATACGTGTCACAACCATTCTTCAATATGGGCCGAATACGCTTTCTAGATCTCCGCAGCCGACCATGCCCCCATTCTGCCCCTTCTGGGCATGTTCTGAGATCCACATGCTAGCGCCGTGGACGTGCATGTCAGCAGTGTTTCCGAATATGGCTGGGGACGTTTTTGGCACATAAGCATCCCTGCCACATGTACAAAACCTTTATTCGTATTCTGGAATGACCCCCTAAGGGCCCAATTTCTATCCCAATGTACATCTCCTTTGTACGTCCGGGCTGACCTGGATGTACAAACGAGATTGCGATTCTGATCCCCCGGGGCACATCTAGCCCTGTGGGATCATAATCGCAAACAAGCCTGTACGTGCAGGTCGGGACTGTGATTCAGTCCCAACCTGCACGTACTGGCACTGCCCGGCTAACTCAGCCACGGCTTTTAAATGGAGGCATCATGTTGCCATTGCACCGCGGCTCCATTTAAAAGCTGCGATGCCTGCCAACTGTCCAAAATGTTAATTCCTCGCAACCCAACCCCCAATCCAGCCTCCTAAGGCAAGAGTCGGGCTGGGGGTAATTAACACTGCCCCCCCCCCCCCCCAGTCCCTTCTGCCACCTGAAACAGCAAAATTGAAATGTCCAGGGAAGTTATTGGAATCGGCCCTGTATATCCAGGGCTGGCGACTGCCCACTGTCCGCCCACTCTCTGTCCCTGGGCCGCCCTTTGCCTGCCCCCATCTAACTTCCTCACATAACAGGCAGGGAAGTTATATAGGGGCAGGGGCTGGCACATATAGCGGGGATGGACGTCCCAAACATCCCGTTGGAATGTCCATCCCTGTTATTTGTGCCTCAGAATGACCCCCTAAGTGAATAACTTTGCACTTGTCCACATTATTCATCTGCTATTTGGATGCTCAGTCTCCCAATTTCTTGAGTTTTTCTTGCAATTTTTCACAATCCTCTTGTGATTTAACTACTTTGAATAATTTTCTGTTGTCTGTATATTTTATCATCTCACTCATTCCCATTTCCAGGTCACTTATGAATATGTTAAAAAGCTGCAGGTCCAGGACAGAACCCAGGAGAACACTATTCGCCTTTCTCCATTAAGAAATTTGGCCATTTAGCCCTACTCTCTTTTTTTTTGTCTTTTAACAAGTTCCCAATCCACAACAGGACACTGCCTCCTGTCCCATAACTTTTTTAATTTCCTCAAGTCTCTCATGAGGGTCCTTGTCAAAGACTTTCTAAAAATACAAATACACTATATTACAGTCACAAAAGACCCAGGTAGTTATGTATGTAGATAGTACATGTAAATAGTTCCCCTATGTTATCCACGTTTGTACACCTGTTCTCTGTAATAACAGAACAGCTCGTTGTTCTGGTCTTTTTGTTTCATGTAAACCGTGCTGATGTCGAATAGTGCGGTATATAAGAGATTGTAATAAATAAATATTAAATAGTTATAAAAACAGTATATATTATGTGTGTATAGGCAACACTGGTGGCTAAGTCCAGTATTGACATTCTCAGGAGCACAGGAAAGAGTAATAGACAATCAGGAAGACTTCTTAGAATCAGTTTGCTGTTGTGCTCAATATAGTGCTTTTGAAGAAATCTGCTTGAAACAATTGTTCATATGAGCTGCCCAAATTAATTACTACATGTCTCATCCCTACGGAGCTCAGATGAATAATTCCAAAGTAAATATTATTTTAACAGGAGCAGTCTTAATGGAGGAGCTGTCTTTTCCGTGAGTAAATAACCTTGACAGAAGAAGCATGTTCTTTGAACATATAACAGAAATGGTACGGAGATATTACGGAGATATATGCAAGCTTAAAATATCCATAGTCTGCAAAACAATTCATTTTTCAACAAGAACAATCAAGAAATAGTGTGAAAGCTAATGCATGTCTCTGATCAGGTGCCGGTGATATACTATAACATTTTGGAGACTAGGCACTAAGCAGGGCTGGATGTAACATTCTGGCACCAATAGGCAGGAATGGAGAGAGTGGAGGTGGAGGAGGTTAGAAAGTCATAGTGGCCTCCTATAACATGCAAGGCCTTAGTGCAAAAGGGAAATGCCCTCTTTAGCTTGGGCATTTGGTGCCTTCCAATTTTGGTGCTCTAGACAGTTGCCAATTTTGCTTATGCCTTCATTTAGGCCTGGCACTAAGCATCTCTGCCATAGATCCAAAATGGGAAAACCTCTTCAGTATATCATCTCCTTTGACGTTTTGACATATTAATTTCCATTCTGTATAAGATGTGCCATAAACCCCCTATGGGGGTCATTCCAGAACAGGAATAAGCCCTTTGGACTTGCAGCATAGACGTTTTTCTAGCGAAAACGTCTACGACTATATTCTGAAACACCTGTGGCCCTGCATATACATGGTGCTAGCATGGGGATCTCAGAACGAGGGTGGAAGCGGGTGGAAAGGGGGTGTGGTCAGCAATAGAGACATGCAATGTGTATTCAGAAAAGGCCCGTGTACGTTCTGCATGTTTCTTGCCGATGTCCACGTTATACCAGCAGAAACGTGGAATAAGGAAAGGACTTAGAAACGTTTCTGCTCTGCTTTGCAATGCATCCAATATAGATGAATGGCTGTGGCAAAGATGTTTTGAACCAGTGTGTCTGCATTCTGGAAGACCACAGGATGCAGTTGTAAAGAACAGAATGCAGAGGTGGGGGAAGGCTGTATGGTAATGACATATTACTAAACACCTCTACAGAAATAATCAGAGATGCAATGCTGATTATTCCAGCTATGCTGACAATTGCTGTGTAAGCTAGAGGAGATGATCTAGGGCACCCTAATTCCTGTCACCCGAGAAGTGGGACTGTTGATGTAGGCAGGACCGAACTAAGCCCTGTGCGAGCGGTGCGGCCGCACAGGGCGCAAAGACTTAAGGGGCGCATTTTGGCTCTCTGTCGTTGACTGCCACCGCCACTGGCAGGCAGCGGCAGAGAGTCGAAATGCACCCCTTAAGTCTTCTTGCCAGCACACTAAGCAGGTTTGGTCTCTCCGGAGGGACCAGACCTGCTTAGTGTGCCGTAGACTTGCACATCGGGTACACGCCTCTTCTCTTCCACCCCCATAAAGTGGCTAGATGCAGGTGTGGGAGGGGAGGCACGCGCCTGATGTGAAAGTTGCACAGGGTGCATTTCACCATCGGTACGGCCCTGGATGTAGGGATTGTATGTGAGTGAATATAGAATGGATGCAAGTGTGAGTGAGAAATGCAGATCAGATTAATAGCCTGGGATCCCATGACATCATGTTATACCAGCTGTTTTCTAGAGGTGCAGGACATCTGTACTGCAGATGTATGTTTTGTGTGATTGCAAGTGCATACGTGCGTGCGTGCGTGTGTGTGCGTGTGTGTGTGTGTGTGCTTAGAGGGATGCATTGGGGGACCTGGTGTGTGTAACTGCAATTTTGAGATGATATCACTGCCTGGCCAATACCTTGTCCATAGTGCTGATCAAAGCGTGACCAGGTGCCACTATGATCAGCCAGGATACATCAGAATGGGATCTCTACAGCTGAATGTCAAAGCATATCCCTGTCAGTGATAAGGGACTCTTGGGATGACTGCGTGCAACAGCGTACACAGGACCATCGTGATCTCACAAATGTGCACTGATGCATGAGCTCAATCTGAGGGTCACTACTTATTGTCAGGGATATGCTCTGACATTTAGCTGTAGAGGACCATTTCTGATTTCTTCTGGTCCATACATAGCTTCGTACAGACCGCTGTCAGAGGTGGCCAATGCAAACACAACAAAAATGTTCACCTACTGCCATGTATGTTGTGCTGTAAGCTATGTCAGAACAATCATATCACTCTCTACTTGCTTCTGTAACATCTCTGAGTGCACAGTGATCACTTTGCAGTGCCCTGGTCATGCAAAGAACTAGTTTATATGGTCTGTTGGGTAGTTGGCATGGGCACCACACTATCAGTGTGAGGAGCAGCTTCAGGATGCACATTATAACTGAGGAGGAGTGGCCGCATGGAGACGAGCAGCAGCAGAGCCATACATCTTTTCGGAATTCGCTGATGGCAGGGACATCTAGGCCGCTTCCTATGTATACCCGTGTCCCAGGATTTTGCGTGCCACGCTAAACTCATCTATGTACCCGATTCTGGACCATGCGGAATTAGAGTCAAACAGGGCCCATTTTTTATTTTGATGTGTCCAAAGGCCACATGTGCACTTTATGAAATCACGCTCTATGTCAATAAAGTGTTACTCTATGTCAAAAAAGTGTTACTCTCCTTAAGTTCACGAGAGTTTTCCTTGATATCTTCCTGCTGGGGCAAGATCATATCAGGAAACTTTCATCTTTCTACATTATAGCACAGCATTGATGGGTTATGCAGTCCATTCCCACAGCAGCATGGACAACTATCTGAAAAAACACAGGGCACCTGTTTCATTCAAGGTTGACTCACTCAAGAGTCAGTCTCTCTTATAATTAGGTAGCAATATTAATCTACCTAATTACCATGCATCATAGAAGATAGTTTTGAAAACAAAACATCACTCTCGATATTCCTTGCGCCTAAAAGAGATGTTGACCATTGCTGACAAAAGAGATGGTCATCCAGGTGCCAGGAAAACATTTCTGTATGAAAGTAAATGTGAGATCACTGCAGTGTTTAAGGGGATCTGTGTGCCATCAGTGGCTTTACCTCTACAGACTCTTTTTTTATGACAAATGGAGTGTCTTATGCAGTAGAGTACTGAAGGAGGCCTGGACAACTTTGCAGGCCACAGGCTTAGTGAAAAATTGTATAGATAGAGTAGTAACAAGTGGAATATAGTAAACAACACAGCCAAAAGACTAATAAGAGAAAATATTTTTTCACTCAACGTGTAATCAAACGCTGGAATTCATTACCGGAGGATGTAGTAAAAGCTGTTATTGTAGCTGGGTTTAAAAAAGGTTTGGACAAGTTCCTAAAGGAAAGGTCCATAAACCATTATTAAAGGGGACCCAGGATATACAGTACTTGCCCCAATACTAGCATTGTGGAACCTGTGTGTCTTTTTGGGGATCCTGCTAGGTACATTGTAGTTTCATTACGTGTCCCCTAGTCTAGTGATGAACTTTTGATGGTGTAAACAACTGATTTACCTTTACCCATTCCATTCCATTCATTAATTTATAAACCTCTATCATATCTCCCCTCAGCCATCTCTTTTCCACATTGAAGAGCCCTAACCTTTTAAGCCTTTTCTCATAGGGGTATCCTTCCATCCCCTTTACCATTTTGGTGACTCTTCTCTGCACCTTTTCTGATTCCACTATATTCTTTTTAGATATGATGACCAGAATTGCACACAATATTCAAGGTGTGGTCGCACCATGGAATGATACAGAGGCATTATAATATCCTTGGTTTATGCTTTATTACTTTCCTTATGATTCCTAGCATTCTATTTGCTTTCTTGGCTGCCGCTGCACACTGAGCAGAGGGTTTCAACATATTATATTGGAGTGGAGTAGTGGCCTAGTGGTTGGGGCAAGGTACTTCAGGCCAGAAGGTCAGGGGTTCAAATCCCACTAGTAGGACAGCAACCTTGGGTCAGAAGGACTGGGGGTTCTAGTCCCACAGGTGTTCCTTGTGGTCTTAGGCAAGCCACTTAACCCTCCATAGCCCATGTTCCCTGTAAAATAGTTATCTCCAAGTTATAATGCCTTGTTCAATGTAATTTCAGTTTGTTCAATGTAAACCACACTGATGCAGAATAGCATGGTATATAAGGGAATATAAATAAATTATCCACAATAACACCTAAATCTTTTTCCTCGGTGGTTCCTAACGTGGAACCTTGCATCGTGTAACGATATTTTGGGTTGTTCTTTCCTAGGTGCATAACTTTGCACTTGTCCACATTAAATGTCATCTGCCATTTGAACATCCAGTCTTCCAATTTATAAAGATCCTCTTGCAATTTTTCACAGTGCTCTTGTGTTTTAACAACTTTGAATATTTTGTGTTATCTGCAAATTAGATTACCTCACTTGTTATTCCTATTTCCAGGTCATTTATGAATATTCCTCATCTTCCTCCCCATCTCCTTTATCAACCACCAGCAACACACCCCTCCAACAATAACAGAAGTACCATGGTCCGACCATCACCTCATTACACTCCACCTCCCAGTACAAGCAACGCAGAACTCCATGCACCACACACCTCATATATCACGCTTTGCACACTTCAACAAAGATACCTTCCTTGACAAAGTACTACCTATACTCAACACAAACCTCCCAGACATCAACTCCACCGTAAATCACTGGAACCTTACAGTTCAAAAAGCAGCTGCCCCCACACACTCCACGCATAGACAGTTAAAAAAGACAGAAAAATGGTTCACGAAAGAACTAGTGAACCTAAAAAAACAACTGAGAAAACAAGAAAAGAAATGGAGGAAAACTAAATCTGCTGAGAATAAATCCCAATACTTAAACACACTCAACGAATACAAGAATGCGATTAACAAATCAAAAAAGGATTACCACTCCAAGGTAATAAACCTAGCTATCAATCGCCCGAGAGAACTATTTGCAATTGTAAAAACACTGACAAAAGTCAAAAATCCAGAACCAAAACAATCAGCAATAAGTATCCAAACCCTAGCAACCCACTTTGCAGAAAAACTAAAATGCAAACTTAACACTACACCAACACTAATCCACACAAACACCGAAACTAACAACAACTGGACAACCTTTCACACGATAGATCAAAAACACCTCCTCAGGATTATAACAATTATCAACACCACAACCTCCCCACTCGATCCATGCCCTGTGTCATGGATCAAAAGTACTAAGGAAGAACTAGCTGAAAACATTCAATACATAGTAAATCAATCCCTATCCCAAGGCATTATGCCTGATGCCCTAAAACTCACAACAATCCGCCCAATAATAAAAAACAATAAACTCGATCCGAAAGACCCAAACTCATATAGACCGATAGCCAGCATTCCATTCATGGCTAAAATAATAGAAAAAAACTGTTCAACTTCAACTGCAAGAACATATAGACGAGCACAACTCCCTTGACTCCCACCAATTTGGTTTCCGCCCCTTCCATGGGGTAGAAACCCTCTTAATTACTCTGATGGACTTCCTCATAAGACACACAGACGATAACACTCAAGGCCTCCTACTCCTTTTCATAGACATTTCCGCCGCATTTGACAATATCAATCACCCCACACTGATTAACAGATTAGAAAACCTAGGAATAGGCGGGACTGTCCTCAATTGGTTCAAGTCCTACATCACACAAAGACTAATGCGAGTTCAATTAAACCAGGAAGCATCAGAAACCTTCCCCCAAGGACAAGGAATACCCCAAGGATCAGCCCTTTCTGCTCTCCTTTTCAACCTATACCTACAACCCATCACAAAAATATTTAAAAAACACAAAATCAGTCATTTTATCTACGCCGACGACATCATGCTCGCCCTCCCCATAACCACGAAAACCCTAATTATAACACTCTATCCGAATGCATGGCGGAAACCTCATCCTGGATGGAAACCAACTTCCTCAGCATCAATCTCAAAAAAACTGAGGCAATGTTTGTATCAAGAGCACCTATGGCTGAAGATACCTACCCAACAACTATCTCCATCAATAACACAATGATACCTGTTAAAACAGAAGTAAAATACCTAGGCGTTATAATCGATCACACACTCACCATGCTACCACACATAAAGCAGACGGTAAAAACTATATTCTACAAACTTAAAACTATTCAACACTTAAGGCTCCTTCTTGATACACACGACTTTAGATCAGTCGTAAGTGCACTCATAACCCCTCACTTTGACTATTGTAATAGTCTCCTAACCGGCCTCCCACAAAAGAATATCCACCTATTACAAAGAGCACAAAACATTTGTGCAAAAGTAGTCACTAAAGCCCACCTAGCAGACCATGTAACCCCTATACTGCTAGAACTACACTGGCTCCCCATAAATAACTGAATCAAATACAAAATACTACTAACAACCTTCAAACTACTAAACGATATTGCCCCCTCCCATCTGTCCACACTCCTCCACGCCTCAAATGATTCAAGAGCCCGCAGACTAAATGCAACCCTCTCACTAGAGCTGCCAAAAACATTCACGAGGACTAAAAACTCCACCAGTGCCAGAGCCTTCACATTCGCCGCTCCCACACTCTGGAATGACCTCCCAATAGACATCCGAATCATAAAGGACCTCTCCCAATTCAGGAAAGAACTCAAGACATACCTATTCTCTGAGCATTTCGGAATCCCCTACCCTCCAAGTCCAGCCACACAGCGTCCACAGGCACACAAACAAAAAAACCTGCAGACACACAATTAACACACACAACCCCTTCTTCAAACAGCCCCCCAAAGACACTCCAAACAACCCACGAAAAAATGGAAATAAATTCCATCACACACACACACTCACATACACACACCCACACACACATACACACACACCCAAACACACATACACACACACCCACACACACACACTTGAATAGTGAATTTTATCCACCATAAATCATGTATCCTAACCTTTGTAAATCATGTATATAAATAGCAATGTCAGCTCGCTGACATTCCCCTGTAAATCCAGTAGTATACAAAAGTATACACCCTGTAAATAGTTTTAACAACTCACTGTTCTGTTTTATGTAAATAAGTTAAAAAGTTATATGTAAAAAGTTAAAAAGTTCTTGTTCTATGTAATGTTATATGAATGTATACAATCGTTCCATGTAAACCGCCCCTGATCTCTGGAAGGGGCGGTATAGAAGAAATAGATAAATAAATAAATAAATAAATAAAAATGTTAAAAAGTAACATGTCCAGCACAGATCCCTGAGATACTTCACTATTTACTTTTCTCCATTGATAAAATTTGCCATTTAGCCCTAGTCTCTGCTTTCTATCTTTTAACCAGTTCCTGATCTACAGTACTACACTACCTCCAATCCTATGACTTTTTAATTTGGCCAAGAGTCTCTCATGAGGAACCTTGTCAAAGGCTTTCTGAAAATCTAGATACTCCATATCAACTGGCTCACCTTGGTCTACCAGTTTATTCACATCTTCAAAAAAATATAACAGGTTAGTAAGACAACACTTTCCTAGGCTAAATCCATGTTGGCTTTCTCCCATTCAACCATGACTATCTACATGTGTGATAATTTTATTTTTTATAATAGTTTCTACCATTTTGCCCGATACCAATGTCAGTCTCACTGGTCTGTTTTTTCTTGAATCTCTACTGGATCCCTTTCTAAAAAATGGCGTTGCATTGGCCATTCTCCAATCTTCAGGTACCACAGATGATTTTAATGACAGATCACAGATTACTAATAGTAGATCTGCAGTCTCATCTTTCAGTTCTTTCAACATCCTTGGATGTATACCATCCAGTCCAGGTGATTTACTACTCTTCAGTTTATCAAATATTTGTAATGTATCCTCCCAGTTTATTGATATTTTTTTTAAATTATTCTGATATATCACCTTTACATATCATTCCAGTCATGGGTACCTTCCTTACATCTTCTCAGTAAAGACCAAAGAAAATAATTCATTTACTCTGCTACTGCCTTGTCCTTCCTTAGCACTCCTTTTACCCCTCTATCATCTAATGGTCCAACTGACTCATAAGTTTTTTGCTACAAATATACTTGAAAAAGTTTTTATTATACTTTTTGCTTCCACCGCAAGCTTTTTTTCAAATTCTCTCTTTGCCTGCCTTATCAGTGCCTTGCATCTAACTTATCAGTGCTTATGCTGTTTCCTGTTTTCATCATTTGGCTCCTTTTTCCATTTCCTGAAAGATGCTTTTATGACTACAACAGCCTCTCTGACCTCGCCTTTAAACCATGCTGGTAGTTTTTTGGCCTTCCTTCCACTTTTCTTAAAGCATGGAATACATGTGTTCTGGGCTTTTAAGATAGTATTTTTAAACAATGCCCATGCTTGATGTAAATCTTTAACCTTTGCGGCTGCTCCTCTTAGTTTTTCATAACTATTTTCCTCATTTTATCATAGTCTCCCTTTTGAAAGTTAAAGGGTAGTACTGTGGATTTCCTTGCCATCCTCCCTCCATTTATTAAATCAAATGTGGTCATGCAAGGATCACTATTACCAAGTGGCCCAAACACTCTTATCTCTTGCACCTGTGCTCCACTATGGACTAGGTCCAGAATAGCTTCCCCTCTTGTTGGTTCATGAACCAGCTATTCCAAGAAGCAGTCATTTATTCATCTAGAAACTATCTCCCTAGCATATCTTGTAGTGACATTGACCCAATTGATACCGGAGTAATTTAAATCACTCATTATTATTACTATGTTGTAACTTTTTTGTTAGCTTCCCTAATTTCTCTTAGCATTTCATCATCCATCTGTTCATTCTGATCAGGCAGTCGGTAATACACCTCCACTGCCATTGCCTTTCCCTTTTCACTTGGGATTTTTATCAATAGAAATTCTATATTGTATTTTGTTTCCTGCAAAACTTTAATCCTGTGTGACTCAATGCCCTTTCTAACATACAGTGCAACCCCTCCACCAATTTGATCTACCCTATCATTGCGATATAGTTTGTACCCAGGTATCACAGTGTCCCATTGGTTGTCTTCCTTCCACAGGTCTCTGAGTTGCCAATCATATCTAACCTTGCATTTAGTGCTATATATTCTAACTCTTCCATCTTATTTTTTAGACTTCTAGCATTTGCATACAAGCATTTTAGAGGTTGTCTTTTATTCATATTAATCTGGTTATGAGTTGATAAGGGTAATTTGTAATCTTTCAGCTCTGTACTTAAGAGCATCTAAATTACTTTTATCCTTGTCTTTAGGTGGTATTTATCTGCCATCATATACTATGGAATCTATTCTGACCCGCATTTAGCATCTGATCCAGAAGTCCAAACCTGCTAACTGCAGGTTGCCGATCTGGAAGACAGAGCTCCCCATACGTATTGGTAAGTTGTATGGGGAGCAATGTTTGTGGGCGGGAGGAGGTGGTCCCAAGGAGGAGCGAGGGTGGAGAGTGGGCGGGAACCTGACCCCGGATGTACAGGGCTGATTCCAAGGTCAGCCCTGTACCTCCATGGGTGGCCATTTGCATGTGGTACTTCTTCCAACTCAGAGGTAGTATAATTCCCCCTGGATGGCGGAGGATGGAGGACCCAGGCATGGAGAGGAAGGTAAGGGAGTGCAGGGGGTTCCCTGTGGCTCTACCCTGATCATGACAGGCCCTATCGGGGGTCGGGCAGTGGGGAAAGGAACATTTTGGTGCTGCCGGGGATCATAGCTCCTGCAGCAAGCCACGGTGTCATGGCAACAGGATGCCATGGTGCCACGGCCCCATGCAGGAGCCTGGCTGGGCTAGCCAGGTAGTGGACTGGATGTCCGGGTGACCAGAATCGGGGCACAACCTGCATGTCTGGTTGGTTGCACCCAATTCTGATCTTGCGGACCTGTTTAACCCTTTTGAGATGAGAATTGTGTGCAACCAGGACACATCCAGATTCTGGGCGCATGGACAGGCGGGGGACGCCCAGAGCAGAATTGGCCTCCACGTTTGGACCCGAAAGCAGATTATGAACCACCACCCAACCCGCCCTCTGTGGCTCAGGTTAGGGGGGGGAACAGGATCTTCCACCAACAGATCCACATTGTACATCTTTGCAATGGTGGCAGTAGAGAAGACCATCAAACCCAGTCCTATTGGGGAACAGGCACCCTACAGGGCAGTCAATGCAGATGTGTACACATCACATAAGGCAATAGCAGACAGGCAGAACACTGGAGCAGCTCAGCTGCCCCCCACCACTATCTGATATTCACCAGCAGAGGGCACAGTCAGTCTCCACCCACTGCACCCTTCAAGGTGGTCCAGCCATACACAAGCTAACTGTAGACAGTCTGCTAGCTAGTACATAGTGCATGTTCCTGGAAGAACTGTGTGTGCCCAAAAATGAGATGTGAGCACACACACCAAGCAGGTATGTCAGCAATTGGGCTCCAAAAAACAGAATCCATAAATATTACTTGAGATAAATTCTGCATAGCACTATGGGAGAACCTAGCCATGCCGTGGTCACTGTTCAGTCAGGGTGAGAGTGACCTCCCAGCATTACATGCTGTGGCCACCCTGTTTATGCAGGTGGTGGTCGGGCGCTACAATGTCCTAGCCATTGCCCTATACCCTGTGCAGATGCATCCTGGCCAGGCCACCCTGTCCGTGCCATACCCACAGTACCTTGCTCCACATTATGTACATTGGCAGGCTAACACTGGAAACACTGCAAGCAGTGTGGGGCTCAGTATGTGTGGGCAGCCACAACACACTGGACAGACATACACACACTCCCACACCTATGCCAGCATTGTGCAAATATGGAGATTTGTGGCAGCCCTGGCCGCCTCACCAGTCCTGGGCACAGTGTGGGCATTGCTATGGTACGCAATACTGTTGGGGTCACTCCCCGGGGTGGTAAACAGTGTCAAAAGCAATAATTGAAACACCTTCCACAGATATCAGAAAGGTTGCTATGATGAATCTCTATCAACAAATCATGTTTAACTTAGGATTTGTTAGCTGACATTAATCATAGAAACCTTTTGATATATGTGGAACGTGTTCCCAAGTTTAGGACGGCATTGCTAAGGTATGCAGGTGCCAGTATTGGGAGATGCTGCTCCGTGCAGGGCCCAATAGCCTGACTCTCCATGAGGCTTTGGATAGTGGAGCCTGTGGGTGTGGGGGTGTGTGCTCCTGTTGGCCACTGCTCTAGGGCAGAGGCACCCAACTCCAGTCCTGGTGGGCCAAACACTGTTCAGGTTTTCATGCTGTCCCTAATGAATATGCATGAGGTACATTTGCATACAATGGGGGTGGTGCATACAAATGCAGCACAGGCATATTTATTAGGGACAGCATGAAACCTGAATGGTGTTTGGCCCTCCAGGACTGGAGTTGGAAAACTCTGCTCTAGGGATTGCACATGTTTATGGTGTCTGTGCTCTGTATGGTAAAATATTGGCATTTCAGGCATGTTTATTCTATCTGCGATAAAGGTTCCATCTTTATTACCACAGTTTAGTACTGGGTAAAATATGGGGACAAGGTTGGCAGGAGTCACAGCTGGGACTTGAACCTGTGATCTTCTGCCCCTGAGCACACTGGCTGTGTGTACTACACCAAACTGCTGCCACAGGGGTAGGTCATTCCCTGGGGATATCATGACTGTTCGTCAGGCAAACCTTGTCTGTTGCAGTGCACGGCACCCACTTAAATGGGGCTTGGCCGTGGTCTGCTGTGGGTAGATGCCACTGCCCCCTCCGCCACCAGCACCCCTCCGCCACCATGCTGACATGCCCTTATGCTGGTGGTGCGCAGTCCCAGGCCATCCAGTGTGCCGGTAGGCAGCTGCCTATCGTGTGTGTTCTCGGGTAGGAGTGCCTACATGGACATGCGCACTTCCCCCCCGGCACCGCCTGCCAATATTATGTGCCCTTGGGGGTATCTGCTGGGTAATATCCCCTGTGACACTGTGGGACACACACTCATGCCCATGTTGGACCCTCTTCAGATGCTGTCTTGCTGCTTTACAGTTTCGGCATTCCTATGTGCCACCTAGGCATCTGCCTAGTCCGCACTGTGCCCCAGCTGGACCACAGCATGTGCCGCCTGCAGCCTTCTGTATCCCATTTACAACATCAGTACAGTTGCCGTTTCCTATGTGCCCACCCTGCTGTTGCTGCACATGTGCACGCCATAACAAACCTCCCCAATATAAACGACAACAACCCTGATCACCGCTATTTCAATGTGGGATCATTCACTTTATAGGGGGACAGAGCATAGACCCTTCCAAACATGATATCTTCCTTTTTACGCTTTGTCAGTAGTGTTGCTTCATGTTTATCATTAATATCACCATTGGCCAGCTTGGTTATTGGGATTTCAGATGTGGTTCTGGTCATTTTCTATGTTTATTTGCCTTTTTGGTTCCTGCACATGTATCACTGCTATCACTTTTTCTGGGTTTCCCTGCCTTTGCTGTACATTGCTGACTGAAATGGTTTCTCTGTCCTGCAAATGTGCCTAGCTCGAGGTTTTCACTGGCGCTAATTTTCAGAGCTTTATTTCATGGCATTAGTGTGCATGGATCCACTCCCCGCCCACTCTACGCCCCTGGGGAGCCTTACTCCACCCTCTGGGGTGCCTTTCTCCTCGCTCTGCGCACCTCACCGCTGGAGACGTTATTGCGTGATACATGACGTTATTGCAGGGGTGATCCGGGAAACTACAGACCGGTGAGCCTGACATCAGTACCGGGAAATATGGTAGAAACCATCATAAAGAATAAAATTACTCAGCATGTAGATAGTCATGACCTAATGGGAGACAGCCAACATGGCTTTAGACAAGGAAGATCTTGTCTTACTAATCTGTTATGTTTTTTTGAAGGAGTGAATAATCAGGTGGACAAAGATGAGTCGGTTGATATTGTGTATCTGGACTTTCAGAAAGCCTTTGACAAGGTCCCTCATGAGAGACTTTTGGCAAAACTAAAGAGTCATGGGATAGGAGGCAGTGTACTATTGTGGATCAGGAACTGGTTAAAAGATAGAAAGCAGAGGGCAGGGCTAAATGGCCAATTTTCCCAATGGAGAAAGGTGAATAGTGGTGTACCCCAGGGATCTGTGCTGGGTCCGCTGCTTTTTGACATATTCATAAATGACCTGGAAAGTGGAATAACGAGTGAGGTTGTCAAATTTGCAGATGACACAAAACTATTTAAAGTTGTTAAAACCCAAGAGGATTGTGGAAAATTGCAAGAGGATCTTGATAAATTGGAAGACTAGGCATCAAAATGGCAGATGAAATTTAATGTGGACAAGTGCAAGGTTATGCACCTAGGGAAGAACAACCCAAACTATGGTTACACGATGCAAGGTTCCACATTAGGAACCACCACCCAGGAAAAAGATTTAGGCCTCATTGTGGATACCATGTTAAAACCCTCGGCCCAGTGTGCAGCGGCGGCCAAGAGAGCAAATAGAATGCTAGGTATGATAAAGAAAGGAATGGAAAATAAAACAAAAGATATTATAATGCCTTTATATCGTTCCATGGTGAGACCGCACCTTGAATATTGTGTGCAATTCTGGTCGCCGTATCTTAAAAAGGATATAGCGATTTTAGAAAAGGTTCAGAGAAGAGCCACCAAAATGGTAAAGGGGATGGAAGGATACTCCTATGTAGAAAGGCTAAAAAGGTTAGGGCTCTTTAACCTGGAAAAGAGACGGCTGAGGGGCGATATGATAGAAGTCTATAAATTAATGAACGGAGTGGAACGGGTAAACATAGATCGATTGTTTACCTTATCAGAATATAGAAAGACTAGGGGACATGCAATGAAGCTACAGGGTAAACTATTTAAGACTAATAAAAGAAAATATTTTTTCACTCAACGTGTAATCAAACTCTGGAATTTGTTATCGGAGGATGTAGTAAAGGCTGTTAGTGTAGCTGGGTTTAAAAAAGGTTTGGACAAGTTCCTGGAGGAAAGGTCCATAAACCATTATTAAGAAGGGACCCAGGATATCAATGCATGAAGCAATACAAGCATGTGGAACCTGTGTCCCTTGGGGAAACTGCTAGGTACGTATGACCTAGATTGGCCACTGTTGGAAACAGAATACTGGGCTTGATGGACCTTGGTCTGACCCAGTATGGCATATCTTATGTTCTTATGTCGCTGCTGCTACGTTAAGATGGTTTAGTGAACATACCCCATAAATTCTGTGGATTTTCAAACCTTTGATGCACTGAGCATGCCTCTTGTTGTTTTGGCTGGGTTTAACTCTTAGAGCAAAAGGTGGAACTATATCGCACATTGTCTATGAAATCCTAAATAGTGCCTGTAGTTTGATCATGTCTCTTCTATTAGTGCTAGTTAAGGAGGTTGAAAGGATTTTTTACAGATAAGGGCTTTGCCAGGATTCTTTATGACATGGTGAATGCCTAGCTTGATTATTGTAATTTGCTTTATATGGGATTACCTGACAAGACTATACACCATCTCCAGCTGGTTCAAAATACGGCAACTCAAGTGTTGACTCAGGCGGCCATTCAAGACTATATTTCGCCATTATTATCAGAATTTCACTGCCTACTGTTTCAAGATGTCAACATTGGTTTGAACGACTTGGGCCCGAGTAATTTGCAAATGTTCCTACAAAAGCATTCTATTTGGAGTTTGTGATCACAGGAGACAGCTTTGTTGGTGATTCCAGGTATGGGTGTGGGCCATACTGCAATGATTCAGATACAAGCTTAGATTATAAGTCATCTGGGTACAAGGGAATACTTACTGTACCTGAATATAGCTCACCTTGAGATACCTCATGAGCTAGATACAAAAACTGCAATAAATACAGAAAAGATGTGAACTAAATCCAAGATCCCTTTCACATTAGGAGGTCAATATTTAAAGCCATTTATGCATATAAATTCGTCATTTGTAAACTAACTGCCCTTGATAGTGTGTAAATGCATGTGTTGTTTAGGTTAAATGAAGAAAATAAAATATGCAGAAACTGATATACTAAGTTATGGATGGCTCTGTAGAAAAGGCAACATGAGTGTTGTTTTATTACGATAATGTAAACGTGATTTTCTGTGAATATTTTGCCTGAAGGTTTAAACAGAACTGCAGAATTTAACACCAAAAAAAACCTTAACTACACCTCTCTGAGGGATAGTATTCGGCCCTTGTACTTTAACTTGATAAGCATAATTAATTTAGCTGATTTGCATGACTCTTGAACTCACTAATAAAAAAGTTTGCAGGAGCAAAAGTATATATATAGAGACATGTTAAATGCTGCGATGGCCCATAGAAGTGAATGAGCAGTGGCAGCACATTAACTTTACTTAACGCATGTTAAAAACCCGTTTTGGACTAGTGTATGTCTTACAGACATAAGGTTTCCATACTTACTACTCAACTGTTTACTAATTAATGGTTATAAATTCAATCAAACTATGTTTAGCTATTATCGTTATGTCAAAAAGCGTTATATACAGATCTTTTTTGTTTGAGATATATTTAGTTTAATAGGTATTCAAAGTTTGCTGATTTTGACGGTACTGGTGGCTCAACATAAAAAGATGCTGTAATAGCTACTATTTTTCAAATAAAAGTATTTGTAGACTTTAGAAAATAGGTTTGGATAACTGTAAGTTACTTAGTGTCAGAGTTATTGGTGCATATATTGGCCTTGCATGTTTCTCATACGCTGTGCTAATATGTTTTCGAGACTAATTGGTGTCACACGTTCGGTTCTAGGTGTTTCAATGGTGCAATATCGACGCACTGCATCAGAGGTGTTTTCACGTATATCATATTCCGCCGTCAGAATGGACTGTTGACAAACTATATTATATCATAATAAGTGAAATGAAATGAAATGAAAGCTGCAGTTTCAAGAGTATCATACAGTATGTTTATGTCAATGAATATTGATACTGAATCATAACATTTCTGATCACTTGGAAGACGGACATTGGACCAATGCATGAAAAATATACACTGTGTGAAACTTCTATTTTCTGCAAAGTTTTAGTATTTTTTATTATTGCCTGTATTTCATAGTTGTTTGAGTGTAACAAACCTAATAAATCATCCAGAACAGAGAAAGAATATGCGAACTGTCCAAAATGGGTTAACCTTTAGTAAACATGCCCCGTAGTGAGCATCATTGCAATCACACATGCTGTCGACGTGTTTTTCATACACTAACGCTGCTGAGAAACGGCGGTGGCTTAATAGATCAGCCTCCTAGACTGCATGAGATTTTCCATACCAAAAAGCACTCACATGCAAAAGCAAGTGCAAATACCTGCAGATACTTTCCACGTGTCGCAAGTTTCAAAGGAAAATATGTGTGCTTTCGCTCTGAAAACTGATTCAGACTCCATTGCGTAAAATATACCTGCAGACTTTGTCCTAAAGCAGAAAGTTTGAAAATTGCTCCCTCAGTCTCATAACTTCATGGGAAATGCTTAATTACTTTCCCACAGTGGGATGCCAATTAGCACAAATTGCCATTTAAAGATATATGTGTAAGCTTTATATCTTTGTTCATATTTATAACAATTCTGCCGATATGCATGGGCCAAAACATGTGCTATAATAGTTTGGTCTTGCTGATTTTATAGCCTTTGTCAAATTGCATTTTCCCCTTTGTTTGCTATTGAATTTCCTTCGTCATGTCTAAGAACATACTTAAAGAATACTGTAAATAAAACACTGAGCTATGTGAAGAGCCTGCAAGCATGCTTGACCTTTGGCCTTTAGATTGCACTGATGTCATATCATGAACATGCTCCATCTGCTGTCTCCACCTATTTCCAGATGTTGCTGTCATCAGCAGCACAGCTTTCCATACCCAGAAAGTATTAATGGGTGTCATGTACATTATATAATGAAGTCAATAATAGAAACATAGAAACATGATGGCAGACAAAGACCATATGGCCTACAATATCTAGTCTGCCCTTCCATATCAACTACAATAGTTCCCATGTTTTTCCTTTAGAGATCTTCTGTGTTTGTCCCATGCTTTCTTGAATTCAGAAACTATTCTCGTCTCTACTACCTCCACTGGGAGACCATTCCATGCATCTACCGCGCTTTCCATAAAGAAACATTTCCACATATTACTCTTGAGTCCATCCCCTTTCACCCTCATCCTAAGTCCCCTCGTAGCAGAGCTCTCCCCCTGTACATTTATGCCATTAAATGTCTCTATCGTAATCTGCTCTATCCTGTCTTAACTCTTACGTATACATATGAAGATCTTTAAGCTTGTCCCCGAAATTTAAGAACACTAACCATTTTAGTGGCCACCCTCTGCACTGACTCCATGCTGAAGGTGCGGTCTCCAGAATTGCACAC
This sequence comes from Ichthyophis bannanicus, assembly GCA_033557465.1. Classification (NCBI taxonomy): domain Eukaryota; kingdom Metazoa; phylum Chordata; class Amphibia; order Gymnophiona; family Ichthyophiidae; genus Ichthyophis; species Ichthyophis bannanicus. The sequence goes on along the minus strand of CM066031.1, from coordinate 1,747,185,241 downwards.
AATACTCCAAATGAGGTCGCAACAGAGACTTATACAGGGGCACTATCACCTACCTTTTTCTGCTGGCCATTCCTCTCCCTATGCACCCAAGCATTCTTCTGGCTTTTGAAGTTGCCTTTTCTGCTGGTTTAGCTACTTTAAGATCATCAGAAAAAATCATGCCCAGGTCCCACCCTTCTTTTGTGGACAGAAGTATTTCACCCCCTACACTGAAGCCCTCCCTTGGATTTTTGCAGTCCAAATGCATGACCCATTTTTCAAGTTTAACTATATCCCTCCTCATGTTATCTATTCCTTCCTGGGTGTCAACTCTATTGCAGATTTGGGTATCATATGCAAAGAGGCAAACCTTACCGCAATATCACTAACAAAGTTGTTAAAAAGAATCGGACCAAGGACAGATACCTGCGGAACACCACTGGTAACATCCTTCTTCTCAGAGCGAACTCCATTTACCTGTACCCTTTGTTGCCTCCCACACAACCAATTTCTAACCCACTCAGTCACTTTAGGATCCATTCTTAGGGTGCTCACGGGCCATGCAACAGTTAAATATATTTGGACTATAGTGCAGCTGTCATATGTGCTTTACATATGCAGAATGATGACAGTGAGCGCAGCAAAGTGGGGGTGCATGTTCTAACAGCCGAGGTCTGGAGACAAGGAGTGTCAGCTATGTCCAACTTTGCTGGGTACAGTGAACCCTTGTCCGTCTATGTCCCCGATTCCACCATCGCAGGTGCATCTGGACGCGCAATTGCAGAATCGGGTCTAACTTGGCCCTGTCTTCCATTTGTCTATGCCCATGGGCCGCACATACAGGTTGTGGAATTGCGGTCCACAGGGGGTCACTTTTGAAGCCCTATTCGTGATTTGGATGTCCAAAAATGGGCATAGAAAAGTCTACAGACCCATTTTAGAAGCCATGTCTGTGGATGTCCCCAGTGTGAGGATGTTCAAGTCTGATCAGAGCTGTTATGGATGTGTGACTGATGTGTTCTGAGGAACCTGGTTGTCCTTGCCTGATCTCAGAAATGTCCTGGATGTGTGGCATCGCACTTAAGTTTAGACCTACTCCAGGCATGAACAGTGCTTATTCTGGCTGAGAAACATCCAGATGTGTAGAGAAGAAAGCGCTCCATCATCCCTAGTACTCAACATATTTTCAACGATAGCAGCAGCGGGATTTGATATTTTTGAGATCAGGCGGAGACTGCCAGGTTCTTGAGAATGCCCTCATTCTGACTTGGACATCTTCACCCTGAGGACATCCCAAGAGATGGCTTTTAAAATGGCTCTGGAGCCGTCTTTGTGCTTTGGATGTCTCTATGCCCGTTTTTAGACATCCAAAGCACAAATAGGGCTTTCAAAATGACACCCTATATGCATTTATAATGGCAGAGAGCTCAAAGTATGTAATTCTGCATAGTGTAAAAAGGATATTCATGTATAGTAATGATAATATTGTTACTCTTATTTGTGCCCTTCTCTTCAATTGCTAACTCCTAACTCCATGAAGCAAGAGGCAACCTCACATCTCAATGGTTGCAGCAAGGCCAAATTTACCTTCTTATTCATGCACATAGCATAGCCTAGTCTTCTGCCTTTATGAAGCCAACTCACTTTAGGGCTTGAGAAACATATATTCCTCTGCATGGATAACCTCATCCCCAGGGTAGAGAACTAATTATAAAACATCATTTTCTTCAAATGTGCACTATTTTCTTACATCACACATCCCCAAAGGAAGAAGTGAAGGACATGCCTGCTGACAGATTCTGTACTGTAGCATCACAGAGCCTTTCGGAATCCACCTAGCCGAGGGCAATAAATACAGAGGCGGACTCTCTTTCAAACTAAGAACAGATGTGTTTGACTTCAGGAAGTTGAATGGAAACTTACACCCACACAGCTACAGTTATGGTGAAGTTTCCACTTCTCCCCAGCATGCTCGAAGTGGCTGTATAAACAGATTTTGCTTTTTGTCACTTTACTACATTTTCTGTGTTTACTGATTTCCTGGATGAGTCGCAAGAGTCTCTCTCCCTCCCCACTGTAGTACAATGCAGTAACAATGGAAGCTTAATTTGTTGCTTAATTTCAGAAGGTTTTTGGGGTTTTGACCTCCTGGATGTCCTCCTATCCCCGCTGGGATCCATCATGGAACTATTTGGAGAGCACAAGTTCTTTGACAGGCTCATCTGGGATTTGATATACAGTATAGCGAGAAAGGGAACAGATAGCTTGGTGTCAAACAGGTCCCCAAATCATAGCCGAAATTTATAATAAGAAAATATTGCATGGCCTTTGGAAACATGTATAGTTGATATTGGTGATATGCAGGGCCGGTGAAAGGATACAAATTTCATTCCTAGCACTCCCCTGATCCTTCTGTCAGCCCCCATTGTCAGTGTCGCTACCCCTCTCTGGGATATGCAGAGGCAGAAAGCTTTTAAAATGGCATATGGCGCTTCCCATCACCTCCCGCGCTTCAGTGAAGTTCCTGTTTCTGCCCTTCCGATTCCACTTCCTTTTGCATGGGGGCAGAAGCAGCTAGTCCAACCACATCCACCTCCATACAACTAGGAAGTAGAATCAAAGGGGTCAGAAGCAGCAACAGCACCGCAGTACTGTTTTGAAAGCATTGCCGCCGCTGCTGCATGTCCCGGAGAGGGATGGCAATGGGCCACCCTCCAACCATAGCGCTTTAGGTGTCTGCCTAGTTCACCTGATGGTAGCACCAGCCCTGGTGATATGCCATGCATGAACAGAATCGGGCTTCAGCAGATATCAAAAAGGCAGCTATGCTGTTCATTTGCTGGGAATTCTGCTTTAGCGATGGTGCATTTGTATGCTTTTTCATTGCTCTAGATCAAGGGTTCTCAGCCCAGTCCTGGGGGCACACCTAGCCAGTCAGGTTTTCAGGATAACCATGATGAATATGCATACACTGCCTCCATTGTATGCAAATTTACCTCATGCATATTCATTGCAGTTATTCTGAGAACCTGACTGACTAGGTGCGTCCCAGGACTGGGCTGAGAATCCCTATCCTAGATTGATAGCATATTCCTGTATGAAGATGTTTCTACCAAACATGCAAATGCTGTGTGTGCCTTTGAGTCAATGCTGATTCCTGGTGACCCAGCATCTCCTGGGTTTTTTTGGCAGAAGTAGATTGACAAGCCTTTCTTCCAAGGCAATGGAGGGTTAAGTGACTTGACCAAGGTCACAAGGAGTGCTATTAGGAATCAAACCCTGCTTAAACCATTATTTCTCCATTCTGTTTACATTTTATCTGCATTTAGCTATTTTTAGGTTAGGTGTCTGGTTCTAATATGTCGGGCCACAAATCAGTCAGTTTGTAGGATGATTAATTTTGTCCATACTGTACCGTAAATTCCTTTGCAAAGTGTCCTTGGTTGCATTTCACTTTGGAATGAGTGCATGCAAACTAATCACATAAATGATGATTTAAGATTATGCTATGTTTGGTTTGCCGCTAGATTTAGACAGCTCTCCAGTAATGTGACAAAACAACCAAAGGGGAATACCAATACTCCCTGTCTGCTAAGGGTCCAGGTTTTAGCAATGATGCAGCAGAGCCAGGGATCTGGCTTCCAGTCCTGCTTAATACTGTTTCATGCAGCCAGGGCAGGAAATGGGTCCGCTGCACTCACAGGCCACAAAGGAAGAGTTTAGTTAACAGCCTTTCTGATCTGATATCTGCTACTCTCCCTAATAGCATCAGTGGAATTGACTCCATAAAAATGAAAGGGGTTTATGGGAGAAGATAAGGAATATTTTTCAGCCTAAACTCAATGATGTATGTAAGAAAATGGAGGAAGTTAGTACAATTATTTTCTTTAGGAGTACAGTTGAAGCACTGCGTGTACTGAAGATTTAGAGAAAAGCAGTCCATCTGTTATACATAGTTAAATAAAAAGAAAACAAAATGTTTGAAAGCTAGTCCAAAACCGTATTAAGTTAATCCAAGAACAAGGAAAACACCCCAGCTGCAGTCAAACAGCACACAGAAGAAGCAGGGAAAGAAGAAAACCTTGGAGGACAAACCTTTATTGATTGGTCAGCACAACACGTGTTTCGGCCACTTAGGCACTAGATAACAACTACTGTCAAGATGCTGATTGCTATTCATCCATTGTGCTCATGGCCTAAGTGGCCGAAACACGTGTTGGGCTGACCAATCAATAGAGGTTTCTCCTCCAAGGGTTTCTTCTTCCCCTGCTTCTTCTGTGTTAAGTTAATCCAACATATAGGTATCGTCTTCTTTTCCTTTTTTGCTTTTCTTTATATTTGACATCCTAAATTGTTAAGATAGCAAGAAAGCACGTCCCACATGGCAACTGGTTTTCTTCCATTGCACCTATAGACCTACAAGTTCAGCTGCTGTATTAAAAGCAGAAGAAAATGGAGGAATGGTTAAATACCAACTTGGTTCAACATAATCACCTTAATTTAAAATGATTTTGCACTGAGAGGGTAATTTAAAAAGCATTTGAGTACAGCAGTGCTTTACCCATGGAAGTGTTTTTGTTTTTTTGGGTTTTTTAAAATAGAATTGACTTCCTGGTAAACGTATGAGCAGAATCCTTTTATCTGGAGCCTTTCAAGCTATTACTGGGGCAAAGGGCAGGGTTTCATTTACACATACAGTTTCAGTTTTTAAAAGACCCCTGCGGCATCAAATAGCAGCCGTGGGATGCAGGGGTGCAGAAGGTGCCAGGCAGGATAGGGTTAAAGTGGCAGGGGGCGGAGGGACAGAAGGACGGGCCCTAAGGAGACCTCTTTAATCGTCTGCAGGACCAGGGTCGCCCTCTTGCTTGTCCGGACAAAGCCAGCTCAACAGCTTCCCACCTGCCCACCCACCCACCCCACACATTTGTTGCAGCATGGCAGCCGTAATTAAGGTCACGAGACAGGGCACAGAGCCATGCAAGGGAACAAAAAGGGGAGTGGCCCAGAGGGAATTGTCCTCCCTCGTGCAGGGCAATGGGCCGCAGCAGGGACAGTGGGTGGACAGCAACACCCCCACGTTCCCCAAGCTTGCACGGCATGGGGGAGGGGCATATCTCCGCCACAGGAGCGAGCGGCTCTGAGCCGACCTTTGACAGGTCAGGATTGGAGCTGGGAGGTACAACCCCTGCTGCGATGAGGATAAGGCACACTTTGACGGCTTGCTTTACCCTGGTACCATGGCTTAAGTGATGGTCAAGGCTGATAGAAAGAAAAGGGGCGGGCTTCAAACCTCCCGGCACCAAGGCTGTGTGTCTCTCATGAACCCGGTTATTAAGATATAGAAGTTGATAGCTCTAAGTTGGAATTGTAGAGTTGCACTAGTAGTACATATGAGTTGTATTTTGATATTTTATGGTTATGTAATGTATGCTATGCTGCAGCCAAGAATACCAATAAACTAACCGTGATTGGATATCGAAAGGAACCTTGGTATCATTGAAGAAACGGCGGGGGAGGGGGATACTGAGGAGACGGGGCTATCCTCTTGCCAGACTGAGTCTGCATGTACATTTTCCTGAAAAATCCTGCACATTTTAACAGGCCTCGATAAGTCCTGGTAGATTTGCTGGGGTAATTTTCCAAGGGAAAGTACTGCACATGCACACTTTTGCAAGGAGGTATGACGTTTGGATGTAGAAACTATCAGTGGATTTTGCACTCTGAAAATTGTTCTCATGGAGTGTAAATTTGTAACAGGTCACCGTCGTGTGAAGGCTATGCAAGCAGATATTTTTAGCCTATTTCATAAAGACATAGAGGGGCCCTTTTACTAAAGTGCTAACTATCAATAGCACACAAAATCAAGGTGCATTAAGTGCAAAGCTACAATGTTACCCGTCAGGGGCGTGGACAGCATTTCCCCAGCAGGTAATACGTGGTGCCATATGGTAGCTTGGGGTGGTATTTCCACGGGTGCAGTTAACTCCACCTTTAGAGGTACAAGTAATTGTACCACTGCTAAGTACAAGACACAGAGTTAACATGCAGTGTTTACCCCCATGCTAAATGCATGGCTCTTACCATGTCTACTCTCCACCCCTAACCCGCACATTTAGAAGTTCATCGTGCGATCCACAGCACAGAAATTAGCCCATGCTAACTGTGATGGCCCCGCAGTAACAGTTACTGCAGGCTACAGCATATGGTTACTGAGTGTCAAAACCCATGTCTTATATAATATTAGTGGTAAACTGGCAGAAATAGAAGGGAAATGGAAGTCATGGACATTCACACCTGCTCCCAAGCAGACATAAATGTTAGAGCATAAAGTCCACACATACAGGTATCTTTTACAAAATACGCCTATAAATCACAAGTCTGCCTGTACTCCATGCAAACTCTACCCCATGTCAAAGGACATGCCTTCTTGTCACTGCAGGCCAGTCCACCAGCCAGTAGAAAGATTTTCAATTAGCAAGGCCATTCCACCTATGCCCTGAGCTTTGAGCATGCATTGCTCAAAACTAACTGATGGAAATGGAAAGGAGCCCAAACTTATCAAAGATTTGAAAAAGATTCGACCAGGAAATCCTGCTGAAACATCTTATCTGCATCTAAGGCCATGATTAGGTCAACAAGGTTTATTTTTCAGCTTCTGAAACTCTGTCATTTGCATCTAAAGCAGCAAATCAATTTTTCAGCAGTTTTTAAATTAGAGTGGTATATTCTCAAGGTCATATTTTGCTACATTCATGAGTGGCTTGCTCTTTTTAAACTTTAGCTTGAGTTTGCATACTAGTAGTTGGTGATCTGTACTATAGTTAGCTCCAGGTTTTGTCTTTGTTGATGTCTTTGTTGTTGTCTTCCACAGATGTAGTCAAATTGATTTCTGTTCAATCCATTGGGTGAAGTCCATGTGTACAGTCAGTGCTTAAGTTGCTGGAAGATGTTTGAGACAAATATATCATTGGTCTTGCAGAATTCTATTAGTGTTTCTCCAGCTTCATTTCTGTTGCCAAGTCCATATTTTCCAACCACTTTGCCTTGTTTGTTGTGAACTTTTGCGTTCCAGTCACCCATGACTATCAGGATATCCTGTTTGCATGTTCTGTCAATTTCAGCTTGTTCATAGAACTCATCAACGTCTTCCTCTTCTGCATCTATTGTTGGGGCATATACCTGAATTATAGTTGTTTTGATGGGCTTTTCTCATAGATGAATAGAAATTAAGTGTTCGCTGACTGCATTGTATTTCATTACAGTTCTTGCAAGTTTTTTCTTGATTATAAATGCAACACCATTTCTTCTTTGTCTTTCATTTCCAGCATAGTAGACCATATGATCATCAGATGCAAAGTGCCCAAAGCCAGTCCATTTCAGTTCACTGACACCCAACAGATAGAATTGTATGTGTTCCATTTCATTCTTAACCACCTCCAACTTCCCTTGGTTCAGGCTTCGTATGTTCCATGTCCCAATATGTAAGACATCTTTGCAACTTCTGACTCTCATTTCATGCGCAGCTACATCAACAGATCCAACTATATCATAAATGCTGGCTTTACTTTGAGAAGTCATCAGCTCATCCCCAGTAGCCATTTGAGTGCCCTTCAACCTGCTGACTCATCTTCCAGCACTATAGTGCAATTTGTTTATGTTTATGTTTATTTAAAAACTTTATATACCGCCCATTACATAGTGTCAGAGCGGTTTACACAATTAAAAAATTAGAAATTAAAAAGAGCTATACAAAGATTTGACTTGTTCAAGCCATGGTATTTTCAATAACATCATATGGATGTGAAAGCTGGACAGCGAAAAAGACAGACAGGAAGAAAATTGATGCCTTTGAATTATGGTGCTGGCAGCGAATACTGTGTATACCATGGTCTGCCCGAAGAACAAAGCAGTCTGTACTAGAGGAGATCAAACCTAAGCTTTCTTTAGAAGCTCAGATAACAAGACTTCGACTTTCATACTTTGGACACATCATGCGAAGAGAGAGATCATTAGAGAAAGACATCATGCTTGGCAAGATAGAAGGTCAACGCAAAAGAGGAAGGCCAGCAATGAGATGGATCGATAGAATAACAGCAGCTACGGGTACCAGTCTGTCAACAATGAGCCACCTGACTGAAGACCAAACACAATTTAGGATAGCTATCCAGAGGGTCGCCATGAGTCGACTCCGACTTGACGGCACTTAACAACAACAACAACACATAAAATGCTGCAGGAAAAAGAAGAGGAAATGTGAACGCCAATAATCGTATTCATAGGAAAAAAAAGGACAGAACCAGGAAAGAAGAAAGAACAGAGAAATAGTAAGAAGGACAAAACAAACAGAGAAGGAAAGGGTGGGAGAGGGTGGGAGAGGGAACTGAGAGGTTGTTAATTTACTTTTTAATTTCTTGGGGGAGTAAGAGAGGGAGGGGGAGGAAGATCAAAGGCTGTGCAAAAGAGGTGAGTTTTCAGTTGGGCTTTAAAAGATTTGAGAGAAGAATCCATTCGGAGGGCGGAGGGGAGTGAGTTCCAAAGCCGAGGTCCAAGGAAGAAAAAAGCGGAGGATCGAGTGGACTCTAGGTGGGCCTGAGATGGAGAGGGAAGAAACATACGATTAATGTGAATGGAGCGAAGGGAACAGTGAGGGGTGTGCAGATGTACCTGATTGGCGAGATAGAGAGGGATACCAGCATGAATAGTTCTGTGTACAAAAATAAGGATTTTAAATTGTATACGGTATGTGATGGGTAGCCAGTCCTGATGAAGAAGGAGGGGAGTGACATGATCAAAGCGGGATGCGTGGGTGAGGATGCGGCCAGCAGTATTCTGAACACGCTGAATGCGAGAAAGCTGGGATTGGGGAAAACCGGCCAGACAAACATTGCAATAATCAAGATGTGAGAGAACTAAGGAGAGAAGTAGAGTAGCCATAGAGGAAGAAGAAAGGAAAGGACGGACAGCGCGGAGTTGCTTTAGGGAGTAAAAAGAATGTTGAACCATAGTTGAAATATGATCCTTGAATGTAAGAGCAGAGTCTAGAGTGACACCCAGATATCTAAGGGAGGTGACCAGAGGGATGGGTGTAGAGAAGAGCAAAGGCGTAAGAGGAGGAGGGGGACATCCAAAGGGGAACCAAATCGCTGAAGTTTTTGCAAGGTTGATTTAGAGGAGATCCAGGAAGCAACAGAGGAAAGACAATTATTGAAGAGAGTAATATCTGGATTAGAAGAGTCAGTGTGGTAAAGAAGAAAAATGTCATCAGCATAGTAGTGGGCAGAGACACCATGCTGTTGGACTAAGAGAGTGAGGGGAGCCAGAAAGATATTGAAAAGAATAGGGGAGAGGACAGAACATTGGGGTACACGACAAGGAAGGGGAGTGGAAGGAGAAGAAGCAGAGCTAGATAGTACAGAGAAAGAGCAACATGAGAGGAAGGAACGAAACCATTGAAGGACCAAACCAGAAAGGCCGGCATCCTGAAGGCGAAGCGAGAGAGTGTGGTGATCTAAGTCAAAAGCAACGGAAAGATCCAGTGAAACAGTGAGAGAAAGAGAACCATGGTCGTGAGCAATGTGACTATCCATTGGGTTTTCATTACAAGATGCAGAAGTAGATTTGCCAGGCCTTTCTTCTGCGCAGTTAATTCCAGTGTTGCATTTGTCACAGAAATGTGATCCTCCGTTTACAATACTGTCCCATTCTGCTGCTGTCCAGAAATCTGGTAGTCTTTCTTTATCCAGACACTCATTAAGAGGCATGTTTACTAAATGTTAGCGGAAGTTAACATTATTCAAATAATTATGCAAATGAGGCCCCTTATGCAAACGAGTCTCCGCACATGCCCCCCCCCCCCTCTTCTTGGGCCGCCCCTGAATGAGATAGATCTACATGCACTTCCAATATATGCAAATCTATCCCATGCATATTCAATGTGGATAACCTAAATTCTGACTGGCCTGGGGGGTCCCAGAAGACTGGATTGAGAATCACTGCTCTAGAGGGAATTACAGTTGAAGAAAGCATTTTGGCTCCCATGCAGAGATGCAAATAGTGGGATCGCCAGGTCCGCATGCTGCCTCCAAATCTCCCTGCATACACAGAGCCACATTGCGGGAACTGCTGGACAAGGACGGGAGGGGGCAGCGACTGGGCGGATAGTGGGTAGAGTGGAGGTGGGCCTACGACCCAGACATACAGGCCAATTCAGGTCACAGCCCTGTATGTCCGGTTTGCAGGAGATGGATGGGAGACTTATTCACCAGCACAGAGATGAGCGGCCGCAGGGGGATCAACTCTGCCCAATCCTGGCCATGGCAGGGCCCACTGGGAGTCAGGTGGAGAGTAAGAGCAGATTCACCATTGGTGCAGGGTGTCGGGACTCCTGCTGGGTGTCCTGGTGCCATGGCAATGGGGTTGGCTGTGCGTGCAGTGGGCTGGACATCTCCCAAAGCAGAATCAGGTCATGTCTGGCCAGTCTAGGTGCCCAATTCTGTGCTCACAGGAATCTCTAGCTCCCATGGGTGCAAAATTGGGTACAAATTCGGGCCGTCCATGTTTTGGACATCCGGGCAGCCTGGTCGTGCCTCTTCCTGCATCAGGCTCTGCATGAAAACCTATTTGAAACTTATCAGGTCCATGACTTTTCCTAGCAGGGAGGGAACGACTTTACTGATTTCCGAATATAAAACTGGACTGCAAACATATTGATAAATCTGTTTGGGACTTATGGACCTTCCTTAATTCAACACAAGAATTTAGTTTCAGAAAGACAAAGAGTAGAAGTGCCTGAGAAAATTAGAACTGAGGTCAGATGGTAAGTTTGCTAAGGCCCTGAAGGTGTGTGTCACCACAGATAGAAGTTTATGATTTCCAAAGACTGAGAATTCTGGCAGGGCTTATGCAACGATATGAGGCACCCTAGGCAAACATTCTGCTGCCCCCTGCTCCTTCCTCCACTACCATTGCCGCCACTGTTGCCCCTCTCCAGGATTTGCCACTTCCATCCTCATACAAACAGGTAGTCTGCATCGGAGGGAGTGGCAGCAGAAACAGCATGCAGTGTTATAAGTTTTGGCAAGTGCTGCATTGCTGTTTAAAGTCATTGCCATTGCTCCGGGTCCCGGAGAGATATGTTAATGAGTCACTCTTGGACTGCTGCCACTCTAGGCACCGGCCTAGTTCACCTAATGGTAGTGCCAGCCCTGTATTCTGTCTAGTAAAGAACAAAGTTTGTTTCCATATTCAGATCTTTTCCTGGTATAACTAAGAGAGATTTCAATCTGAGATCTCTGCAAAATCTTATCTCTAGTGAGATGCAGGAATCTAAGCATGATGGGAGATCCAGGGCTCTAAGCATGATGGGAGAGGTATTTTTAATGGCAGGTCTTTAGCTTTCATATCTGCCCATTTAATTATGTTTCTTGCTTCTTATGTTGCTATTGGTGACTTGTACTATTATGTGATATTCTAGAACTGCGGTTCTCAAACCAGTTCTTCGGGTACCCTCAGCCAACTGGGTTTTCAGGAGTCATAAGATATGCCATACTGGGTCAGACCAAGGTCCATCAAGCCCAGTATTCTGTTTCCAACAGTGGCCAATCTAGGTCATATGTACCTAGCATTTTCCCCAAGGGACACAGGTTCCACAATGCTTGTATTGGTTCAAGAATTGATATCCTGGGTCCCTTCTTAATAATGGTTTATGGACCTTTCCTCCAGGAACTTGTCCAAACCTTTTTTAAACCCAGCTACACTAACAGCCTTTACTACATCCTCCGGTAACAAATTCCAGAGTTTGATAACACGTTGAGTGAAAAAATATTTTCTTTTATTAGTCTTAAATAGTTTACCCTGTAGCTTCATTGCATGTCCCCTAGTCTTTCTATATTCTGATAAGGTAAACAATCAATCTACGTTTACCCGTTCCACTCCGTTCATTAATTTATAGACTTCTATCATATCTCCCCTCAGCCGTCTCTTTTCCAGGTTAAAGAGCCCTAACCTTTTTAGCCTTTCTTCATAGGAGTATCCTTCCATCCCCTTTACCATTTTGGTGGCTCTTCTTTGAACCTTTTCTGAAATCGCTATATCCTTTTTAAGATACAGAGACCAGAATTGCACACAATATTCAAGGTGCGGTCTCACCATGGAACGATATAGAGGCATTATAATATCTTTTGTTTTATTTTCCATTTCTTTCCTTATCATACCTAGCATTCTATTTGCTCTCTTGGCCGCTGCTGCACACTGGGCCGAGGGTTTTAACATGGTATCCACAATGACGCCTAAATCTTTTTCCTGGGTGGTAGTTCCTAATGTGGAACCTTGCATCGTGTAACCATAGTTTGGGTTGTTCTTCCCTAGTTGCATAACCTTGCACTTGTCCACATTAAATTTCATCTGCCATTTTGATGCCCAGTCTTCTAATTTATCAAGATCCTCTTGCAATTTAATACAATCCTCTTGGGTTTTAACAACTTTAAATAGTTTTGTGTCATCTGCAAATTTGATAATCTCACTCGTTATTCCACTTTCCAGGTCATTTATGAATATGTCAAAAAGCAGCGGACCCAGCACAGATCCCTGGGGTACACCACTATTCACCTTTCTCCATTGGGAAAATTGGCCATTTAGCCCTACCCTCTGCTTTCTATCTTTTAACCAGTTCCTGATCCACAATAGTACACTGCCTCCTATCCCATGACTCTTTAGTTTTGCCAAAAGTCTCTCATGAGGGACCTTGTCAAAAGCTTTCTGAAAGTCCAGATACACAATATCAACTGACTCACCTTTGTCCACCTGATTATTCACTCCTTCAAAAAAACATAACAGATTAGTAAGACAAGATCTTCCTTGTCTAAAGGCATGTTGGCTGTCTCCCATTAGGTCATGACTATCTACATGCTGAGTAATTTTATTCTTTATGATGGTTTCTACCATTTTTCCTGGTACTGACGTCAGGCTCACCGGTCTGTAGTTTCCTGGATCACCCCTGGAACCCTTTTTAAAAATTGGTGTTACATTGGCGATCCTCCAATCTTCAGGTATTAGATATGATTTTAATGATAGTTCACAGATTACTAATAGCAGGTCTGCATTCTCATATTTCAGTTCTTTCAACACCCTTGGATGTATACCATCTGGCCCAGGTGATTTGCTACTCTTCAGTTTATCTAATAGTTGTAATACATTTTCCCGATGTATCGATATTTCCTTCAATTCTTCCGCACCTTTAAATACCACTTCAGTCATGGGTAACATCCCTACATCTTCCTCAGTAAAGACCGATGCAAAGAATTCATTCAGTCTCTCCGCTATCGCCTTGTCGCCTCTTAGTGCTCCTTTAACCCCTTTATCATCTAATGGACCAACTGACTCTCTCACAGGTTTTTTGCTACGAATGTACTTGAAAAGGTCTTTACTTCGCGTTTTTGCTTCCGCGATGAATATGCAGGAGATAGATTTGCATGCACTACCTCCAGTGTATACAGACCCTTCTTAGGCATACTGCATTTATTATGGATATCTTGAAAACCAGACTGTTGGGTATGCCCCGAAGTCTGGGCTGAGAACCACTGGTCTAAAAGGAAGCATTTTCCATAGGATGAGATACTGTATGAAACTGAAGGGAGGAAGGCTCAAAAGGAGTGTGAGAAAAACCTTTCTGTTGAGAAGGTAATGAGGAGGTGACAGGAGCCAAATTCAAGCATGTTGTCAGTATGCTAGAACCCCTTCAAGTCCACCGCCCTTTGGTTTCTCCTTCAGTGCTCCCTCACCCATCCTATCCCCCACCCTGACCACCACCCTAATCCCTCTCGTCTCTTCCCTCCATTACCTTGGGGTCATGCTGGACTCCTCACTCACCTTTCACCAGCATATAGTCCTACTCATCCACCGTTCCTTTCTTTCCCTATGCCAGATCCGTGCCATTCATCTTTTTTTCTCCCCATCTTCCCTCATCACTCTTGTACGGTCACTTATCATTTCCAGACTTGACTATTGTAATATCTTTCTGGCAGGCCTCCTCCAATATCAACTCCATCATTTGCAGCTTGTCTAGAATACAGCAGCTCGTCTTCTCACTCAGTCCTCCCCGTCCGACCACATCACTCCCCTACTCATGCGCCTTCATTGGTTCCCCATCAAATCCAGGTTTGTTTATAAGATACTCACGATATCTCACAAATTTCTATATACCGGTGCCCCTCAGTACCTAGCCAATCTTATTTGTTTCCAGCCCTTCCCTCGCCCTCTCCGGTCTGCCCACAGCAATCGACTTTTCCTTCCCTCCCCAGCACAGGCCTACCTCATACTCACCCGCCATTCCGCATTCTTTTTCCTAGGCCCTGCCCTCTGGAACTCTCTCCCGCATGCCCTCCGTACCGAAATTTCCTTCCCTCGCTCAAGAATATGCTCAAAATCCATCTCTTTCACCTTGCTTTCGACCTCCCTCTCCCCGACCCCTAGGTTCCCCTCTTCCCTTCCCACTGACTCCCTTATCTCCTTCCACCCCTCCCTCATACAACTGGTGCTTCTGTCTCTCCTCTTCTATCTGTTCCTCGGCCTGTCACTTTCCTGTCTAAACCATGGCGTTCTCTTCTCTCTTTGTTCTCACCTGCAGTCTGTATTATTGTACACCACCATGACGCTTTTGCCTGGGCAGTATATCAAGTGCTAAAATAAAAATTAGGATAAAGATAAAGATCCCACACTCTACTACCCAATCCCTTCGCTCTATTCATACTAACCGCCTTCATCTTCCTGCAGTCTCTAAAGCTCGCTATTACTCAACCAGGTAATCAGCTTTTTCTCGTCTACTCTTGTCCCCTATCTGCTTTGCCTTTTCATTTGGAGTTCTTTTCTCTCTTTTTATAATTTTTATATTGTAAACTGCTCTGATGTTTGAAGGGCGGTATAGAAAGTCCTAATATACCATAAACCATAAACCATACCTGTCCACTTGCATTGGGAACTCACAGAATTTCTGTTCTTACTTGAGTTCAGGCAGTTTGTTGATTTTTGCCTATTCTGAGTTGCTGTTAGGCAAGTAGTACATTTTCTCAAAGCTGTCAGTAGATCTTGTTCAATGAGTATCAGTAGCTCTACATCATCAGCATAAATACAGATTTTTTTGTCCGTCAAATGAAACAGCTCAGCTAGAGGCTTGAGGTAGATATTAAATAAAACAGGTGACGGTATAGATCCCCGTGGCATCCCGTAGTTCTGTGTCCAAGGTGATGTTGTGGAGTTGCTGAATAACATTGACTGCAACAGGATTTGAACTGCAAATACTTTCCCAAGCATGCTTGGGACGTTATTGTGCAGAGGACAGAGAATTAGAGATCAGACATAATCTATCGCTTCACTGTGGGCAAAATGAGTTGGGGGTGTGTTTCCTCATGACAGGAAAAGAACACTTATGTTTCTCTCTTTTTATTCACATTGTGACTGTTGATCAGAGCAAATTGGAGCCTGCTGTTCCTTTCCTTATGATGTCTTAATTACAATCCCTGTAATAAGAAAGCATGGTTTTTAAACTATCCATATTTTAAGAAAACCTAGAATATGTACAAGCAACAGGTCTCTTGGAGGTTTACCTGTGAGATATAAGTAAGCTTGCCTGGGGCTTTTCCTTAATAATAGAAGTATACTTGTTTTTTTGTTGTTGTTTTTTTTAATGCAACCAGGCATTATAACAAAGGATTCATTGTGGAAATTGGAGCCTTGATAGAACAGTGCATCAGTGAAGAGCTCTCCTGAGAGTTACATGGCATGCCTTAAAAATCAAGACAAACAAAAACTAGTGTTGGTAGATTGATAGGATCACCACTTTGCTCTTTTCCTTTTGGGCTGAAGATTGGAATTTTGATGGGGAACCATATTAACTATTCAAAGGTCAAGAAGTTGACCTGATTTACTAATTAGTGCACACTATCAAGGGCTAGGAAGTTGCTCAGTACTGGCACAATACGGATAGGGCAAAACTAAGGGTAAGGGAGCCACAGGAGTCTGCTGGTCAGTTTTTTGTAATAGCACCATGGTTTGTTTTGTTTTAATTAGCTGAACTTTGGTGCTGATTTTTCTTATCCTAGAAGTTACAGGAAATGGAATCTTAAAGCACCAAATGTCTTGTAAGAGTTTCATGTGTATTTTTCCTTGGTCCTTAAATCTGCCTCATATTAGATAGTCAGGTAATCAGTTAGCACTTTAGTTTTAGCCATGCTGACAATCAGAATTTTAAGTCAAACCCTAACAAGGATGTACAAAAAGTAAAAACCTTTCTTTGGACTTAATATACTCAAATATAGAACTTAGATGTAGCATGACCTGGAAAACTACTAAAATCTTCTAATCACCATCTGTGCCCTTCAACCAATAATGAGCCCCTAAATTCCTTCTGGGCCAAAGCCTTCACACAGCCTCAATTGTGCACATCCAAAATACCAACATCCCCTAGACCAGCAAAATGTTCTGGAATCCCAACAATCACCCTTCATCCACTCATCAACTAAGTGTAGGCATGCCATTTTTATTTTATTATTTATTTACTACACACTTATATACCACTGCTTCCAGCGATCAGCAGCGGTTTGATTCATCTTTGGGGATAGCCAATCAAGACTTGGAGGGGGGGTGGTATATACATAGATCTGAGGTCACAGCACACATGATTAGCGTTTTCGGGGATGAATCATACGTTCTTACATTTATATACATATTTACATATTTAAACATATAGCAGTTTTACAATTCCCTCGCAGTTGATGGTCATAGTTGATTGTAATGAATTCGGAATAAGTGGGTTTTTAGCTCTTTCCTGAATTTGGTGATGTCCTTGGTCAGACGCAGCTCACAGGGGAGTTGATTCCAGAGAGTAGGCGCAGAGAATGAGAAAGCTCTACGACTCGTACTTGTTTTCACTGTTCTGATGTTGGTGGGGACTTGCATGGTTCCTGAGTTGATGGTTCTTCTGTACCTATTTGTAGGTTGCATGCTGATAAGTGAGGATAGGAATGATGGGGATACGTTGTTTGTTAGTTTGAAGGTGGTCACTAATATCTTGTATTGTATCCTGGCTGCAATTGGAAGCCAGTGTAGCTCTATTAAAATGGGGGTAATGTGTTCAGCAATGCTTGTTCCCATTATGATCCTGGCTGTTACGTTTTGGGCCATCTGAAGGATATTTAGCGATCTTTTAGGCAGACCTTGTAAGATGGCATTACAGTAATCTAGGTGCGGTATAATGAGAGCTTGTGCTACCGACCGAAAATCACCAGGTTCTATTATTTTCCTTAGTGGTTGTAACACTCTCAGTTTATGGAAGATGGCTTTATTCGTTTTGCGTAGGTGTGTCTCCATTTTTAGGTTGCAGTCGAGTGTGACTCCTAGATATTTGATTTCATTCTTCATGTTGTACGTGTTATTGCACAGTGTGATTGTAGGGGGGGGGTTGAAGTTTGGTTTACTGGATATGTACATGACTTCAGTTTTCTTATGGTTGATTGTCATGTTGTTTTTCTGTAGCCAGCCTAACATCTCATCCAGGCAATTTTCGAGCTGTATATGTTGAGGATCGGCAGTATCCAGTTGTGTATAAAGCATAATATCGTCTGCATAGATGTGGTATTTAATATTATGCCTTTTGAAGATGTCGCAGA
The DNA here is from genome assembly GCA_033557465.1 of Ichthyophis bannanicus. Classification (NCBI taxonomy): domain Eukaryota; kingdom Metazoa; phylum Chordata; class Amphibia; order Gymnophiona; family Ichthyophiidae; genus Ichthyophis; species Ichthyophis bannanicus. The sequence goes on along the minus strand of CM066031.1, from coordinate 1,747,167,602 downwards.
GGGGTCGCATGTAAATGTTGAACAGAAGTGCCGAGAGGGCAGAACCCTGGGGTATGCCTTGTGTTTGTGAGAAAGGTTCAGCATTTTCACCATTGAATTGTACTTGTGGCCTTCTGTTTGTTATGTATGAGGAGAACCATTTGAGGGGGGTCCCCACAATTCCTATAGATTCTAGTTTGTTGAGGAGGATCCCATGGTGTACTGTGTCAAAGGCGGCAGAGACGTCAATGAAAATGAGTATAAACATTTTCTTTCTGTCTTCTAGGCCTTGGAGGAGGTTGTTCATTAGTGCTATCAAAAGCGTCTCCACTCCATGGTTTCTTCTGAACCCGTATTGCTGTTCATCTAGGGTATCACAGTCATCTAGATGCTCTTGTAGCTGTATGAGCACAGCTTTTTCGATGATCTTTGCGAGGAATGAAATGCTGGAGATGGGGCGGTATGATGTCGGATCTTCCTTATTGAGTGAGTTGTTCTTTAGGATTGGTCTTATTATAGATTGCTTCAGTTGGTCAGGCATTATTCCTTGATTTAGTGACTGGTTTACGATGTGGGATATTTGCTGGTTGATCTCTTTTTTTGCTGCCTTTATCCATGCTGTTGGGCAGGGGTCGAGTGGGGAGGTGGTGGTATTTATGGAGGTTAGTATGTTGATGGCTTGTTGCACATCGATGTTGCGGAAACTACTCCACATCTGTTTATTCTCCACTTCTGTACCTTGGCATTGTGTGTCTATATGGAGATTGGGGTTGGCTGTTGTCAGCTTGCTTGCGTAGTGGTTTGCAAGTGTTTGTGGATTTATGTGGCAATCTTGATGTTCTGGAGTGGCTGTTTTGGTTAGTGATTTAACTAGTGCAAAGAGTTCACGTGGTTTGTTGATGGCTTTGCTTAGAATGTTGGTATGGTGTATCCTTTTTGCTGTGTTTACTTCTTCCTTGTATTTTGATAGGAGGTTGAGGTACACCGATCTGAGCTCGATGGATTTGGTTTGTCTCCACCTTCTTTCATGTTTTCTAAGGTCTCTTTTCATTCTGGTCAGTGTTATGTTGTACCAAGGTTCTGATTTTAGTTTGGCTGCATTTGGTGTATGGTTCTCTTTAGGGATCGCCATGGCCTGAATTCCGGTATCCCAGCTACTTGTTAATTCATTGAGGTCTGTTTCATCCAGGTCTATGTGGGATTTGATGGTCTTGATGAGACATTCCATATTTGGTTTGTTAAATCTTCTTTGTTGGAGAGGTGCTCTTTTTGCCTTGGTGTCTTTGGACAGGGTAGGAAGCTTTATCTGCATATTGATTTGGTGGTGGTCCGACCAGGGTAGTGGTATGATCTCTATCAGAGGCTTCTCGCCGTTGGCCTGTTTTCCTGGAGGAGCGAAAACCATGTCCAGTGTGTGACCCTTTTCATGTGTGGGCTCTGTTATTAGTTGTTGGTACCCTAACTGGGTCATAGCCTCCAGGAAAGTGTTTGCGTGTGTGGCTGTCATTGATGTTAGGTTTAGGTCTCCTAGTATGATCTGGAATTTTTTTGGTTGCGTTGAGGATATGTTTTCTAACGCTGAGGCAAGTATCTCATGCTGTGGCGAGGGGGGTCTGTATATTAGGCAGATGGATACTGCAGTGTTTTCCACCTTTAGTAGGTCAATGTCTGTGTTTGAATTCTGATATGTACTTATGAGCTGCAGGTTGTCTTTAGCTATTATGAGGATCCCTCCACCCTTTTTGTGGGCTCGGGGACAGTTCTATAGGTTGTATCCAGGTTTGCTGATCTGGTTTAATATGGCTGCATCGGTGTTGGTGACCCATGTTTCAGTTATACATAGTATGTCCGGTTTCTCATCTGTGATGATGTCATGGATTATGTGGGTCTTGTTCCTGATTGAGCGGGCATTGATGAGGGTGATATTACATGTTTCATGCAGTTCTTGCTTAGCCTGGTTATTAGCGGTTTGCGTCAGAGGTTGGCTATGTATGTGGGCCGCTGTTGCTTTAGGCCTATGGCGTCTCCGATTTCTTGTAGGACTATTAGTGTAGGCACTGTGTTTGAGTGGGTATGTTCCTGCGTCTATGTTTTGGTGGTATGGTGTGAGTAGGAGCGGTTGTGGTATTTGTATGGTGTAGAGGAGGTAGAGTGTAGTGCATAATTGTGTTTGATATAGGTTTGGATTGAATGTGTAGGCATGGATTAGTGTGAATAGGCATATACCGATGTATAGGATTGGTGTCTTCATTTTATAGCTAATTGATGTACCTTTTCAATGTTATTTGGTCTGCCAATTATGTTTGCACCCTTGGTGACTATATTTGCAGTAATACCAAGTTTAGGGATCACAAGTAAATGTTGGAGTGTCAAGAGTAGCAGGCGTAAGTTCCATAGATATGTAGCAGTATCGGTAACAGTAAGAACATTGGTATTACTATGTAGCCTGGTATAAACAAATAGCACTATGTAGCAATTTTGGAACAACTCTATGTAGCAGCTCTATTTAGCATTGTAAACACGTGGCACAATATTATCTGTCTATAGCAACACAATAATAGCTGTGTAAACAACCGGTATAGCTATTATCTCTGGTAATTATGTTGCAACACTAAGTATCAGTATAAACAAAATCGCATAGAAGTAGCAGTATCAACACAACAATAGCAGCACAATAGTAATAGTAGGACCAACCGGTGTGACCTTTAGCTTTGGTAACAGGGTAGCAATATTATCAACATTAGCAACCTTTGTATTTATAAGTAGACAAATCTACTTATTAATACTGGTGACCTAGGTCAGTAACAAGGCTTTTACACATTAGCCCTTTTCTGTGCCATGGCTTGCTAACCACAATGTCCCTGCTTATGGGGGTCATAGTGCAGTGTCAGCTCGCCGCAAAGACAGAAATAGTAGAACCCCACTCCTGCCTCTAATAAAAGTCACTAACCCTGCTATTTGGCTATCCACAGGTGGCCTTTCCTGGTAACCATCTGTTGAGAATGCACAGCCCACCACAGTATCTGCAAGAGCCAGACGTACCTATCAACCCAATCAACTGGAGGCTGTGACCCCAGAAGGACGAACACAGGAAGAGCCATCAGCTTCAATTCCTCATGTTTTGACACCTCTAATCTGAGGGGCAGGCAGTGCTCTGTGTTCCCAGTATTAAGTGAATGTTGGTGAACTATTTTTCCTTGTAATGAGAAACAGGCGCCAAGCTCCCTAGAAAAGCATGCCAACTACAACCTGGCCTTCACTGAGCTCTTCCACTGCCTCTTACCAAGTGAAATTCCTTAATCTTGAAGTCTCTACCACTTCTAAGAGATCCCTCATATCTATCCACAGGCCACCTTCCCCCCCCCCCCACCAGGGCCAGTCACTAGATCTGAAGATCCCCCTCTTTCCACCCACCTCTGTGACCATATGACCTAATTATAACCAGTGCTTCTGCAAGTACTTCTGCATTACCTTCCAAAGCACTGAAGGACCCATGGGCAACTGGCCCAGATACTGTGCACCAGCATACAGTCCCAGCCCCCTAGGAAAAAAAACATAAGAAATGTCATGCTGGGTCAGACAAAAGGTCCAACATGCCCAGTGTTCTGTTTCCAACAGTGGCCAATCCAAATCTCAAGAACCTGACATCTCAAAAGTAGCTAGTCCATGCTACTTATCCCTAGTGATAAGCAGCGGCTTTCTCTTTGACCAACTGTTTACAGACTTTTTGCTCTAGGAATTTGTCCAAACCTTTTTTAAAGCCAGTTACACTACCTTTTTTTCCACTTCCACTAGCAAAATAAACACCCCTTGGAATAAGTCCACACTGCAAACGAAAAACAACTATTGCTGCACTTTCTAAGCAAACTAAATATCCAGCATCATGAGTTTACAGCACCAGCTGCATCAACTTGCATGCCAAGGCAGCCTCATAAGCTGATACACATGCTGACTGCACCACATGACTCCATGAAAGTTAAGGGTGGAATACGATCCCCACATCAGTCTAGCCGCAAGCCTGGGTCATGCAAAAAGTACAGGAGGACAGCACTTTAACATCTGCGATTTTCATGGGCCTATTTAGCCAACCGTGATTTCCAGTAGCACTCCAGTAGCACCCAACTGAAGGAAAATAGGTTTCCTGAACTACAGGTATAGGATAGTAACCAGCACTGTGCCATAGTTTCTGTCCCCCAGCAATCCTGCCAAGCCATCCGGATAGTCTCCTATTCTGTCATCCATTACATTACTCTGCTATCAAATGTCGCACCATGCAGCACCACATTCACGACGACCCAGTCTGCAACTTCCCCCCTAGCTACGCTTGCTAACATGCCCAACTCTTCAGCTGCACCACCACACTAGCCTAAAGGCCTCCTGACAATAAGCACAAACCCCCCTGCAAACCCCTTACCAGGTGTGTACCCCAATGCACCACAGAGCTGTAGGTTACCGGCCCTCCCAAATGTGCCTGTTACATGTTTTTTATTATTTAATGTTTATAAATTTTTACATGAATATTAAGAATACATCTTCAACATGAAATTGAGAAGGGTATCGGGGAAAAAAAAGCAAGGAATACATTAGAACTCATACAAGTCCTAACACAAACTACCGAAAACAAATCCAACCCCACCCACTCTAGCCCACAATAGAAAGGATCCATAGAAGAAATAATTATTACAACAATACTGAAAGGAAATAGGTGATGTGTAAACAGCCAGCGCCTAACATACTCAACCGGGAACAGACCGAGAATCAATCCCACCCCCAGCTTGTCGGCATTTATGAAATCCAATAATTGGGAGGGTTCATAAAATATGAAGGAATTAGACTGATACTTTATCAGACATTTGCAAGGAAATTAAAAAAAAAACCCTCCCAATAATTGAATCCCCGGTCTCAGCAGGAGAAATTCCCATCTCCTCTTCTGGGTCTCTCTAGAGAGATCTGGAAACATATACACCTGTAAATCATTAAACAGCATATGTTGTTTCTTAAAGAACAAATTCATGAGCCATTCTTTATCAGATAATAATGCCAGAGTAATCAATAAGGTAGATGACACCACCTGCTCCTCTCTCGAAGATTCCAACATTTCTGTTACATTTAAAACATCAACATTAATCCCACCAGCAACTGCGCCCGCCCTTTCAGCTTTTTTTCCCAAAGGGAGATAATACACTTTTACAATAGGAGGGTGAGATTCAGGAGGGATGCCCAAATTCTCAATCAAATAAGAACGAAACATATCCCTCGCGGAAACCAGGGTTGCTCTAGGAAAATTAACCAAACAGATATTCACAGCCCGGGCTGTATTCTCTAGCATCTCTAACTGGAGCCAAACTTTTCTTAAGAAACTCCATATCATTGTCAACAGATACCATTTTCGTACGAAAGTCAGAGACCTCCGTCTGAAAGGAGGAAATTCTTACAACAGTTTCTTGTATAACTTCAGCATTAGTAGAGACCTGGGTCACCAAACTGTTCATCCGGGGTGCCAACTCCTCACGAAGCTGCATAATAGCAGCCCAAATAGCCTGCAAAGTTATCTCCTCTGGAGGTCCCAGTGAAGGCACCGAAACAGCTCCCACTGCTGCAGTTGTCTCTGATACAATGCCCAGCAATGGGGTGGGGATTAACCTGCGAGGCACAAACTCCTTGCTTCCTTCTGACATTCCCTCAGCACCCTCGACACTTGACTGCGCGATCGGAAGCATCACCGAGCCCTGGCTTCACCCAGAAACCAAGCCCCCTCTTCTGATGGAGTCTGCCGACTCAACACCTCCCTCTTGGCTCTCCGCTTCGCTGATGTTCTGCCGAGGTATCTTAGCATGCAATGAGCTCAGGGAAGATAGATCACCACCCGATGCAGAGTACGAGGACAACACCTCCGAACCTTGCAAAGTCGAGTTCCTCTCCCCTTCTACCAATGATTGCCGCGGCATGAGTAAGAAATATGTGTATAAAGGACCCGTAACTGCTAGCGGCAAAGGCGTTGAGGCCAGAAGTGCCGAAGGTTGTTTGGCACCTCTAGACTTGCACTTCTTCCCCACCACTTAAACCGCCATCTTGGATCCCACTTTCCAGATTTTGAATCCTGTTACATGTTAAAGAGGCAGCATATGACATCTATAGTCCCCAGCCAGTCACCCACTTCAAAGGTCCTAGACCAGCTGCATGTAAACTTCATTGACTGTGATCAGTCAAGGAATGGTCTGTCAATTGAACAAGCTCTGCCATGGCGCTTTACCCAGTCGCAGCCCCTAGCAATCTGCACAGACACACCAATAGCCAGCAGCACCTCCCGGGGCATCACAAGCTGACCAACAGCAGGCACACTGGGAACCATTCCCATCGAAGGCCTGCTGGAACAACTGGCTCACCATCCCCAGCCTCAAGCCTGAAGTCACTCAACAGCCTCAAGACCTCCATGGGACAGTTCAATAAGCACAAGGCTACATGGCAAACTTGAAGCCAGGCCCTACCCTACTATTGCTACTATCACTACTTCTACTGAGCATTTGTACAGTGCTACAAGTCGCACACAGCGCTGCACAGACATGTAAGAGACAGTCCCTGCACATCAGAGATTACAATCTAGTCAAGACAGACAACACAGAAAGTATAGACATGGATAAAACAAGGGGGAAAGGTAAAGAAACAAGGGGATCATGTGAGTCAAGATCCAAAAGCAGCAGCGAAGAGGTGAGTTTTCAGCCTGGATTTGAAAAGGGTCAAAGAAGGTGCCTGGCATACAGACAAGTAGTTTGTTCCAGGCGTAAGGTGCAGCAATATGAAAGGAGCGAAGTCTGGAGTTAGCAATAGAAGAGAAGGGCACAGATAGAAGCAGTTTTCCAGAAGAGCGGCGTTCCCAAGGTGGGGTGTAAGGAGAGATAAGAGAAGAAAGGTAGTGAGGAACTGCAGAGTGAATGCATTTATAGGTCAGCATGAGAAGTTTGAACTGGATGCGGAAATGGATAGGGAGCCAATGAAGTGACTTGAGAAGAGGGGTAATATGGGCATGATGAGGCTGGCGGAAGATTAGCCGTGCAGCAGAGTCTTGAACAGGGGAGAGAGATGATTCAAAGGGAGACCAGCAAGGAGTAGGTTACAGTAGTCAAGACGGGAGGTGATTAAGCAAATTAGTAGTGTGTTAAGAAAGGAATGGGCAGATTTTGTTAATGTTATAGAGAAAGAAACGGCAGGTCTTAGCTATCAGATGAATGTGTGTGGAGAAGGAGAGAGAGGAGTCAAAGACAACCCCAAGATTGCGAGTCGAGGAAACAGGAAGGAATAGAAAGTTATCCACAGAGACTGAGGAAGGAGGAAGAGGAGAGGAGGTTTTAGGGGGAAAGATAAGATGTTCAGTCTTGGCCATGTTCAATTTCAAGCGATGGTGAGACATCCAAGCAGCAATGTCAGAAAGGCAGGCTTGCCAGAGAGGTTTCAGGCATAGAGAGGTAGATCTGGGAGTCATCGGCATAGAGATGGTACTGAAAGCCATGGGATGAGATGAGCGCACCAAGGGACTAGGTATAGAAAGAGAAAAGGAGCGGACCCAAGACAGATCCTTGGGGTACATCATCCGGGAGCGGGAAATCAGAGGAGAAGGAGCCACCAGAACTCACACTGAAAGAGCGATGGGAAAGATAGGAGGAGAACCATGATAGTACAGAGCCTTTAAAACCAAGTGAGGACAAGGTATCAAGGAGAAGGTTATGGTCAACAAAGTCAAAAGCAGCAGAGAGGTCAAGAAGGATGAGGACTGAGTAAAGGCCCTTGGATTTTGCCAGGAACAAGTCACTGGAGACTTTGGCAAGAGCTGTTTCAGTAGAGTGTAAAGGACAAAAGCCAGACTGCAAAGGATCCAGGAGGGCATGAGAGAAGAGGAAGTCGAGGCAGCAGCGGTGAACCGTGCTTTCAAGTAGTTTAGAAACAAAGGGAAGGAGGGAGATGGGTCAATAATGAGAAGGACAGATGGGATCAAGTGAGGGTTTCTTGAGGAGAATTGTGACCACTGCATGCTCGAAGGCTGCAGTGGAGAGCGATAGGTTGAGAATATGAGAGATGGAAGTGACAACAGTGGAGGAGATGGGGCTTAGGAGACAGGTGGGGATAGGATCAGAGGAGCAGGTGGTGAGTTTGGAGGAAGAAAGTATGTGTTCAGTTTTCTCTTCAGAGATCACAGGAAAGGAAGAGAGGGTAGCAGAGGTGGGGGGAAGTTGGGAGTGAAGAGAGGGAGGAGGGGAAGTAGCTAAATTTGTGGGGAACTGCAGGGTGATCTTGTGGATTTTGTCATGGAAATAGTCATCTAGGGTTTGGGCAGAAAGGGAGGGAGGGGTCAGAGGCGGAGGCACTTTAAGGAGAGAGCTGAGAATAGTAAAGAGACAGTGAGGGTCAGAGGCAAGAGAGAGAGTCAGATGGACATAATAGTCTTGTTTGGCAAGAGCTATGGCTGACTGGAAAGAAACAAGCATGAATTTGAAGTGTTGAAAGTCTGCAAGGGAGCAAGATTTGAGCCAAGCAAGTTCAACAGTACGGGCACAGGTATGTAGATAGCAGGTAGTGGATGAAAGCCAGGGCTGGGGTGAAGAACATCTCACAGGACATGGCATGGGCAGATTATCCAGAGCAGAGGAGAGTGCAGCGTTATAGGAAGCTACTTCCTCGTCAACAGACTTAGATGACATAGTGGAGGAAAGAGATGAAGAAACAGTGGAAGACAGAACCAAAGAATCAATAGCATGAAGATTTCTAAATAGGTTGGAGGAGACAGGACAAGGTTCAGGCGGTGAGTGATAAAGATTGAAGCTTAAAAGGTGATGGTCAGATAAGGGAAGAACTGAGCTACAGAGGTTTGAGGGTAAGCAACTAGAGAAAAATACCAGGTCAAGACAGTGGCCATGCTGGTGAGTGGGGACAGTAGAGCAAAGCTGGAGGTCAAATGAGGAGGTAAAGGAGAGGAGCTTTAAAGCATAAGGATCAGCTTATCCCTGCTGCCTCACCCTTACTAGCCTCCTCAACACAGTGCGAACAGGTGATGGCCTGAGCCGAAGCTCTCATAAACCCCTCTCCCCATACTACACAGGATCTCATAACCTGACCTCCACCTGACAAGCCAAGGAACAGGCTAGCAAATGCAACTCCTTGCTGCATCCTCTCAGCTAGTCTATCCCCCCCCCCCCCTCCTCCCCACTGCTTCTTCTGAATGCCTGCTCAGTTAGCCCATCCCACCCTGGCTCCCTGGCCATTCCATCATCACCCCTTACCCCATCCCCCCATCTGAAACTGGCAACAGTCCTGAGAAGTGGGCTCAGCCATATTATAGGGCCCCATGGCTTAGCCTATGGGCTCTCTTTATCCCAAACCTGTTAAGGAGAGCCTTAAGATGACAGAAACCTCTTTGGTTGAGCTTTCCCCTGATAGTCTGGATTTGGCTAATTTGTCTGCCTTCCTAGAGAAGATACAGGAGGAGGTAGAAGTCAGATCTATTTTATTTCTTTTGCATTTCTTCAAAACAAAGAGGCTTTACTATGTTTCTACTTTGAGAAGTTGGAAGTTTATTTTTTTGTGAGGAAGAATACAGATATTTCCGGACATTTCACAATGGACTCAGGAAAGGAAGAAAGATTTTGGACGTATCATTCAGAAGTTATCGCTTTGGGAGCTAAATTCCAGCAAAGGTTCCCATGTAATTGTGTGAAATCTTTTCAGAACAAAATGTACTATTGTTTGGAACCCTCCCAACTCCATCTTCTTCTTGGATGCTAGACAGCTGAAGGGCTAGCCTTAAGAGACTTATACTGGACTTGTTTTTGTTTTTTGACACTGGATTTTGCCGTTTTTCTTATTTTTTTCTTTCATCTTCCCATGGTTTTGTATTTTCATGTTCTCCCCCCCCCCCCCCTTCTTTTTCTGGACTATTATTGCCCATTTCATTTTCTTTTTTTCTTCTTCTTTGTGTTTATTTCTTTGGTCATTTATTTTTCAAAGTTTGACTTTGCTGTATACTGGAAAATAAAATTTAAAAAAAAGAAGTGACCATTCCGCTCTTTCAACGTGCCATTTTTATTTATGGCATGGCCTAAACAATTTTTAACAAACATCCCCCAAATATTTGCTTTTGTGGAGGTAGCTATTTGGGTTTTCCACTTCACCCTCTTAAGGTCAAAAAGAATTTGGGTAGATCAAACCTATTCAGAATAATTTGGAGATGATTTGGTATGGTTTGCTTTCTCCAAGAAAACTTGTACCCAATGATTTAATGCAAGATTTCTTCCGTGAACTGTCAAAACTTGCGACGAGTTGTCATATGCTGACCTTGGAGACATGGTTAGCAGAATCGGGATAGGTAGCAAAGGTTGATTTCTATTCTCCCTATGTTTCCTCATAGACAGGGAGAAAGACAATCTTCTGGGGCCCTAGATTTTCAAAGTTTGTTAGTGATATAGCGGAAGGGCTGTCGGGTAAGGTTTGCCTCTTTAAGGATTGAGGAGGGATCTAGCTAGGCTTGAAGAATGGTCTAGAATTTGGCAGCTGGGATTTAATGTTAAAAAATGTAAGATCATGCATTTGGGCTGCAGCAATCCAAGGGAGCAATATAGTATAGGGGTGAAGTACTTTTGTCCACTAAAGAAGAGTGGGACGTAGGCGTGGTTGTGTCTGATGATCTTAAAGTAGCTAAACAGATAGAAAAGGTGACAGCAAAAGCTAGAAGGATGCTTGGATGCATACGGAGAGGAATGGCCAGCAGAAAAAAGGAGGTGATAGTGCCTCTGTGTAAGTCTTTGGTGCGACCTCATTTGGAGTATTTTGTGCAATTCTGGAGACCGCACCTTCAAAAGGATGCGAACAGGATGGAGTCAGTACAGAGGGTGGCTACTAAAATGTTTAGTGGTCTTCATTATAAAGCATATGAGGACAGACTTAAGGATCTTAATATGTACATCTTAGAGGAAAGGCGGGATAGAGGTAATATGATTGAGATGTTTAAATACCTCCATAGCATAAATGTTCAGGGGGAGAGCCTCTTTCAATTGAAAGCAAGTTCTGCTACGAGGGGACATGGGATGAGGGTGAAGGGGGATAGATTCAGGAGTGATATGCGGAAATATTTCTTTACAGATAGAGTGGCAGATCCGTGGAATAGTCTCCCAGTGGAGGTGGTAGAGATGAGGACAGTAACTGAATTCAAAAAAGCATGGGACAAACACAGAGGATCTCTAAAGGTAAAAAGGGGACCGTTGTAGTTGTTGATATGGAAGGACAGACTAGATAGGCCATGTGGTCTTTTTCTGTGTTTCTATGTTTCTCTGTTTCTAGAAAAATAATTAACTTACCTGTTTGAGATTATTCAAACATACTTTACTAGACAACTTGGCGCAAGTATCAGGGCTGGTTTAACCATTAAGCAAACTAGGTGTTCACCTAGAGTGGGAGCTTCTGGGGAGCTGCAAATAGCAGCTGCAATCTAAACAAAACTATAAGTTCTGACAGCCACACAAACTCAAGTAATCATTAGCACATACTATGGAGGGTGAGTAATTTTCAAAGATCCCATTTATTTGGGTAATAGCCCCTTAACCTATGTAAATGACTTTTGATCTAACTGTGTACAAAAATGGACAACAAAATTTAAGTTTGATATCCAATTGTACATTTCTACAGGATTATTCTGGGACGGATGATGATGGCGGTGATTAAGATAGTTGAGTTTAATCAGAATCTCAGGCGGGGTGAGGGGAGACAACTCGCCTGGAAGTTAATTCACATAGATGCAAGACTGAAGGGCGCCTAATACACTTGTACCAGCCCTGGTATACCCCAGTGCAAACAAGGCAGGATGTACAATTCAGAACCATGAAAATAAGCAGACTCTAAACACACTATTACTACTACTAATAATAATTTGTATAGCGCTATCAAGTATATGTACCTCTGTAAACAAACACATAAGATACAGTCTCTGCTCAACAGAGTTTACAATCTATTCAAGGCACATGGCAGACCAAACAGAGGGCTAGACTAGTTTAAGAGAAATGAAACAAAAAAGAGTGTTAGACAGGAGAATAAGGGTGTCAGGATCCAAAAGCAGCCTCGAAGAGGTGAGTTTTGAGTCTAGATTTGAATAAGACCAGAGATGAAGCTTGGCAAATAGACTCAGGTAGTCTATTCCAGGAATATGGTGCAGCACGTGATCTCCCTTCAATTCTTCTTTCAGTGAAGGATGGGTCCCCACCAGTTTCTAGGGCCATTTTCAGCCATAACTGCAGAAGCGCAAACAAACCTATGCATACAGGTAGACAGACAACTCAACCTCGCTGCTGGCTGGAGCCTCCACAATAGGTGCTATTTTCTTTTCTTTTGCCATCACCCCTTAGCCTCTGAGATACTATCCTTGGGAGATACTATCCTTATCTCCTTCTTAGTACCTGCAAACCATGGGTGCAGACCAATAGCAAGAGATACTTTCTTCCCTTGAGAGATATGAATTCCTATATTCTCCTTTGAGGCAAGTTCCTTCCCAGCAGTCCTTCCCTTGATTTCAGCTAAAACTCTATCCCGTCCACAAATCCTGGTATTCTCTCACAGCACATAATGCTCCTCCACATACCCCGGCTTAGGGGTGAGGTTCAAGGCTGTCATGGTATGTGCAAAACTAACCCATTTGGAGAAATTGCCCCGATGAGGTATATGGGACCAACTCCCTTCGTCATATAAGAACCCCTTCTGGTCCTTCTCATTCTCAGCAGTCCTCAACAGGACCCCAAAAATTATCCCAAATGCTGAAGTCCTAGACACCTGTCCTTGAGCCCTAACCACCTTCCTAGGACAGAAAGAAAACCACAGCAGAAGGACTTATGAGCTTTGTTCAACACCTCGCTCTCTTGAGATCCCTCCGATTGGGGGCATAATGAAGTGTGATCTAGGACTGTGTATTTGTGTGCGCTCATGCATTTCATTTGAGTGCCTAAGAATTTTAGGTGCATGCAAATTGCTCACATGCAAGCATACCTATGAATTAATGTGTGTAAAAGTACTTTGCATGCACATAAAAAGATTTGCATATAAAGGAGGCAGTGCATGAAAATCTCTCTCCTGGTCTGAGCAGGACGCTGAAGAATGCAGACCTGCATGAACAGTCATTTGAGAGAAGCCTTGTATAGGCAGCGGCCAAGACAGGAGTCTGGTTTTGCTTGTTTTCTCGTGTAGGATTAGCAGGATATTTGTTATGAATATCCTGAAAACCTGTCTGGATGGTTGTGTCCCAAGGACTGGGTTAAGAACCACTGACCTAGCACACCTAATACCTTTGCGCTAGCCGTGGTAAAATGGGCAGCTTATCTTTACACTCTCTTTAGTTCACTGTTCAGGTCTGAAAGGTATGACAGACCTGAAGAAACCACCTAAACCATCTCAGGAAGCCTTTTATCTAAATTGCTTCTAGGTTATTTTCTTCCTGCAATGGTTCTGACAATACTTGTCCAGAGAACAATTGAATTAAACCCTGAAAGACTGTGATTCACATTTTCCCATATTATGAAACAAATGTTTACATATGAAGCACATCTGAAATTCCCATCCCCTAACAGACAATGGCAGACATAGAAAGGCATGCCTAATATTGGGTAAATGGGGCTTGTTGAGACAAGTTTTGATCTGCAAGGTTTCACTTGTAGTCCCTCTCTGTTCCCAGACAGGTATGTGTTCCTATCTTTTCAACAGAATCTGTAAATTATCTATACTGTTTTCATTATCAGTTTTTAATCTGCATTTTATCTTACATTTACTGAAAACATTTTCTTTTTGAGAGAAGGGATTCTAACACATTTACCAAATTTTAGAAAATATTTTTTGTCTTGTTGAGTTAATGTTCTTAGAGGCCTATTTACTAAGCTGTACTAAGATTTTGCACCTAACCTGTCAATAGACAGTTAATATGCTTTGAGTGCAAAATGTATGTGTTGGAAGCATTTCTAGTGGAGGGATAGCCTAATGGTTAGAGCACTGGCTTAAGAGCCAAAAGGCCAGGGTTTGATTCCCACTAGCACTCCTTCTGGCCCCAGAAGAATCTAAGTTATCAATATCCCTGTTTAATGCATATTACCAAGTTTAAGTTGCAAGGTAAACTGCTTTGAATGAAATGATAAAGCAGCATAAAAATTTGTAAAATAATAAATAGTGCTTTGGAGAAGGAAGATATGGTGAAATAATCTCTAATAGGCATGAATAGTATAACCTCTAGCCAGTCCTCCAGTTGTGGGGCTAAAGGCAACCCCAAGATCAGTACAGAACAGTCAAAGTATGAGTATGTGTGATAATATCTCACTATTCTCCATTCCAGTTCACATTAGACAAGTAAAGGGTCCCCAGTGATGACACAATAACTCCTTCACTAACCTTCTGGTAGGGGCAAGCAATTCACATAGGCAAAAAACAGCACAGAAGTTCAATAACAATTTGAAAAAAAATACCCATTTTGTATGCATTCAGTGGGCAAAGAAAACATTCAAAAGAAGAGCACTGAGAATAATAAGAACTACAAAAATGAAGTAAAGCAATGGCAAAAGGTATCAAACTTGCCTGCAGTTTGTAGATGTTCCCTTTCTCTCTCTGGCATTTCTCCTAAACAATCTCCTTAATAAGAAGGCTTCAGTCCCCTCATACAGGGTCGACTTCAGAATTGGCCCTGTACATCTGAGGCCGCGAACCACCCACTGCCCACCATCACTCTGCCTCCATGATGCCCCCTCCCACCCCATCTAATCCTCCCTGTCCAAACTCCTTGTTCATACGGGGATGCTTTCATCGAGGGGGGCAAGGGGGTGTCGGAATAGACCCCATAGTATTGCATAAAATTTACAGATAAGCAACCTATCTGTATAGTGGTTAACACTATATGGATACGTCCTTTTGAATATCCAACCCTAATGGGACACATCTCTTTTAAATAGATCTGTCCTTAATTCAGTGAACCTGCATATATTTCAATGCATTTCTCAAATTTGTTTTCCAAGCTTTTTTTTAAAGAAAATCTGCATTTGCTGCAAAATCTACCTCTGATTTTCTAGGGCTTCAAAGTTAAATTTTATTTTTTTCAGATCAATTTCTTCAGAGTTTTTAGATTTGCATCAAATTTTTACCATTTTTGCAGGTAAAATTGTTATGGATTTGCTGAATAAAGCTGAACAAAATTTGGAATTGCCATCAAACCTGAACCAGGCTGAAATCTGCACAGTTCAAGTGTGACTTTAAATTGTTTGCATATGTCTGTTGAAGAATAGTGGTATATGCAAATAATTTGAAAGAACATTGTGAAGAATATGACATCCTTTTTCTTCAGATTGTCTTTAGTGGAAAGTCATATTGGAAGGCAGAATTTGCTACATAGTGCTATGTCAGAGTGCAAAGGCCTTATTTAACAATGTTTTATTTCAATTCTTTGTCTAAGGGAAACAAGTATAGTGAATCAGACCCAAAATGTGTTTTAGGGAAACAAAAAAGGCCCTCATTGGCAGCAACAAGAGAAAAGGAAGAGCACTAGTGTTGCAAGACCTAGTTACTAGTATGCTAAGCAGTTAGCGTGCAAATTAGCACACACTGTTAGCTCAAGAGGGCAGTAAGCATTATTGCACAGGCATGACAGGGTGCACTAATTCAAGCACTAACTATATACTTTATGGAGCAGGATCTGGGTTGGTTATGGGTGGAGAATGGGTATGGACTGCACACTAAGCTGGCTCCAAGTAATTTACTGTGTGCTAACTCTGATGGCCATTCTACGTGCTGGGAGGATCAGGGAGTAGGGGATCATCTTATTTCCTCATTGGGAGGGGGCATCAAATGCCCATTTGGGAGAGTAGGAGGGGGTCAGGCATTCCATTAGGAGGGCGGAAGGAAGTTTGGGTGCCTCATCGGGGGGGGGGGGGGAATGCTGATCTGAAGATGGACCAGTCTGGAGCTTGATCATGGGGGATCGCGATTTGTACCTTCAGCGGGTCACAGTAACTGCATTGGCAGATAACATGAATGCACTTAGCAATACATTTACCATATGGTAACTGCCTGCCCTATGAAGTTACTTCAGGGCAGATGCTGGCGAAACCCCCAATAATAATTACCTCAAAGACTTTTTACTTACTGGGGCATGTTTACTAAAGTGCGCTAACTGATAGCGTAGAGCTTAGTGCAGGCCCTGGCACTAGAAGTCCTGTGCTACCCAGGTTGCGCATGATGGGGCGGGGACTCGGTGCAACAGGATGGAACAAAGGCTTTCCTGGCATGTCGCACCAAGCATAGGCGTTATGAGCCCATATTAACCATACTAGCTGCCTTTATTTATTTATTTATTTGCTTTTATATACCGCACTCTTTAGCAATCAGAACAGTTTGCATAGAATATAAACAGTCAAACCAACTTTACATAGAACAGGTATTTAACAACGAACCAAGTTAAAGAACAGGTATTTAACAGAACAAGTGGTACATTAAACATAAGCGGGGACCTTAACTTGGACAGGAGAGAACTATTTACAAGTTATTAGCCGAACCAAAGATACATAGATGAGAGGTAATCGCCACCTTATTTAAGGTATATGCTCATAAACTAGTTGGAACAGGTGGGTTTTTAAGGTCTTTCTGAAGGTTGAAAGGTCAGTGATGGCTCAAATTGAGGCAGGAAGGGTGTTCCAAAACTTGGAGCGTATAAGGAAAAGGCAAAATTCTTGGTGGCCTGAGTGCATGGGTGCATGTAGCGCCACCTTGTGGTGCAACATCTTGAGCCCATGCTAACTGCAACGGGAAGGATGCACATCCCCCTAAAATTAACATGGGTACCCGACACTAATAACACAACTCATGTATGTGTTACTGGCACAGGCCACGGTGCATTAATTTTTGCACCTAATGTGGTAAGTGCAAAACCATATTGCACTTCAGTTAATAATCCCTATAGAGAAATAGTAGTTACAGTAACAAAGGAAAACTAAATATATAATTATAAAAGATACCTTTAATAAACAATAACATGTAAAAATGTGGAAGTTTAAAAAGACCCTACATGACTCTGTTTCAGCATAATGCCTCCATCAAGGGCATTTTACAATACTTGATAGAGAGAAACACCCAAAGTTAAAAATACATAGACTTAAGCAACGTCTTCAAAGACAGTTTCAGGAAGCTACTATAGTGGCCAAATTCACAATTGTAAAAATTAATAAAAATAAAAGCATATGTGTATCTATTCCAACATAAAACCTACTGTAGATAGGGTGACGGCAAAAGTCAGTAGGATTCTTGAATACATAGGGAGAGGAATGGCCAGCAAGAAAAAGTCTCTACTGAGAGCTCATTTTGACTGATGATTAAGGGCCATGGAGTTGAGTCCAACTGATAGCAACTTTCTGGACACTTCTCCAATAGAGTGTTTGGTTTTCTGCCTTGTGCTTGATTGCTGCTAAGGTGATGCTAATCACCACTGCTATTGAGTCAATCTATCTGGTGGCTGATTTTCCTCTTGTATATTTTCCTTCTACCTTTCCCAGCATTATATCCTTCTCAAGTGAGTTTTTTTATCTCATGATATGACCATAACATGAAAGCCGAAGTTTTGTCTCTAAGGAGCATTTTGTTTGTATCTCATCTAAAATCGACTGATTTGACTTTTTCTCAGTCCAGGGTTCTCATAGTAATCTTCTCCAACACCATAATTCAAAGGCATTGATCTTTTTCCAGTCTTCCCTCTCTAGCTTTCACAGCTGTTTGATGTAATTGAAAAAAAACATAGATTGAACAAGTCATATCTCTATGGGGTATGTTTACTAAGCAGTCTTAACGTGCGCCTGGCGATAGTGTGCAGGATGCCATAAAAGGAGTGGG
This sequence comes from Ichthyophis bannanicus, assembly GCA_033557465.1. Taxonomy (NCBI): domain Eukaryota; kingdom Metazoa; phylum Chordata; class Amphibia; order Gymnophiona; family Ichthyophiidae; genus Ichthyophis; species Ichthyophis bannanicus. The sequence continues at coordinate 1,747,149,743 of CM066031.1, read as the reverse complement.
CATTTCGGTCTTAACGTAGCAAAACGGAATTATTGCGCGATAATGTGTGCTGCGCACATTATTGGGAAAAACGCTGCTAAGCACGTTAACACACGATAATCTTAAGTAGGCGTGCATACATACAAGCATAGAAGCAGAGGTGTAGCACAATGGTTAATACACTGACTGATGGTACAGGGGTCATGAGTTTGATTGCCTAGTGCATGAGGCATCACCCTTTACATTTAGGTAGTGATTTTTGAGGCATTTTACTTTTATTTTAATTAGTGCTGCCAGCAAACACACCCTCACGGTGGCGTAACCTAAGGTGCCGCATAAGGCACCCCATAACGCACTCCGTAGGGCACATTATAAAGTGCACTGTCCGCCAAGGCACCCTATAATGTCCCTATAGGACACCTTATAAGGCACTTTATAAGGCGCTTGATAAGGCACCCTATAAGGCACTCTATAAGGCGCCTTATAAGGTGTCTTATGGGGCGCCTTATGAGGCACCTTAAGGTTACAGTACTCTGAGGTTGTTTTTGCTGGCAGCCCTAATGTGCATTAAAAATAGACAATGCCTCAGACAGCCCTATCAAATAACCCCACCATGGGTTTGAACCCATGAACTCTAGTTTCACAGGCAGTGAAGTAACCAGTGGGCTATAGCTGCTAACAAACCCCTGTCTGGCTGCAGAAGGACTGCACGTCACTACACAAACTGTCTGCTGTGGTTACCAGGATAGGGTTAACCCACCCGTACCCATGATGCACTGCACATGCAAATCAGCAGTCAACAGATGGGCATATTTAGCAGATCGATGGCAACATGTACGTTCTGGCCCCTCCACACCCGCACCTTTTCTCCAAGAAAAAGGCGTGCCCCAAGGATTGTCACTGTCAGCACTGCTATTCAACATTTACATGCAACCCTTATGTAATCTCATCCACTCCTTCAACATTAACTACCTGATCTACGCCGAAGATGTCCTCCTCTACATGCCTTTCCTTTTGGACAAACCTGACCTTGCACCCCTCTCTGCCTGTTTTGATGCGGTCACGGATTGGCTACATACACAGAAGCTAAAAATAAACTTTAAAAAACAGAGGTCCTTTTCCTCACAAGGAACTCATCATTCACTCCACCTAGCTCCCTGAAGGTCCGAGATGCTGAACTCACAAGCAAACCATCAATTCGGTACCTTGGAGTTATCCTTGACCAACAGCTCAATACGAAGGCCCAGATAAGCAATATGGTAAAAGCAGTTTACAACAAAATCAGAACACTTCGCCACCTGAAACTGCTCCTGGAACCAGAAGATTTTCGAACCGTCTACCAAGCTCTTGTGACCCCGCATTTTGATTACGCGATCACCATATTACACGGCCTTCCAAAAGCCACCATAACCCCGCTGCAACTAGCCATGAATGCAGCCGCCAGAATTCTGCAGGGGGTTTCAAGGAAGGAACATATAACACCAATACTAAAACAGCTGCACTGGCTTCCAGTCCGAAGCAGGATAACTTTCAAGGTGCTGACACTTACATTCAAAGCCATTAACAACTGCTCCTCTACATCAATCATTGATCTTATCCAGATGACACCCCCTAATAGAGCGAGAAGATCAGCCGCTATAAATACTTTGATTCTACCAAGGCAGACAACAAAATGCTCACAAGCAGCAAGATCCAGAGCTTTTTCACTATATGCACCTACCTGCTGGAATGTCCTTCCCCCCGCTATCAGGGCTATCAAGATCATCTCCCAATTTAGGAAGGCACTTAAACATCATCTCTTCCTACAGTATTATACTGACCAGAGCCACTCCCCACAGCAAGCCACGCCCAGTGACCCACATAAAAAGCCAGTGAGTGACAACCACATAAGCCTGAAACCAAGCATGCCGGACACGGATCCTCCCGACAAATAGTATCTCTTATCACCCTGTCATCAGCTAATACGCACTTGAGCCAATAGGACACATTTGATTCATTTCCAAACGTATGCTATAATTTACCTGTATATATTTGTATATAGTTACCCTGTTATTACCTGTACATATACCCTCGTTATATTGTAAATCCAGTGCAGACCTCCTGTGCGGGACAGTTGTGTTTTAATGTAAACCGCACTGATACAGAAGAGCGTGGTATATAAGAAAGTTAAATAAATAAATAAATAAATAAGATTGGGTATGCACCCCCACAGCACCTCGGCCTGGAAGGGGGAACTGACCATGTGTGGTACTGGCACAGAGTAGCCACAGACCGTCACATTGTGCGGGTACTGTGCTCACCCTGAGGGTGAGGTGGGGCGCCCAGCACCAGGTCCACAGCACCTTTCATGGCTGAAATACGCCATGCTGCAGGTCCCCAACAGTGCTACTGTGTGTGATAGGTAGTTCCTGCAGACACACCTAGGTTACATCTGTGTCCTTTTGTATTTCTCAGTCATGTCTAGCCCTTATGGGCTATGATGCACCCAGAATAGGGCATATCCTGTGTTGGTGACATGGTTACATGATGTAGGTGAAGAGGGGAGGGGAGGGGAGGTGTTCGGACCCATAGGCAGATTATGTACCACCACACAACCAACCCTCTGGGGCTCAGGGTGGGAAACAGGATCACCCACCAATAGATCCACATTCTAACTCTGTGCAATGGTAGCAGTAGAGGGGACCATCAACCCCAGTCCTGCTGGGGAACAGACACCCTACAGAGCAGGCAATGCAGAGCTATACACAACCATAAAGCAATAACAGACAGACAGTAGGCCTGGAAATGCTCAGCTGCCCCCCACCACTATCTGACATTCTCCAGCAGCAAGCCTACAGCCGCTGCACCCTGCAAGGTGTTCCAGCAAGACACATACTAGCTGCAGACAATCTGCTAGCTAGTCCATAGTGCATAATCCTGGAGGAGACACGTGTACCCAGAACTGGGATGTAAGTATACATACCAAACAGATAAATCAGTGATTGGGTCCCAAAAGGAACCCATAGATATCACATGAGAGAAACACTATACAGCACTATGGGGGAACCTAGCCATGCCATGGTCACTACTCAGTCAGGGTGAGAGTGACCTCCAGGCAGGACATGCTGTGGCCACACTGTCCGTGCAGGTGGTGGCCAGGCACTACAATGTCCGAGCCATTGCCCTATGCCCTGTGCAGATGCGGCCAGGCCAGGCCACCCTATCCAGGCTATTCCCACAGTACCTTGCTCCTCATTATGCACATTGGAAGGCCAATACTGGCAACAGTGCTAGCAGTGTGGGCTGTAGAGGGTGTTGGCAGCCACCACACACTGGATATACAGACACACACTCCACACACCTGTGCCAGCATTGTGCAACTATAGAGATGTTTGGCAGCCCTGGCCACCACACCAGTCCTGGGCACAGTGCAGGCATGGCTATGGTATGCAATACTGTTGTGGTCACTCTGTCAGACAACAGACCTGAGGCACACTCCACAGGCATCAGAAAGGTTGCTATGATGCAGCTCAATCAGCCAAGTGTGCTTAACGTAGGAATTGCTATCTGCCAGTTATCATAGCAACCTTTTTGATAGCTGTGTACAGTTTTCCCATGTTTAGGGTGGCATTGCTAAGGTATGCAAGTGCTAGTATGGGGAGAAGCACGCAGGGCCCAACATCCTGCCTCTCCAGGAGGCTTGGGATAATGGAGCCTGTGGGTGCGGGTGTGTCTGCCCCTGTTGGCCGCTGCTCTAGGGCAGAGGTTCCCAACTCCAGTCCTGGAGGGCCAAACACTGTTCGGGTTTTCATGCTGTCCCCAATGAATATGCATGAGATACATCTGCATACCATGGGGGCGGTGCATAGAATGCAGCACAGCCACATTTATTAGAGGCAGCATGGAACCTGAATGGTGTTTGGCCCTCCAGGACTGCATTTGGGAGACTCTGCTCTAGGTAATGCGCATGTTAATGGTGTCTGTGCTCTGTAGGGTAAAATGTAGGTGTTTTGGACATGTCTATGTCATCTGCACTACAGGTTCTGTCTGTATTAGCACGTTGTAGTAGTGGGTAAAATATGGGGGCTGGGTTGGCAGGAACCACAGCTGGGACTTGAATCTGTGACCTTCTGCTCCTGAGCACATTGGCTGTGTGCACTGCACCACCATGTTGCCACAGAGACAGTGCATTCCCTGGAGATACCATGACTGTTCATCAGACAGAGCCTGTCTGTCGCAGTGCATGGCACCCACCTACACAGGGCTAGGCCACGATCTTCTCTGGGCAGCTGCCACTGCCCCCTCCACCACCAGTACCCCCTGCCACCCTGCTGACATGCCCGTCTGCTGGTGGTGCTGGTGGAGCGCAGTCTCAGGCCATCCATTGTGCAGGTAGGCGGCTGCCTATGGTGCAGGTTCCGGGGTAGGGGTGCCTGCATAGATGTCCACGCTTCCCCCCAGCACTGCCTGCCAATGTTCTGTGCCCTTGGGGGTACCTACTGGGTACTATCCCCTGTGACACTGTGGGAAGCACACTCGTGCCCATGCTGGGCCCTTATCAGTTGCTGTCTGGCTGCTCTACTGTTTCAGCATTCCTATGGGCCACCTAGGCATCACCCTAGTCCGCACTGTGGCCCAGCTGCAGCACAGCATGTGCCGTCTGCAGTCCTCTTGTCCCCTTTCCCAGCATCTGTCCAGTTGCCCATTCCGACATGCACGCCCTGCTGTTGTGGAACATGTGCACGCCATAGGAAACCTGTCCAATGGAGAGGGAAACCTTGATCAGCGCTATTTCACTGTTGGATCATTCACCTTGTATGGGGACAGAGCGTAGACCCTTCCAAAATTCATATCCTATCCGGAGCTTCAAAAAGAGATCATATAACACCAATACTGATCGATCTACACTGGCTCCCGATAAACTGCAGAATAATATATAAAACCCTCCTCATCACATTCAAGGCCATTAATAAAATATCCCCTGCATCGATTTCAAATCTCCTCACCCACGCACCGAACAATAGATCCAGGAGACTAGTAGCAGAAAACACTCTAGTTACTCCCAGTATCTCCACAAAATGGACACAACAAACCGCTAACAGAGCTTTTGTGTCTTATGCTCCCAAGTGCTGGAACAAACTACCTCCCAGCATCAGATCAATCAGGGACATCACCCAATTCAGAAAGTCCATCAAGCACTATTTATTCACCTTGCACTTCAAGCTACCATACATACCCTAGAATTACCTTCCGCCTGCTCATCTAACTCCTACACGTAACAACAACCCAGTACAAAGGTTCAAAATGTGGAAAATACTGCATCCCTGCAAATACCAAACCTTGATGTAACATATTTAATTGTATATAGTTATCCCCGGTTCACTCCCAGTTTACCTTCCCTGTTATCTGTACACCTAGATCAGTTATATATTGATAGGTATTTTGTTGTTTAATGTAAACTGCACTGATGATGAATAGTGCGGTATATAAAAACTGTTAAATAAATAAATAAAAAATAAATATCCTTTTTTTAGAGCTTTCTTTGGAGTGTTTTTCGATGTTTCCCATTAATATCACTATTGCCCAGCTTGGTTATGTTTTTTTTATATTTTGTTGGGGTCATTTTCAATGTTTATTTGCACTTTTGTTCCGTGCACATGTATCACACTTATCACTTTTTGTAGGTTTCCCTGGTTTTGCTGTACATTGCTGACAGAAATGGTTTCTCTGCCCTTTAAATCAGCTCTAACGCCAGGGTTTCACTGGCGTTAGTTTTCAGCCTCGGATTTCACAGCGTTAGTGTGCAGAGAGCCTCTCCCCTCCCACTCTCCACCCATTGACCCCTTCTCTCCGCCCCTGGGGAGCCTTCCTCCGCCCTCCGGGAGCATTTCCCCGCCTTCAGTGCTCGTTTGCACCGCTGCGTGCGTTATCGCGCGATAAGGTACCTGTGAGCCTGAAAAAGCGCCATTATCACGCGATAAGGTACCTTATTGCATGATAACATCACAGAGCGCACATTAAGATGGTTTAGTAAACATACCCCTATGTTTAGCGACACATCCTCACTTCTGAAGATCTTCTCCATGTTTTTCATAGCTGTTCTCCCTATAGCACTTCTTCATCCAATTTCTTGACTGCTCTTTACTTATTTATTTATTTATTTAACAGGTTGGTTGTTTTTTTTATACCGCCTTATCATTAATTCACATATCGTTAATTTACATAGAACAACATAGCAACATACTTTTACATGGAACAGGTATTGCAACTTAGACAATTACATGGGGCAATTAATACATTTAACTTTATACAGGTGCATTGTGGCAGTGCAAGGTATAGCAGGGTTGCCTAACAGAGATCAAGAGGTTGCTGTATCTGTGTCAGGCTGTAGCTTTTCTAAGGTGGGATCATAGTATTCACAGAAGAGGTGGGGTTTTATGGCTTTCCTAAAGTCCATTAGTCCATTACCTGACTGGTGACCATTGATCCAACTAAGCTAAAACGTTTGACTACTCGGTTTCTTCTCCATTGACTGTGGAATTGCTAATAGTTCCAATAGCCAAAATCTTTGGAGGGTTTTCATATTTAAGTGTAACCCCATCTTTAATGTTCAAAATAAGGTAACTGAAATCTTTTTTCTTTTCTAGAAGCAGCCATGTGTTATTGATATATCATAGATGATTGCTGATTCTTCCACCGATTCTACTTTTAATAAATCTGATTTTCTGACGATCTCTCCTATATAAAGATTGAAAAGGCATGGAGAATGTACACATCCCTATTCTACACCATTGATAATGCTGAACCATTCTGTTTCTCCCTTACTGTTGCTTCTTTAACAACATATAGCTTGTGCACAAGAACAACGCGATACTCTGTTATTCCCATTTTTCGCAATGTTCTCTAAAGCTTTTCATGATCCATACAATCAAAGGTATTGCTGTAATTGATAAAACACATGAGCACTTTTTTGATATTCAATTGTCTTTTCCAAAATTCATGTCATGTCTGTGATAATATTTCTCGTACCTCATCCTTTACTGAAACTGACGGGTAATTCTCTTTCCAAATACTCCTGAAGCTCATTCAGTGGAGACTACAACCGTATCTTGCTTGCATGTGCTTTGATAAAGCTGTTTCAACTTTGTTGTCCAAAATTATTTGTTCTTGAACATAGGGCACATCTTCAAATGGCTCCTGATTATCTCGATCTTTTTGATATAGCGATTCGGTGTTTTTTCTCCATCTTTGCCTGATTTCTTCAGCTTCCTTTAGCTTGGTTCCACGTGCATCTTTCAGCATTGCAGTTTGTGGGTAGAGCCTCTTCTTTACTGTATGTCTCTTATCTTCATGAATACAGTCCTTGTATTCCCTTTAATACTCCTAGTCTCCATTTCTTTGCATATGTTGTCATAGGGGCATGTTTACTAAAATCCGCAAAATAGCGCGCCGCAAAATAGCGCACGGCAACGCGGCACTGAAACGCGCAGAAACGCGTTTAAATGCCCCGCACACGTGCGTGTCACCCCCGCACAGGTACGCGGCTCACTAACGGGCCCCGTACAAGTGCGGGCCCGCAAATGTCCGATAGAGGCGTGGAACGGCGAAAGGAGGGCGGAGGAAGGCTCCGGAGGGGCGGAGGGACGGGGTCAATGGGTGGAGAGTGGGAGGGGAGAGGCTCCCCGCACAGTATCGGGCCCGAATTTGCATGTAAAAACTACCGCGAGTGAAACACTCGCGGTAGAAAGCATTTAAAGGGAAGAGAAACCATTTCCGTCAGCAATGTACAGGAAAACCGGGGAAACCAGCAAAACGTGAGCAGTGTGATATATGTGCACAGCACAAAAGTGAAAATAAAAATAGAAAATGACCACAACAGAACTATTAAAAATAGTAATTCAGCTGGGGAACAGTTATAGTGATGGGCAATTACAGAAATCACACCCAGCAAAGCTCCAGAAAAAAGAAATGAATGTTGGAAGGGTCTACTGAGAGGAGACTCTTCCAAAAAACATTTCCACGTTTTGGAGCTTTCCTGGGAGTGTTTGCTATGGTTGCCCATTAATATCACTGTTGCCCAGCGTGGTGATATTTTGTCCCACATTTCCCGTGGTCATTTCCGGGGTTTATGTGCACGTTTGTCACCAGACAGGGTGCATATGCCCACAGTAGAATTGCGTAGAGCAGGGTTTGTGACTCCATCCTGCCAGGCTTACTGCCTCCAGTGGCTGCACTATCTCTGTGGCCAAAGTGTGGTACAGCGGACAGAGTCATTACCTCTAGGAGCAGAGGGCAGAGGTTCAAAACCCAGCTGGGGCACCTGCCAGCCCTGTTCCTATATTTTACCCACCACTAAATAAAGATAACGCAGACACCCCTGTATGCATGGGGAAAACACCCATATTTTACCCAACACCGCACACACACCACAACAATGGGCATTACCTACAGCCAAGTCCCCCAAATGCAGTCCCATACTGCCACATTGCAAGCAGGTCAACTGCTTTTTCTGAGAGAAGTTCATGCCAGCATGTTGGCGGACAAGTACATGTGGTGCAGGGGGCAGTGGCTGCTAACCACAGAAGACAGAGGCCTAGCCATGTGCAGGCTGGCACAGTCCACTGCAAGACAGGTCCTGCCGGATCCACAGTCATGGACAGTCCAGGGAATCCAACCAATCTGTGGCTACACAGTGGTGCAGTGCACACAGACAGTGCATACAAGAACAGAAGGTCACAGGTTCAAAGCCCAGCTGGGGCTACTGCCAATCCTGCCCACATATTTTTCCCACAACTAAACAGTGATAGTAAGGACACACCTTTCATGGCGGGGACATATGCAATGGTAAGACATCTATCTTTTACCCCACTGAGCACAGACACCATGAACAGGGGCAGTACCTAGAGCAGAATCACCCAAATGCAGTCCTGGTGGGCCACACACCAGTCAGGTTCCATGCTGACACTCATACAAATGCCTGTGCTGTATATCTATGCACCACCCCCATGGCATGTAGATGTAGGCCATGCATATTCATGAGGGATAGCAGGAAAACCCAAACAGTGTGATGCAAACCTGGACTGGAGTTGGGAATCTGTGCCGTAAAGCAGCAGCCATCAAGGGCAGACACACCCACACCCACAGGCCCCATTGGCCAATGTCTCCTGGAAAGGCAGAACATTGGACCGTGCATGCAGCACCCAAAACGAGCACTTGCATAACTTACCAATGTCACCCTACACCTGAGGTATACGGTACACAGCTCGGAGACGTTTGCTAGGAGCACAGGCAGGCAGTTATCCATACGTTACGTACATACTGCTAGTTGACCCCATCCAAACAATCTGTTAGGTGTTTGCGGGGCATGCTCCAGGCCTGGCCTCTGACGGTGCTTACCACCCTGGGGAGTGACCACCAGCTGTAATGCGTACCATATCCATGCCTTGCCGTGCTCAGCACCGGTTTGGTGGGCAAGGCTACTTACCCCCTCAATCGTAGCACCATGATGGCAGAGGTGTGGAAGTGTGTGTCTGTCTATACAGTGGGTGTTGGCTGCAAGCCCCTTCAACAGCCCGCACTGCCAGCACTGTTGCCAGTATTGGCCAGTCAATGTGCATAATGAGGTGCAAGGTACCATGGGTATAGCCAGGGCAGGGTGGCGTGGCCAGGATGCATCTGCACTGGGCATAGGGCCCTGGCAGGGACATTGGCTGGGATATTGTAGTGTCCGGCCACCACCTACACAGACAGGGTGGCCAAAGCATGTCCTTCTGGGGGATCACGCTCACCCTGACTGTGCAGTGACCACAGCATGGCTAGGCCCCCCCATAGTGCTGTATAGTAGTTCTCTCATGTGATAGATATGGGTTTCTCTTTGGGGCCCAGTCACTGATCTATCTGCTTGCTGTGTATGCAGACAGCCCAGTTCTGGGTGCATGCATCTCCATTGGGAACATGCACTATGGACTAACCAGCAGACTGTTTGTAGCTGGTAAATGTCTTGCTATAATGGCTTGCAGTGGCTGTTGGCTTGCTGCAGGGGAATATCTGGTGGTGGAGTGCAGCTTACCATACCCTGGGCTTATGTCTGTCTGCTATTGTGTTATGGCTGTGTATGGAGCTGCCGGGGGGGTGGGGGGTGTTCCTCAGCAGGACTGGGGTTGATGTTGCCCTCTACTGCCACCAGTGAGGTAGAGTGTGGATCCCTTGATGGGGACCATGTTTGCCACGGGGGGGGGGGGGGGTGCCTGATGGCGGCAGACAGGGATATCCATGGTGTTTGTGCAGAAGCTAGCTATCTTACACATTAACACTGCTTTGGAACGCCCGCTTGGCCTCCATCAGCCATGGCAGGTGTTGTTGACCTGGTCCTGGCCACCTCATTGCACACTCAGGGTGAGCACAGTACCCGCACGATGTAAAGGTGTGTGGCTACTCTGTGCCAGTAAAACACCCGGTCAGTGCCCCCTACTAGGCCAAGGTGCTGTGTGGGTGCACCCGGTCACTTCCCCCAACAGGGCCGAGGTGCTGTGGGGGTGCATTCCCCATCTTGTGTCCATCTGCGGACAGCTAATTTGCATGTGCAGTGCATCATGGGTACGGGTGGCCTAACCCTATCCTGTTGACACCAGCAGACTGTCTGTGAGGTGACGTGTAGGCTATCTGCAGCCAGCCAGGGGCCTGCTTACAGCTATGGAGCTGTAGCGCAATGGTTACATCACTGCCTGTGCAGCCAGAGGTCATGGGTTCAAATCCACAGTGGGGCCCTTTGGTAGGGCTGTCCACAGCTTTAATTTTATTTACTGTACATATGTCTATGCCGGCAAGACCACCCTCAGCTTACTATACCCATTAGGTGCCTCTGAGGGTGCTTCATAGGGCGCCCTGTAGGCCACCTTATGGTTGCCATCCCTATAGGGTGCACTATACATTATCCTGTGTCGCAACATACATGCTGCCCTATAGGGGTCATTCAAGGGTGCCTTGGCGAACAGTGCACTGTAACATGTGCCTTATGGGCCGCCGTATGTTAACATGCTGGGAGAGTGCGTTTGCTAGTAGTGATAACAAAATAAAATTATACAGCCTCCTACAGCACTCCACAACATAATACATACTGCCTCAGCAGGCATTTTTCACTGGGCATTGTGAGAAGTTGAACCCCTGGTCCCTGCACCATTGGTCAGTGTTTTAACCATTGTGCTGTGGCTCTGTTCCTGTGCTTGTGCATCAGCGCGCCGCCTTGTGCCTATCAGCACGCCGCCTTCTGCCGCCCAAGGGGACCAGTGCGCCGCCTTCTGCTGCCCAAAAATAACTGTGCGCCGCCTTATGCCGCCCAAAAATAACTGTGCGCCGCCTTATGCCGTTCCAAATTAATTTGCCTCCTAAAACAATGTTAATCATTACAGTTACTGCCTCAGCTGACCTTTGTCGTTGCGCACACTGGGGGATTGAACCCATGGCCCCTGCACCATTGGTCAGTGTCTTCACCGTTGTACCACGGCTCTGTTGTTTTGTATACTCAGCAGCGCGCCACTTTGCCTTTCCACGCGCTAATGTCGACCCCCGCACATTAGCGCGACGCACACACGTCCGGTTGCTTACTACCGTTTTTTTTCTATTTTCTGCCTGAACCGCCCACTCCTTATATGGCACAGGCACACTAGCACGGCCCCGCACGTTAGGAATGTTTAGTAAACATGCCCCATAGTATTTTTCCTTGTCCTGTCATACAGCATGTTGAAAGTCATTTATTAGGTCTCTTTGTCCTTTGACTTTGGCTTCTTTTCATCTTTGAGCAATTTCCAAGATTTTCATCATCCATTTTGACTGTTTTAGTGTCTTTACTTAGTGCATTGACTTTTCACATTCAACTTCCAAGTCTTTGATCTCTCCTCAGAACTCTTCTGGCACTTTCATTCAAATCCAAAGCAGCTAACTGATTTGTTAAGTTGATTTTGAAGTCTGGCAGTATGCCTTTTATATTGTACTTTGTCCTGCAGTTGACTCACTTATTTTTCTTCAGAATTATCTTGAACTTGCGCACAAATAATTGGTAATTTGTGCCACAATTTGCTCTGGGTTTTGTCTTTGAGAATGCCATTGAGCTTCTCCATCCCTTGCTTCCACAAATACAGTCAATTTGATTCTTATGCACACCATCAGGTTACAGTTATGTATATAAATGATGTTTATGTTGCTTGAAAAAGGTGTTGGAGATGAATAAGTTCCTCATGTTGTGAAATTCCATCAAATGTTCTCCAGATTTGTTTCTGTTTTTAAGGCCATGTTTTCTGACCATTGTACACTCTTGTTTGTCACCAACCTTTGCATTCCAGAAACCCATTACTATCACTGCATCTTGCTTGTCCTGTTGATTTCAGCTTGAACTTATTCATAAAAATATTCAATCTCATCATCTTCTGCATGTCATTAGTGTATATATCTGAATAACTATTAAGATGAAAGATAGTCCTTGTAACCCAATTTAATGCAGTCATTGACTGCATTAAAACTGATGACAGTTTCCACCAGCAGCTTCTGTATGATAAATGTGACACCATTTTCAATTTGCTGTCCATGTCATTCATGGTACATCACATATGATCATCTGATTCAGTTCCAATTCCTTTCCATTGCAGCTCACTAACTCAAAATGTCCAGCTTCTAGTGCTTCATCTCTTTCTTGACCACTTCAAACACTCTATATGCCAATGGCGAATATGTCTTTGCAGCATCAGATTCTCCATTTTTGCATGTCCTCCTCAGCAGTTAGATATCCTGAAGGTTTTGCTCCAACCACATCACAAGTACCAGTATTACTAGGAAGAATCTTCTGCTCTTCCCTAGTTACATATTGTGCACCTTCTAAGCGGAGGGGTTCATCTTTCAGTACTGTATCATCTTCTATTTTATTGTATTTGTACATGAAGTTTTCTTGGTAAGATATGGAAGTGGGTTACTATGTCCTTCTTCTACACAATTGAAATTTGATATCTTTGCCATTGTCACTAAAGTTAGCATCTGCCATCAACATCAGCACATCCATTGCTGCCCAAATGGGTGGGTTGTCTTCGTCTGGTATGTCAATTGGAACCTATCCTTCTGGTACTTACACTACTGATGGCATAGCTCTCAATTTCATTGGTGTATACAAGCCCTCACTGCTTGAGAAGCTGACAACCCAGTGAGGGTATTTGGAAGACTGTGTGCAATTCTGAAGACCGCAATTTCCAAAGGATATAAATAGGATGGGATCAATTCAGAAGACAGCTTTTAAAATAGGCATGCCCTTTATAATAAAAAATATGGGACAGAGTTAAAGAGATACATATGTATACTCTAGAGGAAAGGTGGCAAAAGTGAGCTACAATAGAGGCATCCATAAACCTCCAAGGTATAAATGAATAAGAGCCAGGCCATTTTCAATGGAAAGGAGTCATGGGATGCGTGGGTAGATTCTGGAGTAATATAGGAAATATTCTTTAAAAAAATGGTGGTGGATTCATGGACAACCTCTCATGGGGAACGTGGATAGCGTATGGAAGGATATTCTTTATTGTTAAAAAAAGCCTATGGCCCGACACAGGCCGTGTTTCGTTGCCTTCTTCAGAGGCAGGCTTCATAAGCAATCAGGCTTCCATATTGCTTTTTGAAAAGGTTTTTAGTTTCACTTTGGCAGATTCGGCAGGGATCTCCGACTGAGGCGTTTAAGTGTTTAACGTTTTCAAAAAGCAATATGGAAGCCTGATTGCTTATGAAGCCTGCCCCTGAAGAAGGCAACGAAACATGGCCTGTGTCGGGCCATAGGCTTTTTTTAACAATAAAGAATATCCTTCCATACGCTATCCACGTTCTCCTTACTGGGACTCTTGTAGCACGTGGCAGTTGTGCTTTTTTGTTGGTACCTCAACCTCTCATGGGGGAAATTGTGGAGACAAGGACAGTATCAGAGTTCAAAAATATATGAGACAAGCACAGATGATCTTTGAAGGAAAGGAATGGATTATAGAGCTGAAGTGCTGGAGTGGAAGGGAAGACTACATAAGCCATATGGTCTTTATCTGCCATCCTGTCCTATGTTTCTATGATATACTGTATATTCACACAAACCCATATAAGATGGCCAGTTATAAAAGGAAGACAATGTGCCTAAGATGTTTTTGAGATAACGTTTTGACACAACAATCTCAAATGGAAGCAAACAATATCACTATTTATTTATTTATTTAAAGGGGTTTTTTTATATACCACCTTTCTACAATTCAAGGCGGTTTACATTGAACTCAACTTAACAGTGTAGTTACAGATGTTGTACATAGAACAATAACTTGTAGGAAAAACGTATCTATAGTTAACCGGTAAAGGTATATGGCCCAAGGGCAACTATGTACATAGAATAAGGGAGGGAGAGAGGATTAGGGGATAAGGTAGGGGGAGGGGCGCATGGGGGAATGGTATAAAGAGATGTTGGGTAAGTAGGGGAAGAGGCTAGGTGACACTGGATCTAAGGTTGTTTTAGGGGTGGATCCAAAGTATTCTTGGAATAGGAATGTTTTTAACTTTTTTCAGAATTCTGCGTGGTTGGGACAACCTCGTAGGTCAGGCGGGAGGGCATTCCATTCCGTAGGGGCGTAAAGTGAGAAGACCCGATTGCAAGTAGCTTGTTTGCTTCTTAGTTTTTGTATTGGGATCTGTAGTAGGTTAGTGGAGCTAATCGTTCGAGATCTGGAGCTAGTAGACTTGGAAAGGAGGGGGCGAAGGCAGGGGGCAGATTCAGAATGTATGATTTTATGAGTTAGGGTGAAGGATTTGAATTTTATTCTAGACAGGATAGGTAGCCAGTGTAGGTGATGCAGTATAAGGGTGATATGTGTTCTTCTGGAAGTCTTGAAGATTAGACGTGCAATTGTGTTTTGGGCTAGTTGGAGCGGGTAGATGCTTTGCTTAGGAAGGCGGCAGTATATGAGGCTGCAATAATCAAGCGTAGGGTGGTAAGGGCTTTACCATTACAATTAAAATCTCCTGTGAATCATAATGACTCTTTAGAAAAGGGTCCTCATCATTGCAGCTATTATTCAAAAGTAATAACATACATGATTTGTATTTCAAATTAATGAAAAGAAGAGATATTCAGCAAGGGTAATATCAAGCACTTAAGCTGATTAATAAAGACGCTAAATGAAAAGCAGGCTGAAAGATAATTCCCCTGAAGCACAGCTCATGTTTTGGGTTTGAAACATGAATTCATTGGCATTAGTCTACAATGAGTTAAGTGATTTTAAATGCAATATATATATATAAACATATAATCTGATTAGAGATCAATGATGATATTGAAGGGAATCAAATGTGCTTAGACCAAAACTACATGATAATATCCTTGATGAAGGCCTCTTCTATTCATTTATTTGAGATATGAATCTTGTATGTTACTTTTGAATAATAGCTGCGATGAAGAGCACAGTTGTCTAACAAGACATTAGATTTCAGAGGAGACTTTAATTGTACTGTTTGTGGCTCAAAGACGTCCCAGCTGAGAGTGGATACTGTCTACAGCCTGATCTCGCTGAGGCCTCACCCTTCTCATTGATGTTGTTCTGGACCAGCATTAAAGATGGCCCACCAAGGGTGATGGATTTCTACCTAAGGGGCAAACCCAAGAGGGTCAACCCTTTGGGAACTCCTTAGGAAGTTTTGGGGAATGATTATTTATATTCTCTTATATACCGCGCTATTCTGCATCAGTGCAGTTTACATTGAACAAACTGAAATTACATTGAACAGGGCATTATAACTTGGAGATAACTAATTTACAGGGAACATGGGCTATGGAGGGTTAAGTGGCTTGCCCAAGACCACAAGGAGCACCTGTGGGACTAGAAACCCCAGTCCTTCCAGCCCAAGGTTGCTGTCCTCTAGTGGGATTTGAACCCCCCGACCTTCCAGCCTGAAGTACCTTGCCCCAACCACTAGGCCACTTCTCCACTCCTAGATATGGGGGTATGTTTACTAAACTGCGTTAGTGTGATTCGCGTTAGGAGCCGCGTTAGTGGAAGAAATGCCAAAAAAGGACATGGGCGGTACATCGTTAGTGATAACGCGCGTTATAACGTGCCGCGCAGCAACGATCGTTACAGGGCGCGTTACTGCGCGTTAAGCATAAGAAGGCGCGCAGACACCCAAACACAGAAACAGAGCTGTAGCACAATGGTTACTACACAGATTGATGGTACAAGGGTCATGGGTTCAATTCCCCAGTGTGCCTAATGAATAAGGCTGGCTGAGGCGTCATGTGCAACCCTTTGAAAGCCTACTATAATATTTTAATCCAGTCTGCAGCCGGGTTAATGTTTGCATATGTCAGGAAAATTCTACCCGTCTTATTCAATATGTCCCAATAGTGACGTTCCCTCTGCCATGGTCATGTATTATATACCATTTGATAGGAATATTTAGGCAGAAGTTTGGATCCCAAAGGTTTTGGGCTTGGCCTGGAAAAGGTTAAGTATTGGGCTGTGAGGAAGTTTAGTTGTACTGTAATAGTGCTGCCGGCAAACACACCCTCACAGTGGCGTAACCTAAGGTGCCACATAAGGCACCCTAGAAGGCACTCCATAGGGCACATTCTAAAGTGCGCTGTCTGCCAAGGCACCCTATAATGTCCCCTATAGGACAGCATATAAGGCACCTTATAAGACGCTTTATAGGGCGCCGTATAAGGCGCCGTATAGGGCGCCCTATGAGCCACCCTAAGGTGACAGTACCCTGAGGGTGGTTCTGCTGGCAGCACTAATATATAATAAAAATAGACAATGCCTAAGACAGCCCTATCGATGAACCCCAATGTGGGTTGTGAACCCATGACCTCTGGCTCCATGGGCAGTGAAGTAACCAGTGGGCTAGAGCTGCCAATAAACACCTGGATGGCTAAAGGAGGACTGCACGGCACCACACCCACATTCTGCTGTGGTTACCAGGGAGATTACATACCACCACCCAACCAACCCTCTGGGGCTCAGGGTGGGGGACAGGATCTCCTGCCCACAGATCCACTTTCTACCCCCCGGCAATGGTGGCAGTAGAGGGGACCATCACCCCAGTTCTGCTAGGGATCAAACACCCTACAGGGCAGGCAATGCAGAGCAGTACACATCCATAACACAATAGCAGACAGACAGCAGGTCTGGAAATGCTCAGCTGCCCCCCACCATTATCTGACATTCTCCAGCAGCAAGCCTCCAGCCGCTGCACGGTGTTCCAGCAAGACACATACTAGCTGCAGACAGTCCGCCAGCTAGTCCATAGTGCATGGTCCTGGAGGAGATGCATGTACCCAGAACGGGGATATCAGCATACACACCAAGCAGATAAGTCAGTGATTGGGCCCCAAAAGGAAACCCATAAATATCACATAAAAAAAATACTATATAGCACTATGGGGGAACCTAGCCATGCTATGGTCACTGCTCAGTCAGGGTGAGAGTGACCTCCCAGCAGGACATGCTATGGCCACCCTGTCCGTGCAGGTGGTACCGGGCACTACAATGTCCGGCCATTGCCCTATGCCCTGTGCAGATGCGGCCAGGCCAGGTCACCCTATCCAGGCTATTCCCACGGTACCTTGCTCCTCATTATGCACATTGGCAGGCCAATACTGGCAACAGTGCTAGCAGTGTGGGCTGTGGAGGGTGTTGGCAGCCACCACACACTGGATAGATAGACACACACTCCCCACACCTATGCCAGCATTGTGCAACTATAGAGGTGTTGGGCAGCCCAGGCCACCACACCAGTCTTGGGCACAGTGCAGGCATGGCTATGGTACGCAATACTGTAGGAGTCACCCCCAGATTGGTAAACACTGTCAGACACAAGACCTGTAGCACACTCCACAGATATCAGAAAGGTTGCTATGATGCAGCTCACTCCGAAAATTATACTTAACCTAGGAATTGCTATCTGCCAGTAATCATAGCAACCTTTTGATAGCTGTGTACCATATTCCCAGGTTTAGGGTGGCATTACTAAGGTATGCAAGTGCTAGTATTGAGAGATGCATGCAGAGCCCAAAGTCCTGCCTCTCCAGGAGGCTTTGGATAATGGGGCCTGTGGGTGTGGGTGTGTCTGCCCCTGTTGACTGCTGCTTTACAGCAGAGGTTCCCAACTCCAGTCCTGCAGTGCAAAACACTGTTCGGGTTTTCATGCTGTCCCTCATGAATATGCATGAGATACATCTGCATACCATGGGGGTGGCGCATGGAAATGCAGCACAGGCATCTTTATCAGAGGCAGCATGGAACCTGAATGGTGTTTGGCCCTCCAGGACTGCATTTCGGAGGCTCTGCTCTAGGTAATGTGCATGTTTATGGTGTCTCTGCTCTGTAGGGTAAAATGTAGGTGTTTTGGGCATGTTTACGTCATCTGCAAGAAAGGTTCTGTCTGTATTAGCACGTTATAGTAGTGGGTAAAATATGAGGACTGGGTTGGTGGAAACCACAGCTGGGACTTGAACCTGTGACCTTCTGCTTCTGAACACACTGGTTTTGTGCACTGCATCACCATGCTATCACAGAGATGGTGCATTCCCTGGTGATACCATTACTGTTGGTCAGACAGGGCCTGTCTGTTGCAGTGCATGGCACCCACCTACACAGGGCTAGGCCATGGTCTGCTCTAGGCAGCTGCCACTGCCCCCTCCACCACCAGTATCCCTCAGCCACCATGCTGACATGCCCTTCTGCTGGTGGAGCTGGTGGTGCGCAGTCTCAGGCCATCCAGTGTGCGGGTAGGCAGCTGCCTATGGTGCGGGTTCTGGGGTAGGGGTGCCTGCATAGACGTCCACGCTCCCCCCAGCCCCGCCTGCCAATGTTCCGTGCCCTTGTGGGTAGCTGTTGGGTACTATCCCCTGTGACACTTTGGGAAACCCACTCGTGCCCATGTTGGACCTTCAGCAGTTGCTGTCTGGCTGCTCCGCTGTTTCAGCATTCATATGGGCCACCTAGGCATCACCCTAGTCCGCACTGTGGCCCAGCTCCACCACAGCATGTGCCGCCTGCGGTCCTCTGTATCCCCTTCTCCGGCATCTGTCCAGTTGCTGTTCCGACATGCCCGCCCTGATGTTGCGGGACATGTGCACATGTCCGATGGTGGGGAAAACCCTGAGCAGCGCTATTTCACTGTGGGCTCATTCACCTTGTATGGGGACGGTGTATAGACCCTTCCACGATTTATATCTGTTCTATGGAGCTTACTCGGGGGGGGGAGGGGTTGATGTTTCTCATTGATACCTCTATTGGCCAGCTTGGTTATTGTTTTTTTCCAGTCTGTTGGGGTCATTTTCAGTGTTTCTGTGCCCTTTTGTTCTGTGCACATGTATCACACATCACTGTTTTTTGGTTTCCCTGCCTGGGCTGTACATTGCTGACACTGAAATGGTTTCTCTCCCCTGTAATGTGCCTTTAATGGCAGGTTTTCAATCGCGTTGGAATTCAGCCCTGAAATTCAGCGCATTAGTGTGAGGGGAGCCTCTCCCCGCCCACTCTCCACCCATTGACCCCTTCTCTCCGCCCTCTCTCCACCTTCTGCGATGTTTTACCGCGCCGCGGAGCATTACAATTGTTAGCGCGTCATAACGCGCGTTATGACGCGCTAACCATCGTTAACGTTACATAACGCGTGTTATGACACACTAACAATCATTAACGTTACATAACGCGTGTTATGTACGTTTACCACAGTTTAGTAAACATACCCCATGGTCTAGGTATTGAAAAACAGAAACTGAGGTGGTGTTTGGACAGGTTTTGATTGGAAGGGAAGGAGTTTTTTTAGTTTGTAAATTAGTTACAGTAATTTTAAATGTTTTATTATGCTGCACAACTTATAGAGAGCGTCAGAGTTTGCGATTTAGTTGTATATCAGGGTTAGTTGTTTTTTGTGTTATGTTGATATTAAAGGGTACTATACGTCAATGCTTTAAACCTCTTTGGGACCTATATTGACTAATCCATGTAGTGAACATGTAATTCTGAAACATCTAATATAAATGTTTTCAATTCTACCTATATTCAGTGGTTCAAGTTATATCTGATATTTGTATGGCTCACTTGGCCATTTAAACTGGACATTTAGTGGCTGAATTTCACCACTAGTGTTAAATTGAATATAAGTGTTTATTGAATAATCACCAGAAAAACACCACTACCCCTATTACTTTGTCGCCCCTCTCTGGATTGTCTTGTAACCTCCACTCAATTGTTGTGCCCTTTTCTGTGTTTCTGGACTTCTAAATGATACAAACATATATATTTGATTCCAGTGTAAATGATACTCAGTGCGCATGGAGCGAAAACACTGATAAACACCAGTTTGTTGTACCTTCAAAACCCTAATTAACTGGAAAATAAACACCTAATTTTGCAAGTTATAAATTCCTAAGTATAAGTTATATTTCTAAGTAATGTCATCATGGAATGCGCAAATCCCACCCCCTTTTTAGATGGATAGTTTTCTCTAACGATTTATCAATACAAACTTTCCCATTCATGTGGCTGGATTTTTTTTTTTAAAGCGCTTAGATGGTTGACCCTGCCACAGATTCCATATGTGCTTTGAATGTCGACCTGTTAAAAATTAAAATGATATAAGCATTTTTTTCCTGCTTTCTTGTTGCAGTGAAGTACATGAGAGAGGCAACACCATATGTGAAGAAAGGTTCTCCAGTCTCAGAAATTGGATGGGAGACTCCGCCACCAGAATCCCCTCGTTTAGGAAGCGTTTCCTTTGATCCACCTTCCCCACTCTCTCTTTCCATTCATGGAGACAGGAAAAACATCCCACTAAAAATGTGCTACGTGACAAGAAACATGACTGTACCTGACCCGGAGAACAGGTAGGACACAGCCTGAGGTTGTCCTGTTCAGAGAGCAGATATTCACCTAAAAAATTCTTTAAGAACCCCTAAAGAAGTCACACAGTAGATTAGAGAGATGTATGGATATAGTCACCTAACCTTATCTTATTAGATTTGCCTGTTCATAATTTTAGATCATGTACATGTGACTCTCTTGACTGTTGATACAGTATTTTTGTTCTGCTTATCAGCTGACCTAATTGCAAACCACAACATAGATATGCAGGAGTATTTTTAGGTCTTGATGAACTATTTCCCCTGACATATTTTCTGAATATTTCATTTCTGAATATTTTTAGCTCTAAATGACTCATCCTCACAGCCACCCCGCAATCATCAGGACAGAAAGCCTCTAAGCATCCCACCCACATTTACACAGTTGATACCTGAGCATACTGACAGCCCTGAGTATTGCATTTACCTTGAGCATCAACTCTGAACACTTCAGATGTACATGGATAGCTTCTGAGAGTTCCATGCTCTGAAGGCCACCCACTCACACGCAGAGCAGTTCCTGTTCCACTCACACATTATATTATGTGCATTGCAACTGCTTGTTTCGACTTCCTCCAGTGGAAATAGTTCTTGTTTCATGGACCTAAATCCTCAGGTGCAGCAGCCTTATGTTACTCCTGTCTGAAGCTAGAATCTAAGCAGTGGATATGAACAATCAATAGATCCCATACTGGAACTGGAGTATCTGTCACAGTCCTTGCAGAGGGGTGGCTGGAGTAGCAAAATGATAGAAACAGGTTACTTATAGAGTAATCAATTTATTGAAGCATGAGTTTCCGAGGAAAAGAGTCCGACAAAGTGGCCTCTTTTCTCAAAAGCTTATGCTCAATAAATTGCTTTTAGTTGCCACCAGTCTCTGTTATTTTAGTAACCGAGGTAGGGCGGACTCAATGCTCTACCTCCCCTCAACTTCCCCTCCCCTACCTTTCCCACTATTTAACACAAAACTCTGACACCGTTTCTTTTAGTAAACATCTGGTCGCAGCTTTATTAACCATTAACAATTAATAATCAACTCCCATAACAATCCATAGGGCATACCATAGCAGAATGATACCTCACCAGCCATATTACTAGCAAGGTGAGCTCGCCTCCACTTTGCCAACTTCCTTCCCCCCCTTTAGCCCGGACTTCGCCATGTAATTAGCAAAAGCCAGCCAGGGGTTGTCTGGGTTGGGGGTACCCCACCCCCGTCCCAAGCTTCTCCTACAGATCCGGACTCCGGAAACCTCCAGGATCCTGCCTACCCCCCCTCCCCAACTGCGACACCCCTACTACTCCACCCTGATTAAGGGGCGGGCGGGCGGGTGGGACACCGGCCACAGACCTCTTCCTCGCCTTGTGCAGGACCGCTGGGGCAGTTCCTTCTCCTCCTGCCTCCTCCTCCTTGCTCAGTGGCTCCCTCGCACGCCCTGCGCGATGGGAGCCAATGATTTTAAACAATGCTGCTTCTGCCCCACCCCCTCTTCTTCCGAACCCTTGTCACCTCACCTCTCGCCGCGCCACCCGGTTACAGGCAGCTGGCCTGGACATTGCCACGCAGCCTTCATTAACCGAGGTAGGGCAGACTCAATGCTCTACCGCCTCTCAACTTCCCCTCCCCCACTTTTCCCACTATTTAACACAAAACTCTGACACCATTTCTTTTGGTAAACATCTGGTTGTAGCTTTATTAACCATTAACAATTAACAATCAACTCCCATAACAATCCATAGGGCATACCATAGCAGAATGATACCTCACCAGCCATATTACTAGCAAGGTGAGCTCGCCTCCGCTTTGCCAACTTCCTTCCCCCCCCCTTAGCCCCGACCTCGCCATGTAATTAGCAAAAGCCAGCCAGGGGTTGTCTGGGTCGTGGGGACCCCAACCCCGTCCCAAGCTTCTCCTATGGCTCCGAACCCCAGAAACCTCTGGGATCCTGCCACCGGCGCAGGTGACCTCAGCATCCCTGTGCTGCCCCCCCCCAAAAGCTGCGACCAGCAAGAGCCCCTCCGCACTACCCATTCTAACACTTCCTGCCAGTAATTCAATAATAAATCCCCTCCCACCAGGGATAAGTGTACCCCATCCTGGCCGTACAAGCCCGACAGCACACTTCCGCCCATGAATGCATTATTTGGTAACCCCCTTTTGCACACACCCACCGGCCGATTTGTCGGTTGATCTTAGTTAATCCCCTCAACCAGCATCGCTGGCCCCAACAAATCGGCCTTGGGATAATGTCTGACCACATCAATATTACCCCAGGAAATAATTGAAGCACCTCCCCAAAATCTTTATGGATTGCTCTGATCAATTGCTTGCAGGTCCAAGCTGACAAATCATTGCCCCCCAAATGTATTAAAATCAAGTCAGGTGCCTTCCGAAGACGCCCGTGGTGCTGAAGCAAGGGGAGCAGCTGTGTCCATCGTAGACCTCGCTCACCCAGCCATGAGACGGACACCACCCCCGTATCCAGGCCCAGATTAGACCCCCAAAGGCCGCAAAGCCGCTCGCTGACCTGCCCAATGCACAAATGAATGGCCAATCAGCCAACAGCCATGTGGATTTTGGCCGCTATCTGCAAAAGAAAACAAAATTAGCCACAGAATTCCTGTCCCCCCCCCCTTACCAACGGACATAACCCAAGAAGGCCTTCGAACGCCATCTCCTGATGCGCTGCACCTCCTGTTTGGACGAACCTGCCGCCGCTGCACTCGTTGCTGCCCCAATGCAGAAGGAATGCACCGCAAACTGCAGCGGCTCCTCCCCTATCCGCTGCAGCATGAACCGTAATACCCCTGTCACCTGGAATCGCGTCACCACCCGAGCATCCGCATGGAGAAATAGCACACCCCCTACTGCAGGGTGCCACTGCAGGTAGTCCTGCAAGGCCGCCACCATGCACGTGGTGACACCCTCCATCTCCCGCAGCACTACCCACCACCCTCGCCCCTGCTGGTCCATCTTCAAGCAAGCCAATAACACCCGCACTTGCCTGTCTTCCACCTGGACATGCTGCTGGAGCAAACCACCGATTCCGCCCGACCTGTCGGCTACCAGCTCACCAATCCTAAAGTCACCAAAAAATGCCAAGCAAAAAATTGCTTTATAACTAGACGACGCCACTAACGGTAGAGTCCCACATAGCCGCACCAGCAAGTTCTGCGTAATCAGCCATCTGCGGTCCCTAGCCACTGGCTCTGCCCGTCCCCACCCATGCAATAACTGCCTGGTTAAAAACCCACCAGCTGCCTGAGCCCATCCCACCGCTCTAGCAAAAAACGTGAACCCAGCCACCTGGGCACGGACCGCTGACTTGGAATTCCCTTGTTCTTTGGCAGCAACTACATATTGCTCCAACATCTGGTCAGACACCGAGTGTAACAGCCATCCCTGTGCCACCAAAAACTCCTCCACCTTGTCACAACCCCGCTAATATGCCGACCATGTTCTTCTCGCCACTGAGCTCTGCAACAAACTCAGCATCTCTTCAGGCCAATGTGCCATAAGCGCTCTGGGACCATCCTCCTACTGCGTCTGCTCCTGGTGCCAGTTTCCAAAAACGGTCCCACTGAAAACAAGAAAGAGCACCAGCCACCTCATTAGTACTTCCCAGGAATTGTCTCGCTTTGATCACCACGTTCAGGCGTAAGCAAGCTAGCACTACCTCCCGCATCAGCTCTGCCTCCTGAACACAGTGCAGGGAATAATGGTTGGTCACGCTAACCACCGCTGCATTGTCACACCACCACACTACCCGTCTGTTACGAAGTTGCTCTGGCCACAACTCCAATGCCACTAGCATAGGAAACAGCTCCAAAAAGGCCACATTGGTCACCAAACGCGAGTAATGCCACTCTTGCGGCCAGCAATCTGCACACCAGGCCCCCCCCCAAATAAATGCCCAAACCTGACCCCCCTGCTGCATCTGTGTACAACTGTAAGTCCACTGAGGACACCTCCCCTGCAATCAGCACCGCTGTCCCATTAAAGTCCCTCAGAAAGATGTCCCAAATTCATAAATCCGCCCTCATCACCGCAGACACCCGAATCCTGTGATGCGGCTTTCGCACCCCCGCTGTTGCACTCGCCAACCATCGCAGAAACACCCTACCCATCGGGATGGCAAGCAAAATTTAATGCCCCAATTAACGCCTGCAACTCCCTCAAACTCATCTTACTGGACGCCATCACATTGACCACCAACACCCGCAACTTCTCGACCTTATCCTGCAGAAGCCGCGCTACCATATCCCGAGAGTCCATTTCCACCCCTAAAAATGTTAGCCGCCTGGTCGGGCCCTCCGTCTTCCCCTCTGCTAACGGTACCCCAATTTCTTTTGCCAAGTCCAGGAAACTGCTCAATAAGCTCTGGCACTCCATGGAATGTGCTGCTTCTAGAAAGAAAAAATCGTTCAAGTAATGTACCACGTTCCCACAACCTACCTCCTGCACCAGCGCCCAATGCAGGAATGTACTAAATTTTTCAAAGTAAGCACAGGACATGCATTTATCAAAATAAAACCTATCCTCAAACCGAAACCCCAACAGTGGAAAACTAGACGGGTGCACCAGCAGCAAACAGAAAGCCGACTCAATGTCCACCTTGGCCATCCATGCACCTCTCCCTGTCTGCCTCACCAAATCCACTGCTCTATCGAACGAGGCATATCGCACCGTACACTTGTCCCGAGGTATATGATCATTGATCGAGGATCCTCCCGGAAAGGACAAATTATGAATTATCCGAAACTTCCCCGCTTCTTTTTTTGGTATAACACCCAGCGGAGAAACCACTAAATTCGGGAACGGCTTCTCCTCAAACGGACCTGCAATCCTCCCTAACTCCAGCTCCTTGCACAATTTATGCCGCACTATGGCTGCTAACCGCCGCACCGAGAGTGAATTGCGCGCTGTATGACCAACTACCCTGCCTGTCACCGTTATAACAAAGCCCTCCCAAAACCCCTTTTCCAACACCCCCCTGTCCCCTCGTCTCGGGTATTGCTGCAGACGAGCCCGCAACGCCTCTACCTTTATCGGAGTAGGGGCAAGACTGCTTAATTCGGTGTTACTTCGTGCCCGGCACACTAGCCGGGACGGCCCCTTTTCTGATGCATTTGGCCGCTGCATGCCCCCCACCGCAACTTGAGCATGCATGTCAGAACTTGCAATCCGGAAAGGGACAAGAAGACTTGTTGAATCTCCAGCAAACCCCCCCAGTTCCGGTACCTCTCGTTCTCTGTGGCACAGTGGTTCTGGTAGGCCAAAAGGAATGACCTGCACTCCCTAGCAGCGTGCCCACCTTACCTCCCCCAAGCCCCCCAGCACCCGACCTAGCCGCCATTTGGGTCAACCACAAATTAATATCCTGAGCGCCCCAGGACAAGAACCAATTCTCCTCCATTTTATCCCTGAACTTCTCATCATAGTTCAACCATGACCATCCTTCGTGCGTCTGCGCCACCTCCAAAATCGCATCCACGTAAGTCAACAACTTCCCATACTGCTCAGGGTAGTGATGCCCCCACATGCTCGCCAAACGCAGAAATGCTGGGGTCCAGTTCAACACATTCCGGGATACCTTTTTTAACCATCCTGCCTTCTCATCTCCCTTCCTCTTCTTCCTGCTGTCCCCCGACCTCCTCCGCCCCTCTAACAATCAGAAGATATCAATATATTTCCATTTTTTGATCTTCTAACGCAAGTTCTTCAGTACACTTTCCCATAACTCCACGTACGCAGCCAAAGATGGAGCTCCCCCAACCTGCATGTTCGGCCCCTTGCCACCCCTGCCCAACTCGAGTCCCATGCCTCCATCACTCGCGGAGGACGACGACAACGAGGATGACGAGGACGAGGAGGAATCTGATGCACGCCGCCTCCTACATACGTGCCTCCGCTTCTTACGTGCCTTCCCCCTCTTTCCAGCCGGCTCCTCCATCCGTCCTGCAACCTCACCCCGGCCTGCTCGCAACTCACCAGCCGCTCTTGTATCCACTGCACCAACCACTGGCTCCCCCCTCGCCGCTTGGCACTGGTCTCCACCATCCTGCTGCCGCTCCCCTGGTCTCCCTCTCGACACCACCACATCAGCACTCTGGCGCCCCGTCTGCTGACCTTCCAGCTGTTCCGCCCTGACTTGCCCTCTTGCCCCTGGCATTGCAGGTTAACGCCTCAGCGCAGGTACCTGTGGAGATATAAATAGGAACACCGGGGAGGGACAACCGTATGCCATGCAGGCTGCCAAGCCCAGAGCCACTCTGCCCCCGAAGGACCCTGTCCTCCCCCCAACCAATGCTCCCAGAACCCCAACTCCCTTTCCGGCCAATAACCCCCTTGCACTTCCCCCCCCCCCCGCCCGCTGTTGTTGCCCTTGCCCCCCAGAACTGCCCTTTGCCTGACTCACCACACTCTGACCACCCCTCACCTCTTCCCCCCATACCCTGTAGCTGCGCGGTACCCCAGTCTCCCCGGGTACGCCCTCCAGTCCATCCCCTGCCTCACTGCCCCCAAGCCTTGCCCATGGAGGAACACTCGCCCCTCCTCTTTGCCCCCCCCCACTTCCTGGCCTGCGAATGGCACCCCTGTGCCTGTACTCCCCCCTCCCCATCCCCCGTGGGGACCTAGACCCCCTCCCAGGCCCCCCAGGGACCTGGACCCCCCAACCTGCAAACCCCTACTGCCCTTCGTCCCCTATGTCCTTCCTCCCCCCCTGCCCCCTCACCAGAGCAGAGGCCACAGTCTCCCTTGCCTGCATTACTTGCCTCCCTGTGGTCCCACCCGCCCTCCCGGGCCCTTGCACCACCCTTCCCTGCCTCCCGCATGCCAGCATTGCCCCCGTGGCCTGCTCACCACACGTACACCTTTCCAATACTCCTTTTTTTAAAAAATGTTATTGCCTGCAGCCCACCATCTTTGCTATTTGTTTTAAAGCACTTGCCTCCAGCACCCCGGGCCGCTGCCCCGCTGGGCCTGACTGCATGTCCACTCTCTCCCCCAAGCTCTCCTGCTCCACTCGATGCGCTGCCCACCTCGACCGCAATGGACTCCGCGCACTCTGCGATCCTCCGACACCGGCCACAGACCTCTTCCTCGTCTTGCACAGGACCGCTAGGGCAGTTCCTTCTCCTCCCTCCACCTCCTCCTTGCTCATTGGCTCCCTCACACGCCCTGCATGATAGGAGCCAATGATTTTAAACAATGCTGCTTCTGCCCCGCCCCCTCTTCTTCCGAACTCTTGCCGCCTCGCCTCTCGCCGCACCACCCGGTTACGGGCGGCCGGCCTGGACGTCACCACATGGCCTTCATTAAGTTTTTGTAAATCTGACTCTTTCCCTCTCCTTAGCACTTCCTGTTTTGAGACTGCATCTCCTGAGGGAGATAGGAATATACATTCATTAGCATGCAGTCAGTTTGTTTGGGAGCCTTGAAAGTATGTGCAAAATTGATTTAATGTGATTTAACCTACAAATTAAAATGAATAAAGTCAATTTAGAAATGTGCATAGAAAAATGTAGTTTCATTTAAAGACTTTCTTGGACGTCTTTCCCAAATTTTGAACAGTTTTTCAATTCATTCTACATTCATGTTAATAACATTTTTTTAAATGCCTTAGAACTTTATAAAATATGTTAATTGACTTAGCTTGCATGAATTCTTAGCCAAAAGCCAGTTAAACAGATGAAGCGCATACTCATTTTTTTTTATGGGGCACTAATACATGTTAAGGATCGCACATCTCTAAATTTCTGTTGCCTCCATTCTCCTTTGTGTGCTCATGGCTGAATGGAAGGAGTCCCAGGAATTGGTATAATGATAGTAGGAAATGAAATGTTAGCAGATCACAGGATGGCTTAGAGGCACTTTTACTAAAGAATGCTAAGGGCACGATTCTGTGCCACGAATAGCGGGGATGGGTGTCCCAACAGGACGTCCATCCCCGCTATTCATGCCTTCTCCGGCCGCGTCTAACTTCCCCGCCAGTTGTACAGGGAAGTTAGATGGGAGCGGTGGGCAGTTCCCAGCCCTGGATGTACAGGGCCGATTCTAATATCGGCTCTGTACGTCCAGGGACGGCAATTTGCGTAGGGAAGTTATTCCACCTCTGAGGTGGAATAACATCCCTACACGTCTATTTTTCGGTGGCCCGGGCGCGGATGGGGCAGGGAAGGTCCGAGGGCATTCCCCACAGGCCGACCCTGGCCTTAGGAGGCCAGATCAGGGGTCAGACTGCAGGGAATGAGGCTGAGAAGCCGGCTTCTTTGGAGATCCATCAAGGATTTGTTGCCTTTAGAGGAAGATTCATGAAATCTGCTTGCTATGCACTCGGCAAATCTGGCAAAGCGCTCATTCTGATTTGCTTATTCTAGGATTCCACATCAGATGGTTTTTTTTGAATTTGTTAGAAAGTTCCACAAATAATTCCGAAGCATCTGTAAACGTCTTGCAGATCTATTCAACTAGTTTGTAAAGGAAGTTCGGATATTTCTTCTCTGTGCTTGGTCCAGAACAATGGCTGAATTTTATTGCACCATGGAGAAACTGACCTACTTTGCAAAATATTCTCAAAGGAGGGTAGTAATCTGCAAACACAAAGAGCTGATCGTTCACAGAAATGTGAAAATATTCATTCCTTATTCATGACTCACATTGCTATAGTAGCCCTGGAAGCTTGCATCTTGAAACATGCATTAGCCCTGGTGAGGGATAATTTGATAAAGATTTATCACTTGTAAATATGGTTTTAAATGCAGAAAAGGCCGTTTATAAAATTGTGCTGTGGAATATTTACCTATAAATGCACATGACAAGATGGCATCTACCTCTATGCACTTCATGGGTAGGCATTCCCGGGGGAGTAGTATGGGCAGAGTTGTGATGTACACACATCTTTTATGAAATACACGAGTACACACATGGAGTGCAGCCAGAGCAGGTGTGTAAATATGTGTATCAGCATTTAGACATTGCTGGGGGCTGGATCTGGCACATAGGCACCTATGTTGCTGTTATAAATTAGTCTTAAAATAGACACCTTTTGGAATTTCTTGTATGCTGTTATAAAATCAGGCCTATAATGACATCTTTTCTACCCTACTACACTTTTGTTTTTCTTTCAACAGCTGTGTTCTTAGGCCGGCACCATAGCTCTTCAATGGAGCCATGGTGCCATGGCAACATGATGCCGTGGCGCCACGGCTCCATTGAAGAGCCTTGACTGAGCTAGCCAGATACAGTCCTGTACGTGCAGGCCGGGCTGAATCGCAGTTCCAGCCTGCACGCATACAGGACTGTTCGCAATTCTGATCCCACGGGGTCAGCCGTGCCCCACAGGATCAGAATCGCAATCCCCTCTCTACGTCCAACTCAGACCGGACATCCAGAGGAGATCTACGTCCGAGACTGAATAAGCCTGTACGTGTTTATCGCACGTTTTAGTGCATGGTAATTGCCTGCAGTGACGGTCACCATACAGCCATGAGAGCAGCTACACACTAATTCCCACAGAAACTGCACATCACACAATGGGGTGTGGAATGGGCAGGTAAGGGGCAGAGTGTGGGCATGGAGAGCACATTGCAGTTAGCATGACGGCCATTGCTGCACTCTGATTGTCAATGTGAAAATTAGCATGGCTGTATGTAATGACACCTCAATGGATTTTGCACTTACCACATGTTAGTTTTAGTGCTAAAAGCATGTTAAGTGCAAAACCCTAATGGGCTTTAGTGAAAGGGCCCCTAAGCATAAGTCATGCAGCAGTCCTCTACAGCATTTATGTATCAGTTACACGATGTTGTTCATGTAAAGGCTGTTTGCTCCACATCCCATTTTCTGAGTCAGCAGCAACAAATATTGCAGGAAGATAGAAGAAGCAGTGGAAGTAGCCCAGCAAAGTGGAAATTAGAAAGTGAAAGCCTGTGGGAAAGCTAGCCTTTGAAGAAAGGTTTGCACAGTATTGGAGGAGGTTG
This sequence comes from Ichthyophis bannanicus, assembly GCA_033557465.1. Taxonomy (NCBI): domain Eukaryota; kingdom Metazoa; phylum Chordata; class Amphibia; order Gymnophiona; family Ichthyophiidae; genus Ichthyophis; species Ichthyophis bannanicus. The sequence goes on along the minus strand of CM066031.1, from coordinate 1,747,118,896 downwards.
AAACAAGGCATTGAATTGCCCTTATCACAAGTGGAGCAGATAAGAAGGTTGCCGGATGGCAGTTAGCACAGGTGAAGAAGCAAGAGAGGGATTTAATATGTTACAGCTTGTTAATGAAGACGATAAGGAAAATATTCACAGTCTGATTAATAAATATTAAGCAGACTGTACACATAATATAGTGTAGAATGTGCAAAAACACTGTGCTAAGTTTAAACCAATAGCTGCATGAATATTAAAACCGATAGCTGTATATGTGGAGCCTGATTCTGGGAAGGGAATGTCCGGACGTCCCTGACAGACAGGGATCTTTGAACCTGATTCTAGTTCTTGGGAACAAAACGTTCCCACGGGAGCCAGAATCTGGCCCAAGGATAATCCAGCGTGCCCCTTCTGCCTGCAGGGATGTCCACCCCACAGGTGCCGCAGACATCTGCGGCTCTGGCCCCCCAAATCCTTGCCGCCTGACCCATGGCTGGCCTGCCTGGCCTGGATTGGGTGGAGGGGACCCTACTGTACCCAACCATGGCCCTGGGGGTGGCTCAAAAAATCCTCAAAAAAGCATGGGACCAACACAGAGGATCTCTAAAGGTAAAGAGTGGACTGCTGTAGTTGTTGATATGGAAGGACAGACTAGATAGGCCTTGTGGTCTTTTTCTGTCATCATGTTTCTATGTTTCTATTGTGCTACTTTATATCACCTCTGAGTTGGTAGAAGTATCATGTCCCAACAGGCCCGGTAGCATGTACAGGGCCATGACCTTAATTGGCCTTGTACTTGCTGCCGGTCTGGCCCACCTCCACTCTGTCCCTATCCCGCCCCCCGCTGGATCTCTCCATCCTGATGCACAGGATGTATAGGGAGAGCCGGTGGGAGAATAAGGTGCAGGTGGCTTGCGGGGCTGCACGTTTCAGTTTGACATGCAGCTCCGCAACCCATCTTTCTGAATGTCCCTAGCAACAGGAGGTAATTTTTTCCTGAGATGCCCTTTCAGGGTTAGAGCTGCCCTTGAAGCTGCATAAGGAATTATATCCCTAGGAATTCTCTAGCAGGCTCTCTGTAAAAGAAAATCAGGGGAGGAGTCGGAGGTGCCAAAAGTCATAAAAGTTCAAATTATTGACTAGAAGCAGGCTGAGTGCTCAATAGCAAGGAGCCTCGGGCCATGTGGAGCATGGGCCCCTAAGCATTTACTAGTCAGGGGACAAATGAAAAGAAGAGATATCCCAAGAAGAAGAAAATTAAGGGTAAACTCCCACTGGAAAGGAATCTGCTTTTGTTTCTTTCTCTCAAGCTGATAACAGCAGGGCTCTTAGGGGTATGTTTACTAAACTGTCTTAACGTCGCAGCGGTGGTATTATCGCACTTATCGCGTGATAATGCAGCGGCGGCGTTAAAGCACACTAACGCTGTGAAATCCGGGTCTGAAGGGTGGAGTAAGGCTTCCCAGAGGGCGGAGAGAAAGGGTCAATGGGCGGAGAGTGGGAAGGGAGAGGCTCCAGGCACACTAACGCTGTGGAATCCGGGTCTGAAGGGTGGAGTAAGGCTTCCCAGAGGGTGGAGAGAAGGGGTCAATGGGCAGAGAGTGGGAGGGGAGAGGCTTCAGGTACACTAACGCTGTGAAATCCGGGTCTGAACACTAATGCCAGTGAAACCCTCGCATTAAGGCACATTTGCAGGAAAGAGAAACTATTTCAGTCAGCAATGTTCAGCAAAGGCAGGGAAACCTAGAAAAGTGATAGTTGTGATACATGTGCAGGAACCAAAAAGGCAAATAAACATGTAAAATGACCAGAACCACATTTAAAATCCCAATAACCAAGCTGGCCAATAATGATATTAATGATAAACATAAAGCAACACTATTGACAAAGCGTAAAAATTAAGATATCATGTTTGGAAGGGTCTATGCTCTGTCCCCCTACAAAGTGAATGATCCCACATTGAAACAGCGCTGATCAGGGTTTCTGTCGTATAGATTGGGCAGGTTTGTTATGGCGTGCACATGTGCAGCAACAGCAGAGTGGGCACGTAGGAAAGGGCAACTGTACTGATGCTGTAAATGGGATACAGGGGGCTGCAGGCGGCACATGCTGTGGTCCAGATGGGGCACAGTGCGGACTAGGCAGATGCCTAGGTGGCACATAGGAATGCCGAAACTGTAAAGCAGCAAGACAGCAACTGACGAGGGTCCAACATGGGTACGAGTGTATGTCCCACAGTGTCACAGGGTATATTACCCAGCAGGTACCCCCAAGGGCACATAACATTGGCAGGCGGTGCCGGGGGAAAGCATGCATGTCCATATAGGCACCCCTACCCGAGAACCCACACCATAGGCAGATGCCTACCAGCACACTGGATGGCCTGGGACTGCACACCATCAGCACCACCGGCATAATGGCATGTCCGCATGGTGGCGCAGGGGTGCTGGTGGCGGAGGGGGCAGTGGCATCTGCCCACAGCAGACCATGGCCAACCCCATTTAGATGGGTGCCATGCACTGGAACAGACAGGGTCTGTCTGATGAACAGTCATGGTATCCCCAGGGAATGCTCTGTCCCCTTGGCAACAGTGTGGTGCAGTACACACAGCCAGTGTGTTCAGGAGCAGAAGGTCACCAGTTCAAGTTCCAGCTGTGGCTCCTGCCAACCCTGTCCCCATATTTTACCCAGTACTAAGCCGTGGTAATAAAGACAGAACCTTTAATGCTGATAAAATAAACATGCCTGAAACGCCTATATTTCACCCTACAGAGCACAGACACCATAAACATGTGCAATACCTAGAGCAGAGTTTCCCAACTGCAGTCCTGGAGGGCCAAACACCATTCAGGTTTCATGCTGTCCCTAATAAATATGCCTGTGCTGCATTTGTATGCACCGCCCCCATTGTATGCAAATGTATCTCATGCATATTCATTAGGGACAGCATGAAAACCTGAACAGTGTTTGGCCCACCAGGACCGGAATTGGGGACCTCTGCCCTAGAGCAGCGGCCAACAGGGGCATAAACACCCACACCCACAGGCTCCACTATCCAAAGCCTCATGGAGAGTCAGGCTGTTGGGCCCTGCGCGGAGCAGCATCTCCCAATACTGTCACCTACATACCTTAGCAATGCCGTCCTAAACTTGGGAACCCGTTCCACATATATCAAAAGTTTGCTATGATTAATGTCAGCTAACAAATCCTAAGTTAAACACAATTAGTTGATAGAGATTCATCATAGCAACCTTTCTGATATCTGTGGAGTGTGTTTCAGTTATTGATTCTGACAGTGTTTACCACCCTGGGGAGTGACCCTAACAGTATTGAGTACCATAGCAATGCCTGCACTGTGCCCAGGACTGGTGTGGTGGCCAGGGCTGCCACAAACCTCTATATTTGCACAATGCTGGCATAGGTGTGGGAGTGTGTGTCTGTCTATCCAGTGTGTTGTGGCTGCCTACACCTTACTGAGCCCACATTGCTTGCACTGCTTCCAGTGTTAGGTGGCATGGGCAGGATGCATTTGCACAGGGTATAGGGCAATGACTGGGACATTGTAGTGCCCGACCACCACCTGCACTGACAGGGTGGCCACAGCATGTCATGCTGGGAGGTCGCTCTCACCCTGACTGAGCAGTGACCACGGCATGGCTAGGTTCCCCCATTGTGCTATACAGTATTTCTCTCAAGTGATATTTATGGGTTCTCTTTTCTGGGGCACAATCACTGACATCCCAGTTGCTCCAGGAACATGCATTATGTACTAGCTAGCAGACTGTCTGCAGTTAGCATCTGAATGGCTGCACCACCTTGCAGGGTGCAGCAGGTGCACACTGACTGCCCTCTGTTGGTGAATGTCAGATCGTAGTAGGGTGCAGCTGAGCTGACTGGGCCCACTACCTATCTGCCAGTTGCCCTGTCCCAAGTGCATATCCTCAGCAGCTGTTCATTCGCCACCAGGACTGGGGTTGCTGGTCCCACAGCCTGTCCTCATGTACATCCACTGCCCCCCCTTGAAAAGGGTGAGAGTGTGGGTCTGTTATGGGCAGATCATGTCCCTCACCCTAACTTAGAGAGGGCAGTTTGCTAAGTATATTGTCACCATCTGAGCCCTGACACACCCCTGCTCCCTAAACAGGTGACCATAGCAAGCACAGCGGATATGCACTATGTTGTGTGCATCATGGTCCACAAGGGCCAGACATGACTGGCAATTACAAATGGACACAGAGACCACCTAAAGGTGTTTGCAACAAATACCTGTCACACACTGGCACTGATGGAGACCTGCAACACAGCCCACCTCAACCAACCCAGGTACTGCGGACCTGGTGCTGGCCACTCCACCTCACCCTCAGGGTGAGCACAGAACACGCACATTGGCATGGCCTGTGGGTACTCTGTGCCAATAACACGCACGGTCATTCCCCCCTACCGAGCTGACATGCTGTAGAGGTGCATACTCCATCTGGTGAGCAGATGTAGACTGCTGTTCTGCATGTGAATTGCATTATGGGTACTGTTGGTTCTACTTCTGCCACACATTGTCATTGTTGCACTGTACATTACCATCACCCTGTACATCGGTACAGCTGCCCCCGAAATATTTGTCCACTTTCCCTGCTGCCACATGGCCTGCATGCAGATTTAGCTGGTCCATGAGCTCCATCATCTACTTCCTTCCATCACTTGTTCATTGCCTTTCCTTGGTGCTTTGTGCAGTGTTATGGTTACATCTGTGTTTGAGCCATACATTTCATGCTTGTGACTTTGGGGCACCTTTGTGCCCCTGGGAACCATCTCCTGTGTCACCTTGGCATCCCTGGGGCATCTTTTGCGGCACCTTAGGTTTGGCCAGCTTATGGGGCACCTTATATGCTGCCTTGGAGGGTGCCAACCTTTCCTGCCGCCCTCTGGGGCACATTATGACCTGCCTTGGATGATGTGGTGCTTTATGATGTGCCTTATGGTGCGCCCTAAAAGGTGCATTAGGTTGCGGCACTGGGGTGAGGCTTTTTTGGCTGGCAGTGCAAATTGTCAGGATGTGTCTGACTGTTACAAGCAGGAAAAGGGATTGCCTCAGACAGTCTTTTAACTGAGCCCACTGGGGGATCAAACTCATGACCACTGCATCAGCAGTCAATGTATTAACCATTGTGCTACACCTCTGCTGCTGCATTTGCAGGTCAGCACGCCTAATTAAGGCTAACGCGTGTTAACATGCCACGGCTCCCTCTATCGCATGATAACAGACTTTATTGCGCGATAACCCGAAATGCTACCTTAAGACCGGAACACCCACTACCTTATATGGCATTCGTCACAGTAAGACTGCAACTAACGCCGGTAACATTAAGACGGTTTAGTAAACATACCCCTTAGTGAAGTCCCAGGTGCTGATCTAGGCTTCAGACAACTGAAAAGGGGTGCTGCCCTAGCCTCAGCCCAATTGGTGAATAGAGAGATTGAAGGTTTTCCCCAGGAATTGTTCCTGTTACCCAGAGACAGGTGGAGTAGCAGGGAGCCTGGAATCTTGTGGAAGGGGGAGAGACATAAGTGCTAATCCTTCCAGGGCCTGAGAAAAGAGGAGTTCTCTGAGAACCCATACTAGAAGCCAAGTGACATGAAAAAGAAGTCCATGGTGCAAACATCAAACCATGCTAGAAGTTGCTAGTGAATGTATGGTGTCTGTAGGATCCATGTGGCATCCAAGACCAGAGGGTCTATAATTATGTGTAGTGGAGGGAATGTGAATGGAGAGGAGAAAAGAGAAAAAAAGGAAGAGAAGTGATTGATTTACCCACAAGCTAAAGAGGAGAGCATTTGTTATTACCTTTGAAGCAACCCACTGCTATAAATGTATTAAAACCCAAGTTTTTATCCAATAAAATGAAGTTCCAGTTAAACCAACAGGAGTGTCATGGATTTTGTTGGGAGAAGTGTTGAGAAGGAAGGTGTGGAGTGGCATATATCATCCAAATCACGTCTTGGAAAGAGTCTTGTCCTCACCCCTCAGGATCGAAACAATACAAATTGTTTATATAACTCCAGAATCAACCTAATCAAAAAGGGGATTCAACAGGGATCCCCTAACATCAATCATTCAATTGATTTAACCAGCTACTGCAGTCATACTGTTGGGGAGAAAAAGAGTGAGATAACAGTTGAGAGCACAAGTGAAAGATCAAATGCGAGAATTTTCATGCCATTTTATATTCCTTTTAGCAATGTTAGAAAATAGGACACATTTTGTATAAAGGGTCGAAGAGCTCATTGACTCTTTATTTACAACACTGTTTAGAGCAGTTGCATAATGCCGTCTTACCAAATAATCTCCCATTGTAACAGCTGCTCACAGAGAGCTAAAAGTGTTAGTAAGGGGGTGGGAATAGAGCACAATTCTCAGAAATCAATGGATTGTTTTGTTCTTCAGTATACTGGCTTTAAAGAGACTGCCTACATTTCTTCTGGATTTCAGAACATTCACATCTTTTGAGGTCAAAGTTGCATTTTACATTTTACTGATCATATTTTTTTTCAGCTCAAAATAGAATTAAAAGGCAGGGATTATTATTTGTAGTTACAAAAGCAAGTTCTTTCTACTGTTGTTGTTAAGTGCCGTCGAGTCGGAGTCGACTCATGGCGACCCTCTGGATAGCTATCCTAAATTGTGTTCGGTCTTCAGTCAGGCGGCTCATTGACGACAGACTGGTACCCATAGCTGCTGTTATTGTAGCGATCCATCTCATTGCTGCTGGCCTTCCTCTTTTGCGTTGACCTTCTATCTTGCCAAGCATGATGTCTTTCTCTAATGATCTCTCTCTTCGCATGATGTGTCCAAAGTATGAAAGTCGAAGTCTTGTCATCTGAGCTTCTAAAGAAAGCTTAGGTTTGATCTCCTCTAGTACAGACTGGTTTGTTCTTCGGGCAGTCCATGGTATACACAGTATTCGCCGCCAGCACCATAATTCAAAGGCATCAATTTTCTTCCTGTCTATCTTTTTCACTGTCCAGCTTTCACATCCACATTCTTTCTACTAGTGAAGTATAAAACTGTTTTTCTGACACCTAGCATGATCTTCCATTTGCATCTTTTCAGTGATAACATTCCCACAAAAATCTACTTTGAGAGAGACTAGCTTTCTTTACCAATGTGGTATCCATTCTGTTGCTAAGACCATTTAACAAGATTCATGCAATAAATGAAACAAGCAAGCAATATTCTTCTAGCTGCACAACCGGAAGGACATTTTATTTTATTTATATTGCTGGTAAGTCTAGAGATTACTGAGATGTGCTTATTTTGAGTATTGTGGAATATGGCATGGCCAATGAAATCCACCTACATGTGTGGAGAAACATGCTTTTTCCATATTACTATGTGCACATACACCACACTGATTTGGTGTTCAGAGTAGAGCTTGCATCCATATGTGTACCCCAGGACTGTTCAAACTCCAATTCAGAAAAATGTTCTAGAGCAGTGGTTTGAGTATGTGCTTGGCTAGCACTCAAGCATTGTGAGGGTTCCTCTTGGCTGCAGTCTAGAGCCCAGTGCAGACTAATCTGTCAGCAAAACCTCCTCCTGCAATGCACTGGCAATGGACATTGGAATGGTCGGTACTGATCCTAATGCCCTTCAAGGTACTGGCATTGACACCATGACTTCAGAGACTTCTATGATTAGCTGAACCTCTTTCTGCTTCAGTGAAAATGCAGCCAGCAATGCAGTGATGTTTGCTAGATGGATGTTCAACATTTCCTGAATCTTCTTGCCCAACTCCTCTTCAAATATTGCTGATGTTAGGATCACTTGGGGTATAGAAGGAAAGGTGACATAACTTGAAGTGAACTCCTGGCTATGGCCTGGCTTTCAAAGTTGACTGCAGTCCCCTAGATGTGCATGAGAATTGTCGAGTCTCTCTGCAGGAATGCTTGAGAGGAGCCAAGGCCGTCACCAAGATCTCTTCTCTACTCCCAACATTGCCCACCTTCATTAATCTTCCATACCAGTGTCCCTCAGTGCCTGCACTGATGCAGGAGAATCTTTCACTTGCGTCAAGCAAGTGATACTTAGATGATTGCTTGCCTCAATGATATCTACTGCTGCTTAATCTTGAGGGAGAATAGTTTCCTCAATGCCAATGCATCTCTAGTATGGTATTCCACTGATACCAATATACTTGGATTAAGAGTCTCTCTATGCACACTTGATGGCCACAAAGAGCCTTAGTTGTCATCCTTCGGCAAATTGCATAATTAGGGATATTGTGGTTGGGGTCATAGGCACAACAGTATCTTACACTGTCTTGCTGCACTTGGTACAGTTTCTGAAGCCCAAGGCAAAATCAAACAGCTCAATGATAAAAATATTTACTAAAGGTTAACTGATATACCAGCATTGATGCAGGCTACAACTGTGCAAAATATTAAGAACATTTAAAAAATGACTAAATAGAATAACTAAGGGTTTTCTAAAAGGTATGTCAAAAAAATCAAGATGGCCCGGACAGTGTTTAGCTATTCACAACCCAAATAAAAGTACACATCAGTTGGACTTCTGGATAAAACTGGAACCAAGAGGGCTCTGAGCGACAATAGAAACATAGAAATATGACGACAGAAAAAGACCACATGGCCTATCTAGTCTGTCCTTCCATATCAACAACTACAACAGTCCCCTTTTTTCCTTTAGAGATACTCTGTTTTTGTCCCATGCTTTTTTGAATTCACTTACTGTCCTCATCTCTACTACCTCCACTGGGAGGCTATTCCATGGATCCACCACTCTTTCCGTAAAGAAATATTTCCACAAATCACTCCTGAATCTATCCCCCTTCACCCTCATCCCATGTCCCCTCAAAGCAGAATTTGCTTTCAATTGAAAGAGGCTTTCCCCCTGAACATTTATGCCATGGAGGTATTTAAACATCTCAATCATATCACCTCTATCCTGCCTTTCCTCTAAGGTGTACACATTAAGATCCTTAAGTCTGTCCTCATATGCTTTATAATGAAGACCACTAACCATTTTAGTAGCCACCCTCTGCACCGACTCCATCCTGTTCACATCCTTTTGAAGGTGCGGTCTCCAGAATTGCACAATATACTCCAAATGAGGTCGCATCAAAGACTTATACAGAGGCATTATCACTTCCTTTTTTCTGCTAGCCATTCCTCTCCATATGCACCCACGCATCCTTCTAGCTTTTGCCGTCGCCTTTTCTACCTGTTTAGCTACTTTAAGATCATCAGACCCAACCATGCCCAGGTCCCACTCTTCTTTAGTGGACAAAAGTACTTCACCCCCTATACTATATTGCTCCCTTGGATTGCTGCAGCCCAAATGCATGACCTTACATTTTTTAACATTAAATCTCAGCTGCCAGATTCTAGACCATTCTTCAGGCTTAGCTAGATCCCTCCTCATGTTATCTACACCTTCCTGGGTGTCTACTCTATTGCAGATTTTGGTATCATCCACAAAAAGGCAAAACTTGGAGTGGAGGAGTGGCCTAGTGGTTGGGGAAGGTACTTCAGGCCAGAAGGTTGGGGGTTCAAATCCCACTAGAGGACAGCAACCTTGTGCCAGAAGGACTGGGGTTTCTAGTCCCACAGGTGCTCCTTGTGGTCTTGGGCAAGCCACTTAACCCTCCATAGCCCATGTTCCCTGTAAAATAGTTATCTCCAAGTTATAATGCCCTGTTCAATGTAATTTCAGTTTGTTCAATGTAAACTGCACTGATGCAGAATAGCATGGTATATAAGAGAATATAAATAAATAAAACTTACCTGACAGCCCTTCCACTATATCACTAACTAAGATGTTAAAAAGAATCGGACCAATGACAGATCCCTAGGGCACACCACTGGTAACATCCTTCTCCTCAGAGTGAGCCCCATTTACCTGTACTCTTTGTGGCCTCCCACCCAACCAATTTCTAACCCAAGCAGTAACTTTAGGGTCCATCCCCTAGGGTGCTCAGTTTGTTTATAAGTCGCCTGTGAGGAACAGTGTCAAAGCCTTTACTGAAATCTAAATACACCACATCTAGGGCTCTCCCTCGGTCCAACTCCCTGGTCACCCAGTCAAAGAAATCAATCAGATTTGTCTGACAAGACCTGCCTCTGGTGAATCCATGTTGCCTCTGATCCTGTAATCCACTGGACTCCAGAAACCTCACTATTTTCTCTTTCAGCAGCGTTTCCAATAATTTACTCACCACCGAAGTTAAACTAACCGGCCTGTAGTTTTCAACCACATCCTTACTTCCGCTTTTGTGTAAAGGCACCATATGAGCCTCTCTCCAGTCCTTTGGCACCACTCACGACTCCAACGAGGCATTGAAAAGGTCAGTCAGTGGAGCTGCTAGAACGTCCCCAAGTTCCCTCAGTATTCTAGGTTTATCCCATCCGGTCCCATCGCTTTGTCTACTTTAAGTTGAGCTAGTTTCTCATGAACTACTACTACTACTACTGAGCATTTATAAAGCGCTACTAGATGCATTCAGCGCTGTACAGGAAAAGACAAAAATAGACAGTCCCTTCCCAATAGAGCTTATAATCTAAAAAGACAAAACAAAGAAGGCGAAGGACAAGGAAAGAACAAAGGCAATGGAAGGATAACAGGAGAAACAAGACAAAGGAAAAAGGTAAGAACAAGGGAAAAGAAAAGGAACAGGTGAAAACAAGACAAGGGAAGAGGAGGAGAACAGGTAAGTCATGAACCAAAGGCAGAAGCAAAGAGGTGAGCTTTCAACCTGGATTTGAAGAGGGTCAGAGAAGATGCCTGACGTATAGACAGAAGAAGACTATTCCAGGCGTAGGGTGCTGCAAGGTGAAAAGAGCGAAGCCTGGAGTTGGCAACAGAGGAGAAAGGCATAGCAACAAGCAGTTGGCTAAAAGAGTGGAGTTCACGAGGGGGTATATAAGGAGAAATGAGAGAAGAAAGGTAAGTAGGAGCTGCAGAATGAATGCATTTATAGGTCAGTAGGAGAAGTTTGAACTGGATGCAGAAACGGATAGGGAGCCAGTGAAGAGACCCGAGGAGAGGAGTGATATGGGCAAAACGAGGTTGGCTGAAGATCAAACGAGCAGCAGAATGCTGAATAGACTGAAGGGGTGAAAGATGACTCAGTGGAAGACCAGCAAGGAGCAGATTACAGTAATCAAGGTGAGAGGTTTTAAGTGAATGGATGAGCGTTTTAGTAGTATGTTCTGAAAGAAAAGGGCGGATTTTGCCAATATTAAAGAGAAAGAAGCGGCAGGTCTTGGCGACAAGGTGAATATGTGTGGAGAATGAGAGTGAAGAGTCAAAAATAACCCCTAAATTGCGAGCTGAGGGAACAGGATAGAGAACAGAGCCATTCACAGAGACTGAAAAAGTAGGAAGAGGAAGGGAAATTTTAGGGAAAAGATGAGAAGTTCGGTCTTGGCCATGTTCAATTTCAAGCGGCGATGGAACATCCAATCACAATAGCAGAAAGGCAATTAGAGATCTGGGTCTGGATTGAAGAAGAGAGATCAGGAGTAGAGAGGCAGATCTGTGAATCATCAATATAGAGATGGTACTGAAAACCATGGTACTGAAAACAATATTCCAGGCAATAGTCACCCCCCACTTTGACTATGCAAACATAATACTCCACGGCCTCCCAAAAAGCACCTTAAACATACTACAATTAGCCATGAACGCGGCCGCCCGGGTCCTGCACAGAGCATCAAGAAGAGACCACTCTACCCCCATCTTAAGGGAACTACACTGGCTTCCGATAAATTGCAGGATCGAATAGAAAGCACTGCTTATCACCTTCAAAGCCATTAACAAAATAGCCCCCCCTGCAATCACAACGCTCATCAACCTCACATCCAATAACAGGCCTAGGAGATCAGGAGCAGCTAATACTCTAGCCATACCTACAGAATCCACACAATATACGATTACAACTACTGAGAGAGCTTTCACACTCTATGCCCCCAGACGCTGGAACAACCTTCCACCTACTATTAGAGCTATCACTGACCTAAAGCAATTTTGAAAGGCCCTAAAGCACCACCTGTTCCTCACTCACTTCTCCCAATACCACAACCCCTCACCGACCCCCCCCAGCACAACCGAATTTATCAGTATGATGTCGCAACTGCTCTGTATCACATAGCACAATATGTAATAAAGCACACTCTCTGTATATAGTTGTATAATATAAATGTATAAAGTTCCCAAGTTTTCTTGTCCTGGTTAACTCCCCTGTTATTTGTAAATTCATGTCGGCCTTTGTAGCCCATGAATCGTTTTGTTCACTGTAAACCACACTGACGATAAAGAGCGTGGTATATAAGGACTGTTAAATAAATAAATAAATAAATGGGAGGAAATGAGCGCACCAAGGGACTGGGTATAGAGACAGAAGAGGAGCGGACCCAAGACAGCACCCTGAGATACACCAACAGGGAGCGGAGTAGCAGAGGAGGAGGAGCCACCAGAACGCACACTGAATGAGCGATGGGAGAGATAGGAGGAGAACCAGGAAAGAACAGAGTCCCTAAAGCCAAGCGAGAACAAAGTGTCAAGGAGAAGATCATGATCAACAGTGTCAAAAGCAGCAGAGAGGTCAAGAAAAATAAGGACCGAGTAAAGGCCTTTAGATTTTGCCAGGAACAAGTCACTCAAGACTTTGACAAGGGCCGTTTCAGTAGAGTGCAAAGGACATGACTGTAAGGACAGACTCTAAGGGATCCAGGAGGACATGAGAGGAAAGGAAGTCAAGGCAGCGGTGGTGAACTGCACGTTCTAACAGTTTAGAAATAAAGGGAAGGAGGGAGATGGGACGATAATTAGAAGGACAGGAGGGATCAAGTGAGGGTTTCTTAAGGAGAGGTGTGACGACAGCATGCTTGAAGTCAACAGGGACAATAGCAGTGGAGAGCGAGAGGTTGAGGATGTGAGAGATGGAGGGGACAAGAGTAGCAGAGATGGATGAGAGGAGATGGGTGGGGATAGGATCAGAGGAGCAGGTGGCAAGTTTGGAGGACAAGAGAAGGTGAGCAGTTTCCTCCTCAGAAATCAAAGGAAAGGAAGAGAGGGTAGGATGGGAAGGGGGAAGTGGAAGAGAGAAAGGGGAGGAGGGGAATTAACAGACTTAGTGTGGAATTGGATGATGATCTTGTGGATTTTATCATGGAAATAATCAGCCAGGGTTTGGGCAAGAAGGGAGGGAGGGACTAGAGGTGGAGGCACTTTAAGGAGAGAGTTGAGAGCAGTGAAGAGACGGCGAGGATCAGAGGCAAGAGAATTAGTAAAGTGGATATAAAAGTCCTGCTTGGCAAGAGCTAAGGCAGACTGGAAGGAGAAAAGCAAAAATTTGAAATGAAGGAAATCTTCAGAGGAGCGGGATTTGAGCCAGGCACGTTCAGCAGAGTGGGCACAGGAGCAAAGATAGTGAATGGAGGGTGAGAGCCAAGACTGTGGTACAGAACGTCTCACAGGACAAGGGGTGGGTGGAGCGAGAACATCCAGAGCCGAGGAGAGAGCAGCATTATAGGACAATACAGCCTCATCAACAGACCTGGATGACAAAGTAGAAGAGAGAGATGGAGAAATGGTGGAAGAGAGAGCCAGGGGATCAATGGCAAGAAGGTTCCTAAATAGGGTGGAAGAGATAGGGCGAGGCTGAGGCAGAAGGAGGTGAAGATTAAAGCTAAGAAGGTGATGATCAGATAAAGAAAGAACTGAGCTATGAAAGTTAGAGGGTGAGGAGCAAGATAAAAATATCATATCAAGACAATGGTCACGCTGGTGAGTGGGGGCAGTGGAACAGAGATGAATGCCAAATGAGGAGGTAAGGGAGAGGAGCTTTACAGTTAGAGGATCAGAGGGGTTATCAACATGGATGTTAAAATCTCCAAGAATAAGATTAGGGGAGGTGGGGTTAAAGAAGAGGGAGAGCCAAGAATTAAAGTCAGAGAGAAAAGAGGAAGCAGACAAGTCAGGAGGTTGATAGATAACAGCAACCCGGAGAGGAAGAGTTGCAAAGAGGCGGATGGAGTGACCTCAAAAGAGAGGAAAGAGTGAGACTGAGGCAGGAGGAGTGGCTGGAATTGACAAGAGGTGGTGAGAAGAAGGCCGATACCACCACCACGGCCAGTGGGACGAGGTGTATGGGAAAACTGATAGCCACCATAGCAGAGGGCAGCAATAGACACGGTATCGTCGGGGAGGAGCCATGTCTCGGTAAGAGCAAGAAGATGAAGAGCGTTGGAGATAAAGAGATCATATGTGAAAGTAAGTTTATTAGAAACAGAATGTGCATTCCATAGGGCACAAGAAAAAGGGAGAGAGGAGAGGGAAAGTAGAGGGATATGGATAAGGTTAGACAGGTTCCATGTGTTGCTCTTAACAGAAAAAGGTGAATTTTTAGGAAGTCCAGGATTGGGAAGATAACACCAGGAGAGGGAGGGAGAAAGGGAGGAGAGGGGAGGGGGATATGGATAAGATTAGACAAGTTACGCATCACAGGGGAAAACGGACAACAAGGGCAGGAAAGGGAAGGAGAACAATTAGGGAGAATGAGGTAAAGGATGACAAAGTAAAGTGGAGCAAAGGTAAAGGAAAGGAGAGGAATAATAAATAAGCAGATGGGTGGCAATAGGGTGTATGATCAAATATAAACAAGAATTAAACAAAGGATTCAAGGATAAGCAGCATAAATACAACAAACAATAAATGGCAACGGTCAACAAGTAATGCAAAGCAAAGGGAACAGTCAGCATGCGGAAGAGGATCACAGCAGCAATACAATGAGAATGGGTTCAGAAAGCGTATCAAAGCAGGAATGGCCAAGGACAAAGAGAGCCATCAACCGGAGTGGGTGGCATCAGCTAAATGGGTGGTTACAATGATGGAAACAAAGGACAGAAGGGGGAGCTACCTCTTTCGAAAGCCATAGCGGTCTCCTTTTCCTTTTACCTTTATTTACCATTTTAACAAAAAGGTTGGTTGCCCTTAAAATATCTCCTTTCAGTTTTGCCCATTGTTTTGAACACAGTCTTCTGAAAATTGTTCAAGATGTCCCTCGCTTCTCTTCCTGTTTGTGAGTGTTTTCTGAGGTCCTGCTCCTGGTTCTTCATCTGTGAACACAGAACAGAAATATTTGTTAAGCAATTCCGCTTTATCCTCATCAGCTTCTACATATTCCTCCCCTTCACCCTTGTGTATGAAAATACCAATTTTGCCCTTCCTCTTCTAACTAAAATATATGAAAAATCTTTTTTCCCCCCCCCCCCCCCCCATTTTATTGCATTGGCTATTTCCTCCTCTTTTTGAATCTTTGCTTTCCTGACTACTTTGCTAGCTTATCTAATTTTTCCAAATATAGATGCCTGTCTTCCTCTCTCTGTGATCTCTTGTATTTCATGAAGGCCTCCCTCTTTTTCTTCACTTTTTCAGCTACTTCTTTTGAAAGCCATAGCAGTCTCCTTTTCCTTTTACCTTTATTTACCATTTTAACCAAAAGGTTGGTTGCCCTTAAAATATCTCCTTTCAGTTTTGCCCACTGTTTTTCCACATCCCCCAGCCGTTCCCATCCTGCTAACGACTCCCTGAGGTATTGGCCCATCTTGGCAAAGTTAGTCTTCCTAAAGTCTAAGACCCTTACCTTTGAATGGATTCTAACAGCCCTAGTCCTAATACTGAACCACACCATCTGGTGATCACTGGATGCAAAATGATCTCCTACTATAACATCAGAAACACTTTCACCATTGGTAAGCACCAAGTCCAGTATGGCCCCTTCATGCGTAGGGTCTGTTACCAATTGCTTGAATAGTTCTCCCTGTAGAGAATCCAGGATCTCCTTACTTCTAGATGATACTGCAGCAGGAATGTGCCAATCAACATCTGGCATATTGAAATACCCTATCAGTATCACTTCCCCTTTCCTAGCAATGCTGCATATGTCTTCAATTAACTCTCTGTCCACCTCTTCCTCTTGTGAGGGAAGTCTGTATATCACGCCAATGCAAATAGATTTCTCTTTCCCTCTTTGTAGTTTAACCCACAATGCCTCCTCTCTCCCTTTTAAGCTCTGTAATTCCAAAGCTTTAATAGTATTTTTTACATATAGTGCCACTCCTCCTCCCCTTCTTCCTACCTTGTCCTTTCAGAATAAAGTATAGCCAGGTATAGTTACATCCCAATCATGGTTTTCTGTGAACCATGTTTCTGTAACTGCCACTAAATCCAAGTCTGCCACTCCCACCAAAGCTTCAACATCAGGGATCTTATTCCCCATGCTACGGGCATTTATACACACTGCTTTCCATATGTTACCCCTGTTACCCATTTCCATAAAGGTATTTAATGCATCACTTACAGGGGGGCTTTCACTTACCTGGGGGCTTTTCTCACCCATCCCCAAAGAATCTAGTTTAAAGTCCTCTTCAGTAGATTAGCCAGTCTACTACTGAAGACGCGTTGACCTTTCTTGGACAGATGGATGCCATCTCTGCTCTGCAACCCTTGGAACAGCATCCCATGGTAAAACCTCTCACAGATTTTCAGCAGAACATTCTGGAAAGCTCTTAAGCTCTGTTTAAACTGCTGCCCAAGCTCCTTCAGAAGACAACACCCACCTGTGAGGACTATTCTGCTTTCCTTGAAAAGTGATTTTTGTTTTCATTTTTTTGGATCTCATCGGTTTGCATGGACAGCTTTTTGCCTCCCTTATGTCAGTGAAATACAAGTGGTGATTGAATTTTTGCAGTTTGTTTATCGGAAATAGTCAAAGGAGCAGGTATTAAAGGGTTTCCATATGAAATGTGATTCTATTCTTTATTAATAGGCAAACTCTAAGAACTGATACAGCAATGTTTCAGTGAACCCTGCCTGCGTCATGTAAAACATAAATGCAAGACATGAAATCATAAATACAAAGATCCTGTCACAAATTAATATACATGTATATATAAACGACATAACATCCATGCCAGTTTCCATGATCTGGGTTAATGCTTGAAAACATGTCAAAGGTACATTAAGGGGTATGTTTACTAAACTGCGTTAGTGCAATTCGCGTTAGGAGCCGCGGTAGTAACAGAAACCCCAAATAAGGACATGGGCGGTACATCGCCACCACTAACGCGCGTTAAAAAAATTAACGAGCGTTACCGGGCGCCGTGGCGCGTCACTGCGCGTTAAACGTAAGAAGATGTACAGACACAAAGCACTAAAACAGAGCTGTAGCACAATGGTTACGGTACTGACCGCTGTTACAGGCAGCATGGGTTCGAGTCCCCAGTGTGCCTAATGCAGAAG
Organism: Ichthyophis bannanicus; assembly: GCA_033557465.1. NCBI lineage: Eukaryota > Metazoa > Chordata > Amphibia > Gymnophiona > Ichthyophiidae > Ichthyophis > Ichthyophis bannanicus. Next base: position 1,747,101,597 of record CM066031.1, on the reverse strand, counting down.
GCTGTCCCAGGCATCACCCTGTACATTACAGAGGGAAAGAGGAGGCATGTTTTTCGTTACGCTGAGTATTGGTGTCAGAAAAACACCCTCGGAGTGTGCCTAGCCACGTACGTCGTTACGTGCGAGGTTGCGTGCATTGGTACGTGCGTAGCCCCGTGCGTATCTGCGCGCGTACAATCGTGCGTGGGTACATGTGATTTTACGTGCGTGGGTACGTGTGATTTTACGTGCGTGGCTACGTGTGTATTTACCAGTGTGGGCATCTTATATTACAGACTCTGTAGGGTGTCTTGCACCTATGCATTATGCTAGCAGATGTACGTGTGACGGCCTATGGTTTATCAGAGCCTGTGAGCAGGTGCTGGGGTTTCACAGGGTTGGATTGTGCCAGTTACACCCATGATGCACTGCACATTCAAATCAGCTGTCCACAGATACACACCATGGGGAATGCACCCCCACAGCACCTCGGCCTGGTAGGGGGAAGTGACCATGTGCACCCCCACAGCACCTCGGCCTGGTAGGGGGTACTGACCGTGTGTTGTACTGGCACAGAGTAGCTACACACCGTCACATTGTGCGGGTACTGTGCTCACCCTGAGGGTGCAGTGAGGCGCCCAGCACCAGGTCCACAGCACCGTCCATGGCTGAAAGAGGCCATGGCGCAGGTCCAAAGCAGTGTTACTGTGTGAGATAGGTAGGTTCTGCAGGACCACCTTGGATATCTCTGTCTGTTTCAGTCGGGTGTAGCGCCACGCGCCCCCCCCGAGGGTGGCAAACAGGGTCTCCCACCAAAAGATCCACAGTCTACCTCCCTGCAAAGGTGGCAGTGGAGGGGAACAGACACCCCACAGGGCAGTCAATGCAGCTCTGTACACAGCCATAACACAATAGCAAACAGACATTAGGCCTGGATATGGTATGCTGCACCCCACCACTATCTGATATTCCCCTGGTGCAAGCCATCAGCCACTGCACCCTGCAAGCCACTCCATCACAACACCTACCAGCTGCAAACAGTCTGCTAGTGCCCAGTGGAGATGCCTGCACCCAGAACTGGGATGTCAGCATACACAGCAAGCAGATACATCAGTGACTGGGCCCCAAAAGGAAACCCATATTTATCACATGAGAGAAATACTAGATAGCACCATGGGAGTGCCTAGCCATGCTGTGGTCACTGCACAGTCAGGGTGAGAGTGATCTCTCAGCAGGATATACTGAGGTCACCCTGTCTGTGTAGGTGGTGGCCGGGCACTACAATGTGCCTGTCACTGCCCTATGCCCTGTGCAGATGCACCCTGGCCAGGCCACCCTGTCCGGCCTATACCCATAGTACCTTGCTCCTCATTATGCACATTGGCAGCCCAATACTGGCAACATTGCTGGCAGTGTGGACTGTGGAAGGTGTTTGCAGCCACCACACACTGGATAGACAGACAGCCACCCCCACACCTATGCCAGCATTGTGCTACTATAGAGGTGGTCAGCAGCCATACCCACCACACCAGTCATGGGCATAGTACAGGCATGGATATGGTACACAAGACTGTTGGGGGGTCACTCCCCATGGTGGTGAACACTGTCAGAGACCAGACCTGCAGCACACACCGCAGACATCAGAATGATTGTTATGGTGGAGCTCAATGAGCAAAATGTGCTTAACGTAGGAATTGATATCTGCCAGTTATCATAGGGAACGTTTGATAGCTCTGTACCATATACCCAGGTGTAGGGTGGCATTGCTAAGGTATGCAACTGCTAGTATTGGGAGATACAGGCATGGCCCAATGTCTTTCCTCTCCAGGAGGCATTGGCCAATGGGGCCTGTGGGTGGGTGTGCGGCCATGTTGGCTGCTGCTTTACGGCAGAGTTCCCCAACTCCAGTCCTGGTGTTCCAAACACTGTTCGGGTTTTCATGCTGTCCCTCATAAATATGCATGAGCTACATCTGCATACCATGGGGGTGGTGCATAGCTATGCAGCACAGGCATCTTTATTAGAGGCAGCATGAAGCCGGAATGGTGTGGGGCCCTCCAGGACTGCATTTGCGGGACTCTGCTTTAGGTAATGTGCCTGTTTCTGGTGTCTGTGTTTGGTGTGATAAAATATAGGCCATGCGTATGTTCTCTGCAATAAAGGAGTGTCTTTACTATCACTGTTTAGTGGTGGGTAAAACTATGGGGACTGGGTTGGCAGGAGCCCCAGCTGGGATTTGAACCTGTACCGCCCATGTCCTTATTTGGGGTTTCTGTTACTACCACGGCTCCTAACGCGAATTGCACTAACGCAGTTTAGTAAACATACCCCTTACTCAAAGAAAACAGTTTTTGAGTTGCACATAAATAACGAAACCAGTTAGCATCCCAATTTGGATTACCAGCCTAAATCCAGAAATGCAATAATAACCTTTAAGGCATAGCTTCATTAAAGAGTTTTTTCAAATTTGAGCTTTAAGTATCTTACCTCAAACACCTGATCAAGAGCAAACTGTTTCCTAAAAAGCATAGGCACGGAGGATGCCGACGTTTTTAAAAGGCTAAAACTGCAAGTTTGCACTAGCTGTGATTGACAGCTTTAGAGCACGAAAACAGCGGGGTCTTTGACTATGCATGAGAGAGATTTGCATGCATTGCCTCCTTGGAATGTAAATCTCTCTCATGAATATTGATTATAAATATTCTGAGAAACTGACTGGCTGGATGCTCCCTGAAGATTGGTTGAGAACCACTGACCTAAATCATCACTCTTCAAGTCCTTACGATGGTGAGTTTTTCCAAGACGTTCCATGAGATAATTTCATTTAGTAACAAACAATCCAAAACGTTAAATAAGGTTCACTTATTAATAAATCTTCCTAGCAATCTATTGTGATTTGAAATCCACTTGCTCAATTTCCCTACATAGTTTTACATTGAAAAATCTTTTATCTATGTACAGTAGCTATCTATGAACATGAGAACATAAGATATGCTAAACTGGTTCAGACCAAAGGTTCAAGTCCAGTATCCTGTTTCCAACAGTGACCAATCTAGATCACAAGTACCTGTCAGGTTCCCAAAAGGTAGACAGTGTTCATTCTGCTAATCCCAGGAGTGGATTTCCCCAGTCCATTTTAATAATGGGCAATGGACTTTTCCTCCAGGAACTTGTCCAAACCTCTTTTAAACTCAGCTATACTAACAGCTTTTACTGCATCTTCTGGCAACAAATTCCAGAATTTTATTACTCGTTGAGTGAAAAAAATATTTTCTCCGGTTAGTCTTAAATGGGCTATACTGTAGCTGAATTTCATGTCCCTAGCATTTCTACTTCTTGAAGAACTGAACAACTGATCTATGTTTACCCGTTCCACTTCTCTTATTATTTTATAGTCTTCTACCATATCTTCCCTCAGCCGTCTCTTTTCCAAGCTGAAGAGCCTTAACCTTTTAAGACTTTCTTCATAGGTGTATCCTTCCATCCCCTTTATCATCTGGGTTACTCTTCTCTCTACCTTTTCTAATTCCACTATATCCTTTTTAAGATATGGAAACCAAAATTGCACACAATATTCGAGGTGCAGGCACACCATAGAGCGATACAGAGGCATTATAATATTCTTTGTTTTATTCTCCATTCGTTTCCTTATGATTCCTAGCATTCTATTTGCCTTCTTGGCTGCTGCTGCACACTGGGTGGAGGTTTCAATGTATTATCCATGATGACATCCAGATTCTTTTCTTGAATGCTGATTACTAATGTGGAAACTTATATCGTGTAATCATAGTTTAGGTTGTTCTTCCCTAAATGCATAACTTTGCACTTGTCCACATTAAATTTCATCTGCCATTTGGATGCCCAGTCTTTCAATTTCTCAAATTCCTCTTACAATTTTTCACAATCCTCTTGTGTTTTAACAACTTTCAATAATTTTTTGTGCCATCTGCAAATCTGATCACCTCACTTGTTCCCATTTCCAGATCATTTATGAATATGTTAAAAAGCAGCGGGTCAAGAACAGATCCCTGTGGTACAATATAACTGTCCATTTAGCCCTGCTCTCTGTTTTCAATCTTTTAACCAGTTCCTGATCCACATTTGTACACTGTCTCCTATCCCATGAGTTCTTAATTTCCTCAAGAGTCTCTCATGGCTCTGCTTGACCTTTGCTGTGTAGTTGAACACTACTATCAACTTCATATGAGGTAAATGCCATGAAGATTTAAGCATCGTCATGGATAACATGTTGAAACCCTCCACCCAGTGTGCAGCGGTGGCCAAAAAAGCAAATAGAATGCTAGGTATCATAAGGAAAGGAATGGAGAATAAAACAAAGGATATTATAATGCCTCTGTGTCATTCCACGATGCGACCGCACCTTGAATATTGTGTGCAATTCTGGTCACCGTATCTTAAAAAGGATATAGCATTATTAGAAAAGGTACACAGAAGAGCCACCAAAATGGTAAAGGGGATGGAAGGATACCCCTATGAGGAAAGGCTAAAAAGGTTAGGACTCTTCAACCTGGAAAAGAGACAGCTGAGGGGAGATATGATAGAGGTCTATAAATTAATGAATGGAGTGCAACGGGTAAACGTAGATCAATTGTTTCTGCCATCAAAATATAGAAAAACTAGGAGACATGCAATGAAGCTACAGGGTAAACTATTTAAGACTAATAAAAGAAAATACTTTTTCACTCAATATGTAATGAAACTCTGGAATTTGTTACTGGAGGATGTAGTAAAAGCTGTTAGTGTAGCTGGGTTTAAAAACGATTTGGACAAGTTCCTGGAGGAAAGGTCCATTGTGGAACCTGTGTCCCTTGGGGAAACTGCTAGGTACGTATGACCTAGATTGGCCACTGTTGGAAACAGAATACTGGGCTTGATGGACCTTGGTCTGACCCAGTATGGCATATCTTATGTTCTTATATGTTCTTATGGAGCATGAGCACCTGGAATCGCTTCTGCTCTGCCTCTACCCTCCAGGGAGACCCTGATATGTGACAGAAGGGTGTGGGGGGTGGAGGCTGCAGCAGGGTCTGCATCAACATAGGGCGTGTTCTTGAATGACAATCAGGGGTCAGAGGTGTTTCTGCAAAGAGATTAGGAATGGGGTATTGTTTGAAAGCATCTGTTGCTCTCAGGGAACATCGGCAGTATGTTAGTGGTCCCATGCTCCAGGGAAGAAAAGATAATAACACCTCTGAGCTATTGTTATCGTTCCATGAATACACAGCTTAATGTAAGCAGACATACTCAGTTTTCACAATAATTATCATCTGCTATAGGGGTCATTTTGTCCCACGAACAGCAAGGATGGACGTCTCGTTGGGATGTCCAAGCCCTGCTATTTGCTCCCCTGCTGGCCCCATCAAAAGCCTCCCCATATGAACAACGCATTTCTATGGGGAGGCTTAGACAGGGGTGGGAGGGGTGTTCTGGAGGTGGAGCAAGGGTGGGGCATGGGTGGTCTATGACTCCAGATGTACAGGGCCGATTCTGACATCAGCCCTGTACGTCCAGGGCCATGAACGAAGATGGGGGACTAATTCCACTGCAGAGGTGGAATCAGTCCTCCTAGTCATCATGAGATCCTACTGCCAGACCTGGATAGGACAGTAGGGGGTGCAGGAAGTTCCCCACAGCTGGAGCCTGGCAATGAGAGGCGAGATCAAGGGTCCGGCTGTGGGGAAAGTAGTGCATTCGCAGCTCCTGAATGGAGCCACTTTACCACAGCAACGGGATGCCATGGCACTGCAGCTCCATTCAGGAGCCTGACTGAGGTAGCCGGGCAAGTCGCTGTGCGTGCCGACCGATCGAAATTGGGGCCCAGCCTGCACATTCAAACCCTAGACCCGATTCCAATCCCTCGAGCACGTCTAGCCCCCACGGGATCAGAATCGGATCTACTTCTGGGTGTACCGATTCCAATTGGCCTCTTTGCATATAATTATTATTGAACTGCATTGTATTAAAAAGTCCTGTGTCATTGTATGTTATTGGAAAATAATGAATATTATTGCTGATTAATGTATGCTAATTGGTAAATAATGTATTATAACTGGTAAATACATTATTGCCTTAACACAGGTTACTAAATAGGGCTCTTGGATTGTAAGCCCTCTTGAGTAGGGCAATACCTACTATACCTTGAATGTAACTTGCCTAAAACTCAGATTTGGAAAGGAAATCCAAAAAATCCAACTCTATAATTACAGGAGCTGTTGCATAAATTCATTATGTGCCAACCTGACATCATAGATTAAGTATTGAAATTCTTGTATCAGGTATTAAAGTGACTGGGCCAGAAAGCGGTTGAGTGGAAGGTGGCAGTTGGTATTGATAAATAAAGTTCACTCTGAGCATAGAGGCATTACCAGAGTGTACTGCTAGAATCGACTTTTTGTAAGTGATATTGCAGAAGGGCTGTTGGGAAAAATTTGTCCCATTGTGGATGATACCAAACTCTGCAACAGGATAATACCCTGGAAGGTGTGGAGAACATGCAGAAAGATCTAAAAAAGCTTGAAAGGTTATCTAGAATTTGAAAGCTAAAAAATGCAGGCTCATATATTTGGACTGCAAAAAACAAAAGGAACAGTAGAGCATAAAGGGTGAAGTACTTTTGTGCATGAAAGAAGTGGTAAGAACTTAAGAAATGCCATACTGGGTCAGACCAAGGTCCATCATATGATATTTAGGATTGATCATATCTGATGATTTTAAAGATTCCAAATAGGTAGGAAAAAAAGCATTTATTATTCTAACACTGAATGGCCACTGCTCACTGCAGACTCCCCCATTGTATAAATCCAACCAATCTACTGCAAACGACCCTAATAAGTGAGTCAAAGATGCAGGGCAAGAATCTAAAATACAAGCTTTACAGAATAAATTAACCTACTAACCTTCTCTGGAGACACTACTTGAAAGTGATCCCATTTCACAGGTGCTACTAAAATGGAATACTTTCAATTAGAATTAGGGAAGGAAGTCAGCCAACTTTTCACATTCTCTTTGAGGGCACTTTCTGACTTTTCCACCATTTTTTTTTTAAACTCTGTTTATTGAAAACCAAAGAGTACAGATCATGCGTAACAATATACAAATACAGCAATCCTGGTGATCTCTCAATCCAGGATTCCTAAAAAAAAAACAGTCATACAAATACAGCAAAAAAAAATTAACAATATTCCCCCTCTCCACCCCTTCCTCCCCCCACCATCCCCCACCAACCCCCCTCCCACCCCGCAGCCTTTCCCTTCGGCAACCAACCCCCCACAGTAAACATGCACATTAATTATAGCATTAGTATCCCATTTTAAACACAACCTAAAACAATTCGGGGGATGGAGTGATTCAATGAAACATGCAGTTGCAAATAAAATCGTCTCTTCTATCCTTTAGAAAACATAAGAACATAAGAGATGCCATACTGGATAAGACCAAGGGGTATGTTTACTAAACACCGGTAATGTTACCCGCGTTAGGTTCCCTGGTAATGTTACGTAGTGGGCGGTGCATTGTTAAAACAAGCCGTGTCAGGTAACGCATGTTACAAGGCGCTAACGTGCGGTACAGTGCGCCATGGACCCACCACGCGTGAACACCACAGTGGACTAGAAGCAGCAGCGCATCCGAAGGGGTTGCAATTTAAGGCGCGCTGACAGTAGAAATCGCGCTGAGGGATGTTCAGACATGGTGCCATATGAGAAAAGGAGCCATAGGTGTAAGGCCATAGACCAGAGGCAGCTGATAACACAGTCTGTAATGGGGATGTGAGCCACAGGTAACACAGGCGCACACACCATGAAATGGCGTGCAGTGAAACAGCATGCAGAAGAGTAAACAAATATAACGGAAAGGGCATCAGGGGTCGGTCTGAAGGGCCAGCTGTGTGGATGGTGTGTGTATAAGTGCAAAATGGGCAGGGAAGCCAAAAAGGAGGAAGAGGGAATTGAACTGGTAGACTGAAGAGCCCAAACACAGCTCACTGACACCAATACCAAACCACTGAGCCACCTGCCCACCTAGACATCCAAAAGAAAGGAAGTATATGTAACAGCTAGTATGTGACGGATAAGCAGCATGGAGGGGACACTGCAGTGTACAGTGAAGAGAGGGAAGGAGGGAAGGGTGTGTGGATAAGGGACAAAGCTGGAGCCACTGTATGATAAGGAGAGCAGAACAAATGAAAAGAAAGGAAAAGGAACCTGTGGGACCCAAACCCACAACCTATGTTGGCGCCACGCACGTCCGTAACCACTATCCCAAATGACCACAGCGAGCACAATGCAAATATGTTCCACCAAGTGGACATCGTGTCTGCTAGATTATCACGCAGTAGTGCGTCCTATGTGCATTGCATCCTATGCGTGTTGCGGAGAACATGCGTAGCAGGGCATCTGACACTCAGCGCGCACAATAACACGCGTGACTGTACAGAGCTTTCTATGTGCCTTATAAGATATGACTAGGTGCCTTAGCATATGTGGACAGATTATGGCACGTAACAACACACATCATGCATACTTTGCAATACTGTGCACTACAGTAGACTACCTGTCCATTGCTCCTACCCTGTGCCCCCACCAGTTCTTGGACTACAGCTGTACCCCATCCCCCAACCATGGCACGAATCCTTTACCCAAGGATACATGCCAGATGCCCTCAAGACCACAATCATTCGACCAACCCTAAAAAAGCACAACCTAGACCCCCTAGACCCCACCTCCTACAGACCAGTAGCGAGCCTCCCACTCACCGCAAAGATAATCGAGAAGATAGTACAACATCAGCTCCAAGAACACCTAGACATCAACAACATACTGGACCCGCAGCAACATGGATTCCGACCATTACATGGGGTCGAGACCCTCATGACCACGCTGATGAACACCCTCATCATAGGAACCCAAGAGAAACACTCAGGATACATCTTAATTTTCCTGGATATATCAGCGGCCTTCGACACCATCTCCCATAACACCCTTATCCACAGATTCCAAACAATTGGGATCAAAGATACTGTACTCCAATGGTTCAGGTCCTATCTAACCAACCGACAGCAACTGATCCGCACCAAAACCTCAACATCACCCCCCTTCCAGCAACATCAAGGAGTACCTCAAGGATCCACATTATTAGCCATACTTTTCAACATCTACCTCCGTCCACTCTGTTCAGTCATACGCACTCACAATGTCAACTTCCACATATACGCCGACGATATAATGCTCTACGCCCCAATTACAACCACGGACCCAACAAACGACCAGCTATCAACCTGCTTCACCGACGTATCCAATTGGCTACAAGAGAACAACCTATCCATTAACATAAAGAAGACCGAAGCTCTTATAGTGACAAGAGACCCAGACTTCAAACCACCCACTCACCTCACCATGGGAACCACGCAAATCCAAATACAACCACACATAAGATATCTTGGCATTATCATTGACCAAGCCCTAACCTTTAAGCAGCAAATCAACAAGACCACTCGAACTGTATTCCACAAGGCAAAAACGGTACAACGTCTCCGACCTCTCCTCGAAACGCAGGATTTCAGGACAGTAATGCAAGCTCTGACACTCCCACATCTGGACTACTGCAACATAATCTACCATGGTCTACCTGCCACACAAACCAATCCCCTCCGAACTGCCCTAAACACCACGGCGAGAATAATTCACAATGCAAAGAAACGGGACCACATCACCCCAATTCTGAGAGACCTTCATATTCTCCCCATCGAAGCAAGAATCAAGTACAAAGCTCTTCTACTCACCCACAAAACCATCCACCAAACAAAGGGCACCCCACTCCGCACCCTACTGCCTCGCCCAACCCACAGCAGAACAACCAGACAATCCTACAACAGCTCTATTGCCGTCCCCCACAAAAGGACCAAGGCAACACAACGGACCTGCAACAGAGCCTTTGAACTCTATGCCCCATCCCTCTGGAACTCTCTACCAAGCCACATCAGGAACAACGGTGATCTCCCATCATTCAAAAAGCAGCTAAAAACCGTCCTATTCCAAGAACATCTCTGAATAGGAATCCCCCCTATTTCTCTTCAAGAACTCCAGACCAGTAACTGTGCTATCCTATCAGTCTCTATGTTCATCCCAAAATCATCAATGTTGAACCCCCGGTGATGGGGCCCCCCCCCACCCCCACCCCCACCCCCACCCCCACACCCCCCCATTATTATAAACTTAAAATAACATATTTGCATAATAGGTAGCGAATGCAAGTTTTTCAACAGCAGCCAAACACTCTCATTTTTCTTGTTGTTGTTAAGTGCCGTCGAGTCAGTGTTGACTCATGGCGACCCTCTGGATAGTTTCCTAAATTGTGTTCAGTCTTCAGTCAGGCGGCTCATTGTTGACAGACTGGTACCCATAGCTGCTTTTATTGATCTCTCTCTTCGCATGATGTGTCCAAAGTATGAGAGTCTAAAGAAAGCTTAAGTTTGATCTTGTCTAGTACTCACTGGTTGTTCTTCGAGCAGTCCATGGTATACGCAGTATTCACTGCCAGCACCATAGTTCAAAAGCATCTCAAAAGCATCAATTTTCTTCCTATCTTTTTCACTGTCCAGCTTTCGCATCCATATGTTGTAATTGAAAATACCATGGCTTGAATGAGTCGAATCTGTATCGAGAGAGCTATCTCTGCTCTTAACAATGCACTGTCAGATTTCTTGACTTCTTGTTGCTTCTTTATTGATAGTTGATCCAAGTAGGTTAAAGTTGTCCACGATTTCAATTTCTTCTCCTTCAACAATGAACATATTGATCTTGCCAGTTGTCATGATGTTATTACATCCTCTGGGAATAAATTCCAGAGTTTGATTACGCGTTGAGTGAAAAAATATTTTCCCCAATTAGTCTTAAATATGCTACATTGTAGCTTCATTGCGTGTCCCCTAATCTTTCTACTGTTTGAAGGAGTAAATAACCAATCTGCATCTATTTTATAGACCTCTATCATATCTTCCCTCAGCTGTCTTTTTTAAAAGTTGATGAGCCCCAATCTTTTAAGCATTTCCTCATAGGGATCTCCTTATTTATTTATTTATTTAGACAGTTTTGTATACCGCCTTATCCTTCAATCAAAGCGGCCACAACACAATTGGGGGATACATTTAACACGCGGGGATATGAGACACATACACTAATACTTACAGGGAACATGGGCAATGGAGGGTTAAGTGGCTTGCCCAAGACCACAAGGAGCATCTGTGGGACTAGAAACCCCAGTCCTTCCGGCCCAAGGTTGCTGTCCTCTTTATCATTTTGGTGGCTGTACCTTTTCTAATTCCTCTATATCCTTTTTAAGATGTGGTGACCATAATTGCACGCAACATTCAATGTGCAGTCTCATCATAAAACAATACAGAGGTATTATAATATGCTTGGTTTTATTCTCATTCCTTTTCTTATGATTCCTAGCATTCTATTTGCTTTCATGGTCATCCCTGCACACTGGGCAGAGGATTTCAACATATTATCCATGATGACAACTAGATTATTTTCCTGGGTGATGGTTCCTAATGTGGAATCTTGCATCGTGTAACCGTAGTTTGCTTTTGAAACGGAATCGGAGGCGGGTGAGAGAGTCAGAGATCAGATTACAGTGCTGTATCTGTGTGTGTGTGTGTGTGTGTGTGTGTGTGTGTGTGTGTGTGTGTGTGTGTGTGCGCTGTCCTGTGACGATCGGGCAGGTGAGAGAAGTGACAGGAGCTGTACTACTGCCTGGCTGAGACTTCAGCGGCCTGTGCTGCTGCAGCCATTGCCACATGGCTCTGGAACGCATGCTCAGCTCTGCGTTCCAGGTTGCCTGAGCGGGAGAATTTCCGGTGGCTGTGGCTGTGGCTGGTGCCTTTACTGGAGGCTTTTTTTTTGTGGATCCTTCTTGTTTTTTTCTTTTTTTTTAAATTCCTGTGCCAGTAAAAGACAAAGAAGGGAAGTAACCCCGGATAGGGCCTTGATACCTGAGGTCCTTATGGAGGGGGATTCCCCTTCCAAACAATAACCTCTCCTCCTCCCTCTCCACTCCTCACCGTCTTCCATATGCCAACAAGAGTCTTCAATAAAGGTAAAAGTGATGTTAAATGTTCATTTATCCATTTCATTAGTCATTTATATTTATTTCTCATTGTTTTCTGTATGAAAAATATAGTTATTCTCTATAAAATGTATTTTTTGTGAATATTTTTGGGTGTCTGGAACGGATTAATTGGATTTACATTATTTCTTATGAGAAATATTGCTTCAGTTTTCATACATTTCGGTTTTAGTCAGACTTTTTTGAACAGATTAATCATGAAAACCGAGGTTTGACTGTAGCAGAATTAGAAAAGGTGCAGAGAAGAGCCATCAAAATGGTAAAGGGGATGGAAGGATACCTCTATGAGGAGAGGCTTAAATGGCTAGGCTCTTCAACCTGCAAAAGAGACAGCTGAGGGGAGGTCTACAGATTAGAGGTCTATAAATTAATCAATGTATTGGAATGAGTACATGGAGATTTCTTGTTTACGCCATCAAAATACAGAAAGACTAGAGGACATACAATGAAGCTACAATGTAACCTATTTAAGACTAATAAGAGAATTTTTTTTTTCACTCAGCACATAATCAAACTCTGGACTTCATCACCGGAAGATGTAGTAAAAGCTGTTAGTGTAGCTGGGTTTAATAAAGGTTTGGACAAGTTCCTGGAGGAAAGATCCATAAACCATAATTAAAGGGGACCCGGGAAATCCACTGCATGCCCCAATACAAGCAAAGTGGAGAATGGTTGTGGTGAGTTCAGTCCTCTATGTATACACATACATAGAGGCAAAATACACACACATACACACACACACATTCCTTATCCTTGCTGGGCTTGCTCTTCTTGAGCCAGTTGTGTATTTCATTTTTATTGCAAATTTTACTATAAACTCTAGCAACTGAGTTATATAGCTGTCATAATGGTTGCCATGGTGACACCCAATGACTGAACCATGTAGCTTATAAGGATTATTATGTATACTGCCTCCTAGTGGAGAAGCACAGCAGTACCTGTTGATTTGGAACGATAGCATCGTGTGGTTAAACTATTTTGAACTGTTAATTGTCATAATAACTTAGGAGTATGTTTACTATACTGCGGTAATGTCACTCGCGTTAGGTTCCACGGTGATGATACAGATGCCCATATAAGGGAGTGGGCGTGCCTTAATGTGCCTTGTACTATGCCTAATAAGGTGCCTTGTAACGTAACGTGCCTTGTACTGTGCCTAATTAGGAGCCTTATAATGCCTTATAAGGATTGTTGGCAACTGTGCTGTGGTGAGGGTACTATGGGATGGCAGCATGGATCTGCAAAGATATGACTGTCACAGGCAAGCAAAATATCTGCCTTGGACAGGAGGGAACAACGAGGAATTGAACCCATGACCTATGCCTAGAACAGTGTAGTAACCAGTGTCTCTAACTCCTCTATGGCTTGTTGCATAGCAATGGCTGGGTACAGAAGGAGTGCAGGTCACCGCACAAACCGTCTGCTCTGTGTGCTAGGATAGGGTAACCCCACCAGCACCCATGATGCACTGCACATGCAGAACAGCGGCCTACAGCTGACCACCAAATGGGGTCTGCACCTCTCCGGTACTGCAGCGTGGTAAGACGGACTGACAGTGTGTGATACTGGCACAGAGTAGCTGCAGACCATGCCATTGTGCAGGTTCTGTGTTCACTCTGAGGGATAGGATGGGCGCCCAGCACTAGGTCCACAGTACATGTGGTGCTAGAGATAGGTCCTGCTGCATATCCCCATCTCTGCCAGTGTGTGACAGGTGTTCCCAGCAGTGCAACCGAAGGTATATCTGTTCCAGCTGTGTTCTGCAGTCACATGTGGCCCTGTGGGACCGGACACCACCCAGATTAGTGTGTACCCAGTGTTAAGGTCTTGCTGCCATGGGTACATCTTATCAGGGCAATGGGGTGGCTAGACTCACATGAGGGTTATGAAGCACTGCTACTATGGGTCTAAGTAGTATGCACTATATACCCCAAGGGGCCTCAATCACACCTTTTGTAGATGAGGGTGTGGTGGGACAGGTGCCTGCACCCTGCAGCATAGCTGTATTACCAGCAACCACAGTCCTTCTGGTGGACAGCCCTCCAGGCTGCTGGGCCAGTGCCATACCTGTGACCATTGCAGACCAGCAATGATGCTTGGGGTAGGGTCAACTGCCCCACACCACTGTCTGCCATTCATCAACAGACAGCACAATCAGACTGCACCTGCAGCATCCTACAGAGTGGTCCCACCATGCACAGACTAACTGCAGACAGCCCACTAGCCAGTCCAGAGTGCATGCTCACAGGAGAACCCTGTGCACCCAGAGGTGGGATGCACAGCACAGACACCAAGCAGGCATCGCCATGATCAGGCCCAAGAACCAGGAACACACAGGTATCACTGGAAACAAATAATGTGTGGCACGATGTGGGAACATAGACATGCCATGGGCAATGTTTGGTCAGAGTGAGAGTGACCCCCCCCCCCCCTAGCATGACATGCTGTGACCACACTGTCCATGTAGGTGGTGGTCGAGCACTACAGTGTCCTAACCATTGCCCTCCACCCTGTGCAGATGCATCCTGGCCAATACGCCCTGTCTGGGCCATACCCACAATACCTTGCTCCTCGTTATGCACATTTTCAGGCTAACGGTGGATGCAGTGTGAGCAATGTGGGCTCAGTGAGGCATTGGCAGACACAAAACAATGGAGAGACATATGCATACTCCCACACCTATCTCAGCATTGTGCAGAGATGGAGGTGGTTGACAACCCTACCCGCCGCACTAGTCCTGATCACAGTGCCGACATTGCTAATCTGTGCAGAGGGTAGTAGTAGTGTTCAGGTGATAACTGCAGCTCTGTGCTGGGACCAACAGCCTGACACTCCATGAAGCTGTGAATAGTGGAGCCCTTGTGAGTGTGTGTCCGTACCCCTGTGCACCACTGCGCTGGGGTTTGCCCATGTTGTTGTTGTGGCTGCATTGTGGGCTAAAACTATGGGGAGATGCTCTGCAGGATCCACAGATGGGACCTGAACCTCTGCTCTTGGACATGCTGGCTGAGTGTACTGCACCACACTGTTGCCACAGCAGCATAGTGGTCCCTGGGGCTACCTTTATGTTCCTCGGCCAAACCTCTTCTGTTGCACTGCACACCACGTACTGGTACAGGGAATGGCCTAGGTCCACTGCAGGCAGGTGCAACTGCTCCCTCCAGCACAATCACCCACCCCCTCTGCCATGCCGCCATGATCATATGCTGTCGGTACCGGTGGTGCACCATCCCAGGCCATCCAGGGGTCAGGTAGGCGGCTGCCTAAGGTGTGGATTCTGGGGTAGGGGTGCCTACATAGATGTCCATGCTTCCCCTGGCACTGCCTGTCACTGTTATGTGCCCCTTGGTGTACCTGCTGGGTAATGTCCCCTGGATAGGACACTGTGGGACACAGACTCATGGGCATTTTTCCCGCGATAGTGTGGAAGGGGCCTCTCCCCGCCACTCCCCACCCATTGACCCCTTCTTTCCGCCCCCTCTCCATCTTCTGCGGGACTTACCATGGCTGGGAACATTAGCGCGCCTTAACGTTAGCTTACGTTATGTTAAGGCGCGTTAACATTACGCTATGTTACGTTAACGTGCCTTAACGTTACATAACGCACCTTAACGTAGCCGCTGCTACGTTAATGCAGATTAGTAAACATGCCCCTTAATGACAAAGTAAAAAAAAAATTAATAATTTGAAAACTGTTGATAGTGACATCTACTGGTTAGAATGTTATCATACTTGGGTTTATTTTATTCTTTTTAAACCAACAGAATGCTTTGGAATTGCTCCATTCAAAATGCCTCTCCCCTCCAGTCAGATATGCAAAGACAACACAAATACATGCTCAAGCAGAGGTAACACATGTGCACACACACACATGCATGCAGAGGGATTGGAAAGAATTCTATGAGCCATGCTCTGCATGCTTTTCCCAGTTATTTCTTTTATTTTTCAGTGCTTACTCATCATTGTTGTAAATTGACTTATAGTTATTGAGGGATTAATTCTATCACCATTATTTAATCATATTGGTTGTGCCTCATTCTATTTCTCCATTTTGCCATGGTAAGTAAAGTTGGATTCTTTATTGACTTACTTGTGTATACTGTACACTGGCTCTTTGGGTACAGGTAGGTGGTTTCCCTGGTTTAGGGTTGTTTGGCAGGTGCTGGATTTTCTATAGAAGCCTGGATCACATAGAGATTATAAAGAGAGAAAGTTTTGGGATACCCCACAGTACAAGGAGCAGAGGGTTTGGCAAGACACTGTCTTCTCCATCCCCGCCTCCCCCAACCCATATGATGTATGCAGTATCTGTCTAGAACTGAGTTTTTTCTATTGCAACCTCTTTCCCTTTGCAAAATACAAAATACAGCGGAAGCGTTGCAGTTAACTTTCAAGTGCTATGCTCTTCAGGTCAATGTACAGTGAGCCAAGTTGAATGTGCAATTAGATTTCAGTCTACCCCTCAATGGTCATGCTGAGTTATGTTTTTGAAACTAAAGAGCTGTAAAGAAAAATTATGGAGTAGTGCGAGTAACAAAAATGAACCTCGGTCTTTAAGTTCATAACTTTGTACTCTAGTCACTAACAAATGCTGCTGTCCTGGAAAATCTAGAGGCATTTTAGTATGACATAAAAAATGAAAATAGATTAGAGTTGGACAATATCATATCAGCAGACCTACAGGCTTCCAACAGTGACATGCTCCTTGACTTGCTTCATGTTAAAAATAAATGTTCAGCTAGGTTGAATGATGTGAGTTATTTTAGTAGGAGGATAAGGTATAACTAAAAAATAGTAAAAAAGTTCTATTTGCATAATTAATCAACGCTGAGGCTCAAAAGCCATAAACCAAAAGTTTATTTTTTAAAAAATGCCAGAGAGAACTAAAGAACAGGTTCAGTGATATTAATTTAGCTCCTGCTGGGTCCGTGGTAGGCATCTGTACTGTCACAGTGTATGGTAAATTAAAATAGGTCAAGGTAATTACCTCAGCAGCACTCTTTGCTTCTGTTTTATAATGAAAATGCTGTATACCAGCGGTGAGTATTAATGTCAGTCTCCAAAAGGTAGCATGAGCTATGAGAGAGCATTAATCTGTAAAATGGTAAATGTTTTGTAGAATTGGACCTGTTTTCCTGGTCACAACATGGGGATAAAAAGCACTTGCTATGATTCCTTTATATAGGGGTTCTGCCACGATATAAGAAACCAAGAGGGTTCATGAATTAGACAGCACATAAATGCCAGTAAAACATATAAAAAGCCAAAATGCCAGCATTTTTGCTGTCTTTAAACCATCTTTGTAGTAATCTTGCACGCACACTTTACTATGCATGAAACTTTATGCAAATCCAATATTGATGAACTGCAGCTGTTGTTAAGTGCCATTGAGCTGATGTTGACTCATGGCGACCCTTTAGATAGTTGTCCTAAACTGTGTTCAGTCTTTAATCAGGTGGCTAATAGTTGCTAAAGTGGTATCCATTAATGAACTGCTGTGATTCAAATTCATGCAAAGCAGATCATTGATATTTAGATTTGAAAATAGGCATGCAAAAAAGATTTTATAAGCCTGTTTTCCAAAAAAAACAATTCACAAAAAAAAACCTACTGCACCTCAGTGAGATGTGGTTGTTTTTATTCTGGGTCCCATGATGGTGGGCTACATTTAAAGGAGCCATGCGGTTCATGTCAGAGAAGTGCTGTGTACACTTTGTAGTGCTATACAAATGATAAGAGTGTATTCCTCTGAGGGAGTGGACAACATGAGGAGAGACCTACAAAACTGGAAGAATGGTCTAATGCATGGCAGTTAAGATTTAATGTGAAGAAGTGCAGAGTCATTCACCTGGGATGCAGAAACCCAAAGGGCTTGTATGCAATAGGGGGTGAGAGGTTGGTGTGCATAGACCAGAAAAAGGACATTGGAGTGATAATTTTTGAGGATCTCAAGGTGGTGAAACAATGTGACAAGGCGGCAGCCAAAGCCAGAAGAATGCTGGGTTGCATACAGAGAGCGATAACCAGCAGAAAGGAAGATGTATTAATACCACTTGTACAAGTCATTGGTGAGGCCTCACTTGGAGTATTGTGTTCAGTTTTGGAGACCATGGGGTATGTTTACTAAACTGCGGTAATGTCACTTGCATTAGGTTCCGTGGTAAAGGTACAGATGCCATATAAAGGCATGGGCGGTGCATCGTTACAGCAAGCCGTATCAGCTAACGCATGTAACAAGGCGCCTTCAACTAACGCGCGTTACAAGGCGCCCTACAAGGCACCTTATAAGGCACATTACAAGGCATCTTGTAAGGTGCCCTGTAAGGCACCTTGTAAGTAAGGTGCCTTGTTAGGTGCCTTATAAGGTGCCTCATAAGGCGCTTTGTAAGGTGTCCTATGCAGTAGGGCTCCTTAGGCTAAGCACCGTATTAGGCACCCCTGGACAAGGCACCTTAGAAGGCACCCTGGGTTACAGAACCATAGGTTAAGGTGGCCTAACAAGGTTATGGTGCCCTAGGTTAGTGTGGCCTAAGGGCTGCAAGGTGCTGCAGGATGACATACATGACCTGTGAGGAACAGAGACAGATGTAGCCCTAACACTAGATAGAGCACTCAGGAAAGGCAATGAACAGGTGAGTGAAGGAGGGAGAGCTGGGAGTCGCTGGACCTGCCATATCTGCGGGCATCCCATGTGGCTGCCAGTACTGATGACAAACATGGTGGGGGCAACTGTGCCACAGCACAGGGTGTTGGCAATGTAAAGTACTGGAAAGACAGTTGGTGGCAGACAATGAGAATATGTGTCCCCTAGTGGAGGAGGAGGTGGCAGGATAGTTACAATGATGGATGGACAGAGGAGTGGTGGTGCCATGCAGATCAGGCACAGGTGAGGAAAGCATGAAGAGGCACAATGCAGGAAAGAGTAGCAGTGCAGGACATGGGGTGACAGCCTGCACAGGCAGACAGGACTCTACACAGCTGACAGACGCAGATAGACAGACCGAGGGAATGTTGGCAATTGTGGCTAGGGTATTATGGGCTGGCAGCACAAATCTGCAAAAATATGACTGTCATGGGCATGCACACCATTTGAGTAGGGCAGGCATGAGAGGAGGGAACAATGAGTTATTGAACCCATGAACACTGCCAAGAATGGCATTGTATTAACCGGTAAGCTATACCTCCATGGTGTATGTTACAGCAATGGCTGGGTACAGAAGGAATGCAGGTCACTGAACAAACTATCTGCTCTGAGTGCCAGGATAGGGTAACCCCACCAGTACCCATGAGGCACTGCACATGCTGAATAGCTGTCTACAGCTGATCAGCAAATGGGGTCTGCACCTCTCCGGTACCTCAGCTTGGAAAGACAAACTGACAGTCCGTGATACTGGCACAGAGTAGCTACAGACCATGCCATTGTGCAGGTTCTGTGTTCTCCCTGAGGGATAGGATGGGTGCCCAGCACTAGGTTCGCAGTACATGTGGTGCTAGAGATAGGCCCTGCTGTACATCCCCATCACTGCCAGTGTGTGACAGGTGTTCCTTGCAGTGCAGCTGAAGATAATTTGGTGTCCATCTGTATCCTGCAGTCACATGTGGCCCTCGGGGACCAGACACCACCCAGATTAGGGTGTACCCTGTGTTAGGGTCTGGCTAGCATGGGCATCTGTTATCAGGGCAGAGGGGTTTCCAGACTTGCATGAGGTTTGTGTAGCAGTGCCTTTATAGGTCAAAGTGGTATACACTCCATCCCCCAAAGGGCTCACATCACCTTTTTTGTAGGTAAGGAACAGGTGCCCCTGCCCCCATGTAGCAACCTCCATCCTGCTGGTATAAGACAGCTCTCCAGGATTGGTGGGCCAGAGCCATACCTGTGGCTGGGGCAGTGGCAGACCAGCAGCAATGATGGGGTTAGCACTGATAAACCCCAACTGCCTCGCACCACTGTCTGCCAGGCACCAGCAGACAGCACAGTCAGACTAGACCTTAGAAGTATTCCAACCATGCACAGTCTAAGTGCAGACAATCGGGAAACCACGTGACGCATGAGCGGGTGAGACGTGTCTCTCCTTGCTCCGGGGCTATCTCGCCTTTCTGTTGATTTTTTGACCTCCCCCCTGGATTAGAACCCCACCAAAACACCGGGGCTAAAACCGTAAGGGTTGCTGAAGGTGTGGATCAACTCCTTACTCTCCGCCATGCCTCTTGCGGCCAAGAAGGAGCGGGAAAAAGCGGCGAAGTCGGGGGCTGCCTCCGCTAGCAAGATGGCGTCCACTCTGAACCCGCCGCAATCGCCGGGTGCGGAAAGTGTGGAGTTGAGCTCAGAAGAACTGGCGAAAGAGGTCGCTAAATTCTTGGAGCCGAAATTCGATCGAATCCTGACTAAGCTTGAGGCGGTCGGAGAGTCCCTGGCTGAATTCGGGCAACGGGTCGAAGAACTTGAGCACCGGGTGTCCGCGATTGAGGAGGCCGAGGGACTGCAGACACGTGAACACGCTGCCATGCAGAAGACTATTGAGGCCCTAAAAGAAAAAGTGGACGATTTAGAAAATCGCTCCCGAAGAAACAATCTGCGGTTAGTGGGCATTCCGGAAGCACACACCGAGAGCTTGTTACAGGCGCTGGTGGAGGCTTGGCTGCCCAAAGAGCTTGGATTGGAGCAGCTGGTGGGAGAAATCAAAGTTGAGCGGGTACACCGTATTGGGCCCAAGTCGGAGAATTCGCAGCGGCCCCGGGTTGTGATAGCTCGCATCCTGAACTTCCAGCACAAATGGCAAGTACTCCAGGCATACCGCAAGAAGAGATCTTTGATGCTGGACAATCACCAAGTTCTCTTATTCCAGGACTATTCGGCCTCTGTAGCGGCAAAACGCAAGGAGTTCTCCCCCTTTTGCGCTGCTCTGTTCCAGCGGCAACTCCGGTTCACACTTGCCTTCCCCGCGACGCTACGAGTGCTTCATGAGGGGCGGAATCATGTCTTCACCACGGTGGCAGCAGCCCGGAAGTTTATGGAGAGCCTGGGGGACCCGATGTCTACGGCTTGAAGAGGCATATATCCTATGGGACTATCTTGGATCTATCTTGGCCTAGCCGTCCTGAAAGGCTATCGCAATTGGCTTTGGAGAGCTGAGACCTGGGTAGATTCCTCATTGATGGGTCTAGGTGAGACGCCGCGTGGCCGTGAGCGGCCGTGGTCCACACACGGCGTATTGAGACTTCTGTGCAAATGGGGTTTTTGTCAAGAGATATGCGGTGGGTGGAGGAATGGTAAATGGTATATGACTCTATTGTATATAATGTTGATATTTTTTATCTGTTTGCTGTATTGTTAAGGAGAGGGTACCATTGTCGGGATCCCTTGATGGGGTGCATCTGTTGTAGTGCACTGCGAGTTTTTATGGGGCTGGGGCACCGACCATTTAAGCTCACTTGTTTGGTTGGGAACTCCTTTGGCTTTGTTTTTGATTCTGGGTGGGGGTGGGGGTCTGTCCTTTGAGAGTTGTAATGTGTCTTTGTGGGGGAGGCGAGATGGCCCTGCTGCGCGCAGGAGTGGGCCCCGAGCCTGGCGCAGTTAGCCGGGCGTGTGGCAGACCATGTTTTAACTTGGGGGGGGATAAGGGGGTGGGTGGGTGGCCAGGGGGAGAGATGGGGAGGGGGATGGGACCCGGGCGGGGTAGGGGAGGGAGGGTGGGAGGTTTGGGGGAACCTTTCGTGTGGATGTTCTGGGGTTTTAGTGGGGGGGGGGGTAAATGTGCAGTACATGTAGTGAGTGAATATGTTCTGTGGTGGCTGGGGAGTAGTAAACAGCATCGCCCAATATCCGAACACCTGTGCACCGGGTGGGAGAGACTGTTGTTTGACTGTTCTGGGTCGAGGCTGGGCGACTCGGAACAGTGGTATCCATGGGAGTCCTGTTGGATGAGGCGCACATGGCATGAGTGGAATGTGTGATGATCTGCGTGTGGTTTCCTGGAATGTAGGAGGGCTGAATACGCCTGTAAAGAGGACGAAGATGCTTCAGGCCCTAAAGAAGGGGCGTACACATATAGCTTTATTGCAAGAAACCCACTTAACTGAGGTTGAACACAAGAAGTTAAAGAAAGATTGGGTGGGGCAGGTATATGCCGCTTCCACGAAGGTAAAGAAGCGTGGAGTGGCGATTTTGGTCCATAGAGGTGTGACAATGGAGGTGATTAGAGAGGAGGCGGATCCGAATGGGCGGTTCCTCTTTTTACATGCCAAGATACAGGGACAGGAGTTGCTTCTGGGAAACATTTATGCCCCAAATATCTATGACCATCGGTTTTTTCAGCTACTCCTGGGAAAAGTGTTAGGGGCCCCGAAGGTACCTTTGATACTAGCGGGAGATTTTAATTGCCCGCATGATCCGCTATTGGATAGATCCGCTGGTGGGGGCTCTCCTGGGGCTTGGCGCAATAAAGGGGTAGAGTACCTCTGTAAGTTGGGGGGACTAGTTGACTCCTGGAGGGTTTTGCATGGTGGGGAGAGAGACTATACGCATCTGTCGAGAGCACACCAAACTTGGTCCCGGATTGATTACATCTTGATTTCGAGAGCTAGCTTGGGGAAAGTGGTCAAAGTGGAAATTGCGCCCATAGTAGTGTCTGATCATGCTAGAGTGGTCTTAGATTGGAGAGGGGGAGCTGCGGGAGGAGTCCGTTGGGCGTTCCCGGGGCACCTCTGGCAGGATGAGACTTTCCGGGCTTATTTAACCCATCAATGGGAGGAATATCGTAGGTGGAATGACACAAGTGAGGTGGCTGTGGGGACCTTCTGGGAGGCTGGGAAAGCAGTGCTCCGTGGACACATCATAGTGTATGTTGCGAGAGAGCGGAGGCGGTTGAACGCGCGGCTTATAGAGCTGTCGAGCCAGTTGCAGGAGGCAAAGCGAGCAGCTGTGGCTCGACCGCAGAACATTTCGGCGTATTTAGAAGTGCAGAGAGCTCTGAATGAAATACTCCATGAGCGGGCAGTTCAGTCGCTACAGTATTATCGCCACCAATTGTTTCGTTTTGGGGACCGATCGGGGCGTCTACTGGCGCGCCTGGTTAAACGTAAAGGGGGTATTCAGGGGGTGACTCGAATTCGGGATAGTCAGGGGGTGCAGCAAACTGACCTCCCGAAGATTGTGCAGGTGTTTAGTCAATACTATCAGGCTTTATATACACCGGAGGAGCAAAATAGAGAATGCGAGAGAGTGTTTCTAGAGGCCGTGCCGCTACCTAGGGTGACGGAGGCTGAGCTTCAGATTCTGAATGCGCGGATAACCGGTGCAGAAATCCAAGCAGTGATAACGAAAGGGAAAGCACACAAAGCGCCGGGCACTGATGGATATGGTGCAGAATTTTATAAGATCTTGATGCCCCATATCGTACCTACTTTAATGGCAGTGTATCAGGAAGCGCAAGAACGAGGCTCATACCCGCGGGATATGCGAACGGCGGCAATTACTATTATACCCAAGGAAGGCCGAGATCCGGAGGACCCCGCATCTTACCGCCCCATTTCTTTAATCAACTATGACATGAAATTGGTGGCTTCGGTCCTTGCGGCCCGGTTGCAAGGGGTTTTACCCCGACTTGTTGGTACCCATCAATCGGGGTTTGTTAAAGGCCGGGATGCCTTTGCTAATATTAGTAAGGTGCTCCTGGGCATGGAACATTGTTTGCATCGGGGGACGCCTTTACTTCTAGTGAGCCTTGATGCAGAGAAGGCTTTCGACAGAGTGTCGTGGACTTACATGTTTGAAACGCTTAAAAAATTTGGTTTCGAAGGCGCCTTTCTTTCGTGGGTGAGAGCGTTGTATGCGGGACCGCTGGCGTGTGTGGCTAGTGGGGGAACCTCCTCGGTACCTTTTGAATTACGTAGGGGTACGCGTCAAGGTTGCCCACTCTCGCCTCTATTATTTGTCTTACAATTGGAGCCTTTGCTCCTTACCCTTATAGCGGAGGAAAGGATCCGTGGGATTGAATGGCCGAAAGGGGGAATCAAGGTCAGCGCGTTTGCCGACGATATGCTCTTGTGTTTGTGCGACCCTCAGCCTTCCCTGGAGCGCGCTTTGGACGTGATTCAGAGTTTTGGCGCGTTCTCCGGGCTCCGGATAAACCTCAGTAAGTGTGTCGCGTTAGATGTAGGAGGGCGAGCGCAGAAACAGTGGAGAGGGCTCTTTCCTTTACGTTGGGCGACTGGGGAGTTTCGCTATTTGGGGATACAGATCCCAGATCAGATCTCACGATTGTATGAGGTTAATATCCGCCCCATGCTGCGGAGGATGGCGGATGTCTTGTATCGGTGGCGCGACCTCCCTCTCTCGCTTATGGGGCGCCTTGCTTTATTTCAGATGATGGAGGTTCCCCGTTGGATTTATCTGTTACGGCATTTGCCTTTGTGGTTGCGGCGATGTGATGTCATTTTATTCCAGAGATACCTCAGCCACTTTCTGTGGAGAGGTAGGAAAGCACGGATCTCGTTAGCAGTTTTGATGAGTAATAGGGAGGAAGGGGGACTCGGGCTTTTTTCAATCCGGGATTACAACTTTCTTGCTCTATTGCGCCCCTTGCGGAATTTGATCTTGGGTGGAGAAGGAGTCCTACCCTGGGAGTTGATAGAACACCTCTCGGCGCCCTATCATCCGGCTTACTTGTTACATAGCCCTCCGGTGGGCTTGCCGTATTTCTGGCGACACTCGGTCTACTTTAGTGCATTGAGCCAGGCGTGGCGTTTCATGTGTCAGAAGAAGCGTGAGCCGTGGAAGAGTACAGAGTGTCTGCCTTTGAGAGGTAATGCCGACTTTGTACCGGGATGCCGGGGAGGATTGCCAGGCAGTTGGACCGAGGCTAGCCTTGGACACCTGGGTCAATTGAGGATGCAATCTCAGGGGGAGTTGGACTCCTTTCAAACTTTGCAGCGGCGCTATAAGCTTGCGTCTCCTTCTTTTTACTTCTACTTGCAAGTACGACACTATATACAGACACTTCAGCGGATTAGGGGTTTTCAGTTTCGGAATAAAGGGGTATGGGATCTCATAGCGGACGTCGAAGGCAAGTTTTCGCTCCGCACTTGGCGTGAGGAGTGTTGTCCTGGGGGGGACTGGACTTCGTTGACGCACCTGACACGCAAGTGGTGCATAGCCGATAGTTTGTCCCTTAAGCTTGAGATGCTCCAGATTGCTTTCCAACATATAAAGCTCCTCTCGGAATCCGTTAAATTATGCGAAATCCAATACAAACTGCTGTGGAGGGCATATGTACCCAACACGTGGGCGTTTAAGATGAAGGTGCTCTCGACTGATGTCTGTCAGCTATGTGACACTTATAAGGGGACCTTATTCCACCGTTTTTGGAGTTGCCCCCGGATCACTCAGTTTTGGGGGGAGATCTATGCTGAGCTGCGCGCATGTAGACCTGTGCGAGGGGATCTCACGTATGAATGGTGTTTATTTGGGGTGTGTGGTGTGGACTCCCGGGAGCTACCTCAGGATTTATCTGATGGGCCTCTTGGGGGTGGGGGACTGCCTGGAGCTGATTCTGTAGCGGACCCCAGTTGTGTGTGGCTACGAGGCAACTCTATACTAGAGCTTTCCTGATTGTGAAACAGTGCATCCTACGACATTGGCTAGACGCCCGACCCCCGAGCCTTAGGGAGTGGTGCAGAGCTCTCTTAACTCTGAGAGGCCATGAGATGCGCACAGCGAGACTTTTGGGGGATAAGCAACGGGTGACCTGTGATAATATTTGGAGAGGGGTCACGGAGCACTATTTCTCCACCCGTGGGCTCCTTGGGGAGACAGTGATAGATGGAGGGGAACTGACCGGTGGCAGGTGATGTCACTTATACTTGGATGGAGTGGTGGTAACCCATGAGCGGAGTTTTGGGCTGCATGTCTGTGCTCTCGGGGGGGTGGGGGTGAGGGGTTTGGGGTGGGGGGCGAGGCTGGGGTTTTCTTTCCAGAGTGATTTAGCTAGGGACTTGGGGTGAAGGGGGGGGAATGGGGGAATTGTTATGGAATTGCTATGTTGTTAACTCTGACTGGTTTAAGATTTCCCGATTGTTCTGATTTGTGTTGTATGTACGTATTGGGCTGATGGGAAGACCTCTATTTTGTTATGTTATCTTGTTATGTTATGCTGCTGGTTGTCTCTGAGCCCTGTTTCTCTCTGTACCTATGAAAACTCAATAAAAATGATTTGAAATAAGTGCAGACAATCCACTAGCCAGTCCATAGCACATGCTCACAGAGAAACTACAAGCACTAAGCAGGCATCTCAGTGATTGGGGCCCCAGCACTGGGAACAGAAAAGCATTACGGGAGACAGATAGTGTAAAGTGCTATGTGGGAACCTAGACATGTCATGGTCACTGCTAGGTCAGAGTGAGTGCCCTCCCAGCATGCCATGCTGTGGCCACCCTGTCCATGCAGGCAATGGTCTGGCACTACGGTGTCCCAGACATTGACCCACACCCTGTGAATATGCATCCTGGCCAAGCCGCCCTGTCCGGGCCATACCCACAACACCTTGCTCCTCATTATGCACATATTCAGGCTAACGCTGGTAACAGTGGGACATTGTTGCCCCATTGAGGTGTGGGCAGCCACAAAACAATAGATAGACATACACACACACACTCCTATTGCAGCATTGTGCAAAGATAGGGGTGGTTGGCAACCCTGCCTGCCACACAGGTCCTGATCACAGTGCCAACATTGTTAAACTGTACAGGAGGTAGTAGTGGTGCTCTGGTGATAACTGCAGCTCAATGCTGGGGCCAACAGCCTGACTCTCCATGCAGCTTTGGATTGTGGAGCCTGTGTGAGTGGGTGCTTGTACCCCTGTTCGCCGCTGCTTTGGCTTTGCACGTGTTGCTGTTATATCTGCATTGTAGGGTAAAACATAGGGACATGCTCTGCAGGAACCACATCTGGGGCTTGAACCTGTGACCCTCTGCTTCTGGACACACTGGCTGGGTGTACTACACCACACTGTTGGCACAGTTGCATGGTGGTCCCTGGTACCTGTACCTTTCCTCAGCCAGACCTTTTATGTTGCACTGCACACCACGTACTGGTACAGGGCATGGCCTAGGTCCACTGCAGGCAGGTGCCACTGCCCCCTCCAGCACGGGCACACACACACCCCCTGCCAAGCTGTCATGATCATATGCTGTCGGTGCTGGTAGTGTGCAGTCCCAGGCCATCCACTGTGTGGGTAGGTGGTCGCCTAGGGAGCGGGGTCTGGGGCATGGGGCATACATGAGCATCCTCACATCCCCCCCATCACCACCTACCAATAGTCTGACCCTTCCGCTTGGGGGAGGGTTGGCTGGGGGGATGTCAGGTCAGTGCCCTGGCAACTGTTAGCTCGGGTGGACCAGGTAGATATAGGTGGATTGTGTTTGGACTTTGTCAGCTGCTGTCATGCTGATTTCCGGTTTCTATGTTCCTATGTGCCACCTAGGTGCCCGCCTAGTCCACCCTGTGCCCCAGATGTCCCCGCTACATGTCCCGCCTGTAGCCCCCTATGCCCCACTTGCACCATCGCCATAGTGGCCTTTCATACTTGGGCACTATGCTGTTGCTGGAAATGGAGTACTACTATCACGGTTCTTGGGCTCACTGTCTATGCTGTACATTGCTGACACTGAAATGGTTTCTCTCTCCTGCAAATGTGCTTCTAACGGCAGGTTTTCATTCGCGGTAGGATTCAGCCCTTCAGTTCAGCGCATTAGTGTGCAGGGAGCCTCCCCCACCCACTTCCCACCCATTGACCCCTTCCCCCTGCCCTCTCTCCACCCTCTGCGGTGTTTACAGCGGCCGGGAACGTTAACAATCGTTAGGTAACGTTAATGCGCGTTAACGTTACATACCACGCGTTAACGTTACCTAACGATCATTAATGTTACCTAACACACGGTCTGTAACGTTACCGCAGTTTAGTAAACATGCCCCCATATCCCACAAAAGATATAAAAAGACTTGAAATGGTTCAGAGGAAGGTGATCAAAATGCACCAGAAGATGTATGAGAAGAGACTTGAAGACCTAAATATGTATACCCTAGAGGAGAGAAGGGACAGGGGAGATATGATACAGACATTTAAATACTTCAAAGGTATTAATGAACAAACAAACCTTTTTCAAAGAAGGAGTTGCTGTAAAACTAGAGGGCATAAAATGAACCTGCAAGGAGGTAAACTTAAAAGCAACGTCAGGAAATACTTTTTCACTGGAAGGGTGGTAGATGCTTGGAATTCCCTCCCGATGGAGGTGGTGGGAGCAAATACAGTGACAGAATTCAAAATGGCATGGGACAAACACTGTGGATCCTTTTATAGCAAGAGGATAAAATCAAAATAAACTTAACTATTTCTTATATCTCAACAAATAGAGAGGGATGACCTGCACAAAGTGACGAGTACAACCCTAAACAAAGGCATAGAGGAAGGTGACCAGCACGAAGCAGTGGGTACACCTACTCTAGACACCTTACTGGCACTGTTCCCTCTAAGCTATGCGCGTGTGCGCGCGCACACACCTCACCAAGTGAGCGCACATACTTTACAACAGAGCGCACAAAAATTACGGTTCTGATTCTGATATAAAACAACACAGACGTTCTTAAAATTGAAAAGTTGTTGTGTATTTATGGTTTTCACAAGTTCTACAATATTTTCTAGTGCAATCAATGTGGTGTACATACTGTATTCTGACGTGTAGTCAAATTTTAAAGTATATAACTCCGAGTGTCGTTATGTGGCACACAAAAATTTAACCTTCCTTCAAAAGCTGCACAGCTGATATTTTATGCGCACACAGCATACAGAAAATTAGAGGGAACATTGCTTACTGGGCAGACTTGATGGACCATACTGATTTTTATCTGCCATCATATATTATGCTACTATGTAATAGTAGTAGCAGCCTCCTCCCCAGGGAACTCACTCAATTTCCTTGTGACCAGTGGGCCCATGGAGTCCCGCCCCCATCCTCTCACCAACAGAGGCTGATGGATGGGCTGAAGGAAGGATGGCAGCTGAGAAGAGGGTAGTATGGGCTGAGAGCACCGATGTGCCATAGGTGCCATCCCCAAAATATTTGTACTATGCATGAAAATGTGCGCCAGTGCCACTTGGAAGGCCTGTCCAAGCCACACAGCTACCACACAACATACCTGCATTTGCAGCTACCTGCAGGGCTACAGCTGCTGGCGCTATCGGCCTCTTCCTCCACAGCTGGGTTCAGCAGCAACGGGGAGGGTCAGCTGGGATCTCTGCCTTGGGTGCCAGGTTCCTTGGACCGCCCCATGTGGCACATCACCTTTCCACTGCAGTAGTATGTCTGTATGATGCCACTGTCACTGTGGGATCATGACGGACATCACAGATGGTAATGCAGATGGAAGGATATCCTTATGAGGAGAGGCTAAAAAGGTTAGGGACCCAGGATATCACTGCTTGACCCATACAAGCATTGTGGAACCTGTGTCTTTCGGGGAAACTGCTAAGTACGTATGACCTAGATTGGCCACTGTTGGAAACAGGATACTGGGTTTGATGGACCTTGTTCTCACCCAGTATGGCATATCCTATGTTCTTATGTTCTTATGTTAGGGCTCTTCAACCTAGAGAAGAGATGGCTGAGGGGAGAGGTCTATAAATTACTGAATGGAGTAGATTGGGTAAACGATGCTCGATTGTTTATGCCATCAAAATGTTTAGAGACTAGGGGACAGGTAATGAAGCTACAGTATAAGCCATTTAAGGCTAATAAGAGAATATAGTTTGTCCCTCAACTCGTAAGCAAACTCTCGAATTAATTACCGGAAAAAGCTGTTCGTGTTGGTTTAAAAAGAGTTTGGACAGATTCCTGGAGGAAAGGTCCATAAATCATTATTCAAGGGGACACGGAAAATCTACTGCTTGCCCTAACACAGGCATTGTGGAACTTGTGTGTGTCTTTTGGAGAAACTGCTAGCTACTTGTGACCTAGATTGGCCACTTTTGGACATAGGATACTGGGCATGATGGACCTTGGTCTGACCCAGTATGGCATATCTTAGGATCTTATGTTCTTATGTGCCACCTGGGAAGCTGCCTGTTCCACCCTGTACACCAGCAACCACCACTGCATGACCTACTTGCCACCTCCTTTGCCCCATTTCTACCAACAACATAGTGCCCTTTCATACTTCTGTGCCATGCTGTTGCTGCTAATGGAGCACTACTATCACTGTATGGGGCTCTCCTGTGAGTGCATCACATTTCAGACATTTAGATAGGCTCTCTCACCTCTAAATACACCCTTTCTGGGAGGTTTTACTTGGCGTTAGGGTTCCCAGCATTAAAGGGCTTTCAAGCACATTGCACAACATGCGTTAAGGTAGCACATGCTGTTAACGCCCATTCTCGGCCCCATTAATGCCCACTCTCTGCCTACAGTGCCCTTAATGCTGCAGGAGTCTTTACCACCCATTAAAGCAACTTTTTACCTGCGTTAACGGTGCAAGGGTGCCATTAACAGGTGTTAGCGGCACACTGGCTCCCTTAACGCCCTTTAGAAAACATACCCCATGCCATCATAATATTTTAAAAGTTATGTTCAAAGGTATACAACAAAAAAAAGATGTCTCTGCAAGTTAGATGTAGTAATTTCTGAGAAACAAACAAAATATGTCCTGGACAGGATTAATGGCTCCTTTCGCTGCACAACCCTTGGAAGTGATGACAGCTCCAAATGTTTCTTGCAGCCATCTATAAGTTTCTTACATCTGTCTGCTGGTAGTTTCTGCCACTCTTCAATTGCAATTTGTTCCAGCTTCTGAATGTTTCTAGGATTCCATTTACCAATGGCAGATTTCATCTCTTTCCAAAGGTTCTCGATTGGATTGAGATCAGGAATCATTGCTGGCCAGTTTAAAACAGTTCATTTTTTCCTTTTAACCATTCTTTTGTACTTTTGGATGTACTGTATGATTTGTGTCATTGTCCTGCTGGAGGACCCATGACCCTCGACCCAGACCTAGCTTTCTGACACTAGGTAGCACATTTAGCTACAAAATACATTGGTAGTCCTCTGACTTCATGATTCCTTTAATGTGTTCCAGGCCTCCAGTTTCTGAGGCAGCAAAACAGTCCCACAACATTATGGAACCTCTAGCATATTTAACTGTAGGAAGGGTGTTTTTTCCTCATAATCTTCATTTCTTTGCCTGTAAATGTATCGCTAGTCTACATTGGCAAAGAGCTCAGGTTTGGTTTCTTCTGACCACAGAACATTTTCCCAGAAGGATTGTGGTTTCTCAAGGTGGCTTTGGGCAAAGATCAGGCATGCCTTTTCATGTCTGTCATTGAGCAGTGGGATCCTCTTTGGCTTTTACCCATGAACTCCTTCTTTGTTTAGTACTTGGCATATGTGTGGGTTGAAACCACCACTCCAGATAGTTTCAGGTCAGCTTTAAGCTCTTTGGATGTTATACATGGTGTTTTTCAAACTGTGTGCACTAACCTTCTTGGATTAATTTTCCTCTTCCCACAATGTCCAGTGAGGTTCTCAACAGTTCCATGAGCAGAAAACTTCTTAATAACATTGTAAACTGAAGACACAAGAATCCCAAGGTCTTTGGAGATGACCTTGTACCCCTTCGAAGTTTGATGTTTGGTGATAATGGCTTGTCTGACAGTCTCAGGCAGCTCTCTTGTCTTCACCATTGTGAAAATGGGAGCCATCTTTCATTGATTGATTCAAACCATGTGAGTACTGACAATTGATCACAGGTGCATCTCATTTTACTGCAATGGGAATGTGTTTCTTCTGTTCCTGATTTGAATTGTTTATAAAGGTGCCAATAATCATGTTCTGGCAATGTCCCAATTTTTATACTATTTCCTACTATTTCCTTTTTCAATTGGTCTTGTTTTATTTGATTCTTTGATGTGTCAAATATGTGTGCATATATAATCCAAAACCATTTCACTGTCCACTTTTATTTTAGGAGATATTGGACATTAAGGGGTTGAACTGCAAGGGTGCCAATAATGTTGACCACAACTGTATGCAAAATGCCTCTTATAAAATTATTGTACTGTATGCATGGCAGTGACAAGAATGTGCATTCTTGTAGGTGACTTTAGTATAGGCTTGTTCAGGGAAAGGTTTTGGAGAGATTACAGGAGGAATAATTTACTTTATAAAATACGTGTTAGCATGTACTATACAGATGAACTTTTAATCTGCTCAGGAGCAGGTGCAAATTACACCCGTTTCATTTTAGCCACGATTTATGCTGCTTTCTGGGCCAGTTTTATAAATAGGCTAAAATTAGACGCCCTCTTGTCCTCTCAACCTAGGCAACGTTTTATAAAATTGCCCTCAAATTGTGCAACGTTATCTACCATTTTCGAGTTTGATATCTAGACTGGAGTGCATCTTATTCCTGATTTTGTTCATTACATTTTTGATGGCCTCTCATCTCAGGCAACTAGACTAAATCCACCAGGATCTCATCTGCCACCACTTCCTCATCCAAGGCCTGCTAATCCAAGATGGTTTTCCTTCCCATTCACTTTGGTTTCCTTCCTTGATCACTCAACATCATAGGAATAAACATTTTGAAATACTCCTTCATCATTATTGAGGTAAAACCAGGGAAGCTCAGCACAATGTTATATTCTGTACTGGCAGAATAGCTGCTCTTAGAAATTACTTCCATGTGCTGCACACCATCTTGTGACCCTAGAAAACATCTTCAGCCTTGACTTTGACTTCATTCCCTTTTTCTTGCTTCTTTATAGCCTCTCTTCCTTACTGATGAAAGAGACTGATTAGCTCAGAACACATTTGAAGTTCCCTTATCAGTTGCTGCTCTACAGAAGCTGGGTCATAGTGGTCTTTTATTTATTCTACATACGAGAACATTGGTTCTACAGCAGTAGACTGACTCCCTTCCTGTTTTGGACTGTTACTGAAATATTTCTGGAGTTATTATATCTGGTTGTTATGGTAGCCCAATCTTGTTAGGCGTAAGGTTTTCGTACTATGTTTCTTGTTGTATGTCAGGTGTCAGATTTATTAATTTTCATCTATATGCCATGTTCTGCTATGGCCTCTCTGGTGTTGACCATGTTGAGTGGCTGTGGGTACCTGAGCACTGGTGAGTTACTGTACCTTCTAGATTTTATTTTGTATATCTGTATCATCTTCCTTTGTCTTTGATGCTCCTCTTTCCTTTCATTATTTATCTTTGTTTTGTTTTTTGGTATTATTAGGAATCAAAGTTTCAGCTCTAGAAGTATGGGTGAGTTTTCCTTAGGGCCTAGGGGTATAAATGTTTTTTGCAATAATGTTTTTCTTAAAAGAAAAAAAAACTTGCAGCATCTCAAGACCAGGGAGGCCTCCACCTTCCACACTCTCTCCAGAGAGAACACGGGAACAATTTGCTGTAGTTCTAGAAGTTCCAGGTCAGTAAGCTGACAGAGTGCAGTGCTATTATGTTTTCTTATGGCAATAATCCAAATGATGGTTCTTGCTATAACATGAAACATGAGCAATTTTATTGGGAGTGAAAATAAATACTTATTTAAAACATTTATATTCCACAAATCCATTGTGTTTCAAGTGGATTACAAAATCACAGAAGTAATGAAACAAAGAAGCAGAAGTCACATAACATGGATAAAATTGTCTTGATCCAGCAACAACTGCTTGAAATACCCACCCAATATACTATCCATTGACCTCTTTCCTAAAATCAAGGATGTTCTCCTGAAGCTGAATTTCAAGGGTGAAGACATTACATATTACTGGTGCTGCGGCAAAGGAGGAGGAAGCCTTACTGTTGAATGAAGCGTATTTATTTATTTATTTGTGACATTTTTATTATTAGATGTAGTATGCAGACTACAGTAACTACTGAGCTAAAATATAGTGGGGGTAATATGGAGCCTGCTTGGACAGTCAGCTGCTTTTGAAATGCCAACCACTTTGGCTCAAAAAATATCTGGAGAGTTAGGACATAAGAACTGCCATACTGGGTCAGACCAAAGGTCAATCAAGCCCAGTGTCCTGTTTCCAACAGTGGCCAATCCTGGTCAAAAGTACCTGACATATCCCAAAATTAGTCAGTTTCATGGACTTTTCCTCCACAAATGTGTCCAAACCTTTTTTTAAACCCAGCTACACAACTGATTTTACCACATCCTCCGACAATGAGCTCCATTGAGAGAAAACATATTTTCTACTATTCGTTTTAAATACACTGCTTTGTAGCTTTGTGGCATGTCCTCTAATCCTTCTACCTTTTGAAAGAGTTAACAATCGATTCACATTTACCCTTTTTATTCCATTATGGATTTTATAGATGTCTATCATATGGCCCCTCACAGGGGAGTTGTTCCATCTCCTTTATAATTTTAGTTATCCTTCTCTGTATCTTTTTCTAATGCCGCTACATCTTTGTTGAGATACAGAGAACAGAATTATCCATAATTTTCAAAGTGCAGTCACACCATGGAGTAATAGACATTATAATATTCTGTTTTATTCACTATTCTTTTTCTCATGATTCCTAATATTCTGCTTGCTTTTTTGGTCACTGCCACACACTGAACAGAAGATTTCAGTGTAATGTCTGCAATCACACCCGGATACTTTTCCTGGGTGGTGACTCCTAATGTGGAACCTAGATTTGTGACCTATAGGCTGGGTTATTTTTTCCTGCGTGTATTACATTGCAAGTGTTCACATTAAATTTCATCCATCATTTGGATGACCTGTCTCCCAGTCTTATAAGGTCCTCCTGCAATTTCTCACAATTTCTCACAATCTCCATTGAATTTAACATCTTTAAATAATTTGGAGTCATCTGCAAGTTTAATCACTTCACTTGTTGTTCCCAATTCCAGTTCATTTATAAATATGTTAAAATACACCAGTCCCAGTACAGATCCCTGAGGTAGTCCACTATTTACCTTTCTCCATTGAGAAACTTGACCATTTATCCCTCCTCTGTTTTCTAACCCTGAACCATTTTCCAGTCCACAGTAGGACATTGCCTTCTATGCCATGATTTCTTAATTTCTTCAGGAGTCTCTAATGTGGGACTTTGTTAAACGCTTCCTGAAAATCTAAATAGACTATATCAACTGGCTGACCTTTATCTAGATACACAGAAACATGAAGGCATATAAAGACCATAAAGATCATACGGCCTATCCAGTCTGCCCTTTCATACCAACCATTATTGTCCCTACATGTTTGTTCATGTCTTCAAAAATATGGAGCAGCTTGGTAAGGCAAGGCTTCCCTTTGCTAAATCCACATTGATTTTGCCCCATTAAAACATGTCTGTCCATGTGTTCAGTCATTTTGTTCTTAATAATGGTTTTCTCCATTTTGCCTAACACTGATGTTAGGCTCACCAGCAGTATCCTGATAGAATATCTGGATTTTGCGGTCAGTGCTGCATGATATTCAGCTGCTATCTGGATGGCCCATCCCTATATAGTTAGGACAGCTTTTTTCCTGTCTGCTATCTGGATAAGTACTGGCTCCTCCACAGCTCTGCCCACAGGCCAACCGGGCATTAGTGCAATGACAGTCAGAGGAAATATTCGACAGCACTAGCTAATAGGGTCTACCCATTTCAAAGCAAGGTAAGAGTGTATGGCTTTTAATTACTAGCTCTGTGCCTGAGAGCTCTTAAAGGGGTTTTGGTATATATTTTTAGAAAGAGTTAGTTTTTTGCTGCTTTATTTTAAAAGGGGAAATACTTGGGGGCTTTAGTGGTGTAAGATTAAAACTCTGCTTAGTTTATCTTTTTCTCAGCTCTTTGAAGCCACTCACACATCAACAGGGGTTAGTGGGCCTGATTAGCTTGTGAAAGAACTGAGGACTGCATAAAAGTCTTCAGAATCTTCC
This sequence comes from Ichthyophis bannanicus, assembly GCA_033557465.1. Taxonomy (NCBI): domain Eukaryota; kingdom Metazoa; phylum Chordata; class Amphibia; order Gymnophiona; family Ichthyophiidae; genus Ichthyophis; species Ichthyophis bannanicus. Next base: position 1,747,065,537 of record CM066031.1, on the reverse strand, counting down.
AAGGCATTCCTATCAGGGTCTCTCCATTTCAAAGCAAGGTACCAAAACTCCACTAATTGAACAATAGCTGGGAGAAATCGTATTGCCAAAGCTGTTACCCCCGTTACAGCTTCTGCCTCTATCCAGACAGAGATCCAAATGCAAGTTGAAGGACCAATTCCATGATCAAGATGCTTACATGCTGAAGCTTTCAGGAAACAGGTGAAGGAACTCAGAGAAGAGGTGGCAAGGCTGAGGAGCATTCAAGACAGTGAGAGGTACATTGATGAGATGCTTCTTGAAACATCCAAGCTCTCCAGCAGAGGTGAAGATGGGAGCCTACAGAAGGATGAGTCACCAGGGCCTGCAGAATCACCAATCCAACTCCTCAAGTCCTTGAATTGAAGAACCATTATGCAGCCCGGTAAGTGGAAGAGGCAGAGGTATCCAAGGAAAGGGAAAACTAGAGTTCGAGCACCCCAATGTTGCAGAATCAGTGACCACTAGGAAGCGAAGGTAGTAGTGATTGGCGACTCTCTTCTGAGGGGTACTGAGGCATCCATCTGCCGACCTGACTTGATGTCAAGAGAGGTATGCTGTCTGCCAGGTGCCAAAATCCAAGATATTATGGAGAGTTTGCTGAGACTCATCAAGCCTACTGACTATTACCTGATGTTGCTTATCCATGTTGACACAAATGATACTGCCAGGTATCCCTCTGAATATATCAAGGGTTACTTCATGGCTTTGGGACAGAGGGTGAAGCAAATAGGGGTGCAGGTGGTGTTCTCTTCAATCCTCCCTGTTAAGGGTGAAGGCCAAGGCAGAGAAGCTTGCATCCTGGAGATAAATCTATGGCTGCATGGATGGTGATAACAAGAGAATTTTGCTTTCCTGGACCGTGGGATGATGTTCCCAGGGCTGCAGAGCAGAGATGGTGTCCATCTGTCCAAGAAGGGTCAACATGTCTTCAGTAGCAGACTCATTAATCTACTGAAGAGGACTTTAAACTGGATTCATTGGGGATGGGTGAAGAAAGCCCCCAGGCAAGTGAAACATTAAATACCTTTATAGAAATAGGTAAAACGGGCAACATCTGGAAAGCAGTGTCTATAAATGCCTGTAACCTGGGAAATAAGATCCCAGATGCTGAGGCTTTAATGGGAGAGGCTGACTTGGATTTAGTGGCGGTTAAAGAGACATTGTTCACGGACAACCATGACCGGGATATAACTATACCAGGCTATACGTTATTCAGAAAGGACAGAGTAGGAAGAAGGGGAGAAGGAGTGGCACTATATGTAAAAAATAATATTAAAGCAAGAATCAAATACAAATCCGCCCTACTCACTCACAAAGCTCTCTACCAAACTCAGACTTCCCAGCTCCACACACTACTGCCCCGATCAGCCCACAACAGAACAACCAGACAAACCACCAACAACTCCCTCACCATCCCACATAAACGAACTAAATGCAATCAACAGACCTGCAACAGAGCCTTTGAACTATATGCACCAACCCTCTGGAACTCTCTACCGAATCACATCAGAAGCAACAAAGATCCCTTATCTTTCAGGAAACAACTAAAAACTGCCCTATTCCAGGAATACCTCAGACCAGAAACAAGCACTCACCACTGACTACCTCCCAACCACCCTATTTCATCCCCCTGAACATATGTTCCATGAGACTGTAATACAATATCTATGTCTATGTCCCAAATATTTGTTAAAATCATTAATGTTGGCCACCTGGTGATGGCCCCAGCCCCAAAAGTTGATTATTGTCCACCCCCCTCCCCCCCTTTTAATGTTCCACCGCTTTGACCCGGTGAAAAGCAGGATATAAATACAGCTAAATAAATAAATAAAGCTAAGGAAATACAGGGCTTAAAAGGGAGAGAGCAGGCAGTGTGGGTTAAACTAGGAAGAGGGAAAGAGAAATCCATTTGCATTGACATGATATACAGACCTCCATCACAGGGAGAAGACATGGATGGAGATTTAATATAAGACATACACAGCATTGCCAGGAAAGGGAAAGAACTACTAAAAGGGGATTTCAATATGCCGGATGTTGATTGGTGCATCCCTGCTGCAGTGTCATCTAGAAGCAAGGAGATCCTGGATTCTTTACAAGAAGAAGTATTCAGGCAACTGATAATAGAACCCACACATGAAGGGACCATACTGGACTTGGTGCTTACCAATGGGGAAAGTGTTTCCGATGTTATAGTGGGAGATCCTCTCGCAACCAGTGATCACCAGATGGTGTGGTTCAGTATTAAGACTAGGGTTGATAAAATCCATTCAAAAGCGAGGGTCTTAGACTTTAGAAAAACTATTTTTGCCAAGATGGGCCAATACCTCAAGGAGTCGTTAGCGGAATGGGAACAGCTGGGAGATGTAGAAAAACAGTGGGCACAACTGAAAGGGAACATTTTAAGGGCAACAAACCTTTTTGTTAGAAAGGTAAATACAGGTAAAAAGTAAAGGAGGCTACTATGGTTCTCAAAAGAGGTAGCTGAAAAGGTGAAGAAAAAGATGGAAGCCTTCATGAAATACACGAGATCACAAAGAGAGGAAGACAAGTATTTGGAAAAGCTGGCAAAATAGTAAAGAAAGCAAAGATACAAAAAGAAGAAGATATAGCCAATACAATAAAATGGGAGGATAAGACATTTTTCAGATATGTTAGTAAGAAGAGGAAGGGCAAAAGTGGTATTGTCAGACTCAAGGGTGAAGGAAAGGATTATGTAGAAACTGATGAGGAAAAAGTGGAATTGCTTAATAAATATGTTTGTTCTGTGTTCACAGATGAAGAGCCAGGAGCAGGACCTCAGAAAACACTCATTAACAAGAAGAAAAACAAGGGGCATCTCCAATGATTTCCAGAGGGCTGTGTTCGTTTGGAACTAGCTAAACTAAAAGTGGACAAAGCGATGGGACCAGATGGGGTACATCTGAGGGAACTTGGGGATATTCTAGCAGCTCCACTGACTGACCTTTTCAATGCTTCTTTGGAGTCGGGAGTAGTGCCAAAGGACTGGAGAGAGGCTCATGTGGTCCCTTTACACAAAAGCAGAAGTAAGGATGTGTTTGAAAACTACAGGCCGGTTAGTTTAACCTCGGTGGTGAGTAAATTATTGAAAATGCTGCTGAAAGAGAAAATAGTGAGGTTTCTGGAGTCCAACAGATTACCAGATCTGAGGCAGCATGGATTCACCAGGGGAAGGTCTTGTCAGACAAATCTGATTGATTTCTTTTACTGGGTGACCGGGGAGGTGGACCAAGGGAGAGCCCTAGATGTGGTGTATTTAGATTTCAGTAAAGCATTTGACGCTGTTGCACAGGTGACTTATAAACAAACAGAGCACCCTAGGGATGGACCCTAAAGTCTCTGCTTGAGCGGGAGGCAACAAAGGGTACAGGTAAATGGAGTTCACTCTGAAGAGAAAGAGGTTACCAGTGGAGTGCCACAGGGATCTGTCCTTGGTCCAATTCTGTTTAACATCTTTGTTAGTGATATTGTGGAAGGGCTGTTAGGTCAAATTTGCCTCTTTGCAGATGATACCAAAATCTTCAACAGAATAGATACCCAGGAAGGTGTAGATAACATGAAGAGGGATCTAGCTAAGCTTGAAGAATGGTCTAGAATTTGGCAGCTGAGATTTAATGCTAGAAAATGTAGGGCCATGCACTTGAGCTGCAACAATCCAAGGAAGCAGTACAGTATAGGTCGTGACGTACTTCTGTCCATGAAAGAAGAATGGAACCTAGGTGTGATTGTGTCTGACGATCTCAAAGTAACTAAACAGGTAGAAAAGGTGATATAAAAAGTTAGAAGGATGCTTGGGTGCATAGGTAGAGGAATGGCCAGCAGAAGAAAGGAATGATAGTGCCTCATTTGAAGTATTGTGTGCAATTCTGAAGACCGCACCTTCAAAAGGATATAAACAGGTTGGAGTTGGTGCAGAAGGTGGCTACTAAAATGGTTAATGGTCTTTGTTATAAAGCATATGAGGACAGACCTAAAGACTTTCATTTATTTTATTTATTTATTTAACAAATTTTTCTATACCGCAACCTTCCGAGGATCAGGTGCGGTTTCCATAAAACAGTTTAAGTAAACAGAGAGGCATTTCTGTTTTTACATTGAACAATCACATGAACTATGTGCAGTTAACATTTGAACTTTGAACTTTTAAAGCTTTTAAACTATTTGTAACTATGTACAAAGAACTATGTACAGGTATAGAAGGAGAAGTTCAACAGTATGAGCATAATAGGCAATCATGAGGTCAAGATATCTTTAGGCCTTGCGGTATTGATCTACTTGTGTTGTGTATTTTATCCCTTTTCGTATAAAGGTTGAGTGTTAGCTAACATGCCGTAGTATGAGGTGAAAAGGTGTGTTTTTAAGTTTTTGCGTAGATCTTTGAAGTCGGTTATGGCTCTGATTTCATCGGGTAGCGAGTTCCAGAGCGTGGGGGCTGCATGGGAGAATGCCACTTTAGAGGAAAAGCGGGACAGAGGTGATATGATTGAGACATTTAAATACCTCCATGGCATAAATGCACAGGAGGAGAGCCTCTTTTGATTAAAAGCAAGCTCTGCTATGAGGGGACATAGTTTGAGGGTGAAGGGGGATAGACTCAGGAGTAAAATGCGGAAATATTTCTTTATGGAAAGAGTGGTAGATGCATGGAATAGTCTCCCAGTGGAGGTGGTAGAGAGGGGACAGTATCTAAAGTCAAAATAGCATGGGACAAACACAGAGATTCTCTAAAGGAAAAAAGGGGACTCTTGTAGTGGGCCATATGGAAAGGCAGACTAGACAGGTGATGTGGTCTTTGTCTGCCATCATGTTTCTATGTTTCTAAGTTTCTATGAATGTTGAGCTCACTGTGACTTATCTGGTTAGTAGGTCCTCCTATCTGGATAAACCTTTTTGAATATCAATCTCATTGGAACCTCATATTATAAAATCCTGAATGCCAAGACTGCTATCTTAAATTTAGCCTCCGAAATAATCGGGAGACAATGCAATATATGTAGCTTAGGAATAATAGGCCCAATATTCCAAGGCATTTGCATGGCTTAACTGTGTTAATGCCACTAAGTGGGATATTCAGTGGCACTAACATGGTTAATACCACTGAATATCCCACTTAGTGGCATTTACACTAACATGGTAACTTGGTTAGTACCACTGAATATCCCGAGCAACGCCACTATGTGCCCCGAAGCTAACTACTTAGCATTGGTGTGTTTCAGGGGCATTATAGAATGCAGCGGAAGCGGAGCCAATCGCAAACCAGTCAGCAGTGATACTGAGCCACTGCCCTGTTAGCAATCTGCGGTGAAAGCCAGGCGCAGGAAACTCTGCCCTTAACGTTCACTACGTATCGCTAACTGAACAGTGAATCAATATCACCACTGCCCAATTAGCAATTGGACTCTGCGGCAACCCTGGATATTCAATGCCAGGGCCGGATATGACCTCGGCATTGAATATTTAGGTTTAATGTTCAGTGCGTGCGGCTGGCCGCTGGCTCTGAATATCGGGCCCAATGTGTTTAAACCAGTAAGAAGTTACATTTTGAATGAGCTGAATAGCTCTTAAGTAAAGAAGATAGTATGTGCAAGGCACTGCAATAATCTGTGTAAGAATCATTCAAAAATCATCTAAAGCCAAAAAGGCTTTAACGAGCATAATAGCCACAATTTACAGAACAAACACTTCAACACAAATTTTATAGGAGTTGTTATATCAACCTTGTGTCCAAAACTATACCCAAGTCTTGCACGTTTGCTAATATAGATACCATATGTTTATATAGTTCTATTGACAGAAAGCTCTCCACAGCATAACCATTGCTTGCTGTGATGTTCTATTTAAGGCAGACATGGGGAATACAGTGCAGGCAAGGATGGCAGGAATACATACTTGGAGACAACTATTATTGTGTCAGACAAGAGTGTAGGTCTTCCAAAAAGTTAATGAGATCGTTATGGTTGGTTCCAATTTAAGAACATGCTTTCTTCCCCTGTTAGGCGCACTAATGTATTGATATGTGTGTGTGTGTGTGTGTGTGTGTGTGTGTGTGTGGTTATATTTAGCTGCTGGCCAGATAGCAAAAACTGCATAAATTTAGAACAGACATTGATCTGTTCTAACTTTATGCAGTTTGGCAATCCTGTTAGTGGTTGAATATCGCTACTAACCAGACGGGCACTGGGACCAACCTGCAAATAACCCAATGTTTTCAAGGCCGTCTGTGTGGATATTAAGTGGCACTAACCGGTTACTGGCTCTAAATATTGAGATCCCCAGTGTTGATGCGGTTTGCAGGTGCATAAACCCTTCTAAATTTCAGGCCCCTGGCTTTCTATCTTGCAAAGCGCCAACTCTAATGTTCTGATAGTCTTTCAGATCAGTAATTAAATGTCAGAGCCAGCATTTGTTAGCAGCCCTACTAACCAAATTTATCGCAGTTACGGGGCTATTTAGTGGCACTAATGCTGGCTAACATTGGGGCATTCCACTGCCCTGTTATCGCAAAGCGGAGAAAGTCAGGCACCTGAAAAGCTGCACTAACGCTTGCCACCGAAGCCCAACAGGCCGTGATTGAATGCCACTGCTGCTGGGTTAGCTTCCTGCTTCTCCAGCTAACCCAAATACGGCCCCGTTATTGAATATCTGGTGTTAGTTTCAACAGCCACGGCTAGCCGCCTTAATCGCACTAACGGCCACCACTGAATATCACTCCTTCGTGCATGTTTGGCACCGCTATCCAGATAAATAGCGGTGCTGAATATATACGGACAGCTCCAACTATTGCTGTTGTACCGATAGCGGCAGTATGCAGCCACTATGCAGATCATTCTGTGGTTTCTGTTAAGACAGCTTTCTGCAGTGCTATCTTCAACTGCTTAACTATACAGGTGGAAGATAATTTTGCAGAGGGCGCCTAGGTTAAGGCATTCCAAACACGCCTCTTTTAGAATGACAAGCAGGCGCTTTTGTTATGGATGGCAACATGTTTACACATATCACTTTCACAACGTCATATTTCAAGAATACCTTATCCTCACATCAGGTACACGGTGCATACAGCATTACAGAACACTTCATAAAGGATGAAAGAAATAGCAATGAAGACCTATTTGAATATTTCGAAAAATAAACTGAAAGCATGTGAGTCGACTTGGCTGCTGGCTCCAGAGAAAGGTTTTGTGCCAGTCTGTGGCTGGAGCCTTCTGTTCATCCTCCTTCCCAATTTGTAGACTGATTCCTCATTCTGCTGTTCCTCCTGCAATTTCAGTAACAGCAGCAGCAAGTCCCTGTGTGGTTGCATGACCGAAAAAGGGGCAAAACATATTGTAATGAGCACTTAAGCCCTCCTTAAACCTCGTCTAAAAATGCATTAGTCATTTTAACCATGACCTCCACAGAAAAGAAGTGAGAGAAGGGTACTATAAGCATACAAAGCATAACAAGAAGGAAATAAAAGTTAATAACGCTACAGTATAGTGATTGCGTGCACAATGCTGAATGCTGCTAAAACACACACACACACACACACACCCAACCCTCCCATGCCACAGTACATAAATGTACAAATTGATTTAAGTGGACAGCAGAATAGCGGGCACTTGGTGATGACAGATGGCAGATTGGCTAGATCGACATGCACAAACTGGACAGATGGGAAATGCTGTCAGAGGGGTATGTGCTGAGTACACCAGCACATAGCTTTAATCTTGCAGGCAGAATGACACCTAAATCACTGCAAAAATGCAGAAAGAAAAAATGACTCACCACCCTGTTGGATATTAGCCACACGTATTGCCCTCCTAGGCTCTCTTAGGGGCATGTTTACTAAACTGCCTTCACGTGCGCCCGGCGTTAGTGTGCAGGCTGCCATAAAAGGAGTGGGCGTGTCAGTCTTAAAGCAGCAAAACGGGACTATCGCGCGATAATGCGCGCTGCTGCGCACATTATCAGGCAAAGCGCCGCTAAGCGCGTTAACACGCGGTAATCTTAAGTAGGTGCCCAGACATGCAAACATACAAACAGAGGTGTAGCACAATGGTTAATACACTGACTGATAATACAGGGGTCATGAGTTTGATCCCCCAGTGTGCCCAATGCATAAGGCTGGCTAAGGCATCAGCAGTGACATGTAAGTATTGTTTCTTGAGGCATTTTATTTGTATTTTAATTATTGCTGCCAGCAAACACACCCTCACGTGCCGTAACCTAAGGTGCCGCATAAAGCACTCCATAGGACACATTATAAAGTGCACTGTCTGCCACGGCACACTATAATGTCCCCTATGGGGCACCCTATAAGGTGCTCCATAGGACACCTCATAAGGCACCTTATATGGGACTGTAACCATAAGGTGCCGCAGAAGGCGCTTTATAGGGCGCCCTATAAAGCACCTTCTGAGGCACCTTATGGTTACAGTACTCTGAGGGTATTTTTGCTGGCAGCACTAATGTACATTAAAAAAAGACAATGCTTTGGACAGCCCTATCAAATAACCCCATTGTGGGTTTGAACCCATGACCTCTGGCTCGACAGGCAGTGAAATAACCAGTGGTCTATAGCTGCTAACAAACCCCTGGCTGGCTGCAGAAGGACTGCACGTCACCACACAAACAGTCTGCTGTGATCACCAGGATAGGGTTAACCCACCCGTACCCATGATGCACTGCACATGCAGATCAGCAGTCTACAGGTGATCACAAGATGGGGTATGCACCCCCACAGCACCTTGGCCTGGTGGGGGAACTGACCATGTGTGTTACTGGCACAGAGTAGCTACAGACCGTCACACTGTGCGGGTACTGTGCTCACCATGAGGGTGAGGTGGGGCGCCCAGCACCATGTCCACAGCACCTGGCTTAGCTGAGACAGGCTATGCTGCAGGTCCCTATTAGTGCCAGTGTGTGATAGCTAGTCCTTGCAGATACACCTGTGTCCATCTGTATTTACCAGTCAGGTTTAGCCCTTATGGACCCATAGGCGGATTATGTACCACCACCCAACCCACCCCTCTGATGCTGAGGGTGGGAAATAGGGTCTCCCACCAACCGATCCACATTCTACCTCCCTGCAATGGTAGCAGTAGAGGAGACCATCAACCCCCATCCTGCTGGGGAACAGACACCCTACAGGGCAGGCAATGTAGAGCTATACACATTCATAAAGCAATAGCAAACAGACAGTAGGCCTGGAAATGCTCAGCTGCCCCCACCACTATCGGACATTCTCCAGCAGCAAGCCTCCAGCCGCTGCACCCTGCAAGGTGTTCCAGCAAGACACATACTAGCTGCAGACAGTCTGCTAGCTAGTCCATAGTCCTGGAGGAGATGCATGTACCCAGAACTGGGATGTCAGCATACACACCAAGCAGATAAATCAGTGATTGGGCCCCAAAAGAAAACTCATAAATATCACATGAGAAAAATACTATACAGCACTATGGGGGAACCTAGCCATGCTGTAGTCACTGCTCAGTCAGGGTGAGAGTGACCTCCCAGCAGGACATGCTGTGGCCATGCTGTCCGTGCAGGTGGTGGCTGGGCACTACAATGTCCGAGCAATTGCCCTATGCCCTGTGCAGATGCAGCCAGGCCAGGCCACCCTATCCAGGCTATTCCCACAGTACCTTGCTCCTCATTATGCACATTGGCAGGCCAATACTGGCAACAGTGCTAGCAGTGTGGGCTATGGAGGGTGTTGGCAGCCACCTCACACTGGATAGACAGACACACACTCCACACACCTATGCCAGCATTGTGCAACTATAGAGGTGTTTGGCAGCCCTGGCCACCACACCAGTCCTGGGCACAGTGCAGGCATGGCTATGGTACGCAATACTGTTGGGGTCACTCTGTCAGACACCAAACCTGAGGCACACTCCACAGACATCAGAAAGGTTGCTATGATGCAGCTCAATCAGTCAATTGTGCTTAACGTAGGAATTGCTATCTGCCAGTTATCATAGCAACCTTTTGATAGCTGTGTACAGTTTTCCCATGTTTAGGGTGGCATTGCTAAGGTATGCAAGTGCTAGTATGGGGAGATGCACGCAGGGCCCAACATTCTGCCTCTCCAGGAGGCTTGGGATAATGGAGCCTGTGGGTGCAGGTGTGTCTGCCCCTGTTGGCCGCCGCTCTAGGGCAGAGGTTCCCAACTCCAGTCCTGGAGGGCCAAACACTGTTCGGGTTTTCATGCTGTCCCTAATGAATATGCATGAGATACATCTGCATACCATGGGAAGATTGTGCCCTCAGACTGTCTTACAGCCCTGCACACCGCTGAAAGGCACACACATCTGGGTAGGGATTACAACAATGGCACCAAACAAGCATGGGGCTTGGGAATTGCACTTGCTTGGGAAGTGCACCTACATTGAAAGCAGAAGAGGAAACATGTTTTAGATTTGTTTTAATCTTTTTTGTGTTGTAACTGTTTAAACTGTGGCCAGGACTGAACAGAAATGGCAAAAACCTCAACAGTGAATGGGTTCACAGCATTTTGGGGAGTTTGGCAACAGACTCTGCTACTACTCTGAAAAGACTGTTGTAAAAATCCTTCCTTCCTGGAAAATGCATGCCAAGAGAAGGAGTTGTATCAATGGAATAATTTCAGGAGAGTGACATAAGAACATAAGATATGCCATACTGGGTCAGACCAAGGTCCATCAAGCCCAATATCCTGTTTCCAACAGTGGCCAATCTAGGTCAAACGTACCTAGCAGTATCTACAAAAGACACAGGTTCCACAATGCTTGTATTGGGTCAAGCATTGGTATCCTGGGTCCCTTCTTAATAATGGTTTATGGACCTTTCCTCCAGGAACTTGCCCAAACCTTTTTTAAACCCAGGTACACTAACAGCCATTACTACATCCTCCGGTAACAAATTCCAGAGTTTGATTACACGTTGAGTGAAAAAATATTTTCTCTTATTAGTCTTAAATAGTTTACCCTGTAGCTTCATTGCATGTCCCCTAATCTTTCTATATTCTGATAACGTAAACAATCTAAGTTTACCCGTCACACTCCGTTCATTAATTTATAGACTTCTATCATATCTCCCCTCAGCCGTCTCTTTTCCAGGTTAAAGAGCTCTAACCTTTTTAGCCTTTCTTCATAGGGGTATCCTTCCATCCCCTTTACCATTTTGGTGGCTCTTCTCTGAACCATTTCTAATAACGCTATATCCTTTTTAAGATACGGCGACCAGATTTGCACACAATATTCAAGGTGCGGTCTCACCATGGAACGATATAGAGGCATTATAATATCCTTTGTTTTATTTTCCATTCCTTTCCTTATGATACCTAGCATTCTATTTGCTCTCTTGGCCGCTGCTGCACACTGGACCGAGGGTTTTAACATGTTATCCACAATGACTCCTAAATCTTTTTCCTGGGTGGTGGTTCCTAATGTGGAACCTTGCATCGTGTAACCATAGTTTGGGTTGTTCTTCCATAGGTGCATAATTCTGCATTTGTCCACATTAAATTTCATCTGCCATTTTGATGCCCGATCTTCCAATTTATCAAGATCCTCTTGCAATTTCCCACAATCCTCTTGGGTTTTAACAACTTTAAATCTTTATCTTTATCTTTATCTTTATTTACATTTAATATACCGCCCTTGTCGAAACGTGTCATCTGCAAATTTAATAACCTCACTCATTATTCTCTTTTCCAGGTCATTTATGAATATGTCAAAAAGCAGTGGACCCAGCACAGATCCCTGGGGTACACCACTATTCACCTTTCTCCAATGGGAAAATTGGCCATTTAGCCCTACCATCTGCTTTCTATCTTTTAACCAGTTCCTGATCCACAATAGTACACTGCCTCCTATCCCATGACTCTTTAGTTTTGCCAAATGTCTCTGATGAGGGACCATGTCAAAGGCTTTCTGAAAGTCCAAATACACTATATCATCCAACTCACCTTTGTCTACCTGTTTATTCACACCTTCAAAAAAACATAACAGATTAGTAAGACAAGACCTTCCTTGTCTAAAGCCATGTTGGCTGTCTCCCATTAAGCCATGACTATCTACATGTTCAGCAATTTTGTTCTTTATGATGGTTTCTACCATTTTTCCTGGTATTGACGTCAGGCTCACCGGTCTGTAGTTTCCCAGATCAGCCCTGGAACCCTTTTTAAAAATTGGCGTTACGTTTGCCATACTCCAATCTTCAGGTATTACAGATGATTTTAATGATAGTTCACAGATTACTAATAGCAGGTCTGCAATCTCATATTTCAGTTCTTTCAACATCCTTGGATGTATATCATCTGGTCCAGGTGATTTGCTACTCTTTTATTTATTTATTTATTTATTTGGTTTCATTTGTATACCGCTACTTCCAGTGATCAGAAGTGGTTTACTCTACACATCAAACTTTGGTTACATATGGTAAGAATCAACAATTTACATTTTCATTGAGGTGTACTTGACTGTGCATTTATAAATATTTACATTTCATATTGTTTTGCTTGCTTTTTTACAGATTTGAATATTGAAATTTTGTTTTCATTTATACAGTGTAAGGCATCTATATAGTATTTAAACAGTATGGGCCATGTACAGTTCCGTTTATCTAATAGTTGTAATACATCTTTCCGATGTATCGATATTTCCTTCAATTCTTCCGCACTTTTAAATACCACTTCAGTCAAGGGTAACATCCCTAGATCTTCCTCAGTAAACACTGAAGCAAAAATTCATTCAGGGGTATGTTTACTAAACTGCGGTAACGGTACATAACGCGCGTGAATACAGACCGTGGCCTAGCCCTGTGTAGGTGGGTGCCGTATACTGCAACAGACGGGCCCTGTCTGACGAACAGTCATGGTATCACCAAGGAATGTACCGACTCTGTGACAACAAGGTGGTGCAGTGCACAAAACCAGTGTATTCACGCGCGTGCGTTATGATGCGCTAACGAGCGTTAACGTTACATAACGCACGTTATGTACCGTTAACGATCGTAAAGCTCCGCGGCGCAGTAAAACACCGCAGAAGGTGGAGAGAGGGCGGAGAGAAGGGGTCAGTGGGCGGAGAGTGGGCGGGGAGAGGCTCCCTTCACACTAACGCGCTGATCTGAAGAGCTAAATCCTAATGCGAATGAAAACCTGCCGTTAAATGCACATTACAGGGGAGAGAAACTATTTCAGTGTCAGCAATGTACAGCCTAGGCAGGGAAACCAACAAAAAGTGATGTGATACATGTGCACAGAACAAAAGGGCACATAAACACTGAAAATGACCTCAACAAACTGGAAAAAAACCATAACCAAGCTGGCCAATAGTGGTATTAATGAGAAACATCAACCCCCTCCCCCCCCCCCCCCGAGAAAGCTCCATAGAAAAGATATAAATTGTGGAAGGGTCTACACTCCATCCCCATACAAGGTGAATGAGCCCACAGTGAAATAGCGCTGCTCAGGGTTTTCCACTCCATCGGACAGGGTTCCTATGGCGTGCACATGTCCCGCAACATCAGGGCGCGCATGTCGGAACGGCAACTGGACAGATGCCGGAAAAGGGGATACAGAGGGCCGCAGGCGGCACATGCTGTGGTGCAGCTGGGCCACATTGCGGACTAGGGTGATGCCTAGCTGGCCCATACGAATGCTGAAACAGCAGAGCAGCCAGACAGCAACTGCTGAAGGCCCAACAGGGGCACGACTGTGTTTCCCACAGTGTCACAGAGGATAGTACCCAACAGCTACCCCCAAGGGCACAGAACATTGGCAGGCGGGGCTGAGGGGGAGCATGGACGTCTATGCAGGCACCCCTACCCCAGAACCCGCACCATAGGCAGCCGCCTACCTGCACACTGGATGGCCTGAGACTGAGCACCACCAGCAGAAGGGCATGTCAGCATGGTGGCTGAGGGATACTGGTGGTGGAGGGGGCAGTGGCAGCTGCCCAGAGCAGACCGTGGCCTAGCCCTGTGTAGGTGGGTGCCGTGTAATGCAACAGACGGGCCCTGTCTGACGAACAGTCATGGTATCACCAAGGAATGTACTGACTCTGTGACAACAAGGTGGTGCAGTGCACAAAACCAGTGTATTCAGAAGCAGAGGGTCACAGGTTCAAGTCCCAGCTGTGGTTCCTGCCAACCTAGTTCCCAGATTTTACCCACTACTACAACGTGCTAATACAGACAGCACCTTTATTGCAGATGACTTAAACATGCCCAAGACACCTACATTTTACCCTACAGAGCACGGACACCATAAACATGCACATTACCTAGAGCAGAGTCTCCCAAATGCAGTCCTGGAGGGCCAAACACCATTCCGGTTCCATGCTGCCTCTGATAAAGATGCCTGTGCTGCATTTCTATGCGCCACCCCCATGGTATGCAGATGTATCTCATGCATATTCATGAGGGACAGCATGAAAACCCGAACAGTGTTTGGCACTGCAGGACTGGAGTTGGGAACCTCTGCCGTAAAGCAGCAGCCAACAGGGGCAGACACACCCGCACCCACAGGCCCCATTATCCAAAGCCTCCTGGAGAGGCAGGACTTTGGGCTCTGCGTGCATCTCCCAATACTAGCACTTGCATACCTTAGTAATGCCACCCTAAACCTGGGAATATGGTACACATCTATCAAAAGGTTGCTATGATTACTGGCAGATAGCAATTCCTAGGTTAAGTATAATTTTCTGAGTGAGCTGCATCATAGCAACCTTTCTGATGTCTGTGGAGTGTGCTACAGGTCTTGTGTCTGACAGTGTTTACCAACCTGAGGAGTGACTCCTACAGTATTGCATATAGCCATGCCTGCACTGTGCCCAGGACTGGTGTGGTGGCCTGGGCTGCCCAACACCTCTATAGTTGCACAATGCTGGCATAGGTGTGGGGAGTGTGTGTCTGTCTATCCAGTGTGTGGTGGCTGCCAGCACCCTCCTCTGTGGCAGTGCCACACACGGTCTGTTGCCCCTACGAGGCCGAGGTGCTGTGGGGGTGCATACCCAATCTTGTGCCCATCTCTCGTCTGCTGATTTGCATGTGCAGTGCATCATGGGTACAGGTGGGTTAACCCTATTCTGGTAACCACAGCAGACAGTTTGTGTGGTGACGTGCAGTTCTTCTGCAGCCAGCCAGGGCTTTGTTCACAGCCTTATAAGGTGTCCTATAGGGGACATTATAGGGTGCCTTGGCGGACAGTACACTTTATAATGTGCCCTATGGAGTGCCTCATGGGGCACCTTAGGTTATGCCATCGTGAGGGTGTGTTTGCTGGCAGCACTAATTAAAATACACGTCAAATGCCTCAGCAATCACTACTTAAATGTAAAGGGTGCTGTCTCAGCCAGCCTTATACATTAGGCCCACTGGGGAATCGAACCCATGACCCCTGTACCATCAGTCAGTGTTGTAACCATTGTGCTACAGCTCTGTTGCTGTGTGTGTATATACCTGCGCGCCTTCTTAAGATTAACGCGCGGTAACGTGCCCTGTAGCGCTCGTTCATTTATGGCGCCTTGTAACGCGCGTTCTCAGTGCGTTCTCGGTAACGATGTACCGCCCATTTCCTTATTTGGGATTTTTGTCTCTACCGCGGCTCCTAACGCGAATCGCACTAATGCAGTTTAGTAAACATACCCCTAAGTGTCTTCCTAGATAACACATTGAAATCCTCTGTCAGTGTGCAACAGTGGCCAAGAAAGTTAATAGAATACTAGGAATTATAAGGAAAGGAATGGTGAATAAAGCAGAGAATATCATAATACCTCTCTGTCACTCTATGGTGCAACCATACCTCGAGAATTGTATGCAGTTCTAGTCACCGCATCTCAAAAAAGACAGTGGAATGTGAATAGGTACAGAGAAGGGGCAATTAAAAGGATAAAGGGAATGGAGCAAAACTTCTATGTAGAAAGGCTAGAGTTCTTTAGCTTGGAGAGATGGCTGAGGGGAATAAGATCGAGGTCTATAAATTAATGAATAGAGTGGAACGGGTAAACGTAGATCGATTGTTACGCCATCAAAATATAGAAAGACTAGGGGACATGCAATGAAGCTATAGTGTAACTCATATAAGATTAATAAGAGAAAATATTTTTTCACTCAACACATAGTCAAACTCTGGAATTCGCTACCAGAGGATGCAGTAAAAGCTGTTAATGTAGCTGGGTTTAAAAAAGATTTGGACAAATTCCCAGAGGAAAGATCCATAAACCATTATTAAATGGGGAGGTCCACTACTTGCCCCAATACAAGAATTGTGGTACCTGTGTCTTTTGGGGGAAACTGCTAGGTACTTGTGACTAGAATACTGTGCTTGATGGAGCTTGGTCTGACCTAGTATGGCATATCTTATGTTCTTAGGTCTATAAAATAATGAGTGAGTGGAATGGGTAAATGCAAATCAGTTGTTTACTCTTTCAAAAAGTACAAAGACAAGGGGACACGAAATGAAAATACATTTAATACAAAATGAAGAAAATATTTTTTCACTCAACGCATAATTAAGCTCTGGAATTTGTTGCTGAAGGATATAATAAAAGCTGTTGGTGTGACTGGGTTTAAAACAGGTTTGGACAAGTTGCTGGAGGGAAAGTCCATAAACCATTAATAAGGTGAACTTGAGGAAATCCCCTGTTTATCCCTGGGATAAGCAACATGGGATCTGTGTATCTTTTGGGATCCTGCCAAGTTGTTGTGATCTGGATTGGCACTCTTGGAAACAGGATACTGGGCTTGATGGACCTTTTGGGGCTGACTAAGTATGACAAATCGTATGTTCTTAGGTAATGTAATTGGATAGAAAAGTATTTATGAGTCCCATCTGGAAACAAATTTGGTGCACTTCAGATAAAATCATCCAGATACTATTTCTGTACTTTAAAAGAGGCAGAAGCTTACAATGAAAGCATAATAAAAATGATTCATGAGCCAGCTGAGTTATATTTTTTTTTCTTCACTTAACCTTAGAGTTGCATTATTGCAGTTTATTTAGCTCACATCATACTGGGTGATGTTTGTGCATGAGTCAGACAGAGCTGTGTCCAGTCCTAGCAGTCCTAGACACCCACAAGGAGCAGAGGCCAACAGATTTCAGCGTGTGTGCAAGAACAAAAAAGGTGTCATGGGTCAATGTGATATCCCATGAAGCAGATCTAGAATTGTGCGGCAAACTTAAAAAGTGCATTTTTGGGAAGCTGCTGGAAAACAATTCTAGAGTTGTTTTTTGCATCTGCCCCTCCTTGGCTCTTTCTCACTCCCTCTACACCTCTACCAACTGTAGTTCTTTGGACTCCATCTACTTCCAATGCTCTTTCATAACTCCTCCCTCGCTGTCTCTTCCTTATTCCCCTCCAATTCCTTCCCCAGTGGATCCCTCACACCTCCTATTTTATTTACATTCAAGACTGTAACCCCTATAACTATTTGGCCAGGGCCATCGAGAGGATGCCATAAGTTCAGGCTGTAGGACCCAGTATAGCAACTTAAGGTGCACTGCAGAGGCTTGAATAGGCAAGTCTCACATTTGTCATTACAGGAATAGCAGCATGATTTAGCCAGATCTGTGACAAGGAGGTTAATCCCTGGCACAAAGCCAAGATGAAGTTGTGCAGCACTCAAGAGAGCAACTGCAGCTTAGTCTTTGGCCCACTTACCTCACCCTAACCAAGCTTAGTATAGGACCAAAAGGGAAGATGCAAGAAGAGGGAGGAGGGGAGAAGGGTTTCTGCCAGATGTAAGGGATTCAAGAGCAAGCAATAGCCTTCCAACGGTCCAACCTCCAGCTCTGCGGCACTTGAGCATTGCGCTAATGCGTTTGGTTGTACTCCTTTCCATGAATTGCCACCTGAGATGTCTGTGTCACAGACAAACGAGCAAACAATAAGCAGAGCAGAGGAGCAGCCTGGTGCTTAGAAAAGCACACCACCACGAAAGGGCAAATAATCACGTGTACTGTCATGAGGTAGACAGCACAGACCCTGAAATATTAAGAAATAATAAGAAAGAAGAGCTTACCTTGCAGCCACATGGGCAGTTGCAGCATTCACAATGCAGAGAGGCAGGGAAAGGGAAAACAAACTTTCCACATGGTTTTAGTGACGCAGTAAGAATTGAGGGTTCCAATCAGGCTCACCTGGACCCAGACTCACGTTCTACGTTAGTTGAGCAGAGAGATAAAAACAGGTGGGAAATCCCACAGAGTCAGAAGTGGAAGGAGAAAGAGAAGGAGAGAGAAGGGAAGCTGGAGCCTGGATTAGGGCTGGAGCAGGAGTTTGATTGTGAGGAGGAAAGCAGAGACCAAAGGAAGTCTGACTGCAGTTCCAGGCAGGCTTGGAGAGAAGGTGAGAACAGAACTCCCAAGCAGTTACAGAAAGACACGTTGCCTTGGAGAACCAGGGCTGAAGAAAGGCAGGCTGATAAACCCAGGAGAGCTAAGAAAGACAGTAGCAAAGTCTTCCCAGCCAGAGGGGTCCTCATACCGAGGCAAACAGCCCAGCCAACAGAAGGCAGAGGTCACGTCCAGGGAAGCTCACTGAAGGCAGGAAGTGAGTTTCCTTCAGCCAAGCACAGTAACCGGTGTTCCCAAAGAAGAGCAGGCTGCAGGGCAGAGAGAAAGCCTTGGCTAGAAGCAGAGGAGGTTGAAACCATCTTCTCCACAGGAAAAGATAAGTACCCTATCTTTTGTGAAGAGAGAGAAGGGGGTCTCCGTGGGAAAAGCCAGGCTTACAACAAGCTAGTGAACTCTTATTGGCCTAAGCCGTGGGAAGAAATCCCCAGCACAGCTCCTGCTATCTGGGACACCCAAAAGCAGCTCCAACTTGCAGCAACTGAGGTTTCCCCAGGGCAAGGCTCGGAGAGCAGCTTCACAGGGGCTCAGTGTCCCTACACAGGACCAGGTCCTGGCCCTATGCAGTGGGAGAGCTATAGCACAGAAAACATCCCTGAGCCCATGGAATGTGCTTTATGTGTGGCTGATAACATAGAGTCTCTCTGTTAAGAGAAGGAGCAAGAAAGAAAGTGTATTTCTGTGCATTGGAGATGTGATGGACTATTGTTTGCTGGAAAGAAGCATAATTATTATTTGTTAAGCATCCTCTACACCGGTGAAGCAACCGTTCTTTTATGTTGTCCTTATTCTATGACATCCTCAAGGGAAAGGGAATAAAACCCAACCTTAATTTCACTCTGGTCACAACTACAGTGTCCTTATTTCCACAACTCAAGGCTATACCCGGGCATAGGCAACCGCCTAAGACCGGCGTGGTCTCACAGTACCAGCAAACCCAGTCCAGAGCGTGATTATATAGAAAACAACGTTTATTTAATAATCTTAATGCCAACCGACACAGGCTGTGTTTCGCACACTTCATCAGGGGTTGATCAAGTAGATAAAACTAAAAACATAAATACATACAATTGAATAATAATAAATACATATATTCCAATAAAACACTAAAAGAACAGATGCTGCAATCATCTATGACAGATATGAAAACCTCTATAAGCTATAAAAACCAAGTAACATACATAAGGGTTAAAAAGTGTAAATAAAAGCTATCGAATCAATAATAAATAAATACATAAATACTTAAAATAAGTATCAAAGCATTAAAAACTCATTTCAAAAAAACTTTATGCACATAAATAATATAAGGAGATAAAAGAGAAGGAATCTGGATTGTGACAAACACCATTGATAAAGAAATAAATACCATTGGATTGTAACAAACACCATTTATGTTTTTAGTTTTATCTACTTGATCAACCCCTGACGAAGTGTGCAAAACACGACCTGTGTTGGGTTGGCATTAAGATTATTAAATAAACGTTGTTTTCTATATAATCACGCTTAGAAAAGCACATCCTGAACTAGGGAAGTCAGGGTTCACATCCCAGTTCTCCCACTGATGCTCTCTGTGATCCTGGGCAGGTTACATCACACTCTGTTGCTTCAGATGCAGCTCAGACCATGAGGCCACTTGGGTTAAGAACTCGTATACCTGAACGTAACTCACCTTGAGCTTCGATGTAGAAAAGACATGTAATAAATTCAACCCAGACATATAATTATATTTGCTAGCATATAAATACCAAGGGACATTTTTACTAATATGAGCTAGCCTTTACTGCGGGCTTTTGCTGTGCCCTAAGCGCATCACGATAAAACTCACTGAAACCTAAGTATACCAAATCTAGGGCTCTCCCTTGGTCCCTGGTCACCCAGGTAAAGAAATCATTTAGATTTGTCTGACAAGAATTGCTTGATGAGTGTGTGTTTGGATGACTTGGGACAGGATATAGGTATTGATGGTGCATCACAGTTAGCACGAGTGTTATGGATGCACACTCACGGCTAATGCAGTGAGCGGCATTAAGCACATTCCCGTGTCGGTTAGTGCAGTGACATGCGTTAGCAACACGCTAACAGCAGAGGGACAGACATACATGACTCCTAAAGTTGACATGGGCCTCTGTTCTAATTTTGCAGTACAAACACACCCTACCAGCACACCCCTCAAATATGCTGTATCAAGCAAGTCTCTGACTCTCATGACAGAAATGCAGAGACTGGAATTTGTACAGTGCAGTTGTCAATCCAACATCATGAAAACTTCTTTTACATTCATGCAGTGGTTGTCAACCCACTCCTCAGGACATACCCATGTAGATAGGTTTTCAGGATATCCACAATGAATAGTCATAAGATAGATTTTTCATACAATGCCAGGGCCAGCCCAACCATTAGGGAAAGTAGGCGGCCGCCGAGGGCAGCAACCTCAGGAGGGCAGCAAAAGCAGGCCATTCAAAACTAAATAATACATTTTGATAGCAGAGGTGATGTAAAGATTGAGGTTCGCCTAGTGCTCCAACACTTTGGACTAACTCTAGGGACAGCCCTGATGGAGGCAGTGCATGCAAATTTATCTCATGCATATTCATTGTTGATATCTTGAAAACCTGACTGATTGGATGAGTCCCAAGGACTGAGGTGAGAACCCCTGCATTTGCATGAGCACCATTTCCACTAGGATCAGTGGTGAAAGTTCTAATGAGGGGCTCTCAAGCAAAATTTTGCAGATGCCCCCCTATTTTCACCTTCCCCCCGCTCTGGCGGCAACATAACACCCCCCTGTACTCTGGCAGCAGCAGCATGACACCCCCTTGTGCTCTGGCGGCAGCAGCAGCAGCAACAGTGGGGACAACGCATGGCAAACTTACATTTGTTTGCCACGGTGCCTCCGTTAGAGGACGGGAGGTGTTCCTCCCAGTCCAAAGTCTCGCGGTAATGCTGTTATCACAAGATTTTGGCCCATGAGCTAACAGCTGGGCTTGTAACAAAGCTAGCGTAGCAAAAAATAAAAGTTAGTTTGCCGTGCTGTCATGTGGGTTCCCTTCCTGCCTTCCGGCCCCCCACACACACACATACACACATTGCGGGGGCTGCTTGGGTGGAATTGACGCCGCTGATTAGGGATCAATAAAACATGAGGCCAAGTCATGTTCTGATAGGATGATCATGAGTTTATTAACCATTATCACCATCAAGATTGCTAAATTTACTGAGGCTATCAAACCCTGAAAAAGGATGCTGGCCCCAATCTAACTCTTGGTTCCAAAATACGCATCCGCATAACACAGGACTTCTACAGATACCGCGCACACCCACACACCTGAGACTATCAGAATAGTGTTTCTGCTTTTCTTGTGACAATGTCATTTTACTGCAAATTGCTTCCTCTTTTGTACAAGAAAAAAGTTGCATGGTTTTTATTTAGTTTCCTATTTGATTTCCTGTTCTTGTATACCAAAGTATCCTTTATCAACCCTACAATTATATTTTCTTCAACCTAGCTGAGATCGTTTGATGTTCAACATCAGATAAGCTAATTAAGCTAAAAGGGTCAAGAGTAAGTCAACTTTGTGTTATGTACAAACATCAGTGAGTGGAGATTAAGGGACATTATTCACCCTAAAATGCACAAAGCAAATATAGCAGGATGAAGGGCCCGCTTGGTTGGACAATAATTTTAAGACAACGCATCACCTTATTTTATCTTACTAAACTCTACACAAGTATAGTTTGGGGGTGGGCACAGTGGGCATGCCCCCCAAATGTTGCAGACACTAATGGTGAGCTGGTCCCCCGGCCCCCACTGTCAGCATGACTTCCTTACCCTTTGCCCCCCCTCCCCCCCGAAGTAAGAAGGCAAACTATACCATTGCTTGTCATACCTAGTAACATCTTAATTGCAGTCACTCTGAGATTTGGTGGTGTGAATTGGGGGCAATGGAGGGGGAGGAAGGCACATGTCACCTTTATCCCTTCCGCTCCTTTAACCTTCCCTCCACCCTTCACATCTATAGATTCTTTTTAACTTCCACACCCTCCAGTGATGACCCCAGGACTTTCCCACTCCCTAAACATAGACACACAGGACTTCTGCAAGGAGTCTAGCTATAACTATGGTGGGAGAGGGAGGTGATATGAGCCAGTACACTGTTCCAGTGGAGGGCCACAGCAGTACAATGGTGGGCAATTTTCTAAGTAGGAAAGCAACTTGTTCAAAAACTTTATACAGGCTGCTGAGAGCATTTCATCTCATAAACCAATATGTTGATTCAGTTTTCAAGTACAAGCTTTTCCTTTACTATTTGCTGTTTTCAAAAGGGTGGTTTTATAACTCAGGATTTGCTAACATACTAAAGAGTGTAGTACTTAGGTGCACTAACATTAACATGTGTTAAGTCACCATTAACGTGCGTTATTAGTAACTTGATCCCATTGCATGTGTATTAAAAAAACATGCGTCAACAGTGAAAATGCAGGTTAACGTTAGTGCACCTTAGTAACTAGACTCCTCAAATGGAAAGATAATCAAAGTGGGAGGGTTATAAAATAGGGGGAAAAATCCTTGGATAGATGTGAATGAAGACCCATGATGTCAGGGGATACTTAAATTCTGACTGAGACAGTCAAGAATAAACAAAGAAAATGTACTAAATAATAACCGCATCTTATTCTTGTAAAAAAATGATATCTTCCCAAATATCATTAGCAATACTTTGGAGCCCTTTTAGTTAAGTGGCAGCAAGGACTGAGAGCAAACTTCAGCAATGGGCGCATGCACCTGTCATGTACCATCATGCATATCGCTGGCAATTAGCACACAGGTCATTCGCAATTAACAGGGGTGCACCCACGCTAACTGCCAAATGGACAGTGAGTGTGCAGTGCTCGCCACACCCACACTCCGCCCTTAACCCACCCATTTTCCACTCCGTCATGAGCTAGGTAGTTAATGCACATTTTAGCAGGCGGCGATGGTTACTGAGGCCCTGTGCTCACAGTTACCGTGCGCTAAAATGCACATTAACCTCAAAGCAGGCTTTAATAAAAGGGCCCCTCAGTCTGTACCAAATGCTTTTCAGAATTCCCTGATTCGGTGCCTGTTTCATTCTGCAGTCTTGATCCATTTTATGTGTTCGTCTGGTTAACGCATTGTGTTTTTGCCTGTCATCAGTGCAAGCCCATCCCACTGGGTCTGTCACAGTAACCTGCAACTCCGATTCAGAAAATTATTCTCACATTCCATACGATGTCTCAGCAAAAGATGTTGAAAGTATCACAAAGGCAATAATCAACACTTTATACCTACAGAGTTTGCACCAATACTATTACTATACTATTGCCGTATTAGCACAGGAAAAAACCAGCAGAGATGTTTCCCTGCTATTTTCATCGCCATTATTTCCATGCAAATCGAGTGTAGTTCATATGTTCCAATGTGTGATGTTGCCCCCAACTTCTTCCCTGTTAACCCCACCCCTGATAATTGCTTCCAGCCTGTAAGAGCAATGTTATAACAGGGCACATAGACAGGAAGGTGCATAGTGGCCTGTGTTAAATCTGTTTTATAAAGACAGCATATGCACTAGTGTATTTTTATAAAACAGCCTACCTGAATGCTTATAAACTAAGTTAAACCTGCTCCAAGGCAGAAATAGCGTGCATGAATGTGCTGGTAAGAATTGGCATTTGTGTGTGTGTTTTATAAAATATATGCAAAAGTGCTAGCCTCACCCTTGCTCCATCTGTTCTCCTTAATTGGGAATACCTATACATGTATTAGGGAGGTGCATTCATTAGGGTATATTTGGTTCTTATTTATTTAGCCATGTTTATATACCACCTTTCTCTGGGTCAAAGTGGTTACAATTGGGGGATACAAGACATACATACTAATACTTACAGGGAACATGGGCAATGGAGAGTTAAGTGGCTTGCCCAAGACCACAAGGAGCACCTGTGGGACTAGAAACACCAGTCCTTCTGGCCCAAGGTTGTTGTCCTCCAGCAGGACTTGAACTGCTGACCCTCTGGCCTGAAGTACCTTGCCCCAACCACTAGGCCACTCCTTCACACTTCTGTCCTTCTGTTAAGCACAGTGATATTCTGACCTGGCCTCTCTGCAAAAATCCAAAAATACTCTCAAAAATAGCACCTTTATGGAAGATAAAAAAAAACAGAGAAAGGTACATCACATCGCCAAAGATAAAATCGACCTCAAAAATTCTCCAAATCTGTGTGCTTGGGATGCACTGAGGTTCAGGCCCTCACACCAGCCTGGATTTCTAAGATGCTAGATGGGATGTGCCCTCAAAGTCCAACTATCTCCTGAGGCATCTCTAAAGGCAATAGCTAGCATTCCCTGTTTCTCGCAAGAAACAGGAAATGCTTCTACTTCCCTTTAGAAATGCCATGTTCCGGCAGCTTTAAATGCAGCACAGCCATGGGAGCAAATGAAAATGCTCCAGTGGCTGTGAAAGTAGAAGGTAACCAACACTGGGGAGAGAGGAGGCAGGCTGGGTCTGCAGCTGATGCAGGGGGGGGGGAAGGAGTGGAAGGGAATCGACACTGGGGATGGTACTGGGACTGGAACACAACTACACAGTGGGGGAGAGGGACTGGGACTGGAACTTTAAAGGAGCTAACACTGGAGATGGTTGTTGTTGTTAAGTGCCGTCGAGTCGGAGTCGACTCATGGTGACCCTCTGGATAGCTATCCTAAATTGTGTTCGGTCTTCAGTCAGGCGGCTCATTGATGACAGACTGGTACCCGTAGCTGCTGCTATTGTAGCGATCCATCTCATTGCTGGCCTTCCTCTTTTGCGTTGACCTTCTATCTTGCCAAGCATGATGTCTTTCTCTAATGATCTCTCTCTTCGCATGATGTGTCCGAAGTATGAAAGTCGAAGTCTTGTCATCTGAGCTTCTAAAGAAAGCTTAGGTTTGATCTCCTCTAGTACCGACTGGTTTGTTCTTCGGGCAGTCCATGGTATACACAGATGGTACATTAATGGAAACACTGCTAAACCAGAGGATAGTGAGGTTTTGGTAGTCCAATGGATTGCAGGATCCGAGGCAGCATTGGATTTCCAGAAGCAATTCTTGTCAGACAAATCTAAATGATTTCTTTACCTGGGAGACCAGGGACCAAGGGAGAGCCCTAGATTTGGTATACTTAGGTTTCAGTAAAGCCTTTGACACTGTTCTACACAGATGGCTTATAAATAAATTGAGCACTGTAGGGATGGACCCTAAAGTGACTGATTGGGTTAGAAATTGGTTGAATGGGAGATGACAAAGTGTACAGGTAAATGGAGTACACTCTGAGGAGATGGAAGTTACCATTGGTGTGCCCCAGGGATCTGTCCTTGGTCTGATTCTGTTTAACAACTTTGTTAGTGATATAGCGGAAGGGCTGTCAGGTAAGGATTGCCTCTGAGGATGATATCAAAATCTGCAATAGAGTAGACATTCAGGAAGGAGTAGATAACATGAGGAGGGATCTAGCTAAACTTGAAAATGGTTGAGAATTTGGCAGCTGAGATTTAATGCTAAAAAATGCAGAGTCATGCATTTGGGCTGCAAAAATCCAAGGAAGCGGTACAGTGTAAGGGGCGAAGTACTTCTGTCCACGAAAGAACAGCGGGACCTTAGCGTGATTGTTTCTGATGATCTTAAAATGGCTAAACAGGTAAGAACATAAGAACATAAGATATGCCATACTGGGTCAGACCAGAAGAATGCTTGGGCACATATATAGAGGAATAGCCAGGAGGTGATAGTGCCTCTGTATAGGTCTCTGGTGCGACCTCATTTGGAGTATTGTGTGAAATTTTGGAGACCACACCTTCAAAAGGATATAAGCAGGATGGAGTCGCTGCACAGGTTGGCTACCAAAATGGTCAGTGGTCTTCATTATAAACCATATGGGGACAGACTAAAAGATCTTGATATGTATTCATTAGAGAAAAGACGGGATAGAGGAGATATGATAGTGACTTTTAAATATCTCCATGGCATAAATGCACAAGAGGAGAGACTCTTTCAATTGAAAGCAAA
The DNA here is from genome assembly GCA_033557465.1 of Ichthyophis bannanicus. Classification (NCBI taxonomy): domain Eukaryota; kingdom Metazoa; phylum Chordata; class Amphibia; order Gymnophiona; family Ichthyophiidae; genus Ichthyophis; species Ichthyophis bannanicus. Next base: position 1,747,039,115 of record CM066031.1, on the reverse strand, counting down.
CGCAATCTCTGCAACAAGGGGACATAGAATGAGAGTGAAAGAGGATAGAATCAGGAGTAATATGTGGAAATATTTCTTTATGGAAAGAGTGGTAGATATGTGGAATAGAGGATCTCTAAAGGAAAAAAGGGGACTATAGTAGTTGATATGGAATGGCAGACTAGATAGGTCATATTGTGTTTTTCTGCTATCATGTTTCTATGGGGTATGTTTACTAAACTGCGGTAATCGTACATAACGCGCGTTATGTAACGTTAATGATCGTAAGCGCATCATAATGCGTGTTATGCTGTGCTTACGATCGTTAACGTTACATAACGCGCATTATGATGCACTAACGATCGTAATGCCCCGCGGCGCGGTAAAACACCGCAGAAGGTGGAGAGAGGGCAGAGAGAAGGGGTTAGTGGGCGGAGAGTGGGCGGGGAGAGGCTCCCTTCACACTAACGCGCTGATCTGAAGAGCTGAATTCCAAAGCGAATGAAAACCTGCCGTTAAAGGCACATTACAGGGGAGAGAGACCATTTCAGTGTCAGCAATGTACAGCCCAGGCAGGGAAACCAAAACAAAGTGATAAGTGTGATAAATGTGCACAGAACAAAAGGGCACAGAAACACTGAAAATGACCCCAACAAAATGGAAAAAAAACATAACCAAGCTGGCCAATAGTGGTATCAATGAGAAACATCAACCCCTCCCCCCCCCCAAGTAAGCTCCATAGAAAAGATATAAATCGTGGAAGGGTCTATACTCTGTCCACATACAGGGTGAAGGAGCCCAAAGTGAAATAGCGCTGCTCAGGGTTTCCCCCACAATCGGACAGGGTTCCTATGGTGTGCACATGTCCCGCAACATCAGGGCGGGCATGTCGGAACGGCAACTGGACAGATGCCGGAGAAGGGGATACAGAGGGCCGCAGGCGGCACATGCTGTGATGGAGCTGGGCCACAGTGCGGACTAGGGTGATGCCTAGGTGGTCCATATGAATGCTGAAACAGCAGAGCAGCCAGACAGCAACTGCTGAAGGCCCAACATGGGCACGAGCGTGTTTCCCACAGTGTCACAGGGGATAGTACCCAACAGCTACCCCCAAGGGCACGGAACATTGGCAGGCGGGGCTGGGTGGAGCATGGACGTCTATGCAGGCACCCCAACCCCAGAACCCGCACCATAGGCAGCCACCTACCTGCACACTGGATGGCCTGAGACTGCGGACCACCAGCACCACCAGCAGAAGGGCATGTCAGCATGGTGGTTGAGGGATACTGGTGGTGGAGGGGGCAGTGGCAGCTGCCCAGAGCAGACCATGGCCTAGCCCTGTGTAGGTGGGTGCCATGTACTGCAATAGACGGGCCCCGTCTGACGAACAGTCATGGTATCACCAAGGAATGTACTGACTCTATGACAACAAGGTGGTGCAGTGCACAAAACCAGTGTATTCAGAAGCAAAGGGTCACAGGTTCAAGTCCCAGCTGTGGTTCCTGTCAACCCAGTCCCCACATTTTACCCACTACTACAACATGCTAATACAAACAGCACCTTTAGTGCAGATGACATAAACATGCCCAAGACACCTACATTTTACCCTACAGAGCACGGACACCATAAACATGCACATTACCTAGAGCAGAGTCTCCCAAATGCAGTCCTGGAGGGCCAAACACCATTCCGGTTCCATGCTGCCTCTGATAAAGATGCCTGTGCTGCATTTCCATGTGCCACCCCCATAGTATGCAGATGTATCTCATGCATATTCATGAGGGACAGCATGAAAACCCGAACAGTGTTTGGCACCGCAGGACTGGAGTTGGGAACCTCTGCCGTAAAGCAGCAGCCAACAGGGGCAGACACACCCGCACCTACAGGCCCCATTATCCAAAGCCTCCTGGAGAGGCAGGACTTTGGGCTCTGCGTGCATCTCCCAATACTAGCACTTGCATACCTTAGTAATGCCACCCTAAACCTGGGAATATGGTACACATCTTTAAAAAGGTTGCTATTGTGGGGCCCTGTATCCCACAACAAATGTTTTCTTTTAGATATCACCAATTACCAATTAGCAACAAATTACTCAGACTACAAATTGCTCTAATACAATGCTCTTTATTTCGGGTACCAAAACAAACAAACAGCAACTGCTTTGAACAAAAGGTCTCTGTCTGAGAAAGGTGGTGGACAGTCCACTTCCCTTACCGGAATTGGGGAGCAGACTGCCTGCTGAGTTATGGAGCCGTCCCCTTATACAGATATTCTCTGTCACAAACTTCTAGAAAGTCTGATGTCATCCTCAGAAAGTCAGAGTTACTTGCAAAGAAAGAAAACTCTGCTAGAACTCCTTCTCTGAGGCCCCTCCCATGAATTATGCCAATTATGCCTTAGGGCTGCCCTCCGTACAGCTGGTGCTCCCAAGGTCTTCTGGTCTTTGCTTAATTGTGCTTCTTATCTGAGCTGTGGAGCAAATCTTTCCTGCATTCCTTGGGCCCATTTAGGGTCTTTCATCTCCTGGTGCTAAATTACATTTTCTTTTCTTCAAGGCTGAAAGTATGTTTTCTGCTAATTATTTCTCTGAGCTGACCTGTATTTTCCTCTGAGCCTGACTCTGTGTACTTCTACTCAAAGCAAGGCCTCCAGACTGCAGCAGGCCGCAAAGCTCTCTTGTAGCATATACTTTCTTAGATAGCCCACAGGATCTTCTTGTATCATCGTGCAAACTGCAGGCAGGCCAGGATTACAGTCACAATAGCAGCTGAAGGAGCAAAACTATCCCTAAGTCAAATTTCCCAACACTATGATTACTGGCAGATAGCAATTCCTAGGTTAAGTACAATATTCTGAGTGAGCTGCATCATAGCAACCTTTCTGATGTCTGTGGAGTGTGCTACAGGTCTTGTGTCTGGCAGTGTTTACCAACCTGGGGAGTGACTCCTACAGTATTGCGTACCATAGCCATGCCTGCACTGTGCCCAGGACTGGTGTGGTGGCCTGGGCTGCCCAACACCTCTATAGTTGCACAATGCTGGCATAGGTGTGGGGAGTGTGTGTGTCTGTCTATCCAGTGTGTGGTGGCTGCCAACACCCTCCACAGCCCACACTGCTAGCACTGTTGCCAGTATTGGCCTGCCAATGTGCATAATGAGGAGCAAGGTACTGTGGGAATAGCCTGGATAGGGTGGCCTGGCCTGGCCGCATCTTCACAGGGCATATGGGCAATGGCTCGGACATTGTAGTGCCCGGTACCACCTGCACGGCAGGGTGGCCATAGCATGTCCTGCTGGGAGGTCACTCTCACCCTGACTGAGCATTGACCATGGCATGGCTAGGTTCCCCCATAGTGCTGTATGGCATTTTTCTCATGTGATATATATGGGTTCCCTTTTGGTGCCCAATCACTGACTTATCTGCTTGGTGTGTTTGCTGACATCCCCGTTCTGGGTACATGCATCTCCTCCAGGACTATGGACTAGCTGGCAGACTGTCTGCAGCTAGTATGTGTCTTGCTGGAACACCTTGCAGGGTGCAGCGGCTGGAGGCTTGCTGCTGGAGAATGTCAGATAATGGTTAGGGGCAGCTGAGCATTTCCAGGCCTGCCGGCTGTCTGCTATTGTGTTACGGATGTGTACTGCTCTGTCTGTTCCCCAGCAGGACTGGGGTTGATGGTCTCCTCTATTTACCATTGCAGGGAGGTAGACTGTGGCTCTATTGGTGGGTGATCCTGTTTCCCACCCTGAGCCCCAGAGGGTGGGTTGTGTGGTGGTACGTGATCTGCCCATAGGTCCATACACCCCCCCCCCTTTCCTCCATCAGGTAACCATGGCACCAACACAGGATATGCACTATTCTGGGTGCATCATCGCCCATAAGGATTAGACATGACCGAGACATACAGCAGGGCACAGATGTATTCTAGGTGTGTCTAACAGAACTACCTATCACACACTGATGGGGACCTGCAGCATGGCATATTTCTGCCATGAAAGGTGCTGTGGACCTGGTGCTGGGTGTCTCACCTCAACCTCAGGGTGGGCACAGTACCCGCACAATGTGACTGTCTGTGGCAGTAACACACACGGTCTGTTCCCCCTACCTGACCGAGGTGCTGTGGGGGTGCATACCCAATCTTGTGCCCATCTCTTGACTACTGATTTGTATGTGCAGTGCATCATGGGTACGGGTGGGTTAACCCTATCCTGGTAACCACAGCACACAGTTTGTGTGGTGACGTGCAGTCCTGCATCCAGCCAGGGCTTTGTTCACAGCCTTATAAGGTGTCCTATAGGGGACAATATAGGGTGCCTTGGCAGACAGTACACTTTATAATGTGCCCTATGGAGTGCGTTATGGGGTGTCTTATGCAGCACCTTAGGTTATGCCACCGTGAGGGTGTGTTTGCTGGCAGCACAAATTAAAATACATGTCAAATGCCTCAACAATCACTACTTAAATGTAAAGGGTGCTGCTTCAGCCAGCCTTATACATTAGGCCCACTAGGGAATTGAACCCATGACCCCTGTACCATCAGTCAGTATTGTAACCATTGTGCTACAGCTCTGCTGCTGTGATTGTATGCCTGCGCGCATTCTTAAGATTAACGCGCGGTAACGTGCCCTGTAGCACTCGTTCATTTATGGCGTCTTGTAGCGCGCGTTCTCGGCGTGTTCTCTGCAACGATGTACCGCCCATGTCCTTATTTGGGGTTTCTGTTTCTACCGCGGCTCCTAACGCGAATCGCACTAACGCAGTTTAGTAAACATACCCCTATGTTTCTTAAGGGAGCTGATACCGGGTATGGTACTGGGACTGGACAGGGGCTAGACAGTTGGGGGGGGGGGACTGTAAGAGAGCTTTCACTGGGGATTGTACTGAGACTGGAAGGGGGCTAGGTTGGGGAGAGTGGAGTGGAACTGTAAGGGAGCTGACACCAGGGTTGTCACTGGAACTGGAAGGGGACTAGCTAGACAGTGGGATGGGGAGTGGGACTGTAAGAGAGCTGATACTGTGGATGGTATTGGGGCTGAAAGGGGGATAGACAGTGGAGGAGGGGAACTGTGACTGGGTCTGTAAGGGACCCAACACTGGAGATGGTAAAATACAACGTCTGTTTTTGAGTCTTTTTTTCAATTTATTCTTTATTAAATTTACTTACATACATTTCCCAACAAAGAGAAAAGGAAATCCACAAGGGTATAGCAATATAAAATACCAGATTACTCACAAACAATAATTAAGGAAAAAGCAAACAAATACCCTCATATCAATATTAGACCTCATCCAGAGGAAACAAGAAATAGGAAAAATAAACTACTCAACCTAAGGAAAGGGACAACAAAGCCCCTTAGATGGAACAGCCTGCTTTAGTTGCGGTTAACCCACTGCCAACTTCTGACAGCCTAGCGAGGAAATCACCAGTTGCTTTGGGTCAAAAAAAGAAAATGTTTGCCATCAAGGAAAATCATACATCTACAAAGAAATTTTAGAAGAAACGATCCACCAAAAACAAGACTTCTTGATTTCAATTCCAGATAATCCTTATGTCTTCTTTGTATGTTCCTTGAAAAATCAGGAAATATTTGCACCTTATCCTCCATAAACAACTTAATACATATTACGAAAATATAAACACAACACGGCGTTCTGGTCCATCTCAAGTGCAAAGCTGATCATCATAGTAGTTCTGCCTATAACCATATCCAGAGAGCTCTCTAAAAATGGTGTTAAATCTGACAACTTCTGTTGAGGTTCTAATTGCTGTTCTTCTTCTATAGTGGACTCAGTCTCTGGCTGCATAGACATGTACTGTGCTCTTGTAATAGGTGGCAAATTCTCACCAGACATAGCCAAAACCTCCTGTAGATACTACATTACCATTTCAGCAGGAGCAGAGCTTTAGGGAAGTTAACAAACTGAAGATAATTCCATCTGGATACATTTTCCAAGTACTGCAACTTGCATGCCATCATAGATGAATCTTTAATCTGGGCACTCACAAGTTCTTGGAGCTCACCATGATGGACTTCTGGGAGATCCAGTCTGGCTGCCCTCTTTACCTGTTCTTGAGACAACACCAACTCCATATCTTTCAGCCTAGTCACTTCATGAGAGAAGAAACCTCTCATTTCCAGTAGTGACAAGTTAACTATAGCCAGCACTTCCCATAATGAGTCCATCATTACAACTGCTGGTTTCAAAAGTACTGCTAGAGCTGAAAGTGCTGTTTCTTTCTCCACTGCAGGGCCCAGCTCCTCCACAATAGCAACAGTAGTTGAAAACTCCCACTGATTGAGCAGTGAAGACATGGCTACAGGAGCCACCCCTCCACAGATCCTCCTCCCATCAGAGGGGCCATCCTCAGAGGCATAATCCCACCAGCAAGACTTCCAGGTTAAAGAAGAACAGTCCTTTAGTTCAGGGCTTAAAGATACCCCACTGTTTTTGGGTAAATGCTGAAGCCTGGAAACCCAGCAGCTTCTAGGTTTCCCTGGCAGTGTGACCAGAAGTAGTTTACCAGACCTTTTCCCCAAGGCAATGGAGAGTTAAGCAACTTGTCCAAAGCCACAAGCAGCACCAGTGTGAATTGAACTCCGGTTGTTTGGATACTAAGCCTGTGCTCTAACCATTAAGCTGCTCTTCTGCTAGGCAACAGCTTTGGAACTGTAAGGGAGTTGTCACTAGGGATGGTACTGGGACTGGATGGGAGCTGGAGAAAGGAGGAGGGAAGTGGGACTGAAAGGGGATGGACACTGGTAATTGTACTGGAAATGGAAGGGGGCTAGCTAGACAGTGGGGCAGGAAGTGGGACTGGAAGGGAGCCGACACTGGGGATGGTACTGGGACTGGAAGGGGGCCAAACAGTGGGGGAGGGGAGTGTAAGGGAGTTGACACTGGGGATGGTACAGAGAAGAGCCACCAAAATGGTAAAGGGGATGGAAGGATATCCTATGAGGAAAGGCTTAAAAGGTTAGAGCTCTTCAACTTGGAAAAGAGACAACTGAGGGGAGATATGATAGAAGTCTATAAAATAATGAATAGAGTGGAATAAGTAAACATAGCTCAGTTGTTTACTCCTTCAAAAAGTAGAAATACAAAAAAAAAGACATGCAATAAAGCTACAATGTAGCACATTGGAGAAAATATTTTTTCACTCTACATAATCAAACTCTGGAATTCGTTACCAGAGGATGAGGTAAAATCTGTTAGTATGGCTGTGTTTAAAAGAGGTTTGGATGAATTCCTAAAGGAAAAGTCCATAAATCGTTATTAAAGAGGACTGGGGAAACCAACTGCTTACCCCTGGGACAAGCAGAATAGGCCTAGCCCCCTTCACGTGGGTGCAGTGCCCTCCAACAGACAGGCCCTGTCTGACAAACAGCCATGGACTCCCCTGGGAATGCACTGTTTGTGTGCTAAGACAGTGGTGCAGTAGACACAGCCAGTGCCTTTAGGACCAGAAGGTCACAGGTTCAAATCCCAGCAGGGGCTCCTGCCAACCCTGTCCCCTTGTTTTACCCATGAAGAAAACATGGTAGTAAAGACTGAGCCATTATTGCTGAGACCATAAGCATGGGTCAAAAACCTCTATTTTACCCTACACAGCACAAACACCATAGAAATGTGCATTACCTACGTCAGAATCCCCCAAATGCAGTCCTGGAGGGCCAAACATCATTCAGTTTCCATGCTGCCTCTAATAAAGATGCCTGTGCTGCATATCTATGCACCACCCCCATGGTATGCAGATGTATCCATGCATATTCATGAGGGACAGCATGAAAACCCGAACAGTGTTTGGCACACCAGGACTGGAGTTGGGAACCTCTGCCGTAAAGCAGCAGCCAACAGGGCCAGACACACCCACACCCACAGGCCCCATTGGCTAATGCCTCCTGGAGAGGCAGGACATTGGGCCCTGCGTGCATCTCCCAATACTAGCACTTGCATAACTTAGCAATGCCACCCTACACCTGGGTATACGGTACACACCTATCAAACGTTTCCTATGATTACTGGCAGATAGCAAGTCCTACGTTAAGCACAGTTTGCTCATTGAGCTCCATCATAACAATCTTTCTGATGTCTGCGGTGTGTGCTTCAGGTCTGCTCTCTGACAGTGTTTACCACCCTGGGGAGTGACCCCCAACAGTATTGCGTAGCATATCCATGCCTGTACTATGCCCAGGACTGGTGTGGTGGGCAGGGCTGCTAAACTCCTCTATAGTAGCACAATGCTGGCATAGGTGTGGGAGTGTGTGTCTGTCTATACAATGTGTGGTGGCTGCAAACACCTTCCACAGCCCACACTGACAGCACTGTTGCCAGTATTGGCCTGCCAATGTGCATAATGAGGAGCAAGGTACCATGGGTATAGCCCGGACAGGGTGACCTGGCCAGGATGCATCTGCACAGGGCATAGGGCACTGGCTGGGACATTGTAGTGCCCGGCCACCACCTACAGACAGGGTGACCTCAGTATGTCCTGCTGGGGGATCACTCTCACCCTGAATGTGCAGTGACGACAGCATGGCTAGGCACCCCTATTGTGCTATATAGTATTTCTCTCATGTGATGTTTATGGGTTTCCTTTTGGGACCCAGTCACTGATTTATCTGCTTGTTGTGTATGTTGACATCCCAGTTTCCACTGGGGACATGCACTATGGCAGGGGTGCCCAAACCTGTCCTGGAGAACTGCAATCCTGGCAGGTTTTTGGGATAGCCCTAATGAATATGCATGAGATATATGCATTAGAGAGATCCTCCCAACCTGACTGGTTTGTGGCCCTCCAGTACTGGATTGGGAGACCCCTGCCTTACATCTCTGTCATTTAAGATTGTGAGTGGGCAAGGTAAAGATGTCCTAGACATCAAAAGGGTAGACAGAATTTGACACATTGCTTCTCAAATCTCACCACCACCAAAAGGTTGTCTAATAGACAACATTTTGGTGGTGGAGAGAAGCTATGGACTAGCTAGCAGACTGTTTGCAGCTGGTATGTGTCTTGATGGAGTGGCTTGCAGGGTGCAGTGGCTGAAGGCTTGCTGCAGGAGAATATCAGATAGTGGTGGGGTGCAGCTTAGCAGATCCAGGCCTAACGTCTGTCTGCTATTGTGTTATGGATGTGTACAGAGCTGCTTTGACTGCCCTGTAGGGTGTCTGTTCCCCAGCAGGACCTGGGTTGATGGTCCCCTCTACTGCCACCATTGCAGGGAGATAGAATGTGGATCTGTTATTTATTTATTATTTATTATTTATTACAGTTGCTTATATACCGCACTATTCGGCATCAGCGCGGTTCACAGTATAACAAAATGACCAAAACACACTTCTGTTTGGTTTTACATTGAACAGGGGTATAAACTTGGATAACAGGGGGGGTTGAACTATATGCATGAAATATAAACATGAAATATTGTTGATAGGAGACCCTGTTTGCTGCCCTTGGCCCTGGAGGAGGAGGGGGTGGTGGTGCATAGCCCACCTGGGGGTCCATAGGGGACTACACCTGACTGAAACAGACAAAGATATCCAAGGTGTTTCTGCAGAAACCACCTACCTCACACATTAACACTGCTTTCAACCTCCGGCATGGCCTCTTTCAGAGATGGAAGGTGCTGTGGACCTGGTGCTGGGCGCCTCACCGCACCCTCAGGGTGAGCACAGTACCCGCACAATGTGACGGTGTGTAGCTACTCTGTGCCAGTAAAACACACGGTCAGTACCCCCTACCAGGCTGAGGTGCTGTGGGGGTGCACATGGTCACTTCCACCTACCAGGCCGGGGTGCTGTGAGGGTGCATTCCCCATCTTGTGTTTATCTGTGGACAGCTGATTTGCATGTGCAGTGCATCATGGGTACGGGTGGGCTAACCCTATCCTGGTGACCACAGCAGACTGTCTGTGTGGTGACGTGCACTCCCTCTGCAGCCAGCCAGGGGCTTGTTAGCAGCTATAGGGCTACATAAGAACATATAAGAACATAAGATATGCCATACTGGGTCAGACCAAGGTCCATCAAGCCCAGTATTCTGTTTCCAACAGTGGCCAATCTAGGTCATATGTACCTAGCAGTTTCCCCAAGGGACACAGGTTCCACAATGCTTGTATTGGTTCAAGCATTGATATCCTGGGTCCCTTCTTAATAATGGCTTATGGACCTTTCCTCCAGGAACTTGTCCAAACCTTTTTTAAACCCAGCTACACTAACAGCCTTTACTACATCCTCCGGTAACAAATTCCAGAGTTTGATTACACGTTGAGTGAAAAAATATTTTCTTTTATTAGTTTTAAATAGTTTACCCTGTAGCTTCATTGCATGTCCCCTAGTCTTTCTATATTCTGATAAGGTAAACAATCGATCTACGTTTACCCGTTCCACTCCGCTCATTAATTTATAGACTTCTATCATATCTCCCCTCAGCCGTCTCTTTTCCAGGTTAAAGAGCCCTAACCTTTTTAGCCTTTCCTCATAGGAGTATCCTTCCATCCCCTTTACCATTTTGGTGGCTCTTCTCTGAACCTTTTCTAATACAGTAACTCTATATCCTTTTTAAGATACGGCGACCAGAATTGCACACAATATTCAAGGTGCGGTCTCACCATGGAACGATATAGAGGCATTATAATATCCTTTGTTTTATTTTCCATTTCGTTCCTTATGATACCTAGCATTCTATTTGCTCTCTTGGCCGCCGCTGCACACTGGGCCGAGGGTTTTAACATGGTATCCACAATGACGCCTAAATCTATTTCCTGGGTGGTGGTTCCTAATGTGGAACCTTGCATCGTGTAACCATAATATTTTAAAAGTTATGTTCAAAGGTATACAACAAAAAAAAGATGTCTCTGCAAGTTAGATGTAGTAATTTCTGAGAAACAAACAAAATATGTCCTGGACAGGATTAATGGCTCCTTTCGCTGCACAACCCTTGGAAGTGATGACAGCTCCAAATGTTTCTTGCAGCCATCTATAAGTTTCTTACATCTGTCTGCTGGTAGTTTCTGCCACTCTTCAATTGCAATTTGTTCCAGCTTCTGAATGTTTCTAGGATTCCATTTACCAATGGCAGATTTCATCTCTTTCCAAAGGTTCTCGATTGGATTGAGATCAGGAATCATTGCTGGCCAGTTTAAAACAGTTCATTTTTTCCTTTTAACCATTCTTTTGTACTTTTGGATGTACTGTATGATTTGTGTCATTGTCCTGCTGGAGGACCCATGACCCTCGACCCAGACCTAGCTTTCTGACACTAGGTAGCACATTTAGCTACAAAATACATTGGTAGTCCTCTGACTTCATGATTCCTTTAATGTGTTCCAGGCCTCCAGTTTCTGAGGCAGCAAAACAGTCCCACAACATTATGGAACCTCTAGCATATTTAACTGTAGGAAGGGTGTTTTTTCCTCATAATCTTCATTTCTTTGCCTGTAAATGTATCGCTAGTCTACATTGGCAAAGAGCTCAGGTTTGGTTTCTTCTGACCACAGAACATTTTCCCAGAAGGATTGTGGTTTCTCAAGGTGGCTTTGGGCAAAGATCAGGCATGCCTTTTCATGTCTGTCATTGAGCAGTGGGATCCTCTTTGGCTTTTACCCATGAACTCCTTCTTTGTTTAGTACTTGGCATATGTGTGGGTTGAAACCACCACTCCAGATAGTTTCAGGTCAGCTTTAAGCTCTTTGGATGTTATACATGGTGTTTTTCAAACTGTGTGCACTAACCTTCTTGGATTAATTTTCCTCTTCCCACAATGTCCAGTGAGGTTCTCAACAGTTCCATGAGCAGAAAACTTCTTAATAACATTGTAAACTGAAGACACAAGAATCCCAAGGTCTTTGGAGATGACCTTGTACCCCTTCGAAGTTTGATGTTTGGTGATAATGGCTTGTCTGACAGTCTCAGGCAGCTCTCTTGTCTTCACCATTGTGAAAATGGGAGCCATCTTTCATTGATTGATTCAAACCATGTGAGTACTGACAATTGATCACAGGTGCATCTCATTTTACTGCAATGGGAATGTGTTTCTTCTGTTCCTGATTTGAATTGTTTATAAAGGTGCCAATAATCATGTTCTGGCAATGTCCCAATTTTTATACTATTTCCTACTATTTCCTTTTTCAATTGGTCTTGTTTTATTTGATTCTTTGATGTGTCAAATATGTGTGCATATATAATCCAAAACCATTTCACTGTCCACTTTTATTTTAGGAGATATTGGACATTAAGGGGTTGAACTGCAAGGGTGCCAATAATGTTGACCACAACTGTATGCAAAATGCCTCTTATAAAATTATTGTACTGTATGCATGGCAGTGACAAGAATGTGCATTCTTGTAGGTGACTTTAGTATAGGCTTGTTCAGGGAAAGGTTTTGGAGAGATTACAGGAGGAATAATTTACTTTATAAAATACGTGTTAGCATGTACTATACAGATGAACTTTTAATCTGCTCAGGAGCAGGTGCAAATTACACCCGTTTCATTTTAGCCACGATTTATGCTGCTTTCTGGGCCAGTTTTATAAATAGGCTAAAATTAGACGCCCTCTTGTCCTCTCAACCTAGGCAACGTTTTATAAAATTGCCCTCAAATTGTGCAACGTTATCTACCATTTTCGAGTTTGATATCTAGACTGGAGTGCATCTTATTCCTGATTTTGTTCATTACATTTTTGATGGCCTCTCATCTCAGGCAACTAGACTAAATCCACCAGGATCTCATCTGCCACCACTTCCTCATCCAAGGCCTGCTAATCCAAGATGGTTTTCCTTCCCATTCACTTTGGTTTCCTTCCTTGATCACTCAACATCATAGGAATAAACATTTTGAAATACTCCTTCATCATTATTGAGGTAAAACCAGGGAAGCTCAGCACAATGTTATATTCTGTACTGGCAGAATAGCTGCTCTTAGAAATTACTTCCATGTGCTGCACACCATCTTGTGACCCTAGAAAACATCTTCAGCCTTGACTTTGACTTCATTCCCTTTTTCTTGCTTCTTTATAGCCTCTCTTCCTTACTGATGAAAGAGACTGATTAGCTCAGAACACATTTGAAGTTCCCTTATCAGTTGCTGCTCTACAGAAGCTGGGTCATAGTGGTCTTTTATTTATTCTACATACGAGAACATTGGTTCTACAGCAGTAGACTGACTCCCTTCCTGTTTTGGACTGTTACTGAAATATTTCTGGAGTTATTATATCTGGTTGTTATGGTAGCCCAATCTTGTTAGGCGTAAGGTTTTCGTACTATGTTTCTTGTTGTATGTCAGGTGTCAGATTTATTAATTTTCATCTATATGCCATGTTCTGCTATGGCCTCTCTGGTGTTGACCATGTTGAGTGGCTGTGGGTACCTGAGCACTGGTGAGTTACTGTACCTTCTAGATTTTATTTTGTATATCTGTATCATCTTCCTTTGTCTTTGATGCTCCTCTTTCCTTTCATTATTTATCTTTGTTTTGTTTTTTGGTATTATTAGGAATCAAAGTTTCAGCTCTAGAAGTATGGGTGAGTTTTCCTTAGGGCCTAGGGGTATAAATGTTTTTTGCAATAATGTTTTTCTTAAAAGAAAAAAAAACTTGCAGCATCTCAAGACCAGGGAGGCCTCCACCTTCCACACTCTCTCCAGAGAGAACACGGGAACAATTTGCTGTAGTTCTAGAAGTTCCAGGTCAGTAAGCTGACAGAGTGCAGTGCTATTATGTTTTCTTATGGCAATAATCCAAATGATGGTTCTTGCTATAACATGAAACATGAGCAATTTTATTGGGAGTGAAAATAAATACTTATTTAAAACATTTATATTCCACAAATCCATTGTGTTTCAAGTGGATTACAAAATCACAGAAGTAATGAAACAAAGAAGCAGAAGTCACATAACATGGATAAAATTGTCTTGATCCAGCAACAACTGCTTGAAATACCCACCCAATATACTATCCATTGACCTCTTTCCTAAAATCAAGGATGTTCTCCTGAAGCTGAATTTCAAGGGTGAAGACATTACATATTACTGGTGCTGCGGCAAAGGAGGAGGAAGCCTTACTGTTGAATGAAGCGTATTTATTTATTTATTTGTGACATTTTTATTATTAGATGTAGTATGCAGACTACAGTAACTACTGAGCTAAAATATAGTGGGGGTAATATGGAGCCTGCTTGGACAGTCAGCTGCTTTTGAAATGCCAACCACTTTGGCTCAAAAAATATCTGGAGAGTTAGGACATAAGAACTGCCATACTGGGTCAGACCAAAGGTCAATCAAGCCCAGTGTCCTGTTTCCAACAGTGGCCAATCCTGGTCAAAAGTACCTGACATATCCCAAAATTAGTCAGTTTCATGGACTTTTCCTCCACAAATGTGTCCAAACCTTTTTTTAAACCCAGCTACACAACTGATTTTACCACATCCTCCGACAATGAGCTCCATTGAGAGAAAACATATTTTCTACTATTCGTTTTAAATACACTGCTTTGTAGCTTTGTGGCATGTCCTCTAATCCTTCTACCTTTTGAAAGAGTTAACAATCGATTCACATTTACCCTTTTTATTCCATTATGGATTTTATAGATGTCTATCATATGGCCCCTCACAGGGGAGTTGTTCCATCTCCTTTATAATTTTAGTTATCCTTCTCTGTATCTTTTTCTAATGCCGCTACATCTTTGTTGAGATACAGAGAACAGAATTATCCATAATTTTCAAAGTGCAGTCACACCATGGAGTAATAGACATTATAATATTCTGTTTTATTCACTATTCTTTTTCTCATGATTCCTAATATTCTGCTTGCTTTTTTGGTCACTGCCACACACTGAACAGAAGATTTCAGTGTAATGTCTGCAATCACACCCGGATACTTTTCCTGGGTGGTGACTCCTAATGTGGAACCTAGATTTGTGACCTATAGGCTGGGTTATTTTTTCCTGCGTGTATTACATTGCAAGTGTTCACATTAAATTTCATCCATCATTTGGATGACCTGTCTCCCAGTCTTATAAGGTCCTCCTGCAATTTCTCACAATTTCTCACAATCTCCATTGAATTTAACATCTTTAAATAATTTGGAGTCATCTGCAAGTTTAATCACTTCACTTGTTGTTCCCAATTCCAGTTCATTTATAAATATGTTAAAATACACCAGTCCCAGTACAGATCCCTGAGGTAGTCCACTATTTACCTTTCTCCATTGAGAAACTTGACCATTTATCCCTCCTCTGTTTTCTAACCCTGAACCATTTTCCAGTCCACAGTAGGACATTGCCTTCTATGCCATGATTTCTTAATTTCTTCAGGAGTCTCTAATGTGGGACTTTGTTAAACGCTTCCTGAAAATCTAAATAGACTATATCAACTGGCTGACCTTTATCTAGATACACAGAAACATGAAGGCATATAAAGACCATAAAGATCATACGGCCTATCCAGTCTGCCCTTTCATACCAACCATTATTGTCCCTACATGTTTGTTCATGTCTTCAAAAATATGGAGCAGCTTGGTAAGGCAAGGCTTCCCTTTGCTAAATCCACATTGATTTTGCCCCATTAAAACATGTCTGTCCATGTGTTCAGTCATTTTGTTCTTAATAATGGTTTTCTCCATTTTGCCTAACACTGATGTTAGGCTCACCAGCAGTATCCTGATAGAATATCTGGATTTTGCGGTCAGTGCTGCATGATATTCAGCTGCTATCTGGATGGCCCATCCCTATATAGTTAGGACAGCTTTTTTCCTGTCTGCTATCTGGATAAGTACTGGCTCCTCCACAGCTCTGCCCACAGGCCAACCGGGCATTAGTGCAATGACAGTCAGAGGAAATATTCGACAGCACTAGCTAATAGGGTCTACCCATTTCAAAGCAAGGTAAGAGTGTATGGCTTTTAATTACTAGCTCTGTGCCTGAGAGCTCTTAAAGGGGTTTTGGTATATATTTTTAGAAAGAGTTAGTTTTTTGCTGCTTTATTTTAAAAGGGGAAATACTTGGGGGCTTTAGTGGTGTAAGATTAAAACTCTGCTTAGTTTATCTTTTTCTCAGCTCTTTGAAGCCACTCACACATCAACAGGGGTTAGTGGGCCTGATTAGCTTGTGAAAGAACTGAGGACTGCATAAAAGTCTTCAGAATCTTCCAAGGCATTCCTATCAGGGTCTCTCCATTTCAAAGCAAGGTACCAAAACTCCACTAATTGAACAATAGCTGGGAGAAATCGTATTGCCAAAGCTGTTACCCCGTTACAGCTTCTGCCTCTATCCAGACAGAGATCCAAATGCAAGTTGAAGGACCAATTCCATGATCAAGATGCTTACATGCTGAAGCTTTCAGGAAACAGGTGAAGGAACTCAGAGAAGAGGTGGCAAGGCTGAGGAGCATTCAAGACAGTGAGAGGTACATTGATGAGATGCTTCTTGAAACATCCAAGCTCTCCAGCAGAGGTGAAGATGGGAGCCTACAGAAGGATGAGTCACCAGGGCCTGCAGAATCACCAATCCAACTCCTCAAGTCCTTGAATTGAAGAACCATTATGCAGCCCGGTAAGTGGAAGAGGCAGAGGTATCCAAGGAAAGGGAAAACTAGAGTTCGAGCACCCCAATGTTGCAGAATCAGTGACCACTAGGAAGCGAAGGTAGTAGTGATTGGCGACTCTCTTCTGAGGGGTACTGAGGCATCCATCTGCCGACCTGACTTGATGTCAAGAGAGGTATGCTGTCTGCCAGGTGCCAAAATCCAAGATATTATGGAGAGTTTGCTGAGACTCATCAAGCCTACTGACTATTACCTGATGTTGCTTATCCATGTTGACACAAATGATACTGCCAGGTATCCCTCTGAATATATCAAGGGTTACTTCATGGCTTTGGGACAGAGGGTGAAGCAAATAGGGGTGCAGGTGGTGTTCTCTTCAATCCTCCCTGTTAAGGGTGAAGGCCAAGGCAGAGAAGCTTGCATCCTGGAGATAAATCTATGGCTGCATGGATGGTGATAACAAGAGAATTTTGCTTTCCTGGACCGTGGGATGATGTTCCCAGGGCTGCAGAGCAGAGATGGTGTCCATCTGTCCAAGAAGGGTCAACATGTCTTCAGTAGCAGACTCATTAATCTACTGAAGAGGACTTTAAACTGGATTCATTGGGGATGGGTGAAGAAAGCCCCCAGGCAAGTGAAACATTAAATACCTTTATAGAAATAGGTAAAACGGGCAACATCTGGAAAGCAGTGTCTATAAATGCCTGTAACCTGGGAAATAAGATCCCAGATGCTGAGGCTTTAATGGGAGAGGCTGACTTGGATTTAGTGGCGGTTTAAAGAGACATTGTTCACGGACAACCATGACCGGGATATAACTATACCAGGCTATACGTTATTCAGAAAGGACAGAGTAGGAAGAAGGGGAGAAGGAGTGGCACTATATGTAAAAAATAATATTAAAGCAAGAATCAAATACAAATCCGCCCTACTCACTCACAAAGCTCTCTACCAAACTCAGACTTCCCAGCTCCACACACTACTGCCCCGATCAGCCCACAACAGAACAACCAGACAAACCACCAACAACTCCCTCACCATCCCACATAAACGAACTAAATGCAATCAACAGACCTGCAACAGAGCCTTTGAACTATATGCACCAACCCTCTGGAACTCTCTACCGAATCACATCAGAAGCAACAAAGATCCCTTATCTTTCAGGAAACAACTAAAAACTGCCCTATTCCAGGAATACCTCAGACCAGAAACAAGCACTCACCACTGACTACCTCCCAACCACCCTATTTCATCCCCCTGAACATATGTTCCATGAGACTGTAATACAATATCTATGTCTATGTCCCAAATATTTGTTAAAATCATTAATGTTGGCCACCTGGTGATGGCCCCAGCCCCAAAAGTTGATTATTGTCCACCCCCCTCCCCCCCTTTTAATGTTCCACCGCTTTGACCCGGTGAAAAGCAGGATATAAATACAGCTAAATAAATAAATAAAGCTAAGGAAATACAGGGCTTAAAAGGGAGAGAGCAGGCAGTGTGGGTTAAACTAGGAAGAGGGAAAGAGAAATCCATTTGCATTGACATGATATACAGACCTCCATCACAGGGAGAAGACATGGATGGAGATTTAATATAAGACATACACAGCATTGCCAGGAAAGGGAAAGAACTACTAAAAGGGGATTTCAATATGCCGGATGTTGATTGGTGCATCCCTGCTGCAGTGTCATCTAGAAGCAAGGAGATCCTGGATTCTTTACAAGAAGAAGTATTCAGGCAACTGATAATAGAACCCACACATGAAGGGACCATACTGGACTTGGTGCTTACCAATGGGGAAAGTGTTTCCGATGTTATAGTGGGAGATCCTCTCGCAACCAGTGATCACCAGATGGTGTGGTTCAGTATTAAGACTAGGGTTGATAAAATCCATTCAAAAGCGAGGGTCTTAGACTTTAGAAAAACTATTTTTGCCAAGATGGGCCAATACCTCAAGGAGTCGTTAGCGGAATGGGAACAGCTGGGAGATGTAGAAAAACAGTGGGCACAACTGAAAGGGAACATTTTAAGGGCAACAAACCTTTTTGTTAGAAAGGTAAATACAGGTAAAAAGTAAAGGAGGCTACTATGGTTCTCAAAAGAGGTAGCTGAAAAGGTGAAGAAAAAGATGGAAGCCTTCATGAAATACACGAGATCACAAAGAGAGGAAGACAAGTATTTGGAAAAGCTGGCAAAATAGTAAAGAAAGCAAAGATACAAAAAGAAGAAGATATAGCCAATACAATAAAATGGGAGGATAAGACATTTTTCAGATATGTTAGTAAGAAGAGGAAGGGCAAAAGTGGTATTGTCAGACTCAAGGGTGAAGGAAAGGATTATGTAGAAACTGATGAGGAAAAAGTGGAATTGCTTAATAAATATGTTTGTTCTGTGTTCACAGATGAAGAGCCAGGAGCAGGACCTCAGAAAACACTCATTAACAAGAAGAAAAACAAGGGGCATCTCCAATGATTTCCAGAGGGCTGTGTTCGTTTGGAACTAGCTAAACTAAAAGTGGACAAAGCGATGGGACCAGATGGGGTACATCTGAGGGAACTTGGGGATATTCTAGCAGCTCCACTGACTGACCTTTTCAATGCTTCTTTGGAGTCGGGAGTAGTGCCAAAGGACTGGAGAGAGGCTCATGTGGTCCCTTTACACAAAAGCAGAAGTAAGGATGTGTTTGAAAACTACAGGCCGGTTAGTTTAACCTCGGTGGTGAGTAAATTATTGAAAATGCTGCTGAAAGAGAAAATAGTGAGGTTTCTGGAGTCCAACAGATTACCAGATCTGAGGCAGCATGGATTCACCAGGGGAAGGTCTTGTCAGACAAATCTGATTGATTTCTTTTACTGGGTGACCGGGGAGGTGGACCAAGGGAGAGCCCTAGATGTGGTGTATTTAGATTTCAGTAAAGCATTTGACGCTGTTGCACAGGTGACTTATAAACAAACAGAGCACCCTAGGGATGGACCCTAAAGTCTCTGCTTGAGCGGGAGGCAACAAAGGGTACAGGTAAATGGAGTTCACTCTGAAGAGAAAGAGGTTACCAGTGGAGTGCCACAGGGATCTGTCCTTGGTCCAATTCTGTTTAACATCTTTGTTAGTGATATTGTGGAAGGGCTGTTAGGTCAAATTTGCCTCTTTGCAGATGATACCAAAATCTTCAACAGAATAGATACCCAGGAAGGTGTAGATAACATGAAGAGGGATCTAGCTAAGCTTGAAGAATGGTCTAGAATTTGGCAGCTGAGATTTAATGCTAGAAAATGTAGGGCCATGCACTTGAGCTGCAACAATCCAAGGAAGCAGTACAGTATAGGTCGTGACGTACTTCTGTCCATGAAAGAAGAATGGAACCTAGGTGTGATTGTGTCTGACGATCTCAAAGTAACTAAACAGGTAGAAAAGGTGATATAAAAAGTTAGAAGGATGCTTGGGTGCATAGGTAGAGGAATGGCCAGCAGAAGAAAGGAATGATAGTGCCTCATTTGAAGTATTGTGTGCAATTCTGAAGACCGCACCTTCAAAAGGATATAAACAGGTTGGAGTTGGTGCAGAAGGTGGCTACTAAAATGGTTAATGGTCTTTGTTATAAAGCATATGAGGACAGACCTAAAGACTTTCATTTATTTTATTTATTTATTTAACAAATTTTTCTATACCGCAACCTTCCGAGGATCAGGTGCGGTTTCCATAAAACAGTTTAAGTAAACAGAGAGGCATTTCTGTTTTTACATTGAACAATCACATGAACTATGTGCAGTTAACATTTGAACTTTGAACTTTTAAAGCTTTTAAACTATTTGTAACTATGTACAAAGAACTATGTACAGGTATAGAAGGAGAAGTTCAACAGTATGAGCATAATAGGCAATCATGAGGTCAAGATATCTTTAGGCCTTGCGGTATTGATCTACTTGTGTTGTGTATTTTATCCCTTTTCGTATAAAGGTTGAGTGTTAGCTAACATGCCGTAGTATGAGGTGAAAAGGTGTGTTTTTAAGTTTTTGCGTAGATCTTTGAAGTCGGTTATGGCTCTGATTTCATCGGGTAGCGAGTTCCAGAGCGTGGGGGCTGCATGGGAGAATGCCACTTTAGAGGAAAAGCGGGACAGAGGTGATATGATTGAGACATTTAAATACCTCCATGGCATAAATGCACAGGAGGAGAGCCTCTTTTGATTAAAAGCAAGCTCTGCTATGAGGGGACATAGTTTGAGGGTGAAGGGGGATAGACTCAGGAGTAAAATGCGGAAATATTTCTTTATGGAAAGAGTGGTAGATGCATGGAATAGTCTCCCAGTGGAGGTGGTAGAGAGGGGACAGTATCTAAAGTCAAAATAGCATGGGACAAACACAGAGATTCTCTAAAGGAAAAAAGGGGACTCTTGTAGTGGGCCATATGGAAAGGCAGACTAGACAGGTGATGTGGTCTTTGTCTGCCATCATGTTTCTATGTTTCTAAGTTTCTATGAATGTTGAGCTCACTGTGACTTATCTGGTTAGTAGGTCCTCCTATCTGGATAAACCTTTTTGAATATCAATCTCATTGGAACCTCATATTATAAAATCCTGAATGCCAAGACTGCTATCTTAAATTTAGCCTCCGAAATAATCGGGAGACAATGCAATATATGTAGCTTAGGAATAATAGGCCCAATATTCCAAGGCATTTGCATGGCTTAACTGTGTTAATGCCACTAAGTGGGATATTCAGTGGCACTAACATGGTTAATACCACTGAATATCCCACTTAGTGGCATTTACACTAACATGGTAACTTGGTTAGTACCACTGAATATCCCGAGCAACGCCACTATGTGCCCCGAAGCTAACTACTTAGCATTGGTGTGTTTCAGGGGCATTATAGAATGCAGCGGAAGCGGAGCCAATCGCAAACCAGTCAGCAGTGATACTGAGCCACTGCCCTGTTAGCAATCTGCGGTGAAAGCCAGGCGCAGGAAACTCTGCCCTTAACGTTCACTACGTATCGCTAACTGAACAGTGAATCAATATCACCACTGCCCAATTAGCAATTGGACTCTGCGGCAACCTGGATATTCAATGCCAGGGCCGGATATGACCTCGGCATTGAATATTTAGGTTTAATGTTCAGTGCGTGCGGCTGGCCGCTGGCTCTGAATATCGGGCCCAATGTGTTTAAACCAGTAAGAAGTTACATTTTGAATGAGCTGAATAGCTCTTAAGTAAAGAAGATAGTATGTGCAAGGCACTGCAATAATCTGTGTAAGAATCATTCAAAAATCATCTAAAGCCAAAAAGGCTTTAACGAGCATAATAGCCACAATTTACAGAACAAACACTTCAACACAAATTTTATAGGAGTTGTTATATCAACCTTGTGTCCAAAACTATACCCAAGTCTTGCACGTTTGCTAATATAGATACCATATGTTTATATAGTTCTATTGACAGAAAGCTCTCCACAGCATAACCATTGCTTGCTGTGATGTTCTATTTAAGGCAGACATGGGGAATACAGTGCAGGCAAGGATGGCAGGAATACATACTTGGAGACAACTATTATTGTGTCAGACAAGAGTGTAGGTCTTCCAAAAAGTTAATGAGATCGTTATGGTTGGTTCCAATTTAAGAACATGCTTTCTTCCCCTGTTAGGCGCACTAATGTATTGATATGTGTGTGTGTGTGTGTGTGTGTGTGTGTGTGTGTGTGGTTATATTTAGCTGCTGGCCAGATAGCAAAAACTGCATAAATTTAGAACAGACATTGATCTGTTCTAACTTTATGCAGTTTGGCAATCCTGTTAGTGGTTGAATATCGCTACTAACCAGACGGGCACTGGGACCAACCTGCAAATAACCCAATGTTTTCAAGGCCGTCTGTGTGGATATTAAGTGGCACTAACCGGTTACTGGCTCTAAATATTGAGATCCCCAGTGTTGATGCGGTTTGCAGGTGCATAAACCCTTCTAAATTTCAGGCCCCTGGCTTTCTATCTTGCAAAGCGCCAACTCTAATGTTCTGATAGTCTTTCAGATCAGTAATTAAATGTCAGAGCCAGCATTTGTTAGCAGCCCTACTAACCAAATTTATCGCAGTTACGGGGCTATTTAGTGGCACTAATGCTGGCTAACATTGGGGCATTCCACTGCCCTGTTATCGCAAAGCGGAGAAAGTCAGGCACCTGAAAAGCTGCACTAACGCTTGCCACCGAAGCCCAACAGGCCGTGATTGAATGCCACTGCTGCTGGGTTAGCTTCCTGCTTCTCCAGCTAACCCAAATACGGCCCCGTTATTGAATATCTGGTGTTAGTTTCAACAGCCACGGCTAGCCGCCTTAATCGCACTAACGGCCACCACTGAATATCACTCCTTCGTGCATGTTTGGCACCGCTATCCAGATAAATAGCGGTGCTGATATATACGGACAGCTCCAACTATTGCTGTTGTACCGATAGCGGCAGTATGCAGCCACTATGCAGATCATTCTGTGGTTTCTGTTAAGACAGCTTTCTGCAGTGCTATCTTCAACTGCTTAACTATACAGGTGGAAGATAATTTTGCAGAGGGCGCCTAGGTTAAGGCATTCCAAACACGCCTCTTTTAGAATGACAAGCAGGCGCTTTTGTTATGGATGGCAACATGTTTACACATATCACTTTCACAACGTCATATTTCAAGAATACCTTATCCTCACATCAGGTACACGGTGCATACAGCATTACAGAACACTTCATAAAGGATGAAAGAAATAGCAATGAAGACCTATTTGAATATTTCGAAAAATAAACTGAAAGCATGTGAGTCGACTTGGCTGCTGGCTCCAGAGAAAGGTTTTGTGCCAGTCTGTGGCTGGAGCCTTCTGTTCATCCTCCTTCCCAATTTGTAGACTGATTCCTCATTCTGCTGTTCCTCCTGCAATTTCAGTAACAGCAGCAGCAAGTCCCTGTGTGGTTGCATGACCGAAAAAGGGGCAAAACATATTGTAATGAGCACTTAAGCCCTCCTTAAACCTCGTCTAAAAATGCATTAGTCATTTTAACCATGACCTCCACAGAAAAGAAGTGAGAGAAGGGTACTATAAGCATACAAAGCATAACAAGAAGGAAATAAAAGTTAATAACGCTACAGTATAGTGATTGCGTGCACAATGCTGAATGCTGCTAAAACACACACACACACACACACCCAACCCTCCCATGCCACAGTACATAAATGTACAAATTGATTTAAGTGGACAGCAGAATAGCGGGCACTTGGTGATGACAGATGGCAGATTGGCTAGATCGACATGCACAAACTGGACAGATGGGAAATGCTGTCAGAGGGGTATGTGCTGAGTACACCAGCACATAGCTTTAATCTTGCAGGCAGAATGACACCTAAATCACTGCAAAAATGCAGAAAGAAAAAATGACTCACCACCCTGTTGGATATTAGCCACACGTATTGCCCTCCTAGGCTCTCTTAGGGGCATGTTTACTAAACTGCCTTCACGTGCGCCCGGCGTTAGTGTGCAGGCTGCCATAAAAGGAGTGGGCGTGTCAGTCTTAAAGCAGCAAAACGGGACTATCGCGCGATAATGCGCGCTGCTGCGCACATTATCAGGCAAAGCGCCGCTAAGCGCGTTAACACGCGGTAATCTTAAGTAGGTGCCCAGACATGCAAACATACAAACAGAGGTGTAGCACAATGGTTAATACACTGACTGATAATACAGGGGTCATGAGTTTGATCCCCCAGTGTGCCCAATGCATAAGGCTGGCTAAGGCATCAGCAGTGACATGTAAGTATTGTTTCTTGAGGCATTTTATTTGTATTTTAATTATTGCTGCCAGCAAACACACCCTCACGTGCCGTAACCTAAGGTGCCGCATAAAGCACTCCATAGGACACATTATAAAGTGCACTGTCTGCCACGGCACACTATAATGTCCCCTATGGGGCACCCTATAAGGTGCTCCATAGGACACCTCATAAGGCACCTTATATGGGACTGTAACCATAAGGTGCCGCAGAAGGCGCTTTATAGGGCGCCCTATAAAGCACCTTCTGAGGCACCTTATGGTTACAGTACTCTGAGGGTATTTTTGCTGGCAGCACTAATGTACATTAAAAAAGACAATGCTTTGGACAGCCCTATCAAATAACCCCATTGTGGGTTTGAACCCATGACCTCTGGCTCGACAGGCAGTGAAATAACCAGTGGTCTATAGCTGCTAACAAACCCCTGGCTGGCTGCAGAAGGACTGCACGTCACCACACAAACAGTCTGCTGTGATCACCAGGATAGGGTTAACCCACCCGTACCCATGATGCACTGCACATGCAGATCAGCAGTCTACAGGTGATCACAAGATGGGGTATGCACCCCCACAGCACCTTGGCCTGGTGGGGGAACTGACCATGTGTGTTACTGGCACAGAGTAGCTACAGACCGTCACACTGTGCGGGTACTGTGCTCACCATGAGGGTGAGGTGGGGCGCCCAGCACCATGTCCACAGCACCTGGCTTAGCTGAGACAGGCTATGCTGCAGGTCCCTATTAGTGCCAGTGTGTGATAGCTAGTCCTTGCAGATACACCTGTGTCCATCTGTATTTACCAGTCAGGTTTAGCCCTTATGGACCCATAGGCGGATTATGTACCACCACCCAACCCACCCCTCTGATGCTGAGGGTGGGAAATAGGGTCTCCCACCAACCGATCCACATTCTACCTCCCTGCAATGGTAGCAGTAGAGGAGACCATCAACCCCCATCCTGCTGGGGAACAGACACCCTACAGGGCAGGCAATGTAGAGCTATACACATTCATAAAGCAATAGCAAACAGACAGTAGGCCTGGAAATGCTCAGCTGCCCCCACCACTATCGGACATTCTCCAGCAGCAAGCCTCCAGCCGCTGCACCCTGCAAGGTGTTCCAGCAAGACACATACTAGCTGCAGACAGTCTGCTAGCTAGTCCATAGTCCTGGAGGAGATGCATGTACCCAGAACTGGGATGTCAGCATACACACCAAGCAGATAAATCAGTGATTGGGCCCCAAAAGAAAACTCATAAATATCACATGAGAAAAATACTATACAGCACTATGGGGGAACCTAGCCATGCTGTAGTCACTGCTCAGTCAGGGTGAGAGTGACCTCCCAGCAGGACATGCTGTGGCCATGCTGTCCGTGCAGGTGGTGGCTGGGCACTACAATGTCCGAGCAATTGCCCTATGCCCTGTGCAGATGCAGCCAGGCCAGGCCACCCTATCCAGGCTATTCCCACAGTACCTTGCTCCTCATTATGCACATTGGCAGGCCAATACTGGCAACAGTGCTAGCAGTGTGGGCTATGGAGGGTGTTGGCAGCCACCTCACACTGGATAGACAGACACACACTCCACACACCTATGCCAGCATTGTGCAACTATAGAGGTGTTTGGCAGCCCTGGCCACCACACCAGTCCTGGGCACAGTGCAGGCATGGCTATGGTACGCAATACTGTTGGGGTCACTCTGTCAGACACCAAACCTGAGGCACACTCCACAGACATCAGAAAGGTTGCTATGATGCAGCTCAATCAGTCAATTGTGCTTAACGTAGGAATTGCTATCTGCCAGTTATCATAGCAACCTTTTGATAGCTGTGTACAGTTTTCCCATGTTTAGGGTGGCATTGCTAAGGTATGCAAGTGCTAGTATGGGGAGATGCACGCAGGGCCCAACATTCTGCCTCTCCAGGAGGCTTGGGATAATGGAGCCTGTGGGTGCAGGTGTGTCTGCCCCTGTTGGCCGCCGCTCTAGGGCAGAGGTTCCCAACTCCAGTCCTGGAGGGCCAAACACTGTTCGGGTTTTCATGCTGTCCCTAATGAATATGCATGAGATACATCTGCATACCATGGGAAGATTGTGCCCTCAGACTGTCTTACAGCCCTGCACACCGCTGAAAGGCACACACATCTGGGTAGGGATTACAACAATGGCACCAAACAAGCATGGGGCTTGGGAATTGCACTTGCTTGGGAAGTGCACCTACATTGAAAGCAGAAGAGGAAACATGTTTTAGATTTGTTTTAATCTTTTTTGTGTTGTAACTGTTTAAACTGTGGCCAGGACTGAACAGAAATGGCAAAAACCTCAACAGTGAATGGGTTCACAGCATTTTGGGGAGTTTGGCAACAGACTCTGCTACTACTCTGAAAAGACTGTTGTAAAAATCCTTCCTTCCTGGAAAATGCATGCCAAGAGAAGGAGTTGTATCAATGGAATAATTTCAGGAGAGTGACATAAGAACATAAGATATGCCATACTGGGTCAGACCAAGGTCCATCAAGCCCAATATCCTGTTTCCAACAGTGGCCAATCTAGGTCAAACGTACCTAGCAGTATCTACAAAAGACACAGGTTCCACAATGCTTGTATTGGGTCAAGCATTGGTATCCTGGGTCCCTTCTTAATAATGGTTTATGGACCTTTCCTCCAGGAACTTGCCCAAACCTTTTTTAAACCCAGGTACACTAACAGCCATTACTACATCCTCCGGTAACAAATTCCAGAGTTTGATTACACGTTGAGTGAAAAAATATTTTCTCTTATTAGTCTTAAATAGTTTACCCTGTAGCTTCATTGCATGTCCCCTAATCTTTCTATATTCTGATAACGTAAACAATCTAAGTTTACCCGTCACACTCCGTTCATTAATTTATAGACTTCTATCATATCTCCCCTCAGCCGTCTCTTTTCCAGGTTAAAGAGCTCTAACCTTTTTAGCCTTTCTTCATAGGGGTATCCTTCCATCCCCTTTACCATTTTGGTGGCTCTTCTCTGAACCATTTCTAATAACGCTATATCCTTTTTAAGATACGGCGACCAGATTTGCACACAATATTCAAGGTGCGGTCTCACCATGGAACGATATAGAGGCATTATAATATCCTTTGTTTTATTTTCCATTCCTTTCCTTATGATACCTAGCATTCTATTTGCTCTCTTGGCCGCTGCTGCACACTGGACCGAGGGTTTTAACATGTTATCCACAATGACTCCTAAATCTTTTTCCTGGGTGGTGGTTCCTAATGTGGAACCTTGCATCGTGTAACCATAGTTTGGGTTGTTCTTCCATAGGTGCATAATTCTGCATTTGTCCACATTAAATTTCATCTGCCATTTTGATGCCCGATCTTCCAATTTATCAAGATCCTCTTGCAATTTCCCACAATCCTCTTGGGTTTTAACAACTTTAAATCTTTATCTTTATCTTTATCTTTATTTACATTTAATATACCGCCCTTGTCGAAACGTGTCATCTGCAAATTTAATAACCTCACTCATTATTCTCTTTTCCAGGTCATTTATGAATATGTCAAAAAGCAGTGGACCCAGCACAGATCCCTGGGGTACACCACTATTCACCTTTCTCCAATGGGAAAATTGGCCATTTAGCCCTACCATCTGCTTTCTATCTTTTAACCAGTTCCTGATCCACAATAGTACACTGCCTCCTATCCCATGACTCTTTAGTTTTGCCAAATGTCTCTGATGAGGGACCATGTCAAAGGCTTTCTGAAAGTCCAAATACACTATATCATCCAACTCACCTTTGTCTACCTGTTTATTCACACCTTCAAAAAAACATAACAGATTAGTAAGACAAGACCTTCCTTGTCTAAAGCCATGTTGGCTGTCTCCCATTAAGCCATGACTATCTACATGTTCAGCAATTTTGTTCTTTATGATGGTTTCTACCATTTTTCCTGGTATTGACGTCAGGCTCACCGGTCTGTAGTTTCCCAGATCAGCCCTGGAACCCTTTTTAAAAATTGGCGTTACGTTTGCCATACTCCAATCTTCAGGTATTACAGATGATTTTAATGATAGTTCACAGATTACTAATAGCAGGTCTGCAATCTCATATTTCAGTTCTTTCAACATCCTTGGATGTATATCATCTGGTCCAGGTGATTTGCTACTCTTTTATTTATTTATTTATTTATTTGGTTTCATTTGTATACCGCTACTTCCAGTGATCAGAAGTGGTTTACTCTACACATCAAACTTTGGTTACATATGGTAAGAATCAACAATTTACATTTTCATTGAGGTGTACTTGACTGTGCATTTATAAATATTTACATTTCATATTGTTTTGCTTGCTTTTTTACAGATTTGAATATTGAAATTTTGTTTTCATTTATACAGTGTAAG
This sequence comes from Ichthyophis bannanicus, assembly GCA_033557465.1. Taxonomy (NCBI): domain Eukaryota; kingdom Metazoa; phylum Chordata; class Amphibia; order Gymnophiona; family Ichthyophiidae; genus Ichthyophis; species Ichthyophis bannanicus. Next base: position 1,747,010,419 of record CM066031.1, on the reverse strand, counting down.
GCATCTATATAGTATTTAAACAGTATGGGCCATGTACAGTTCCGTTTATCTAATAGTTGTAATACATCTTTCCGATGTATCGATATTTCCTTCAATTCTTCCGCACTTTTAAATACCACTTCAGTCAAGGGTAACATCCCTAGATCTTCCTCAGTAAACACTGAAGCAAAAATTCATTCAGGGGTATGTTTACTAAACTGCGGTAACGGTACATAACGCGCGTGAATACAGACCGTGGCCTAGCCCTGTGTAGGTGGGTGCCGTATACTGCAACAGACGGGCCCTGTCTGACGAACAGTCATGGTATCACCAAGGAATGTACCGACTCTGTGACAACAAGGTGGTGCAGTGCACAAAACCAGTGTATTCACGCGCGTGCGTTATGATGCGCTAACGAGCGTTAACGTTACATAACGCACGTTATGTACCGTTAACGATCGTAAAGCTCCGCGGCGCAGTAAAACACCGCAGAAGGTGGAGAGAGGGCGGAGAGAAGGGGTCAGTGGGCGGAGAGTGGGCGGGGAGAGGCTCCCTTCACACTAACGCGCTGATCTGAAGAGCTAAATCCTAATGCGAATGAAAACCTGCCGTTAAATGCACATTACAGGGGAGAGAAACTATTTCAGTGTCAGCAATGTACAGCCTAGGCAGGGAAACCAACAAAAAGTGATGTGATACATGTGCACAGAACAAAAGGGCACATAAACACTGAAAATGACCTCAACAAACTGGAAAAAAACCATAACCAAGCTGGCCAATAGTGGTATTAATGAGAAACATCAACCCCCTCCCCCCCCCCCCCGAGAAAGCTCCATAGAAAAGATATAAATTGTGGAAGGGTCTACACTCCATCCCCATACAAGGTGAATGAGCCCACAGTGAAATAGCGCTGCTCAGGGTTTTCCACTCCATCGGACAGGGTTCCTATGGCGTGCACATGTCCCGCAACATCAGGGCGCGCATGTCGGAACGGCAACTGGACAGATGCCGGAAAAGGGGATACAGAGGGCCGCAGGCGGCACATGCTGTGGTGCAGCTGGGCCACATTGCGGACTAGGGTGATGCCTAGCTGGCCCATACGAATGCTGAAACAGCAGAGCAGCCAGACAGCAACTGCTGAAGGCCCAACAGGGGCACGACTGTGTTTCCCACAGTGTCACAGAGGATAGTACCCAACAGCTACCCCCAAGGGCACAGAACATTGGCAGGCGGGGCTGAGGGGGAGCATGGACGTCTATGCAGGCACCCCTACCCCAGAACCCGCACCATAGGCAGCCGCCTACCTGCACACTGGATGGCCTGAGACTGAGCACCACCAGCAGAAGGGCATGTCAGCATGGTGGCTGAGGGATACTGGTGGTGGAGGGGGCAGTGGCAGCTGCCCAGAGCAGACCGTGGCCTAGCCCTGTGTAGGTGGGTGCCGTGTAATGCAACAGACGGGCCCTGTCTGACGAACAGTCATGGTATCACCAAGGAATGTACTGACTCTGTGACAACAAGGTGGTGCAGTGCACAAAACCAGTGTATTCAGAAGCAGAGGGTCACAGGTTCAAGTCCCAGCTGTGGTTCCTGCCAACCTAGTTCCCAGATTTTACCCACTACTACAACGTGCTAATACAGACAGCACCTTTATTGCAGATGACTTAAACATGCCCAAGACACCTACATTTTACCCTACAGAGCACGGACACCATAAACATGCACATTACCTAGAGCAGAGTCTCCCAAATGCAGTCCTGGAGGGCCAAACACCATTCCGGTTCCATGCTGCCTCTGATAAAGATGCCTGTGCTGCATTTCTATGCGCCACCCCCATGGTATGCAGATGTATCTCATGCATATTCATGAGGGACAGCATGAAAACCCGAACAGTGTTTGGCACTGCAGGACTGGAGTTGGGAACCTCTGCCGTAAAGCAGCAGCCAACAGGGGCAGACACACCCGCACCCACAGGCCCCATTATCCAAAGCCTCCTGGAGAGGCAGGACTTTGGGCTCTGCGTGCATCTCCCAATACTAGCACTTGCATACCTTAGTAATGCCACCCTAAACCTGGGAATATGGTACACATCTATCAAAAGGTTGCTATGATTACTGGCAGATAGCAATTCCTAGGTTAAGTATAATTTTCTGAGTGAGCTGCATCATAGCAACCTTTCTGATGTCTGTGGAGTGTGCTACAGGTCTTGTGTCTGACAGTGTTTACCAACCTGAGGAGTGACTCCTACAGTATTGCATATAGCCATGCCTGCACTGTGCCCAGGACTGGTGTGGTGGCCTGGGCTGCCCAACACCTCTATAGTTGCACAATGCTGGCATAGGTGTGGGGAGTGTGTGTCTGTCTATCCAGTGTGTGGTGGCTGCCAGCACCCTCCTCTGTGGCAGTGCCACACACGGTCTGTTGCCCCTACGAGGCCGAGGTGCTGTGGGGGTGCATACCCAATCTTGTGCCCATCTCTCGTCTGCTGATTTGCATGTGCAGTGCATCATGGGTACAGGTGGGTTAACCCTATTCTGGTAACCACAGCAGACAGTTTGTGTGGTGACGTGCAGTTCTTCTGCAGCCAGCCAGGGCTTTGTTCACAGCCTTATAAGGTGTCCTATAGGGGACATTATAGGGTGCCTTGGCGGACAGTACACTTTATAATGTGCCCTATGGAGTGCCTCATGGGGCACCTTAGGTTATGCCATCGTGAGGGTGTGTTTGCTGGCAGCACTAATTAAAATACACGTCAAATGCCTCAGCAATCACTACTTAAATGTAAAGGGTGCTGTCTCAGCCAGCCTTATACATTAGGCCCACTGGGGAATCGAACCCATGACCCCTGTACCATCAGTCAGTGTTGTAACCATTGTGCTACAGCTCTGTTGCTGTGTGTGTATATACCTGCGCGCCTTCTTAAGATTAACGCGCGGTAACGTGCCCTGTAGCGCTCGTTCATTTATGGCGCCTTGTAACGCGCGTTCTCAGTGCGTTCTCGGTAACGATGTACCGCCCATTTCCTTATTTGGGATTTTTGTCTCTACCGCGGCTCCTAACGCGAATCGCACTAATGCAGTTTAGTAAACATACCCCTAAGTGTCTTCCTAGATAACACATTGAAATCCTCTGTCAGTGTGCAACAGTGGCCAAGAAAGTTAATAGAATACTAGGAATTATAAGGAAAGGAATGGTGAATAAAGCAGAGAATATCATAATACCTCTCTGTCACTCTATGGTGCAACCATACCTCGAGAATTGTATGCAGTTCTAGTCACCGCATCTCAAAAAAGACAGTGGAATGTGAATAGGTACAGAGAAGGGGCAATTAAAAGGATAAAGGGAATGGAGCAAAACTTCTATGTAGAAAGGCTAGAGTTCTTTAGCTTGGAGAGATGGCTGAGGGGAATAAGATCGAGGTCTATAAATTAATGAATAGAGTGGAACGGGTAAACGTAGATCGATTGTTACGCCATCAAAATATAGAAAGACTAGGGGACATGCAATGAAGCTATAGTGTAACTCATATAAGATTAATAAGAGAAAATATTTTTTCACTCAACACATAGTCAAACTCTGGAATTCGCTACCAGAGGATGCAGTAAAAGCTGTTAATGTAGCTGGGTTTAAAAAAGATTTGGACAAATTCCCAGAGGAAAGATCCATAAACCATTATTAAATGGGGAGGTCCACTACTTGCCCCAATACAAGAATTGTGGTACCTGTGTCTTTTGGGGGAAACTGCTAGGTACTTGTGACTAGAATACTGTGCTTGATGGAGCTTGGTCTGACCTAGTATGGCATATCTTATGTTCTTAGGTCTATAAAATAATGAGTGAGTGGAATGGGTAAATGCAAATCAGTTGTTTACTCTTTCAAAAAGTACAAAGACAAGGGGACACGAAATGAAAATACATTTAATACAAAATGAAGAAAATATTTTTTCACTCAACGCATAATTAAGCTCTGGAATTTGTTGCTGAAGGATATAATAAAAGCTGTTGGTGTGACTGGGTTTAAAACAGGTTTGGACAAGTTGCTGGAGGGAAAGTCCATAAACCATTAATAAGGTGAACTTGAGGAAATCCCCTGTTTATCCCTGGGATAAGCAACATGGGATCTGTGTATCTTTTGGGATCCTGCCAAGTTGTTGTGATCTGGATTGGCACTCTTGGAAACAGGATACTGGGCTTGATGGACCTTTTGGGGCTGACTAAGTATGACAAATCGTATGTTCTTAGGTAATGTAATTGGATAGAAAAGTATTTATGAGTCCCATCTGGAAACAAATTTGGTGCACTTCAGATAAAATCATCCAGATACTATTTCTGTACTTTAAAAGAGGCAGAAGCTTACAATGAAAGCATAATAAAAATGATTCATGAGCCAGCTGAGTTATATTTTTTTTTCTTCACTTAACCTTAGAGTTGCATTATTGCAGTTTATTTAGCTCACATCATACTGGGTGATGTTTGTGCATGAGTCAGACAGAGCTGTGTCCAGTCCTAGCAGTCCTAGACACCCACAAGGAGCAGAGGCCAACAGATTTCAGCGTGTGTGCAAGAACAAAAAAGGTGTCATGGGTCAATGTGATATCCCATGAAGCAGATCTAGAATTGTGCGGCAAACTTAAAAAGTGCATTTTTGGGAAGCTGCTGGAAAACAATTCTAGAGTTGTTTTTTGCATCTGCCCCTCCTTGGCTCTTTCTCACTCCCTCTACACCTCTACCAACTGTAGTTCTTTGGACTCCATCTACTTCCAATGCTCTTTCATAACTCCTCCCTCGCTGTCTCTTCCTTATTCCCCTCCAATTCCTTCCCCAGTGGATCCCTCACACCTCCTATTTTATTTACATTCAAGACTGTAACCCCTATAACTATTTGGCCAGGGCCATCGAGAGGATGCCATAAGTTCAGGCTGTAGGACCCAGTATAGCAACTTAAGGTGCACTGCAGAGGCTTGAATAGGCAAGTCTCACATTTGTCATTACAGGAATAGCAGCATGATTTAGCCAGATCTGTGACAAGGAGGTTAATCCCTGGCACAAAGCCAAGATGAAGTTGTGCAGCACTCAAGAGAGCAACTGCAGCTTAGTCTTTGGCCCACTTACCTCACCCTAACCAAGCTTAGTATAGGACCAAAAGGGAAGATGCAAGAAGAGGGAGGAGGGGAGAAGGGTTTCTGCCAGATGTAAGGGATTCAAGAGCAAGCAATAGCCTTCCAACGGTCCAACCTCCAGCTCTGCGGCACTTGAGCATTGCGCTAATGCGTTTGGTTGTACTCCTTTCCATGAATTGCCACCTGAGATGTCTGTGTCACAGACAAACGAGCAAACAATAAGCAGAGCAGAGGAGCAGCCTGGTGCTTAGAAAAGCACACCACCACGAAAGGGCAAATAATCACGTGTACTGTCATGAGGTAGACAGCACAGACCCTGAAATATTAAGAAATAATAAGAAAGAAGAGCTTACCTTGCAGCCACATGGGCAGTTGCAGCATTCACAATGCAGAGAGGCAGGGAAAGGGAAAACAAACTTTCCACATGGTTTTAGTGACGCAGTAAGAATTGAGGGTTCCAATCAGGCTCACCTGGACCCAGACTCACGTTCTACGTTAGTTGAGCAGAGAGATAAAAACAGGTGGGAAATCCCACAGAGTCAGAAGTGGAAGGAGAAAGAGAAGGAGAGAGAAGGGAAGCTGGAGCCTGGATTAGGGCTGGAGCAGGAGTTTGATTGTGAGGAGGAAAGCAGAGACCAAAGGAAGTCTGACTGCAGTTCCAGGCAGGCTTGGAGAGAAGGTGAGAACAGAACTCCCAAGCAGTTACAGAAAGACACGTTGCCTTGGAGAACCAGGGCTGAAGAAAGGCAGGCTGATAAACCCAGGAGAGCTAAGAAAGACAGTAGCAAAGTCTTCCCAGCCAGAGGGGTCCTCATACCGAGGCAAACAGCCCAGCCAACAGAAGGCAGAGGTCACGTCCAGGGAAGCTCACTGAAGGCAGGAAGTGAGTTTCCTTCAGCCAAGCACAGTAACCGGTGTTCCCAAAGAAGAGCAGGCTGCAGGGCAGAGAGAAAGCCTTGGCTAGAAGCAGAGGAGGTTGAAACCATCTTCTCCACAGGAAAAGATAAGTACCCTATCTTTTGTGAAGAGAGAGAAGGGGGTCTCCGTGGGAAAAGCCAGGCTTACAACAAGCTAGTGAACTCTTATTGGCCTAAGCCGTGGGAAGAAATCCCCAGCACAGCTCCTGCTATCTGGGACACCCAAAAGCAGCTCCAACTTGCAGCAACTGAGGTTTCCCCAGGGCAAGGCTCGGAGAGCAGCTTCACAGGGGCTCAGTGTCCCTACACAGGACCAGGTCCTGGCCCTATGCAGTGGGAGAGCTATAGCACAGAAAACATCCCTGAGCCCATGGAATGTGCTTTATGTGTGGCTGATAACATAGAGTCTCTCTGTTAAGAGAAGGAGCAAGAAAGAAAGTGTATTTCTGTGCATTGGAGATGTGATGGACTATTGTTTGCTGGAAAGAAGCATAATTATTATTTGTTAAGCATCCTCTACACCGGTGAAGCAACCGTTCTTTTATGTTGTCCTTATTCTATGACATCCTCAAGGGAAAGGGAATAAAACCCAACCTTAATTTCACTCTGGTCACAACTACAGTGTCCTTATTTCCACAACTCAAGGCTATACCCGGGCATAGGCAACCGCCTAAGACCGGCGTGGTCTCACAGTACCAGCAAACCCAGTCCAGAGCGTGATTATATAGAAAACAACGTTTATTTAATAATCTTAATGCCAACCCGACACAGGCTGTGTTTCGCACACTTCATCAGGGGTTGATCAAGTAGATAAAACTAAAAACATAAATACATACAATTGAATAATAATAAATACATATATTCCAATAAAACACTAAAAGAACAGATGCTGCAATCATCTATGACAGATATGAAAACATCTATAAGCTATAAAAACCAAGTAACATACATAAGGGTAAAAAGTGTAAATAAAAGCTATCGAATCAATAATAAATAAATACATAAATACTTAAAATAAGTATCAAAGCATTAAAAACTCATTTCAAAAAACTTTATGCACATAAATAATATAAGGAGATAAAAGAGAAGGAATCTGGATTGTGACAAACACCATTGATAAAGAAATAAATACCATTGGATTGTAACAAACACCATTTATGTTTTTAGTTTTATCTACTTGATCAACCCCTGACGAAGTGTGCAAAACACGACCTGTGTTGGGTTGGCATTAAGATTATTAAATAAACGTTGTTTTCTATATAATCACGCTTAGAAAAGCACATCCTGAACTAGGGAAGTCAGGGTTCACATCCCAGTTCTCCCACTGATGCTCTCTGTGATCCTGGGCAGGTTACATCACACTCTGTTGCTTCAGATGCAGCTCAGACCATGAGGCCACTTGGGTTAAGAACTCGTATACCTGAACGTAACTCACCTTGAGCTTCGATGTAGAAAAGACATGTAATAAATTCAACCCAGACATATAATTATATTTGCTAGCATATAAATACCAAGGGACATTTTTACTAATATGAGCTAGCCTTTACTGCGGGCTTTTGCTGTGCCCTAAGCGCATCACGATAAAACTCACTGAAACCTAAGTATACCAAATCTAGGGCTCTCCCTTGGTCCCTGGTCACCCAGGTAAAGAAATCATTTAGATTTGTCTGACAAGAATTGCTTGATGAGTGTGTGTTTGGATGACTTGGGACAGGATATAGGTATTGATGGTGCATCACAGTTAGCACGAGTGTTATGGATGCACACTCACGGCTAATGCAGTGAGCGGCATTAAGCACATTCCCGTGTCGGTTAGTGCAGTGACATGCGTTAGCAACACGCTAACAGCAGAGGGACAGACATACATGACTCCTAAAGTTGACATGGGCCTCTGTTCTAATTTTGCAGTACAAACACACCCTACCAGCACACCCCTCAAATATGCTGTATCAAGCAAGTCTCTGACTCTCATGACAGAAATGCAGAGACTGGAATTTGTACAGTGCAGTTGTCAATCCAACATCATGAAAACTTCTTTTACATTCATGCAGTGGTTGTCAACCCACTCCTCAGGACATACCCATGTAGATAGGTTTTCAGGATATCCACAATGAATAGTCATAAGATAGATTTTCATACAATGCCAGGGCCAGCCCAACCATTAGGGAAAGTAGGCGGCCGCCGAGGGCAGCAACCTCAGGAGGGCAGCAAAAGCAGGCCATTCAAAACTAAATAATACATTTTGATAGCCAGAGGGGATGTAAAGATTGAGGTTCGCCTAGTGCTCCAACACTTTGGACTAACTCTAGGGACAGCCCTGATGGAGGCAGTGCATGCAAATTTATCTCATGCATATTCATTGTTGATATCTTGAAAACCTGACTGATTGGATGAGTCCCAAGGACTGAGGTGAGAACCCCTGCATTTGCATGAGCACCATTTCCACTAGGATCAGTGGTGAAAGTTCTAATGAGGGGCTCTCAAGCAAAATTTTGCAGATGCCCCCCTATTTTCACCTTCCCCCCGCTCTGGCGGCAACATAACACCCCCCTGTACTCTGGCAGCAGCAGCATGACACCCCCTTGTGCTCTGGCGGCAGCAGCAGCAGCAGCAACAGTGGGGACAACGCATGGCAAACTTACATTTGTTTGCCACGGTGCCTCCGTTAGAGGACGGGAGGTGTTCCTCCCAGTCCAAAGTCTCGCGGTAATGCTGTTATCACAAGATTTTGGCCCATGAGCTAACAGCTGGGCTTGTAACAAAGCTAGCGTAGCAAAAAATAAAAGTTAGTTTGCCGTGCTGTCATGTGGGTTCCCTTCCTGCCTTCCGGCCCCCCACACACACACATACACACATTGCGGGGGCTGCTTGGGTGGAATTGACGCCGCTGATTAGGGATCAATAAAACATGAGGCCAAGTCATGTTCTGATAGGATGATCATGAGTTTATTAACCATTATCACCATCAAGATTGCTAAATTTACTGAGGCTATCAAACCCTGAAAAAGGATGCTGGCCCCAATCTAACTCTTGGTTCCAAAATACGCATCCGCATAACACAGGACTTCTACAGATACCGCGCACACCCACACACCTGAGACTATCAGAATAGTGTTTCTGCTTTTCTTGTTGACAATGTCATTTTACTGCAAATTGCTTCCTCTTTTGTACAAGAAAAAAGTTGCATGGTTTTTATTTAGTTCCTATTTGATTTCCTGTTCTTGTATACCAAAGTATCCTTTATCAACCCTACAATTATATTTTCTTCAACCTAGCTGAGATCGTTTGATGTTCAACATCAGATAAGCTAATTAAGCTAAAAGGGTCAAGAGTAAGTCAACTTTGTGTTATGTACAAACATCAGTGAGTGGAGATTAAGGGACATTATTCACCCTAAAATGCACAAAGCAAATATAGCAGGATGAAGGGCCCGCTTGGTTGGACAATAATTTTAAGACAACGCATCACCTTATTTTATCTTACTAAACTCTACACAAGTATAGTTTGGGGGTGGGCACAGTGGGCATGCCCCCCAAATGTTGCAGACACTAATGGTGAGCTGGTCCCCCGGCCCCCACTGTCAGCATGACTTCCTTACCCTTTGCCCCCCCTCCCCCCCGAAGTAAGAAGGCAAACTATACCATTGCTTGTCATACCTAGTAACATCTTAATTGCAGTCACTCTGAGATTTGGTGTGAATTGGGGGCAATGGAGGGGGAGGAAGGCACATGTCACCTTTATCCCTTCCGCTCCTTTAACCTTCCCTCCACCCTTCACATCTATAGATTCTTTTTAACTTCCACACCCTCCAGTGATGACCCCAGGACTTTCCCACTCCCTAAACATAGACACACAGGACTTCTGCAAGGAGTCTAGCTATAACTATGGTGGGAGAGGGAGGTGATATGAGCCAGTACACTGTTCCAGTGGAGGGCCACAGCAGTACAATGGTGGGCAATTTTCTAAGTAGGAAAGCAACTTGTTCAAAACTTTATACAGGCTGCTGAGAGCATTTCATCTCATAAACCAATATGTTGATTCAGTTTTCAAGTACAAGCTTTTCCTTTACTATTTGCTGTTTTCAAAAGGGTGGTTTTATAACTCAGGATTTGCTAACATACTAAAGAGTGTAGTACTTAGGTGCACTAACATTAACATGTGTTAAGTCACCATTAACGTGCGTTATTAGTAACTTGATCCCATTGCATGTGTATTAAAAAAACATGCGTCAACAGTGAAAATGCAGGTTAACGTTAGTGCACCTTAGTAACTAGACTCCTCAAATGGAAAGATAATCAAAGTGGGAGGGTTATAAAATAGGGGGAAAAATCCTTGGATAGATGTGAATGAAGACCCATGATGTCAGGGGATACTTAAATTCTGACTGAGACAGTCAAAGAATAAACAAAGAAAATGTACTAAATAATAACCGCATCTTATTCTTGTAAAAAAATGATATCTTCCCAAATATCATTAGCAATACTTTGGAGCCCTTTTAGTTAAGTGGCAGCAAGGACTGAGAGCAAACTTCAGCAATGGGCGCATGCAACTGTCATGTACCATCATGCATATCGCTGGCAATTAGCACACAGGTCATTCGCAATTAACAGGGGTGCACCCACGCTAACTGCCAAATGGACAGTGAGTGTGCAGTGCTCGCCACACCCACACTCCGCCCTTAACCCACCCATTTTCCACTCCGTCATGAGCTAGGTAGTTAATGCACATTTTAGCAGGCGGCGATGGTTACTGAGGCCCTGTGCTCACAGTTACCGTGCGCTAAAATGCACATTAACCTCAAAGCAGGCTTTAATAAAAGGGCCCCTCAGTCTGTACCAAATGCTTTTCAGAATTCCCTGATTCGGTGCCTGTTTCATTCTGCAGTCTTGATCCATTTTATGTGTTCGTCTGGTTAACGCATTGTGTTTTTGCCTGTCATCAGTGCAAGCCCATCCCACTGGGTCTGTCACAGTAACCTGCAACTCCGATTCAGAAAATTATTCTCACATTCCATACGATGTCTCAGCAAAAGATGTTGAAAGTATCACAAAGGCAATAATCAACACTTTATACCTACAGAGTTTGCACCAATACTATTACTATACTATTGCCGTATTAGCACAGGAAAAAACCAGCAGAGATGTTTCCCTGCTATTTTCATCGCCATTATTTCCATGCAAATCGAGTGTAGTTCATATGTTCCAATGTGTGATGTTGCCCCCAACTTCTTCCCTGTTAACCCCACCCCTGATAATTGCTTCCAGCCTGTAAGAGCAATGTTATAACAGGGCACATAGACAGGAAGGTGCATAGTGGCCTGTGTTAAATCTGTTTTATAAAGACAGCATATGCACTAGTGTATTTTTATAAAACAGCCTACCTGAATGCTTATAAACTAAGTTAAACCTGCTCCAAGGCAGAAATAGCGTGCATGAATGTGCTGGTAAGAATTGGCATTTGTGTGTGTGTTTTATAAAATATATGCAAAAGTGCTAGCCTCACCCTTGCTCCATCTGTTCTCCTTAATTGGGAATACCTATACATGTATTAGGGAGGTGCATTCATTAGGGTATATTTGGTTCTTATTTATTTAGCCATGTTTATATACCACCTTTCTCTGGGTCAAAGTGGTTACAATTGGGGGATACAAGACATACATACTAATACTTACAGGGAACATGGGCAATGGAGAGTTAAGTGGCTTGCCCAAGACCACAAGGAGCACCTGTGGGACTAGAAACACCAGTCCTTCTGGCCCAAGGTTGTTGTCCTCCAGCAGGACTTGAACTGCTGACCCTCTGGCCTGAAGTACCTTGCCCCAACCACTAGGCCACTCCTTCACACTTCTGTCCTTCTGTTAAGCACAGTGATATTCTGACCTGGCCTCTCTGCAAAAATCCAAAAATACTCTCAAAAATAGCACCTTTATGGAAGATAAAAAAAAACAGAGAAAGGTACATCACATCGCCAAAGATAAAATCGACCTCAAAAATTCTCCAAATCTGTGTGCTTGGGATGCACTGAGGTTCAGGCCCTCACACCAGCCTGGATTTCTAAGATGCTAGATGGGATGTGCCCTCAAAGTCCAACTATCTCCTGAGGCATCTCTAAAGGCAATAGCTAGCATTCCCTGTTTCTCGCAAGAAACAGGAAATGCTTCTACTTCCCTTTAGAAATGCCATGTTCCGGCAGCTTTAAATGCAGCACAGCCATGGGAGCAAATGAAAATGCTCCAGTGGCTGTGAAAGTAGAAGGTAACCAACACTGGGGAGAGAGGAGGCAGGCTGGGTCTGCAGCTGATGCAGGGGGGGGGGAAGGAGTGGAAGGGAATCGACACTGGGGATGGTACTGGGACTGGAACACAACTACACAGTGGGGGAGAGGGACTGGGACTGGAACTTTAAAGGAGCTAACACTGGAGATGGTTGTTGTTGTTAAGTGCCGTCGAGTCGGAGTCGACTCATGGTGACCCTCTGGATAGCTATCCTAAATTGTGTTCGGTCTTCAGTCAGGCGGCTCATTGATGACAGACTGGTACCCGTAGCTGCTGCTATTGTAGCGATCCATCTCATTGCTGGCCTTCCTCTTTTGCGTTGACCTTCTATCTTGCCAAGCATGATGTCTTTCTCTAATGATCTCTCTCTTCGCATGATGTGTCCGAAGTATGAAAGTCGAAGTCTTGTCATCTGAGCTTCTAAAGAAAGCTTAGGTTTGATCTCCTCTAGTACCGACTGGTTTGTTCTTCGGGCAGTCCATGGTATACACAGATGGTACATTAATGGAAACACTGCTAAACCAGAGGATAGTGAGGTTTTGGTAGTCCAATGGATTGCAGGATCCGAGGCAGCATTGGATTTCCAGAAGCAATTCTTGTCAGACAAATCTAAATGATTTCTTTACCTGGGAGACCAGGGACCAAGGGAGAGCCCTAGATTTGGTATACTTAGGTTTCAGTAAAGCCTTTGACACTGTTCTACACAGATGGCTTATAAATAAATTGAGCACTGTAGGGATGGACCCTAAAGTGACTGATTGGGTTAGAAATTGGTTGAATGGGAGATGACAAAGTGTACAGGTAAATGGAGTACACTCTGAGGAGATGGAAGTTACCATTGGTGTGCCCCAGGGATCTGTCCTTGGTCTGATTCTGTTTAACAACTTTGTTAGTGATATAGCGGAAGGGCTGTCAGGTAAGGATTGCCTCTGAGGATGATATCAAAATCTGCAATAGAGTAGACATTCAGGAAGGAGTAGATAACATGAGGAGGGATCTAGCTAAACTTGAAAATGGTTGAGAATTTGGCAGCTGAGATTTAATGCTAAAAAATGCAGAGTCATGCATTTGGGCTGCAAAAATCCAAGGAAGCGGTACAGTGTAAGGGGCGAAGTACTTCTGTCCACGAAAGAACAGCGGGACCTTAGCGTGATTGTTTCTGATGATCTTAAAATGGCTAAACAGGTAAGAACATAAGAACATAAGATATGCCATACTGGGTCAGACCAGAAGAATGCTTGGGCACATATATAGAGGAATAGCCAGGAGGTGATAGTGCCTCTGTATAGGTCTCTGGTGCGACCTCATTTGGAGTATTGTGTGAAATTTTGGAGACCACACCTTCAAAAGGATATAAGCAGGATGGAGTCGCTGCACAGGTTGGCTACCAAAATGGTCAGTGGTCTTCATTATAAACCATATGGGGACAGACTAAAAGATCTTGATATGTATTCATTAGAGAAAAGACGGGATAGAGGAGATATGATAGTGACTTTTAAATATCTCCATGGCATAAATGCACAAGAGGAGAGACTCTTTCAATTGAAAGCAAACGCAATCTCTGCAACAAGGGGACATAGAATGAGAGTGAAAGAGGATAGAATCAGGAGTAATATGTGGAAATATTTCTTTATGGAAAGAGTGGTAGATATGTGGAATAGAGGATCTCTAAAGGAAAAAAGGGGACTATAGTAGTTGATATGGAATGGCAGACTAGATAGGTCATATTGTGTTTTTCTGCTATCATGTTTCTATGGGGTATGTTTACTAAACTGCGGTAATCGTACATAACGCGCGTTATGTAACGTTAATGATCGTAAGCGCATCATAATGCGTGTTATGCTGTGCTTACGATCGTTAACGTTACATAACGCGCATTATGATGCACTAACGATCGTAATGCCCCGCGGCGCGGTAAAACACCGCAGAAGGTGGAGAGAGGGCAGAGAGAAGGGGTTAGTGGGCGGAGAGTGGGCGGGGAGAGGCTCCCTTCACACTAACGCGCTGATCTGAAGAGCTGAATTCCAAAGCGAATGAAAACCTGCCGTTAAAGGCACATTACAGGGGAGAGAGACCATTTCAGTGTCAGCAATGTACAGCCCAGGCAGGGAAACCAAAACAAAGTGATAAGTGTGATAAATGTGCACAGAACAAAAGGGCACAGAAACACTGAAAATGACCCCAACAAAATGGAAAAAAAACATAACCAAGCTGGCCAATAGTGGTATCAATGAGAAACATCAACCCCTCCCCCCCCCCAAGTAAGCTCCATAGAAAAGATATAAATCGTGGAAGGGTCTATACTCTGTCCACATACAGGGTGAAGGAGCCCAAAGTGAAATAGCGCTGCTCAGGGTTTCCCCCACAATCGGACAGGGTTCCTATGGTGTGCACATGTCCCGCAACATCAGGGCGGGCATGTCGGAACGGCAACTGGACAGATGCCGGAGAAGGGGATACAGAGGGCCGCAGGCGGCACATGCTGTGATGGAGCTGGGCCACAGTGCGGACTAGGGTGATGCCTAGGTGGTCCATATGAATGCTGAAACAGCAGAGCAGCCAGACAGCAACTGCTGAAGGCCCAACATGGGCACGAGCGTGTTTCCCACAGTGTCACAGGGGATAGTACCCAACAGCTACCCCCAAGGGCACGGAACATTGGCAGGCGGGGCTGGGTGGAGCATGGACGTCTATGCAGGCACCCCAACCCCAGAACCCGCACCATAGGCAGCCACCTACCTGCACACTGGATGGCCTGAGACTGCGGACCACCAGCACCACCAGCAGAAGGGCATGTCAGCATGGTGGTTGAGGGATACTGGTGGTGGAGGGGGCAGTGGCAGCTGCCCAGAGCAGACCATGGCCTAGCCCTGTGTAGGTGGGTGCCATGTACTGCAATAGACGGGCCCCGTCTGACGAACAGTCATGGTATCACCAAGGAATGTACTGACTCTATGACAACAAGGTGGTGCAGTGCACAAAACCAGTGTATTCAGAAGCAAAGGGTCACAGGTTCAAGTCCCAGCTGTGGTTCCTGTCAACCCAGTCCCCACATTTTACCCACTACTACAACATGCTAATACAAACAGCACCTTTAGTGCAGATGACATAAACATGCCCAAGACACCTACATTTTACCCTACAGAGCACGGACACCATAAACATGCACATTACCTAGAGCAGAGTCTCCCAAATGCAGTCCTGGAGGGCCAAACACCATTCCGGTTCCATGCTGCCTCTGATAAAGATGCCTGTGCTGCATTTCCATGTGCCACCCCCATAGTATGCAGATGTATCTCATGCATATTCATGAGGGACAGCATGAAAACCCGAACAGTGTTTGGCACCGCAGGACTGGAGTTGGGAACCTCTGCCGTAAAGCAGCAGCCAACAGGGGCAGACACACCCGCACCTACAGGCCCCATTATCCAAAGCCTCCTGGAGAGGCAGGACTTTGGGCTCTGCGTGCATCTCCCAATACTAGCACTTGCATACCTTAGTAATGCCACCCTAAACCTGGGAATATGGTACACATCTTTAAAAAGGTTGCTATTGTGGGGCCCTGTATCCCACAACAAATGTTTTCTTTTAGATATCACCAATTACCAATTAGCAACAAATTACTCAGACTACAAATTGCTCTAATACAATGCTCTTTATTTCGGGTACCAAAACAAACAAACAGCAACTGCTTTGAACAAAAGTCTCTGTCTGAGAAAGGTGGTGGACAGTCCACTTCCCTTACCGGAATTGGGGAGCAGACTGCCTGCTGAGTTATGGAGCCGTCCCCTTATACAGATATTCTCTGTCACAAACTTCTAGAAAGTCTGATGTCATCCTCAGAAAGTCAGAGTTACTTGCAAAGAAAGAAAACTCTGCTAGAACTCCTTCTCTGAGGCCCCCTCCCATGAATTATGCCAATTATGCCTTAGGGCTGCCCTCCGTACAGCTGGTGCTCCCAAGGTCTTCTGGTCTTTGCTTAATTGTGCTTCTTATCTGAGCTGTGGAGCAAATCTTTCCTGCATTCCTTGGGCCCATTTAGGGTCTTTCATCTCCTGGTGCTAAATTACATTTTCTTTTCTTCAAGGCTGAAAGTATGTTTTCTGCTAATTATTTCTCTGAGCTGACCTGTATTTTCCTCTGAGCCTGACTCTGTGTACTTCTACTCAAAGCAAGGCCTCCAGACTGCAGCAGGCCGCAAAGCTCTCTTGTAGCATATACTTTCTTAGATAGCCCACAGGATCTTCTTGTATCATCGTGCAAACTGCAGGCAGGCCAGGATTACAGTCACAATAGCAGCTGAAGGAGCAAAACTATCCCTAAGTCAAATTTCCCAACACTATGATTACTGGCAGATAGCAATTCCTAGGTTAAGTACAATATTCTGAGTGAGCTGCATCATAGCAACCTTTCTGATGTCTGTGGAGTGTGCTACAGGTCTTGTGTCTGGCAGTGTTTACCAACCTGGGGAGTGACTCCTACAGTATTGCGTACCATAGCCATGCCTGCACTGTGCCCAGGACTGGTGTGGTGGCCTGGGCTGCCCAACACCTCTATAGTTGCACAATGCTGGCATAGGTGTGGGGAGTGTGTGTCTGTCTATCCAGTGTGTGGTGGCTGCCAACACCCTCCACAGCCCACACTGCTAGCACTGTTGCCAGTATTGGCCTGCCAATGTGCATAATGAGGAGCAAGGTACTGTGGGAATAGCCTGGATAGGGTGGCCTGGCCTGGCCGCATCTTCACAGGGCATATGGGCAATGGCTCGGACATTGTAGTGCCCGGTACCACCTGCACGGCAGGGTGGCCATAGCATGTCCTGCTGGGAGGTCACTCTCACCCTGACTGAGCATTGACCATGGCATGGCTAGGTTCCCCCATAGTGCTGTATGGCATTTTTCTCATGTGATATATATGGGTTCCCTTTTGGTGCCCAATCACTGACTTATCTGCTTGGTGTGTTTGCTGACATCCCCGTTCTGGGTACATGCATCTCCTCCAGGACTATGGACTAGCTGGCAGACTGTCTGCAGCTAGTATGTGTCTTGCTGGAACACCTTGCAGGGTGCAGCGGCTGGAGGCTTGCTGCTGGAGAATGTCAGATAATGGTTAGGGGCAGCTGAGCATTTCCAGGCCTGCCGGCTGTCTGCTATTGTGTTACGGATGTGTACTGCTCTGTCTGTTCCCCAGCAGGACTGGGGTTGATGGTCTCCTCTATTTACCATTGCAGGGAGGTAGACTGTGGCTCTATTGGTGGGTGATCCTGTTTCCCACCCTGAGCCCCAGAGGGTGGGTTGTGTGGTGGTACGTGATCTGCCCATAGGTCCATACACCCCCCCCCCCTTTCCTCCATCAGGTAACCATGGCACCAACACAGGATATGCACTATTCTGGGTGCATCATCGCCCATAAGGATTAGACATGACCGAGACATACAGCAGGGCACAGATGTATTCTAGGTGTGTCTAACAGAACTACCTATCACACACTGATGGGGACCTGCAGCATGGCATATTTCTGCCATGAAAGGTGCTGTGGACCTGGTGCTGGGTGTCTCACCTCAACCTCAGGGTGGGCACAGTACCCGCACAATGTGACTGTCTGTGGCAGTAACACACACGGTCTGTTCCCCCTACCTGACCGAGGTGCTGTGGGGGTGCATACCCAATCTTGTGCCCATCTCTTGACTACTGATTTGTATGTGCAGTGCATCATGGGTACGGGTGGGTTAACCCTATCCTGGTAACCACAGCACACAGTTTGTGTGGTGACGTGCAGTCCTGCATCCAGCCAGGGCTTTGTTCACAGCCTTATAAGGTGTCCTATAGGGGACAATATAGGGTGCCTTGGCAGACAGTACACTTTATAATGTGCCCTATGGAGTGCGTTATGGGGTGTCTTATGCAGCACCTTAGGTTATGCCACCGTGAGGGTGTGTTTGCTGGCAGCACAAATTAAAATACATGTCAAATGCCTCAACAATCACTACTTAAATGTAAAGGGTGCTGCTTCAGCCAGCCTTATACATTAGGCCCACTAGGGAATTGAACCCATGACCCCTGTACCATCAGTCAGTATTGTAACCATTGTGCTACAGCTCTGCTGCTGTGATTGTATGCCTGCGCGCATTCTTAAGATTAACGCGCGGTAACGTGCCCTGTAGCACTCGTTCATTTATGGCGTCTTGTAGCGCGCGTTCTCGGCGTGTTCTCTGCAACGATGTACCGCCCATGTCCTTATTTGGGGTTTCTGTTTCTACCGCGGCTCCTAACGCGAATCGCACTAACGCAGTTTAGTAAACATACCCCTATGTTTCTTAAGGGAGCTGATACCGGGTATGGTACTGGGACTGGACAGGGGCTAGACAGTTGGGGGGGGGGGACTGTAAGAGAGCTTTCACTGGGGATTGTACTGAGACTGGAAGGGGGCTAGATGGGGAGAGTGGAGTGGAACTGTAAGGGAGCTGACACCAGGGTTGTCACTGGAACTGGAAGGGGACTAGCTAGACAGTGGGATGGGGAGTGGGACTGTAAGAGAGCTGATACTGTGGATGGTATTGGGGCTGAAAGGGGGATAGACAGTGGAGGAGGGGAACTGTGACTGGGTCTGTAAGGGACCCAACACTGGAGATGGTAAAATACAACGTCTGTTTTTGAGTCTTTTTTCAATTTATTCTTTATTAAATTTACTTACATACATTTCCCAACAAAGAGAAAAGGAAATCCACAAGGGTATAGCAATATAAAATACCAGATTACTCACAAACAATAATTAAGGAAAAAGCAAACAAATACCCTCATATCAATATTAGACCTCATCCAGAGGAAACAAGAAATAGGAAAAATAAACTACTCAACCTAAGGAAAGGGACAACAAAGCCCCTTAGATGGAACAGCCTGCTTTAGTTGCGGTTAACCCACTGCCAACTTCTGACAGCCTAGCGAGGAAATCACCAGTTGCTTTGGGTCAAAAAAAGAAAATGTTTGCCATCAAGGAAAATCATACATCTACAAAGAAATTTTAGAAGAAACGATCCACCAAAAACAAGACTTCTTGATTTCAATTCCAGATAATCCTTATGTCTTCTTTGTATGTTCCTTGAAAAATCAGGAAATATTTGCACCTTATCCTCCATAAACAACTTAATACATATTACGAAAATATAAACACAACACGGCGTTCTGGTCCATCTCAAGTGCAAAGCTGATCATCATAGTAGTTCTGCCTATAACCATATCCAGAGAGCTCTCTAAAAATGGTGTTAAATCTGACAACTTCTGTTGAGGTTCTAATTGCTGTTCTTCTTCTATAGTGGACTCAGTCTCTGGCTGCATAGACATGTACTGTGCTCTTGTAATAGGTGGCAAATTCTCACCAGACATAGCCAAAACCTCCTGTAGATACTACATTACCATTTCAGCAGGAGCAGAGCTTTAGGGAAGTTAACAAACTGAAGATAATTCCATCTGGATACATTTTCCAAGTACTGCAACTTGCATGCCATCATAGATGAATCTTTAATCTGGGCACTCACAAGTTCTTGGAGCTCACCATGATGGACTTCTGGGAGATCCAGTCTGGCTGCCCTCTTTACCTGTTCTTGAGACAACACCAACTCCATATCTTTCAGCCTAGTCACTTCATGAGAGAAGAAACCTCTCATTTCCAGTAGTGACAAGTTAACTATAGCCAGCACTTCCCATAATGAGTCCATCATTACAACTGCTGGTTTCAAAAGTACTGCTAGAGCTGAAAGTGCTGTTTCTTTCTCCACTGCAGGGCCCAGCTCCTCCACAATAGCAACAGTAGTTGAAAACTCCCACTGATTGAGCAGTGAAGACATGGCTACAGGAGCCACCCCTCCACAGATCCTCCTCCCATCAGAGGGGCCATCCTCAGAGGCATAATCCCACCAGCAAGACTTCCAGGTTAAAGAAGAACAGTCCTTTAGTTCAGGGCTTAAAGATACCCCACTGTTTTTGGGTAAATGCTGAAGCCTGGAAACCCAGCAGCTTCTAGGTTTCCCTGGCAGTGTGACCAGAAGTAGTTTACCAGACCTTTTCCCCAAGGCAATGGAGAGTTAAGCAACTTGTCCAAAGCCACAAGCAGCACCAGTGTGAATTGAACTCCGGTTGTTTGGATACTAAGCCTGTGCTCTAACCATTAAGCTGCTCTTCTGCTAGGCAACAGCTTTGGAACTGTAAGGGAGTTGTCACTAGGGATGGTACTGGGACTGGATGGGAGCTGGAGAAAGGAGGAGGGAAGTGGGACTGAAAGGGGATGGACACTGGTAATTGTACTGGAAATGGAAGGGGGCTAGCTAGACAGTGGGGCAGGAAGTGGGACTGGAAGGGAGCCGACACTGGGGATGGTACTGGGACTGGAAGGGGGCCAAACAGTGGGGGAGGGGAGTGTAAGGGAGTTGACACTGGGGATGGTACAGAGAAGAGCCACCAAAATGGTAAAGGGGATGGAAGGATATCCTATGAGGAAAGGCTTAAAAGGTTAGAGCTCTTCAACTTGGAAAAGAGACAACTGAGGGGAGATATGATAGAAGTCTATAAAATAATGAATAGAGTGGAATAAGTAAACATAGCTCAGTTGTTTACTCCTTCAAAAAGTAGAAATACAAAAAAAAAGACATGCAATAAAGCTACAATGTAGCACATTGGAGAAAATATTTTTTCACTCTACATAATCAAACTCTGGAATTCGTTACCAGAGGATGAGGTAAAATCTGTTAGTATGGCTGTGTTTAAAAGAGGTTTGGATGAATTCCTAAAGGAAAAGTCCATAAATCGTTATTAAAGAGGACTGGGGAAACCAACTGCTTACCCCTGGGACAAGCAGAATAGGCCTAGCCCCCTTCACGTGGGTGCAGTGCCCTCCAACAGACAGGCCCTGTCTGACAAACAGCCATGGACTCCCCTGGGAATGCACTGTTTGTGTGCTAAGACAGTGGTGCAGTAGACACAGCCAGTGCCTTTAGGACCAGAAGGTCACAGGTTCAAATCCCAGCAGGGGCTCCTGCCAACCCTGTCCCCTTGTTTTACCCATGAAGAAAACATGGTAGTAAAGACTGAGCCATTATTGCTGAGACCATAAGCATGGGTCAAAAACCTCTATTTTACCCTACACAGCACAAACACCATAGAAATGTGCATTACCTACGTCAGAATCCCCCAAATGCAGTCCTGGAGGGCCAAACATCATTCAGTTTCCATGCTGCCTCTAATAAAGATGCCTGTGCTGCATATCTATGCACCACCCCCATGGTATGCAGATGTATCCATGCATATTCATGAGGGACAGCATGAAAACCCGAACAGTGTTTGGCACACCAGGACTGGAGTTGGGAACCTCTGCCGTAAAGCAGCAGCCAACAGGGCCAGACACACCCACACCCACAGGCCCCATTGGCTAATGCCTCCTGGAGAGGCAGGACATTGGGCCCTGCGTGCATCTCCCAATACTAGCACTTGCATAACTTAGCAATGCCACCCTACACCTGGGTATACGGTACACACCTATCAAACGTTTCCTATGATTACTGGCAGATAGCAAGTCCTACGTTAAGCACAGTTTGCTCATTGAGCTCCATCATAACAATCTTTCTGATGTCTGCGGTGTGTGCTTCAGGTCTGCTCTCTGACAGTGTTTACCACCCTGGGGAGTGACCCCCAACAGTATTGCGTAGCATATCCATGCCTGTACTATGCCCAGGACTGGTGTGGTGGGCAGGGCTGCTAAACTCCTCTATAGTAGCACAATGCTGGCATAGGTGTGGGAGTGTGTGTCTGTCTATACAATGTGTGGTGGCTGCAAACACCTTCCACAGCCCACACTGACAGCACTGTTGCCAGTATTGGCCTGCCAATGTGCATAATGAGGAGCAAGGTACCATGGGTATAGCCCGGACAGGGTGACCTGGCCAGGATGCATCTGCACAGGGCATAGGGCACTGGCTGGGACATTGTAGTGCCCGGCCACCACCTACAGACAGGGTGACCTCAGTATGTCCTGCTGGGGGATCACTCTCACCCTGAATGTGCAGTGACGACAGCATGGCTAGGCACCCCTATTGTGCTATATAGTATTTCTCTCATGTGATGTTTATGGGTTTCCTTTTGGGACCCAGTCACTGATTTATCTGCTTGTTGTGTATGTTGACATCCCAGTTTCCACTGGGGACATGCACTATGGCAGGGGTGCCCAAACCTGTCCTGGAGAACTGCAATCCTGGCAGGTTTTTGGGATAGCCCTAATGAATATGCATGAGATATATATGCATTAGAGAGATCCTCCCAACCTGACTGGTTTGTGGCCCTCCAGTACTGGATTGGGAGACCCCTGCCTTACATCTCTGTCATTTAAGATTGTGAGTGGGCAAGGTAAAGATGTCCTAGACATCAAAAGGGTAGACAGAATTTGACACATTGCTTCTCAAATCTCACCACCACCAAAAGGTTGTCTAATAGACAACATTTTGGTGGTGGAGAGAAGCTATGGACTAGCTAGCAGACTGTTTGCAGCTGGTATGTGTCTTGATGGAGTGGCTTGCAGGGTGCAGTGGCTGAAGGCTTGCTGCAGGAGAATATCAGATAGTGGTGGGGTGCAGCTTAGCAGATCCAGGCCTAACGTCTGTCTGCTATTGTGTTATGGATGTGTACAGAGCTGCTTTGACTGCCCTGTAGGGTGTCTGTTCCCCAGCAGGACCTGGGTTGATGGTCCCCTCTACTGCCACCATTGCAGGGAGATAGAATGTGGATCTGTTATTTATTTATTATTTATTATTTATTACAGTTGCTTATATACCGCACTATTCGGCATCAGCGCGGTTCACAGTATAACAAAATGACCAAAACACACTTCTGTTTGGTTTTACATTGAACAGGGGTATAAACTTGGATAACAGGGGGGGTTGAACTATATGCATGAAATATAAACATGAAATATTGTTGATAGGAGACCCTGTTTGCCGCCCTTGGCCCTGGAGGAGGAGGGGGTGGTGGTGCATAGCCCACCTGGGGGTCCATAGGGGACTACACCTGACTGAAACAGACAAAGATATCCAAGGTGTTTCTGCAGAAACCACCTACCTCACACATTAACACTGCTTTCAACCTCCGGCATGGCCTCTTTCAGAGATGGAAGGTGCTGTGGACCTGGTGCTGGGCGCCTCACCGCACCCTCAGGGTGAGCACAGTACCCGCACAATGTGACGGTGTGTAGCTACTCTGTGCCAGTAAAACACACGGTCAGTACCCCCTACCAGGCTGAGGTGCTGTGGGGGTGCACATGGTCACTTCCACCTACCAGGCCGGGGTGCTGTGAGGGTGCATTCCCCATCTTGTGTTTATCTGTGGACAGCTGATTTGCATGTGCAGTGCATCATGGGTACGGGTGGGCTAACCCTATCCTGGTGACCACAGCAGACTGTCTGTGTGGTGACGTGCACTCCCTCTGCAGCCAGCCAGGGGCTTGTTAGCAGCTATAGGGCTACATAAGAACATATAAGAACATAAGATATGCCATACTGGGTCAGACCAAGGTCCATCAAGCCCAGTATTCTGTTTCCAACAGTGGCCAATCTAGGTCATATGTACCTAGCAGTTTCCCCAAGGGACACAGGTTCCACAATGCTTGTATTGGTTCAAGCATTGATATCCTGGGTCCCTTCTTAATAATGGCTTATGGACCTTTCCTCCAGGAACTTGTCCAAACCTTTTTTAAACCCAGCTACACTAACAGCCTTTACTACATCCTCCGGTAACAAATTCCAGAGTTTGATTACACGTTGAGTGAAAAAATATTTTCTTTTATTAGTTTTAAATAGTTTACCCTGTAGCTTCATTGCATGTCCCCTAGTCTTTCTATATTCTGATAAGGTAAACAATCGATCTACGTTTACCCGTTCCACTCCGCTCATTAATTTATAGACTTCTATCATATCTCCCCTCAGCCGTCTCTTTTCCAGGTTAAAGAGCCCTAACCTTTTTAGCCTTTCCTCATAGGAGTATCCTTCCATCCCCTTTACCATTTTGGTGGCTCTTCTCTGAACCTTTTCTAATACAGTAACTCTATATCCTTTTTAAGATACGGCGACCAGAATTGCACACAATATTCAAGGTGCGGTCTCACCATGGAACGATATAGAGGCATTATAATATCCTTTGTTTTATTTTCCATTTCGTTCCTTATGATACCTAGCATTCTATTTGCTCTCTTGGCCGCCGCTGCACACTGGGCCGAGGGTTTTAACATGGTATCCACAATGACGCCTAAATCTATTTCCTGGGTGGTGGTTCCTAATGTGGAACCTTGCATCGTGTAACCATAGTTTGGGTTGATCTTCCCTAGGTGCATAACCTTGCACTTGTCCACATTAAATTTCATCTGCCATTTTGATGCCCAGTCTTCCAATTTATCAAGATCCTCTTGCAATTTTCCACAATCCTCTTGGGTTTTAACAACTTTAAATAGTTTTGTGTCATCTGCAAATTTGATAACCTCACTCGTTATTCCACTTTCCAGGTCATTTATGAATATGTCAAAAAGCAGAGGACCCAGCACAGATCCCTGGGGTATACCACTATTCACCTTTCTCCATTGGGAAAATTGGCCATTTAGCCCTACCCTCTGCTTTCTATCTTTTAACCAGTTCCTGATCCACAATAGTACACTGCCTCCTATCCCATGACTCTTTAGTTTTGCCAAAAGTCTCTCATGAGGGACCTTATCAAAGGCTTTCTGAAAGTCCAGATACACAATATCAACCGACTCACCTTTGTCCACCTGATTATTCACTCCTTCAAAAAAACATAACAGATTAGTAACTCAAGATCTTCCTTGTCTAAAGCCATGTTGGCTGTCTCTCATTAGTTCATGACTATCTACATGCTGAGTAATTTTATTCTTTATGATGATTTCTATCATTTTTCCCGGTATTGATGTCAGGCTCACCGGTCTGTAGTTTCCCGGATCACCCCTGGAACCCTTTTTAAAAATTGGTGTTATATTGGCAATCCTCCAATCTTCAGGTATTAGAGATGATTTTAATGATAGTTCACAGATTACTAATAGCAGGTCTGCAATCTCATATTTCAGTTCTTTCAATACCTTTGGATGTATACCATCCGGCCCAGGTGATTTGCTACTCTTCAGCTTATCTAATAGTTGTAATACATCTTCTCGATGTATCGATATTTCCTTCAATTCTTCTGCACCTTTAAATACCACTTCAGTCATGGGTAACATCCCTACATCTTCCTCAGTAAAGATTGAAGCAAAGAATTTGTTCAGTCTCTCCGCTATCACCTTGTCGCCTCTTAGTGCTCCTTTTACCCCTTTATCATCTAATGGACCAACTGACTCTCTCACAGGTTTTTTGCTACGAATGTACTTGAAAAGGTCTTTACTTCGCGTTTTTGCTTCTGCAGCAAGCTTCTTCTCAAATTCTCCCTTTGCCTGCCTAATCAATGCCTTGCATTTGACTTGCCAGTGCTTGTGCTCTTTCCAGGTTTCGTCGTTTGGCTCTTTTTTCCATTTCCTGAAAGATGCTTTTTTGGCAACAACAGCCTCTCTGACCTCAACTTTAAACCATGCTGGCAGTTTTTTGGACTTCTTTCCACTTTTCTTAAAGCGTGGAATACAGCTGGTCTGGGCTTACAAGACAGTATTTTTCAACAACAGTCAAGCCTGATGTACGTCTTTAACCTTTGCAACTGCTCCTTTTAGTTTTTTCTTGACTGTTTTCCTCATTTTATCATAGTCTCCCTTTCGAAAGTTAAAAGGTAGTACTGTGGATTTCCTTACTATCCCTCCTCCACTAATTAAATCAAAGGCGATCATGCTATGATCACTATTGCCAAGTGGCCCCAACAACCTTATCTCTTGCACTAGATCTGGTGTTCCACTAAGGATTAGGTCTAATATGGCTTCCCCTCTGGTCGGTTCATGAACCAGCTGCTCCAAGAAGCAGTCATTTATTTCATCTAGGAACTTTATCTCCCTAGCATGTCCTGATGTGACACTGACCCAGTCGATACCGGGGTAGTTGAAATCACCCATTATTATTACTGTGCTGTAACTTTTGTTAGCTTCCTTGATTTCTTTGAGCATTTCATCATCCATTTGGTCATTCTGGCCAGGCGCTCGATAGTACACCCCCACTGCCATTGCCTTCCCCCTTTTACATGGAATTTCAATCCATATAGATTCTACAGCAGATTTTGTTTCCTGCAAAACTTTAATCCTTTCTGACTCAATGCCCTCTCTAACATAGAGAGCAACCCCTCCACCAATTTGATCAGCTCTATCATTACGATATAGTTTGTACCCAGGTATCACAGTGTCCCACTGGTTGTCGTCCTTCCACCATGTCTCTGATATTCCAATCATATCTAACCTTTCATTTAGTGCTATATATTCTAACTCTCCCATCTTATTTTTTAGACTTCTAGCATTTGCATACAAGCATTTTAGAGAATGTATTTTATCCATATTAATTTGTCTGTTAGACATCAGTAATTTGGGATCTTTAAGCTCTGTCTGCTCCATACTTGAGGGCATTTGGCTCTACTTTACTCTTTTGTGGAACCTCTCTGCTTTTGATAGTATCCTTCAAAGATACATTCTTCCGAACCATCTGCTCTTGGGCGACTGTCGGCTTTCCCCTAATATCTAGTTTAAAAGCTGCTCTATCTCCTTTTTAAAGGTTAATGCCAGCAGCCTGGTTCCATCCCGGTTAAGGTGAAGCCCATCCCTTCGGAAGAGCCCCTCCTTTCCCCAGAATGTTCCCCAGTTCCTAACAAATCCAAACCCCTCATCTTTGCACCATTGTCTCATCCACGCATTGAGACTCCGAAGCTCTGTCTGCCTTTTGGGTCCTGCACGTGGAACAGGAAGCATTTCGGAGAATGCTACCCTGGAAGTTCTGGATTTCAACTTCCTACCTAAAAGCCTAAATTTAGCCTCCAGAACCTCCCTACCACATTTTCCTATGTCATTGGTACCAACATGTACCAAGACAGCAGACTCCTCCCCAGCACTATCTAAGACCTTATCTAGGTGGCGCGTGAGGTCCGCTACCTTCGCACCAGGCAGGCATGTTACCAGGCGATCCTCACGTCCACCAGCCACCCAGCTATCTACATGCCTAATGATCGAATCACCAACTATAACGGCTGTCCTAACCCTTCCCTCATGGGCACATGGCCCTGGAGAAACGTCCTCGGTGCGAGAGGGTTTTACATCACCTGGAGGACAGGTCCTAGTTACAGGATCACTTCCTGCCACACCAGGGTGATGCTCTCCTGTCACGTGACCTCTCTCCTCCATGGCAACAGGGATGCTGCCAGACTGGAGGTGGGACTTCAGGACTATATCCCTGTAGGTCTCGTCTATGTACCTCTCTGTCTGTCTTATGCTTTCCAAGTCTGCTACTTTAGCCTCTAGAGAACGGACTCGTTCCCTGAGAGCAAAGAGCTCCTTGCACCTAGTGCACACGTAAGACCTCTCACCAACTGGGAGAAAATCATACATGTGACACTCAATGCAAAAGACTGGAAAGCCCCCATCCCGCTGCTGGACTGCTGTCTGCATCTTAGTTTTAAGTTTGTGTTTAGATCTAAGTTCTTTACTTACTAAGGGTTGCTATGGATATTTATACTAATAAAACTGAACCTAATACGTGTAATATACCTTGTTCACCTGAAGCTTAACTAATCTCAGGTCCTTAGTGTATGACTGATTTGGGTAATGAGCTTAACCTGAGAGCACCTCCTGTCTTTTAATATGTGTAGGTACCTATAAAGCTACGATTATCCCAGGGGTGGGTGGGTGTGGGGAGGGTGGGAGGGAATTAACACTTATTAAAAGAGGGCTGCTACACAGTACCCTGTCTTGTGCTGCTGAGGTAAGCTATATTCTGATTTGGTTTAAATTATAGCTGTAGCACAATGGTTACTTCACTGCCTGTGGAGCTAGAAGTCATGGGTTCAAACCCACAGTGGGGTTATTTTATGGGGCTGCCCAGAGCATTATCTCTTTTTAATGTACATTATTGCTGCCAGCAAAAACACCCTCATCGTACTGTACCCATAAGGTGCCTCAGAGGGCGCTTTATAGGGTGCCCTATAGGTTACCTTATGGTTACCGTCCATTTAAGGTGCATTATACGTTATCCTGTGGAGCAACTTATAGGGTGCCCTATAGGGGACATTTTAGGGTGCCGTGGTGGACAGTGCACTTTATAATGTGCCCTATGGAGTGCCTTATAGAGTGCCTTATGCGGCACCTTCAATTACGGCACGTAAGGACCTGTTTGCTGGCAGCAATTAATAAAATACAACTACAGTGCTACAGGAAAAAATACGTACATTGCAAAGCTGATGCCACAGCCAGCCTTACGTATTAGGCACACTGGGGAGCAAACTCATGACCCCTGTATCAGCAGTCAGTGCCTTGCCCATTGTGCTACACTGCTGCTCCTCCTTGCATGTCAGCACACCTACTTATGCTGTGCATTCCTTAAACTGCACAGTGCTGCCATCACAAACATTGCTGTGACCTTGCGGTAACTCATACGGCACCCTATAAAGCACCCTATCAGCAACATTCTAGGGTGCCTTGGCGGACAGTGCACTTTAAAATGTGCCTTATGGGGGCGCCTTATGTTAACACGCTTTGAGAGTGCGTTTGCTAGTAGTAGTAATTAAAATAAAAAATAAAATGCCCCCTGAAGCAAACTTACCCATAATAGGTAATGCCTCAGCCAGCCTTCTTCATTGGGCACGGTGGGGGATTGAGCCCATGATCCCTACACCATTGGTCAGTGTCTTAACCATTGTGCTTGCACATCAGCAACCTTTGCTTGCACATCAGCGCGCCCCTTATGCCTCCCGCGCAGCTTTCTCATGCGCTAATGTGCGGGGCGCACATTAGCGCATGAATAATCCCGGTTTTGCTTTTTTTCAGCCAGACACGCCCACTCCTTATATGGCACCCGCACACTAGTGGGCCGCGCACATTACCGGGGTTTTAGTAAACATACCCCTAAGTATCTTATCACCGAGTGGCAGCTTGGGAAAGTTTCAGATTTAACTGATTCTTTGGTTAAAGACAATACTGCTCTTCGGGCTAAGACTAAGTCATTGGAGAATGCGGTTCGAGTGTCAAATGTCCGTTTGTTAAACTTTCCCATTGTATCTGTAATGGCGCCTTTAGACTTATTCAAGAAGTATCTCCAAGAAGTTCTCTTGGTTCCTTCGGAATTGATGCCTCCAGTCTCTAAAGTTTATCTTCCCTTCGGGAAAAGAGATGGGAAAGTGTCTGCAGGGCCGCTAGAGATGGATTCTCTTAATGTCTCTGATTTGCTTCGCACTCCCAAAGAAGAGGACATAGCTGTGTCAACTCTGCTAGTTACGTTAGCTCTCTCTTCAGATAGGGAATGGTTGTTAAAATTGTTTTACAAAAAGCGAGCTAGTCTGTTCTATGGGAAAAAAATTCTTCTTTTCCCGGATGTTGCACGGGAAACACAGAAACGGAGGAGAGCCTTCTTATTGTTGAAACCTGGGGTGTTGCGTATTGGTGCTTCTTTTATGTTATGATTTCCTTGCAAATGTTTAATTACTTATAAAGCACAGAAATATGTCTTTTTTCCCCTGAGGATCTTTCTGCTTTTTTAAGTTCGCATTTACCAATTTCTTCTTCTCCTGAAGTATGACTCCATCTATGTTATAGTTATCCTTGGAACACTGTCTTCTCTTATTTTCCTTGGTTGTTTCTAAATTATTAGGAGTTTTTCTCCTTTTATTTTGGTTGACTCCCCCATAAGGAGACTACCTATAATTCTTGCATTTTCTATTCCTAATTATGATTTGTATGTGTGTATATCATAATTGCAAGTATTATTGTTCTGTACAAGCTGTTGCTTGAGTTATTGTTAAAAAATTCATAAATAAATAATTTAAAAAAACACAAGACAAAAGAAAACAAAAAGATAAATGTAAGTAAAATGTCTTTATCATGCAGTGCAATGTGTGCCTTTGAGTCAGTCCTGACTCTGAGTGACCCAGAAGCTCCCTGGGTTTTCTTGGCAGTGTCACCAGAAGTAGATTGCTAGGCCTTTCTTCCAAGGCAGTGGAGGTTTAAGTGACTTGTCCAAGGCCACAAGGAGTGTTAGTGGGAATTGAACCCTGGTTGTTTGGCTATCAAGCCAGTGTTCTAACCACTAGGCTACTTCTCTTTACTATAGTGACCCCAAAGATAAAGTATCAACCCTGCCTACACTACAATCCTTTCTTTAGGCACATCAACAATGGACAAAGTGTAACTAATTGTTCACAAGTCATTTAGACTAGAAGTTCTCCTCCAAGTTCCCTTTCTTTATTCTCCTTCGCCTCCTTGTCCTTCATCAGTCCCAAGTTGGGTACTTTTCTCCATACTCCTGGATAAGAGGCTACACAACACACCTTCGGATATTACCTCTCCGATTAATCTCTACCAGTGTAAACTCACCCTGTGGACACAAACCTCTCACATTGCTTCTAACCACTTGAGGAGGACATCCCCAAGTTGGAGATAAAAATTTTGGAAATATGCCTTCTCTCTTCTGCAGAAGCCCAAGCTAGAAGCAACAGCAAAAATGGTCAAAACCCCACTCTTTACTGTTAGGAGAGGGATGTACCTGGTGAACAGGTCCCTTCCATTCAGTATTGAGTCCATTACAGAGTTCAGAAGGGATGTTCCTGGAAGACAGCACCCTCTTATACCCTTTGATTCTTTTATCTTTTCTCCAACAGAAGGAAAGGTGGTTACTTTCTCCCCTGGTATCTCCAGGTCCTCTGTTCATTCCTCTTCTCTGGAACAGACCTTTTTAACACTGTGCTTTCCTTTCTACTTGGATCGCTTCCCACCTTATTCAAATCAAGCCAGCTTGGGGTGACTGTGCTCCGCAGCTTGTAGCCAAACAGGTTAGAAACAGAATGCAGCATCCTGTGTGCTGGGCCTCTTCTCACTCCTCTCTCTTGCATTGCTTTGGGGAAGAAGACCCTGAGCAGTGGCTTGTGTCTTACTTCTCTCCAAAATGCGAATGTGATGCCTCTTGTCCAATGACTGACAGTGATGCACTTCCCCGTACCTCATTCTACACTGGGACTTTTCCTTAGCAACATGAATGCCAACATATTCCTTCTTTTGTAACATTGCTGAGGTCTATGCTACATATATGTATTCAGGGCTGGCCCAAGGGTATGTGACGCCTTGGCAAACCTTATAACCATCTGACCTTCCACCCCCCCCCTCATAATCTAGCCTTTTCTTCCCTACCACCCCCCATTCAGCATCTCCCCTTCCCTGGTTTATCCCCTCCTCCTCCTACTGTATAGCCAACAACTCCCCTTCTCTTTTCCTTCCCAGGTGTCTAGCATCTCACCTCCTTTCCCCTCCTCCAGTAGCCTAGCATTTCCCCTTCCCTACCCCTACCCCAGGTTGGACTGGTCCTGTTGCCTGCCTATTGGCACTAGACTCCTATTGGTTACCATACTACTCCCCTAGGTGTATCCTTGTCCTCCACTATTGTGCTGTCTGTCTTGACTAGATTGTAAGCTCCAATGAGCAGGAACCATTTCTTACTTGTGTCTTTATAGCACTGTGTACGCCTTGTAGTGCTATACAAATGATAAATAGTAATAGTCGTCAGTAATAAGGTTAAAAAGCAGGGGATTTCTTTTCTTTTTTTTTTTTGTCTTTCAATCTTACAACTGATACTTTCTGAACAATAAAACATCAGACAAAAAAAGGAAATGGAAACAATCTAAAAAAACCATATAAAGAGTATAGAACACAAAAAGCTTCTAGCTACTGTGGTGAGGAAAGCACCACTACGCACAGATATGCACAGGGAAATAGAACCTCTACCTTTAATTCTGAATGTGTCAGAGGTTTCCCTAGCAACCAAGAGTCTATGACTCACAAGTTAGTCATTCCTAAGCCCCGCCCACAGCAGCACGTCAGAGGGAAGCCAGACCCTGCTCACATGTGCTGGGAGCAAGGTGTGGCACAGGAAGAGGAACAGTTGAAAAACCTGAGTTTTAGAAACTCAAAGGGGGACGGAGCGAGGGGAGCAAACAGAGCCAAGGAAGCCAGGGAGAGACTTGGACAAGAGAGACACGGAGGACAAGGTCTCAGGCATGGTCTCAGTGAAGGAGCAAGTGAGAGAGTGCTGACAAGGAATAAAAGAAAGTGTGAAGGAAACACTGGAAGCAGAAGTGTGAGAACGGATGAGAGATTGCTAAAAACAGCTGAGAGAACAAGGAATGAAACGCTGTTGCAATCAGACGGAGTTGCTACAAACAGAAGACAGCATGGCTGGCTCACAAGAGAGAGAGAGATACTAAACCCCTCTGGCTCCAGGCAAGTGTGTCTTCCTCCATTCATAGCTAATAAAAGCTTAGAAGAATTAGCTTTAGATTTACAAGCTGATTCTAATCATAAGCAGTGTCCCAGGATAAAGGGGAACCGTTTAGCTAAGTATCCAGTAGCCCAGGTAGCTGAAGAGCTGCTGCAGAAACAAGCCATACTTAAAAGGTTAAGTGACTTGATAGAGAAAGAGAATAGCCAGCTCTCATCCCAGCTGCCATTGAATGTATGTGATACAGAGAGTATTGAAGATATGGAAATTGCTGATGATGAATGCAGCTCTATTGAAATGCAATGT
This sequence comes from Ichthyophis bannanicus, assembly GCA_033557465.1. Lineage (NCBI taxonomy): Eukaryota > Metazoa > Chordata > Amphibia > Gymnophiona > Ichthyophiidae > Ichthyophis > Ichthyophis bannanicus. The sequence continues at coordinate 1,746,977,411 of CM066031.1, read as the reverse complement.
GCTGTATGCCAAGCTTCTGACAGGGAAGAATGTTAAAACAGAAAGCCATTGAATGAATGCCTGTTTAGAGAGAGAGAGAAGCCTGATTTCTGAAGACGTCACAAGTAGGTGATAAAGCTGCTGAGTGCTAAGCTCAACTTATAAAGTTAGAAGCTGCTATTAAATGCTCAAGGAACATTTGAAGAATTGTTTGATACAAGAGTTTGGTTCCTATGAAGAGAGCAACCTTTAAAGAAGATAAAAGTTTTGGAAAGAAGTTGTAATTGTGAACAAAGCAAAGTTCTGCTTATTTTTCTTTTGAATTTGTGGCTGTGAAGCAAAAGCCTGTATTTTGGTTTTTCCATTTCCCATCCTGCGTGTAAAGGATTCCCTGAATACGATTAATAAATTTCTCTGTCTATTGCCTAAATCACTGGTTCACAACTCCTTACTTTAAAATGGGACTATAATTCCCAGCAGCCCTCCTGGCAGCCATCTTGGGAAACTTGTTTTAAAGAAAAAGGCGACCTCACCTGGTGTTGGTTATCAACCTGGCCAGCTGGGGGCGACAGAGTGGCATAGTTGTTCGGATGTGGATTGGAACACACCACAGAGGGGCACCGTTCTAGTAGATTGCGAGTGGAAGAAGGCTGTGCACCAGAAGAACGAGGGCTCAACGGGTTCCAGAATTCAACAGGCGGACGCCGGAGGAAGTTTCCAGCTGCTGAGACAGGGGTCCAGACTTCTGCAAAACCGGAGAGTCCGAAGACCTGCCAAGGTCCTACACTGTTGCTGAGTGAGACGCACCACTAGTACCAGGTACTTGGTATTTAACTGGGGAAGTTAAAGGATACCGGTACTGGGTGGGGGCGGTAGTAGCAGCAGGTATAGGGAAGGACATACCTAGTGTTGGGGGTACCGCACTTGGGTGTTCTGTTTTGTCATTTTTACAGGAGAAGCAACGACAATGGAGACGCAAGACATCCTCGCATGGGCTGCGGCGGAACTCAAAAGGCAGAGATAGTTGTCCTTAGAGCTCCAGGAGCAAGCGGCACGGCAGATGCAGGCCCAGCAAAAACCGCTGGTGGAACTTATGGAGGCCTGGGTGAAGGAGTGTAAGAAGCCACCAGAGCCGGATCCAGTTCCCACAGGTTTCTTACCGGGACTAGCTTACACCTTTGGACTCGGGTCCAAAGAGACCCTTAGTTTTGGGCCACTAAAAGATGGGGAAAGTGTGGATGCATATTTAGATGCGTTTGAGAAAGTGGCACAAATGGCCAGGTGGCCACCTGAACAGTGGGCGGTAAGGTTGGCTGTCTCACTTACCGGTGAGGCATTGGCAGCCTACCAGACCGTTCCTGCTGGGTTGGCTAATGACTATTTGGAGGTCAAAAAGGCTATAAAGGATAGGCTTGGCCTAACTCCGATGGTCTATAGACGACAGCTACGAAATGCTAAAATGCGCGTGGAAGAGACACCACGAGCGCTTTACCATCGATTAAAAACGCTGGTCGTTAAATGGCTAGAACCAGAACATAAGTCAGTGGCTACACTGATTGATGAGCTCGTTCTGGAACAATATTGTGCAGCAGTACCAGAAAAGATACAAAGTTTCTTAATGCTACAAGGCTGTAAAAATACCCAAGATGCTATTTCATTGACGGAGCGATTCCTAGAGGCTGAATTGTTAACAAAGGATAGGTCTGCAGCTTGTACTAAACTCTCTATAGCTAGGTTGAATGATGGCAGCAAGGATGTAAAGAATGTTTATGTTCCCTCCAACAGAAGGATGCCTGGGAAGCGTGCATGTTACCGTTGTGGGAGTGAACAACATTTGATGCGTGAATGCCAGACGAAAACAGCTTTAGTGTTGAGTGACCCTAGTAAGGAAGGGGAAGGGTTTTTACTAGAAGTGATAGTACAGGGCATACCAGTCAAAGCACTGCTTGATTCCGGATCGGATCAATCAATGCTTTCTAAACGATTATGGAGGAGGTTAACAGCCCCAGGATCAAAAACCCCTCAGATACCCATGGGCCACGTAAACATACGGTGCGTTCACGGAACGGCGTGTACATATCCAGTTTACTGCGTCCGCATAGATGGTATGGGCATAGAGAGGGAGGTCCCGGTCGCTGTTGTTCCCAGATTACCCCAGGAGGTAGTCCTTGGGAGGGACTGGCCCCAGTTTCAGCGGGGTGTACAACAAGGGTTGGGTGAGAAGAAAGGCTTAGTCTCTACGCGAGCCCAGTCCCAAGCCCAACAGGCCCAAAGGGAAGAGTCCCTAGATGGGGAGGCAAGGGTGCTATCCTCTCAGGAAGCTGTAAAGACAGCACCTGTAAGTAAAACAAGCAAGCCCAAGCCAGATGACACAACGGCAATATTAAGGCCTTTGTTTGGGAAAGGTGGAAAAGGGAGGCCACACTTGCCTAAGGAGGAGTCTCTTAAGAAACCGGTCTTTGTCTTACGCTTCTGTCGGATGAGTCCGGAAGCCCGAGCCCCAAGGAAGACCACTCCCCAAGCAGCCGGCTTCGACCTATACAGTGCTGAAAAGGTTCTGGTCCCAAAGCATGGGAAGGCACTAGTGAACACAGCGCTACAGATGGAGATCCCCATAGGCTGCTATGGGAGAATTGCGCCTCGATCAGGCTTAGCTGTAAAGCACTTCTTGGACGTAGGTGCGGGTGTGGTGGACCCCGATTACAGAGGAGCCATTAAAGTATTGTTATTTAACTTTGGATCCGAAGATTTCCAAGTGCATGTGGGCGACCGAATTGCTCAAATTATTTGTGAGCGAGTGGGGTTCCCTCCTGTGGAAGAGGTGGCCATGGTGTCCGATACGCCGCGAGGGACGCAAGGTTTCGGGTCCTCGGGGTATTCAGACAAGCATGGGTTGACCGCATTGCTGGAAGAAAGGATGGAGGATGACCTCGAACCCCAGCTGAGTGACTGTAGGAAGGAACCTGAACTCAGGATAGCGGATGGTCTCTCGTGGTCTCAGAGACAGGAATTGGAGTGTCTGGTGAAGAGCTTTACAGATGTCCTGACACCACTGCCGGGAGAAACCGAACTTGTTGCTCACGAGATCCTGACACCGGCAGGAGAAGTAATTCGGCAACGTCCATACAGGCTGCCCGAGGCCAAGAAGCAGGAGGTGATGGGCCAGGTCAAGGAGATGCTAGACCTCGGTATCATAGAAGAATCTAGGAGTCCCTGGAACAGCCCTGTCGTGCTGGTGCCAAAACCCGATGGATCACTCAGATTCTGCATTGATTTTCGCAAAGTCAATGCAATCTCCAAATTTGATACCTATCCCATGCCTCGTATAGAGGAGCTCCTTGACCGGTTGGGGCAGGCCAGATATCTAACAACTTTAGATATGACGAAAGGATACTGGCAGATTTCCCTAACCAGGGAATCTCGCCCTAAGACTGCTTTCAGTACGCCACAGGGGTTGTTTCAATTCCGAAGGATGCCATTCGGGCTTCACGGAGCGGCAGCCACCTGTCAACGGCTCATTGATATAGTGCTCAGGCCGCATCAGAAATATGCCACGGCCTATATGGATGATGTTGTGATCCACAGCACCCGATGGGATCAGCACATGGTCCACTTAAGAGCGGTCCTACAAGCAATGAGGAAAGCTGGGTTGACGCTGAACCCAGCAAAATGCATGTTCGGGGCCCAAGAAGTAAAATACTTGGGACACTTGGTGGGACATGGCATGGTGAAACCCCTGCTAAGCAAGATTGAAAGTGTCCAATCTTTTCCGCGCCCTACCAATAAGAAACAACTCCGAAGTTTCCTGGGATTGGTAGGTTATTACCGCAGGTTTATGGCACAGTTTGCCGAGAAGAGTGCGTCCTTATCGGACATGTTGAGAAAGAACATGCCTAATCAGTTACGCTGGACCGAAGAGGCAGATAAGGCGTTTGGGCGGCTGAAAGAAGAACTGTGCGCCGCGCCGGTATTAAGGGGGGTGGAGTTCGGTCTGCCATTCATCCTACAGACTGATGCCTCGGAAACAGGTCTGGGAGCGGTGCTCTCCCAGAAGCATGAAGGGCTGGAGCATCCAGTGATGTTTCTCAGTCGGAAGTTGTCACCCGCTGAGAAGAACTACTCGACAATTGAAAGAGAATGCCTAGCGGTGAAGTGGGCAGTGGAGTCCCTAAAGTTTTATCTGGCCGGTAGAAAATTCCTGCTCATGACTGACCATGCCCCATTAAAATGGTTGGGTCAGATGAAAGATCACAACGCCCGGTTGACCCGATGGTATATGGCGCTTCAGGCGTTTGACTTTCAGGTGGTCCATCGAGCAGGGAAACTTCACCAAAACGCTGATGCGTTGTCTAGAGGCCCTACCAGAGATGAAGACAAAGGACATGATCGGAGAATTACATGCTGTGATTTTAGCGTAACCCCAGCCCGTAATATCTTAAGAAGGGGAATATGTGGTGAGGAAAGCACCACTACGCACAGATATGCACAGGGAAATAGAACCTCTACCTTTAATTCTGAATGTGTCAGAGGTTTCCCTAGCAACCAAGAGTCTATGACTCACAAGTTAGTCATTCCTAAGCCCCGCCCACAGCAGCACGTCAGAGGGAAGCCAGACCCTGCTCACATGTGCTGGGAGCAAGGTGTGGCACAGGAAGAGGAACAGTTGAAAAACCTGAGTTTTAGAAACTCAAAGGGGGACGGAGCGAGGGGAGCAAACAGAGCCAAGGAAGCCAGGGAGAGACTTGGACAAGAGAGACACGGAGGACAAGGTCTCAGGCATGGTCTCAGTGAAGGAGCAAGTGAGAGAGTGCTGACAAGGAATGAAAGAAAGTGTGAAGGAAACACTGGAAGCAGAAGTGTGAGAACGGATGAGAGATTGCTAAAAACAGCTGAGAGAACAAGGAATGAAACGCTGTTGCAATCAGACGGAGTTGCTACAAACAGAAGACAGCATGGCTGGCTCACAAGAGAGAGAGAGATACTAAACCCCTCTGGCTCCAGGCAAGTGTGTCTTCCTCCATTCATAGCTAATAAAAGCTTAGAAGAATTAGCTTTAGATTTACAAGCTGATTCTAATCATAAGCAGTGTCCCAGGATAAAGGGGAACCGTTTAGCTAAGTATCCAGTAGCCCAGGTAGCTGAAGAGCTGCTGCAGAAACAAGCCATACTTAAAAGGTTAAGTGACTTGATAGAGAAAGAGAATAGCCAGCTCTCATCCCAGCTGCCATTGAATGTATGTGATACAGAGAGTATTGAAGATATGGAAATTGCTGATGATGAATGCAGCTCTATTGAAATGCAATGTGCTGTATGCCAAGCTTCTGACAGGGAAGAATGTTAAAACAGAAAGCCATTGAATGAATGCCTGTTTAGAGAGAGAGAAGCCTGATTTCTGAAGACGTCACAAGTAGGTGATAAAGCTGCTGAGTGCTAAGCTCAACTTATAAAGTTAGAAGCTGCTATTAAATGCTCAAGGAACATTTGAAGAATTGTTTGATACAAGAGTTTGGTTCCTATGAAGAGAGCAACCTTTAAAGAAGATAAAAGTTTTGGAAAGAAGTTGTAATTGTGAACAAAGCAAAGTTCTGCTTATTTTTCTTTTGAATTTGTGGCTGTGAAGCAAAAGCCTGTATTTTGGTTTTTCCATTTCCCATCCTGCGTGTAAAGGATTCCCTGAATACGATTAATAAATTTCTCTGTCTATTGCCTAAATCACTGGTTCACAACTCCTTACTTTAAAATGGGACTATAATTCCCAGCAGCCCTCCTGGCAGCCATCTTGGGAAACTTGTTTTAAAGAAAAAGGCGACCTCACCTGGTGTTGGTTATCAACCTGGCCAGCTGGGGGCGACACTACATACAGGTTTTATATTGCCCTTATTTAAATATTGCCCTGAGAAATTATAAGTTAAATGCAAAACCAAGGACACAAGTAGCAATAGAGTCTTTTGTACTCTGAAGAAATGTTTAGGGGACTACTTTTCTTTGCCCTTTGCTTCCACTGCCTACTGTGTGGTGCTGTGCCCCAAGGCTGCGACCCAGGCAAGAAAGATGATTTATCTGCTCTGCTGGACCTCACATAGCCATGTGCCAGCTGCATTCTCTGGAGTGCGTCGGCAGCATGCAATGATTAAATTTGAGCTGTGAAGGTGCAAGAGAGGAGAGTCAGGGCACCGCAAGGTGAAGTTAAGTTGTCTTTCTTAGCTCTCCGGCATTTTAGGGCTATCAGGCCCTTTTTAGTCGGCCCAAATGACTGCAATGCTTCATACAGTAGTTTCTCACTTAGACTACTGAAAAATAGTTTATGCAGGGTTACCACAGTACCAGCTCAAGTGCCTAAATCAGTCCAAAACACAGCTATACACATTCTTGCCCACCCTCGTAAATTTGAGCACATTATCTCCCTGCTAATCCATTGTCACTGGCTCCCAATAAAATCCCGTATTCAGTTCAAAGTTCTGACCCCGACATATAAAGCCTGACACAGCATCTGACTATATCTCCTCATTAATCACCCTATATGCCCCTGCTCACACTCTTCATTCTTTACACAGTTTCAGACTATGTATCCCTCCACCATCCTAGAGTCAAATATGAATCTACTGCGTTCTTTATTGTAGCTCCTTCCCCCTGAAACAGTCTGCCCACCTTCCTTCCCATAGAGCCCAGTTTCAAATGTTTTAAGAAGGCGCTCAAATCACACCTGTTTGAATCTGCTTTTTGACTTCCCTCTGACAGTCCCCTTTCATTCTTGAGGTGTCACCGAACCACTACCTGATGGAACCTAACTCTCCCTTCCCCCCTTCTTTCCTCCTAACCTAGATTTTCCCCTCCCTCTAAACCATCTTTCCCTTTTTTTCCCTCTCTCCTATCTTTCCCATGTTTCTAATTTTAGGGTTCTTTTCAATGTAAACCGCATTGATGGTATATCAAATAAAGGCAACCATAACCATAACGAAGTTAGAGAGGTCAGAGCAGATGCAACTAGGGAGGGGGCTGCACCACCGGTTAGGAGCTGGGCTGACTGGGAGAAGAGACTTCCTGCGGAGAGGTATCTGGTCCGAGTTGCAGCAGTTGGGCTGGCTGCCTCGTCTGGAACAGTAATCAGGAAGGATTATGGCTGCTGCAGACTGTACTGTATGTAATCATTCCTCCCCTGGGCTTCTGACGCCCCCTCTACTGCTGCACCATGGAGCCAGTGCCTGCGAGTTCCACCCCTAAAACTGTGCCAGCCTAGGTGGGTGCCTAGTTTGCCTTGTCCTATGGACGGCCCCCTATATATATATCTGTCTGCCTATAGAGAACAGCTGCACAGCATGGAGGACTAGCCTAGTGGGTAGTGCACTAGCTTGTTAATCAAGCAAACAGGATTTGAATCCCACTGGCATCCTTGGGCATGTTACTCTCTGTTATCTTGGAAGAAAGGCCTGGTAATCTACTTCCAGTCACACTGCTAACAAAAACCCAGCAGCTGCTGAGTTGGCACTGATTTGAAGGCACACGTTGCATTGTATATACATAGGCATCTAGTTAGTGCCACCTTCTTGCTGACTGTGAAGTCCTGTTCTTTTCAGACATTCTGGCTTAGACATTCCAGATTGCATTTGGACGGATCTTCTAAAATTCCCCTCCACATTACTCTGTAACTATGACAGTCATTTGTTCCAGCTGGAAGATTTTACAAACATGTAATTGTGTAAGTTTCTAAGCAGTCCTTTCTCAAACCATGACGCCAAATTAGAATAAACTTGACAGCATAGTAAATGTCAGTGATGCGTTATAACACTTACAGATCAGCAAAACCTATGCATCTAAATGCAATTAAAAATTGTCCTGAATTCCCACAAAGTTGTTTGGAGGTTTGGAATAAATGTAGTGGTTGTTTTTAGATAGGCAGACTACTTCCATTATAAAATGAAATCACATTATAATTTAGCATAACCAGAGATGAGGTAAGAGAACAATGTGTATACCATATAAAGGCCAGAAAATGAAGGTGAAGTAACTCCATAATTTACCTTTCAATGTATCTTGTTGCTGTGCTTATTTTAAATAATTTGCATGTTTTTGCAAAGACAGACTTCTCCCACTGAAATGACACATAAAATGATCACCCTTTAGTATAAGGTTGGGTCAATAAATTTGCACCGTCAGCCTTTTACTTTAAAAGCTGCAATTTAATACTAGAGGCCAAGAACCATTGCACTCAGTGGCCTATGGTAGTCTCAGTCTAGCTATTTGGACTAATGACCCAACCAATTCAGAAGTGGCACTCCCCCCCCCCCCCCCAACCCAATAACACACACACACACTTAAGGGTATGTTTACTAAACCGTCTTAATGTGCACCCGGCGATAAGTGTGCAGGCTTCCATATAAGGAGTGGGCGTTTCAGTGTAAAGTAGCAAAACGGGATTAGCGCGCGATAACGTGCCCTGCTGCGCATATTATCGTGCAAAGCGCTGCTAAACACGTTACCGCGCGGTAATCTTATGTAGGCGCACAGACATCCAACATAGAAACAGAAGTGTAGCACAATGGTTAATACACTGACTGATGATACAGGGGTCATGAGTTTGATCCCCCAGTGTGCCTAATGCATAAGGCTGACTGAGGCATCAGCTTTGATATGTAAGTATTGTTTCCTGAGGCGTTATATGTGTATTTTAATTATTGCTGCCAGCAAACACACCCTCACGTGCCGTAACCTAAGGTGCCGCAGAAGGCACCCTATAAGGCACTCAATAGGGCACATTATAAAGTGCACTGTCCGCCACGGCACCCTATAATGTCCCCTATAGGGCACCCTATAAGGCACTCCATAGGACACCTTATAAGGCACCTTATACAGACTGTAACCATAAGGTGCCTCAGAAGGCGCTTTATAGGGTGCCCTATAAGGCGCCTTCTGAGGCACCTTATGGTTACAGTACCCTGAGGGTGTTTTGCTGGCAGCACTAATGTACATTAAAAAGAAGACAATGCTTTGGACAGCCCCATCAAATAACCCCATGGTGGGTTTGAACCCATGACCTCTGGCTCCACAAGCAGTGAAGTAACCAGTGGGCTACAGCTCCATAGCTGCTAGCAAACCCCTGGCTGGCTGCAGAAGGACTGCACGTCACCACACAAACAGTCTGCTGTGGTCACCAGGATAGGGTTACCCCACCCATACCCATGATGCACTGCACATGCAAATCAGCAGTCTACAGATGATCACAAGATGGGGTATGCACCCCCACAGCACCTCGGCCTGGTAGGGGGAACTGACCGTGTGTGGTACTGGCACAGAGTAGCTACACACCATCACATTGTACAGGTACTGCACTCACCCTGAGGGTGAGGTGGGGTGCCCAGCAGCAGGTCCACAGCAGAGATAGGCCATGCTGCAGGTCCCCAGCAGTGCTAATGTGTGAGATAGGTAATTTCTGTAGACACACGTTGGATATATCTGTATTGTTCAGTCAGGTTTAGCCCTTATGGACCCATAGGAGGATTATATACCACCACCACCCTCCTCCAGGGCTGTCCCTCATGAATATGCATGTGATACATCTGCATACCATGGGGGTGGCACATAGAAATGCAGTACAGGCATCTTTATTAGAGGCAGCATGGAACCTGAATGGTGTTTGGCCTTCCAGGACTGCATTTGGGAGACTCTGCTGTAGGTAATGTGCCTGTTTATGGTGTCTGTGCTCTGTAGGGTAAAATATAGGTGTTTTGGGCATGTTTACGTCATCTGCAATAAAGGTTCTGTCTGTATTAGCACGTTATAATAGTGAGTAAAATATGGGGACTGGGTTGGCAGGCACCATAGCTGGGACTTGAACCTGTGACCTTCTGCCTCCAAACACACTGGTTGTGTGCACTGCACCACTGTGTTGCTGCAGAGACAGTACATTCCCTGGTGATACCATGACTGTTTGTCCGGCAGGGCCTGTCTGTTGCAGTGCATGGCACCCACCTACACAGGGCTAGGCCATGGTCTGCTCTGGGTAGCTGCCACTGCCCCCTCTACCACCAGTACCCCTCTGCCACCATGCTGACATGCCCTTCTGCTGGTGGTGCTGGTGGTGTGCAGTCTCAAGCCATCTAGTGTGCAGGTAGGCGGCTGCCTATGGTGCGTGTTCTGGGATAGGGGTGCCTGCATAGATGTCCACGCTTCCCCCCAACACCGCATGCCAATGTTCTGTGCCCTTGGAGGTACCTGCTGGGTACTATCCCCTGTGACACTGTGATAAACACACTCATGCCCATGTTGGGCCCTCATCAGTTGCTATCCGGCTGCTGTACAGTTTCAGCATTCCTAAGTGCCACCTAGGCATCTGCCTAGTCCGCACTGTGCCCCAGCTGCACCACAGCATGTGCCGCCTGCAGCCCTCTGTATCCCCTTTCCCAGCATCTGTCCAGATGCCCATTCCGACATGCCCTCCCTGCTGTTGTGTAACATTTGCATGCCATAGGAAACCTGTCCAATGGAGAGGGAAACCCTGATCAGTGCTATTTCACTGTGGGATCATTCACCTTGTATGGGGACGGAGCGTAGACCCTTCCAAAATTCATATCTTTTTTTTGGAGCTTTTTGGGAGTGTTTTTTGATGTTTCCCATTACTATCACTATTGCCCAGCTTGGTTATGTTTTTTGTATATTTTGTTGGGGTCCTTTTCAATGTTTATTTGTACTTTTGTTCCGTGCACATGTATCACACTTATCACTTTTTGTAGGTTTCCCTGGTTTTGCTGTACATTGCTGACAGAAATGGTTTCTTTTCCCTTTAAATCAGCTCTAACGCGTGGTTTTCACTGGCGTTAGTTTTGGCCTCGGATTTCACATCGTTAGTGTGCGGGGACCCTCTACCCTCCCACTCTCTATCCATTGACCCCTTCTCTCTGCCCCTGGGGAGCCTTCCTCCGCCTTCCGGGAGCCTTTCCCCACCTTCAGCGCTTGTTTGCGCCGCTGCGCGCGTTAGCACGCGCTAAGGCACCTTTGTGCCCCGTAAAGCGCCATTATCATGCGCTAAGGTACCTTAGCGCACGATAATTGCACAGCGCACACGTTAAGAAGTTTTAGTAAACATACCCCTTAGTTTTCTCATGCTTTAATTCTGCCCTATCGTAGGTACTAAATTTTACCTATATGTACATGTCATAAGAGGCCCTTTAATAAAGGAAAGAAAGCTCTGGAACAGATGGGTAGATATGCATTAGACTTCAGAAGTATAAGGGCAATTTTCAAACTGCCCAAATTGGTGCAAAGCCTGTACAGACATGTAAATGGATAAACCTAGGTCAGTTGTTTACTCCTTCAAATCGTAGAAGACAGGAATAACATGTAATGAAGCTACAATGTAACCCATTTAAGACAAATCAGAGAATTCATTACTGGAGGATGTAGTAAAAACTATTAGTGCAACCGGGTTTAAAAGAGGTTTGGACGGGTTCCTAAAGGAAAGGCCCATAAAACCATTATTAAAGTGGATTTGGGAAATCCACTGCAGCATGGAATCTTTGTACCTTTTGGGAATCCGCCAGGTACTTATGACCCAGTATGGCATATATTATTGTTCTTATGTTTTTACCTGTGACCTTTACACTATTTTTTTCTTTTTTAATATCTATTTTCAAACATGAATAAAGATAGTGACATAGAGGCACATTTCACAAAGGGATATCCAAGTGCAATCTGGGACATCAAAGCCAGAACATCTGAAAAAAAAATCAGGCAATATGAACATGTATAAAACATCTATATAGACACCCCCGAGATAGCATTTCAGAACCAAGGCATCTAATAGCATAATGGTTAGAGTATTGGCTTAAGAGCAGAGCAATCAGGGTTCAATCCTTTGTGATCTAAGGCTAGTCACATAATTCTCCATCTTCTCTACATACCCTGGATGCTTTAAAATGAAAACAAGCACTTTCCTGATGCCTGTTCATTCCTGGTGCAGGTATAAACATAGATATGCCTGCAAACACCTCAAATGTTTCTGAGATGGAACAGGGATGTAAGTACATTGCCACACCCCTGTGCCTACTTGGACATTCCTGCACTGGAGACATCTGTGAACATCATAAGAACATAAGATATGCCCTACTGGGTCAGACCAAGGTCCATCAAGCCCAGTATCCTGTTTCCAACCAGGGCCGGCCCGTCCATTGAGCAAGAATGTTTTTTGCACAGGGGGCCCCGCGCAAAAAACATTCTACATCAGCCCAACTAGATTTAAAAAACACAATCCGGCTGCTGCTGCCACTGACGACGTGGCAGCGGCAAAATCAAGCGTCTCGTGGGCCCCCCCCCCCCCTGCCTCAGCATCAGCTGTTACAGCCGAGAAGGGAGAGCTTCTCTCTCGCGGCTCTGTTAATCCCGGCGGGATTAAAAGAGCCGCGAGAAAAGGAAACTCCCTTCACAACTCTGAAAAGCCCACGCTTTGAGAGCTGATGCTGCAGGGAGGACTCTGCCGGGCAGGGGGGGGCCCCACAAGATGCTCAATTTTGCCGCTGCCATGGCGGTAGCGGCAGCAGCAGCCGGATTGTGTTTTTTTTTTAATCTAGCTGGGCTGATGGGGGGGAGGTGGGTTAGGACTGGTAATGGGCTATGGGGGGCTAATTTATTTATTTATTTAGCTGTATTTATATACCGCTTTTCACCGGGTCAAAGCGGTGCTACATAGGGGGGGGAATTAAGTACAAGGGGGGGCCATCACCAGGGGGCAACATTGATGATTCTGACATAGGACGGACTTTGGACATAGTACAGACATTGGACATAGACAAAGGCTTTGAGTTAGAAGTTCATTGTGGGTGAACTCGGGGGTTTGTGGCTTTTTCGGTGGGGGTCGAGTTGAAGTATTCCTGGAAAAGGATGGTTTTTAGCTGTTTTCTGAAAGATAGCAAGTTGGTATTGTTTCTGAGGTAGGTCGGTAGGGAGTTCCATAAAGATGGAGCATAGAGTTCAAAGGCTCGTCTGCAGGTCCGTTGTGAGCATTTGGTTCTTTTGTGAGGGACGGTGAGGGAAATACTGGAGGCTTGTCTAGTCGATTTGCCGTGGGCTGGGCGAGCCAGTAGGGTGCGAAGGTGGTTGTCCTGTGTTTGATGGATAGCTTTGTGGGTGAGTAGGATGGCTTTGTATTTTGTCCGTGCTTCGAGGGGGAGAATGTGTAGTTCCTTCAGAATTGGGGTGATGTGGTCGGTTTTCTTTGCGCTCTGAATGATTCTCGCAGTGGTGTTTAATGCAGTTCGGAGGGGGTTGATGTGTGGCTGGAAGTCCATGGTAGATTATGTTGCAGTAGTCCAGATGTGGGAGTGTCATGGCTTGCATCACTGTTCGGAAGTCTTGATGTTCCAGGAGGGGTTTGAGACGTTGTTCTGTTCTTGCCTTGTGAAATATAGTTCCGGAGGTTTTAGTGATCTGTTGCTTTAAGGTGAGGGCTTGGTCAATAATAATGCCCAGGTATCTTACCTGTGGTTGAATTTGGATGCTCGTAGTTCCTATGTTGAGGTGTGAAGGTGGCGTGAAGTCTGGGTCCTTTGTCACTATGAGGGCTTCGGTTTTCTTTATGTTGATGGTGAGGTTGTTTGTTTGTAACCAGTCAGACACTGCTGTAAAGCACGCTGACAGGTGGGTGTTTGTTGGGTTTGTGGTTGTAATGGGGGCATAGAGCATGATATCGTCAGCGTAGATGTGGAAGCTGACGTTGTGGGTGCGTATGACTGTGCAGAGTGGTTGGAGGTAGATATTGAAGAGCATGGCTGACAGAGTGGATCCTTGGGGTACCCCCTGATGTTGCTGGAATGGGGGGGGAGGTTGAGGCGCTGGTGCGGATTAGCTGTTGTCTGTTAGTTAGGTAGGATTGAAACCACTTCAGTACGGTGTCCTTGATCCCGATAGTCTGCAGTCTGTGTATGAGGATGTTGTGGGAGATGGTGTCAAAGGCTGCGGATATATCGAGGAAGATCATGGCGTAACCGGAGTGTCTTCCTTGAGTTCCTGTGAGGAAGGTGTTCATCAGCGTGGTCATGAGGGTCTCAACACCGTGTAGCGGGCGGAAGCCGTGTTGTTGAGGGTCCAGTATGTTGTTAACATCAAGGTGTTCCTGAAGCTGTTGCTGGACGATCTTCTGGATTATTTTGGCTGTGAAAGGCAGACTTGCTATGGGTCTATAGGATGCAGGGTCTAGAGGGTCCAGGTTATGCTTTTTCAGGGAAGGTCGGATGATCGTGGTTTTGAGGGCGTCTGGCATGTGTCCTCTGGAGAAGGATTCGTTGACGATGCGGGTTAATGGTGTGCTCAGTTCGATTTTTGATTTCTTTATCCAGTCAGTGGGGCATGGGTCCAGCGGGGAAGTGGTGGTGTGAAGGCAGGAGATGGTGGTTGAAATTTTTTCTGTTGATGTTTCCTTGAAGGTGATCCAGTCGCTGTGCAAGTTGGGGTGGAGGTTCTCTGTAGTTGACTGCGAGGTTAGCTGCGGGTTTTGTGGTCGCTGTAGCTGTTTGTATTGTCGGGCCAGTAGATCTGGTGAGAGCTGTGGTAGTTGGTCGGAGTTGTGCGGTGATTTTGTCAGTTTTTTGATTGTCTGGAAGAGTTCTCGAGGTTTGTTTATGGAGGCGTTGATGATTTTCATGTGGTAGATTTTCTTTGCTTTGTCAGTCTCATAGTGGTATGCATTGAGTTCATATAGGTATGTTGTTTTGTCATTTTCGTCGTGGGTTTTTCTCCATTTTCTTTCAGTTCTCCTGAGTTTTGTTTTTAGCTTTCAGAGACTGGGAGTATACCATCTAGCCCTTGTGGGAGGGGGTCTGGTGGTGGTTATGTTTGTTGGAGCTTCAGACGCTGTGGAGATTGTAGTATTCCAGTTGTCTATGAGGTCATCGATGTCATCGGAGCTTGTTTGTAATTTGGGTAGAATTTGTTCTAAGAAGTCTTCTTTGTTAAATGGTTTAAATCGTCTTATGTGGTGAGTATCATCCTTGGTGGTCTTATGTTGGTAAGTGTAGGATAAGGTGATGAGGTGGTGGTCAGACCAAGGTACTGGCGAAATCCGTGGGTCCTTTGCCGTGGCGGTGGGTGAGTTGTTGAGGAAGACGAGGTCCAGTGTGTTGCCTTTTTCATGGGTGGGTTTCTGTATGATCTGCACAAGATCCATTGCAGTCATGGCGGTGTGGAATGTAGTTGTTTGATCTTCCTGAAGTGATGGGAGGTTGAAGTCTCCTAGGATGATTTGTTCCTTAGTCGAGCTCGTGCTTTCCGATATGTGTTGTAGTAATTTTGGTAGGTCGGTAGGCTAAGACTGGAAGTGGGCTGATGGGGGGGTTTAGGACTGGTAATGGGCTGTGGGGGGGTTACGACTGGTAATGGGCTATGGGGGGCTAAGACTGGAAGTGGGCTGATGGGGGGTTAGGACTAGTAAGGGGCTATGGGGGGGGCTAGGACTGGAAATGGGCTGATGGGGGGGTTAGGACTTGATGTGGGCTGATGGGGGTTTAGGATTGGTAATGGTTTATGGGGGGATAAGACTGGAAATGGGCTGATGGGGGGTTAGGACTGGTAATTGGCTATGGGGGGGCTAAGAGTGTAAGTGGGCTGATGGGGGGTTAGGACTGGAGGTGGGCTGATGGGGGTGTTAGGACTGGTAATGGGCTATGGGGGGCTAAGACTGAAAATGGGCTGATGGGGGGTTTAGGACTGGTAATGGGCTATGGGGGGATGGGGACTAGGACTGGTAATGGGCTATGTGGGGGGCTAGGACTGGTAATGGGCTGGGGGGTTGCTAGGACTGGAAATGGGCTGAGTGGAAGGGGAGACTTGAACTGCAAATAGTTGATGGGGACGGGGGTTTGAAATAGAAATGGGCTGAGTGGAGGGGAGCTAGGATTTGACATGAGCTGATGGTGGGGTTCGGAAAGGATTAGAAATTGGCTGATGGGGGGCTGCGATTGGAAATGAGCTGATGGACGGACTTGGATAGGACTGGAAATGGATGGGGGAGCTAGAACTGGAAATGGACTGATGGTGTGGCTAGGAAATCATTGGAAATGGGCTGATGGGGGGGCTAGGACTGGAAATGGGCTGATGCGGGGACTAGAAGGGAGCGGATGCTGGGTGGGGCTGGAACTAGATGGGAGCTGATGTTGGGGGAGGATTATAATGGAATGGAACTGGGAGAGTGAAATGGAGAGGGGAAAAATATTTTGTGTGGGAGGGAAGACAAATCTACAATTGGCCAGGTATTGGGAGAGTAAGTAGGGATTGAGGATGGAGTGGATGAAATAGGAATGAGGAAAGAGCAAAAGGAGAAAGATTTATGTTAAAGCAGATGTAAAGAGAGAATGGAAAAAACCTAGAAGAGAGAAGAAAGGACAAATGGACAGCAGATGATGGAGAGTTAGCAGAAGACACAAAGAAACCAGAAGAAAGTGGCTAGAGCAATTGCAACTGAAAAAAAATGCACAAAAGGTAGAAAGATATCTCTTTATTTTGAATTTATTAACTGGAATATGTTAGCTCTGGGAAATGTGCATCTTTAACGTCTGCACTTTGTTTAGTACAAGAGGAAATTAATTTATAGTTTTATTTCTACAGTGTTGTTGTACATTCCAAGTTTGTCTTTTGGGGTTCCCAGTTTAATTGTCTTCCTGTTTCTAAATTGTGATTCCTTGTTTGGTGATGGTCTATGTTCTGCATGTGTAACTGAGCTGAGGTATTCTGTTTATGTAATTCCTATCTGACATTGCCACTTGTTCTCTTTCCCCAGTAGGTCATGTATTGTTATTCTCTGAAATGTATTGGTTTAATATTTGCAGTGTTGCCTTTTGATAGGTATGGTATGGTGCTTTGTGAGTCCTGGTAGTGCTGTTAGGATATGGCGGGTTTGCTATGGGTTCTAAATGGGCAGTGTTTGTAGTAGTTCCTAATGTGCCTGGCAGTTGGCACTGGATTATAGTAATGTAGAAATCTTTTAGTATTTCTTTATCCATACAGTCATTAAGAGGCATGTTTGCTAAAAGTTAGTGTATGGTAACATTATGCAAATATTTATGCAAATGAGGCCCATTATGCAAATGAGGCCCCGCACCGAGTCGCTGCACACCCCTTGGGCCACCCCTGTTTACAACAGTGGCCAATCTAGGTCACAAGTACCTAGCAATTTCCCCAAAGGACATAGGTGTCACAATGCTTGTATTGGGGCAGGCAGTGGATTTCCCAGGTCCCTTTTAATAATGGTTTATGGACCTTTCCTCCAGGAACTTGTTCAAACCTTTTTTTAAACCCACCTACACTAACATTTGTGGAATGGCTTTGGAAAAGTATCTGTGATATTGATGTCCAGGTGCACCTCTTCAGATGTCTAAATCACAACTAAATCTTTTAAAATGACCCTCATAGTAATATAGTAACCTGGAGGGGAATTTTAGAAGAGACATCCAAGTGCAATCTGGGATTTCTAAGCCAGAATGTCTGAATAAAAAGCAGGCACATCCAGGTGCAGATGAGATTTCACAAATGTGGACGTGCCTGATACAGACATTGCATAGACATCTCCAGAACCATACTCCAGAAACTGGACATCTAGGATAGCTTAATGGTTAGAGGAGTGGGTGAGGAATAAGGCAGTCACCATTCAAATCCCACCATTGCTCTTATTGACATTTTATTGGGGATGATGGAGTACTTTCTTCCCAACAGCATCTGGATCTTTTTCAGCTAAAAAGAGCACTTTTCACACTGGAGCATGGAGGAGGTCTAACATTAGAAACAAAACCAGATGTTTCTAAGAACAGGTGGAGGACATCCAAGATGCTGGGAACACCCCCACTGGGACTTGGTGGACCCCAGAGCTGACTTCTAAAATGGCTCTGGAGATGTCTCTGTGCTTTGGAGATCTCTAAGCCTGTTTTCAGATGTACAAAGCATGAATAGGGCTTCTAAAATAACCCCCATAGTATATAACAGCAGATATAGATTATTATGGTCCACCTAGTCTGCCCAGTAAGGTTGTTGGACCTGCAACTCCATGCAGGTCCCCCCCTCTCTGTGCCTTTGTTTAGGGTTTTATCCACGACTCCATGAAGGTCACCCCCATTATTTGTTGAAATATAAAAGATATTTGATTGTTTTGATTTCATGCTCTTGCTATGTAGGGATCTTCTGTGCCGTCCCATGCCATTTTGAATTCCTTCACTGTTTTTGCCCCCACCACCTCCATCAGGAGGACATTCCATGCATCCACTACCCTTTCAGTGCAAAAGTATTTCCTGACGTTGCTTTTAATTTTATCTCCTTGAGGCTTCTTTTTATGTCCTCTAGTTTTGCAGCTTCCTCTTCTTTGAAAAAGGTTTGTTTATTCATTAATACCCTTTAAGTATTTAAAAGTCTCTATCATATGTACCCTGTTCCTCCTCTCCTCTAGAGTCTTCAAGTCTCTTTTCATATGTCTTCTGGTGCAGGATCCACATCATTTTGGTTGCCTTCCAAAATTGAACACAATACGCCAAGTGAGACCTCACCAATGACTTCTACAGGGGCATTAATACTTCCTCCTTTCTGTTGGTTATTCTCTGTGTGTGCAACCTAGCATCCTTCTGTCTTTGGCTACTGCCATGTCACAATGCCTTGCCACCTTGAGCTCCTCAGACACTATCAATCTGAGGTCCCTCTGCTGGTCTGTGTATACCAATCTCTCACCCCCTATCATATACCACTCCTTTGGATTTCTACATCCCAAGAGTATGATTCTGGACTTCTTCACATTAAATCTTAACTACCAAGCACTAAACCATTCTTTCAGTTTTGTAGATCTTTCCTGTTGCAAAACTTCATGTCATCAGCAAAAAGGCAAACTTTTCCCTTCAATCCTTCAGCAATATCACATTTTCCCAGAAGGATTGTGGTTTCTCAAGGTGGGTTTCGGCAAAAATCAGACATTCCTTTGTATGTCTGTCTTTGAGCAGTGGCGTCCTCATTGGTCTTCGCCCATGAAATCCTTCTTTGTTTAGTGCGTGACATATGGTGCAGGTTGAAACCACCACTCCAGATTGCTCCAGGTCAGCTCTTTGGATATTGTATGTGTTGTTTTTCCAACAGTTCGCACGAACCTTCAAAGACTTCTTGAATTAATTTTCTTCTTTCCACCACATCCTGGGAGATTCTTGACAGTTCCATGAGCAGAAAACTTCTTGATAACATTGCAAACTGCCGACACAGGAATCCCATCATCTTTGGAGATGGCCTTGTACTCCTTTGAACTTTGATGTTTGGTGATAATGGCTTTTCTGACAGTCTCAAGCAGCTCTCTTCACCATTGTAAAAATGGAACAGGGAGTGAATATGTTCATTTTAAACATTAGAGCCATCATTTATTAGTTGATTCTAGTCATGTGAGTACTGACAATTGATCACAGGTGTGTCTAATTTTACTGCAGTTGGCATGTGGTTCTTCTGTTCAAACTGATTTGAATTGTTGCCAATAATCATGTCCTGGCAATGTCTTAGGGGCATGTTTACTAAACATTCCTAACGTGCGGGGCCGCGGTAGTGTGCCTGTGCCATATAAGGAGTGGCGGATCAGGCTGAAAAAGGAAAAAAACTGACCGTACGTGTGGGAAGGCTAAGTGGGGCGCAGTTGGGCACATCTAGGAAGAGAGCAGTAGCACAACGGTGAAGACAGTAACCAATGGTGCAGGGGCCATGGGTTCAATCCCCCAGTGTGCGCAACCCAAAAAGGCTGGCTGAGGCACCACCTTGAATGTGGAAAGGTGTGTCAGGAGGCAAATTAATTTTGTACGGCATAAGGCTGCGCACTGTCCATTTTGGGCGGCATAAGGCGGCGCACTGTCCATTTCGGGCGGCATAAGGCGGCGCACTGTCCATTTTGGGCGGCATAAGGCGGCGCACTGTTCCTTTTGGGCGGCACAAGGCGGCGCGCTGATGCTAAAGCAAAGGAACACAGCCACAGCACAATGGTTGCGACATTGACCAATGGTGCAGGGGCCACAGGTTCAATCCCTCACAGTGCCCTGTGAAAAAGGGTAGCTGAGGCAGTATGTTTTATGTTGTGGAGTGCTGTAGGAGGCTTATTAATTTTATTTTGTGATAACTACTAGCAAACCCACTCTCACAGCATGTTAACATAAAGCGGCCCATAAGGCACATGTTACAGTGCACCGTCCGCCAAGGCACCCTAGAATGTCCCCTATAGGGCAGCATGTATGTTGTGACACAGGATAATGTATAGTGCACCCTATATGGATGGCAACCATAAAGTGCCCTATAGGGCGCCCCATAAAGCACCCGCAGGGGCATCTTATGGGTACAGTACGCTGAGGGTGTAATTGCTGGCATCAACATCTGTACAGTAAATTAAAATAAAAGCTTTGGACACCCCTATCACAGAACCCCCCTGTGGGTTTGAACCCATGACCTCTGGCTGCACAGGCAGGGTCATAACCATTGTGCTACAGCTCTATAGCTCTAAGCAAGCCCTGGCTGGCTGCAGATAGCCTGCACGTCACCTCACAGACGGTCTGCTGTTGTAAACAGGATAGGGGTAGGCCACCCGTACCCATGATGCACTGCAAATGCAAATCAGCTGTCCACAGATGCACACAGGATGGGAACTGCACCCCTAAAGCTCCCCGGCCTGGTAGGGAGACGTGTCCGTGTGCACCCACACAGCACCTCGGCCTGGTAGGGTGTTCTGAGTGGGTGGACAAATGGCAAAGAGCAGCTAAACAACATCACATTGTGCGGTAACTGTGCTCACCCTGAGTGTGTGATGTTGCGCCCAGGACCAGGTCCACAACACCTTCCATGGCTGAATGCGGCCAAGCCAGAGCTCAAAAGCAGCAAGAACCTGTGAAATAGGTAGGTGCTCCATAAACATCTATCTGCCTCAGTTAGTGCCCTTCTCCCCCTGCACCAATGGCAGCAGAGTGGACCATCAATCCCAGTCCTGCTGGGGAAACAGACACCCTACAGGGCAGTCCAAGCAGCTCCACACACATCCAATAACACAATATCCAACAGACATTAGGCCTGGATATTCACTGATGCACCCCGCCACTATCTGATATTCTCCTGCAGCAAGCCATCAGCCACTGCACCCTGCAAGGCACTCCATCAAGACACATACCATCTGTGCACAGTCTGCTGGTTGGTCCTGATGGACATGCATGCACCTACAACTGGGGTGGCAGTACACACAAGCAGATAAGTCAGTGAAGAGACCCCAACAGGAGACCCATATATATCACATGAGAGAAACACAATATAGCACTATGGGGGTGCCTAGCCATGCTGCCATCACTGCACACTCAGGATGAGAGTGATCTCCCAGCAGCACATACAGAGGTCACCCTGTCTGTGTAGGTGGTGGCCGGCCACTACCATGTCCCTGCCAGTGCCCTATGCCCTGTGCAGCTGCATCCTGGTCAGCCCACCCTGTCTGGGATGTACCCATGGTCCCTTGCTACTCATTATGCACATTGGCAGGCCAATACTGGCAACAGTGCTGGCAGTGTGGGCTGTGGAAAGGGCTTGCAGCCAACACCCACTGTATAGACCAGGGGTGGGCAAACCTGGTCCTGGAGGGCCGCAGACCAGTCAGGTTTTCGGGATATCTCTAATGAATATGCATGAGATATATATGCATTAGAGATATCCTGCCAACCTGACTGGTTTGTGGCCCTCCAGGGCTGGATCTGGAGACCCCTGCCTTACACCTCTGTCATTTAAGATTGTGAGTGGACAAGGTGCAGATGTCCAAGACATCAAAAAGGTTATATAGAATTTGTCACAGTCCTCCTCACTTCTCACCACCACCAAAAAATTGTCTATTAGACAACTTTTTGGTGGTGGTGAGAATCGAGGAGGAATGTGACATATTCTATATACCCTTTCGATGTCTAGGACATCTGTACCTTGCCCACTCATGATCTTAAATGACAGAGGTGTAAGGCAGGGGTCTCCAAATCCAGCCCTGGAGGGCCACAAACCAGTCAGGTTGGCAGGATATCTCTAATGCATATATATCTCATGCATGTTCATTAGGGATATCCCGAAAACCTGACTGGTCTGCGGCCCTCCAGGACCGGAGGTGCCCACCCCTGGTATAGACAGACACACACTTCCACACCTATGCCATCATGGTGCTACTATTGTGGAGGTAATTAGCCTTGCCCACCAAACCGGTCCTGGGCACACCAAGGCATGGATATGGTACGCAGTCCTGCTGGGGGTCGCTCCCCAGGGTGGTAAACACCGTCAGAGGCCAGGCCTGCAGCACGCACCGCAAACACCTCACAGATTGTTCGGATGGGGTCAACTAGCAGTATGTGCGTAACATATGGATATCTATCTGCCAGTACTCCTAGCAAATGTCTCAGAGCTGTTTACCGTATACCTCAGGTGTAGGGTAACATTGCTAAGGTATGCAGGTGCTAGTATTGGGAGATGCACACAGGGGCCACTGTTCTGCCTCTCCAGGAGACATTGGCCAATGGGGCCTGTGGGTGTGGGTGTGGGTGTGTCTGGCCCTGTTGGCTGCTGCTTTACAGCAGAGATTCCCAACTCCAGTCCAGGTTTGCATCACACTGTTCGGGTTTTCCTGCTGTCCCTCATGAATATGCATGAGCTACATCTACATGCCATGGGGGTGGTGCATAGATATACAGCACAGGCATTTGTATGAGTGGCAGCATGGAACCCGACTGGTGTGTGGCCCACCAGACCTGCATTTGGAAGATTCTGCTCTAGGTACTGCCCCTGTTCATGGTGTCTGTGCTCAGTGGGGTAAAACATAGACGTAGTACCATTGCATATGTCCTCGCCACGAAAGGTGTGTCCTTACTATCACTGTTTAGTTGTGGGAAAAATATGTGGGCAGGATTGGTGGTAGCCCCAGCTGGGCTTTGATCCTGTGACCTTCTGTTCTTGCATGCACTGTCTGTGTGCACTGCACCACCGTGTAGCCACAGATTGGATGGATTCCCTGGAACATCCATGACTGTGGATCCGGCAGGGCCTGTCTATTGCAGTGGACTGTGCCAGCCTGCACATGGCTAGGCCTCTGTCTTCTGTGGCTAGCAGCCACTGCCCCCTGCACCACATGTACTCGTCCGCCAACATGCTGGCATGAGGTTCTCTCAGAAAAAGCAGATGACATGATTGCAATGTGGCAGTACGGGACTGCATTTGGGGGACGTGGCTGTAGGTAATGCCCATTGTTGTGGTGTGTGTGCGGTGTTGGGTAAAATATGGGTGTTTTCCCCATGCTTATGTTCCCTGCAATACAGGGGTGTCTGCGCTATCTTTGTTTAGTGGTGGGTAAAATATAGGGACTGGGCTGGCAAGTGCCCCAGCTGGGATTGGAACTTCTGACCCTCTGGTCCTAGAGGTACTGGCTCTGTCCGCTGCACCACACTTTGGTCACAGAAACAGTGCAGCCCCTGGAGGTAGTAAACCTGGCAGGATGGAGTCACAAACCCTGCTCTACGCATTTTTACTGTGGACACATGCACCCTGTCTGGTGACAAAAGTGCACATAAACCCCGAAAATGACCACGGAAAATGGGGGACACAATATCACCATGCTGGGCAACAGTGATATTAATGGGCAACCATAGAAACCACTCACAGGAAAGCTCCAACAAAAAGGAAATGTGTTTTGGAAGAGTCTCCGCTCCGTACACCTTTCCAAAAGTCATTTCTTTTTGTTGGAGCTTTCCTGGGTGTGTTTTTTAGTTCTTCCCATTACTATAACTGTTCCCCAGCTGACTTTCTATTTTTACACTATTTGTTGTGGTCCTTTTCTATTTTTAATTCCACTTTTGGGCTGTGCACATGTATCACACTGCTCACGTTTTGCAGGTTTCCCTGGTTTTGCTGTACATTGCTGACGTAAATGGTTTCTCTTCCCTTTAAATGCATTCTAACGCGAGTGCTTCACTCGCGCTATTTTTCCTTTGCCATTCAGCCCCGATAATGTGCGGGGCGCCTCTCCCCTCCCCTTCCCCGCCCATTACTCCTTCTCTCCGCCACTCCGGGGCCTTCCTCCGCCCTCCGTTAGCCTTTCCACGCCTCCATCGGACATTTGCGGGCCCGTACTTGTGCGGCACCCGTTAGTGTGACGCGCAAGGGTGCGGGGGTTCCTCGCACATTTGCGGGGCGCTTAAGCGCTCTTAAATACGCTTTTAGTGTGCTATTTTGTGGCAGCGCACATTGGCGGTTTTTAGTAAACATGCCCCTTAGTTTTTATATTATTTCCTACTATTTCTTTTTTTAAATTGGTTTTGTTTTATTTGATTCTTTTATGTTTCAAATATGTGTGCATATATAGCCAAAGCCATTTCACTGCCACTTTTTTAGGAGATATTGGACACTAAGGGGTATGTTTACTAAGCAGTCTTAACGTGCGCCCGGCGATAGTGTGCAGGCTGCCATAAAAGGAGTGGGCATTTCGGTCTTAACGTAGCAAAACGGGATTATCGTGCGATAACGTGCGCTGCGCACATTATCAGGCGAGACGCCGCTAAGCACGTTAACGCATGGTAATCTTAAGTAGGCGCGCTGACATCTAAACACAGACACAGAGGTGTAGTACAATGGTTAATACACTGACTGATGGTACTGGGGACATGAGTTTGATCCCCCAGTGTGCCTAATGAGTGAGGCTGGCTGAGGCATTCCCCTTTATGTTTAAGTAGTGCTTTTTGAGGCATTGTAGTTTTATTTCAATACGTGCTGCCAGCAAACACACCCTCACAGTGGCGTAACCTCTGGTGCCGCATAAGGCACCCTATAAGGCACTCCAGAGGGCACATTATAAAGTGCACTGTCCGCCTAGGCACCCTACAATGTCCCCTATAGGACACCTTATAAGGCACCATAAGGTTACAGTACCCTGAGGGTGTTTTTGCTGGCAGCACTAATGTACGTTAAAAACAGACAATGCCTCAGACAGCCCTATCAAATAACCCCACGGTGGGCTAGAACCCATGACCGCTGGCTCCACAGGCAGCAAAGTAACCAGTGGGCTACAGTTCTACAGCTGCTAACAACCCCCTGGATGGCTACAGAAGGACTGCACGTCATCACACAAACAGTTTGCTGTGGCTACCAGGATAGGGGCAACCCACCCATACCCATGATGCACAGCACATGCATATCAGCAGTCTACAGATGATCACAAGATGGGGTATGCACCCCACAGCACCTCAGCCTGATAGGGGGTGCCGACGGTGTGTGTTAGTGGAACAGAGTAGCTACAGACCGTCACATTGTATGGGTATTGTGCTCACACTGAAGGTGAGGTGGGGCGGCTAGCACCAGGTCCGCAGCACCTTCAATGGCTGAAATAGGCTATGTCACAGGGTACCCATCAGTGGCAGCATGTGTGATAGGTAGTTCCTGCTAACACACCTAGGATACATTAGTGTCTATCTGAAGTTGTCAATCAGGTCTGGCCCTTATGGGCTATGACGCACCCAGAATAGTGCATATTCTGTCTTAGTGCCATGGTAACATGATGTACATGACAGGGCGTGTTTGGACCCATAGGCAGATTATGTCCCACCACCCAACCCACCCTCTCTGGCTCAGGGGGGGTGACAGGATTTCCCCCACCAACATATCCACATTCTACCTCCCTGCAACAGTGGCAGTAGAGGGAGGCCACCAAACCCAGTCATGCTGGGGAACAGACACCCTACAGGGCAGCCAATGCAGAGCTGTACACATCCCTAAGGCAATGGCAGGAAGACAGTAGGCCTGGAAATGCTCAGCTGCCCCCCACCACCATCTGACATTCCCCAGCAGCAAGCACAGTGAGTCACCAGCCACTGCACCCTGCAAGGTGTTCCAGCCATACACATATAACTGCAGACAGTCTGCTAGCAAGTCCACAGTGCATGATCCAGGATGAAATGTGTGCACCCCACCAAGCAGATAAGTCAGTGATTAGGCCCCAGAGAAAACAACCTATATATTTCACTGAAGAAAAATACAAGATAGCATTATGGGGGAGCCTAGCCATGCCATGCTCACTGCTCAGTCAGGGTGAGAGTGACCTCCCAGCAGGACATGCTGTGGCCACCCTGTCGGTGCAGGTCATGGCCGGGCACTACAATGTCCGAGCCATTGCCCTATGCCCTGTGCTGATGCATCCAGGCCAGGCCACCCTGTCCAGGCTACACCCACAGTACCTTGCTTCTCATTATGCACATTGGCAGGCCAATACTGGAAACAGTGCTAGCAGTGTGGGCTGAGGAAGGTGTTAGCAGCCACCACACACTGGATAGACAGACACACACTCCCCACACCTATGCCAGCATTGTGCAACTATAGAGGTGTTTGGCAGCCCTGGCCACCGCACACGTCCTGGGCACAGTGCAGGCATATGGTATGCAATACTGTTGTGGTACGCAATACTCCCCAGGGTGGTAAACACTGTCAGACACCAGACCTGAAGCACACTCCACAGACATCAGAAAGGTTGCTATGATGCAGCTCAATTAGCAAATTGTGCTTAACTTAGGAATTGCTATCTGCCAGTAATCATAGCAACCTTTTGATAGCTGTGTACCATATTCCTAGGTTTAGGGTGCCATTGCTAAGGTATGCAAGTGCTAGTATTGGGAGATGCACGCAGGGCACAACATCCTGCCTCTCCAGGAGGCATCGGATAATGGAGCCTGCGGGTGCGGGTGTGTCTGCCCCTGTTGGCCGCTGCTTTGGGGCAGAGGTGCCCAACTCCAGTCCTGGTGGGCCAAACACTGTTCGGGTTTTAATGCTGTCCCTAATGAATATGCATGAGATACATCTGCATACCATGGGGGCAGCGCATAGAAATGCAGTACAGGCATCTTTATTAGAGACAGCATGGAACCTGAATGGTGTTTGGCCCTCCAGGACTGCATTTGGGAGACTCTGCTCTAGGTAGTGCACATGTTTATGGTGTCTGTGCTCTGTAGGGTAAAATGTAGGTGTTTTCGGCATGTTTACATCATCTTCAATAAAGGTTCTGTCTGTATTAGCATGTTTTAGTAGTGGGTAAAATATGGGGACTGGGTTGGCAGGAACTACATCTGGAACTTGAACCTGTGACCTTCTGCTCCT
This sequence comes from Ichthyophis bannanicus, assembly GCA_033557465.1. Classification (NCBI taxonomy): domain Eukaryota; kingdom Metazoa; phylum Chordata; class Amphibia; order Gymnophiona; family Ichthyophiidae; genus Ichthyophis; species Ichthyophis bannanicus. Next base: position 1,746,950,315 of record CM066031.1, on the reverse strand, counting down.
GAACACACTGGCTGTGTGTGCACTGCAGCACTGTGTTGCCACAGAGAGTGTGCATTCCCTGGGGATACCATGACTGTTCGTCAGACAGGGCCTGTCTGTTGCAGTGCATGGCACCCACCTACACAGGGCTAGGCCATGGTCTGCTGTGGGCAGCTGCCACTGCCCCCTCCACCACCAGTATTCCTCTGCCACCATGCTGACATGCCCTTCTGCTGGTGGTGCTGGTGAAGCACAGTCTCAGGCCATCCAGTGTGCGGGTAGGCGGCTGCCTATGGTGCGGGTTCTGGGGTAGGGGTGCCTGCATAGATGTCCACGCTTCCCCCCAGCACCGCCTGCTAATGTTCTGTGCCCTTGGGGGTACCTGCTGGGTACTATCTCCTGTGACGCTGTGGGAAGCACACTCGTGCCCATGTTGGGCCCTCATCAGTTGCTGTCTGGCTGCTTTACTGTTTCAGCATTCCTATGGGCCACTTAGGCATCACCCTAGTCCGCACTGTGGCCCAACTGCACCACAACATGTGCCGCCTGCAGCCCTCTGTGTCCCCTTTTCCAGCATCTGTCCATTTGCCCGTTCCAACTTGCCCACCCTGCTGTTGTGGAATATGTGCATGCCATAGGAAACCTGTCCAATGGAGAGGGAAAACCCTGATCAGCGCAATTTCACTGTGGGCTCATTCACCTTGTATAGGGATGGAGCATGGACCCTTCCAAAATTCATATCTTTTTTTTGGAGCTTTCTTGGGAGTGTTTTTTGATGTTTCCCATTAATATCACTATTGTCCAGCTTTGGTTATGGTTTTTTTATATTTTCTTCTGGTCATTTTCACTGTTTATTTGCCCTTTTGTTCCGTGCACATGTATCACACTTATCAGGGAGGAGTGGCCTAGTGGTTAGGACAAGGTACTTCAGGCCAGAGGGCCAGGGGTTCAAGTCCTACCTGGGGACAGCAATCTCAGGCCGGAGGGACTGGGATTTCTAGTCCTATAAGTACTCCTTGTGGTCTTGGGCAAGCCACTTAACCCTCCATTGCCCATGTTCCCTGTAAGTATTAGCATATGTGTGTCATATCCCCTCGTGTTAAATGTATCTCCCAATTGACCACTTTGACCCGGTGAAAAGCGGGATATAAATACAGCTTAAATAAAATAAAAAATCACTTTTGTGGGTTTCCCTGGTTTTGCTGTACATTGCTGACGGAAATGGTTTCTTTTCCCTTTAAATCTGCTCTAACGCCAGGGTTTCACTGGCGTTAGTTTTCAGCCCCGGATTCCACAGCGTTAGTGTGCAGGGAGCCTCTCCCCTCCCACTCTCTGCCCATTGACCCTCTCTCTCTGCTCCTGGGGAGCCTTCCTCTGCCCTCTGGGAGCCTTTCTCCGCCCTCAGCACTCAGTTGCGCCGCTGTGTGCGTTATCACGCGCTAAGGTACCTTAGCGCCCGGTAACGCGCCTTCATCGGGCGATAAGGTACCTTATCGCCCAATAACGTCGCCGGGCGCATGTTAAGACTGCTCAGTAAACATACCCCTAAGTGGTTAGACTGCAAGGGTGCCAATAATGTTGACCACAACTTACATTGGCTACCAATCTACTGCTGGCTCACCTATAAAATAGTCCTTATGACCTTCAAGGCTATCAATAAGATATCTTCCACATCCTTAACGGACCTCCTCCAACCCGCCCCAGCCAACAGAGCGAGGAGATCATTTGCTGCCAATACTTTAAAAGTCCCCAAAGAGATAATAAATAAATAAATAACAAAATGTACCCAGGCAACAAAAAACCGGGCCTTCAAACTCTATGCCCCCATATGCTGGAATGCACTCCCAGCTTCCATTAGGACCATAACAGACTTTGTCCAATTCAGAAAGGCACTAAAGCACCACCTCTTTCTCTTGCACTACTCTCAACCCAGTAACTCTCAACCCAGTAATTTAACCTCATCCATCTCACACACTGCTAAGAACTCGTGAGTAATAGACAACTCATACACATACTGTAGATAACTGTAGATAGTTGTATATAGTTTTATTTATTTATTTATTTATTTATTTTATTGTTCTTATATACCGCACTCTTAAAAATCAGCGCGGTTTACATAAAACGAATATTGTGCCGGTCGACACTTACAATGAAACAGGGGAATGAAACTTGGACTTGAACAGGGGAGCTATATACAATATTAAGAGAAATAACTACAATATGTATCTACAGTATGTACATTCTTAGGCAGGTTTTGAGTTGGTTGCTGTTGTCTACATAATAGAAGGTGTTGGGTTGGTGTACTGAGAGTAGTGTAGGAGAAATAGGTGATGTTTTAACGCCTTTCTGAATTGTGTCAGTTACCCTAGTTGAAACCCAAGTTCGATCACCAGTTCAATGTAAGTGCTTAATGGTGTACCTGTTCTGCACAAAATTGTTGCCTGTGAACCGCTCTGATTTTTAAGAGCGTGGTATATAAAAAATAATAAATAAATAAATAAATAAAATAAATAACTGTACCATCTCCTCTTTCCAACACAATCCACAGTGCTTCTTCCTTTCCCTATGCCCCCTGCATTTCAGTGGCTTTAATATATATATTTTCTTTTGCATAGAGGGTTATTCCTCCCCCTTTTCTACCTCTCCATCCCTCATCCCATTCATGAGACTCATTAAACCATATTTCTATAATGGTCACAATGTCTAAGGGGCATGTTTACTAAACATTCCTAACGTGCGGGGCCGCGCTAGTGTGCCTGTGCCATATAAGGAGTGGGCGGTTCAGGCAGAAAATAGAAAAAAAACGGTAGTAAGCAACCGGACATGTGCGCGTCGCGCTAATGTGCGGGGGTCGACATTAGCGCGTGGAAAGGCAAAGTGGCGCGCTGCTGAGTATACAAAACAACAGAGCCGTGGTACAACGGTGAAGACACTGACCAATGGTGCAGGGGCCATGGGTTCAATCCCCCAGTGTGCACAAGGACAAAGTTTAGCTGAGGCAGTAACTGTAATGATTAAAATTGTTTTAGGAGGCAAATTAATTTGGAACGGCATAAGGCGGCGCACAGTTATTTTTGGGCGGCAGAAGGCGGCGCACAGTGCTTTTTGGGCGGCATAAGGCGGCGCACAGTTATTTTTGGGCAGCAGAAGGCGGCGCACTGGTCCCCTTGGGCGGCAGAAGGCGGCGCGCTGATAGGCACAAGGCGGCGCGCTGATGCACAAGCACAGGAACAGAGCCACAGCACAATGGTTAAAACACTGACCAATGGTACAGGGATCAGGGGTTCAACTCCTCACAATGCCCAGTGAAAAATGCCTGCTGAGGCAGTATGTATTATGTTGTGGAGTGCTGTAGGAGGCTGTATAATTTTATTTTGTTATCACTACTAGCAAACGCACTCTCCCAGCATGTTAACATACGGCGGCCCATAAGGCACATGTTACAGTGCACTGTTCGCCAAGGCACCCTTGAATGTCCCCTATAGGGCAGCATGTATGTTGCGACACAGGATAATGTATAGTGCACCCTATAGGGATGGCAACCATAAGGTGGCCTACAGGGCGCCCTATGAAGCACCCTCAGAGGCACCTAATGGGTATAGTAAGCTGAGGGTGGTCTTGCCGGCATAGACATATGTACAGTAAATAAAAATAAAGCTGTGGACAGCCCTACCAAAGGGCCCCACTGTGGGTTTGAACCCATGACCTCTGGCTGCACAGGCAGTGATGTAACCATTGTGCTACAGCTCCATAGCTGTAAGCAGGCCCCTGGCTGGCTGCAGATAGCCTACACGTCACCTCACAGACAGTCTGCTGGTGTCAACAGGATAGGGTTAGGCCACCCGTACCCATGATGCACTGCACATGCAAATTAGCTGTCCGCAGATGGACACAAGATGGGGAATGCACCCCCACAGCACCTCGGCCCTGTTGGGGGAAGTGACCGGGTGCACCCACACAGCACCTTGGCCTAGTAGGGGGCACTGACCGGGTGTTTTACTGGCACAGAGTAGCCACACACCGTTACATCGTGCGGGTACTGTGCTCACCCTGAGTGTGCAATGAGGTGGCCAGGACCAGGTCAACAACACCTGCCATGGCTGATAGAGGCCAAGCGGGCGTTCCAAAGCAGTGTTAATGTGTAAGATAGCTAGTTTCTGCACAAACATCATGGATATCCCTGTCTGCTGCTATCAGGCACCCCCCCCCCGTGGCAAACATGGTCCCCATCAAGGGATCCACACTCTACCTCCCTGCAAAGGTGGCAGTAGAGGGCAACATCAACCCCAGTCCTGCTGAGGAACATCACCCCCCCCTGCCGGCAGGCAGCTCCATACACAGCCATAACACAATAGCAGACAGACATAAGCCCAGGGTATGGTAAGCTGCACTCCACCACCAGATATTCCCCTGCAGCAAGCCAACAGCCACTGCACCCTGCAAGCCATTATAGCAAGACATTTACCAGCTACAAACAGTCTGCTGGTTAGTCCATAGTGCATGTTCCCAATGGAGATGCATGCACCCAGAACTGGGCTGTCTGTATACACAGCAAGCAGATAGATCAGTGACTGAACCCCAAAGAGAAACCCATATCTATCACATGAGAGAACTACTATACAGCACTATGGGGGGGCCTAGCCATGCTGTGGTCACTGCTCAGTCAGGGTGAGCATGATCCCCCAGAAGGACATGCTTTGGCCACCCTGTCTGTGTAGTTGGTGGCCGGACACTACAATATCCCAGCCAATGTCCCTGCCAGGGCCCTATGCCCAGTGCAGATGCATCCTGGCCACGCCACCCTGCCCTGGCTATACCCATGGTACCTTGCACCTCATTATGCACATTGGCTGGCCAATACTGGCAACAGTGCTGGCAGTGTGGGCTGTTGAAGGGGCTTGCAGCCAACACCCACTGTATAGACAGACACACACTTCCACACCTCTGCCATCATGGTGCTCCGATTAGCCTTGCCCACCAAACCGGTCCTGAGCACGGCAAGGCATGGATATGGTACGCATTACAGCTGGTGGTCACTCCCCAGGGTGATAAGCACCGTCAGAGCCCAGGCCTGGAGCATGCCCCGCAAACACCTAACAGATTGTTTGGATGGGGTCAACTAGCAGTATGTACGTAACGTATGGATATCTGCCTGCCTGTGCTCCTAGCAAACGTCTCAGGTGTAGGGTGACATTGGTAAGTTATGCAAGTGCTCGTTTTGGGTGCTGCATGCACGGTCCAATGTTCTGCCTTTCCAGGAGACATTGGCCAATGGGGCCTGTGGGTGTGGGTGTGTCTGCCCTTGATGGCTGCTGCTTTACGGCACAGATTCCCAACTCCAGTCCAGGTTTGCATCACACTGTTCGGGTTTTCCTGCTATCCCTCATGAATATGCATGGGCTACATCTACATGCCATGGGGGTGGTGCATAGATATACAGCACAGGCATTTGTATGAGTGTCAGCATGGAACCTGACTGGTGTGTGGCCCACCAGGACTGCATTTGGGTGATTCTGCTCTAGGTACTGCCCCTGTTCATGGTGTCTGTGCTCAGTGGGGTAAAAGATAGATGTCTTACCATTGCATATGTCCCCGCCCTGAAAGGTGTGTCCTTACTATCACTGTTTAGTTGTGGGAAAAATATGTGGGCAGGATTGGCAGTAGCCCCAGCTGGGCTTTGAACCTGTGACCTTCTGTTCTTGCATGCACTGTCTATGTGCACTGCACCACTGTGTTGCCACAGATTGGTTGGATTCCCTGGACTGTCCATGACTGTGGATCCGGCAGGGCCTGTCTGTTGCAGTGGACTGTGCCAGCCTGCACATGGCTAGGCCTCTGTCTTCTGTGGTTAGCAGCCACTGCCCCCTGCACCACATGTACTTGTCCGCCAACATGCTGGCATGAACTTCTCTCAGAAAAAGCAGTTGACCTGATTGCAATGTGGCAGTACGGGACTGCATTTGGGGGACTTGGCTGTAGGTAATGCCCATTGTTGTGGTGTGTGTGCGGTGTTGGGTAAAATATGGGTGTTTTCCCCATGCATACAGAGGTGTCTGTGCTATCTTTATTTGGTGGTGAGTAACATATAGGGACTGGGCTGGGTTTTGAACCTCTGCCCTCTGGTCTTAGAGGTAATGACTCTGTCCGCTGTACCACACTTTGGCCACAGAGACAGTGCAGCCCCTGGAGGCAGTAAGCCTGGCAGGATGGAGTCACAAACCCTGCTCTACTCATTTTTACTGTGGGCATATGCACCCTGTCTGGTGACAAACGTGCACATAAACACCAGAAATGACCACAGGAAAATGGGGGAGAAAATATCACCACGCTGGGTGACAGTGGTATTAATGGGCAACCATAGCAAATACTCCGAGGAAAGCTCCAAAAACGGAAATGTTTTTCGGAAGAGTCTCCGCTCCGTAGACCCTTCCAATATTCATCTCTTTTTTCTGGAGCTTTGCTGGGTGTGTTTTGTATATTTGCCCATCACTATAACTGTTCCCCAGCTGGATTACTATTTATAATAGTTTTGTTGTGGTCATTTTCAGGTTCTATGTGCAATTTTGTTCTGTGCACATATATCACACTGCTCACGTGTTTTAGGTTTCCCCGGTGTTCCTGTACATTGCTGACGGAAATGGTTTCTCTTCCCTTTAAATACCCTCTACCGCGAGGGTTTCACTCGCGCTAATTTTTACATGGAAATTCGGGCCCGATACTGTGTGGGGAGCCTCTCCCCTCCCACTCTCCACCCATTGACCCCGTCCCTCCGCCCCTCCGGAGCCTTCCTCCGCCCTCTTTTAGCCGTTCCACGCCTCTATCGGACATTTGCGGGCCCGCACTTGTACGGGGCCCGTTAGTGTGCCGCGTACCTGTGCGGGGGTGACACGCACGTGTGCGGGGCGTTTAAACGCGTTTCTGCAACGCGGCACTGAAATGCGCAGAAACGCGTTTAAACGCCCCGCACACGTGCGTGTCACCCCCGCACAGGTACGCGGCTCACTAACGGGCCCCGTACAAGTGCGGGCCCGCAAATGTCCGATAGAGGCGTGGAATGGCGAAAGGAGGGCGGAGGAAGGCTCCGGAGGGGCGGAGGGACAGGGTCAATGGGTGGAGAGTGGGAGGGGAGAGGCTCCCCGCACAGTATCGGGCCCGAATTTGCATGTAAAAACTACCGCGAGTGAAACACTCGCGGTAGAAAGCATTTAAAGGGAAGAGAAACCATTTCCGTCAGCAATGTACAGGAAAACCGGGGAAACCAGCAAAACGTGAGCAGTGTGATACATGTGCACAGCACAAAAGTGAAAATAAAAATAGAAAATGACCACAACAGAACTATTAAAAATAGTAATTCAGCTGGGGAACAGTTATAGTGATGGGCAAATACAGAAATCACACCCAGCAAAGCTCCAGAAAAAAGAAATGAAGTTTGGAAGGGTCTACTGAGAGGAGACGTTTCCAAAAAACATTTCCACGTTTTGGAGCTTTCCTGGGAGTGTTTGCTATGGTTGCCCATTAATATCACTGTTGCCCAGCGTGGTGATATTTTGTCCCACATTTCCCGTGGACATTTCCGGGGTTTATGTGCACGTTTGTCACCAGACAGGGTGCATATGCCCACAGTAGAATTGCGTAGAGCAGGGTTTGTGACTCCATCCTGCCAGGCTTACTGCCTCCAGGGGCTGCACTGTCTCTGTGGCCAAAGTGTGGTACAGCGGACAGAGTCATTACCTCTAGGACCAGAGGGCAGAGGTTCAAAACCCAGCTGGGGCACCTGCCAGCCCAGTCCCCATATTTTACCCACCACTAAATAAAGATAGCGCAGACACCCCTGTATGCATGGGGAAAACACCCATATTTTACACACACACCACAACAATGGGCATTACCTACAGCCAAGTCCCCAAAATGCAGTCCCATACTGCCACATTGCAATCAGGTCAACTGCTTTTTCTGAGAGAAGTTCATGCCAGCATGTTGGCGGACAAGTACATGTGGTGCAGGGGGCAGTGGCTGCTAACCACAGAAGACAGAGGCCTAGCCATGTGCAGGCTGGCACAGTCCACTGCAACAGACAGGTCCTGCCGGATCCACAGTCATGGACAGTCCAGGGAATCCAACCAATCTGTGGCTACACAGTGGTGCAGTGCACACAGACAGTGCATACAAGAATAGAAGGTCACAGGTTCAAAGCCCAGCTGGGGCTACTGCCAATCCTGCCCACATATTTTTCCCACAACTAAACAGTGATAGTAAGGACACACCTTTCAGGGCGGGGACATATGCAATGGTAAGACATCTATCTTTTACCCCACTGAGCACAGACACCATGAACAGGGGCAGTACCTAGAGCAGAATCACCCAAATGCAGTCCTGGTGGGCCACACACCAGTCAGGTTCCATGCTGACACTCATACAAATGCCTGTGCTGTATATCTATGCACCACCCCCATGGCATGTAGATGTAGCCCATGCATATTCATGAGGGATAGCAGGAAAACCCGAACAGTGTGATGCAAACCTGGACTGGAGTTGGGAATCTGTGCCGTAAAGCAGCAGCCATCAAGGGCAGACACACCCACACCCACAGGCCCCATTGGCCAATGTCTCCTGGAAAGGCAGAACATTGGACCGTGCATGCAGCACCCAAAACGAGCACTTGCATAACTTACCAATGTCACCCTACACCTGAGGTATACGGTACACAGCTCGGAGACGTTTGCTAGGAGCACAGGCAGGCAGTTATCCATACGTTACGTACATACTGCTAGTTGACCCCATCCAAACAATCTGTTAGGTGTTTGCGGGGCATGCTCCAGACCTGGCCTCTGACGGTGCTTACCACCCTGGGGAGTGACCACCAGCTGTAATGCGTACCATATCCATGCCTTGCCGTGCTCAGGACCGGTTTGGTGGGCAAGGCTACTTACCCCCTCAATCGTAGCACCATGATGGCAGAGGTGTGGAAGTGTGTGTCTGTCTATACAGTGGGTGTTGGCTGCAAGCCCCTTCAACAGCCCGCACTGCCAGCACTGTTGCCAGTATTGGCCAGTCAATGTGCATAATGAGGTGCAAGGTACCATGGGTATAGCCAGGGCAGGGTGGCGTGGCCAGGATGCATCTGCACTGGGCATAGGGCCCTGGCAGGGACATTGGCTGGGATATTGTAGTGTCCGGCCACCACCTACACAGACAGGGTGGCCAAAGCATGTCCTTCTGGGGGATCACGCTCACCCTGACTGTGCAGTGACCACAGCATGGCTAGGCCCCCCCCATAGTGCTGTATAGTAGTTCTCTCATGTGATAGATATGGGTTTCTCTTTGGGGCCCAGTCACTGATCTATCTGCTTGCTGTGTATGCAGACAGCCCAGTTCTGGGTGCATGCATCTCCATTGGGAACATGCACTATGGACTAACCAGCAGACTGTTTGTAGCTGGTAAATGTCTTGCTATAATGGCTTGCAGGGTGCAGTGGCTGTTGGCTTGCTGCAGGGGAATATTTGGTGGTGGAGTGCAGCTTACCATACCCTGGGCTTATGTCTGTCTGCTATTGTGTTATGGCTGTGTATTGGGGGGGGGGGGTGCCTGATGGCGGCAGACAGGGATATCCATGGTGTTTGTGCAGAAACTAGCTATCTTACACATTAACACTGCTTTGGAACGCCCGCTTGGCCTCCATCAGCCATGGCAGGTGTTGTTGACCTGGTCCTGGCCACCTCATTGCACACTCAGGGTGAGCACAGTACCCGCACGATGTAACGGTGTGTGGCTACTCTGTGCCAGTAAAACACCCGGTCAGTGCCCCCTACTAGGCCAAGGTGCTGTGTGGGTGCACCCGGTCACTTCCCCCAACAGGGCCGAGGTGCTGTGGGGGTGCATTCCCCATCTTGTGTCCATCTGCGGACAGCTAATTTGCATGTGCAGTGCATCATGGGTATGGGTGGCCTAACCCTATCCTGTTGACACCAGCAGACTGTCTGTGAGGTGACGTGTAGGCTATCTGCAGCCAGCCAGGGGCCTGCTTACAGCTATGGAGCTGTAGCGCAATGGTTACATCACTGCCTGTGCAGCCAGAGGTCATGGGTTCAAACCCACAGTGGGGCCCTTTGGTAGGGCTGTCCACAGCTTTATTTTTATTTACTGTACATATGTCTATGCCGGCAAGACCACCCTCAGCTTACTATACCCATTAGGTGCCTCTGAGGGTGCTTCATAGGGCGCCCTGTAGGCCACCTTATGGTTGCCATCCCTATAGGGTGCACTATACATTATCCTGTGTCGCAACATACATGCTGCCCTATAGGGCAGTGTTTCCCAACCCAGTCCTACGGGGCACACCGGCCAGTCAGGTTTTCGGGATATCCCTAATGACTATGCATGAGATATATATGCATTAGAGATATCCTGCCAACCTGACTGGTTTGTGGCCCTCCAGGGCTGGATTTGGAGACCCCTGCCTTACACCTCTGTCATTTAAGATTGTGAGTGGGCAAGGTGCAGATGTCCTAGACATCGAAAGGGTATTTAGAATGTGACACATTCCTCCTCGATTCTCACCACCACCAAAAAGTTGTCTAATAGACAATATTTTGGTGGTGGTGAGAATCGAGGAGGAATGTGTCACATTCTATATACCCTTTCGATGTCTAGGACATCTGCACCTTGCCCACTCACAATCTTAAATGACAGAGGTGTAAGGCAGGGGTCTCCAAATCCAGCCCTGGAGGGCCACAAACCAGTCAGGTTGGCAGGATATCTCTAATGCATATATATCTCATGCATAGTCATTAGGGATATCCCGAAAACCTGACTGGCCGGTGTGCCCCGTAGGACTGGGTTGGGAAACACTGCTATAGGGGTCATTCAAGGGTGCCTTGGTGAACAGTGCACTGTAACATGTGCCTTATGGGCCGCCGTATGTTAACATGCTGGGAGAGTGCGTTTGCTAGTAGTGATAACAAAATAAAATTATACAGCCTCCTACAGCACTCCACAACATAATACATACTGCCTTAGCAGCCATTTTTCACTGGGCATTGTGAGGAGTTGAATCCCTGATCCCTGCACCATTGGTCAGTGTTTTAACCATTGTGCTGTGGCTCTGTTCCTGTGCTGGTGCATCAGCGCGCCGCCTTGTGCCTATCAGCGTGCCGCCTTCTGCCGCCCAAGGGGACCAGTGCGCCGCCTTCTGCTGCCCAAAAATAACTGTGCGCCGCCTTCTGCCGCCCAAAAATAACTGTGCGCTGCCTTATGCCGTTCCAAATTATTTTCCTCCTAAAACAATGTTAATCATTACAGTTACTGCCTCAGCTGACCTTTGTCGTTGCGCACACTGGGGGATTGAACCCATGGCCCCTGCACCATTGGTCAGTGTCTTCACCGTTGTACCACGGCTCTGTTGTTTTGTATACTCAGCAGCGCGCCACTTTGCCTTTCCACGTGCTAATGTCGACCCCCGCACATTAGCGCGACGCACACACGTCCGGTTGCTTACTACCGTTTTTTTTCTATTTTCTGCCTGAACCGCCCACTCCTTATATGGCACAGGCACACTAGCACGGCCCCGCACGTTAGGAATGTTTAGTAAACATGCCCCTAAGTCTGTTTCTACCATCAAAGCTTCGAGGTCAAAAACTTTGTTGGCTAGACTTTGAGCATTAATGGTCATTGCTTTCCAGCAATTGTTGTTTGACTTGCTTGTATTTTGTGTGGATTTTATTCCAAACTCCTCTTCTCTTTTGATATTGATGTGTGACTATTTCTATTTGCAGGTTTATTATTCCCCCGATTCAAGGCGATGCTAAAGACCTATCTTTTCGGCACCGCCTTTGACCTTCCCCAGCCTAGGACCACTTCACATGCCCAAATTGATTTATTGTTTTCTCACTATATACTTTTGGCTTTCTATCTTTTCTGTGTGCCCTATCCTCTTAACTGTCCTATCATATATTTTTGGCATTCTTTTCTCTCTTTTGAAGCATTTATTTATTTGTTGTACACCAGCCTGATGCTTTGGCCTGGTTGGTTAATCAAATGATTAATTAAAGATAAAGATAAAGAATGATTTTGCTTTTGCTGGGAGTAGCATCCAAAACTTGTTTTTTTCCATTGGAGCACTCAGTTTCATAACATCAGAATGCTTAGCTAAAATGTTTTACTTTTGGATTATATAGGAAGGGACACATCTGAAACAAATGTACAAGTAAGCCCGAAAGCTTTTTGATTACAGCAAGTTATTTATATGACTGAAATGCAAATTCATTCACCAAATTAAACTTAGGAGACCTTTTACTAAAGGCCGTTAACTCGTTAACACGTGTAATAGTATGCAGAACTGGCAACTGCGTACATGCTAGCTATCTGCCACTAAAATGCACATTAAGCAATTGTCACACACTAGAGAGGAGGATGAGTGGGTTAGGGGAGAGGTGTGGGTCTCAAGAGCAATTGCCACTAGTGTGAGGGCAATTACCGCACACTCAGTGGCAATGTGGCAATTAGCGCGTGTGCACATGACGATACCTCTGTGGGTATCATTAGGTACAGTTATGTTAATAACGCTGCAAGTTCTGACACACAATCATACACTAACTGCTGGGAACTTGCTTGCCATGTCTCTGACAGCACATGACGGTTGCATACGCTAAGTGCTGACCTTTAGTAAGAGGGCTCCTTAGTGGGGATTGAGCAATAAGAGGAGCTTGGAAAGGATGGGAGAAATCAGAGACATATATTTTGCTGAAGTAGTCCCCTGTTATCATGAGCCTTTGGCCCAGCAGCAGGAGGTGATGGTTGCCAATCCTGAAAACTTCAGGCATTGCAGCAAACATTTTCAAGTAAGTTCGTTGAGGGATGCCCCCCGCTCCTGCCTGACAATGAGAGAACCTAGTATTTTATAAAGACACATAGGCCCCATGTGTCTTTATAAAACAGGCTTAAAATAGATACCTGCTTACCCTCTTATCCTAAGCGCCCTCTTAATGCCATCCAGTTATTTCCAGAACTTGGGAGGGTTCTCCTTAGCAGTGAGTTAATTGTAAGAGGAGACTTCAACTTGGAAGGAAAACTGAAAGGCATAAATACCAAGCCAAAAGGTAGTTTCTTCTTTTTGTTTGTCATTGTATCATTACAGGAGTTGGGAGTCTTTGGTTGCCTAACCATTGAACCAGTACACATGTGGTCTTGGGGTTTGCTTAAGCCACCACTCCTCACAGCGTATTCTCATTAGTTGACTAACTAAGCCAACACCACTGTACTGCTTAGGTGCACTAAGGAGACTGGGGTAAGAAGAGACTTCTGAGAGGAGGAGAAGAAAAGGTTTCCACTGATCCTGGATGTGAAGCAGAGGAGTCAGAAGACAACCCGAGGATATGAAACACAGAGAGCTTGGGTTCTACAGGAAAGAAGTGACTGCTGCCACATCAGAGTTTAATATCCAGTAGCTGCAAGATATCCAACAAGTGCAAGGCACAGGAGGGCCAGAGTTCAAGAGAATCAGCACCTTCAGCTTGTTCCAGTGATCTGCCTCCATGGAAGAAGAAGAAACAAGAGAGGGATGGTGGAGAATACTGGATTCTTCAACTTGGGAGGAAAATAGCAATACCAGGAAAAGAAGAATTTTTCCCTACCCCAATGTAAAGGGAAAAGAGCAAAGGTAAACTGTACTTTTATTATTTATACTCTGTATGGTGATTGGGTCAATGTCACTGAAGGACATGCAAGGAAAATAAAGTTTCTAGATGAAATAAATGACTGTTTCTTGGAGCAGCTGGTTCATGAACCAACAAGAGGGGAAGCTATTCTGGATCTAGTCCAGTCATGGGATCTGAACCACCGAGGAACCAGTTCAGTCCCAGCCCTCCCATGCTCATGATGGCTGGGTTGCTGTACCTCATGTGGACGTATTTCAGCATCCATACGCTTGAGTCGCTGCCCTCCACTGAGGGTACACAATTCCCCAGTGGCCCAGAGGCCTGATACTCCACCTGACAATGTTTTAACAGCATCGTGGGCTTCTCCAGATGCTGCAATCCCCTGATGCCATCAAGACATTGTCAGGTGGAGGGATTCCCGCCACTGCAGAGCCAGCATTGCAACACTGTGTTTGGCCCAGTTCATCAAATATGGGCCATGACAGGAACCGGTTTGTGCGAACAAGGCTGAATCAGCCAAATCCCACCAATTATTTGTGTACTCTGCACCTCCCCTCACCGATAACAGCACCTGGGTTCTTCGGTAATGGATGTCCATTTCCAGAGCAATGAGAAGGAGCAAGTATGGTTAACAACACAAAACACATTTGTATTATAAAAACCACCAAAGCTTTGGGAGAGAAAACAAAGTCAGCAACTTGTTTACTCTACCGACATGGGCTCTGGCTATTTTATTTATAGGTCAAAATTCCATTACACAGCATAATTTTCACCTAATTGTTCTACATCAAGCATCACGTATATTCATAACGTGCATCTCTATGGGGTATGTTTACTAAACAGTGCTAATGTCGCAGCGGCGATGTTATCGCACGATAAGTGACGATATCACGTGATAATGACGCAGTACCGTGCGATAACGTCACATATCTCACGATAATGTCTCCAGCGGCATTAAAGCGCACAGAGGGTGGAGTAAGGCTCCCCAGAGGGCGGAGATAAGGGGTCAATGGGCGGAGAGTGGGCAGGGAGAGGCCCCAGGCACATTAACTCTGTGAAATCAGGGTCTGAAAATTAACGCCACTGAAAACCTTGCGTTAGAGGCACATTTGCAGGAGAGAAAAAACAGTTCAGTCAGCAATGTACAGCAAAGGCAGGGAGACCCAGATAAGTGATAGTAGTGATACATGTGCAGTAACAAAACATGCAAAAACCAGAGAGATAATGACCAGAACCAAAATAGAAATACAAAACACCAAGCTGGCCAATAGAAAAAACAATGATAAACGGTAATCAACACTACCCATAAAGAATAAAAAGGAAGATATCATGTTTGGAAGGGTCAATTCTGATTCCCCCCACAAAGTGAATGTTCCAACAATGATAGTGTTGGTGAGGGTTTGCTGTAGTGTATATTGGGCAGCTTGCTTATGTGGCTTTCACATGTGCAGCAACAGCAGAGTGGCCACGTAGGAAAGGGCACTATGGTGATGGTGTAAATGGGGTACAGGGGGCTGCAGGCGGTACGTGCAGTGGGCCAGCTGGGGCACAGGGTGGACTAGGCAAATGCCTAGGTGACACATAGGAATGTAGAAACGGAAAACCAGCAAAACAGCAACTGACCAAGGGCAAACATGTCCACACGTGTGTGTCCCACAGTATCCCAGGGGACAGTACCCAGCAGGTACCCCAAAGGGCACATAACATTGGCAGGCCGTGCCGGGGGGGAAGCGTGGATGTCTAGGCAGGCACCCCTACCCCATATCATGCACCATAGGCAGCCGCCTACTGGCACACTGGATGGCCTGGGACTACGCACCACAAGCACCACTGCACAAGGGCACGTCAGCATGGTGGTGGAGGGGTGCTGATGGTGGAGGGGGCAGTGGCATCTGCCCACAGCTGACCAAGGCCAAGCCCTGTTTAGGTGGGTGCCATGCACTGCAACAGACAAGGTCTGTCTGACAAACAGTAATGGTATCCCCAGGGAATGACCTGCCTCTGTGGCAGCAGTTTGGTGCATTACACACAGCCAGTGTGTTCAGGGGCAGAAGGGCACAGGTTTAGGTCCCAGCTTGGCTCCTGCAGACCATGTCCCTATATTTTACCCAGTACTAAACCATGGTAATAAAGAAGGAACCTTTATTGCAGATAAAATAAACACGCCATAAACGCCTATATTTTACCCTACAGAGCACATACACCATAAACATGTGCAATCCCTAGAGCAGAGTTTCCCAACTGCAGTCCTAGAGGGCCAAACACCATTCAGGTTCCATTGTATGCAAATGTATCCATGCATATTCATTAGGGACAGCATGAAAACCTGAACCGTGTTTGGCCTACCAGGACCGGAGTTGGGAACCTCTGCCCTAGAGCAGCGGCCAACAGGGGCACAAACACCCACACCCACATGCTCCACTATCCAAAGCCTCATAGAGAGTCAGGCTGTTGGGCCCTGTGTGGAGCAGCATCTACCAATACTAGCACCTGCATACCTTAGCAATGCCATTTTAAACTTGGAAACACGTTCCACATATATCAAAAGGTTGCTATGATTAATGTCAGATAACAAATCCTACGTTAAACACAATTTGTTGACAGAGATTCATCATAGCAACCTTTCTGATATCTGTGCAGTGTGTTTCAGTTTTTGTTTCTGACATTGTTTACCACCCCGGGGAGTGACCCTAACAGTATTGAGTACCATAGCAATGCCTGCACTGTGCCCAGGACTGGTGAGGTGGCCAGGGCTGCCAACCACCTCTATATTTGCACAATGCTGACATAGGTGTGGGAGTGTTTGTATGTGTATCCAGTGTTTTGTGGCTGCCTACACCTTACTGAGCCCCCAATGCTTGCTCTGTTTCCAGTGTTAGCCTGCCAATGTGCATAATGAGGAGCAAGGTACTGTGGGTATGGCCCGGAAAGGGCAGCCTGGGCAGGATGCATCTGCACAGGGCATAGGGCAATGGCGGGGGCATTGTAGTGCTCGACCACCTGCATGGACAGGGTGGCCACAGCATGTCATGCTGGGGGGCGGTCACTCTCACCCTGACAGAGCGGTGACCATGCAATGGCTAGGTTCCTCCATAGTGCTGTACAGTATTTCTCACAAGTGATATCTATGAGTTGCCTTTTCTGGGGCCCAATCACTGACATACCTGCTTGGTGTGTGTGCTCACATCCCATTTTTGGGTGCACACAGTTCCTCCAGGAACTTGTACTAGCTAGCAGGCTGTCTGCAGTTAGCATGTGTATGGCTGGAACACCTTGCAGGGTGCAGCGGGTGGAGACTGACTGTGCCCTCTACTGGTGAATGTCAGATAGTGGTGGGGGGGTGGCAGCTGAGCCTTTCCCGGCCTACTGCCAGTGCCCTATGTGATGCATACAGATCTGCATTGACTGCCCTGTAGGGGTGCCTATTCCCCAGCAGGACTGGGGTTGATGGTCCCCTCTACTAGCACCATTGCAGAGATTTAGCATGTGGATCTGTTGGTGGGGGCCATAATTTGATTTTGGGTCCACACTCTTCTCTTATAGCATGTGACCATGGCAACCACACAGGATATGCAGTATTCTGGGTGCATCATAGTCCACAAGGACTAGAAGCGACTGGGAAATACAGATGGGCACAGGTGTGTCTGCAAGGACTACCCATCACACACTAGCACTGATGGAGACCTGCAGCACAGCCTATCTCAGCCAAGCCAGGTGCTGCGGACCTGGTGCTGGATGCCCCACCTCACCCTCAGGGTGAGCAGAGGAACCGCACAGTGTCACAGTCTGTAGCTACTCTGTGCCAGTAACACACACGGGGTGCTATAGAGGCACATACCCCATCTGGTGATCAGATATAGGCTGATGATCTGCATGTGCAGTGAATCATGGGTACGGGTGGGTTTACCCTATCCTGGTAACCACAGCAGACAGTTTGTATGGTGACCTGCAGTCTTTCTGATGCCAGCCATCAGTGGGTTAGAAGCTGTAAAGATGTAGCCCACTGGTTAATTCAATGACTGTGGAGGCAGGGGTCATGGGTTTGATCCCACTGTGGTGTTATTTAATAAGGCTGTATGAGGCTTTTCCTTTTAATTTAGATCGGTGCTGCCAGCAAAAACACCCTCACAGTGCCATAACCTAAGGTGCCTCATAAGACGCCCTATAAAGCGCCTTATAGGGCACATTATAAGGTCCCTTGGTGGACAGGGCACTTTATACTGTGCCCTATGGAGTGCCTTATAGGGTGCCTTATGCGGCACCTTAGGTTACGGCACTGTGAGGGTGTTTTTGCTGGCAGCACTGATTCAAATTAAAAGAAAATGCCTCAGACAGTCTTCTTACATAACACCACAGCAGGATTGAACCCATGATCTCTGCCTCCACAGTCATTGCAGTAACCAGTGGGTTACATCTTTATAGCTTCTAACACTGTGCTGGCATGAACTTAGGGTTAACGCGCGTTAATGTGCCACGGCACACACTATTGCGCGATACAGATTCTTGCTATCTTGCCGCCAGAACACCCACAACCTTATATTGCATTCTTCACATTAGCGCTGCAACTAGTGCCGGTAACATTAAGACGGTTTAGTAAACATACCCCTATGTCTCTAGGTCATAGGTCAGTTCTTATTAGCATAGGTCATCATGAGGAGACATGCATGTATTCCCAGACATAACTTCTTAAACAATAATTCTAACACTAGCAGTTTTGATGTCTCTGATTCAAGACTGAGAGACTGAAGAGACAGCTTCTCTCTGCACTATCTTTTTCATAATAAACCTAGCTTCTTTGTTATAGGAAAGTTCAGCCTAGCTATTTCAGTAGAGTCTTTCAAGGTTGTTGCTGAGTAATAAGCCCTGGAATGTCTGAGTTACTGAACCTGTGGTGTTAACTCTTTCTGAGGACTTTCAGTAATACAGTGTTATTAAGTACCCTTACAGTGTACACAGCCCTGTACAGACAAGTTTCCTTTCACCAATGACCAATGGTGCAAGAGATAAGGGTGTTGGGGCCACTTGCCAAAAGTGATCATAGCATGATCACGTTTGATTTAATAAATGGTAGAATGATGGCAAGGAAATCCACAGTACTACCATGTAACTTTCAAAAGGGAGACTATGATAAAATGAGGAAATCAGTTAAGAAAAAACTAAAAGAAGCAATTGCAAAGTTTAAAGATTTACATCAAGCATGGAAGTTGTTTAAAAATACTATCTTGCAAGCCCAGACCAGATGTATTCCACACTTTAAGAAAGGTGGAAGGAAGGCCAAAAAACTGCCAACATGGTTTAAAGGTGGGATCAGAGAGGTTATTGTTGCCAAAAAAGCATCTTTCAGGAAATGGAAAAAGGAGACAAATGATGAAAACGGGAAACAACATAAGCACTGGCAAGTTAGATGCCAGACATTGATAAGGCAGGCAAAAGACAGAATTTGAAATAAAAACTTGCTGTGGAAGCAAAAACACATAACAAAAACGTTTTCAAGTACATTCATAACAAAATCCCCGTGAGAGTCCATTGGACCACTGAATGATAGAGGGGTAAAGAGGCGCTAAGGAAGGGCAAGGCTATAGCAGAGAGATTGAATGAATTCTTTGCTTCGGTCTTTACTGAAGAAGATGTAGGGAAGTCACCCATGCCTGAAATGGTATTTAAAGGTGATATATTAAAAGAATTGAAAGAAATATTACTAAACCGGGAAGATATATTACAAGTATTTGATAAACTGATGAGTAGTAAATCACCTGGACCAGAGGATGTACATCCAAAGGTGTTGAAAGAACTGAAAGATGAGGTTGCAGACCTACTATTAGTAATCTGTGAACTATCATTAAAATCATCTGTAAGATTGGAGAATGGCCAATGTAACACCAATGTTTAAAAAGGGTTCCAGGTGTGATCCGGGAAACTACAGACCGGTGAGGCTGACATCGGTAGCGGACAAAATGGTAGAAACCATTATAAAGAACAAAATTACTGAACATGGAGATTGTCATGGTTTAATGGGAGAAAGCCAACATGGATTTAGCCAAGGATGTTTTATTTTTATTTACATTCTCTTATATACCATGCTATTCTGCATCAGTGTGGTTTACATTGAACAAACTGAAATTACATTGAACAGGGCATTATAACTTGGAGATAACTATTTTACAGGGAACATGGGCTATGGAGGGTTAAGTGGCTTGTCCAAGACCACAAGGAGCACTTGTGGGACTAGAAGCCCCAGTCCTTCTGGCCCAAGGTTGCTGTTCTCTAGTGGGATTTGAACCCCAACCTTCTGGCTTGAAGTACCTTGCCCCAGCCACTAGGCCACTCCTCCACTCCTCTTACTAATCTGCTATATTCTTTTGAAGGTGTGAATAAACAGGTATACCAAGGTGAGCCGGTTGATATAGTCTATCTGGATTATCAGAAAGCCTTTGACAAGGTCCCTCATGAGAGACTCTTGGCCACATTAAAAAGTCATGGGATTGGAGGCAGTGTACTACTGTGGATCAGGAACTGGTTAAAAGATAGAAACAGAGAGTAGGGCAAAATGGCCAATTTTCTCAATGGAGAAGGGTGAATAGTGGAATACTCCAGGGATCTGTGCTGGGTCCACTGCTTTTTAACATATTCATAAATGACATGGAAATGGGAATAACAAGTGAAGTGATCAAATTTTTAGATAACACAAAATTATTCAAAGTTGTTAAAACGCAAGAGGATTGTGAAACATTGCAAGAGGAACTTGATAAATTGAAAGACTGCACGTTCAAAAGGCAGATCAAATTTAATTTGAAGAAGTGCAAAGTTATGCACCGAGGAAGAACAACACGAACTACAGTTACACAATGCAAGGTTCCACATTAGGAACCATCACCCAGGAAAAAGATTTGGGTGTCATCGTGGATAATATGTTGAAACCTTCCACCCAGTGTGCAGCAGCAGCCAAGAAAGCAAATAGAATGCAAGGAATCATATGGCAAGGAATGGAGATTAAAACCAAGGATATTATAATGCCTCTGTGTTGTTCCAAGACTAATAAGAGAAAATATTTTTTCACTCAATGTGTTAAACTCTGGATTCCGTTTCCGGAAGTTATAGTAAAAGCTGTTAGTGTAGCTGGGTTTAAATACAGTTTGGAAAAGTTCCTGGAGGAAGGGTCCAGAAACCATTATTAAAGAGAACACGGGAAATCCACTGCTCACCCCAGGAGAAGCACTGTGGAATCTGTGTGCCTTTTTGGGAAGCTGCCAGGTATTTGTGACCTGGATTGGCTGCTCTTTGAAACAGGATACTGAGCTTGAAGGACCTTGATCTGACCCAGTATATCATTCCTTATGTTCTTATGATTGCTTCTTATTGATTTTGACTACTTAAAGGATTTCAGTAATCCTTACTGGTTCAGAACAAACCCTTGACTAGACTATGAGTGTGTAGAAGAGGAAAAAAATGGCAGCGTGAGTGATCTCAGGGACAAACAACCTCCCAGCCATAGTAGGTACTTTCCCAGAACTCTGCATTCTATGGGAAGTAGATCTGATCAGGATAGTGCTACCTCCCATGAAGTTGGTAGCCCAGGTCTTCCAACAGAGTAATCCATGTCCAGAGAGGGCTCATAGACCACGGGGACTAAATAAGATATAGAACATATTCAGGTAGTTTCAAAATTTCTATCCTCTTTCTTCGAAAAGTTTTGCATGGGCCAGTTGTTTCATGTATGGAAAAAATTAACCAGCATCAACTTTCAGTGTTTGACCACTTCTTCAAATCCTCATTCTGTCTAGAATTAACATGAAGAAAGACAGTGCATCCCTCTTGCAAGTACTTTAACTTACTAATCCATTAGCTTTTTAGTTCCCTTCTGCACGTGACTCTTCATAAACCAAGCAAGAAGCAAGCTCCTTAATTTGTTATCCTGATGTGGCCAAACCTAGCATCATTGTATTTTCCAAGCACATAAGGAAGGTCTTAACTCTTGGTTTTTCATCTAGGCTTTTGACTGTTCGAAATCTGTGCCTAATTTATGGGGCTTGGGATAGACCCTATAACCTTGCACTGATGCTCATGATGATCAGCTGATTGCTTTGCTGCTTCACCCCCCATCTCTGACTCCCTCTGCTGCTGCCATCCTGCCTTATGCACTCCTTGTCATCTCTTCTCCTTTTCTCCGTACTTTATGCTTTTCCTTCTCTTTTCTGATTTTGTCATTTTACTTGTTGTCAACTACTTGAATATTATGATGTAAAGGGTCATGTCAAGGCTATTAAACATTAAACGATTACCAGTTACAACCCAAAATGTAGGGCTTAGGGTAAGCTACATAGAGCACCTTACTGGACAGACTGGATGAGCTGGGTTGTTTTTTTATCTGTGTCATTTTCTAGTTTACAAGGTCCTTGGTAAGGTTTCTCTGCTCACTTTAATCACTCCTGCCCTGCCACCTCCATTAAGAGTCAAAGGGTTTGCCACTTTCTTGGAGCTTCAGAGATACTTTCATCCTGTGGGCTGCAGCACTTCCCTATAGGAGTTATTTGAAACTAACTGGCAATTCTGTTGCAGTCTCAGGACAGCAACTGCTTTGAGGCTGTTTCTGCTATTATAGAAGAGGAGGGACAAAGCTATCAGGAAGGCTCCTCTTTGCTACAGTTTGATGACTCATCAAAGATTCACCAGCTCTTCCTGGGGCCTGGTTTATCTCAAGGGATGCCTCTGCTCTTGCCATGGACACCACTGGAGATCTCCATTGAGTCAGCTCCTCAAAGTTTCAACAGAGGCAGGAATTCCAAACTAGATTGGTTCCATATCCAGCATGCCATCCCCTGCCTTGGCAAATAAAGTTCTCTATCTGTCCTGAGCTAGAGTATACTAATTGCTTCCTCCTTTGCTTATCTACCAGTTTAAAGAAAGACAAGCCATAAGAGTGGAGGAGTAGCCTAGTACCTAAAGCGATAGCCTACAACCCAGAGATCTGGGTTTGATTCCTACTGGTACTTCTTGTGGCCTTTGGAAGAAAAGGTCTGGTAATCTACTTCCTGTCATACATTGCCAAGAGAACCCAAGGACTGCTGGATTGCCAGGAGTCAGCATTGACTTGAGGGCACTTTAAAAAAATTCATAAGAAAACAGAGAAGCTTATCAAAACATAGTTCAAAAAATGAAAACATCATTCTACTAAGACAACATCAAGGATAACTGGATGTGGAATCCCTTAATGTCAATCTGGTCATGCCACTTATGCAAGGAGATAAAAAGGATCTCAAAAACACCAAAACAGCTTACTTAAGTTGCTGCATACAGTACCATGTCAAGGCAGTACCATGTCAAGCCTTAGGTGCACAGACTTCACCATCATGGATCCTGAAAAACTCCCCCTATGCCAAATCTTAAATCATTGTAATAGATTATAATAATCAATTTTTAATAGATCTGTGATCTTGCTTCATTCCATCAGTGTCATTTTTTGTTTCCTGTGATTTGCTGGCAAAGCATAGTTGGCATTTAAAGTGCAGTAACAATGTTTCCTTTGAACCCATTTTCAAAAGGAAAATGCATGAGAACTTTCACTTTGAAAATTGCCAGTTTCACCTGGTTTTTTTGAGCTGGAGGAATTAAATTTGATATTGCAATCTATGCTCTTCCAGCCTTAACACACCTGCGGAGCACTTCCTCTCAATGGCTGAAAGTATGTGTATGTTTTGGAACAATAAGCAGGCTGTTAGCCACATTGAGGGTAGATAGTTTTGAGAGAGCTGATTTACATGGGTACTCATACCAATCTCGTTATCCATGGCACTGGAGTGATTCCATTTTAGCTATCCTCAGCAAAGAACTTTGATGCTCGGCTCTACAAAGAATTTTCATTTTGTTTTGAACATTTTGCCCTCTTGAGCTTCCAGATCAGTGGGAACGGGTTCCACTGGCATCAGCGATTTTTTTCTATTCTACTTCCCCTTCTGGCTCACTTAACACATGGCTTCTTCAGGAACCTGGCTGAAGTTGAGTTTGGGCACTGGGTGCCACTGTTGTGTGATCAGTGGGGCTCCCTCTTTAAGCAGGCATTATGAACATTGACCCTGCAGCATTCCCCATCCCAGTCAATGTAGGAAGCAAAGCAGAAAATCTGACCTAGGAATCTGACAAATCCTTCATATGACAATGCACGGTGTTCTTTTGTGTTTGGCGTTGTAACTGCAGAATGGTAAACAATTATGCTCTTTGCAACTGGGGTATCCACTGAAGCGTAGCAATAAGAAGATTGAGATAGTAGAGAAGAGTGAGATTAGGGATTTGGGAGTTCAACTAGATGATAGGCTTATAGTGAAATCCCAGATTTATTTAATCATTCATAGGGTGTTTTTAAGCTATATGTTCTGTGGAAATTGTGACCTTTGGGGTAAAAACCTACTTAAGAAAGTGATTCAAGCTTCTGTTATCACATCAATTGATTTTTGCACATGTTACAAACTTTCAGGAAAATGTACATTTGCAAGCCCTTTAAACTGTGGCTGCTTGGATAATTTGTGGGCATTCAAGAAAGCAGAATGCAGTGCCTTTGATGAACAAACTACTTTAGTTGCCTGGGAAGGGGTGGATTCAGTTTAAGTTGGCCAATTTGATGTTTTAAGTTATAAGGGCAAATTGTCCAGTCTGTTCTTTAAGAAATTGCAGTGCTATCGACTGAAATGGCAATGTAAGTCTGGTCTCCAGGAACAAGCAGGAATGTAGTCTTCACATATGGGTATCGTCGGTACCAACGGAGCCTGAGCGGGAACGTTCCCCAGCATCCAATAGGAAAGCTTTTGGGAGTATCCCACAGTGCCTGCGTGCTGCCTTCCCCCCTTTCCCAACTGTCCCTCTCCAGTTCTTCATTTTCCACGGAGCCGACAGGTCACACATCCTGTCACCGCAGAAAAAAATCCCTTCTATTCTTCTTTTTTGAGGTCGCGTCTGCCTTCCCTAGACGCTACACCGGTACAGCCAGTTCTTCTTTCTTTTCTTCTTTAAAAAAAAAAAAACTTTCTTCTGGAGTCTTTCCAGTGATTTTCTCTTCAGGTGCCATGCGCCATTTTGGGCACTAGCCCCAACTTTTCCTTCAAAATGGAAAAACCCGCTTCGGGTTTTAAAAAGTATTCTAAGTGTGGTGGTACCATCTCCGTCACTGACACCCATGAGTGGCGCCTCAAATGTTTAGGTCCTGACCACTCTATTTCAGAGTGTGTTGCCTGTGGGATGATGTCGAAAAGGGCCCGGCAGAACCGAGTTGCTAAACTTAGCACCCTTTTTCCCTCCGATGCAGCCTCCGTGGCATCGACGTCTTCCAGGGCTTCATCTTCCTCCCATGGATCTCAGGTAACTAAACATAAATCAAGCCGTTCCTCAAAGGGTAGATCTCCTTCTAGACAGTGAGATGCCTCTGGCGTTGCCCTTGAGGGACTTTCACTGGCAAAATTGCCCCGGCGGAAGGCTTCGGCTTCCAACGCACTAATGGGGCTCCAGGATGTTCTCGAGGCTTCAACCTCGGCAGAACTACTGGTGCCATGCTCTGGGATACCGGCCGATTCATAAGAACATAAGAACATAAGACATGCCATACTGGGTCAGACCGAGGTCCATCAAGCCCAGTATCCTGTTTCCAACAGTGGCCAATCTAGGTCATACGTACCTAGCAATATCCCCAAAAGACGTAGGTTCCACAATGCTTGTACTGGGTCAAGCATTGATATCCTGGGTCCCTTTTTAATTGTGGTTTATGGACCTTTCCTCCAGGAACTTGTCAATGTGATGATCGTCGATTGACGCTGTGAAAGTTAGATTAGGTTTGAGAGCATTAAGCCACTGTAAAAAGTCCTGTAACATCACAGACGTGCCTGTCCATAAAAAGAATATGTCGTCTAAAAAGCGTTTCCACAAAGGGATATACTGAAAATAAGGAGCTACATATAAATGTGTTTCTTCAAACTCCGCCATATATAATGTAGCAATAGAGGGCGCTGCTGTCGCCCCCATGGCTATCCCAAATATTTGTTGGTAGAACAACCCCTGTGACAAAAAATAATTACGTGTTAGCACTAAAGAAATAATTTCCAGTAAAAATTGTCGTGGAAGTTGCGAAGGAGCATATTCAAACTTTTTTTGCAGCATATCTAAGGCTTCCCTCTGATTTATATTTGTATACAAGGCAGTGACGTCCAAGGTAATCTGGAAATCCCAACTTGGTAAATCAAAAGATGACAGTTGTTGAAGAAAATGGGCTGTATCTCTTATGTGGGACTTTACTAAATCAGCTTCTTTACGTAAAAAGACATCACAGTATTTAGATAACGGCTCCAAGAGCGATCCCCTACAAGATACTATTGGTCGTCCCGGGGGTGATGTCAACAACTTATGTACCTTCGGGATCAAATACAGTATTGGGATCTTAGGATATTTAGGGGTCAAAAATTGATGTTCTTTTTTAGTTAGCCAGCCATTCGTAAGAGCTATATCAACTAAATATTTTATGTCGGTCTGTAAATCTTTAGTGGGATCACCAGGCAATAAGCGATAAGTGGAGGAATCTGATAAATGGACTTGCAAAAGCCTCATATAATCCGAAGTGGATTGAACCACAACGGCACCCCCTTTATCAGCCCTACGGCTAGTTAGCGTAGGGTCTCGTCTCAATTGCTGTAAAGAGTCACACCCTCTTTTATCTAAATTCACCCATTTGGATCGGAAGGATTGTTCTAACTGATCCAAATCATGTAACACTAAATTCTGGTAAGTTATAATAGAAGGATCCACATTCTCATGCGGCATCCACGTAGATTCTGGGCGTACAACTGAAATATCAGGATTTGCTGGTTTATCTGCAAAGTAGTGTATAACATGCAACTTACGAAAACATTTATATAGAGCCTGCCGTATTAGAAAAGGATCATGGTGGGCTGTAGGCACAAAAGACAGACCCAGATTAAGTATATACTCCTGTTCTGGGGAAAGTTCAGAGGCCGACAAATTAATCACTATTGATTCAGTTGGCGGGATCGTTGGCGTGTTGTGGGAGGCTCCCATCCCTCGACATGATATACTCATTGGGCTCGACCTGCTCTCCCTTGTCCCCTCTGAAAAACCTGAGGGTGTTGTTTAGACTTAGAGGCATCAGAGAAGCCACCACTCTCATCAGTGGTTTCTCTGATGCCTCTAAGTCCAAAAAACACCCTCAGTTCTGCCAACCTCTTTTAGACATCATGGCACAGGACACACAGTCTTTGATGGAGTGGTCAGGACCTAAACATTTTAGACACCATTCATGGGTGTCGGTGACGGAAATGGTACCGCCACACTTGGTGCACTTCTTAAAATCTGAGGCAGGTTTTTCCATGTTTGAGGAAACATTTTTGGGTCTAAGGCCCCAAAAGGCGGGTGCACCTGAAGAAAAGAAAAAAGTTTTTCTGTAAATAAAAAAAAGAAAAAAAGAAAAAGAAAAGAAAAAGAAAAACTGGCGGTACCGGTAGAGTGTCGAAGAAGGCAGACGTGACCACAAAAAGAAAGAAAGAAAAAGGAAATTCTTCTGCGGTGACAGGAACACGACCTGCTGGCTCCGCAGAAAAGAACTGGAGAGAGGCAGTTGGGAAAGGCGGGAAGGCAGCACGCAGGCGCTGTGGGATGCTCCCAAAAGCGTTCTGATTGGACGCTGAGGACCGTTCCCACGCAGGCTCCGTCGGTACCGACGAAACCCATATGTGATGACTACATTCCTGCTTGTTCCTGGAGATAGGAGCATAACCAGCGGTGTACTGCAGAGAGCAGTCCTTGAACCAGTTCTTTTCAACATTTTTTTTATGTGATATTGAAGAAAGCCTTCACAAAAAGACAAAACCTTTGACAGCCTAACCAAAATCTGTAACTAGGTAAACATCCTGGAAGGTGTGTAAAACATGAGAAATGTTTAGCAGCCTAGATTTAATGCTTTAAAAAAGTCATGCATTTTGATTGCAAAAATCCAAGAGAGCGGCATAACATAATTCTGTACATAAAGCATGAGCAGGATCTAGGTATGATCATATTTGATGATTGTGAGATAACCAGAGAGGTAAATAAGACAAAACAGCAAGAGAGTCAGGATACCTGGGTGCAAAGGGAGAAGAATGGCCAGCATGGAAACAAGAAGGTAGTGTAGTGCCTCTATATGAGCCTCTGGTGGACTTCACATGTAGTACACCAATGTGCTATTCTGGATACCATTATCTTCAAACAGATATAAACTGAATGGAGTTGGTCTAGAGGGCAGTTACTCAAATGTGAATATTCTTTATCAAAGTATATGGAAATGGATTTACAAATCTATCTATATACTATTGGAGGAGAAGTAGCACTAGGAAATATGACGGGGATATTTAAAACGCCTTCAAAGTATAAATGCACCAAAATGAGCCTTTCAACAGAAATAAGACTCTGAACTGAGGGCTAATAGGATGAGGGTGAAAGAGGGTATACTCGAGAGTAATCTAAGGAAATATTTCTTTACAGAAAGTGATGGATGCATGGAACCACCTTCGTATGAAGTTAGTGCTACTGTTAAGTGATTCAATTTTCAGGATATTCAAATTCCATTAAGCATGGGATATGAGAATCTTTGAAATAGAGGAAGGTATTATAGAAACTTGGTTTTTGGGTTGGTTGGGCAAACTGGATAAAACATGGTGGTAGAAAAAAGAAGGTAATAAACCTATGATTCTATGAAAAGCCAGAAGATGTTTATGTATTTCATGTCAGTAGATAAAACAAGGCCCCAGTGTCATATATAGATGAAATAATCTTTGGCAAGTCACTACTATTCCTTTCCATATTTCACTGAATACAGTCTTCCAACCTCAAAGGGATTATTTTTCCTGTAGAAAAAAAAAATCTACTACAAAAAAAAAAAAAAATTCATAGAATGCAACCAGACCATTTCAAAACAGTCTAGATTTGCATGGCAGTTTGAAGAGAGTGAATTAGCTCCAGGAACAAGCAGAAATGTGGTCTTCACATATGGGTGACATCAGCACCGACGGAGCCAGCGCAGGAACGCTCCCCAGCGTCCCATAGAAAACCTCTAGGAGCATCCCACTGCGCCTGCGTAGCTGCCCTCCCGCCTCTCCAACTCTCTCTCCTCAGTTTTTCATCCGGTACTGATACCCCAAGCATTGGCAGCGTTGATAGACCAGAGATTCTTGGCTATTGAACGCAGTTTGGCGGCTCTTCTCACGGCCTCGATGACCCTGAAACCGCTTCAGACAATTCAACCGGTATCGGCACCGACTCCTGTGCTGGCACCGACTGCATCGACATCAGCAGGTATTCTACCGGGACTGAGTCATGCGTGTCTATCCGGCATCGACAAGTCGGTACCAGACCACTCCAATGCCGACTTCGATCAGTACTGGTACCATACCTTGCACGATCACCCGGATCGGATATACTTTGAATCCTTGGATGAGTCTGAAGACTCTGAAAGCTCTGCCGATACCAGAGTACTTCCTCCTGAGAATTCCTCTTCTCCTCAGCATAGGATGTCTCCACCAGAGGATATGTCCTTTCAGGATTTTATCCGAGATGTGGCCTAAGGTCTTTCCATCATAGTAGCTCCTGAAAAAGAGCCTAGGGCAAAGGAATTAGAAATCCTGCAATACCCTAAGGCTCCCAAAGAGGCAACTACCTTACCTATTCATGAGATCTTGCATGATCTCATGTTAAGGATGTGGGAAACACCTCTAACCACATCTTCTCACTCTTGAATACTCGACACCATGTATCAAGTTCCTCCTTGTCCTGGGTTTCAGAACACTCAATTACCACACCATTCCATGGTGGTGGAATCAGCTATGAGAAGGATAAAGAGTGCAAAAAGGCATGCATCTAATCCTCCAGGATGTGAGTGTAGGACTCTTGATGCCTTTGGACATCGAACCTTCCAAGCTTCCATGCTTTCTGCTAGGATCAGTTCCTATATCTTATATATGGGAAAGTTCCTTAAGGAGGTCACAGGAGATTTAGAGCTTATGAGCCCTCTCCTTCCTGATGATAAGAGGCAAGATTACCTTGCCCTTGTCATACATGCTCAGGATGTTTCCAAGTTTGTAAATCGTGCAGCCTTTGACTGCTTTGAGTGCATAAGCAGAACCTCTGCCATTGCCATAGGTACACGTAGGATTGCCTGGCTCCAGGCATCTGACTTGGAAATTTGGGTACAGGATAAACTAGGGAATATTGCTTGCACAGGAGAGAATCTCTTTGGCAAGAATTGGCAGGAAAAAGCTAATGAGATAGATGCTGACAATATCACTTTGGATAGATTGTCTAAATCTACAGCTGATCCTGCGAGGAAAAAATCTTTTAAGAAGCCATTCTTCAGTAAGAAGAAGACGTTTTTTATCCCTCCTATACCCAACAGGGGCATTGTTTAGGTCAGTCTTCCCAAAAGGGACAGCAGCAACAACCTAGGCAAAGAAAGACAAAAGCAGCTAAGCCTCAACTGGCTCAGCAGACTCAGCCTCCACAGGGGCTTTGACTCCTATCTAAAGAACTTTGCTTTCCTGGTCCTGAACGGCCCAGAACTTTCCACCATCCCAGGAAGGTTATGTCATTTTGCCCCCAGATGGGGGTCAGATAACAGCAGAAAATTGGACTCTGTCTATTGTAAGAGAGGGGTACAAGCTTCATTTTCTCAGCATGCCCCCTCCTACAATGGTAAGACAGTTCAATTCTCAGACCTCTTTCAATAACCAGTTAGGTCAAGAGGTCACTGTACTTCTTGCCCAAGGGGCAATAGAAGAGGTACCCATTCCCCAATGGGGTACAGGGTTTTACTCCCCCTATTTCCTTATTCCAAAGAAAACAGGAGGACACAGACCCATTTTAGACCTCAGAGAATTGAACAAATTCCTGTTCAAAGAGAAGTTCAAGATGATTTCTCCAGGAACTCTGCTACCATAAATTCAGAGTCAGGATTGGCTTTGTTCTCTAGATCTCAAGGATGCGTACACTTATGTTCTCATCCATCCAACTCACCGAAAGTTCCTTCGCTTTCTGTTTCAAGAAAAGCACTACCAATACAGGGTTCTTCCTTTTGGCCTGGCCTCGGCACCAAGGGTGTTCACAAAATGCATGGCTGTGGTAGCAGCATTTCTCCACACCCTGGGAATATTCATCTTCCCTTACTTAGACGACTGGCTCATTCAAGCCCCTTCAGAGCCAGAGGCCGGGGTTGCTCTCTCTCGCACAATGCGCATCTTTCAGTATTTGGGACTTGTCATAAACTTCCCAAAATCCAACCTTGCTCCCACTCAGTCACTAGAGTTTATAGGAGCTCTGCTGGATACCAGACAGACAAGGGCCTACCTTCCACAGCCCCGCTGCCTTCGCATTGTGCTGTTAACTTCCCAAGCAGTGCTAAAACCTCACCTCACTGCTCGGGAAATGTTACAGTTGCTAGGCCACATGGCATCCACCATGCATGTGGTTCCTTATGCTCGCCTCCATTTGAGGGCAGCCCAGTGGACCTTATCCACTCAGTGGACTCAGGCGTCAGGTTGCCTGTCAGACAAAATAGCAAACTCAAATTGCCTTATTTTGTCCCTCCAATGGTGGCAATCACTCCAAAACCTTTTGGTGGGGGTCTCCTTTTCAGCAACCCCCACCCCAAGCCACTCTAACAACAGATGCTTCACAGTTGGGTTGGGGAGCCCACCTGCAAGGCCTCTCTACCCAGGGTATCTGGACTCCACAGGAGGCCTATCTACACATCAATCTCCTGGAACTCAGAGCAATCTTCCTTGCTCTTCGAGTATTCCACACCCAGCTCAGCTACAAGACAGTCCTAGTTGAAACGGACAATCAAGTAGCCATGTTTTATGTGAACAAGCAGGGCAGAACAGGCTCTCTGTCACTCTGCAACGAAGCTTTGCGACTATGGGCCCTCGCCAGAGAGCATCAGATTCATCTCCTTGCAGTGTATCTTCCAGGCATTCAAAACTCTTGGGCAGACAGACTCAGTTGAGTTCTGCTTCCACACGAATGGTCTCTCCATGCAGACCAGGTGGACAAAAGTTTTAAAATTTGGGGAACCCCGGACATAGACCTCTTTGCAAGTCTGCTGAATGCCAAACTTCCCCGGTTCTGTTCCAGAATTCCGGCTCAGGGTTGTCAGGCCAGGGATGCTTTCCTCCTCCATTGGGGTCAGGACTTCCTGTATGCCTTTCCTCCCATTCCCCTAATTCCCAAAACCATGTTCAAGCTTCAGAGAGACAGAGGTCATATGATTCTCATAGCTCCACGTTGGCCACGGCAAATGTGGTACCCTCTGCTCCTACATCTCTCTCAAGCTCCGCCTCTGGAGTTAGGATCTGCATCAAATCTCCTTTCTCAAGAGGATGGGATGCTGTGGCATCCCAATCCCCAGTCTCTGCATCTCAGGGCCTGGTTGCTGAAAGCCTAGAACTTCATGGTCTTAACCTTTCCCAGCAGGTAAAGGATATCCTTTATGCTTCCAGGAAGCCTTCCACAAGACGCTCTTATGCATTTAAGTGGAAAAGATTTACCATATGGTGCTCGCAGAAGAGTCTTAACCCTCTTGCGATACCTCTGGAATCATTACTGGAGTATCTCCTTGATTTATCAAATGCAGGGCTTAAGACCAAATCAGTGAGAGTTCATTTGAGTGCTATTGCAGCTTCTTTCAAGCCTCTAAATGGACAACCTATTTCCTCTCATCCTCTCATAGTGAGATTTAAGAGAGGCCTTCTTTTAACTAAGCCTCCCATTAAGCCACCACCGGTGGCATGGGACTTAAATCTGGTTCTTGGGCAGCTCATGAAACTGCCCTTTGAACCATTAGCCACTACCTCTTTGAAATTCCTTTCCTGGAATGTTATCTTTCTTATTGCAATCACATCAGCACTTCGCATCAGTGAATTGCAAGCGGTGGCTGATCCTCCTTATACAAGGTTCCCTCGAGATAAGGTAGTCCTTAGGACTCATCCACACTTTATGCCAAAGGTGGTGTCACCTTTTCATTTAAACCAAGCGGTTTACCTTCCTGTATTCTTCCCAAGGCCTCACGTCTCAAATGCAGAAAGGAATCTTCATACTTTGGACTGTAAAAGTGCTTTGGCCTTTTACTTGCAAAGGACACAGCAACATAGATGGTCCTCCCAACACTTTGTTGCTTTTGATCCTAGTCATTTGGGACTTCCAGTCTCCAAAAGGACACTATCCAACTGCATTGCACAGTGTATATATTTTGCCTATGCGAGTAAAAACCTTCCTCTTGAAGGCCATGTCACAGCTCACAATGTGAGAGCCATGGCAGCCTCAATGGCTCATCTTCACTCTGTGTCTATCAATGACATCTGTCGAGCAGCTACTTGGGCTTCGGTTCATACCTTCACAGCCCATTACTGCTTAGACAAGGACTCCCACCGGGATGCCTTGTTTGGTCAGGCTGTTCTTCAACACCTGTTCCACACTTGATCAACTCCTACCCACCATCCCTGGTAGGATGCCAGAGATCCATGGGGGGAATTGGAGCCCTTTCACAAGGGCACACAACTTTCTGGGTCCATCTCCCTGGCATCTGCAGCTAGGAG
The DNA here is from genome assembly GCA_033557465.1 of Ichthyophis bannanicus. Taxonomy (NCBI): domain Eukaryota; kingdom Metazoa; phylum Chordata; class Amphibia; order Gymnophiona; family Ichthyophiidae; genus Ichthyophis; species Ichthyophis bannanicus. The sequence continues at coordinate 1,746,917,076 of CM066031.1, read as the reverse complement.
TCCCCATATGTGAAGACTACATTCCTGCTTGTTCCTGGAGATAGCATAGTTACTCACCTGTAACAGGTGATCTCCGGAAACAGCAGGAATTTAGTCTTCACAACCCACCCATCTCCCCTAGGAGTTGTATCTCTCTATCTCTCTCTCTTTCTCTCTTTCCCTCTCTCTTTTGTCTCAGCTATAAACTCAACTGGAGAGGGACAGTTGGGAAAGGCGGGAAGGCAGCACGCAAGTGCTGTGGGATGCTCCCAAAAGCTTTCCTATTGGACACTGAGGAGTGTTCCCGCGCAGGCTCCGTCGGTACCGACGATACCCATATGTGAAGACTAAATTCCTGCTGTTCCCAGAGATCACCTGTTACAGGTGAGTAACTATGCTTTAGAGGTTCTGGTGAGAAAATGAATTACAGAGAGTGAGCATTCTCAGTGGCAGGTCCAGTGCTCTGGAACACTATGCTTAGGAATATTTGGCTGAAAACGAACCCTGTAGCCTTCACAAGACAAGTTTAAAATGTGCTATTATTCTTGGAGCTATGTGATTTCAGGCTTTGATGGGCTGAGGTCAGTCTTTGGGCTTTCAGGCTGTGAGGCTTTGGTTTGATGGTTGGGAGGGGATTGATGTATTTTATTGGAGTTCCATGATGTAAGGTTGTTTTTATTATATTTTAATGCTTTTCCAATGGTGTGCACCACGCTGGCCAGTTTTGTTACTGATAGAGTACTATATAAGCAATAAATAAAATGAAACTGTCCCGAGCTACCAGCCCAACTGTAACATAGCATTTTCACTTGTTTGGTGTTTTACAATTTATTTGGCAATTTTAAAATAACTTGATCCGATGTGATGTGACGGTGACAGAGTAATAAGAAGGCAATACACTGAGCATGAGCAGAGCTAGAGGACACTGTAGTTAGTGTTCAGTCACAATCTGTTTTATGTCACTTCGGAAAACAATCTCAACTCACTTGGTGAAGACCTCAAATATGCGAGCGTGCTACCCTTTCCATCTTTAGTAATGTTTACTTGTGAGCCTGGCAGCTGTTGGCAAATCACTACCTTATATTGCTCAGCACACTGGTCAGCAACTAGCTTTACTCTTGTAAATGTTATTTGCCATTTTATTTCATAAGCACTTTCTGCAAATGATTTTGGCTTGACTATTTATTTACCCTCGTGATTTAAATCTGCTGAAGAAAGCCAGAAAGAAAACCAGCAGCTCAGGGAATATAGGGTAACAGGAATGTATCTACCAACCCTTCATGGATCATACCATTAGGGACATCTATAACAGGCTCGTTTCTGCAGGATAGAAACCCTTTTTAGTTTTGATTTAATGGGTATAGCATTGGTTTTATGGGCCATGGATAGTACAATATTTGCACTGGATATAGAGGTGCAATTAAAGAGGTCTACATCCAAAATGAATAAGAGTTTCTCAGGAATATGGAATTAGTACATTTCCATCTGTAAGAGATCTACAAACGTGTAAACCGCATGCATATTATAGGCTCACCACTCAAAATCTAATTTGGCTTTTCAAAGTGAATCAAATAAAACTGAAAAGCAATGGTTGTAAAATGCTCAGCAGTTATTCAGTAATGCCTGAAAATATTATTCACGGCATGCAAAAGAAGCGGTGATATGTGCTCTAGTATAGGTTTTCCTTGAGATTCCACAACCGGTCATGTTTTCAGGATATCTACAGTGAATAATACATACAGTATACTGGGTCTCCAGTAAGTTTACATTTTAGATCATGGATATTCATTTCTAATATCCTGAAATCCTGACTGTCTGTGGGAGCACTAGGACAGTTTAAGAAACCATGTTCACTAATATTTTTCCTTCCACCCACTTATTCACCCAAATACATATTTCTTTTGAACCTGAATATATTTACCACTGCCTGAAACAGAAGTAACCTACTAGAATATATGAAGAGGGGAACTGAGACATCCAAGTCAGAATGTGCACAATCACCCCAGTATTTTGCAAAGACTCTGCCAAATATGGAACGTTTTGTAAAATGTTTGGATGGGCATGGCAGCTGCACGATGCAGAAACAGGGTCTGAAGCATTGTGAGACCAGTGTGATAGTTCCTGCATCACATGGTTCGAACTGGTTGCAATCCATGCAGTGCAATGAAGAGGCAGCTCTTGTTCTGGTGTCAGCCATGAACCACAAGGTGAGCATCGACCTAATGTGAAGGCTGACATGGTGTATGGCTGGCTGGTTGGCACTGCCTGTGAGGCAGTGAGGAGTTGCTACCTAAGTGGTGAAGGCTAGCTAACATCTTTTTGGCTGCCTTAATAACGTTCATTGAGGGTCTATGCAGATGACATACAGATTTTGATGACCATTCTTAGGACACTCCATTCCAGAACAAGCTCAGTTTTTTTCTTGTACATATTAATTGGCTTGCCTCATATCGACTTAAATTCAGCCTGCTGAAATCAGAACCAAATCTGGTTTACTAAGATCAAGAGCCTTGCTTTGTTCTGACCTTGTATTTATTCCTGTTAAGACACTATGGGGTATGTTTACTAAACGGCGCTAATGGCGCAGTGGTGGTATTATCGCGTGATAAGTGACGTTATCGCGTGATAATGTAACATTATCGTGTGCTAACGTCACTTATCGCACGATAACGCAGCGGCAGCATTAAGGCATACTAATGCTGTGAAATCTGGGTCTGAAGGGTGGAGTAAGGCTTCCCAGAGGGCGGAGAGAAGGGGTCAATGGGCAGAGAGTGGGAGGGGAGAGGCTTCAGGTATACTAACGTTGTGAAATCCGGGTCTGAACACTAACGCCAGTGAAACCCTCGCATTAAGGCACATTTGCAGGAAAGAAAAACAATTTAAGTCAGCAATGTGCAGTAAAGGCAAGGAAACCTAGAAGAGTGATAGTTGTGATACATGTGCAGGAACCAAAAAGGCAAATAAACATACAAAGTGACCAGAACCACATATAAAATCCCAATAACCAAGCTGGCCAATAGTGATATTAATGATAAACATAAAGCAACACGACTGACAAAGTGTAAAAATCAAGATATCATGTTTGGAAGGGTCTATGTGCCATGAGTCGACTCCGACTCGACGGCACTTAACAACAATGCTCTGTCCCCCTACAAAGTGAATGATCCCACATTGGACTAGCGGTGATCAGGGTTTCTGTCATTTAGATTGGGCAGGTTTGTTATGGCGTGCACATGTGCAGCAACAGCAGAGTGGGCACGTAGGAAAGGGCAACTGTACTGATGCAGTAAATGGGATACAGGGGGCTGCAGGTGGCACATGCTGTGGTCCAGCTGGGGCACAGTGCGGACTAGGCAGATGCCTAGGTGGCAGATAGGAATGCCGAAACTGTAAAGCAGCAAGACAGCAACTGACGAGAGTCCAACATGGGCATGAGTGTGTGTCCCACAGTGTCACAGGGGATATTACCCAGCAGGTCCCCCCAAGGGCACAGAATATTGGCAAGCGGTGCCGGGGGGGGAAGCGCACATGTCCATGTAGGCACCCCTACCTGAGAACCCACACCATAGGCAGCTGCCTACTGGCACACTGGATGGCCTGGTACTGCGCACCACTAGCACCACCAGCATAAGGGCATGTCCGCATGGTGGAGGAGGGGGCAGTGGCATCTGCCCACAACAGACCACAGCCAAGCCCCGTTTAGGTGGGTGCCGTGCACTGCAACAGACAGGGTCTGTCCGATGAACAGTCATGGTATCCCCAGAGAATGATCTGTCCCTGTGGCAACAGTGTGGTGCAGTACACAGAGTCAGTATGTTCAGGAGCAGAAAGTCACCAGTTCAAGTCACAGCTGTGACTCCTGCCAACCCTGTACCCATATTTTACCCAGTACTAAACTGTGGTAATAAAGACGGAACCTTTATTGCAGATAAAATAAACATGCCTGAAACGCCTATATTTTACCATACAGAGCACAGACACCATAAACATGTGCAATCCCTAGAGCAGAGCTTCCCAACTGCAGTCCTGGAGGGCCAAACACCATTCAGGTGTCATGCTGTCCCTAATAAATATGCCTGTGCTGCATTTGTATGCGCCGCCCCCAGTGTATGCAAATGTATCTCATGCATATTCATTAGGGACAGCATGAAAACCTGAACAGTGTTTGGCCCACCAGGACCGGAGTTAGGAACCTCTGCCCTAGAGCAGCGGCCAACAGGGGCATAAACACCCATACCCACAGGCTCCACTATCCAAAGCCTCATGGAGAGTCAGGCTGTTGGGCCCTGCACGCAGCAGCATCTCCCAATACCTTCCCACTTCCATACCTTAGCAATGCTGCCCTTAACTTGGGAACACGTTACACATATATCAAAAGGTTGCTATGATTAATGGCAGATAATAATTCCTATGTTAATCACAATTTGCTGATAGAGCTGCATCATAGCAACCTTTCTGATATCTGTGGAGTGTGTTTCAGTTTTGGTTTCTGACAGTGTTTACCACCCCGGGGAGTGACCCCAACAGTATTGCATACCATAGCCATGCCTGCACTGTGCCCAGGACTGGTAGTGGCCAAGGCTGCCAAAAGCCTCTATATTCACACAATGCTGGCATAGGTGTGGGAGTGTGTGTCTGCCTACACCTTACTGAGCCCACACTGCTTGCATTGTTTCCAGTGCTTGCCTGCTAATGTGCATAATGAGGAGCAAGGAACTGTGGGTATGGCCCGGACAGGGTGGCCTGGGCAGGATGAATCTGCACAGGGCATAGGGCAATGGCTGGGACATTGTAGTGCCCGGCCACCACCTGCACGGACAGGGTGGTCACAACATGTCCTGCTGGGAGGTCACTCTCACTCTGACTGAGTAGTGACCATGGCTTGGCTAGGTTCCCCCATAGTGCTCGCTAGTATTTTTCTCAAGTGATATTTATGGGTTTCTCTTTTCTGGGGCTCAATCACTGACTTACCTGCTTGGTGTGTGTGCTCATATCCCATTTTTGGGTGCACACAGTTTCTCCAGGACCATGTGCTGTGTACTAGCTAGCAGACTGTCTACAGTTAGTATGTATATGGTTGGAACACGTTGCAGTGGCTGGAGGCTCACTGTGCTTGCTACGGGAGAATGTCAGATAGTGGTGGGGGGCAGCTGAGCATTTCCTGGCCTCCTGTCTGTCCGCCATTGCCTTGTCTTGCCTTTTCTAGTCTTGAAGGACTAGAAAAAGGGACTGTTACTTCTGGAGAGAGATCTGCAATTGTGAGTATATACTTCTGGGAACTTTTGAAAGGAATTCTTTCTATTAAAGCTATTTAATCTGTGAGCCCACTATTTTTTGTTAAATCAGTCAGGGCCTAGTAGCAGCCATTTAAGTTTAAATTAAAAACACAGAAGAGAACTTTCTGGTTACATTTCATACCCAGCAGAGAGCTTATAGTTTTAATTTAATAGTCACTCAGGGCCTAGTATCAACAAAGTATTTTTAGTTTAAATTTAAAACACAGAAGAGAGCTTTCTGGTTAAATTTGGAACCCAGCAGAGAGCTGTAGTTTAAATTAAATTGTCATTCAGGGCCTAGCATCAGCAAAGTACTTTTAGTTTAAATTTAAAACACAGAAGAGAGCTTTCTGGTTAACTTTAGAAGCCAGCAGAGAGCTTGTAGTTTAAATTTCATAATAAGTTAGAGCCTAGCAGCAGCAAAGAGCTATAATTTAAATCAAATAAGAATATAGCTTACCTCAGCAGCACAGGACAGGGTACTGTGTAGCAGCCCTCTTTTAATAAGTGTTATTAATGAGAGGTTAGATGTGATTGGAATATCAGAGACATGGTGGAAGGAGGACAACCAGTGGGACACTGTGATACCTGGGTTCAAACTATATTGTAATGATAGAGCTGATCAAATTGGTGGAGGGGTTGCGCTCTATGTTAGAGAGAGCATTGAGTCAGAAAGGATTAAAGTTTTGCAGGAAACAAAATATGCCGTAGAATCTCTATGGATTGAAAGTCCATGTAAAAAGGGGAAGGCGATGGCGGTGGGGGTGTACTATCGACCACCTGGGAAGATGTATTACAACTATTAGATAAACTGAAGAGTAGCAAATCACCTGTGCCGGATGGTATACATCCAAGGGTGTTGAAAGAACTGAAATATGAGATTGCAGACCTGCTATTAGTAATCTGTGAAATATCATTAAAATCATCTCTAATACCTGAAGATTGGCAGATCGCCAATGTAACACCAATTTTTAAAAAGGGTTCGAGGGGTGATCTGGGAAACTACAGACCGGTGAGCCTCACGTCAGTACTGGGAAAAATGGTAGAAACCATCATAAAGAATAAAATTACTCAGCATGTAGATAGTCATGGCCTAATGGGAGACAGCCAACATGGCTTTAGACAAGGAAGATCTTGTCTTAATAATCTGTTATGTTTTTTTGAAAGTGTGAATAAACAGGTGGACAAAGGTGAGTAGGTTGATATAGTGTATCTGGACTTTCAGAAAGCCTTTGACAAGGTCCCTCATCAGAGACTTTTGGCAAAACTAAAGAGTCATGGGATAGGAGGCAGTGTACTACTGTGGATCAGGAACTGGTTAAAAGATAGAAAGCAGAGGGTTGGGCTAAATGGCCTATTTTCCCAATGGAGAAAGGTGAATAGTGGTGTACCCCAGGGATCTGTGCTGGGTCCGCTGCTTTTTGACATATTCATAAATGACCTGGAAAGTGGAATAACGAGTGAGGTTATCAAATTTGCAGATGACACAAAACTATTTAAAGTTGTTAAAACCCAAGAGGATTGTGGAAAATTGCAAGAGGATCTTGATAAATTGGAAGACTGGGCATCAAAATGGCAGATGAAATTTAATGTGGACAAGTGCAAAGTTATGCACCTAGGGAAGAACAACCCAAACTATGGTTACACGATGCAAGGTTCCACATTAGGAACCACCACCCAGGAAAAAGATTTAGGCGTCATTGTGGATAACATGTTAAAACCCTCGACCCAGTGTGCAGCAGCAGCCAAGAGAGCAAATAGAATGCTAGGTATCATAAGGAAAGGAATGGAAAATAAAACAAAAGATATTATAATGCCTCTATACCATTCCATGGTGAGACCGCACCTTGAATATTGTGTGCAATTCTGGTCGCCGTATCTTAAAAAGGATATAGCGTTATTAGAAAAGGTTCAGAGAAGAGCCACCAAAATAGTAAAGGGGATGGAAGGATACTCCTATGAAGAAAGGCTAAAAAGGTTAGGGCTCTTTAACCTGGAAAAGAGATGACTGAGGGGAGATATGATAGAAGTCTATAAATTAATGAACGGAGTGGAATGGGTAAACATAGATCGCCTGTTTACGTTATCAGAATATAGGAAGACTAGGGGACATGCAATGAAGCTACGGGGTAAACTATTTAAGACTAATAAAAGAAAATATTTTTTCACTCAACGTGTAATCAAACTCTGGAATTTGTTACCGGAGGATGTAGTAAAGGCTGTTAGTGTAGCTGGGTTTAAAAAAGGTTTGGACAAGTTCCTGGAGGAAAGGACCATAAACCATTATTAAGAAGGGACCCAGGATATCAATGCTTGACCTGGTACAAGCATTGCAGAACCTGTGTCTTTTGGGGAAACTGCTAGGTACGTATGACCTAGATTGGCCACTGTTGGAAGCAGGATACTGGGCTTGATGGACCTTGGTCTGACCCAGTATGGCATATCTTATGTTCTTATGCCTTATGGATGCATACAGATCTGCAGTGACTGCCCTGTAGGGTGCCCGTTCCCCAGCAGGACTGGGGTTGATGGTTCCTTCTACTGCCACCATTGCAGGGATGTAGAATGTGGATCTGTTGGTGGGAGATCCTGAGCCCCAGAGGGCAGGTTGGGTGGTGCTACATAATCCACTTATGGATCCAAACACACCCCTTCACTTACATCATGTGACCATGGTACCCACACAGGATATGCACTATTCTGGTTGCATCATAGTCCACAAGGGCTACACGTAATTGGGAAATACATATGGACACAGGTGTAGCCTAGGTGTGTCTGTAAGGACTACCTATCACACACTGGCACTGATGGCGACCTGCAGCATAGCTTATCTTAGCTAAGCCAGGTGCTGAGGACCTGGTGCTGGGCGCCCCACCTCGCCCTCAGGGTGAGCACAGTACCCGCACAATGTGATGGTCTGTAGCTACTCTGTGCCCGTAACACACACAGTCAGTTCCCCCTACCAGGCCGAGGTGCTGTGGGGGTGCATACCCCATCTTGTGATCATCTGTAGACTGCTGATCTGCATGTGAGGTGCATCATGGGTCCTGGTAACCACAGCAGACAGTTTGTGTGATGACCTGCAGTCTTTCTGTAGCCAGCCAGGGGTTTGTTAGTAGCTATAGAGATGTAGCCCACTGGTTACTTCACTGATGTGGAGGCAGAGGTCATGGGTTTGATCCCACAGTGGTGTTGTTTGATAGGGTTGTCTGAGGTATTTCCATTTTGTAATTTAAATTAGTGCTGCCAGCAAAAACACCCTCACATTGCTGTAACCTTAAGGCGCCCTATAGGGAACATTATCAGGTGCCTTGGCGGACAGTGCACTTCATAATGTGCCCTCTGGAATGCCTTATAGGTCGCCTTATGCAGCACCTTAGGTTACGGCACTGTGAGGGTGTGTTTTCTGGCAGCACTAATTTAAATTAAAAAAGAAAATGCCCCAGACAGCACTGATTTAAAGTAAAGGGCAGGGGGCGGAGCCTGATGTCCAGCGGGTTAGACGCTTTGCGCTGAAGCTCCCGAGGGGCCTACTCAGAATCCTGACTTAATACCTACATTAACTTAATATTTTGCTCCGAACTTACCGGGGTGCCTCGGGGGGGATGGCGGCCCATAAACCAGCGCGCTTAGACTTCGGATCTCCCTCTTCTTCACACGGAAAACGTTCCAAGACAGAGCTGCCTTCCCCACAAAAGATGGTGCCATTTCGGGATAATCCCGAAATGCAACAGGAGATCTTGGAGGAAATACGTGGTGTGAAGGAACTGGTGCAGTCCAACGGAGAAGCGCTCCGAGCCATGAGAGAAGATTTTGGTGTGCTTCAGGATCGACTTGAAGGTCTTTCATTACGGCAGGACAATATGGCGGGGGTCCTCGACTCGCACGTGGTGCGCTTGGTGAAACTGGATGAGGCTGAGCGTCAGATACAGAATCTACAAAAAGAGTTAGAGGATAGCAATAATCGAGCCCGTCGCAACAATGTAAGGCTCATTGGTGTACCGGAGGGCGCGGAAGCAGGAGATATGAGAGAATTCCTGGTCAAAACTCTTCCCTCCTTGCTGAAGATTACTTTTCACAGAGATCTGGAAATTGACCGAGCACATCGTGTTCCTACCAGCATGGCGCTCAATCGGACGAACCCCCGGCCCATCATTTTTCGTCTACTGAGATATCAGCAAGTTGAGCAAATTCTAAATGCTGCCCGGGCGAATCGTCATTTGGAGTTTGAAAATCATAGAGTCTCCTTCTTCCCTGACTTGGCTAAGCCCACAGTTGACCGTCGGAAGAGACTCCTTGCTTTTCGACCTAGACTTCAACAGTTACAGGCTCGCTTCGGCATCTTATATCCAGCGAAGCTCAGAGTGACTCTCCATAACCAAACTCGTACCTTCGAAGATCCTGATCTGCTAGCAACATTTCTAGCTTCCAAAGAAGCAGACCAGATGCGCTAATCCAACAGCTTGGATGGAATTCGCTGGAACTGTCCGCCATTTTGAATGGCCCGATGCGGTGATCGCTGCCTGAAATGGAGACTGCCTGGACTTTTCTTTCTCTTTATATATACCTTATTGGTCTCCTTTCTTTCCACGATGAGATCCTTGGTTAGTTTCGGAGCCCGTATAGCTCTGTAGGATTTATGTTTCAATTCAGGCCTTCTCTGGGGTTTCTCCCCGCAGACATCAGGCCGCCAGTAATTTCTGGGGTTTTGCTTCTTCTCTAAGGCACTTCGGTGCTTATTTTGTTATATGGGGCGCTTCATGGTTTTCCTTAGTTTAATTCCTATCATGTTGTTTCTGCAGTCATTTACTGGTACTATGAGCGACATTGTGTACCTCTGTGCGCTATTATGTTTCTTTTTCAGATTGTTTAACTATTTTGCATGGCTTTATGTAAGTTATCATTACTGCCTGTAAAAGGCATCAATAGTCTGTTCCAAAGAAGGACAATCCGTAGCTCTCTTAATCATGATTATTCTGAGTTAGTGTTTCTTCAGGAGGCCCATTTACTGGGCGTAGCTATTTCCTATCTCCTTCATTACGAAATACTGGAAATTGGCTCCTATCTGAGCCTCAATGATTGGTGGAATTATGTCCATTTTTACTGTAACTATGAGCAACTACCTTGTATGTCTATCTTTTCCACTCAAGCCTTTCACTACTTGTTTAAAAGGAAGGTGTTCCATGATTATGTTCTAACTGCTAAATGCTCTCATTTGACTGTTTAATTTTGTATACATTTCTGCCACAGGATCAGCCTGTATCATCAATACCATTTCTGCTTGTTTGCTGTACAATAACTGTTGTGTGTAAGCGCTTATGTGATGACTCTTATTAGCTTAGAGAAGAAGCATAGGGGTGGGGGGTAATTGGGGTTGTTTTCCTTATTGTATGTGCGTATTTGTATCTTTTGGTGTGTTGTTACTTTTGTTTGTTGTAAAATGAAAATAAACGTTTAAAAAAAAAAAAAAAGTAAAGGGCAATGCCTCAGACAGTCTTATTACATAACACCACTGTGGAATCAAACCCATGACCTCTGCCTCCACAGTCATTGCAGTAACCAGTGTGCTACACCTCTGTTACTGTGGTTGCAGGTCAACACGCAAAGTTAAGGTTAACGCGCGATAATGGACACGGTGCACTTTATCGCGCGATAAACCGTGATTGCTACCTTAAGACCAGAACACCAACTCCTTATATGACAACCTTCACATTATCACTGCAACTAACGGTGGTAACATTAAAACGGTTTAGTAAACATACCCCTATTTGTTCTCGTGGGGTTACCTTTGATTGTAACCTTTCCTTTATCCCACGCATATCAGCTTTGGTAACAACAAATGTTCTTACCCTAAGACAAAATCCGTTCTTTGCATTCTTCATTAGACGCCCCAGCTTTAAAGACCTTAGTTTATGTACTAATCAAGGATAGACTAGACTACCATAATTCACTGCTTGCAGGTGTACTAGCTGTCGATCTAAAAGGGCTTCAACCCCTGCAAAATACTACTGTAAATTCTATATAATGCTAAATGTTCAGACCATGTTACACTTTTATTGACAGAGCAGCATTGGTTGGCAATTGACAGCAGAATAAGATTTAAAATTCTAATGTTAGTGTACTGTACCATCACTACCAGCTTCTCAGTATATCTTGACTCCCTTTGAACCCTTACAATCGCACACAATCACCAAGATCCTCTGAGGTTCATCTATTAGTGATCCCTGTTCACATAACTCTCAGATTTGAAATTTCTCACCAGTCCTGTTTCGACTGCAGTGGAATTCTTTACCAAATTACCTATGGTCAGAAACCTCAAATTCAAAATTCAAAATTGGAGTAAAAACTTCTCTGTTTGAACAGGCCTGCAAGCTGTCAGAATAATTCCATTTAAATATGTTTTCCTCCTTATATGTCCTTGAACTAATGTCTGCTGGAACTAATTGTTGTGCAACTCCCCTCCCCCCCCCCCCCTTTACTTGTTTATTGGATTCTAATAACTGTTTAGCATTTGTTTTATATATTGTATGCCTGTCCCTTAATCATTGATGTAAATGGCTTTGATGTGATCGTCGCTGCAAAAAGCGGTATGACTGTTAAATAAATAAATAACTGTTGCTGGCTCTATTGGTGGGGGGATGGTTTCTTGGGTGGTATTTCCTGGGTAGTTGGGATAGGGACTTGAGGCAACGTTTCCATCAAGTGGTGCACACGTCCTCAACCCATGCTGCTGCCAGTAGGGGGAGCTACTGCGATATTGTGTTTTAAGTCACAAGGAGCAAGCAGCTATTTTGAACCCAAGACAACAACAGGGCAAGAGCATTCAGGGAGATCTCCTGTCCTGCCATCGCTCTAGCAGAAGAACCCACAGTAAGTGCTGGAGGTAGGAGTTAGGGGTGGGAGTGTAGTCCAGTGCATCTTTGGGGGGTTACCGACGAAGCTAGTAATCGGGACAATGGAAGGAAGAGCATTGGACTGCTTCTTCAGGGGAATTAGGGAGTGGGAGGTACTTTAGTAAAAGAGCCAAAATAATAATATATAGTAATATTAGGTTGGCTTTCCCCTTCTTTTCATCCGTTCATAAACATGTTTTTCCATTCTTTTGGGACATGTATTTTATAAAACCCACTTATAAGGGTCAATTACACCCTCATTCTGTCCATTTCTATATCCCAAGGGATACCTATGCATGCGGAGGGTAATTTCATAAAGTTGTGCCTAGTCAACGTGCATTTCACATGTGTTCTTTACTTGTGTGTTTGACTTTACAAAATAAGGCAAAAATGCGGACGTACACACAGACATTAAGGTGCTTAAACCAGCCCTATTGCTGGTATAAATGTCCATGCCTGCATTTCGCAAGGATACACGTAAAGTAAGGAATTTTATAATCTATGCGCATACTTGCTTGCAATGCACATATCCCACTCAAACTCTACATTCAATTAGATGGTGCACCCTTATTCACGTGTTTGTATACAGTACATCTTCAAACAGTCTAATTAACCGGTAAGACAAGGCTCGCCTTTGCAAACCACTGCCGCTGCGGCTGTAATAATGTAGGCTATGATTAAATATGGGGATTGTTCTACCCCTGTCCTTACAGTCTGACTGCCCTCATCTCCCCTTCTGTCTGTCGTGACAGGAATAATGGCCACTGTTGGAGCCCTTAAAGAAAGGCACAGGGAAAGAGGATGAGCTATGCCCATGATGCACAGCCCCATGCTAGTTATGGCTCCTATGCACTCTCTATTCATCATGGAAATCATTACAGAAACAAAGGAAGAATGTATTGAAATTAGACAGCAAACGTGATACTTTTATAGCCATCACTACTGTATAATCGGAATAAAAATTAGAAAAAGCCACAACATTTCAAATGTGCTATTAGATTTTGCAGAGGGTGCTTTGGCCTTTGCAGTTCTGCAAAGCCTTTTTGTCGGAGGAGGGAAATACAAATGTTCTCGTGTGCCTGTGTAACTGAACACTAACTTCAGACTTCAATTTCCATCTTAGGGCTCTGACTGAAAAAGTTCCTATCATACCAAGAGGCCAGTTTTGCACCACACATCGTAATCCTTCTGGCAGAAGGTAAACATATCTGCTGCCACCATGTGTCCCGTTCTCCTTATAAGTTTAGGAAAAAGGGAAACCCACTAATGAGGACGGCCATATTTTAACAGCAGCATAACACTACTCTTTACTGCCTGTAATGTACAATAAGTATTGCATAGCATATGAGAGACTCCTTGATTACTACAGGAAAGGTCTTCAAGAAGATGCTGTCTTATCCACAGAAATTCCTTCTGTTTTTGCAGTAAATTTAGTACTGCTGGATTGAATCACTGATAATCAAAGTTGCGGAAAAGATATAGCATGGGTAAAAGCAGCACAATTTTCCATATTACCCCTAGAAGTGTGAGAGGGCATTTCATTCTGGGCTCTCATGTCTGGGCGCAGAATGAAATGCCCTCTGTGACTTCTGTGCTACGTCTGCCGAGAAGCATATCTAGGTGATGATGGGTTTTTAAAGGATGTGTACCCTTGTCCTCTTAAAACTGGTCTGAGATCATAAATTCATTTCTAAACTAGCTTTCAGGTAATAATGACTTTTGATAACTAAGGACCTGAGACACAGTTTTAACAGTAATCTAAAGTAATCTAAAGTAATCTTTGTAAATGATCTGTAGATAGTTTTTACCCAAGTTCTTACCCATGTTATTACCCCGTTCATGGTTCACTGTAAGCACAATGTGTTTTTGTTACATTATACTATTGTTCTGTTTCGCTGTAAACTATGTTATTACCCTGTTCATTGTAAGCACTATGTGTTCTCACAAGTGCACCATCTTTCTGTTTGCTGTAAACCGCACTGATCTTAATAGCGCGGTATATAAGAAACGTAAATAAATGAAAATAAAATAAATAAAGGTCAAAGTTTCTGAGCCCCTCTCTTCTTTCATGATGATAACATAAAAATGCAGTGATCCTTTTGATCATAATTTGAATGTCAGCTGCTAGGAAAATAACTTTTTTCCTTGAAATCTGTCCCCATTAAAACTGAAACTTGTCTTTTTACAATGGCTCAAGAAGAATGCAAAACGTCACCCTTCAGCAGCCTCAGACAGGACTACCTAAAGTCACGGTCTTCCAGGCTTCCTGTTCTTGCTGTGCCATTAAAACTGATTCCCAAAAAAATATTACCTACAAATCAAGCTACTAGCAACTGAAATGGCTGGACAACATTAGAAGTAAAGATCATTTTAGAATTTTAACCATTGTTGTACTTTGCTTTGAAGTAACTTCGGTTAGAAAAGGCAGAATACAAAATTTCAAATTAAATTAAATTACATTACAGGTAAGGACAGAAAATCTCAGCTTGCACAGTTCTGAAGTGGAACGTTCAGGGCTTAAACTTCCAGCAGCTTCAGAAAGGGATAAAAAATACCATAGAAAATTTTATGGACTAAGGGGCCCTTTTACTAAAGGATGCTAAGGTTTTGCTGTTCACATGTCTTGCAAACGTATTAGCTGTCGGGGGCATGACCTGCATTTTCCTGGCAGTTAACCCACAACCAAGTATCTTAACATGCGGCACACTGAACATGGGTGCACCTAACAACAACCACAGAGATGTCATTAGATGCACATTTATTTATTTATTTATTTAGCTATTTCTTCTATACCGCCCCTTCCAGAGATCAGGGGCGGTTTACATGGAACAAGTAAACAAATTTGTATACTAATGTATACATTACATGAAACAGAGATTTTTTTAACTTTATACAGATAATAGTTGTTAACAGAGATTTATAACATTGTAACTTTATATACAAATAACTGTGCATTAATTGTCAAAACTATTTACATTTTATATACATTAATAAGTTTCTGTATCGTAGTGTTGATCTAGTGTTGATCAGAGTTTTTTCTACCTTTTTATAGGTAGTCAGAGTTTTCTGCCTTTTATATGTGTGTGTGTGTGTGGAGGAATTTATTTCCTTTTTTCATCTCTTGGGAGTATTTTGGGGTGTATGTGGTGGGTGTATGTGGTGGGTGTATGTGTGTGGGTAGTTGAGTGTGGTTTTAGGGCTTTGTGTTTGAGTGTTTGGGGGATGGTGTGTGGTTGGACTAGGGGGTCTGGGATTTCATAGTGTTCAGAGAAAAGGTATGTCTTGAGTTCCTTTCTAAATTGGGTGAGGTCTTTTATGATCCGAAGGTTTATTGGGAGATTATTCCAGAGCATGGGGGCAGTGAATGAGAAGGCTCTGGTGCTGGTGGATTTTTTAGTTTTTTTGAATGAGTTTGGTATTTCAAGTGAGTGTGTTGCGTTTAGTCTGCGCGTTCTTGATTCTGATGGGGCATGTAATAGCATGGATAGATATGATGGGGCGATGTTGTTCAGGAGCTTGAATGTGATTAGGAGGATTTTATATCTGATTCTGCTGTTTATAGGGAGCCAATGCAGTTCCAGCATTATTGGTGTTACGTGGTCTACTAGGCGGGCTTTTGTGACTACTTTGGCACAGATGTTCTGGGCTCTTTGAAGTAGGTATGTACTTTTTTGTGGTAGGCCAATTAAGAGACTATTACAATAGTCAAAGTGTGGGGTGATGAGTGTGTTAACAACTGATCTAAAGTCATGGGTGTCAAGAAGGGGTCTTAGATGTTGTATGGTTTTGAGTTTGTAGAATATGGTTTTTACCGTCTGTTTTATATGTGGTAGCATGGTGAGTGTATGGTCTATTATTACCCCTAGGTATTTTACCTCTTTTTTGACGGGTATAGTTGTATTTATGATTGAGATTGATGTTGGATAGATGTCCTCAGTCACGGGTGATCTTGTTACGAACATTGCCTCAGTTTTTTTGAGGTTGATGCTAAGGTAGTTAGATTCCATCCAGGAGGTGGTCTCCACCATGCATTTTGATAGGGCATCGTAGGTAGGATTTTTGGTGGATATGGGGAGAGCAAGCATGATGTCATCAGCATAGATAAAGTGACTAATTTTGTGTTTTCTGAATATTTTTGTAATGGGTTGGAGGTACAGGTTGAAAAGGAGGGCAGAAAGGGCGGATCCCTGGGGTATTCCTTGTCCTTGGGGGAAGGTTTCTGACACTTCCTGGTCTATTTGAACACGTATTAGTCTGTTTGTGATGTAAGACTTAAACCAATTGAGTACTGTCCCACCTATTCCTAGATTTTCTAGTCTATTGATCAAAGTAAGGTGGTTGATGTTGTCAAAGGCGGCAGAGATGTCTATGAAGAGGAGTAGGAAGCCTTGACTGCTATCATCTGTGCCTTTGATGAGGAAGTCTATCAGTGTAGTTAGAAGGGTTTCTACACCGTGATAGGGGCGGAAGCCAAACTGGTGAGAGTCTAAGGGTTTGTGTTCATCAATATGGTCTTGTAATTGTAATTGGATGTTTTTTTCTATTATTTTAGCTATAAATGGAATGCTGGCTATCGGTCGGTAAGAGTTTGGGTCTTTTGGGTCAAGTTTATTGTTTTTTATTATTGGTCGAAGCGTTGTGAGTTTTAGGGCGTTGGGCATGATGCCCTGGACAAGGGATTGGTTCACCATTTGTTGGATGTTTTCAGCGAGTTCTTCCTTTGTGCATTTGATCCATGACACAGGACATGGGTCAAGTGGAGAAGTTGTGGTGTTGATAAGTGTTATGATCCTAAGAAGGTGTTTTTGATCTATCGTGTGGAAGGAGGTCCATGTGTTATTAGATTCAGTGTTTGTAGGTAGTGTCATTGGTATGGTGTTGGATTTGCACTTTAGTTTTTCTGCAAAGTGGGTTGCTAAGGTCTGTATGCTTATAGCCGACTGTTTTGGCTCTTGGTTTTTAGCTTTTGTCAAAGTTTTTATGATTGCGAATAGTTCTCTGGGGCGGTTGATAGCCATGTTTATTACTTTGGAGTGGTAATCTTTTTTGACTTGTTAATTGCATTTTTGTAATTGTTGAGGGTGGTCATATATTGGGATTTGTTTTCGTCAGATTTAGTTTTCCTCCATTTCCTTTCTTGTTTCCTCAATTGTTTTTTTATATTTGCTAGTTCTCTCGTGAACCATTTTTCTGTCTTTTTTACTTGTTTATGCATGGTATGTGTGGGGGTAGCTGCTTTCTGGACTGTTTGATTCCAATGGTTTACAGCGGATTCGATGTCTGGGAGGTTTGTGTTGAGTATGGGTAATACTTTGTCAAGGAAATTAGCTTTGTCAAAGTGTGTAAAACGTGATATGTGGGGTGATGAGTTTGTTGTGTTTAGTGTTGCTTGAGCTGGGAGGTGGAGTGTGATAAGGTAGTGATCAGACCATGGTACCTCTGTTATTGTTGGAGGGGTATGTTGGTGTTGGTTATTAAGAAGGGAGGAGGGAAGGAAGATGAGATCTAAGGTGTTGCCTTTTATGTGGGTGGGAGCATGTATTATCTGAGTGTAACCCATTTGGGTCATAGCATCCATGAAATTGTCTGATTGAGAGTTATTCAGGGAAGGGAGATTCAAATCACCTAGGATTATGAGAGGTTTGTTTGGTGATGCTGTGCATGCGAGTTCTAAGATGGAGGAGAGGTTTTTTTGATCAGTTGAAGGGGGTCTATATATGAGAGTAAGTGCAAGGGTTCTATTTTCTATGTTGATGATGTCTATTCCATCTATATTGTTTAAGCATGTTAAGGTGAATTGTAGGTCTTTTTTAGCGAGTATGAGAGTGCCACCTCCTCTTTTTGCATCCCGATGGCAGCTGAATGTATCATATTGATGTGATGTTAACTGGTTTAGTAGTACGGTGTCTGTGGGAGTGAGCCATGTTTCAGTAATGCAGATGATTTCCGGGTTTGTGTCTTTTATCATGTCATTGATGATTGGTATTTTATTTCGTATGGATCTAACGTTTATTAAGATGAGCTTTGTTTGGGTATCTATTTTGGTTGTGTTGTCGCTTAAACCAGTGTGTGGCTGGTGTTTTATTTGGATGAGTCTGCGATGGTGTCTGTTTGAGTCATTGCTTGAGTAATTATTGTGGGTGTGTGTAAAGGTTGAACAGTGTGGTGTGTTTTGGTGAGGATTGTGGGTAGTGATAATGTTGTTATATGGGTTTCTGTAACGATTATGTATGATGGGGATATGATTATAGGGGTTTTGATTGGTTTTGTATGAGTATATGTGTTGAGTTAGGAGAGTTATTAGAATGAGAGTGAGTGGGAGGTTTACCTGTCTTGTGGGAGACATTGTGTATATATTTTGGTGGGCAAAGGAACTCTGAGAACGGGGCTCTGGGAATGGGGACTAGTGGAAGTGTCTGTGTATTAATGGTATATAGCTGTCTGTGACAGTTTTCGATGTACTGGGTGACTACTGGCAATAGTAAATGACTAATAGGATACACTCTATAGTGTTGTAGCTACTGGGTTACAAATAACAATACAATAGTATATGTGCTACAGATGACAAAATAACAATGTATCAATATCCGAGAGGAGGGTGAGAGAACTAGTTACTGTTAACAATTAGCTACTAGTAATAATACAATGTGTGATTGATTGCTGTTAGTGATAGTCTGAAAACCTGGAAACAGTTTTATAAATGAGATAGCTACTGGCAACAGTATTTCTACAGTATTATACTGATTAATTGCTGTTAGTGATAGTCTGAGAACCTGGAAACAGTTTTATAAATGAAATAGCTACTGGCAACAGTATTTCTACAGTTTTATACATGAAATATAAATGAGACAGCTACTGGCAACAGTATTTCTACAGTATTATATATGTAATATAAATGAGACAGCTACTGGCAACAGTATTTCTACAGTATTATACATGTAATGGCTGATTGGTAACAGTAATATGAGACTGTTACTGACAGCTGCTACTGACAACAGTAATGTAAGAAAGTTAATAAAGGGGAAAAGTCAGCTGGATAAAGTTTGTGAAGGGTATACTTGCTGTGCTTGAAGTTCTGTGGAGGAGGTGAAGTACGCGATCTCGACCCTCTAGGGGAGCTCAGCTGTACTTGGGTGTAGGGCGTGGCCTCTGCGTTTGCTGCTTTAGTGGTAGATCTTTGTGTAGGGGGAGGGATTCACATTAAAAGATCTCTTTTGTGAATGCAGGTTTTCAGAGTGGCTGGAGCTTCGGTTACTTGTCTCCGGGGGAGAGAGGGTTCTCCTCAGATGACTTTGTTAGGATGTAGCTTTTTGCTTATCGTGCCCCGCAAGGCGTGGGCGCCGATTGCCGGCGGCGCTTCTTATGTGCGCCGCTGTGACCTCCCACAGCCCTCGGTTGGGCTGGAGTTCAGGAGCGGGAATTCGCTGCTCGTGCTGGGCTCTACCCCGACCGGGGAGCCTCTCAAGATGGCTGTAGCAGTTGGAATATAATCCTCTCAAATATCTTAGCTTCTCTCGGTGCGCTGACGATCAGTGTTGTTGCCTTGATCTCCTGTCGTGCCACTCCTTGTTCGTTCAGAAGCAAACTGCTTGGGTCAATATATGAGAGTTCAGGAAAACTTGCGAAATTTGCGAGAGGAGCAGAGTTATGGTTTTTTGCTACTTAGCAGTGTCTTCGTGGTTAAGGATTCACTGTTGCGGTCCCCGCCTAAGGGCCACGCCAAAGGGCCCTCTGGCGAGGCCCTCAGGCGCGGGCCCGACAGGTGCGGGCCTGCGTGGAGGCTGGCTGCCTTTGAATGGCTGCTGCTCCCCTCCCACAGCCCCGATTGGACTGGAGCACCTGAGCAGGGCAGCCGGATGGTGCGGTGAGGTGCTCTACCCCGTGTCGGGGGAGTTTACAAATGGCGCTTTTCCCGCCGATCGCGGGCTGCCTTTGAAGGGCTGCTGCTCCCCTCCCACAGCCCCGATTGGACTGGAGCACCTGAGCAGGGCAGCCGGATGGTGCGGTGAGGTGCTCTACCCCGTGTCGGGGGAGTTTACAAATGGCGCTTTTCCCGCCGATCGCGGGCTGCCTTTGAAGGGCTGCTGCTCCCCTCCCACAGCCCCGATTGGACTGGAGCACCTGAGCAGGGCAGCCGGATGGTGCGGTGAGGTGCTCTACCCCGTGTCGGGGGAGTTTACAAATGGCGCTTTTCCCGCCGATCGCGGGCTGCCTTTGAAGGGCTGCTGCTCCCCTCCCACAGCCCCGATTGGACATTGACGCTGATCACGCAGCGACTGCCCATGCGCTAGTGGTAATGCATTCTCCACACTGACACTCCACCCATTCCCTGCCCCATCGCATCATGGCCGTTTATAGTGTGCTTTAACTCACAGTCGCTGGCATGCCCCCATGTTAGCATTCCTGGATACCAGCTGCCGTGCATTAAATGCATGCTTACCGGGCTTTTAATAAAAAGGGCCCCTAAATCTTGCCCAAAAAACACTATGGCACCTCTGCTCAATCTTTAAATTAAGGCTCTATAGACAAAGGTCCCCCAGTGTCTTGCACCAGATTTTAATTATATTCATAAGCAGCACGAAAGAAATGCAGAATGCATTTCACCTACGTGTGGGGTTACGTTTCAGTTACCAGTTACTCTAGAGGTAGCTGAAGATACTTGACGTGCAGACAGTGCCAGTATTGGCAGTGGCAAACAGGGAAGTGGCCATGGGCCCCCATGCCATAGGTGGCCCCAAGTCTGCCTCAAACTGAAGAAGGAATAGTTTGAAGGTGAACTTTGGAGCTCCCTCCCCAGTGTCTCTCCTGCACCTTTAACATCGGTCTTGAGTGCAGAAGAGGGTCTGTCAGATGTGCAGATTACACGGAAACCTCAAACTGAAGCCAATAGGAAGTCTGACATTGGTTCCATTTGTATGTAATATTATCAACAGAAGCAGAAGTCAATCAGTTCAATATTTGGTTTGGGTGGCCAGTGCGTTTTTTTTTAAATGCTTGGCCATGGCATTTTAAAAAATATTTATATGTTCAGTATCACAACACAGATATGTTAGAGGTGCTGAAGATATAGGACATGCAGACTGCTGGCCACCAATAGCTATGAGGGTCATTTTAATAGCCTTAGGGGTATGTTTACTAAACTGCGTTAATGTAGCAGTGGCTACGTTACCGCGCATTAGGTAATACTAGCGCGCTTTAAGGGTACCTAACACACGTTAACATCACCATCCGCGGTAAATCCCGCAGAGGGCGGAGAGAAGGGGTCAATGGGCGGGGAGTGGGCGAGGAGAAACTCCCGCGGCACTAACGCGGGTTACTGAAGGGCTAAACATTACCAGGAATAAAAACCTGTCATTAGTTGCATATATGCAGGACGGTGAAACAATTTCAGCGTCAGCAATGTAAAACATAGGCAGGGAGCCCAAGAAACATGATAGTAGTGCTCCATATGCAGCAACAGCATAGTGCCCAAGTATGAACGGCCACTATAGCGATGGTGCAAATGGGGCATAGGGGGCTGCAGGCGGGACATGTAGTGGGGGCAGCTGGGGCACAGGACAGACTAGGCTGTCGCCTTGGTGGCACATAGGAATATAGAAACTAGAAATCAGCAAGACAGCAGCTGACCAAGTCCAAACACAATCCACCTACGTCTACCTGGTCCACCCTAGCCAACAGTTGCTAGGGCACTGAACAGCCATCCCTCCCCCATGTGGGAGGGACATAATATTGGTAGGCGGTGATGGGGGTGTGTGAGAATGTCCATGTATGCCTCCCCTCCCCACCCCAGATCCAGCTCCCTAGGTGACCGCTTACCTGCACAGTGGATGGCCTGAGACTGCGCACTACGAGCACCTGCAGCATATGCCCAGGCAGCATGGCAGGGGGGCGTGTGCTGGTGCTGGAGGAGGAAGTGGCACCTGCCTGCAGTGCACCCAGGCAATGCCCTGTACCAGTAAGTGGTGTGCAGTACAACAGAAAAGGTCTGGCTGAGGAGACATAAAGGTAGCCCCAGGTACTGCTTTGCTAGTATGGTGCAGTACCCACAGCATGTCCCAGAGCAGAGGGTGACAGGTTCAAGTGTCAGCTGTGGATCCTGCAGAGCACATCCCTATATTTTACCCTACAATGCAGATACAACAGCAACATGTGCAATCCCCAAAGCAGCGGCCAACAGGGGTGCAAACACCCACTCACACAGGCTCCACTATCCAAAGCTCCATGGAGAGTCAGGCTGTTGACCCCAGCACAGAGCAACAGTTATCACCAGAGCACTATTACTACCTCCTGCACAGTTTGGCAATGTCGGCACTGTGATCATGACCAGTGTGGCAGGCAGGGTTGCCAACCACCCCTATCTTTGCACAATGCTGCAGAAGGTGTGTGTGTGTGTGTGTGTATGTATGTCTATCCATTGTTTCATGGCTGCCTACACCTCTCTGGGCCCACAATGTCCCACTATTACCAGCGTTAGCCTGCAAATGTGCATAATGAGGAGCAAGGTATTGTGGGTATAGCCCGGGCAGGACAGACTGGGCAGGATGCATCTGCAAAGGGTGTAGAGCAATGGCTGGGACATTGTAGTGCCCAACCACCACCTGCATGGACAAGATGGCCACAGCACATCTTGCTGGTAGGGCACTCTCACACTGACCAAACAGTGACCATGGCACAGATATGTTCCCACATAGTGCTGCATAGTGTCTGTCTTGGTGATATATGTGTGCCCCTGTTTGTGGGGCTGGGGGTGCCTGTGCCATACAGCGCAGGTCTGGGTGTATGCAGTTCCACTGTGAACATGCAGAATAGACTGCTTAGCGGAGTGTCTGTGGTTAGTTTGTGCATGGCCGGGACACCTGGCATGGTGCAGCAGGTACAGGCTGCTGGTGAATGTCAGACCATGGTTGGGGGCTGTTGTACAGCTGTAGTCCTAGAATTGGTGGGGACACAGGGGAGGGGCAATGGACAGGTAGTCTACTGTAGTGCACAGTATTGCAACGTATGCATGTCGAATCTTATGTGTGTTACAGTGCATGCACGTGACGTCTCTTTGGGATGTACGTTGTTACGTGCCATAATCTGTCCACATATGCTAAGGTGCCTAGTCATATCTTATATGGCACGTAGAAAGCTCTGTACAGTCACATGCATTATTGTGCACGCTGTGCATCTGATGCTCTGCTATGCGCCTTCTCCGCAATGCGCATACGATGCAATGCACGTAGGACGCACTACTGCATGATAATCTAGCAGACACGATGTCCACTTGGTAGAACATATTTGCATTGTGCTCGTTGTGGTTGTTTGGGATAGTGGTTGCAGATGTGTGTGGCGCCAACATAGGTTGTGGGTTTGGGTCCCACAGGTTTCTTTTCATTTGTTCTGCTCTCCTTACCATACAATGGCTTCAGCTTTGTCCCTTATCCACACACCCTTCCCTCTCTTCACTGTACACTGCAGTGTCCCCTCCATGCAGCCTATCCGTCACATGCTAGTTGTTACATATGCTCCCTTTCTTTGGGATGTCTAGGTGGGCAGGTGGCTCAATGGTTTGGTATTGGTGTCAGTGAGCCTTGGGTTCTTTAGTCTACTGGTTCAATCCTCTCTTACTCCTTTTTTTGCTTCCCTGCCCATTTTTCCCTTATACAAACATGATCCACACAGCTGGCCCTTCAGACTGACCCCTGATACCCTTTCTGTTATATTTATTTACTCTTCTTTATGCTGTTTCACTGCACACCATTTCATGGTGTGTGTGCCTGTGTTACCTGTGGCTCACGTCCCCATTACAGACTGTGTTATCAGCTCTCTGTGTTCTATGGCCTTACACCTACGGCTCCTTTTCTCATGTGGCACCATGTCTGCACATCCCTCAGCGCGTCTTCTACTGTCAGCGTGCCTTAGATTGCAACCCCTTTGGATGCGCTGCTGCTTCCCGTCCGCTGTGGTGTTCATGTGTGGTGGGTCCATGGCACACTGTACCGTGCACTGTACCGCGCGTTAGCGCCTTGTAACACATGTTACCTGACATGGCTTGCATGTTACCTGACATGGCTTGCATGGCACCGCCCACTCCTTTATATGGGCATCCATAACATTACAGGGAACCTAACGCGGGTAACATTACCGGTGTTTAGTAAACATACCCCTTAGTCTCGATTAGGACATCTGAGAAAATATATGTGGACATCCAAATCATGGAGTCATCCACAGAGCCATTTTACAAATGGCTTTTAAAGACGTCTCTGGTGCAGGGACCTCCAAGTAGGCAGGGAGCATGGTGGAGGCATGTCTGGGGTGGTGCAATGGGCTTAGACATCCTTACACAATCTCAGAAACGTCAGGGACATCCAAGTATAGAGCTAACCAGGCATCAGGAAAGTGCTTGTTTTGGACTTAAAACATCTAGAGAGTGTAGAGAAGATGCAGAGTTAAGTAACTTGCCTGAGATCACAAGGAACAGAAGTGGGATTTGAACCCTGGGTTCCCTGGTTCTAGCCCACTGCTCTAACTACTAAGCTTTTAGATATCCTAGTTCTCAAATGCCATTTTTGGGGATGTCTATGTAGATGTCCATATCAGGCATGTCAACTTTTGTGAAATCGTGCCTGAACTTGGATGTGCCTGCAAAATTCTTTATACGTTCTGGCTTGAACATCCCAGATTGTACATGGCCGTCCTTTATAAAATGTGCCTTCAGAGGTATAGCTAGGTGTTACCACCCACACTTCATTTTAACACTACCCAAGCACTATACAGAAAGAGCCAAAATGGTTAAAGTAATTTTTGCTGGAAGCCAGCGGACTTATACGTTTACCAGTTTCTGAATATTGACTTGACTATATCAATAAAGACATATTTGAAACTTTCTATATGTAACCAATGTCAAAATATGTTATGGAATACAAAACAGCACAGTTGATCATTTAGAGAAAAGTATCCCTTCATATATACATCCATTCATTCATTTTCAGACTCTTAAATTATGCTAACCTTCCACTGTATACAGTCACTACTTATCAGACTTAGGCTAAACGTGGATAAACTGAAGTGCAAGGAAAGATAAGGAAATCAGTTTATTATAAGAAAGAAATGACAGTTGTTGAAATCACTGTTTGTGTCAATGCAGTGACAGATTAAACTTTTAAGTGCCCATAGATATGGCAGAGGGGGCCATCCTCCCCTTGGTCCCCCTTTACCTTCTGGTCTACTGGTAATTTCTCACTGCTGCCCTGGGTGACAGTAGTAGAAAGTTAAAATCCAGTGTGGTGCCTGTCTGTCTTAGCATTCTAATAGGCCCTGCACAATTTTCCCATTACAATGGAAACCCAAACAGCAGGAACTGCAGCACCTCTCAGGGAACTAAGAAGTATTCCAAAGACCTTCTTCTCTAATTTTCTGCTTCTGGTTCTCCTCTATCTCCATGTGGTTATCTAGGCTCTGAGGAGGTAATTTTATAACTGTGTGCACACATAAAAGTTCTGGTTGCCTCATTTAGTCTCTCACAAGGTGAGTGGATACAGTAAGTGTCTGTAATAAAGGACATATTTACCCCACTGTACTAATGTAGGTGGTTGTTAGTGTCTTAGTCTTGTCTTTCCCTCCGTCTGTTTGTGTTTGAGTAGTTTGTCTCTTTTACTGTTGCTAGTCTTTGTTTTTATTTGGTATATTGTTAATTTTGTTAATCATTTTATGGTTTTATTGTATAAATTATTGTTTTACCATTTATGTTTTAATATTGTACATGGTTTTTAAATTTGTGCCTTATTTATTATTGCTTGTTGTCTTTTGTATTTGTTGCTATGCTCTTCTTTTCTTTCCTATTTACTTTGGCGTTCCTTTCCGTAGTTTTGCAGTGCCGCTTTTTATATTGCCTGTACACCGCTTTAATGTTTCTTTTAACGTAAGCGGTTTATCAAATACGAAATAAAGTTAAAGTTAAAGTTAAAGTTAAAGTTATCATTCTTTAATTAGAGATCACAGAACTACATCTCCATGCATTCAATACGTTAAAAGCATATCCTTTATGAGAAAACACTGTTTAGTTTGCTAGACAAGAAGCATGTTTTTGAAACTGTTTATCTGACAGGCAAAGTTTGGATTCAAGTCTAAAGCTGAAAAAGACCATAGACAAGATAATCTTTCTACTCCAAATAAGCTTGTGTTATTCAAATTCATAAAGATGGTCCTTTCCCTGACATGAAAACAAAATGGTGCAGGCAAAAGCAAAATTTAAGAGAGAAAATTGCAGCAATAGAGACACGCTTTATTCCTCTTCATTCTATTTCTGATTTTTCCCAGCAGAACGATGAAGCCATTTGGAATGTCTTTGATTGCGTTGAGGAAGAGCTACCCTCTACTCTATGATCTATAAACCCTTCATTTTGTCCACTCGATCCTTGGACACTGGCAGTTGTTTCATGTTTGAAGTAGGGAGTTGCCCCATTTCTGCCACACATGTTGTATTCTTCACTGTCTTTGGGGTATCTTCCTATTTCTTTAAAGCAGGCACATATTCATCTATTGCTGAAGAAGGCAACATTGGATCCAAGATTGGGGTCAAATTATAGGCTGGTATCCTCATTGCCTTTCTTAGGAAAGATCATTGAAAAAGTAGTTTTGAAGCAATTGAATGATTCATACATCAACATAGGGGCATGTTTACTAAACAGCACTAAGTGACGTTATCGCGCGATAACGTCACTTATCGCGCAATAACGTCTCCAGCGGCATTAAAGCGCACAGAGGGTGGAGTAAGGCTCCCCAGAGGGCGGAGATAAGGGGTCAATGGGCGGAGAGTGGGTGGGGAGAGGCTTCAGGCACACTAACGCTGTGAAATCAGGGTCTGAAAATTAATGCCACTGAAAACCTTGTGTTAGAGGCACATTTGCAGGAGAGAGAAACCATTTCAGTCAGCAATGTACAGCAAAGGCAGGGAGACCAAGAAAAGTGATAGTAGTGATACATGTGCAGCAACAGCATAGTGCCCAAGTACAAAAGGGCACTATGGTGAGGCTGCAAATGGGGTACAGGGGGCTGCAGGTGGGACATGCAGTGGGGCAGCTGGGGCACAGGGTGGACTAGGCAGATGCCTAGGTGACATATAGGAATGTAGAAACGGAAAACCAGCAAGACAGCAACTGACCAAGGGCAAACATGTCCACGAGTGTGTGTCCCACAGTGCCACAATGGACATTACCCAGCAAGTACCCCAAAGGGCACATAACATTGGCAGACGGTGCCGGGGGGAAGCGTGGATGTCTATGTAGGCACCCCTACCCCATATCACGCACCATAGGCAGCCGCCTACTGGCACACTGGATGGCCAGGGACTGCGCACCACCAGCACCAACGGCATAAGGGCATGTCAGCATGGTTGCAGAGGGGTACTGGTGGTGGAGGCGGCAGTGGCATCTGCCCAAAGAACACCAAGGCCAAACTCTGTTCAGGTGGGTGGCGTGCAGTGCAACAGACAAGGTCTGTCTGATGAACAGTAATGACATCCCCAGGGAATGACCCACCTCTATGGCAACAGTTTGGTGCAGTACACACTGCTAGTGTGTTCAGGGGCAGAAGGTCACAGGTTCAAGTCCCAGCTGTGGCCCCTGCAGACCATGTTCCTATATTTTACCCTACAGCACACATACACCATCAACATGTGCAGTCCCTACAACAGAGGTTCCCAACTGCAGTCCCGGAGGGCCAAACACCATTCAGGATCTCATGCTGTCCCTAATAAATATGCATGTGATGCATTGGTATGCAGTGCCCCCACTGTATGCAAATGTATCTCATGCATATTCATTAGGGACAGCCTGAAAACTTGAATCGTGTTTGGCCCACCAGGACTGGAGTTGGGAACCTCTGCCCGAGAGCATCGGCCAACAGGGGCACAAACACCCACACCCACCGGCTCCACTATCGAAAGCCTCATGGAGAGTCACGCTGTTGGGCCCTGTGCGGAGCAGCAGCTCCCAATACTAGCACCTGCATTCCTTAGTAATGCCTGCACTGTGCCCAGGACATGTGTTGCAGCCAGGGCTGCCAACCACCTCTGTTTTTGCACAATGCTGAAATAGGTGTGGGAGTGTTGTTTGGCTGCCTACACCTTACTGAGCCCCCGATGCTTGCATAGTTTCCAGTGTTAGCCTGCCAATGTGCATAATGAGGAGCAAGGTATTGTGGGTATGGCCTGGACACGGCAGTCTGGGCAGGATGCATCTGCACAGGGCATAGGGCAATGACTGGGACATTGTAGTGCCCGTCCACCACCTGCACAGACTGGGTGGCCACAGCATGTCATGCTGGGAGGTCACTCTCACCCTGACTGTGCAGTGACCATGGCATGGCTAGCTTCCCACATAGTGTTGTACAGGCTTTTATTTTTTTTTTTTTTGCAAGTGATATCTTTGAGTTTCCTTTTCTGGGGTCCAATCACTGATGTACTTGGTGTGTGTGTGCGCTTGCTTGCTTGCTTACATCCCACTTTTGGGTGCACATAGTTCTGCCAGGAACATGCACTATGTACTAACTAGCAGACTGTTTGCAGTTAGAATGTATATGGCTGGAACACTGTGCCCTCTGCTGGTGAATGTCAGATTGTGGTGGGTGGCAGCTCAGCTGGGAATGCCTATTATGTGTCTGCCAGTGGCTCTGTTACAGGTACCAACCTGCATCAACTCTCGGGTTCCCGAAAAAAAGGTGTCTGCTGGTCACACAGCTTGTCATCATGTTGTACTACTGCCCCTGTTGGAAATGTGCAGAGTGTGTGTCTGTTGGGGGCAGATTATGTCCCCTACCCTGATTCATACAGGCCATTGTGATATGTACATCAGCATCATGTGAGTCCACACACACCCCTGCTCTGAGAACAAGTGACCATGGCAGGCACACTGGCTGTGCACCACTTTGGCAGCATCATGGCCCACAAGGGGCAGACATGACTGGCAAATAGAAACAGGACATTCTCAGGCATCCCTGCAAATATCTGTCACACACAAGCACTGATGAAGACCTGCAGCAAAACCTACCTCAGTCAACCCAGGCACTGCGGAACTGGTGCTGGCCACCCCACCTCACACTCAGGGTGAGCACAGAACACGCACAATGGCATGGCCTGAAGGTAGTCAGTGGTAGTAGCACACATGGTCAATCCCCCCTACCAAGCTCACGTGCTGTAGAAGTGCATACCCCATCTGGTGAGCAGATGTAGACGGCTGTTCTGCATGTGAATTGCATCATGGGTACTGTTGTTTCTACCCTACCCTGGTGACGACAGCAGACAGTATGTCCAGTGACCTGCACACATTCTGTGGCCAGCCATTGGTATGGAAAACCCCATATTGATGTGGTACAATGGTTAATAGGATGAGCCCAGTGGCATACGTCATGGGTTCAATGCCACAGTGGGCTCCCATCAGTAAGACTGTCGGAGACAACTCACCTTTACGCCTGTAACAGTCAAACATATGTTTGAAATGCCGTTTTCCAAACCAAAACACCCTCACCTCATTTTCCCAAGGTAACGTCACCTGGAAACTGCCCTAGCTGTGGGTCTCCCCAATCCCAGTAAGCACAGCAAAATGTTTGTGAGTTGACGTGCAGTTCATGTGTAGCCAGCCATAACTATGACAATGGCCATAGAGGCATAGCACACTGGTTAATACAATGATTTTGCAGCCAGTGCTCATGGGTTTGAATCCCCAGTGCTACAACATCAGGAAGAGTGTCTGAGGCAGCATCCTTTTTCAGGGCTGTAACAGTTATACACATCTCTGTAGTCTGTGGTTAAAGCAAAACACAAACTAACCTTAGTCCTGTACACTACGGCGGCAGGCAGAAGGCGCGCCGCAAGCTAAGGCGCCCTATGATGCATCTGATTTTAAAATGCCGGAAAGCCTGGGCTGCCGTAAATAGACAGTCCACAATCAGAATAAATAAATGGTGGCGTGGTTACGAGATCGGGTGTATGGGGATTGTAAAAGAGGCTTATACCATTCGTGGTGCATTTGACTGATCTGCTAAAAAGACTTTGCCGTGTACCAGGCATGATAATGCCACATGTGCTGTGCACTGTAGTAGCGCGAGATAGCACGTGCATGACGTGCGTCAGCATGCCATCCACATCAGCAAAAATGGACAGGAGGTCACGAAAGCCAGCATTCACCAGGAGGGAGGTGAGAATACTGGCAGCAATGATCTGCACAAGGCAGAGGATATCTTCCCTGGTTCCTCCAGATGCCAGGACCTTGGCAGGATGAGGAGGGCATGGGGGCGCCTCACCAGATGGTTTAATTGATATGCCGACTACCCACGTGAAGTAAGTGTATGGAGATAGGTCACCCAATGGCAGTTGTGCAACACTATATACAGCAATAATCACATATCACACATGCAGAACATGGTGGAAATACCAGGCCGTGTGCCACCCTGTGGCTAATGTAGATGCGTATGGTGTTGATTGCAAGTATGCCCTATCCCCACAAGGCCTTCATACCTGATTACAGAGGTCTATGATAGATCCTGGTGTTATGGTAGCTGCATCTGTTTGAGTTTCAAAGCTCTGCCCAATCCCCAGGAGGCCTTAGACCTGATTACACAGGTCTATTATTGCTCCTGGTGTTATGGTACCTGCATCTGTTTGAGTTTCAGAGCTCTTCCCTACCCCCAGGAGACCTTAGACCTGATCACAGAGCTCTGTCATAGCTCGTGGTGATATGGTACCTGCCTGTACGCCTGTTTCACAGATCTGCCCTGTTTCCAGGGGCCCAGACCTGAATACAGAGTTCAATGACTCATCCTGCTGTTATGGTAGCTACCCCTATTGAAGTGATCATGTCGACCCTATCCCCAGGAGGCCCAACACCTCTGTGCAGAGGTCCAATGTTACACATGGTGGTATGATATTTGGCCATGCTGCACTTGCAATCATCTGCCCCATCTCCAGCAGGCCTTACACCTGGGTCCAGGTGTCTATTATATATCCTGCTATGATGTTAGTTGCTCATGTTATTGTTGTTATGGCCCCCCCATCCCCAGGAGGCCAGAGACCTGCTCACATAGGTCTATTAGTGAGGTTGGTATTATGGTGCATGCACCTGTTGCAGTTGCCCACACCTGCCTTATCCCCAGGAGGCCGTAGTCCTGACTACAGAGGTATGGTACATATCCTGGTGTTATGGCGTTGGCTCCTGTTGATGTGGTCAGGTCTACCAAATCCCCGTGAGCCAAACGGACACATTACACATGTCATCGACAGATATCATGGTGTCAGGGCAGGAGGTGCTGCTGATGTGCGTAGGTCAGGCAAACACACAGGTGTGTGCCGTACCACACAGAGAGGTAGGAAACACCTCCTCTGGGGATCCGCAGGCCTACCTCACACTTGGCATGGTGCTGCCATGTCATGCAAGGAGAGTGTAGGAAAAGGGGTGGGGTGTCTGGGGGTAGCACACAGGACACGTAGATGGCACCACACAAATGCCCAGACCCACAGCCACTCATGCAGGTGGCACTGGCAACAGATAGTAGCGGACACCCTGGCCAGAGCAACAGCAGCACCCTGCTGCTCGCAGTGATGTGTTATATGCTTTGGGCACCCACCAGAGATATCTGGTCCCTAATGTTCCCATCCATTGTATTCACCCCCAGGTGGAGGACCTACAGAAAAAGGGACGGGAGTTGCGGCTGCACTGCCTGGAATACCTGGATCGCCTCTAACAGAGGGCTCTGCAGCAAAATGATAGTGAGTGTTGCAGCCTCAGCAGCGTACTACAGCATGCCCCAGTGGCCCAACAGCCCATGGAAGCCCATACCATGGTTATGTGTTGTGGCAAACGCATGATGGTGTGCTAATTCTTACTTTCCCCCACAGAGGATGCTACTGCTGGTGAGGGGCTGTTGACATCAGGGCCCCCCACAACAGGCCCCACAGTCCTGTCCCCGATGGTGGAGGTGGAGGAGGAGGCCGAGGAGGGAGAGGATGGCAACAACATGGAGGGGTGGACGATGGGGTGGGGTGGGAGAGAGGGGAGGGCAAGGGTGTGTCCAATGCAGTGGGGGGGAGGTGGAGGAGGAGAGTGGGAAGGGGGGTGAGGGTGAGGGTATTTGGGAGGTGTCAGGGGGGAGGAGGGTGCTGAGGAGGGGGGATGGCCCTGAGGGTGGGAGGGGCCACAGGACAGCACAGAGCACTGTGGGTCCCTGCCAGCTGCCGCATGTGTGTGGTGATGGTGCCCGTCTGGGTGTAGCTATGCCACCCATTGCCACAGAGAGGGCCCATGCACGTGCCACCACACAAACACCGGGCACATGGAATGGGTGTGGTGACAGGTGCATCCGGGACCTGTCTGTGGCAGTGCTTGGTATGCTGCAATGCCAGTGGGCCCAGGACCGCACCATCCGGTGGCTAGCAGGCGCCATTCAGTGGATGGCTGCCGAGATGCACATGCAGCATGCGGCTGGTATGGGCAGTGCATCTCGACAGCCATCCCCTGATGGGCGTCCCAGGAGTGTGTGAGGGGCACAGTGCCACCTCACACATGTGCCCTGTGCTGTCCTGTTACCTGGGACCCAACATGTGGGCGGTTGTATATAGGCCACCATATACCATAGTGTAAATACAGTTTGTTGATACAACACAATGGTCATATGTCTCCCTTACAGACAGACTGTTGAGGTGTGCATGGGACATGTGTGGAGATGTGTATGTGTGGCCAGCCATTGCTATGATGGCTACCATAGAAGCAGAGCACAGTGGTTAGTATACTGACTTCCCAGCCGGTGGTCATGGTTTTGATTCCTGTGTGTTTTTCTGCTTGTCCTACACAACTATTTTTCCTTCCTCTAACAGTCATATCTGTGCAGATGTGTGTGGCGGCACATTATAGCCTCTTCACAGTTGCAAGGCATCCTTCTGTCCATCTATCTGTCTCTGCCAGCTGTGTAGCGTCCTGCCCTAATGTACGGACTACTGCCCCATGTCCTGCACTGGGACCCTTTTCTGCATTGCGGCTCTTCATGATTGCCTCTCATGTGTATGCTCTGCATGGCACTGCTACTCCTGTGTCCTCCTGTTATGCTGCCACCTCTACCTGCTCTGGTGGACACGTATTCGCATCCTCTGCCACACACTCTCATGTTGGCACTTTACATCACTATCACCCTATGCATCGGTACAGCTGCCTCTGATATGTTTCTGAACTTTTCCAGCTGCCACATGAGCTGCACGCATATTTGACAGGTCTATCAGCTCCGCCATGTGATACCCTCCAGACGTTGTTGTTTGGCTTTCCTTGGTACGCTGTGCAGTGGTAGGGTTACATCTGTGTTTGGGCCATACATTTTGTGCTATTCAACTTGGGACTCCTTACCGCCACTGGCCACCTTTTCAGGCATCACCTTGCCCTCCTTTGGGCATCTTTAGATGCACCTTAGTTTGCACCAGCACATGGGGCGCCTTATATGGTGCCTTCGAGGGTGGCAAACTGCGGAGCATCATAGGGCGACCTAATATGCGCATCAGGTTACTGCTCTGCAGCGTGGGTTTCTCGATTGGCATCACACACTGTTCAGATGTGTCCGTTACACGCATTAAAAGGAATTTTCTCAGACTGCCATATTGTATGCACCCAGAGGAGTTGCACTCATGACTGCTGTCTTGACAAGCATTGTATTAACCAGTGTACTACACCTCTGCAGCTATTACCACAGCGCTTCTACATACTTAGGCTTATGGCGCGCAAACATGCAGGGCCACACACTATCGCATGAAAACGGCAAGGTGCCCTCTATCGTGCGATACATGGCTAAATGCCGGGACGCCCACTTCCTTATATGGGATTCTTCACATTAGCGCTGCACCTAACGCCGGTAACATTAAGATGGTTTAGTAAACATACCCCATAGTCTTTTGACTCTTATCAATTTGGGTTCCTTCATGTGCACAATATAGAACTGTTATTATCCAGTTTGGATACAATCTATCAGGGTTTTTGATAATGGTTTAAGTTATGTATTAGTGTTATTAAACATCTATTCAGCATTTGATATTTTGAATCATCTCATCCATGTCGGCACAAATGACACTGCTAGGAATCCCTCTGAGCATATCCAACGTGACTTCATGGCTCTGGGACAGAGGGTGAAGCAGATAGGTGCACAGGTGTTCTCTTCAATCCTCTCTATTGAGGGTAAAGGCTGAGGCAGAGAAGCTCGCATCCTGGAGATTAATGCATGAATGTGTGGATGGTGTCATCGAGAGCGTTTTTGTTTCCTGAATCATGGGATGATGTTCCAAGGGCTGCAGAACAGTGATTTTGTCTATCTGTCCAAGAAGGGTAGAAGTGTCTTCAGAAGCAGACTGACTAACCTACTGAAGAGGGCTTTAAACTAGATTCGTTGGGGATGGAACCCGCAGACAAAACGCAACCTACTCACTAGAAATAAAAAAATCCTTCCGGAAAACAAAGAAGACCACAAGCTCAAGAGCCTTCTCTTATGCAGCCCCCACCCTATGGAATAAACTCCCGCTAGAACTCCGCAAAATAAAAGATCTTCAAACATTTCGGAAAGAACTGAAGACATTTCTATTTAAAGAACACTTCACAAATTTAAATGAATCCTATCCACCCAACACACCACACAACCATAACAATCCTCCTTAACTACAGCTCAACAAGCCTCAACACTCACTACATTTAAGAAACAAAGCATAATTTAACAAAGAATCAATGTAAATAGTCAAAGCATTACTAGCTAATGTTAAAATGTATATAGTTCTGTAACAATAATCCATGTTAAACTGTATTTAGTTCTGTAACAATGTTCCATGTTATTGTTTATCATGTTAACTGTACATAGTTATGAAAAAAAAAAAGAAAAAAGAAAAAAAACAAAAAACGATGTTCTATGTAAAACCATGTTCACTAAATGTTACCTGTAAACCGCCTTTGATCTTTGGAA
This sequence comes from Ichthyophis bannanicus, assembly GCA_033557465.1. Lineage (NCBI taxonomy): Eukaryota > Metazoa > Chordata > Amphibia > Gymnophiona > Ichthyophiidae > Ichthyophis > Ichthyophis bannanicus. The sequence goes on along the minus strand of CM066031.1, from coordinate 1,746,881,969 downwards.
AAAGCGGTATAGAAATAAGCATAAATAAATAAATAAATAAATAAAATAAAGAGAGTCCCCAGGTAAGTGGAACATTAAATACCTCTGTAGAAATGGATAATAGGGGTAACATCTGGAAAGCGGTGTGTATAAATGCCCGTATCATGGGAAATAAGATCCCAGATATTGAGGCTTTAAAGGAAGAGGCTAACTTGGCTTTAATAGCGATTACAGAGACATGGTTCATGGACAACCATGACTGGGATATAAGTATACCAGTCTATACTTTATTCAGGAAGGACAGGGTAGGGAGAAGGGGAGGTAGAGTGGCAGTATATGTAAAAAAATAATATTAAAGTTATAGAATTGCAGGGCTTAAAAGGAAAAGAGGAGGCACTGTGGGTTAAACTAGAAAGAGGGAAAGGTAAATCCATTTGCATTGGAGTTATATAGAGATCTCCCTCACAGGGAGTATTATTATTATTATTATTATTATTAAAGACTTATAAAGCGCCACAAAATACGAAGCGCTGTACAAACATAGAAGAGAGACAGTCCCTGCTCATCAGAGCTCACAATCTAATAAGACAGAAAACAAAATAAGTTACATAATACAAATAACAAAAATTTACAGGACAAAGTAAGCAAATGTTGATAGAGAGATCAAGATAAGGTAAGACAGGAATGGAAATCAATAGTGAAGAGGTGGGATTTTAGTCTGGACTTGAAAATGGCCAGGGAGGACGCCTGGCGCACAGAGATAGGAAGACTATTCCAAGCAAAGGGTGCTGCCAGTTGGAAGGAGCGAAGTCTGGAATTGGCAGTATGAGTAAAGGGCACAGATAAACGAAGACTGTTAGAAGAGCGAAGCAACCAAGAGGGGGTGTAAGGAGAGATGAGAGATGAAGTGGATGAAAATTTAATAGAAGACATACACAGTATTGTCATGAAAGGAGAAATGCTGCTGATAGGTGATTTCAATATGCCTGATGTGGATTGGTAAATCTGTGCTGTGATGTCATCTAGAAGTAAGGAGATCCTGGATTCTCTACAGGGAGAAATATTCAGGCAATTGGTAACAGAACCCACACTTGATGGGGCCATACTGGATTTAGTGCTTACCAATGGGGAAAGTGTTTCAGATGTTACAGTGGAATATCATCTCGCAACCAGTGATCACCAGATGGTATGGTTCAGTATTAGGACTAGGGCTAATAAAATCCATTCAAGATGGTTCAAAGAGTCATTAATGGGATGGTAACAGCTGAGGGATGTAGAAAAACAGTGGACAAAACTGAAAGGGGATATTTTAAGGGCAACAAACCATTTTGTTAGAAAGGGAAATAAATGGTTCTCAAAAGAAGTAGCTGAAAAGGTGAAGAAAAAGAGGGGGGCCTTTATGATATACAAGAGATCACAGAGAGAGGAAGACAGGCATCTATATTTGGAAAAACTTAGAGAAGTTAGCAAAGTAGTCAGGAAAGCAAAGGTACAAAAAGAAGAAGAAATAGCCACTGCAATAAAATGCGTGGACAAGACATTTTTCAGATATGTTAGTGAGAGGAGGAAGGGCAAAAGTGATATTGTCAGCCTCGAGGGTGCAGGGGACGAATATGCAGAAACTGATGAGGAAAAAGCAGAATTGCTTAACAAATATTTCTGTTCTGTGTTCACAGATGAAGGGCCAGGAGCTGGATCTCAGAAAACACCCACAAACAGGAACAGAAGTGATGTGGATCTCGAACGATTTTCAGAAGACTGTGTTCGTGAGGAACTAGCTAAACTAAAAGTAGACAAAGCCATGGGTCCAGATGGGATACAGCCTAGAATACTGAGGGAACTTGGGGATCTTCTAGCAGTTCCACTGTCTGACCTTTTCAATGCCTCTTTGGAGTCAGGAATGGTTCCCGAGGACTGGAGAAAGGCACATGTGGTCCCTTTACACAAAAGGGGATGTAAGGATGACATTGAGAACTACAGGCCAGTTAGTCTAACCTCTGTGGTTAGTAAATTATTGGAAAGGCTACTAAAAGAGAAAATGGTGATGTTTCTGGAGTCCAATGGATTGCAGAATCTGAGGCAGCATGGATTCACCAGAAGTAGGTCTTGTCAGACAAATCTAATTGATTTCTTTGACTGGGTGATTAGGGAGTTGGACCGAGGGAGAGATCTAGATGGGATATTTTTAGATTTCAGTAAAGCCTTTGACACCGTTCTGCACAGGCAACGTATAAGCAAACTGAACATCCTAGGGATGGACTCTAAAGTTACTGATTGGGTTAGAAATTGGTTGAGTGGGAGGCGACAAAGGATCCAGGTAAATGGAGCTCACTCTGAGGAGGTTACCAATGGTGTGCCGCAGGGACCTGTCCTTGGTCTGTTTCTTTTTAACATCTTTGCTAATGATATTGCAGAAGGGCTTTCGGGTAAGGTTTGCTTGTTTGCAGATGATACCAAAATCTGCAATAGAGTAGACACCCAGGAAGGCATCGATAATATGAGGAGAGATCTAGCTAAGCTTGAAGAATAGTCTAGAACTTGACAGCTGAAATTTAATGCTAAAAAATGCAGGGCCATGCATTTGGGCTGCAAAAATCCAAAGGACTGGGACAGTGTAGGGGGTGAGGTACTTCTTTTCACGAAAGAAGAGCGGGACCTGGGCGTAATTGTGTCTGACGATCTTAAAGTAGCTAAACAGTAAGAAAAAGAGACTGTGAATGCCAGAATTCTACTTGGGTGTATAGGGAGAGGAATGGCCAGCAGAAAAAAGGAGGTGATAATGCCTCTGTATAAGTCTCTGGTGTGACCTCATTTGGAATATTGTGTGCAATTCTGGAGATCACACCTTCAAAAGCATATAAGCAGGTTGGAGTTGGTGCAGAGGGTGGCTACTAAAATGGTTAATGGCCTTCATTATGAAGCATTTGAGGATAAACTTAAAGATCTTAATATGTATACTTTAGAGGAAAGGCGGGAGAGGGGTGATACTTAATATGTAGACTTTAGAGGAGAGGCGGGAGAGACATGTCGGATGTTTTCTGTTCAATGTAAACCGCGCTGATGTCTAATAGTGCGGTATATAAGAATTGTTAATAAATAAATAAATAAAAAATAAATAAAATTTAAATACCTCTAAGGCATAAATGCACAGGACGGTCTCTTTCAATTGATGACAAACTCTGCTATGAGGGGAGATAGCATGAGAGTGAAACGGGATAGACTCAGGAATAATATGTGGATATATTTCTTTAAGGAAAGAGTGGTAGATGCGTGGAATAGTCTCCCGGTGGAGGTGGTGGAGACAAGGACAGTATCTGAATTCAAGAAAACATGGGACAAAAACAAAGGATCTCTAAAGGTAAAAAGAGGACTATTGTAGCTGATATAAAGAGCAGACTAGATAGGCCTTGTGGTCTTTTTCTGCCATCATGTTTCTATGTTTCTAGCTCCTCACCAGACTTTCAGAAAAGGGGATAGGGGGGATGGTCCTTAAATGGTTTTCTTCATTTGTTTCTGATATGAGGCAACAGGTGGTTGTGGACAGTAGGTTTTTTTTGTCTCCAGCTTGGTTAGTGGCCGGATTATCAAAGAGTTCTGCCTTACCATCTGCTTCTGTTTATTTATTTTTATTTAGTAGTAGTAGTAGAAGTATTTCAGATCATGCCCTTCCAGTAGTAGTTCAAGGTAAGTTACATTCAAGTACAGTAGACATTTCTCCTGTCCCCAGAGAGCTTACAATATAAGTTAATTTGTAGGTGGCTCAAATTTGCTGGGTGAGCTTGGAGTTTATTACTGGATGTATGAGAATGATATCCAATTCTTCTTCCCCATATCCTCCATGTTATTTGAAACATTTGCTTCGGCAGCAAAATATCTGAATGTGATAGAAGATTGGATGCCTGCCAATAGACTGGCCATTAAAGTCAGCAAATCAGAAGTGATGGTGGTGGGCAGATTGAATACTGTAGTTTGTCCAGCTAATAGGATTCACGTAGGTAACCATGTGATTATGATTACTTCTCAAGTGCATTGCTTAGGGGTAATTTCAGTTCCTCACTTGCTATGGAATTCCAGATAAGTGAGACTGTGCATTCTGCATTCTTTAAGATGCGCCTCATTTGCCGGCTACAGACCTTGATTTCATCAGATGATTTTAGATTGGTTCTTAACCCTCGGATACACTCGGTAAATCGACTGACACGTATACACTACCCCCGTGTCACCCCTGACCCATATGTAGAAATATGGTAAAACATCTACTTTTGTTTGTAAAACATGGTTAAATTGTGAAGAAAAAGACATACTTTTATTTATTTTTTATAATACTTGTTATTAATTCACCCTTTCAAGTGAATAATGTGCAATGCTAGCCAAGATCAGGCAGGACAAGTTGTACAAGGTCAGATATATGCTGCATAATGTCAATACCTGTTAACTATTCAGTTGCAAGCTTAAAAATGGTGTGCAGCACTGCATGCTTTGCAAACTACAATAGTTCTATATTTATTCGCTAGGTGGACAGCAACAGTCAAAGTATGGTGCCATTATGTCAAGTAATGGCATGATGCAAATTGTGACAAAAAAATTACCGTGTTATAACAAATTGACAACGATGCATTGTAAACAACAGAAAACTAGTAAGCAATACATGAAGTACATTGACTGTTTTTTTCAACAACAGTTTATGCACAATGTGCTAGTAGTTGTTCTTGAATGTTCAGGACACACTCGCTTCAGACAGATTTCACATTCGGTAAATACTTTTCGATCTCTGTCACTTGGACAAAAGGAGCATCTTTTTCTTTTCTTTGCTGATGCCCGTGTGGTCAACGGTCTTGGTGGCTTAGGCATTTCAAGGCAAGGATAGCCAACATTGGCCATGGATTGACGTGTATGGCTTGTCAGACCTTCTGGATGGATTGGACGATTTGTTAGCTGAGGCTTCATGAGATTCAAAGCGAGTTCCTCCAGAAAAAACCTTCTCTTGCAGTTTTCCTTGTGATGAAACATAGGATTGTTGTACATAAATATTATGAATGAATTTACAGCCGCGAAATCAATCAGTCCATAAAACACGCAAAGTGGCCATCGACGAGTTGATCTTTTCACACTGTATGTGTGGCACAACTGATCTACTGTGTCAACACCCCCTTTCGTTCTGTTGTAGTCAAGTATTATTTCTGGCTTCTTTGATGTTTCATCAATTTTATTATCATGGTGAAGTGTTGACAGCAGCATAACTGATTTGTTTCGTTTTGGGACGAATGACACCAAAGTCTTGTCTCCACTGAAGCCAAATATTGAGGATCCCACAATTCTTGAGCGATTTGCCTGGAATTCTGAAGGTATGTCACGGTTGCAACGTCTTACAGTGCCCAGTAGTGTCAAATTCTTGCTAAGAAGAACATCAGCCAGTTGTACGTTAGTAAAGAAATTGTCGCAAGTAATGTTCCTGCCAGACCGTTCCAGAGGTTCAATAAGCTTCAAAACAACATCAGCTCCTAGAGATACTGTTTTGTCACGAGTAACTGACTCTTCACGCCCTAGGTATGGCTTCATGTTGAATACATAATACGTTTCGGCATCTGCACACACCCATAACTTTATACCTTATCGGTCTGGTTTAGACTTGATGTATTGACGAAACGGACACTTGCCTCTGAACCCCAACAATTGTTCATCAACAGTCAAGTATGCAGATGGTGTGTACATTTTCATGCACTGAGAAATGAATAAATTCCAAACATCTCTGACTGGAGTAAATTTGTCATTGGCCCTTCGTGATTCACGGGTTTGTTTGTCATCAAATCGAAGTAAACTCAATATTTCTGCAAACCTTTTACCTGACATAACAGCTGGAAATATAGGATTCTGGATAGGACTTTTAGCCCAAGTTCTGCGTACAGATACTTTGTTCACCCTGAAAACACCACTCATGTACAGAAGACCCAATGTTGCTTGGAGCTCTTCCATTGTTACCTGCTTCCAGTCAGTACATGGTGGCTGCATTGCTTCAGCTCTACGTATGCCTTCAGAATTTGTGAAATCTAACACTGCTGAAAATATATCTGGAGTTACAAACATGTCAAAAATATCCTTAGCATTAGTTATACCTCTGATCAGAGCAATTGGTCCAGAAGATTCTCTGACTATATTTGCTTCCCTTGTTCTTGATGTTGGCGGTACAGTTTTATTCCAATGCATGCCAGAACGAGCTGTGTAATGACTGTCAGTAACTTCCTCATTTTCAGAATGTGATTCAGAAGTTTCAGAATTGCTGTATTTATTTATTTATTTAGACAGTTTTGTATACCGCCTTATCCTTCAATCAAAGCGGTCACAACACAATTGGGGGATACATTTAACACGCGGGGATATGAGACACATACACTAATACTTACAGGGAACATGGGCAATGGAGGGTTAAGTGGCTTGCCCAAGACCACAAGGAGCACCTGTGGGACTAGAAACCCCAGTCCTTCCGGCCCAAGGTTGCTGTCCTCTAGTGGGATTTGAACCTCCGACCTTCTGGCCTGCTGTATGAACTGCTATCGTCATCACTTGTTTTATTTTCTTCGACAGCATCTTCCGCTTCACTGCCGCTATCATCAAGATCAAGCTGATCGGACTGGGCGGGAACGACTGCACTATTCGTATCAGCACCTTCAGTATCATTACTCAAACTATAATTACTGTCACTTTCTTCGTTCAACCAACGTCTAATTTTTTCAGTTGCTGCACAGCTGCTGAAGAGTTTCGGGAGTGGCATTGTTTACCTTTGTCGTAAAAATTTTTAATCCACAGAAACAAACAAGGAACTGACGTCAGGTGACGTCATAAATGTAAGCAAGACGTTAGAAAACACAGGATTGTAATGTGGACTTGGAGTGGTGACTTTCTTTGCTGCTATAAAACAAAGGAGAGTGTTATTGTGCGAGTGTCGAAAATCACCCCTTGTTTGTTCAGCAGCATGCAGTACTGTATAAAAACGTTATTTTTGCAAACCATATGTATGAAAATACTTAAAAATGGTTCGTTGAGGAATACCTAGAGTACCAAAATACAATTCCTTACCATTTTGAAGAAAAAACACAAAAACTGACACCCGGGTCACCCCTGACCCGGGGGTAGTGTATCCGAAGGTTAATTCTTTAAAAGCTCCAACTGGTTCAGAATGCAACAGCCCGCATGTTGACAAGTGTTTCGCAGTATGTGCATGTTACACGTTATTTAGTGGCCCTGCACTGGCTTCCAATCTGTGGAGGGTCGGACTTAAAATTCTCTTTCATCTATAGGGCTTTAGAAGGTAATATGAACTGTCATAGGCTTTGAGGCCCAAGGATATTCAATTGCTGCCTATTCCATCAATCAGGCCAATCTAGTTGGCCAAACCACTGAAGTGAGTTTTATCTACAGCTGGTCCTTTTGAGTAGAACAAATTGCCTCTGGATTTGCGACTTATAGAATGCCACCGTTTTAAGAGGATGGGAATATTCTAGTGTCTGCTGGTGCTTTTTTGTTTTGTTTGAGTATTTTCTGCTGTACTATTTATTATTGAGAGTTGTCAATTAGAATATGCATATTGATTTGTTTTCCGCTTAGAACTATGGATGTGCAGAATAGAAGTACTTAAAAATAAATAAATATACTTCAAATCCCAAGACTAAAAACTTTCAGAGATGCTAAGAATGAAATTTACTATCCCAGTATGTGAGGTTGAGTGAGATTTTTCAAGTACTGTGTCCTGGCTATAAAGCTATAAAGATGTGAATTTTCAGAGAAAAGCAAAACAAATGACAAAGGGTATGGAATTGCTCCCCTGTGGAAAAATGCTAAAGATGTTAGAGCTCTTCAGCTTGATGAAGAGAAACCTGAGAGGAGATATGATAGAGGTCTATAAAATCATAAGAACATAAGAAATGCCAAACTGCATCAGACCAAGGTCCATCAAGCCTAGCATCCTGTTTCCAACAGTGGCCAATCCAGGTCACAAGTACCTGACAGAATCCCAAAAAGGTGCGTAGGTTGCACAATGCTTGTTCCGGGTTAAGCAGTGGATTTCCTGAGTCCTCATTAGTAATGGTTTATGGACCTTTCCTCCAGAAACGTGTCCAAATCTTTTTTTAAACCCAGCTACACTAACAGCTTTTACTATATCCTCTGGTTATGAATTCCAGAGTTTATCGTGAGTTGGATGAAGCATGTGGGTAGCGAACAGTTGTTTACCCTTTCAAATACTACTAAGACTAGGGCACCATCCATGAAGCTAATAGGTAATACTGTTAAAGCTAATTGGAGGAAGTATTTTTTTCACACAGTATGCAATTAAGCTGTTGAGTTTGTTGCTACAAGATGTGGCGAAAAGCGGTTAACATAGCTGGGTTTAAAAAATGTTTAGAGAAGTTCCTGGTGGGAAAAATCAATAATTCATTATAAACCAGGTAGACTCCAAAACGTCTGTGCTTATTTCTGGGTGTAAATAAGGACTGGATCTATTTTGAGGGATACTGATAGGTACTTGTGATCTAGGTTAGCCAATGTTGGGAAAAGGATGTAGCATTTGACAAATATTTTGTCTGTCCCATATGGCATTTCCTATATAAGTATACTGTGACAAATTTTCAAAACCGAAGTATACATGTACCTCTGTTTTTAAAATCACCCCAGGGAATTTATGCACCTACATTTAAACCGGCTGTTTAGCATGCACAAATTTTCTGTGTTATTTGATGCACATACAATGACATTTAAAAAACGTATGTGTATAAATGGCATGTCCACTTCTCTTGCAGATCGTTAGTCATCATTGTGAGAGTGCAGTTCCTAAGAATTTGAAACAAGCTCTGGTCAGACATCTGTTAACAAGAAATAAGTTGGACAAGAATGACCCATATTCTTTTTGATCAGTGTTTAATCTACATTTTCTTGGAAAATTGCTTGAAAGTGTGGGTTTTCAACAACTAGTGAATCATTTTGATGCTGTACAAATCATTGATAAGTTGCAATTGAGCTTTTGAAGAAGCCACGGTAAAGAGACCATTTTGGTGTCATTGCAGAATGATATTCATATAGCTGTGGATGGGTACGGGGACACTTTGTTCCTGGAACTTTCTGTAGCCTTTAATAGAGTTGACCTGGTTGGAAAGGGTTGGATTTGATGACTTTGCATGTCATGGCTGTAGTCATATTTGGCAGATAGGTCTCAGAGGGTAGGTTGGAAGCAGACCTTTTCCAAGGAGTTTTATTCAACTTGTGGACTTCAGCAAGAACCAGTGCCCTCTCATTTGTTGTTCGATGTTTTCCTGAGCCCTTTGGTTGTAAAAGGAAGCCTTTTCATTAACTTCTCATGGCAATTACATAAGGTTTGTAGTACAGATGGGCCAGGATCAAGACCATATGATAGAGAAATTGAATGCTTTGGTGCAAAAGCGAAGCAGCACAACAAATGTGTTAAAGTACGATTGCCGCCACCGCTGTGCGGACCCCTTTTCTGCCTGAGCCCCTCCAACATTGCGGGGGCTGATTGGGCAGAATTTACACCAGTGGTTCTGGGTTAAAATATGGACATACGCTTGAATCTTAAAAATTATGCACATAGGTATGTGCGGAGCCTTACCTGCATTTAGTCAGTTTTACAAAATTACCTGCCCTGTGTCTGCAGGAAAAATATTTGGCTGATGGGCTCTTGTGTAAGCAATTGTTGCAGAAGACTGGATCACATCTTTGGGGGTCTTTTACTAATGGGCACTCACTGGCAACATGTGTTCTGGAGTAAGTTGACGGTGTGCTGGGATACGCATTGCCAGCTAGTGTGAGGCCATGACAGCGCTAACTGTGCAGTGCTCATTAGGGTCACCACTGGAGGGGTTAGGGGGCGGAGAGTGGGTGTGGTGTGCTCAGTGCAGTTAGTGCTGAGATGACTGGTTCTGCCCTCCTCTGCTCTTTAGGTCACCTTTGGCAGTGGGCCTGTTTCCTTATTATTTTTCCATCCTGGCATTATTGTAACTGCAAGGCTTGCAACATTTGGTACCACTGTCTTATCTTCTTTCTTTTTTTATCTTGTTGATTTTATTACCTTTGGTTTTGTAACTGGGCTATGGACTTTGGCAGGGTGGGGAGCTCTTCCGGAGATTGGGATAAAACTTGTAAAATGCATTTTTATATTATGGGGGTCATTCTGTCCCACAAATAGCAGGGATGGACGTCCTGTTTGGATATCCATCCACACTATTCGCCCCTCTGCTGGCCCCAGCTAAAGCCTCCCCGTATGAACAGCGCATTTGTAATGGGAGGTCTAGATAGGAGTGGGAGGGAGAGTTCTGGAGGCAGAGCAAGTGTGGGGCATGCATGGGCCGCGACCCCATATGTACAGGGCCAATTCAGATGTTGACCCTGAATGTCCAGGGTCATGAACTTAGACGAGGGACCTATGCCACCGCAAAGTTGGAATAAGTACCCCTGGATGTTGGGGGATGATGCTGCCAAGCCTGCAAAAACAGGTACGGGAATGCAGTAAGTTCCCCACAGCCGGACCCTGGCCATGGGTGGCCAGATTAAGGGTCTGGCTGCAGGGAAAGGAGGATTTTGGCAGTGGCCGGCATTCGCAGCTCCTGAAGGGAGCCGCAGATCCATGAGGATGGGATGCCACAGGCACTACGGCTCCATTCAGGAGCCTGACTAAGTTAGCCAGGAATGTGGCTGGGTATGCAGGCCGATCAGAATCGGGGCCCGGCCTGCACGTCCTGGCCATAGTCCCGATTCTGATCCCTCTGGGCGTCCCGTTTCTGATCAGCCGCACAGGGGGCTGGATGGCCTGATTGGAATGCAGCTCCACATGTTCACCTATGGCACATGTAAGGATGTCCACACATCATGGTGTTTTGTATGTTGTTATTTGATAGTATCAGTGAAACATTTATTACCAAAAGCACTCCTAAGTTCTTTACCTAGGTACCAAATAACTGAAAACCCTTTAACACAGGGCAACCTTCATTTCTCTATGAACGTTAGTGATCCACAATAATTTCTGACCTACTTGGGTTTAATTGCAAGCAAGCAATGTCTCTAAGGCAATCTATGATAGCACCAAGACATTCAGACAATTTCTGTATCATGTGGTCTTGATCCTGGCCCATCTGTACTACAAACCTTATGTTATCACCATGACAAGTTCACCAAACGGCCTCTTTTTAAGCCACTAAAGAGCTCAGGAAAACATTGAACAACAAATTACAGCACCCTTGTTTTGATGAAGTCCACAAGTTAAATAAAACTCATTGGAATAGATCTCCTTCCACCCTATCCTTTGAGATCTATCTGCCATATATGACTACAGCCATGCCATGCAAAATTATAGATTCCAACCCTTTCCAACCGGGTCAACATAAGGCCATGATAAGCCCGGGAAATCTACTGTGTTAAAGGCTACAGAAAGTTCCAGGAACAAATTGTCCCCATCCCCATCCACAGCTATATGAATATCATTCTGCAATGGGGTCCAAATGAGAGCATACACACTCGCAGTAAAAACAGCAGGCACAAAGAAAAGTGAGGTATCCACAACAGCAGAGGTATAGTAATGCTTTATTGTGAGAAAACTCAGTGTTTTCTTCAGGGGTAAAAACCTCAAATAAAACACATAAATACAAGATTACAATCAATAAATCATAATAAATAAAGCAATAGTGCAAATAATAAATAAATAAAAACTGTTAATAATGTAAATGCATTAAAAGATTAGAAACACTAAGGGGTATGTTTACTAAACTGTGTTAGTGTGATTCGCGTTAGGATCCGCGTTAGAGGCAGAAACCCCAAATAAGGACATGGGCAGTACATCGTTACCGAAAACGCGCATTATAAGGCGCCACGCAGCAACGATCGTTACAGGGCGCGTTACTGCGCATTAAGCTTAAGAAGGCACGCAGACACCCAACTATGGAAACAGAGCTGTAGCACAATGGTTACTACACAGACTGATGGTACAAGGGTCATGGGTTTGATTCCCCACTGTGCCTATTGAATAAGGCTGGCTGAGGTGCCATGTGTAACCCTTTGAAGGCCTACTATAATATTTTAATCCACATTCTGCAGCCGGGTTAATGTTTGCATATTTCAGGAAAATTGTACCCGTCTTATTCAATATGTTCCAATAGTGACGTTCCCTCTGCCATGGTCATGTATTATATACCATTTGATAGGAATATTTAGGCAGAAGTTTGGATCTCGAAAGTTTTGGGCTTGGCCTGGAAAGGGTTAAGTATTTGGCTGTGAGGAAGTTTAGTTGTACTTTAATAGTGCTGCCAGCAAACACACCCTCACAGTGGCGTAACCTAAGGTGCCACATAAGGCACCCTAGAAGGCACTCCATAGGGCACATTATAAAGTGCGCTGTCTGCCAAGGCACCCTATAATGTCCCCTATAGGACACCATATAAGGCACCTTATAAGGTGCCTTATGAGGCACTCTAAGGTGACAGTATTCTGAGGGTGTTTCTGCTGGCAGCACTAATATACAATAAAAATAGACAATGCCCAAGACAGCCCTATCAATGAACCCCACTGTGGGTTTTGAACCCATGACCTCTGGCTCCATGGGCAGGGAAGTAACCAGTGGCCTAAAGCTGCTAACAAACACCTGGCTGGCTACATGAGGACTGCACGGCACCATACCCACATTCTGCTGTGGTTACCAGGATAAGGTCAACCCATCCGTACCCAGGATGCACAGCACATGTAAATCAGCAGTCTACAGATGATCACAAGATGGGGTATGCACCCCACAGCACCGCAACCTGGTAGGGGGTGCCGACGGTGTGTGTTAGTGGCACAGAGTAGCTACAGACCGTCACAGTGTGCGGGTCCTGTGTTCATCCTGAGGGAGAGGTATGGTGCCCAGCACCATTCTCACAGCACCTGGCTTTGCTAAGATAGACTATGCTGCAGGTCCCCATCAGTGCCAATGTGTGATAGGTAGTCCTTGCAAACACCCCTTGGATATGCCTGTGTTCATCTGTATGTCACATCTAGCCCTTGTGGACTATGATGCACCCAGAAAAGTGCATACCCTGTGTGGGTGCCATGGTCACATGATGTAAGTGAAGGGGAGTGTTGCGACCCACAGGGAGATTACATACCACCACCCAACGCACCCTCTGTGGCTCAGGATCTCCCACCAACAGATCCACTTTCTACCCCCCTGCAATGGTGGCAGTAGAGGGGACCATCACCCCAGTGCTGCTAGGGATCAAATACCCTACAGGGCAGGCAATGCAGAGCTGTACACATCTATAAAGCAATAGCAGACAGAAGGCCTGGAAATGCACAGCTCTCTCCCCTCCCCCTTGACATGCTCCAGCAACAAGCCTCCAGCCGCTGCACCCTGCAAGGTGTTCCAGCAACACACATACTAGCTGCAAACAGTCTGCTAGCTAGTCCATAATGCATGGTCCTGGAGGAGATGCGTGTACCCAAAACTAGGAGGTCAGCATACACACCAAGCAGATAAGTCAGTGATCAGGCCCCAAAAGAGAACCCATAAATATTACATGAGACAAATACTATACAGCACTATGGGGGAACCTAGCCATGCCGTGGTCACTGCTCAGTCAGGGTGAGAGTGACCTCCCAGCAGGACATGCTGTGGCCACTCTGTCCTTGCAGGTGGTGGCCGGCCACTACAATGTCCGAGCCATTGCCCTATGCTATGTACAGATGGACCCAGGCCAGGCCATCCTATCCTGGCTGTTCCCACGGTACCTTGCTCCTCATTATGCACGTTGGCAGGCCACTACTGGCAATAGTGCTAGCAGTGTGGGCTGTGGAGGGTGTTTGCAGCCACCACACACTGGATAGACAGACACACACTCCCCACACCTATGCCAGCATTGTGCAGCTATAGAGGTGTTTGGCAGCCCTGGCCACCACACCAGTCCTGGGCAGAGTGCAGGCATGGCTATGGTAAGCAATACTGTTGGGGTACCTCCCCAGGGTGGTAAACACTGTCAGACACAAGACCTGTAGCACACTCCACAGACATCAGATAGGTTGCTATGCTGTACCCCAATCAGCAAATTGTGCTTAACTTAGGAATTGCTATCTGCCAGTAATCATAGCAAACTTGTGATAGCTGTGTACCGTATTCCCAGGTTTAGGGTGGCATTGCTAAGGTATGCAAGTGCTAGTATTGGGAGATGCACGCAGGGCCCAGTGTCCTGCCTCTCCAGGAGGCATTGGATAATGGAGCCTGTGTGTGCGGGTGTGTCTGCCCCTGTTGGCTGCTGCTTTACGGCAGAGGTTCCCAATTCTAGTCCTGGTGTGCCAAACACTGTTCGGGTTTTCATGCTGTCCCTCATGAATATGCATGAGATACAACTGCATACCATGGGGGGCGGTGCATAGCAAGACAGCACAGACACATTTATTAGAGGCAGCATGGAACCTGAATGGTGTTTGGCCTTCCAGGACTGCATTTGGGAGACTCTGCTCTAGGTAATGCGCATGTGTATGGTGTCTGTGCTCTGTAGGGTAAAATGTAGGTTTTTTTGGACATGTTTACGTCATCTGCAATAAAGGTTCTGTCTGTATTAGCACGTTATAATAGTGAGTAAAATATGAGAACTGGGTTGGAGGAAACCACAGCTGGGACTTCAACCTGTTACCTTTTGCTTCTGAATACACTGGCTTTGTGCACTGCACCGCCATGGTCTCACAGAGATGGTGCATTCCCTGGTGATACCATGACTGTTGGTCAGACAGGGCCTGTCTGTTGCAGTGCATGGCACCCACCTACACACGGCTAGGCCACGGTCTGCTCTGGGCAGCTGCCACTGCCCCCTCCACCACCGGTAACCCTCTGCCACCATGCTGACATTCCCTTCTGCAGATGGTGCTGGTGTAGCGCAGTCTCAGGCCATCCAGTGTGCAGGTAGGCGGCTGCCTATGGTGCAAGTTCTGGGGTAGAGGTGCCTTCATAGGTGTCCACGCTTCCCCCCAGCACCGCCTGCCAATGTTCCGTGCCCTTGGGGGTAGCTGCTGGGTACTATCCCCTGTGACACTGCGGGACACACAGTCGTGCCCATGTTGGGCCTTCAGCAATTGTTGTCTGGCTGCTCTGCTGTTTCGGCATTCGTATGGGCCACCTAGGCATCACCCTAGTCTGAACTGTGGCCCAGCTGCACCACAGCATGAGCCGCCTGCGGCCCTCTGTATCCCCTTTTCCGGCATCTGTCCAGTTGCCGTTCCAACATGCCCGCCCTGCTGTTGCCACACATGTGCACGCTATAGGACAGTGATGGCTAACCTTTTTGAGCCCGAGTGCCCAAACTGCCGCACAAAACCAAAGAATTTCCTCAAAGTGCCAGCACGTCAATTTGCATAAATATTTGCATAATGCTAACATACACTAACTTTTAGTAAACATGTCTCTTAATGAGTGTATGGATAAAGACAGACTAAAAGATTTCTACATTACTATAATCCAGTGCCAACCGCCAGGCACATTAGGAACTACTACAAACACTGCCCATTTAGAATCAATAGCAAACCCGCCGTATCCTAACAGCACTACCAGGACTCACAAAGCAACACACCATACCTATCAAAAGGCAACACTGCAAATATTAAACCAATACATTTCAGACAATAACAATACATGACCTACTGGGGAAAGAGAACAAGTGGCAATGTCAAAAAGGAATTACATAAACAGAATACCTCAGCTCAGTTACACAGTTGCAATTGCTCCAGCCACTTTCTTCTGGTTTCTTCATGTCTTCTGCTAACTCTCCATCATCTGCTGTCCATTTGTCCTTTCTTCTCTCTTCTAGTTTTTTTTTCCATTCTCTCTCTCTACATCCACTTTAACATACTAATCTTTCTCCTTTTGCTCTTTCCTCATTCCTATTTCATCCACTCAAATTTTACCCCTCCATCCTCAATCCCCACTTACTCTCCCAATACCCGGCCAATTGTAGATTTTTTATCCCTCCCACACAAAATATTTTTCCCCTCTCCATTTTACTCTCCCAGCCCCATCCCATTCTAATCCTCCCCCAACATCAGCTCCCTTCTAGTTCCAGCCTCACCCAGCATCCATTCCCTTCTAGTCCCTGCATCAGCCCATTTCCAGTCCTAGCCCCCCATCAGCCCATTTCCAGTCCTAGCAACCCCCCAACCCAATACCAGTCCTAGCCCCCCCCATCAACCCACTTCCAGTCCTAAACCCCCATCACCCATTTTCAGTTTAAGCCCCCCCTATAACCCATTACCAGTCCTAACCCCCATCACCCCATTTCCAGACAGCCCCCATCAGCCCACAGCCCATTAGCAGTCCTACCCCCCCAGCCCATTAGCAGTCCTCCCCCCCCCGCCCTCCCGCCCTCCCGCCCATTTGCTGTCCTAACCCCCCCAGCACATTAGCAGTCCTACCCCCCCCCCGCCCGCCCGCCCGCCCCCCCCTGCCCATTAGCAGTCCTAACCCCCCCCTCCCTGCCCATTAGCAGTCCTAACCCCCCACTCCCTCCCTCCCTCCCTCCCTGACCATTAGCAGTCCTACCCCCCCCCCTCCCTCCCTCCCTGCCCATTAGAAGTCCTAACCCCCCCTCCCCTCCCTCCCTGCCCATTAGCAGTCCTAACCCCCCCTCCCTGCCCATTAGCAGTCCTAACCCCCCCTCCCTCCCTGCCCATTAGCAGTCCTTTCCCCCCCCACCCTCCCTCCCGTCCCATTAGCAGTCCTTACCCCCCCCTCCCTCCCTCCCTATTAGCAGTCTTAACCCCCCCCCCTCCCTGCCCATTAGCAGTCCTAACACCCCCCCTCCCTCCCTCCCTCCCTGCCCATTAGCAGTCCTAACCCCCCCCCTCCCTCCCTCCCTCCCTGCCCATTAGCAATCCTAACCCCCCCTCCCTGCCCATTAGCAGTCCTAACCCCCCCTCCCTCCCTCCCTCCCTCCCTCCCTCCCTGCCCATTAGCAGTCCTAACCCCCCCCCTCCCTGCCCATTAGCAGTCCTAACCCCCCCTCCCTCCCTCCCTCCCTCCCTGCCCATTAGCAGTCCTAACCCCCCCTCCCTCCCTCCCTGCCCATTAGCAGTCCTAACCCCCCCCCCTCCCTGCCCATTAGCAGTCCTAACCCCCCCTCCCTCCCTCCCTGCCCATTAGCAGTCCTAACCCCCCCTCCCTCCCTCCCTGCCCATTAGCAGTCCTAACCCCCCCCCCCTCCCTCCCTGCCCATTAGCAGTCCTAACCCCCCCTCCCTCCCACCCTGCCCATTAGCAGTCCTAACCCCCCCCCTCCATCCCTCCCTGCCCATTAGCAGTCCTAACCCCCCCCCTCCCTCCCTCCCTGCCCATTAGCAGTCCTAACCCCCCCTCCCTCCCCCCTGCCCTGCCCATTAGCAGTCCTAACCCCCACCCTCCTCCTCCCTGCCCATTAGCAGTCCTAACCCCCCCCTCCCTGCCCATTAGCAGTCCTAACCCCCCCTCCTCCTCCTCCTCCTCCTCCCTGCCCATTAGCAGTCCTAACCCCCCTCCTCCTCCCTGCCCATTAGCAGTCCTAACCCCCCTCCTCCTCCCTGCCCATTAGCAGTCCTAACCCCCCCCCTCCTCCCTGCCCATTAGCAGTCCTAACCCCCCCTGGCAGATTTTTAAAAAAAAAAAAGCAGGCTCTGGCTGCTGCCACGGCAGATTGCAATGTCCCGCGGGGCCCCCTCCACCCGCTAAGCCCCTCTGCAAGGGCTTTCAGATTCGCGAGGGAGACGCTCTCCCTCGCGTCTCTGTTAAGCCCGCAGGGGCTAATGGGAAATTTCCCATCAGTCCCTCGCGTCTAAAGGGGCTGATGGGAAATTTCCCATTAGCCCCTGCGGGCTTAACAGAGACGCGAGGGAGACGCTCTCCCTCGCGAATCTGAAAGCCCTTGCAGAGGGGCTTAGCGGGCGGAGGGGGCCCTGCGGGACGCTGCATTCTGCCCTTGCCGCGTCCGCGGCAGCAGTCAGAGCCAGCTTTTTCTTTTTTTGCGGACCTTCACGCGTGCCAGCTGCAAGGCCTTCGCGTGCCACAGCTGGCACGCGTGCCATAGGTTTGCCATCGCTGCTATAGGACATCTGTCCAATGGAGAGGAAAACCCTGCACAGCGCATTTTCACTGTGGGCTCATCCACTTTGTATGGGGACGGAGCATAGACCCTTCCACGATTAATATTGTTTTTTTAGAGCTTTCCCGGGGGGGGGATTTATGGTACCCATTAATATTACTATTGGCCAGCTTGGTTATGGTTTTTTTCCAGTTTGTTGAGGTCATTTTCAATGTTTATGTGCCCTTTTGTTCTGTGCACATGTATCACACTTATCACTTTTCTAGGTTTCCCTGTCTATGCAGTACATTGCTGACACTTAAATGGTTTCTCTCCCCTGAACTGTGCATTTGACGGCAGGTTTTCAATCGCGTTAGGATTCAGCTCTTCAGACCAGCGCGTTAGTGTGCAGGGAGCCTCTCCCCGCCCACACTCTGCCCATTGACCCCTTCTCTCCACCCTCTCTCCACCTTCTGCGGTGTTTTACCGCGCCGCAGAGCTTTACGATCGTTAACGCATCCTAATGCGCGTTATGTAACGTTAACGCTCGTTAGCGCATCATAACACGCGTTATGATGCGCTAACAATCGTTAATGTTACATAACACGCGTTATGTACTGTTACCGCTGTTTAGTAAACATAACCCTAAGGCTGATAAAACCAATATACATAAAAGAAGTATAGACCTGAATAAAACAGAAATAGAAATTGAGTGTTAGAATGGTGCTCAGTGAAACTGCTTTATAGAAATTGCATGCCATAAATCATAGGCATAAAACAAGCCAAACTCGTCTATTAAAAGCTTTCGAGACAAGTATCAAACACCATTTGTGGCTAATTATTTTTATGTGCCCATAAGCGGGATAGAGCTATAGAGATGAGGAGGCAATATCTGAGTAGGTAATAAGTGAAATCACAAAAATAACCCAAGGGCTCACTCATTTTATTTATCATAGCAGCCTGAGTAGAATTCTACTCCACCAGTGATGATCCTTCAGTATAGACAGTTACATTGAAAATATTAAAAAGACTACATCTGACAAACTGCTGCAGCAAAGAATCTATATCGAAGTTGCGATCTAAATGTCATAAAAAATATTGCCTGGTAGCTGCATATTGTATTTTCCTCGATTCATGAGACCAAATTCAGACCCAATGTTGTAATAAAGAGACATGAGCAGATAATGTTGGAGATTTAAAACAAGCAAGTTTCACGCCAAGGGAAGGTTAAAGGGTATATAATGCCACCACTGGGCTTAAGGAGGACTGCCTTGGATTATAACTGTAGCAATAGTGCCTTTAACGGTCTCGTCAATCGAAACAAGTACAATATCCAGCTACCAGACAGGATTTTTTACTACATTTAGATTGCAACATCGATATAGGTTCTTTGCCATTTCGATAATTAATAAGCTGCCCTTTTATGATGTTTTATTGATCGCTGCAGCGGTTTGTCAGATGGTGTCCTCTTAGCATTTTCACTGTAACTGTCTATATTGCAGGACCATCAGTGGCAGCGTAAAATTGTACTGTTGTGGACACCTTTTGTTGTGCTCATCATTCTGCAATGACACCAAAACATTCTCTGTACTGTGGCCTCTTCAAAATCTCAACTGCAACTTATCAATGACTTCTACAGCATCAAAATGATTTACTAGTTATTGAAAACTAACCTTTTCAAGCTATTTTGCAAGAAAATATAGATTCAAAAGTGATCAAAAAGAATTTGAATCATTCTTGTCCAGATTATTTCTTGTTAAAAGGTGTTTGACCAGAGCTTGTTTCAAATTCTTGGGAAATGCACTCTCACAATGATGACTAACGATCTACAAGAGAAGTGGACATGCCGTTTATACACATGCAGTTTTTAAATGTCATTGTATGTGCATCAAATAACACAGAAAATTTGTGCATGCTAAACAGCAGGTTTAATTGTAGGTGCATAAATTCCCTGGGTTCATTTTAAAAGCAGAGATACACATGTACTTTGGTACTGAAAATCTGTCACAGTATACTTACACAGGAAATGTCATATAGGATAGACCAAATGTTCGTCAAATGCTACATCCCTTTCCCAACATTAGCTAACCTACATCGCATCTACTACTATTGCTATTACTTATCATTCGTATAGCGCTACAAGGCAAATGCAGCGCTGAACAGACACATGTAAAAGATGCTCCCTGCTCATCAGAGTTTGCAATCTAGTCAAGACAGACAAAACAACAGCTGAGGACAAGGATATATCTAGTGGCAGAGCCGTACCGAGTGAAGATTGCACCCTTTGCGACTTGCATATCGGTTGCGCGCGCCCCCCCCCCCCCGTGGCGGGAGAGTAGGGACGCATTTTAGCTGTCCTGCCATTACATGCTGCCACTGAGAAAAGAAAAAGTGGTGGCGGCAGGCAACAGAAAACAACGAAAATGCGCCCCTTAAGCATTTGCGCCCTGTACGGCCGCACCGCTCGCACAGGGCTAGGTATGGGCCTGTCTAGTGGAATGGTAAGTAAACACATAGGAGACTAAGTGGATCAGGATCCAAAAGCAGCCTTGAAGAGGTGAGTTTTCAGCCTGGATTTCAAAAAGGGCCAGAGGTGAAGCCTGACGTACAGACTCAGGTAGTTTGTTCCAAGTATAAGGATCAGCAAGGTAGAAGGATCGAAGTCTGGAATTGGCAGTAGAAGAGAAGGGCACAAATAGAAGGGATATGCCTGAAGAGCAGAGTTCCTGAGGAGGAGTGTAGGGAGAGATAAGAGAGGAAAGGTAGTGAGGAGCAGCAGAATGAGGGCATTTATAGGTCAGTAGGAGAAGTTTGAACTAGATATGGAAACGGATAGGGAGCCAGTGAAGTGACTTGAGAAGAGGGGGGTTTTGAGCATATCGAGGCTGGTGGCTGAGCTTTGAACAGATTGAAGGGGAGAGAGATGATTCACGGGGAGACCAACCATGCAGTAGTCTAGACGGGAAGTCACTAAAGAGTGGATAAATGTTTTAGTAGTGTGTGTAGAAAAGAAGGGACGAATTTTGCCAATGTTATAAAGAAAGAAGCAACAGGATTTAGCTGTCTGTTGTATGTGTGCAGAGAAAGAGAGAGTAGAGTCAAAGATGACCTCAAGGTTTCAAGCTGAGGAAACAGAGAGGAGTATTGTGTTATCCACAGAAATAGAGAAAGAAGGAAGGGGGAGGTGGGTTTAGGGGGAATGATAAGGAGTTCCGTTTTGGACTTGTTTAGTTTCAGACAGCAGTGAAACATCCAGGTGAGACATCACAAGTACCTATCAGGATCCCCAAAATAGCTCCAGTTCTTATTTACACCCTGAAATAAGCAGTGACTTTTCAGAGTCTACCTGATTTATAAAAGTGTATCTAGTTTTCCCACCAGGAACTTCTCTAAACATTTTTTAAACCCAGCTATGTTAACTGCTTTTCGCCAAATCTTCTGCAACAAACTCAACAACTTAAATGAGCACTGTGTGAAAAAAATACTTCCTCCAATTAGCTTTAACAGTACTATCTATTATCTTCCTGGAGGGTGCCCTAGTCTTAGTAGTATTTAAAAGGGTAAACAACTGTTTGCTACCCACCTGCTTCATCCGACTCATGATGAACCCTGGAATTCATAACCAGAGGATGTAGTAAAAGCTATTAGAGTAGCTGGATTTAAAAAAGGTGTGGCCAACTTCCTGTAGGAAAGGTCTATAAACCGTTATTAAAGAAGTCCCAGGAAAAAGCATTCTGGAACCTATGTACCTTTTTGGGACCCTGCCAGGTACTTGTGACCTGGATTGGCCACTGTTGGAAACAGGATACTGGACTTGATGGACCTTGGTCTGACCCAGAGCTACTCAATTCCAGTCCTGGAGGTCCGCAACCCTGCAGGTTTTCGGGATATCCCTAATAATATGCATGAGATATATATGCATTAGAGATAGCCTGCCAACCTGACTGGTTTTTGGCCCTCCAGGGCTGGATTTGGAGACCCCTGCCTTACACCTCTGTCATTTAAGATTGTAAGTGGGCAAGGTGCAGATGTCCAAGACATCAAAGAGGTTAGAATTTGTCACATTCCTCCTTGCTTCTCACCACCACCAAAATATTGTCTATTAGACAACTTTTTGGTGGTGTTGAGAATCTAGGAGGAATGTGACACATTCTATCTACCCTTTTGATGTCTAGAACATCTGTACCTTGCCCACTCACAATCTTAAATGACAGAGATGTAAGGCAGGAGTCTCCAAATCCAGCCCTGGAGGGCCACAAACCAGTCAGGTTGGCAGGCTATCTCTAATGCATATATATCTCATGCATATTATTAGGGATATCCCGAAAACCTGCAGGGTTGCGGACCTCCAGGACCAGAATTGAGTAGCTCTGGTCTGACCCAAGTTGGCATGTTCTTATGATTTTATAGACCTCAGGTGTCCCGTTATCAAGCTGAAGAGCTCTAACATCTTTAGCATTTTTCCACAGGGGTCAATTTCATACCATTTGTCATTCTTTTGGCTTTTCTCCGAACCATTTCTAGTTCCACAATATCCTTTTTGAGATGAGATGAGCAGAATCTTTGAACTACAAATACACATGTCAAGTAATGGCAACAAAATATGAACTATTATATAAGCTTTCACCAACACCTTTCTCTGCCTTTCTGTCTCCCCCCATTTATGTCAAATCTGCTCCTTGCCTTCAGTTACCTTCTGAGGCTGCAGGGCTATAGAAAAAAAATGCCTTAATTTCTGCCTTCTGGCTTTTTAAATTACAAGCCAAAAAAATGGTCTTTTCCTTCCCCCCTCTCACGTTAATTCCCTCATGGTTGAAGACCAAGGAATAATGAAATATTTTTTAGCAGTGAGAAAACAGTTTGCAAACTGGGTCTCTCCAGGTTGGTCATTGGTTGGGAACCCCATATTCTCTAGCAGTGAGTCGGTTCTCACCTGTGATCTGTGTGGAATATACAGTAGCAGCCTTCTGTTTTATCAGATTATTAGAAGTCATCTTTTGCCAAAGATGAAGAAAGCGTGACCTCCCATAATGAATAGGAAGTTAATGAAAATACTTGCCTCTCTCTGTATTACGACTCTTTCAGAAGGCTCTAATGAGGGAGGTGATATTTCCGCTGCCTTTCACCAAGTATGCTTTTTCTTTCAGAAAAGCTTGCATTTGGGATTCTGCTTTGTGTATGTCTATTGTCAAAGGTGGGAGAAAAGCATAAATTATGCATTTGAAGATATCTTTTCTTTTCATATTGAACTGTAAAATTAAAATGTAAATAAAAAGAAAGCTATGCATCAGCTTCTATTATTTGCAAAGCAATGCAACACTCACATCTTTATAGTTTTATATCCAGGCACTGCGCCTGGAGAATCTCACTCAACCTCACTTACTAGGACAGTAAATTTCATTCTTGGCATCTCTGGAAGTTTTTAGTCCTGGGATTTCAAGTATATTTATTATTTTTAAGTACTTCTCGTCTGTATATCCATAGTTCTAAGTGGAAGACAAATCACATGCATATTCCAATTGACAACACTCAATAATAACTTACAGTTGTGATCAACATTATTGGCACCCTTGCATTTAGGTTTGTTGTGTATAATATCTTGAGAAATAATTGGAAATATTTCAACTGTATGTCATCGTAGTATTTTAATAGTATGTTCAAAGGTATACAATAAAAAAGATGCCTGTGCAACTTAGGGGTATGTTTACTAAATGGCGCTAATGTTGCAGCGGTGGTATTATCGCGCGATAAGTAACATTATCGTGTGATAATGTAACATTATCGTGCGCTAACGTCACTTATCGCGTGATAACGCAGCGGTGGCGTTAAGGCACACTAACGCTGTGAAATCCGGGTCTGAACGGTGGAGTAAGGTTTCCCAGAAGGCGGAGAGAAGAGGTCAATGGGCGGAGAGTGGGAGGGGAGAGGCTCCAGGCAAACTAACGCTGTGGAATCCGGGTCTGAACACTAACGCCAGTGAAACCCTCGTGTTAAGGCACATTTGCAGGAAAGAGAAACAATTTAAGTCAGCAATGTGCAGTAAAGGCAGGGAAACCCAGAAAAGTGATAGTTGTGATACATGTGCAGGAACCAAAAAGGCAAATAAACATGTAAAATGACCAGAACCACATTTAAAATCCCAATAACCAAGCTGGCCAATAGTGATATTAATGATAAACATAAAGCAACACTACTTACAAAGCATACAAATTAAGATATCATGTTTGGAAGGGTCTATGCTCTGTCCCCCTACAAAGTGAATGATGCCACATTGAAATAGCGCTGATGAGGGTTTCTGTCGTTTAGATTGGGCAGGTTTGTTATGGCATGCACATGTGCAGCAACAGCAGAGTGGACACGTAGGAAAGGGCAGCTGTACTGATGCTGTAAATGGGATACAGGGGGCTGCAGGTGGCACATGCTGTGGTCCAGCTGGGGCACAGTGTGGGCTAGGCAGATGCCTAGGTGGCACATAGGAATGCCGAAACTGTAAAGCAGCAAGACAGCAACTGACGAGGGTCCATGTAGGCACCCCTACCCAAGAACCCACACCATAGGCAGCTGCCTACCAGCACCCTGGATGGCCTGGGTCTGCGCACCACCAGCACCACCGGCATAAGAGCATGTCAGCATGGTGGCGGAGGGGTGCTGGTGGCGGAGGGGTGCTGGTGGCGGAGGGGGCAGTGGCATCTGCCCACAGCAGACCATGGCCAGCCCCGTTTAGGTGGGTGTCGTGCACTACAACAGACAGGGTCTGTCCGACGAACAGTCATGGTATTCCCAGGGAATAATCTGTCTCTGTGGTAACAGTGTGGTGCAGTACACATAGCCAGTGTGTTCAGGAGCAAAAGGTCACCAGTTCAAGTCCCAGCTGTGGCTCCTGCCAACCCTGTACCCATATTTTACCCAGTACTAAACCGTGGTAATAAAGACAGAACCTTTATTGCAGATAAAATAAACATGCCTGAAATGCCTATATTTTACCCTACAGAGCACAGACACCATAAACATGTGCAATCCCTAGAGCAGAGTTTCCCAACTGCAGTCCTGGAGGGCCAAACACCATTCAGGTGTCATGCTGTCCCTAATAAATATGCCTGTGCTGTATTTGTATGAGCTGCCCCCAGTGTATGCAAATGTATCTCATGCATATTCATTAGGGACAGAATGAAAACCTGAACAGTGTTTGGCCCACCAGGACCGGAGTTGGGAACCTCTGTCCTAGAGCAGCGGCCAACAGGGGCATTAACACCCACACCCACAGGCTCCACTATCCAAAGCCTCATGGAGAGTCAAGCTGTTGGGTCCTGCGCACAGCAGCATCTCCCAATACTAGCACTTGCATACCTTAGCAATGCCGCCCTAAAATTGGGAACATGTTCCACATATATCAAAAGGTTGCCATGATTAATGGCAGATAACAATTCCTATGTTAATCACAATTTGCTGATAGAGCTGCATCATAGCAACCTTTCTGATATCTGTGGAGTGTGTTTCAGTTTTGGTTTCTGACAGTGTTTACCACCCCGGGGAGTGACCCCAACAGTATTGCGTACCATAGCCATGCCTGCACTGTGCCCAGGACTGGTGTGGTGGCCAGGGCTGCCAAAAGCCTCTATATTTGCACAATGCTGGCATAGGTATGGGAGTGTTTGTCTGCCTACACCTTACTGAGCCCACACTGCTTGCACTGTTTCCAGTGTTAGCCTGCCAATGTGCATAATGAGGAGCAAGGTACTGTGGGAATGGCCCGGACAGGGTGGCCTGGGCAGGATGCATCTGCACAGGGCATAGGGCAATGGCTGGGAAATTGTAGTGCCTGGCCACCACCTGCATGGACAGGGTGGTCACAGCATGTCCTGCTGGGAGGTCACTCTCACCCTAACTGAGCAGTGACCACGGCATGGCTAGCTTCCCCCATTGTGCTATATAGTATTTCTCTCAAGTGATGTTTATGGGTTCCCTTTTCTGGGGCCTAATCACTGACTTACCTGCTTGGTGTGTGTGCTCACATCACATTTTTGGGTGCACGTAGTTCCTCCAGGACCATGCACTATATACTAGCTAGCAGAATGTCTTCAGTTAGTATGTGTATGGCTGGAACACTTTCCAGGGTGCAGTGGCTGGATACTCACTGTGCTTGCTGCTGGAGAATGTCAGATAGTAGTGGGGGGCAGCTGAGCATTTCCTGGCCTACTGTCTGTCTGCCATTGATTTATGGAGGTGTACAGGTCTGCAGTGACTGCCCTGTAAGGTGCCCGTTCCCCAGCAGGACTGGGGTTGATGGTCCCCTCTACTGCCACTATTGTAGGGATGTAGAATGTGGATCTGTTGGTGGGAGATCCTGTCCCCCACCCTGAGCCCCAGAGGGTGGGTTGGGTGGTGCTACATAATCCGCTTATGGGTCCGAACACCCTCCTTCACTTACATCATGTGATCATGGCACCCACACAGTATATGCACTATTCTGGGTGCATCATAGTCCACAAGGGCTACACGTAACTGGGAAATACGGATGGACACAGGTATATCCTAGGTGTGTCTGCAAGGACTACCTAGCACACACTGGCATTGATGGTGACCTGCAGTATAGCCTATCTCAGCTAAGCCAGGTGCTGCGGACCTGGTGCTGGGCGCCCCACCTCGCCCTCAGGGTGAGCACAGTACCCGCACAATGTGACGGTCTGTAGCTACTCTGTGCCAGTAACACACGGTAAGTTCCCCCTACCAGGCCGAGGTGCTGTGGGAGTGCATACCCCATCTTGTGATCATCTGTAGACTGCTGATCTGCATGTGCAGTGCATCATGGGTCCTGGTAACCAGAGCAGACAGTTTGTGTGGTGACCTGCAGTATTTCTGTAGCCAGCCAGGGGTTCATTAGCAGCTGTAGAGACGTAGCCCACTGGTTACTTCACTGACTGTAGAGGCAGAGGTCATGGGTTTGATCCCACAGTGGTGTTATTTGATAGGGCTGTCTGAGGCATTCCCATTTTGTAATTTAAATTAGTGCTGCCAGCAAAAACACCCTCATAGTGCTGTAACCTTAAGGTACCTCATAAGGCGCCCTATAAAGCGCCCTATAGGGAACATTATCAGGTGCCTTGGCGGACAGTGCGCTTCATAATGTGCCCTCTGGAGTGCCTTATAGGGCGCCTTATGCGGCACCTTAGGTTACGGCACTGTGAGGGTGTGTTTGCTGGCAGCACTAATTTTAATTAAAAAAGAAAATGCCTCAGACAGCACTTATTTAAAGTAAAGGGTAATGCCTCAGACAGCCTTATTACATAACACCACTGTGGGATCAAACCCATGATCTCTGCCTCTACACCCATTGCAGTAACCAGTGTGCTACACTTCTATTGCTGTAATTGCAGGTCAGCACACGAAGTTAAGGTTAATGTGCGATAATGGACACGGTGCACTTTATCGTGCGATAACCCGCGATTGCTACCTTAAGACTGGAACGCCCACTCCTTATATGGCATTATTCACATTATCACTGCAACTAACGCCGGTAACATTAAGACGGTTTAGTAAAGATACCCCTTAAATGTAGTAATTTCTGAGAAAACAACAAAATATGACCTAGACAGGATTAATGGCACTTTTCACTAATATTTGGTTGCACAACCCTTGGCAGTGATGACAGCCTCCAAATGTTTCTTGTAGCCATCTATACGTTTCTTACATCTGTCTGCTGGTAGTTTCTCCCACTCTTCAACTGTGATTTGTCCATCTCATGAATGTTTTCAAGATTCCTTTTACCAATGGCAGATTTCAGCTCTTTCCATAAGTTCTCGATTTGATTGAGATCAGAACTCATTGCTGGCCAGTTTAAAACAGTCCATGTATTCCTTTTTAACCATATTTTTGAAATTTGGATATATGATTTGGGTCATTGTTCTGCTGGAGGACCCATGATTTTCGACCCAGATCTACAGTAGCTTTCTAACACTAGGTAGCACATATCATGCCAAGATACCTTGGTAGTCCTCTGAATTCATGATTCCTTTAATACATTCCAAGCTTCCAGTTCCTGAGGCAGCAAAACAGCTCTAAAGCATCAAAGAACCTCTACTATATTTAACCGGTTTCATCTGTCCACAGAACATTTTCCCAGAAGGATTGTGGTTTCTCAAGGTGGCTTTGGGCAAAGATCAGGCATGCCTTTGTATGTGTGTCTTTGAGCAGTGGAGTCCTCCTTGGCCTTCGCCCACGAAGTCCTTCTTTGTTTAGTGTGTGGCATATGGTGCGGGTTGAAACTCCAGATTGCTCCAGATCAGCCTTAAGGTATTTGGATGTGCTACATGGTATTTTTCCAACTGTTCGCAATAATTAATTTTCCTCTTCCCACCACATCCTGGGAGGTTCTTGACAGTTCCATGAGCAGAAAACTTCTTAAAAACATGGTGAACTGTAGACACAGGAATCCCAAGGTCTTTGGAGATGGCCTTGTACCTCTTTGAAGTATGATGCTTGGTGATAATAACTTTTCTGACAGTCTCAGGCAGTTCTCTTGTCTTCACCATTGTGAAAATAGAACAGGGAGTAAACGTGCCTATTTTAGACATTAGAGCCATCATTTATTGATTGATTCAAGTCATGTGAATACCAACAATTGATCACAGGTGCATCTAATTTTACTGCAATGGGAATATGTTTTTTTTGTTCAAAATGATTTGAATTGTTTATAAAGGTGCCAATAATCATGTCCTTTGGTTCAACATGCGGTCTCTCATGATCACTACAGTATGCTAAACAACGTTGGATTTTTAGACTTGATATGGTCGCCCCAAAAGGTTTAAATCTGGAGCTCAACTGGCACAGTTTGCTGTGATATTTGTTTTAGGAGGCGTTAGCATTTCTTGCTCTAAGCCCCTGATTGGATAAGCAGTAAACATTTGGTTGGCCTCTTACGTCAGACTCCGGTTCTTTAAGTTGCTTCCTTAGATATTTTCATTTTGGCGTCCCTTCGTTTGGTGGTGACAAGTAAAAATCTGAAACAGGGTCTTTAAATGATTGACCTGAAATGTAGGACTGTGACGTGTTTGATTAAGAACATAAGAACATAAGATATGCCATACTGGGTCAGACCAAGGTCCATCAAGCCCAGTATCCTGTTTCCAGCAGTGGCCAATCTAGGTCATAGGTACCTAGCAGTATCCCCAAGAGACACAGGTTACACAAAGCTTGTATTGGGTCAAGCATTGATATCCTGGGTCCCTTTTTAATAATGGTTTATGGACCTTTCCTCCAGGAACTTGTCCAAACCTTTTTTAAACCCAGCTACACTAACAGCTCTTACTACATCCTCCGGTAACAAATTCCAGACTTTGATTACACGTTGAGTGAAAAAATATTTTCTCTTATTTGTCTTAAATAGTTTACCCTATAGCTTCATTACATGTCCCCTAGTCTTTCTATATTCTGATAGCGTAAACAATCGATCTACGTTTACCCGTTCCACTCCATTCATTAATTTATAGACCTCTATCATATCTCCACTCAGCCGTCTCTTTTCCAGGTTGAAGAGCCCTAACCTTTGTAGCCTCTCTTCATAGGAGTAGTCTTCCATCCCCTTTACCATTTTGGTGGCTCTCCTCTGTACCTTTACTAATAACGCTATATCCTTTTTAAGATATGGCGACCAGAATTGCACACAATATTCAAGGTGCGGTCGTACCATGGAACGATAGAGAGGCATTATAATATCCTTTGTTTTATTTTCCATTCCTTTCCTTATGATACCTAGCATTCAATTTGCTTTCTTGGCCGCAGCTGCACACTGAGCGGAGGGTTTTAACATGTTATCCACGATGACTCCTAAATCTTTTTCCTGGGTGGGGGTTCCCAATGTGGAACCTTGCATTGTGTAACCATAGCGTGTGTTGTTCTTTCCCAGGTGTATAACTTTGCACTTGTCCACATTAAATTTCATCTGCCATTTGGATGCCCAGTCTTCCAATTTATCCAGATCCTCCTGCAGTTTTCCACAGTCCTCTTGGGTTTTAACAACTTTAAACAGTTTTGTGTCGTCTGAAAATTTGATAACCTCACTAGTTATTCCCTTTTCCAGGTCATTTATGAATATGTCAAAAAGTAGCGGACCCAGTACAGATCCCTGGGGTACTCCACTATTCACCTTTTTCCATTGGGAAAATTGGCCATTTAGCCCTACCCTCTGCTTTCTATCTTTTAACCAGTTCCCGATCCACAATAGTACACTGCCTCCTATCCCATGACTTTTTAGTTTTGCCAAAAGTCTCTGATGAGGGACCTTGTCAAAGACTTTCTGAAAGTCCAGATACACTATATCAACCGATTCACCTTTGTCTACCTGTTTATTCACACCTTCAAAAAAACATATCAGATTAGTAAGACAAGATCTTCCTTGTCTAAAGCCATGTTGGCTGTCTCCCATTAGGCCATGACTATCTACCTGCTAAGTAATTTTGTTCTTTATGATGGTTTCTACCATTTTTCCTGGTACTGACATCAGGCTTACCTGTCTGTAGTTTCCCAGATCACCCCTGGAACCCTTTTTAAAAATTGGCGTTACATTGGCGATCCTCCAATCTTCAAGTATTACAGATGATTTTAATGAAAGTTCACAAATTACTAATAGCAAGTCTGCAATCTCATATTTCAGTTCTTTCAACACTCTTGGATGTATACCATCTGGTCCAGGTGATTTGCTACTATTCAGTTTATCAAATAGTTGTAATACATTGTCCCGGTATAGTGATATTTCTCTCAATTCCTCTACAGTATCACCTTTAAATACCACTTCAGTCTTGGGTAACATCCCTACATCTTTCTCAATAAAGACCGAAGCAAAGAATTCATTCAGTCTCTCCGCTATAGCTTTGTCTCCTCTTACTTCTCCTTTTACCCCTCTATCATATAATGGTCCAATTGACTCTCTCACAGGCTTTTTGCTACGAATGTACTTGAAAAAGTCTTTATTTTGTGTTTTTGCTTCCGTAGCAAGTTCCTTCTCAAATTCTCGCTTTGCCTGCCTTATCAATGCTTTGCATTTAACTTGCCAGTGCTTGTGCTGTTTCCAGTTTTCGTCGTTTGGCTCTTTTTTCCATTTCCTGAAAGATGCTTTTTTGGCAGCAACAGCCTCTCTGACCTCACCTTTGTTGGCAGCAACAGCCTCTCTGACCTTACCTTTTTTGGATTTTGCTTCGCCGATTCTGCAGTTAAGTACTGAACATTTAAAGTTTTTTGGCACCTAAGTCTGTTTAGCCACTACTGTTCTACTGCAAATTGTTGATTAAAATGGACGTGTCTTTCCCCCACCAAGGCTTTATCAATTAAATTTGCTTTGGTGAGGAGACGTTTTGTCCGACATTAAATATCCATAGTGTATGCATAGGAAGTTTTCTTTTTCGGAACCCACCATTTTCTTTGCTTTATGCTGTTTCGGGCTTGGTGGAGATTTTAATGCCTGGGTTTTTTTCTCTTTTTGTGTTGAATAATCATGTCCTGGCAATATCTCAGTTTTTATACTATTTTCTACTATTTCCTTTTTTAATTAGTCTTGTTTTATTTGATACTTTTATGTGTCAAATATGTATGTATATATAGTCTAAAGCCATTTCACTGGCCACTTTTTTTTAGAAAATACTGATCATTAAAGGGTTGAACTGTAAGGGTGCCAATAATGTTGACCACAACTGCAAATAGTATAGCAGAAAATACTCAAACATAAAACAAAAAGCACCAGAAGACACTAGAATATTCTCATTCTCATTCTCTTAAAAATGTGACATGCCATAAGTTGCAAATCCAGAGTCAATTTGTTCTACTCAAAAGAACCAGCTGCAGATAAAACTTACTTCAGTGATTTAACCAACTATATTGACCTGATAGATGGAATATGCAGCAATCGAGCATTCTCGGGTCTCAAACCCCATAACGATTTATACATTTTTAAAACTGTTAATGCATTGTGGAACTTTACCTTCTGAAGCCCTATAGATGAAAAATAATTTTAAGCTCTACCCTCCACAGATTGGAAGTCAGTGTAGGCCCACTAAATAACTTGTAACATGCACATACTGTGAAACACTTGCCAACATATGGGCTGTTGCATTCTGAACCAGTTGAAGAGCATTTAAAGAATTAAGAACCAATCTAAAATCATCTGATGAAATCAAGGGCTGTAGCCGGAAAATGAGGCGTATCTTAAAGAATGTAAAATGCACACCCTCACTTATCTGGGCTTTCATAACAAGAGAGGATCTGAAATTACCCCTAAACAATGCACTTGAGAAGCAATCATAATCACATGGTTACCTACATGAATCCTGTCTGGATAAACTACAGCACTCAATCTGCCCAGCACCATCACTTCTGATTTGTTGACTTTAATGGCCAATCTATTGGCAGGCAGCCAATCTTCTATCACAATCAGATATTTTGCTACTGAAGCAAATGTTTCAAATGACATGGAGGATATGGGAAAGAAGAATTGTATATCATTCTCATACATCCAGTAATGAACTCCAAGCCCACTCAGCCACCTGCAAATTGGAATCCCCTACAAATTAACTTAGATTGTAAGTCTTCCGAGGACAGGAAATGCCTACTGTACCTGAATGTAACTTACCTCGAACTACTATGGAAAGGCGTGATCTGAAATACTACTACTAATTAAAAGTAAATAAACAGGAGCACTGACAAGGCAGAACTCTGGGTAGTTCAGCTATCAACCAAGCTGGAGAATAAAACCTATAGTCCACAGCCACCTGCTGTCTCATATCAGAAACAAATGAAGAAAACCATTTAAGGACCATCCCTCCTATCCCCATCTCTGAAAGTCTGA
This sequence comes from Ichthyophis bannanicus, assembly GCA_033557465.1. Classification (NCBI taxonomy): domain Eukaryota; kingdom Metazoa; phylum Chordata; class Amphibia; order Gymnophiona; family Ichthyophiidae; genus Ichthyophis; species Ichthyophis bannanicus. The sequence goes on along the minus strand of CM066031.1, from coordinate 1,746,849,093 downwards.
TGAGGAGAATCTGATGGTTCAAAGTATAGAATACTGAAGAGATGTTTAATAACTTATACTATGATCAAAACCCCAACCAATTGTATCCAAACTGGAAAATAACAGTTCTATACTGTGCAAATGAAGGATCCAGAATTGATAAGGACCCAAAAGATTATGTTGATGTATGAATCATTCAATTGCCTCAAAACTACTTTTTCACTGATCTTTGCTAAGAAAGGCAATGAGGATACCAGCCTATAATTTGACCCCAATCTTGGATCCAATGTTGCCTTCTTCAGCAATAGACAAATATGTGCCTGCTTTAAAGAAATAGGAAGATACCCCAAAGACAGTGAAGAATTCACCATGTATAGCAGAAATGGGGCAACCTCCTGCTTCAAACATGAAACAACTGACAGTGTCCAAGGATCGAGTGGACAAAATGAAGGGTTTATAGAGCCTAGAATAGAGGGTAGCTCTTCCTCAACGCAACTAAAGACATTCCAAAGGGCTCCACTGTTCTGCTGGGAAAAATCAGAAATCGGATGAAGAGGAATAAAGAGTGTCTCTATTGCTGCAATTTTCTATGAAATTTTGCTTTTGCCTGCACCATTTTATCTTCATATCAGGGAAAAGACCATCTTCATGAACTTGAATGACACAAGCTAATTTGGAATATTTATTTAACAGGTTTTTTATACTGCTTTATCATTTCTGTCTAAGCGGTTTACATTGTAACTTAAACTGGTAATGTACATTAAACAGGGACATTGATAATTCGGATTTTTCTGAGGCAAGGGAGGGTTAAGTGACTTGCTCAAGGCCACAAGACATGCTAGTGGGTATCAAATCCTGGTCTCTTGGTTCCCAAGCCAGTGCTCTAACAGCAGAAAGATCATCTTGTCTATGGACTTTTTCAATTTTAGACTTGATTCCAAACTTTGCCTTTCAGATAGAGTTTTCTAAAACATGACTCTTGTCTAGCAAACTAAACAGCTTTTTCTCATAAATGATACGCTTTTACCATATTGAATACATGGAGGTGCGCATCTACATAAGTACAGTGGGGTAAACATTTCCTTTATTACAGAAAGTTACTGTATCCACTCATCTTATGAGAAACTAGATGAGGCAACCAGAACTTTTATTTGTGCACACAGTTATAAAATCACCTCCTCGGAGCCTAGGTAACCACATGGAGACTGAGGTGAGCCACAGGCAGGAAACTAGAGAAGGAGGTCTTTGGAATACTTCTTAGTGGCCTGACAGATCCCGTGGCTCCTGCTGTTTGGATTTCCATGGTAATGGGGAAGTTGTGCAGGAGGAGGGTGCAGAACACTGCTGGGCCTGTCAGAATGCTAAGGTAGACAGGTACCACACTGGATTTTAACTCTTGCAAATATTCATACCATTCATGCTCTGTGCTGATTCCACCCATGTACACCACCCACAGAGAACGTACACATCTGACAAACTACGGGTGTACTCTCACACTAGTCGGTACTTTATAAAAGCTCATTTACCCATGTAAATCACCACTTCCACATGCAAGTGAGTAGCATATTGGAATTTAGAAACATAGAAACATGATGACAGAAAAAGACCACAAGGCCTATCTAGTCTGTCCTTCCATATCAACAACTACAACAGTCCACTTTTTACCTTTAGAGATCCTCTGTGTTGGTCCCATGCTTTTTTGAATTCAGTTACTGTCCTCATCTCTACCACCTCCACTGGGAGACTATTCCATGGATCCACTACTCTTTCCATAAAGAAATATTTCCGCATATCACTCCTGAATCTATCTCCCTTCACCCTCATCCCATGTCCCCTCGTAGCAGAACTTGCTTTCAATTGAAAGAGGCTCTCTCCCTGAACATTTATGCCACGGAGGTATTTAAACATCTCAATCATATCACCTCTATCCCGCCTTTCCTCTAAGGTGTACATATTAAGATCCTTAAGTCTGTCCTCATATGCTTTATAATGAAGCCTACTAATCATTTTAGTAGCCACCCTCTGCACCGACTCCATCCTCTTCCCATCCTTTTGAAGGTGCAGTCTCCAGAATTGCACACTATACTCCAAATGAGGTCGCACCAAAGACTTATACAGAGGCATTATCACCTCCTTTTTTCTGCTAGCCATTCCTCTCCATATGCACCCAAGCATTGGGGTCATTCTGTAACACGAATAGCGGGGATGTCCCTGCTATTCGTCTGTCTATCCTGTCCCCGCCAAGCCTCCCCGTAGGAACAAGAAGTTTGTACGGGGAGGCTAGACAGGGGCTGGAAAGGGGCAGTGTGGAGGTGGAGTTAGGGCAGGCAGTGGATGGTCCGTGGCCTCAGACATACAGGACCGATTCTGATGTTTGCCCTATACATCCAGGACTGGCAGACTGAATGGAGAACTTATTAATGCAGGTAAAAGTTTCACACATATCTATGCGCATAATTTTGAAGATTCAAGCATATGTTCATATTTTAACCCAGAACCACTGGTGTAAATTCCGCCCAAGCAGCTCCCGCAATGCTGGGGGGCCCGGACAGAAAGGGAGCCCACACAGCGGCAGAAGTAAACTTACTTTAATATGTTTTTATGCAGCTCCACTCTTGTAAGATAGTCGCGGGGAATGCGGGCCCAGCAGGGAACAGCCGCCCGGCCCACGTTCCCCACACTGAACTTACAAGAGTGAAGCAGTGCAGCACAAATGTCAAAGCAGGTTTGGCGTGGTGCTGCTGCTGAATAGGGGGGGGGGAGGCACTGCACAAAGGGGGGTGCACCACCGTCACAACAATGGGGGGCCCTCAGCAAAATTTTGCTTGGGGGCTCCTCAGTATGGCATATATTACGCCACTGCCCAGAACAATTGCGCACCTCCAAATAGCACGTGTAAACAGATGTACTTTGCTTTCCTGCCATATTTTTCAAAACAAAAATACACACATACTTTTCAGTAATGCAGGCAATTATAAAATTACCAGCAAAATGAGGACAAGAATTTTGGTACATCAGTCCCTTAGTTTGAGCTTCACTTATCTGGATTCATGTTAATTACAGGGGAAATGAAAATTATGACAGAGACTTTCATTTGTGCACATAGCTGCCGTAAAACCTCTAGAAATAAAGACTTAATAATCAAGAGAAAAATGACAAAAGAAAACTCCTGATAAATTAAATAATTCCACTTTTCTTGTAAGGATTTTCACTAGATAGGTCAAGGGAAAGGGCATATTTTTCTAAAGAAAGTAATGAAACTCTTGAAGAAATAATCTTTTAAATCTCGCTTGCGCAGTACACAGTAATCCGTAGAAAAGGGATCGCTGTTGGTGGGGACGTCTTGTCAATCCTTTTGTTAAAAGAGGGATTAATACATGTTATTAGACTTTTGGCTTGGATTTCAGCTCTTCCTTAAAAAAAAATGCTGCTAATTAATTCCTGATCAGGGTGGTAGTAAGATTAGTCTCACTGTTGCCAGGTTACAATATTGAAGACTTTAGACTTTTATAGTAAACTCATGTTTCGTAAGTCGTAAAAATAACGGGGGGAGAAGGTTCATTACATGTCTCTGAAAATAATAATAGTAAATACAAAACCCCATTGCTCTTTTTATATAATAAAGTTTGACAAATGATCTCTGAGAAAATGTGATATCATTCATATACCCCGCCAAGCTGCAGAGCAACCTCATATCTTGGCAACAAACAAGAGGAGAAAAGTAATTCCTCTGGGCTGGCATGAGCTGAATCTGAAACGGCTCCATATGCACTATTTACATAACTGCGGTGGAGTGTGAGAATAAACACAGCTGTGGTATTGCTCCAAATATTTCTATTCACTGAGGAATTTAAAGAAACCGTTTATCACCGAAATGCAGATAAACAGAGATTTGCAAGGACTTGTTCAACCAAGAGAGCACATCAAACCTTAAGAGGATGTCATCCAGGAAAAAAGATTTCAAAAAATGAGTTGGCGTAGCGCATAATGAATCCCGCCATTATTTCTTCATACTCTTCTGGAACCGTGGAAGTTGTATCTGTTTGTTTCATGTTTGCTTTCATTTTAGAATATTTATAGGCCATTTCACTAAAATACATTAACCCGTGTTAGGAATATGCACAAGCAAAAATGTCAGTTTGTTTTTATTCAGCATTTTTCCCTATTTTCAGACTTTTCCCAATTCATTTCACTCATTGTTTTAATAAAACAAAATTATAACATGAAAATCAGTTCTATGTACATTAATTCATAGGTGAACATGTATTAGATCAATTTTGGGCAAAGAAAATGAGTTGAATGCACATCCCTAACCTGCGTTAAACTTACCTTTCCTTATTGTACCCCTTGTTCTCAACTATTGTACTGCCTGTCTTAATTAGCTTGTACACTATGACAGGCTCTTATATGTATCTGTACAGCACTACATATGCCTTGTAGCGCTATATAAATGATTAATAGTAGTAATAGTAGTAGTTAAACTTAGACCAACCTGCGTTAACTTAATGAGAGAAACTGCACATGGGGTATGTTTATAAAGGGCGCGCCAGTAACATGCATTTGAGCAGTGAATCTAGCAGAGAGGCCCACTAATTTTAGGGGGGGTATGCATCTGCTCCCTGCCAGTAGCACATTGCTAACACATGGCACCATTCTAACTGGCAAACCAGTTAGTATGGTGCATCACCTCAATGGGTAGTACCACCATTGAGGTGGCATTAAGTGCGTCCACACTAACAGCAACATTCGCGGTTAGAGCATGCTCAAAATGCCTGTGCTAAGCACAATGCACCATGAATACCCACGTTCTCTCCCTAACCCGCCCAATCCCCACCTGATCACGCACTACCCAATTATCAAGGGATTTTTAGCACAGGGCCCAGTGCTGTTAGTGCAGAGTGCTTACCGTGCAGTAAATCCCATAGTAGCAGCACAGTAAACATGACCCATAATTTTTTAACAGGCTGCCTAATTTGTGTGGTAAGAATGCACATAGCTTACACCAATTTTCAAGAAGAAAATAAGTGTATAGGGCCCAATATTCAAAGGATTTACGCTCCCAATTTTCTAGTTTATGCTCTTAAATTGGCCTCTTTGAAAATTTATTAGGTTTGAGAACAATTTTTTTTTTTAAATTTCACTAAACTTCTAAATTTCTAAATGTTCATCTCCTAAATTAGGGTAAATTTAATGTGGACAAGTGCAAAGTTATGCACCTAGGGAAGAACAACCCAAACTATGGTTACACGATGCAAGGTTTCACGTTAGGAATCACCACCCAGGGAAAAGATTTAGGCATCATTGTGGATAACATGTTAAGACCCTCAGCCCAGTGTGCAGCAGCGGCCAAGAGAGCAAATAGAATGCTAGGTATCATAAGGAAAGGAATGGAAAATAAAACAAAAGATATTATAATGCCTCTATATCGTTCCATGGTGAGACTGAACCTTGAATATTGTGTGCAATTCTGGTCGCCGTATCTTAAAAAGGATATAGCGTTATTAGAAAAGATTCAGAGAAGAGCCACCAAAATGGTAAAGGGGATGGAAGGATACTCCTATGAAGAAAGGCTAAAAAGGTTAGGGCTCTTTAACCTGCAAAAGAGACGGCTGAGGGGAGATATGATAGAAGTCTATAAATTAATGAACGGAGTGGAACGGGTAAACGTAGATCGATTGTTTATGTCATCAGAATATAGAAAGACTAGGGGACATGCAATGAAGCTACAGGGTAAACTATTTAAGACTAATAAAAGAAAATATTTTTTCACTCAATGTGTAATCAAACTCTGGAATTTGTTACCGGAGGATGTAGTAAAGGCTGTTAGTGTAGTTGGGTTTAAAAAAGGTTTGGAGAAGTTGCTGGAGGAAAGGTCCATAAACCATTATTAAGAAGGGACCCAGGTTATCAATGCTTGACCCAGTACAAGCATTGTGGAACCTGTGTCTTTTGGGGAAACTGCTAGGTACGTATGACCTAGATTGGCCACTGTTGGAAATAGAATACTGGGCTTGATGGACCTTGGTCTGACCCAGTATGGCATATCTTATGTTCTTATGTACACTTGTGCATAAATGGAGTTTGTATTGTGCTGGTGGAGATTCATTGACAACATATTTACAGTATGTTGTGGAGTGGTTTTTTGGTTTATTTGCAACAGTTTGTGGTTTTCTTGACTTCTTGTAAACTAGAGATTCAATTTGAGATGACTTATGGCACTTTTACTGTAACATATCTCGATGTGCTGGTCAAGAAAGAAGTTATGGGATTTAAAACGACTTTGCATGTAAAACCTACTGATCGTGACTTCTTGCTTCACTACAACATTTACCATCCTCATCATTTAAAAAATAGTTTACCATTCTCACAACTGTTATGTTGTCGGAGGATCTGTTCAACGGATGAAGAATACCATAGACAAGCCAGAATTATACAGAAAATTTTTCACTAAGAGGTTATCCTAAAGATGTTCTGCAGAAGGCCTCACGACGGGCCAATTGTAATCATCGTGAATGGTTATTTTTGCCAAATTCTGTGAATTGTACCAGAAAGTTGGATGATAAAGTCACCTGTTTGTTGCAATATTCTCAATTGTTCTCTCCCCTTGCTTCAAAGCTTTATAAACATTGGAAAGTTTTTAATGCACATCCAGTGCTATGTAAAATGCAACCAAGGATAGCCTATAGTAGAGGGAGGAATTTGAGAAATTTATTATGCCCGGCTGTAGTACGACAACCAATTCTGTAAGTATGTGAAGGACATAGACAATGTGGTAAATGCTCCTTTTGTGTTCTGATGGAAGAGGGGGCTTCATTTACAGTTAATGGAAAGCTATACCAATTAAGAACTACTACCTATTGTACGTCTAGCTTTGTTGTTTATCTACTGCATTACCCATGTCAGCGACTGCATGTAGGTAAAATTACTCGTCAGTTTAGAATACGGTTATCAGAACACAAGTATAGCTTGGCAAAGGAAAGAGAATATGCTACTCTAGTAACTCACTTTCATGCGTACCAGCATACTTTTGATGAGATTTGTTGTGTAATAATTGACAATGTGATTGAGACTCCCAGGGGAGGTGATCATGGAAAGCTCTTGATTCAAAAAGAACAGCAATAGATATATCATCTTAATGCTTTAGAGCCATTTGGATTAAATAGTAAAATAGAGCGGGGTGTATTTTTGTAATGACATTTGGTAATACCTGTGAGGTAGATGTGTGTTGTTTTGTTTTGTTTTAAAAAAGGAAGGGGGGAGGGCTAATGGGTAAAGAATAGTGATGACATCATGTTATCAGTGGGTTTAAAAAGTTCAATCTATGCATGCTTTAGAAGTGAATGGTTAGTCCCCTTTGAGGCGAATATGAATTGCTGCCCCCGATGAAGCCGTATGGTGGAAAAAGGACCTTGGCAAGCTGCCTATGAGAGTTCATGAGGGACAACAGTACCATTGAAAGTTAAGTGCAGAAATTTATGTGTTTGAAGGTGGCTATTGAAGTGTTGATGTTCCATTCGCTTTGTTCTAGGTACGGCTTCAGTGACTAACTGAGTGCAGCATCTGCTGTGTCCTATGCTATATATATGAGTAGCGGAAGAGTGGGTCTATTTAAGTTGAGAAAGACTAGTTTGGTTGATTTGAAGTAACATAATATATTAGTTGGAGATTACTGTATTATATATAAGGCTAGAGAAGCTAAGCTTAGCTACTCGCTGGTTAAGAATTTGGTAATAAAGCATTGGTATGGAGGAGTTTTTACGATCACTGATGGTACTTGAGACCTTTCCCTTGCTGGTGGATAACCGCTTAGAGGGATAAAAGTTGTTATCTGAGGTCTTTTCTCCTCTGTTTTTAAATTTAGAACTCAGCAGTAGTAGACTGTAGCTGTTAAATGTGTATGGTGCAGATCCTTGAGGATGATTACAATAATATGATATAATCCAGGATGTTTTTGGTGTTAATAGTTTATTGTTTCCTTGGAGTGGTGTTGTTAGTTTAATTGTGCCTTCCATCTGCCATATCCTCAGCCTATCGTTTTCTACTACAACTATTCCTGCAGCCTTTAAGCTTACCATGATTACACCTCTCCTCAAGAAACCATGCCTTGACCCTACCTGACCTTCTAATTATCGACCCATCTCCCTCCTCACCTTTATTTTTAAACTACTTGAATGTTCGGTTAACAGTTGCTGTCTTGACTTTCTCTCCTCTCAGTCCCTTCTGGATCCATTGCAATCTGACTTTTGGTGGATCCTCCTCTACCACTATCCTGCTTTCAGTTGTTGTACCTCCAGGGTTCTGTCTTAAGACCTCTCCTTTTCTCTCTTTACACTCAGTCCCTTGAGGGACTCATCTCCTCCATGGTTTTCAGTACATCTCTACACTGGTAATTCTCAGATCTACCTCTCTGCATCTGAAATCTCTCTGGAAATCCAGACCCATATCTCTGCCTGCTTATCTGACATTAGTGCCTGGATGTCTCACCACCATTGGAAACTGAACTAGGCCAAAACTGAGCTCCTTATCTATCCCCCTAAGCTAACCTCCCTAACTTCCTCCTTTCTCTATTTCTGTGGATCACTCTACTCCTTCCTGTTTCCTCGGCTTGCAACCTTGGGGTCGTCTTTGACTCCTCCCTCTCCTCCACACATATCCAAAAGAAAGATAAAACCTGTCATTTCTTTCTCTATAACACTATCAAAATTTATCCTTTTTCTGGACACACTAGTAGCCCCTTATCCATTCTCTAGTCACCGCCCATATAGACTATTGCAACCTCCTCTCCGTTGGTCTTCTTCTGAATCATCTCTCCCCACTTCAGTTGGCTCAAAACTCAGCTGCATGGCTAATCTTCTTCCAGTGTTGCTACGCACATCTCATCCCTCTTCTCAAGCCACTTCATTGGCTCTCTATCCATTTCTGCATCCAGTTCAAACTTGTACTACCGACCTATAAGTGCCTTCATTTGGCTCTTCCTCGTTACCTTTTCTCTCTTATTTCTCTCTGCACTGCTCCTCGGGAACTCCACTCTTTTGGCAGATGCCTTCTATCTGTGCCCTTCTCATCCATTGCCAACTCCAGACTTTGATCTTTCTACCTTGCTGCTCCTTATGCTTGCAACAAACTACCTGAGTCAGTATGTCAGACTCCATCTGTTACCCTGTTCGAATCCAGCCTAAAAACTCACCTCTTTGAGATTGCTTTTGGATCCTTTTCCCCCTAGGGCCCAATTCCATCCAGGATGTTGATCCCCTCGGTATGTCTGGTCTGAAATGGACGTACAGAGGGGATTGAGATTCTGATCCCGTGGCTCTTCAATGGAGCCGCAGTGCCATGGTGTCATGTTGCCATGGCACTGCAGCTCCACTGAAGAGCTGCGATGCCAGCCGCCACAAAATAAAGTGTAATCCCCACAGCCTGATCCCTGATTTGGCCTTCTAAGGCCAGGGTTGGGCTGCGGGTCATGTCCCCTGGCCCCCCATGACCCATTCGCACCCCAGGCACACACTTTAAAAATGTCCAGGGAAGTTATTCCAACTCAGATGTGGAATAACTTCCCCACACATATCGCCGGCCCCAGACATACAGGGCCGACATTAGAATCAGCTCTGTACATCCAGGGCCAGTGACCGCCCAGACTCTGACCCTTCCCCACCCCCATCTAATCTCCCTGCCAACCAGTGGGGAAGTTAGTCGCTGTTGGGTGAAGGCACGAATAGCGGGGATGGACAACCCATTGGGATGTCCATCCCTGCTACTCATGGCACAGAATAACCTCCCTAGTCTCCTGCTCACCTCCTATGTGTTTCCTTACCATTCCTCTAGATATATCCTAGTCCTCAGTTGTCGTGTTGTCTGTTGTAAGCTCTTATGAGCAAGAACTATCTCTTATATGTTTCTGTGCAGTACTGCATATGCCTTGCAAGAAAAAGAGGGAGACCTTCATGGAATACAAGAGATCACAGAGAGAGGAAGACAGACATCTATATTTGGAAAAACTTAGAGAAGCTAGCAAAGTAGTCAGGAAAGCAAATGTACAAAAAGAAGAAGAAATAGCCAATGCAATAAAATGTGTGGACAAGATATTTTTCAGATATGTTAGTGAGAGGGGGAAGGGCAAAAGTGGTATTGTCAGACTCAAGGGTGCAGGGGAGGAATATGCAGAAACTGATGAGGAAAAAGCAGAATTGCTTAACAAATATTTCTGTTCTGTGTTCACAGATGAAGAGCCAGGAATAGGACCCCAGAAAACACCCACATATAGGTACAGAAGTGACAGGGATCTGGAATGATTTTCAGAAGACTGTGTTAAACTAGCGAAACTAAAGTAGACAAAGCCATGGGTCCAGATGGGATACATCCAGAAATGCTGAGGGAACTTAGGGACATTTAAGCGGCTGCAATGTCTGACCTTTTGAATGCCTCTTTGGAGTTGGAAGTGGTGCCAGAGGACTCGAGAAAGGCATGTGTGGTCCCTTTACATAAAAGCAGACGTAAGGATGACATTAAGAAGTACAGGCCAGTTAGTCTAACCTCTGTGGTTAGTAAATTATTGAAAAGGCTACTAAAGGAGAGAATAGTGAGGTTTCTGGTGTCCAATAGATTGCAGGATCCGAGGCAGCATGGATTCACAAGAGGCAGGTCTTGTCAGACAAATCTGATAGATTTCTTTGAGTGGGTGACCAGGGAGTTGGACTGAGGGAGAGCTCTAGATGTGGTGTATTTAAATTTCAGTAAAGCCTTTGACACTATTCCACAAAGGCAACTTATAAACAAACTGATAACCCTAGGAATGGACTCTAAAGTTACTGATTGGGATAGAAATTGGTTGAATGGGAGGAGACAAAGGGTACAGGTAAATGTAAATGGAGCTCACTCTGAGGAGAAGGAGGTGTGCCGCAGAGATCTGTCCTTGGCCCGTTTCTTTTTAATATCTTTGTTAGTGATATTGCAGAAGGACTGTCGGGTAAGGTTTGCTTGTTTGAGGATGATACCAAAATCGGCATTAGAGTAGAGTAGGAAAGAGTCGATAACATGAAGACTGTTCTAGCTAAGCTTGAAGAATGGTCTAGAATTTGGCAACTGAAATTTAATTCTAAAAAATGCAGGGTCATGCATTTAGGCAGCAAAAATCCAATGGAGTTGTACACTGTAGGGGGTGAGGTACTTATGTCCACGAAAGAAGAGCGGGACCTGTGCGTAATTGTGTCTGACAATCTTAAAGTAGCTAAACAGGTAGAAAAGGCAACTGCAAAAGCCAGGATGCTAGGGTGTATAGGTAGAGGAATGGCCAGCAGAAAAAAGGAGGTGATAATGCCTTTGTATAAATCTCTGGTGCGACCTCATTTGGAGTATTTTGTGTAATTCTGGAGAACACACCTTCAAAAGGATATAAGCAGGTTGGAGTCAGTGCAGAGGGTGGTTACTAAAATGTTTAGAGGTCTTCATTATGAAGCATTCAAAGACAGACTTAAAGATCTTAATATGTATACTTTAGAGGAAAGGGGGTGGGGTGATATTATAGAGACCTTTAAATACCTCTGTGGCATAAATGCACAGGACGGTCTCTTTCAACTGAAGCTAAGTTCTGCTACGAGGGAACATAGGATGAGAGTGAAAGGGGATAGACTCAGGAGTAATATGCGGAAATATTTCTTTATAGAAAGAGTGATAGATGCATGGAATAGTCTCCCAGTGGAGGTGGTGGACACAAGGACAGTATCTGAATTTTAAAAAAGCATGGGACAGACACAGAGGATCTCTAAAGGTAAAAAGGGGACTGTTGTAGTTGATATGGAAGGGCAGACTAGCTAGGCCATGTGGCCTTTTTCTGCCTTCATGTTTCTGTTTCTGTGTTTCCATTTTAGGAGCAGCCCTCTAGATCCACTTCATTCTGTTTATATCTTTTTGAAGATACAGTCTCTAGATTTGCACACAATATTCTAAATGAGGTCTCATCAGGGACGTCAACTGAGGTACTGTCACCTCCATGGTTAGGAGTGGTATATTAGGTCTAGAGTAAAAGCATAGTTAGTTGAGAACAAATCTTAGTTCAGGGATCTTGGGAATAAAATGCATATCCTGGAGCAGTTCAGTGGGTTCTAAACCAAAGAGCATGATTAGGAGTACAACAGGATCTAGGGTATATAACATAGTTAAAAGCATAGGTTTTAAAACATGAATAGACGCAGAACCTAGACAGTATATTGGTACAGAAGGACATGAATGGGAGTGGAATACAGGCCTAGAGCAGAAAAAAGTGGGTTTGGAAGAGCACATTTGGCTCAAGAAACCAATGGAACAGCATACTCTTCTTTGAGAAGGGAATCAGAAAGTTTACAAATGGCTACATGGTGTAACAGCTGCTGAGGATCCAGGAATAGACAGAGTAGATGGAAATGATTGATGGGAGAAGATGCAGCGCTGTTTCATTTATGCCAATCATGACATTTAATCCAGTACAAAAATAGCAAATAATGACTGTGCATGTTATGGTTCATTATGGCATTGGTGTATCATTAATATCATACTATGGGTCTCTTATCTGCTCAGATCAACTCAGTGAAACCCATTTGGTTGCTGTGAAGTAACTTAGGGATCTCAAGAAACCTCAGAAATTCCTGTCAGTGTTGCAGTGGCTGTATATTATTTCAAATCATTTGCCATACTTAAGATCGATCCATTTTCCCTATGCATATTACATTTTCTTCCTTAAATAAGTAGTGTCATGTGTGGATGCTTGTGGGCATGAAAAGGAATTATCTTAAGGCCTTTTGGAATTTTTTTAAAGTCAGAGACTATAAAAGAACTGTTTGTGGGTGGACATTTGTAGAAAGAGAAGCAGCTATTTTTAACAGGGCTGTGTAGGGGCTAAATATTTCCTACTCTTTCCTAAAAATGGATTAGAAAGAATGTATATACATCCACATATTACGCTCCTATTTTTGCTTCTTGTGCCATCATCGTCCCATTATCCAATACGCTTTTGCTTGTTCTGATAAACCAATCTGCTTTAATTGTCTGACTTATAAATGCCACTCAGCTCTTCTCACTTTTCTGATGCATGGGACATTTCTGTACAACATACTCTGGCTTACAAGAACACTAAGGCTGTCATTCTGACCAGTGTATAGCAGGGTTAGATGTACGAGCCAGACATCCAACATATAGTAACATAGTAACATAGTAAGTGACGGCAGATAAAGACCAGCATGGTCCATCTAGTCTGCCCAGCAAGATGGCAAGGGTAGGTGCACCTGTCGCTCTGTGCAGGCCACCCCTCCCCATGTTTTTGTTTCTGTTTAGGGGTGAACCCACCACTCCATGTTGTTGTTGTTAAGTGCCGTCGAGTCGGAGTCGACTCATGGCGACCCTCTGGATAGCTATCCTAAATTGTGTTCGGTCTTCAGTCAGGCGGCTCATTGTTGACAGACTGGTGCCCGTAGCTGCTGTTATTGTAGCGATCCATCTCATTGCTGGCCTTCCTCTTTTGCGTTGACCTTCTATCTTGCCAAGCATGATGTCTTTCTCTAATGATCTCTCTCTTCGCATGATGTGTCCGAAGTATGAAAGTCGAAGTCTTGTCATCTGAGCTTCTAAAGAAAGCTTAGGTTTGATCTCCTCTAGTACCGACTGGTTTGTTCTTCGGGCAGTCCATGGTATACACAGTATTCGCCGCCAGCACCATAATTCAAAGGCATCAATTTTCTTCCTGTCTGTCTTTTTCACTGTCCAGCTTTCACATCCATATGATGTTATTGAAAATACCATGGCTTGAACAAGTCGAATCTTTGTATGGAGAGAGACATCTCTGCTCTTGAGAATCTTATCTAGGTCTTTCATAGCCATTCTGCCAAGAGCAATGCGTCGTCTGATTTCTTGACTGCTTGTTGCTTCTTTATTGATAGTTGATCCAAGTAGGTTAAAGTTGTTCACGATTTCAATTTCTTCTCCTTCAACGATGAACCTGTTGATTATGCCAGTTGTCATGATCTTTGTCTTCTTTACATTAAGGTGCAGGCCCATTTTGAGACTATGTTCTTTGATTGTGAGAAGCAAATGTTTCAGATCATCTTCACTTTCAGCCAGTAATGTGGTATCATCAGCATAGCGAAGGTTGTTGATGAGTCTTCCACCAATCTTCACACCTCTGTTGTCTTCATACAATCCTGCTTCTCTGATGATTTGTTCTGCATATAAATTAAACAGGTAAGGGGAAAGTATGCAGCCTTGTCTTACACCTTTGCTTATTTTAAACCATTCTGTTTCTCCTTGTTCCATTCGAACTGTTGCTTCTTGATCAATGTACAGATTGCGCAAGAGAACGATCAGGTGTTCTGGTATACCCATGCTTCTTAATGTGGCCCAGAGTTTCTCATGGTTTACACAGTCAAAAGCCTTGCTATAGTCGATAAAGCACAAATAGATATCCTTTTGGTATTCTTTAGTCTTTTCAAGGATCCATCTCACATCCGCAATGATGTCTCTCGTTCCTCGCCCTTTCCTGAACCCTGCTTGCACTTCAGGTAGTTCTTGTTCTAGGTATGGCTGTAGTCTCTTTTGAATAATCTTCAGTAGAATCTTGCTAGCATGTGGGATCAGAGCGATTGTGCGATAATTTCCACAGTCAGTTGGATCACCTTTCTTTAGTATTGGTATAAACACAGATCTTTTCCAGTCAGTTGGCCATGATGTTGTCTTCCATATTTCTTGGCAGAGCCTTGTGAGTACGGTAACAGCTGCATCAGATTGCTGCAATACTTCTATGGGAATGCTATCAATGCCTGGTGCTTTGTTCTTTGATAAGGCTTTCAATGCTGCTTCAACTTCTTCTTTCATCACCAATGGTTCCTGATCATAAGGTATAGGTTGAAACGGCTGTTGGTCCACTTGATCTTTATCATATAAAAACTCTGTATATTCCTTCCACCTTTTCTTGATCTTCTCAGCATCATTCAACATAGAACCTTGAGCATCTTGTAACATTCCAATTCGAGGCTGGAACTTTTTCTTTAACTCTCGCAGCTTTAGGAAAGCCGATCTTGTTCTTCCTCTAATAGTTTCTGCTTCTATTTCCTTGCAAGTGTCATTGTAGTACTTTTCCTTGTCCTGTCTTGCTGCACGTTGGAAATCTCTGTTGAGTTCTGCGATTGTCTTTCTTTCTTCTCCTTTGGCTTTAGCTTCTCGGCGTTTCTGGGCAATTTTTAGAGTTTCTTCCGTCATCCATTTTGGCCGTTTTTGCTTTTTCACCTTTTGTAGAGACTTCTCGCTTTCTTCCAGCACAACCTTCTTGATGTCATTCCATAACTCTTCCGGAGCTCTGTCATTTGTATCTAAAGCAGCAAATCGATTTTGCAGGCAGTCTTTAAATTCCAGTGGTATATTCTCAAGGTCATATTTTGCTGCATTCATGAGTGGTTTGCTCTTTTTCAACTTTAGCTTGAGTTTGCATACTAGTAGTTGATGATCTGTACCACAGTCAGCTCCAGGTTTTGTCTTTGTTGACGTTACAGAGCTTTTCCATCGTTGACTTCCACAGATGTAGTCAATTTGATTTTTATACAATCCATTGGGTGAAGTCCATGTGTACAGTCGCCGCTTGTGTTGCTGGAAGAAGGTGTTTGAGATGAATAGATCATTGGTCTTGCAGAGTTCTATCAATCTTTCTCCAGCTTCATTTCTGTTGCCAAGTCCATATTTTCCAACTACTTTGCCTTCTTCTTTGTTGCAAACTTTTGCGTTCCAGTCACCCATGACTATCAGGATATCCTGTTTGCATGTTCTGTCAATTTCAGCTTGTACTTGTTCATAGAACTCTTCAATTTCATTCACTTCTGCAGCTGTTGTTGGGGCATATACTTGAATTATAGTTGTGTTGATAGGCAATCCTCGTAGACGAATAGAGATTAAGCGTTCGCTGACTGCATTGTATTTCATTACAGTTCTTGCAAGTTTCTTCTTTATTATAAATGCAACACCATTTCTTCTTTGTCTTTCATTTCCAGCATAGTAGACCATGTGATCATGTGATGCAAAGTGCCCGATGCCAGTCCATTTCAGTTCGCTGACACCCAACAGATCAAGTTGTACACGTTCCATTTCATTCTTGACCACCTCCAACTTCCCTTGGTTCATGCTTCGTACGTTCCATGTTCCAATGTGTCCATGTAGGACACCCTTATTTGTTCAGATGCTAGATAGTTCAGAAGTTAGATGGTACTGTTTATTTTGCTTTTATCCTGTTGCTGTAAAGGGATCCACTGTGTTTGTCCCAAGCCGTTTTGAATTCCATCACCGTGTTTGCCCTCACCACTTCCATCGGGAGGGCATTCCAAGCATCCACCACCCTTTCAGTGAAGAAATATTTCCTGACATTGCCTTTCAATTTACCACCTTGCAGCTTCATGTTATGCCCTCTAGTTTTACAGCTTCCCCGTCTTTGGAAGAGGTTTGTTTGTTCATCATTTCTCTTTAAGTATTTAAAGGTCTGAATCATATCTCCCCTGTCCCTCCTCTCCTCCAAAGTGTACATATTTAGGTCTTCAAGTCTCTCCTCATAAGGCTTCTGACGCAGGCTCCAAATCATTTTGGTCGCCTTTCTCTGAACAGTTTCCAGTCTTTTTACATCTTTTGCAAGATATGGCCTCCAAAACTGAACACAGTATTCCAAGTGAGGCCTCACCAGTGACTTGTACAGTACCTGGACCCACTTCTGTAATGTGATGAATATGAATACCAATACTAAGAAATCACCGAAAGTAGCAGAAACTCCCAAAATCTATTCAAAGATAAATTTTTGTCAGATGAAACAGCAGGAGAAAAAGATTTAGCCCTCTCAAATGCTGAAAACATCTATTTTCTCAAATAAAGCTCAAAGAACCACACATCTCATAAAACGCTGATGCCTTAGAAAAACTTCCAATAAGCCCAACTCCACTCCGAAAGTTAATCCCATGCACGTTTCGAATCCAAACCCCGGACTCTGTATCAAGTGCCACTGGGTGTTGTCCTTCAAGGGCTTCTTCCAAACTGCCGTTTGCCAAATTGAAATCTTTTAGGAGTCTGCATCTAAAAGGATTGGCCAGTAGATGACACGTGCATTCTTTTGAGCTACCAATCACAATGAAGGGATAACCCCATGTCACGGGGGAAACCCTGCAATGATAGGTTACAATTACATCAGGCTTAGCCAATCGATTTCACAATTGAGACCAGAAGGATGAACAGTGGTATTTAAAGGTGCGGAAGAATTGAAGGAAATATCGATACATCGGGAAGATGTATTACAACTATTAGATAAACTGAAGAGTAACAAATCACCTGGGCTGGATGGTATACATCCAAGGGTGTTGAAAGAACTGAAATATGAGATTGCAGACCTGCTATTAGTAATCTGTGAACTATCATTAAAATCATCTCAAATAACTGAAGAATGGAGGATCGCCAATGTAACACCAATTTTTAAAAAGGGTTCCAGGGGTGATCCGGGAAACTACAGACCATTGAGCCTGACGTCAGTACCGGGAAAAATGGTAGAAACCATCATAAAGAATAAAATTACTCAGCATGTAGATAGTCATGGCCTAATAGGAGACAGCCAACATGGCTTTAGACAAGGAAGATCTTGTCTTACTAATCTGTTATGTTTTTTTGAAGGTGTGAATAAACAGGTGGACAAAGGTTAGTCGGTTGATATAGTGTATCTGGACCTTCAGAAAGCCTTTGACAAGGTCCCTCATCAGAGACTTTTGGCAAAACTAAAGAGTCATGGGATAGGAGGCAGTGTACTACTGTGGATCAGGAACTGGTTAAAAGATAGAAAGCAGAGGGTAGGGCTAAATGGCCAATTTTCCCAATGGAGAAAGGTGAATAGTGGTGTACCCCAGAGATCTGTGCTGGGTCCGCTGCTTTTTGACATATTCATAAATGACCTGGAAAGTGGAATAACCAGTGAGGTTATCAAATTTGCAGACGACACAAAACTATTTAAAGTTGTTAAAACCCAAGAGGATTGTGGAAAATTGCAAGAGGATCTTGATAAATTGGAAGACTGGGCATCAAAATGGCAGATGAAATTTAATGTGGACAAGTGCAAAGTTATGCACCTAGAAGAACAACCCAAACTATGGTTACACGATGCAAGGTTCCACATTAGGAACCACCACCCAGGAAAGAGATTTAGGCATCATTGTGGGTACCATGTTAAAACCCTCGGCCCAGTGTGCAAATAGAATGCTAGGTATCATAAGGAAAGGAATGGAAAATAAAACAAAAGATATTATAATGCCTCTATATCGTTCCATGGTGAGACCGCACCTTGAATATTGTGTGCAATTCTGGTCGCCGTATCTTAAAAAGGATATAGCGATTTTAGAAAAGGTTCAGAGAAGAACCACCAAAATGGTAAAGGGGATGGAAGGATACTCCTATGAAGAAAGGCTAAAAAGGTTAGGGCTCTTTAACCTGGAAAAGAGACGGCTGAGGGGAGATATGATAGAAGTCTATAAATTAATGAACGGAGTGGAACGGGTAAACGTAGATCAATTGTTTACGTTATCAGAATATAGAAAGACTAGGAGACATGCAATAAAGCTACAGGGTAAACTATTTAAGACTAATAAAAGAAAATATTTTTTCACTCAACATGTAATCAAACTCTGGAATTTGTTACTGGAGGATGTAGTAAAGGCTGTTAGTGTAGCTGGGTTTAAAAAAGGTTTCGACAAGTTCCTGGAGGAAAGGTCCATAAACCATTATTAAGAAGGGACCCAGGATATCAATGCATGACCCAGTACAAGCATTGCAGAACCTGTGTCTTTTGGGGAAACTGCTAGGTACGTATGACCTAGATTGGCCACTGTTGGAAACAGGATACTGGACTTGATGGACCTTGGTCTGACCCAGTATGGCATATCTTATGTTCTTATGTTCAGTGTTGAGGCGATAAATCCAGCATTTGTCTTCCTCTCTCTGTAATCTCTTGCATTTTATGAAAGTCACCCTCTTTTTCTTTACTTTTTCAGCTACTTCATTTGAGAACCATAGTGGCTTCCTTTTCGTTTTACTGTACGTTTATTTACCTTTCTAACAAAAAGGTTTGTTGCCCTTAAAATATCCCCTTTCAGTTTTGCCCATTGTTTTTCTACATCCCCCAGCTGTTCCCATCCCACTAATGACTCCTTGAGGTATCATCCCATCTCAAAGTTAGTTTTCCTAACGTCTAAGACCCTTGCTTTTGAATTGATTTTATTATCCCTAGTCCTCATACTGAACCACACCATCTGGTGATTGCTGGATACAAGATGATCTCCCACTATAAGATCAGAAACACTTTTCCCAATGGTGCGCATCAAGTCCAGTATGGCCCCTTCACGTGTGGGTTTTGTTACCAGTTGTCGGAATAGTTCTCCCTGTAGAGAATCTAGGATCTCCTTATTTCTAGATTACATCACAGCAGGGATGTACAAATCAACATCTGGCATATTGAAGTCACCTATTGTAGCACTTCTGTTTTCATGGCAACACTGAGTATGTCTTTTATTAAATCTCCGTCTAATTCTTCTCCCTGTGAGGGAGCTCTGTATATCACACCAATGCAAATGGCTTCCCCTTTCCCTCTTTCTAGTTTAATCCACACTGCCTCCTCGCTCCTAGAGCCATGAAGTCACTTTTGATATGCTCAGAGAAATACCTAGCAATATTATTTGTGCCAACATGCATGAGCAACTTCGTAAAATAGTCAGTAGAATTTGATGAGTCTCGGCAAACTCCCTCAGAAGAAAGTCACCAACCACCACTACCCTTCACTTCCTTATGGTCACTGATTCCGCGGCTTTGGGGTGCTTGAGCTCTGGATCTTCTCTTTCCTGGGATGCTTTCACCTCCTCCACTTCCAGAGCTGCAATTCAATTCAAGAGCTGGAGGAGTTGATTTGTCTGGGTTATATTGTGTCCGGGATTAGAGACAGTATGGACCTAGACAAAAATAGGATTTTAATAGACTGTAAGCTACATACAACTGTCAGGGAGGTCAGATTTTTTTCTGGATTTCACCACTTTTTCCAGGCATTTCATAGACAACTTTGCCCAGATTGCTGCATCCTTGAATCGATTGACAGGAAAGCCTGGTAAGAATGCCAAACAAATCCCATTTGAACGGATGAATGAGTGTCAAAGGACTTTTGATACCCTCAATGAGAGGCTGTCCTCGACTCCAGTGTTGTCTTTCCTAATGTTTGACTTACCTTTTATCTTCATTACAGATGCAAGTCGGAAAGGGTTAGGTGCAGTGTTGAGTCAGATACAAGAGGGGGAAAAACGCGTCATTGCATATGCTAGTAGATGCTTGAAGAAGCCAGAACAGAGTGATAAAAATTACATTGCATTCAAATTGGAGTTTCTGGTTCTAAAGTAGGCAGCAACTGACAAATTCAGGGATTATCTGTTATATAAGAAGTTTGTAGTTCGTACTGATCATAACCCAATGAAATATTTGAACACTGGGAGTAAATAGGAGGAAAAGGATTTTCTGAATTTGCCAAATTTGATGGTAAAGAATCAGAGGAAAATTGGGGCTTGTGTGCAAACTCAAAATGTCTGTCTTCAGTGTCAAAATCTGGACAAGATAGATGTGAAGAAGCATCAACAATTGGATATAAATCTGAAAGAGAGTTCTCAAGTACCTGATGTACAAATAGGGGGTTATTCTGAGACATGAATAGCGGGGATGGACGTCCCAACGGGATGTCCATCCCCGCTATTCGTGCCGGCAGCAGCCCCCGACTAACTTCCCTGTCGGTTGTGCGAGGAAGTTAGTCAGGGATGGGGAAGAGGCAACCTGGGGGGGGGGGGAGAGTGGGTAGGCAGTGGGTGGTCACCGGCCCTGAATATACAGAGCCGATTCTAATGTCGGCCCTGTACGTCCAGGACCAGCGAAATGGCCGTGGAAGTTGTTCATTTTTTTAAGAATCGGGGCTCGGAAGGGGCTGAGTGGGCCAGAGTTTCTTCCCCGCAGCCCGACCCTGGCCTTAGAAGGCCAGATCGGGGGTCAGGCTGTGGGGGAAAAACCTTAATTGCTGGCGACCGGCATCGCAGCATTTAAATTGAGCCGCGGTGCCATGGCAACAGGATGCCATGGTGCCTCGGCTCCATTTAAATGCCTGACTGAGCTATCCGGGCAGTGCCTGTATGTGCAGGCCGAGGCCGAATTGCAGTCCTAGCCTGCATGTACAGGCCTGATAGTGATTCTGATCCCGTGGGACTAGATGTGCCCCGCGGGATCAGAATCGCGATCCCCCTTTGTACGTCTGGCTCAGACCGGACATACAAAGGAGATAGCGTGCGGGACAGAATCAGTCCCATACTGTCTGAAAATGCAAGGAAGTTGTGGAAACAATGACGCAGACTTTATTTGAAAGAAAGAATTCTGTATAGAAGAGCATTCAGCTCCAGAGATGGAATTGAAGTTTCTCAATTGGTTGCTCCAGATGTTTTTAGACAACAGTTATTGCAACAGTATCATGACCGGTTTGGACATTATGATTTGGAGGCAACACTTAAGATTTTGAGGACTAAATAGTTTTGGCTGAATATGACTAAAGATGTAGAAAATTGGATTAAGGAGTGTAAAGCACGTGTCTTAGCAAAGGAGGTGTGTCCCAAAGAACATGCTGAAATGAAATGTTTTACAGTGAGTAGACCAATGGAAATTTTGGCTATGGATTATACTATGTTGGAAAAAGATAAGAGGGTATGAAAATGTTCTCATTCTGACAGACATGTTCACAAGATTTATAGTGGCTATACCGACCAGGAATCAGACCACAAGAACAACAGCCAAGGCTCATGTTCAACATTGGTTCAGTGTATATGGAATACCAGAATGATTGTATTCGGATCAAGGTCGGTCATTCAGAGTAGTCAGTAGAACCTCTGGGAGTGCATTCCAGAGTGATGGGGTTACTTCTGAGAAAATTGGTGGGGGTATCTGATTACCTTTGGCAAGGGTACAGTTAGGGATGCTCCTAAAGATGACCTTAAAGGCCTCAAAAGGTGTGTAATGGGTTTACTTATTCTTTAGATATTCTGGCCTATTTCATCTGAGAGCCTTGAAAATCAGAGATAGAGT
This sequence comes from Ichthyophis bannanicus, assembly GCA_033557465.1. Lineage (NCBI taxonomy): Eukaryota > Metazoa > Chordata > Amphibia > Gymnophiona > Ichthyophiidae > Ichthyophis > Ichthyophis bannanicus. The sequence continues at coordinate 1,746,826,989 of CM066031.1, read as the reverse complement.
TTTAAATTTGGCCTGTGGGCTACTGGTAGCCAGTGCAGGTTTTACAGGAAAGTGGGATGTAGTAATTTTGAATTAATTGAAGCTAGTGCAAACTCTTAGTGGTCTTACCAATATACAGGGCATTACAGTAGTCTATCCATGATGGCATCACAGCATGGACCACTGTAATCAGACTTATCTTCTCAATATATGGAGAGAGAGATTTCGTAGCTTCTGCAGGTGACAGAAGCAGTTTTTAAAGATTGCCTGAATTTGTAGTCTCAAAGTAGGTGATGAGTCCAGCAGTATCCCAAGATTCCTGACCTATGATTTTAGGAGGAGTTAATAGTTCCCAAAAGAGATTTTTTATATCAGGTACCTGTCCATTTAATAAGGAACCTCTGTTTTACTTGGGTTGAGGCAAAGTTTGTTGGTTTTTGCCCATTCTTGAGTAACTGTTAGACAGATCTAGTTCAATTTGTATAAGTAGCTGTACTTCATCAGTGTGGATACAGAATATTGTGTCCATCACCTGAAATAGCTGAGCTAGAAGCTTGAGTTAGATATTGAATAAGATAGATGATAGTATAGATCCTTGTGATACCCTACAATTCAATGCCCAAGATAATGATGTGGTGTTGAATAGAACTGACTTGTCTATTTGAGAAATAGAATTTGAATCCTGCAACTAGTGTGCCACAAATGACTCTTTCTGCCATGCTGATGTTGTTAAATGCCTTGGAGTCAATGTCAACTCATGGTGACCCTCTGGAGAGTTGTCCTAAATTGTGTTCGGTCTTCAGTCAGGCAGCTAATTGTTGATAGAGTAGCATCCATAGCTGCTGTTAATGTATCAATCCATCGCCAGCCATGTATGCAAGAGATTATGATCCACAGTGTCAAATGCTGCTGAGAAATCAAGCAGCACTAGTATCAAAGTGGATTCCCTGTCACAATCTCTATGCTCATCAAGCAAAGATTCAAGAACTGTTTCCCTTCCATTTCCAGGTATGAAGCCAGACTGATATGAGTCTAGCCAGTTTCTTTATTTTAGTCAATCGTTGAATAGAAAGTAGAATGTCTACATATATAGTAACATAGTATATGATGGCAGATAAAAACCAGTATGGTCATCTAGTCTGTCCAGCAAGGCAGCAAGAGTAGGTGCACTTGCTACTCTGTGCAGGTCATACCTCCCCATGCCTTTGTTTGTTGAGATATAAGAAATAGTTATGTTTATTTTGATTTTATCCTGTTGCTATAAAGGAATCCATTGTATCTGTCCCATGCCATTTTGAATTCTGTCAATGTATTTGCCTCCACCACTTCCATCAGGAAGGCATTCCAAGCATCCACCACCATTTCAGTGAAAAATTATTTCCTGACATTGCCTTTCAGTTTACCCCCTTGCAGCTTCATGTTATGCCCTCTAGTTTTACAGCTTCCCCGTCTTTGGAAGAGGTTTGTTTGTTCATTAACATTCCTTAAGTATTTAAAGGTCTGACTCATATCTCCCCTATCCCTCTCCTCCAGGGGGTACATATTTAGGTCTTCAAGTCTCTTCACATAAGTTTTCTGATGCAAGTTCCAAATCATTTTGGTTGCCTTCATCTGAACCATTTCCAGTCTTTTTATATCCTCTGCGAGATAAGATCTCCAAAACTGAACACAATATTCCAAGTGAGGCCTCACCAGCGACTTGTATAGTGGAATTAGTACCTCTTTCTTTCTGCTGGTAATTCCTCTTTGTATGTAACCAAGCATCCTTCTGGCTTTTGCCACCACCTTCTCATACTGTTTCGCCACCTTGAGATCCTCATTCCGAGATCCTTCTCCTGATCCATGCACACCAATCTCTCACCCCCTATTGCATACAGTTCCCTTGGATTTCTGTTTCCCAAGAGCATGATACTACACTTCTTCACATTAAATCTTAACTACCAAGAATTAGACCCTTCTTCCAGCCTTTGTAGATCTTTCCTCATGTTATCCACCCCCTCAGGGGAGACCACTCTGTTGCAAATTTTCATGTCATCTGCAAAAAAACAGACTTTTCCATTCAGTCCTTCAGCAATGTCACTTACAAATACATTGAACAGTATCAGTCCTAAGACCAAACCCTGGGGCACCCCGCTAATCACCTTCCTTTCATCCGAGTGCGTTCCATTTGCCATCACCTTCTGTCATCTGTCAGTCAACCAAGTTCTGATCCAGTTCACCACCTTGGGACCCAACCCTTGACTGTTCAGTTTATTGATAAGCTTCCTATGAGGAACACTATCAAAGGCTTTTCTGAAATCTAGGTAGATTATATCCATCACATGCCCTTGATCTAGTTCTCTAGTCACCCAGTCAAAAGCTCAATGAGATTTGTTTGGCAAGATTATCCTTTGGTAAAACCATGTTGCCTCGGATCATGCAACCTGTTGGTTTCAAGACAGTCCACTATTCACTCTTTCAGGAGTACCTCCATTACTTTTCCCGCCACCAAGGTAAGGCTTATTGGCCTGTAGTTTGTCACTTCTTCCCCATTACCACTTTTGTGAATAGGTACCACATCAGTCCTTCTCCAGTCCTGTGGAACTTCTCCTGTCTCCAAGGATCTATTAAAAACATCCTTTAATGGCCCTGGAAGAACCTCTGAGCTCTTTAAGTATCCTGGGGTGTATCCCATCCAGTCCCATGGCTTTATCCACTTTCAGTTTTGCAAGTTGTTCTAATACATCATCTTCTGTGAATGGTATAGTATCTACTCCATTCCCATTTGAATATTTGTCAATCAAAGATGGTCCTTCTCCAGCATTTTCTTTAGTAAAAACAGAACTGAAATGCTTGTTTAGGAGTGGCCTAGTGGTTACGACAAGGTACTTCAGGCCAGAGGGCCGGGGGTTCAAGTCCCACCTGGGGACAGCAATCTCAGGCCGGAGGGACTGGGATTTCTAGTCCTATAGGCACTCCTTGTGGTCTTGGGCAAGCCACTTAACCCTCCATTGCCCATGTTCCCTGTAAGTATTAGCGTATGTGTGTCATATCCCCTCGTGTTAAATGTATCTCCCAATTGACCGCTTTGACCCGGTGAAAAGCGGGATATAAATACAGCTAAATAAATAAATAAATAAATTTTTGCTTTTTCAATGTCACTTTACACAAAAAGGGACTGCTACTTCTGGAGAGAGCGGCAATTTTAAGTATTTACTTCTGGGAATTTTTCTAAATCTTGGGGAAAAAGGAATTCTTTAGATTAAAGCTGATTAATCTGTGCAAATTAAAATCCAGTGTATTTGTTAAATCAGTCAGGGCCTAGTATCAGCAAAGAGCTTTTAGTTAAATTAAAAACTCAACAGATAACTTTCAGTTTAAGTTTCAAACCTAGCAGTCAGGGCCTAGTATTAGCAAAGAGCTTTCAGGTTAAATCTGAAACCCAGTAGAGAGCTTCTAGTTTAAATTTCATACTCAGTCAGGGCCTAGTATCAGCAAAGAGCTTTAATTTAAAACAAATCAGAGTATAACTTAGCATAAAAGGAAAAACAGGGTCAGTATTCTTTGGGCAATAAATTGTTTCTAGAGGCCTTTACAAAGAGGCTTTCTAGATAGGAGGCAAGAGACTTGTGAAATTGTTTTCAATAGGTTTTAAAGCCAAACGACAGATCAAAGGGGCATTTTGAAAGACTCCCTCTATCCAAGCAAGGGCTGTGTGAATCACAAGACAAGGCACTGTGTAGCAGTCAACTTTTAATAAGTCTTCTTTCTCTCACTCCCTCCCTCCCCGATTCCACCTACCCTTGGGATAATCATAGCTTTATAGGTGCTTAAACCTCTTAAAGGGAAAGAGGTGCCATATTCACTTTCAGGTGCAGCTGTTTATCCTGATCAGGCATACATTAAAAACCTGAGATTAATTAAGCTTAAGGTGAACAAAGTCCATTAAACGTATTAGGTATAGTTTTATTAATATAAGTATCCCCAGCAAACCTTAGTAAATAAACAACTTAAATACCTAAACACAACCTTAAAACTAAGATGCAGACAGCAATCCAGCAGTGAGATGGGGGCTTTCTACACTTTTTCATTGAGTGTCATGTGTATCATTTTCTCCCAGTTGGTGAGGGGTCTTACGTGTGCACTAGATGCAAGGAGCTCTTTGCTCTCAGGGAACGAGTCCGATCTCTGGAGTCTAAAGTAGCAGACTTGGAGGAAATAAAGAAGAGGAGAGGTACATAGGGAAGCTAACAAATGTTACAGCACAGGTGATTTCAATTACCCTAGTATCGACTGGGTCAGTGTCATGGCAGGACATGCTAGGGAGATAAAGTTTCTAGATGAAATAAATGACTGCTTATTGGAGCAGCTGGTTCATTAACTGACCAGAGGGGAAGCCATTTTGGATCTAGTCCTTAGTGGAAGATGAGATCTAGTGCAAGAGAAAAGGGTGTTGGGGCCACTAGGCAATAGTGATCATAGCATGATCGCGTTTGATTTAATAAATGGAGGAGGGAAGGCAAGGAAATCTACAGTACTACCTTTTAACTTTCAAAAGGGAGACTAAGGAAAATGAGGAATGAAGAAAATAGTTAATAAAAAATGAGGAAATAGTTACTAAAAAATTAGGGGAGCAGTTACAAAGGTTAAAGATGCCGCGCTTTAAGAAAAGTGGAAAGAAGTCCAAAAAACTGCCATCATGGTTTAAAGGTGAGGTCAGAGAGGCTGTTGTTGCCAAAAAAGCATCTTTTAGGAAATGGAAAAAGGAGCCAAATGATGAAAACTGGAAACTGACATACTATTTGTGACCAGAAACCAAGCCTTTTCGCCTCCAGCAACAATAAAGACAAGAGACGCAGAACTCACGTGCAGACCTAGCATCCGTTACTTAGGTGTGACGCTAGACCAACATCTCAATTTCAAAGCACACATCAGTAACACTATCAAGCAAATCTATCACAAGATAGAAACCCTACGACATCTTCATCCCTTGCTGCAACCTGAGGACTTCAGAACAGTTTTTCAGGCTCTGGTGACCCCCCCCCCCTCACTTTGATTATGCCAATGTAATCCTACAAGGCCTCCCCAAGAACACCTTAAACCCCCTACAAGCTAGGTATGAATGCTGCTGCACATATCTTGAGTGGAACCGCCAGAGGTGATCACATCACTCCGGTCCTTAAGGACCTGCATTGGCTACCAATATGCTGTCGACTATTTTACAAAGTAATGGTTAATTACTTTCAAGATCATCAACAAGTTAGCCCCCCCAGCCCTATTGGACCTGATCCACCCTGTGTCAGCCAACAGAGAAAGGAGAACATGCACCACTAATACCCTATTGATCCCTATGGAAATAACAAAATGTACCAAGTCAACAAGGAATAGAGCTTTCCAGTTCTATGCACCCAGCTGCTGGAATGCACTTCCAGCAGCCATCAGAGCCATAACAGACCTAGCACAATTTAGAAAAGCGCTTAAACACCACCTCTTTCTCTTACACTACTCACAGCCTACCAACCTGACACCCCCTAGCATACACCCAACCATTAACACATGAACATTGTCAATGTATGTAAATATTGCAGATACAGTTTGTAAATAAGTTGAATTCGATGTACATAGTTAGGCCCAGTAGATTTCCAAGTTTAAAGCTCCAGTTCATTGTAAGTGCTCCCCGGCACAATCTTGTTGTATGTAAACCACGCTGATTATTAAGAGTGCGGTATATAAGAAACAATAAATAAATAACAACACAAGCACTGGCAAGTTAGATGCAAAGCATTGATAAGGCAGGCAAAGAGAATGTGAGAAGAAGCTTGCTGTGGAAGCAAAGACGCATAATAAAGACATTTTCAAGTACATTCTTAGCAAAAAAACCTATGACGGAGTCCGTTGGACCATTAGATGATAGAGGGATAAAAGGGGCACTAAGAGGGGACAAGGCCATAGTGGAGAGACTGAATGAATTCTTTGCTTCGGTTTTTACTGAGGAAGATATAAAGATGTTACCCATGACTGAAATGGTATTTAAAGGTGATGCCGCAAAAGAATTGAAAGAAATATCGATATACCAAGAAGATGCATTACAACTATTTGATAAATTGAAGAGTAGCAAATCACCTGGACCGGATAGTATACATCCAAGGGTGTTGAAAGAGCTGAAATATGAAATTGCAGACTTACTATTAGTAATCTGTGAACTATACTAAAATCATCTGTAATACCTGAAGATTGCAGGATGGCCAATGTAACGCTAATTTTTAAAAAGGTTTCCAGGGGTGATCCGGGAAACTACAGACCAGTGAGCCTGATGTCATTACCAGGAAAGATGGTAGAAACAAAATTACTGAACATGTAGTCATGGCTTAATGGGAGATAGCCAACATGGCTTTAGCCAAGGAAAGTCTTGTCTTACTAATCTTATTTTTTTTGAAGATGTGAATAAACAGGTAGATAAAGGTGAGTCAGTTGATATAGTGTATCTGGATTTTCAGAAAGCCTTTGACAAGGTTCCTCATGAGAGACTTTTGGCAAAATTAAAGGGTCATGGGACAGGAAGCAGTGTACTATTGTGGATCAGGAACTGGTTAAAAGATAGAAAGCAGAGGGTAGGGCTAAATGGCCAATTTTCCCAATGGAGAAAGGTGAATAGTGGAGTACCCCAGGGATCTGTGCAGGGTCTGCTGCTTTTTAACATATTCGTAAATGACCTGGAAATGAGAATAACAGATGTTGCAAGAGGATCTTGATAAATTGGAAGACTGGGCATCCAAATGGCAGATTAAATTTAATGTGGACAAATACAAAGTTATGCACCTTGGAAAGAACAGCCCAAACTATGGTTACACAATGCAAGGTTCCACATTAGGAACCACCATCCAGGAAAAAGATTTAGGCATCATCGTAGATAACATGTGGAAATCCTCCACTCAGTGTGCAGCGGCAGCCAAGAGAACAAATAAATTGGAAGGTATCATAAGGAAAGGAATGGAGAACAAAACAAAGGATATTATAATGCCTCTGTATCGTTCCATGGTGCAACCACACCTTGAATATTGTGTGCAATTATGGTCGCCGTATCTTTAAATGAATATAGTGTTATTAGAAAAGGTACAGAAAAGAGCCACCAAAATGGTAAAGGGGATAGAAGGATACCCCTATGAAAAGAGGCTAAAAAGGTTAGGGCTCTTCAACCTGGAAAAGAGATGGCTGAAGGGAGATATGATAGAGGTCTATAAATTAATGAATGGAATAGAACGGGTAAATGTAGATTCATTGTTTACGCCATCAAAATATAGAAAGACTAGGGGACATGCAATGAAGCTACAGTGTAACCTATTTAAGACTAATAAGAGAAAATATTTTTTCACTCAACGTATAATCAAACTCTGGAATTTGTTACTGGAACATGTAGTAAAAATTATTAGTGTAGCCGGGTTTAATAAAGGTTTGGACAAGTTCCTGGAGAAAAGGTCCATAAACCATTAATAAAGGGGACCCAGGATATCCACTGCTTGACCCAATACAAGCATTGTGGAACCTGTGTCTTTTGGGGAAACTGCTAGGTACTTGTGACCTAGATTGGCCACTGTTGGAAACAGGATACTGGGCTTGATGGACCTTGGTCTGATCCAGTATGACATATCTTATGTTCTTATGTAAATCTGTTCCTGGCACATTCGAGTCCTACAATTCTACCTCTGATTTTCCTCCTCTCACGAACATACCTGAAAAAAGTTCTGTTGCTATACTTCACATCTTCACATCTTCAGCCATCTTTTCTTCTGCCTTGGATTTTGCTATCCTTATTAGTTTTATCCTGTATTCTTTTCTGTATTCCTCTGTTTGCGAACTTCTGAATTTTATGAAAACTGTGTTTTTTGCCTTTATTTGTGCAGCCACTTCTTTGGAGAACCAAATAGATTTACTTTTCCTTTTGTTTTTATTTACGTATCTGTTGCCCCTTTTATTGCCTCCTTTAGTTTAGCCCATTGCAGTTCCACTTCCCTCTTTCAGGCACTTGGTCATTTTACTGACGTCAGTGTTTTTGAAGTCTGGGACTTTGAGTTTGCTGTGATTGGACTCCACCTTGGCTTTCATCTCTACCGTATATGTTTTTCCAGAAAGGGGGTGTTTGATACTGGCTGGGGGTTTTGGGTTTGTCGTGGTCAAGGGAGTTCTTTTTCAGAAGGTGGCACACCACAGCCCTGTTTAGTGCTTCTGGCAGCTACCCTTCTATAACAGAGGCGTTTTCGTTTTTGTGTCCCCTTCAATGAGGCCTCTGCTAGTCACCTGTACTGTCTTTGCTCATCAAAGGTCAAGGGGGCAGGATGCTGGCTGTAGGCCTTTCAAGATTTTTTCAAGTGCCTCCTCCGTTACCTGGTTGAATGAATCCCAGATGATTGTGCATGGGGGTGAGAAGGAAGTGCTCTCTTCATCGGCTGGTGGTAGGCTCAGTGGAACTGCCCCGATGATGCTTTAATTTCGCTGACAAAGTGTGCTGCAAAATCATCATTGGTCAGTTGTGACTGGAAGGCTATTTCTGTTGTAGGGGTTGCAGTAGACTATTTATTACATTTGAATAGCTGCTGGGTCGCTCTGACTCAGCGCTCCAAAGGACATCTCCCATCCCCATTGATTTCCAAATCATAATGACTTTCAGAATTCCAGAGCTGCACATTTAAAACTGGCGGTGTGTGATGTCAAAGGGGAAGACCATGGTCACGTGGTTCTCAAAAACCAATGACCATTTAATGATAGTTAAATCAAGCAGAAAACCCATTCTGCAAGCGGTTATAAAAATCACAATAGACTTCACCAGTCCAGGTCCTTGGAGCTTTGAGGCAGAGCTTTAAAGATGTTAAACAAGCTCTAAATGTAATGCTGTGTTCATTGTGGGACATCATATTGTTTTATGATAAGCTTTCCAACAGATGAGGCACCTTCAAGAGACAGGACGCTTCATTATATCCGTCATAGTGAAAGCTACTTGGTCTTTGCCTGCATCAGGAATGGGATTGGGGCTTCAGCAGAAATAAACTGCAAGTTCTTATTAAGGACCTTTATAGTTGTTTTTAAGGTGTCTCACACAGATAGTTTGTGTTTGAATATACTTAGCGGTGTGCAGTACACTGTTCTAAAAGGATTAAAAAGAAAGTTTGTTACAAGAGATCATTAACCTCAAGACAAACATTCCGAAAAAACAAAAACATTTAGCTAAGAGCTCTGTTTTTGGAAAATAGTGGTTGTTGTTGTTGCTGTTAGTGAGATGATCAGAATCAGATTTTTTTTTAAAATATTGAGTTCTGTGGGTGAATGTCCTGGTTCTGCTCTGCACCCACTGTGGATGCAAAATATATGTTGAAAAAGAAAAAGCAAGAACCATAATGCAGTTTATAACAACAAAATAAAAATGAGTTATAAGTCTGGTCCCTCCCTCCTCCGACGAGATGTCAGAACAGGGAGGGACAGATCTGCTTAAAGTGCCGGCGCCTTTCAGATCAGGCACATGCCCCCCTCCTCCTCCCCATACCTCCATCCAGCGCTGCCTGCTCTTTCCCTGTTGCCAGTGCCGCCGTGAAAAAAAACAGAGGGCAGCGGCAGCAGGGAAAAAGCAGGCAGCACTGGACGGAGGTATGGGGGGGAGGCGTGGGTGTGCGTCTAAGCTGGAAGTCGCACAGGGCGTGATTGCAGCTTGGTACAGCCCTGTGTGCAAACCTCTTGCATTCCCTCCATATAATCTAATTGGCTTTTTGGTTTGGTTCAGTCCCGGATTGGAGTTCTGAAAAAGCCCTGCCCCCACCCCTCTAAGGGGGTGGGGGCGCCATCTCATTCATCGCCTCAGGCAGCAGATTGCCTTGAGCCGCCCCTGTTGAACAGATGACGTTTTTGTTGCGAGGTGCTCGATAGATTATGAGCAGCCAAATAGTCAGGCTTTCATCTCTTGGTGGCTCAGAGGTCTAGTGGTATGATTTTCACTTTGGGTATGAGAGGTTGTGAGCTCAAATCTCTATTGAATTTGTTAATATCATAATGCCTCTGAATTGCTCCATGGTGCGACCACTCCTTGAGTATTATGTGAAGTTCTGATCTCCACATCTCAAGAAAGATATAGCAGCATTAGAAAAGGTACAGAGAAAGGTAAGCAAAATGATAAAGGGGATGGAAAGGGTAGGGCTCCTCACTTTGGAGAAAAAAACTCTGAGGGGAGATATAAAGAGATATATAGAATTGGTAAGCACAAAATGAAAAAGTACAAGGACTTAGGGGACATGCCATGAAGTTACAAAGGAGTATATTTATAACAGATAGAAGAAAATATTTTTGCTTTCTACATATAACTAAGATTTGGAGCTCTTTGCTAGGGAATGTAGTTAAAGCAAGCAGTGTAGATGGGTTTAAAAAAGGTTACCGTTAATAAGGTAGACCAAGAGAAAATCACTGCTACCTTGGGACATACTAGATACTTGTGACCAGGATTGGCCACTGTTGGAAACAGGACAATGGGCTTGATGAGCCTTTGGTATGGCAGTTCTTATGTTCTAGGCAGATTAAGAGATATTCTGATTTATGAAGGTGGAGGATGGTGACCCTGCATGATTTGATTGTCTCCATCCCACTTCCCTGGTTTTAGTTAGTGCTAAATAGTGAATCCTGTTGGGCACTCCCCCAGTTTCATCCAGCCATGTCTTAGTTAATCCCGAGATGTCTAGGTGGTATTCACTGATGACATCATGAATCAGAGGAAATTTCTTATTGGCCAACTTGGCATTCAATAGGCCTAAATTTCCGAATAGTGACCCGGTAGCAATAAGGTTAACCGAGTGGTAATAGATAGGTAATCATGTGAATGTTACTGTATTTGACCTTTCGAGTTGCGTCCTCTTGGCAGTATGGGGAAGCTGTATTTATCTACTCCCACACTGCTAAGACATTTGGACATTTGGTTTACTGGATCAAAGCACATTTTTGTAGAGGTAGATGAGGGATCACAAGACTTTCTCCCTTTGTGAGTTATGTCAAAGGATGCTTCTTTTGTTCTTTGTAGCATTATTTAGGTGTTAATTATACAAGGAGATCTGTTGTAATTCTAAAGTGGCTGCTTCCTGGAGAGCTGAAATTATCAAGGGAGAGAATTTTGGTGCTTTTCTTACACAATAAGGGGTCTATTCCGAGCCCCGAATACCGGGGATGTACACCCTGCCTGAAGTACATCCCCGCTATACGTCCCCCTGCCCTACCCCGTGTAAGGCTCCCTGTGCAAACAGCAGAGTTGTATGTGGATCCTTAGACGGGGCAACAGGGGGTGGGTGGAAGGCAGAGCGAGGACAGTGTGTGGGCAGACCATCACCCTGTATGAAATTGAACATGGCCAAGACTGAACTCCTTGTCTTCCCACCTAACTCCTCCCCTCCCCCACACTTCCCCCTCTCTCAATCCATGTGGATGGATCTATTATCCTTCCTGTTCCCTCGGCCTGCAATCTAGAGGTTATCTTTGACACCTCTCTCTCCTTCTCCGCTCATATCCAGCTTGTAGCTAAAACCTGCGGCTTCTTGCTCTACAACATCAGCAAAATCTGCCCCTTCCTTTCTGAACACACTACCAAAATGCTTATCCACTCCTTAATCTCCTCTCGCCTCGATTACTTCAACCTACTCCTTGCTGGTCTTCCCGTGAGCCACCTCCTTCCTCTTCCATCTATACAAAATTATGCTGCTCGTCTAATCTTCAGCCAGCCTCGCCATGCCCATATTACTCCTCTTCTCAAGTCGCTTCACTGGCTCCCTGTCCACTTCCGCATCCAATTCAAGCTTCTCCTGCTGACCTATAAATGCATTCACTCTATGGCCCCTCAATACCTCTTATCTCTTATCTCTCCCTACGTCCCCTCTCGATATTTGCGCTCCACTAACAAATTACTTCTTTCAATGCCTTTCACCCACACCGCAAACTCCCGACTGCGCTCCTTTCACCTTGCTGCACCTTAGGCCTGGAACAGCCTACCTGCATCTGTGCGCCAGGCACCCTCCCTGGCCCTCTTCAAATCCAGGTTAAAGACCCACCTCTTCACCGTTGCATTTAGATCCTAACTCCTTCCTCATCCCACCCCAACCCCCGTCAACGTTTATGACCAAACTGTACCACACCATACCTTAACTAATTCTAACTAGATTGTAAGCTCCGATGAGCATGACTCTGACGGGCAGGGACTGTCTCTTGTATGTTGACTACCTCTTGTAGGTTAGCTGTGCAGCGCTGCGTGCATGGCGCTCTAGAAATGCTAAATAGTAATAGTAGTAGTAGTAATGTCCAGGGTATGCCGGTTAGACGGTGGGCATTCTACCTCAGAGGTGGACTAAGTCCCCCTGGATGCGGGGTAGCAGCAGCGGCCAGTGGGGACAAAGCAGGGAAGCATGCAGGAGGTTCCCCACAGCCAGACCCTGGCCATGGGAGGCCAGATCGGGGGTCTGGCTGCAGGGAAAGGATGATCTCAGCAGTGGGCAGTGTTTGCGGCTCTGTAATGGAGCCTCAGTGCATTGGCAATGAGACGCCATGGTACTGCGGCTTCATTACGGAGCCAGGCTAAATTAGCCAGCTATGCAGCTGGGCATGCAGCCGATCAGAATCGGGGCCGGCCTGCACTTCCAGGCCGGTAGACCTGATTCTGTCCGGTTGCACAAGGGGCTGGACGTCCAGTAGAAAATAGACCTCCACAGGAATATCTGTACTGTTTTGATGCCCTTTTTTTTTGTTACTTGAGAATTGTGTTGTATTTGGCAAGAGGTGTCTCCCAATTCATGGGAAACGCCCTGCATTTCAGGTCATGATCTCAGGACTTTAGCCCTTAGCAACAAAAGTAAAATAAACTTGAGTCATTTATCTATAAAGGCCCTTCTCTTCGCTAGAATCATTTGTAATCTCTCTGTCTTTCGAAGGGACATTCAGATGAATAAGCTGCAGTTGAGGTATTATAGTTCCTGCAATAAAATCACCACTAGTTTTAAATTCCTTCTGTTGCTACAATAGATGTCCACTGCATAGAAACTAATTCAGATTGATTTCAACTTACTTTAAATCAGATAGGGCAGTCCTCCAGTCTGGCTACAATGAATAGCCTTTCATTTCATGAAGGTACATTACAGGTCTTTAGAACAACAGACTGTCATTATTGTTCCAGTTTTTCATTCTTTAGTTTTGAAGTCCCTGGAAGGTCCAGCAGAAGCAGGTCACTTGAATTAATGTCTTTATTTGTCTGAAAGATGCTAACACAGACACTATCAGCCCAAGGTCTCTCTCCTTCACCTACATATGTATTTGCCAACATTTGCATGAATTCATTTGTGAAAATCAGCATTTACATATATGAGCATGTATAACACCCTGAGTGAAGTTGCTCTTGTTTTTTGCACACATTATTTTGTAAAATGGCTGTTAGAAAATAAGACCACAATGCAAAATCCAAAACCAAGGGGAAAAGACATTCTCAGTAACAATCACAAACCCCTCGCTCTTATCTTTATATTGATGGATTAAAATTTCAAATGATATCTCACTGAGAAGGAAAAAAACCTCAATACAAACATCAATCGTTATTAAAAAAATAACCTTCTCAATCATGAATATATATCAAAACCAAAGTTACTTTATGTCATGTTCATAAAAACATTTCCTTTTATCACTGACAACTTATTGCTTATAAAAATCGCACTAATCTTAATCTCAATGTCGGTGGATGTCCTGCTGTGAGCTGTGCACCATAAATGTCTTCTCATTCATTTTGTCACCGCTGTCCCTGGAGGCCATACAATTTTACTTTCCCCTTTAAAAATGTGTCACACGGTAGGCCAATAGTTACCTTAAATTGCTTGCCTCACTGAGAGCAGCTCACAGGGATAAACTCTATGTTCCACTGGAATATTCCTTTTCACAAAAAAGGAGAACAGCTGGAATAAAAATAAAAATAAATTGGATTAAGGGATTCGGACCAGCAGGATGGTACAATTACTGGATTTTATCTAGATCCTGGTTAGAAGGTAAGTATAAGGTGGAATGATGTTCTAATAATTTGCATATCAATAGATATAATAGTAACACAGTTGATCTGCATGTTTAACATGAAATAAAATTTAAATTCAACAACAGTGTATTCTAGTTCTTATTTCGTCTCACAAAACTTCCAACCCAAAGGCTTAGATAAACTCAGCTTCTTAAATTCCCAACAACCAAAATCCCCTTTGGTTTAACCCTTAAACATACACTGTGGCATCAGTGTTTAATTTACCATATGACTTAACCCTTAATTACTAGGGTTATAGAAATTATATTTGAGCTCAAATATATGAATAGTTCAGAGTTGATGAGTGTGTTTCACTACTTATCATCTGAAATCTTCAAATCATTGGGGCCCAAGACTTAGCAGATGTCTTCTTCTGAAGGTAGGAACCTCAGATGTCTTCTCTCGGGTGGCTTCTGGAATTCCTCTTCTTCTTTTATGAAGTTTAATGTTAATCTAAATCCAAATCTGACTCCCTAAAACCCAATCAGGTCTTATTTCTATGTCCCTAACTTAAACTACTCAAAAATGGGGAAATTAGCAAGCTTGCTGGACTTTTGAAAAAAAAAAACGTCTTCCCCCTTTTTCTCTTGAATAACTCTCACTCAATACGCATACAGCCTGTCACGCACTCTCTCAATCAACAACGCTTCCCCATTCACTCATCTCTCAGAAACACAGCTAAATCGCAACACACAAAAGGAACAAACCTCAGTCTCTGAATGTTTCCTTTAACTTCAGATTACCAAAAAAACCTTTCCTCAGTCACGAGGCACACTCACTGCACATTTGCACCAAAACCTGGAGGAAAAAACTCTATTGTTCCCTAAAAACTCTTCTTTTCCTTCCTTCCCAAAATAGAAAGGCTTTCCTTAAATCTCAACTGGGCAAGATCCAAGCAGGCCCTCGGTAAGTCTGACCCCCCACCCCTTCCTCCTGACCCCTTTCCCCATAACCCTCCCTCCCCATTTATCCCTTTGCCCTGTCCGTCCCCCCACCGCTTCGTTGGCCCTCGTCATGACAAAGCTGCACAGACACCAGCTTATTCAATGGCATACGGATCTTTATTGGACAGTGTTGGCCACAGTATAACCATAACATAATCACATTTGTACATTACAGTTATCCGTATTACATTATCAACAGATAAATGACCTTAATGATCTGAACTCACTTTCCCTATCCTAGAAACATACAGCCCGTACTCACCTAAGGGAGGAGGTGCCATCCAAGCCTCCCACCCCTCGGCCCATCAAGCACTTCTTGACAGCTTTTGGTCATAACTTATATCCAAAATTATATTGCGCTGTGCGGGGCTGCCTGCCATTAAAGCTTGCACTCTACAGCAGTGTCACCTCTTGACTGTCTCTACCCCAGCCCATCAAAGGTCGGTGTCAGCAACTTATTCTATGGCAATGAGGTGTAGCCCTCCCTCCCCACCCCCACCCTCCTGCTGTCCAAGTATGAAGAGGCCCATTACTCACTAATCCTTCTGCGATTTTGTCAACCCAATCAGGGGGAAGACATCATTCATTATGGCCACGCCCCCTAATACTCAACTGTATGGCTGTACGCTGTCTTATGGCCCTCCAACTCCAGTCACACCCTCTTGATCGCAATTCCTCACAAGTCAGGGGGCCTCCATTGAAAACTCAGCTGCGGCTAACATTCACCCTATCCAATAGTATTTTGACCGTGTCCTCTATCACGCATAGGAACATGTCCATGCCAATATCTGATAAGTGTCTCCATAGGCACAATACAGGCCAGGGCAACTCTCACCAATCAGGTTGTGCCCAATGCAAGAGGAAAACAGTTAAGAAAAAACTAAAAGGAGCAGTTGCAAAGGTTAAAGACGTACATCAAGCTTGGGTGTTGTTGAAAAATACTATCTTGGAAGCCCAGACCAGCTGTATTCCACGCTTTAAGAAAAGTGGAAGGAAGTCCAAAAAATTGCCAGCGTGGTTTAAAGCTGAGGTCAGAGAGGCTGTTGTTGCCAAAAAAGCATCTTTCAAGAAATGGAAAAAAGAGCCAATGATGAAACCTGGAAACAGCACAAGCACTGGCAAGTCAAATGCAAGGCATGATAAGGCAGGCAAAGAGAGAATTTGAGAAGAAGCTTGCTGCGGAAGAAAAAACGCGAAAGAAAGACCTTTTCAAGTACATTCGTAGCAAAAAACCCGTGAGAGAGTCAGTTGGTCCATTAGATGATAAAGGGGTTAAAGGAGCACTAAGAGGCGACAAGGCGATAGCGGAGAGACTGAATGAATTCTTTGCTTCGGTCTTTACTGAGGAAGATGTGGGGATGATACCCACGACTGAAGTGGTATTTAAAGGTGTGGAAGAATTGAAGGAAATATCGATACATCGGGAAGATGTCCTACAACTATTAGATAAACTGAAGAGTAGCAAATCACCTGGGCCGGATGGTATACATCCAAGGGTGTTGAAAGAACTGAAATTTGAGATTGCAGACCTGCTATCAGTAATCTGTGAACTATCATTAAAATCACTCTAATACCTGAGGATTGGAGGATCGCCAATGTAACACCAATTTTTAAAAAGGGTTCGAGGGTGATCCGGGAAACTACAGACCGGTGAGCCTGACATCAGTACCGGGAAAAATGGTAGAAACCATCATAAAGATAAAATTACTCAGCATATAGATAGTCATGACCTAATGGGAGACAGCCAACATGGCTTTAGACAAGGAAGATCTTGTCTTACTAATCTGTTATGTTTTTTGAAGGAGTGAATAAACAGGTGGACAAAGGTGAGTCGGTTGATATTGTGTATCTGGACTTTCAGAAAGCCTTTGACAAGGTCCCTCATGAGAGACTTTTGGCAAAACTAAAGAGTCATGGGATAGGAGGCAGTGTACTACTGTGGATCAGGAAACTGGTTAAAAGATATAAAGCAGAGGGTAGGGCTAAATGGCCAATTTTCCCAATGGAGAAAGGTGAATAGTGGTGTACCCCAGGGATCTGTGCTGGGTCCGCTGCTTTTTTGACATATTCATAAATGACCTGGAAAGTGGAATAACGAGTGAGGTTATCAAATTTGCTGATGACACAAAACTATTTAAAGTTGTTAAAACCCAGGAGGATTGGAAAATTGCAAGAGGATCTTGATAAATTGGAAGACTGGGCATCAAAATGGCAGATGAAATTTAATGTGGAGAAGTGCAAGGTTATGCACCTAGGGAAGAACAACCCAAACTATGGTTACACGATGCAAGGTTCCACATTAGGAACCACCACCCAAGAAAAAGATTTAGGCGTCCTTGTGGATACCATGTTAAAACCCTCGGCCCAGTGTGCAGCGGCGGCCAAGAGAGCAAATAGAATGCTAGGTATGATAAGGAAAAGGAATGGAAAATAAAACAAAAGATATTATAATGCCTCTATATCGTTCCATGGTGAGACCGCACCTTGAATATTGTGTGCAATTCTGGTCGCCATATCTTAAAAAGGATATAGCAATTTTAGAAAAGGTTCAGAGAAGAGCCACCAAAATGGTAAAGGGGATGGAAGGCTACTCCTATGAAGAAAGGCTAAAAAGGTTGGGGCTCTTTAACCTGGAAAAGAGACGGCTGAGGGGAGATATGATAGAAGTCTATAAATTAATGAACGGAGTGGAACGCGTAAACGTAGATCGATTGTTTACCTTATCAGAATATAGAAAGACTAGGGGACATGCAATGAAGCTACAGGGTAAACTATTTAAGACTAATAAAAGAAAATATTTTTTCACTCAACGTGTAATCAAACTCTGGAATTTGTTACCGGAGGATGTAGTAAAGGCTGTTAGTGTAGCTGGGTTTAAAAAAGGTTGGACAAGTTCCTGGAGGAAAGGTCCATAAACCATTATTAAGAAGGGACCCAGGATATCAATGCTTGAACCAATACAAGCATTGTGGAACCTGTGTCCCTTGGGGAAACTGCTAGGTACGTATGACCTAGATTGGCCACTGTTGGAAACAGAATACTGGGCTTGATGGACCTTGGTCTGACCCAGTATGGCATATCTTATGTTCTTATGTTCTTATGACCCCCCCCCCCAATTGCCTCCATGAAGCAAGCCATCCATCTGCTCACTTTTCACCTTGTTTTTTTCTACTGCCTGGTGTGATCTTTCATTTCTCCAGACCCGAGGGTTTGCAAGAGGGTGGCCCCATGGCCAGGTAGGCCCTCATAAAGCCAGCCATGGCCCAGCCTCATTCCCCCCCCCCCCACCCCCTCTGCAGCCCATTAACCCTTGCCTGGCTCCCCCTGCCCTCTCCTGTATTTCTTGAGTCTTCTCCTGTATTTTCCTCTCCTTTCACTGGTAGGCTCCTAAATTGTGGATACTCTGCTTCAGTAACTCCTTTTTGGGTTTGAATTCTTAGCTGAATCTCACCTCTTCAAATCCCTTTGAATCTGCAAGACCACTCCTCTCATCCTCTCACAACAATGGATTCCCTTAACTCTGGGACACAGGTTTGTTCTTTTCCCCAAAATAGGATCAAGCCTCTCCTGGTGTTTATCTTTAGACTTCATGCCTTGTCTCCAGCTCTTGTAGTTGCTTCTAGGCTCCCATGCAGTATGCTTGCACTTACAGGTAGTGTTTTTTTCTGGCAGATACAAAATGGGAAGGAATGGGGTGTCCTCCATTATCATTTTGTGGTAAGGCTGTCCATAACATCATCCCCTCTTTCCCTCAGTTGAATTGGCTTAATGAGGGTACACCCTCAACAGGATTCTGGGCTTCTGCTCTTTAATCTCTGCCAGGTTCTTTTTACTATTGACCTAGGCCTTAGTCAGCACCTGGGTCCAAATCTTGGATCACTCTTTTTACATTTACCCCAATACTGGATTAGTGCTTGGGATCCACCCTCCACAAGGCCTCAGCCCTTTGGTTGTTGATTTCTCAGTCTGCTTCTGTTGAGGCAAAAAAAGAGAAAGGAGAAAAGATTTCTTCCAAAACACTCCGTTTTATTAGTTCTGCTGTTTCTCTAGCTCCTCCCCTGGCTTTTCAGACTCGAAAACCAGCTTGAAACTTATACATTTATACAGGGACTGCGTCAAGTAGTATCCCTACCACAATAGCAAATACACCTAGGGCCCAATATTCAATTGGGATGGCTATGCGCCACTATGGTGCATAGCCATCACCGCCGACCTCTAATCCCGGATATTCAATGCCGAGTTCATATGCGGCCCTGGCATTGAATATCTGGGGTCACCACAAAGCCTCCGACGCTGCAGAAGCTAAATGGGTAGTGGCGATGTTGCACCGCTACCCAGTCAGCTCCCATGGTTAAAAGTAGGCTAGCTTTTGCTTCACTTAGTTTTACCCGCAGATCGCTAACCATGTAGTGGTGCAATATCACTGCTACCTGGTTAGCGACTGTCACTGCCCACGATATGCCCCAGAATGCCCCCAACACTCCCCAATACTAAGCGATTAGCATCGGGGCGTATAGCGGCATTAGTTGTGGATATTCAGCAGCACTAACCGTGTAGGTGCTGTTGAATATCCCGTTCAGCGGCATTTACCATATTTTCCGGCGTATAAGACGACTGGGCGTATAAGACGACCCCCTACTTTTCCTGTGAAAATATAGGATTTGGCCTATACTCGCCGTATAAGACTACCCCTCTTCCAGCGCACACCAAAAATGCTCCTCAGCAGGTCCTCAAAAATCTGTGCCCATGTATCTTAGTAGCATCCCTCCAAGAGTGGGCAATAAGATACGACTCTCGGAGCTACTACAAAACCGTCTTGTAAAAACAGGATATAAGAATTGCATCAAAACGTGATCAGCTTCCTCTTTCCGAAGCATCAGCTTAAAGAAAGAAGCCAAAACACACATGCACGTCGCCATTCACTGCCCAATACAGGGGCACTTCAACTCACCCACAGTGGCCACCGTCTCAAAGTCTTCCACCTTCAATTTGCACTGCTGCTGCTGCAACAAGGACTCAGCACCACGGACGGAGACAGGGCTAGCCATGGCACCACAGGCGTCGTAACAGGGGCAGGGATACCCTTCCCCAGCTTCACAACTGCAGCGGCAATTACAATCACAAGTGCTGTTGCAGATACTACAGCAGTTGAATCCACCGACGCTTTCCAAGCTCACGTTGTTCTCGGCCTTCACGGAACCCGTGGCATCTGCCTCCATAGCATGAAAAACAGACGAGGTAGAAAACGGGGATCCCCTACTAAGGTTTGGGTTGTGTACAGTCTAAGCTGATAATTTTCCGCAGAGTTAAAAAAAAAAAAAGTTATACCGGCGTATAAGACGACCCCCGAATTTTGAGCATATTTTCAGGGGTTAGAAAGTCGTCTTATACGCCGGAAAATACAGTACACAGTTTACAGGTCAGTAAACCATGTAAATGTCTTTAGAATATCAGGTTGCTAATCTTTTTCAGACATATATGAGTTCACCAAGCACTTCTCACACTAAGGCATGTTTACTAAACCATGCTAACCGACCGCGTGAGGTTTTGCACGTGGTAAGCATCCCACACTAAAAGTGAGCATAGGGCCCTGAGCTAAAAAGTCCACACTAACTGGGTAGTGCATGATTGGGCGGGGACTAAGCAGGTTAGGGGTGGAATGTGGGCTTCAATAGGTGGAATTAAGTGCAGCCGCATGCCGCTTAGCAGAACGCTGTATTTTTGCAATACACTAACAGTAGGGGGACAGAGACACTAGAGAATCTAGTGTGGTCCTCCACACTAGATTCACGGCCCAAATGCACTCTACCAGCATGCTCTTTAGTAAACATGCCCCTTAGTGACCCTGGGATCACATCATTTATTTTGGTGAGGGGATATGATATGATGACATTGGTAATATATGGACAGATGCAGAGTTTAATTGTATTCGTTGTAAGATTTTTGCAGTTGTACGGCAAGTTATATTGATTTCTTATATTGCAACCAAACTAAAGTGACAAATAGTGATCCCACGAACAAAAAATCTATATAAAAATTGTAGAAGTTCAGTATCAAATTCTTTAGAGAGCTGTATCTTTATAAATCCAGCTCCCACTAATCTCCTAGTTCACAAGTTTTATTATATTGTACATTTCTAAAGCGATTTATTTATGGTTAATGCTACCTCGGTTTCATTACCCATGAATGGCAAGCAGTCCGTGTTTGTTTTTTTAAAAGAAATGAAATGAAATTATTCTATGTACTCACAATCTGTCATTCTAAGCGAGACCACTACTGTAAGAATCATTTTTTAAAAGTTCTTTAATTATAAAGGTAAATAGTAATTGAATGCATCAATGGTTCTGGATCTTTCTTTAAGACCTTTCCAAGAGCGAAGACAAAGCCATAGGGTCCATCGCCCCAAATCAAATATCTACATTTGCTCCTAGAGTTTTATCCTGGGAAAATCATAAAATTAAAGATTAACATTTTATTATTTTGATACCATAAGCAAACTTAATTTGCTTTCAGCTCACAAAATTTCATCAGACTTCATCTTGAATACCCCGCTCTGTATTTCTGATTTTTCCAAAGTATTGTGGGGTCTACAAGCAAATTGTAGGTGGCACCTTTTTATTGGACTGTCCCAGTGATGCCTTGCAGTGGGTGCAAATGACTTGATTCACTCAACTATTGTGAAAAGGAGCTTTTTCAGAGATAGTTGGAAGGCCATTAGCATTTTATTTTTTGCCTGAAACTTAAATCTGGTCTCATATATTGAAAATTACAAGTAAAACTACCTGTGTTTTGATCTAAACTAAGTGATTTTGTTTTTATTTGTAGACATCTTGAACTCCATTCACCAGATGCCAAGCACACAGTGATCCTTAGAAGTAAAGACCCGGCTACAAGTCAGACCTGGTTCAACGCTATCTCCACCAATGTTAGTGATCTCGTTACCAGGGTGATAGCAGACATCAAAGAACAGTTGGGCAAACCAGGGATTGCTGGAAGTCGAGAAATTAGGCACCTAGGATGGCTTGCAGAAAAGGTAATTTTTTTAAAAAAGTCATTCATCTATTTATTCATTAGTTTTTTCACATTGAAAAAGTCATTTTTCCTTTGTTTTTAATATTTAAAGACCTGATTTAAGTTTCAGGAAAAAATTAGCAAAGTTAAAATCACAAGAAGCCTAAAAATCAAGTATTTAATTTGCTGTAAACAATTACACAGAAAATAAATTCCTTTTGAATCACAGGATCTGGTTGTGAGGCAGAAGGAAGCACTGGACGTACGGGAGAGGGTCATCACCGTCAATGGCATTCTTGAATTACAGGGGTCAACACACAAACAGAGAAATATCAAGGAGTCTAGATCAGAAGGCAGCTCCTGAGAAATCGATCTTGAATCTGCTCTGATAGGCCATTCCAGAAGCCTGCTAGCAGAGCCTTTGTTCCAGCTTTTCTCTGACTGTATGACGTTTAATGGCATACTGGCCAACCATAAAGCACCCTTCTTAATCCGCAGGAGGGAGAAGGAGGCTGTGACTACACAGCCTAGCTCATCAAATAGATGCTTAGAGGCTAAGGTAAAGGCATCTCTATCAGAAATCAGGGAATCTTGTCTCCCTCAAAGTAGAGTGACCCATGCTAAGGCTTCTCCATTTAACAATGAAATGAAATTGGCAACTTTGGATTTGTGATCCAAAATATGAGAGGCCTGAAGTGTAAAAATGATAGAGCACTGGTTGGGAAATCCCCTACATGCCTATGGATTCCCCAAACAATGGGGGGAGGGGGAGAGTCTTCACCTGGGACTTGCAGTGGAGCTTGTGGGAGGCACAGAAGTTATGGCTGTGCCTCTACAGCACCAGCTGAATGGGCAGCAGTGAGTTTACCTACACAGTCAGAAGGTCCAGGACTTGGATTAATTTGCCCAAGAGTTTTGCATGGGCAGCCAAAATCATGACTATCTCAGTAGGGTGTATGGCTAGAACTTGGAATAATATGCCTTCACACGTGCATTTGGAATCCATCTTTCAGAGATTCAAGTCTGCCCAGTTAAGGACATTGCTAATCTGTTGGTTTTGGCCTTCACCCCACTCTTGTCTCTTTCCCTTCATTATCTAGGGCTCTCCCTCGGTCCAACTCCCTGGTCTCCCAGTCAAAGAAATCAATCAGATTTGTCTGACAAGACCTACTTCTGGTGAATCCATGCTGCCTCGGATCCTGTAATCTGCTGGACTCCAGAAACCTCACTATTTTCTCTTTCAGCAGCGTTTCCAATAATTTACTCACCACTGAAGTTAAACTTACCGGCCTGTAGTTTTCAACCACATCCTTACTTCCGCTTTTGTGTAAAGGCACCACATGAGCCTCTCTCCAGTCCTTTGGCACCACTCCCGACTCCAACAAGGCATTGAAAAGGTCAGTCAGTGGAGCTGCTAGAACCTCCCCAAGTTCTCTCAGTATTCCACCCCCCAGTCTTGCAGTCCAGCATCTCTCCTCCCCCCTCTGGTCCTGTTTCAGTCCATTCTCTTCCTCCCTGGAGTCCCCGCCTGCTGCTGCTCACACTTTTCCTTTTATTGTCGTCAGCAGCAACAGTGCCTGTGAAGCTGAGACTTCCAAAAAAAAAAAAAGAAGGGCTGGTCTGTGCACCATTCTACTCCTGTGCACAGCCTGGCTAGCCCCGCCTCCTCCGATGTCACAGCAGGGGGCGGGACTGGCTGGGCCATGCATAGAAGCAGAATGATGCAGGGGCCCTTGCTTTTTTTTTAAAGTCTCGGTTCACCGATCCTGCCACTGTCGTTGCTGGTGGCAACAAAAGAAAAAGCAGGGGCGGCAGCTGGTAGGGACTCCAGGGAGGGAGAGAAAGAGCTGAAACAGGGTGGGAGGGGGAAGAGGGAGATTCAGGACTATGGACTGTGAGGAAGGACAAGGGAGATGATGCTGGAATGTTGGAGGGGGCAGGAGCTAGAAAGGAAAAGGAGATATGCAGGCTATTAGGGAGGGGGAAAGGAAGACTAGGTGGGGATATGTTGGGCAGTGGAGGAGGGAGGTGAAAAGGGAGGAAGGGAATATGCTGGGCTAAGGGGGGAGGGTTATGATACTGGATGTTAGAGGGATGGGAAGGGGAAAGGGAAGAGGGGGATGCTGAACTGCGGAGAATGAAAGAGGGAAGATGCTGTATTATAGGTTGGAGAGGTAAGAGAGAAGGGAGAAACTGGGCATGGTGGAACCATGTGAGAGAGATTAGCATGGGGAGGTCAGCAAAGAGATGAGCAAGAGGTGGATGGAAAGCTGGGGAGGTGCTTAAAGAAGGAAGTCTGAGACTGAGTAGGATAAGAGACAAAAGAAAGAGACTGGAGAAAATGACTGACAGGGAAGGAGATGGGGTGTGGGAGACAGCATAAAGTAGAAGGGAATGAGTTCAGAGGGTGTAAGTGGAAGGAGTGAATGTGTGAGAGGGGGAATGGGAAGGCTAGGAAGAAAGTGAGATGGGCTGGGAAAGAGAAGAGAGAAGGAAATGGAAACTAGATAGGTGAAAGGTAAAGAGAGATTAAGAAATGGAGGGTGAGGAACTTGTAATTTGAATGGATAGGCAGAAAAGAAAGAAATGGAGAAAAGAGCTGAAAGGAAAAAATAAATGCCAAAGAAGATGTAAGGGAGGAATGGACAAAGACAGGAGGAGAGAGAGAAAACGGCAGATGGACAGCAGATACTAGTACTCTATGTTAGGAAAACATAAAGGAAAGCAGAAGAGAGAGACTTGGGCTAACACAACTAGAAAAATAAAATGCCCAGACAACAAAGGTAGTACAAATATATTTTTTAAATTTTTTAATTGGAATTTGCCATCTTTGAGAAATGCGCATCTCTTATATCTTTGCATTTTACACAATACAAGAGGAAATGCATTTGTTTCTGTTCTTCCAGTGTTGCACTGGAGTCTGACTTCTTAAAGTTTTCAGTAAAATTTTTGCCTGCCTATTTCTGTTTCTAACTTGTGATTCCTTGTTCTGTATCTGTTTCTGTGTTTTGCTTATGTGACAAAGGTGCGGTGTTTTGATAACTTGTAGTTTGCCATAGGCTCTGAGCTTTTTGCAGGATTTTGGAGGACTTCATCATGTACTTGGCTCTTGGCACTGGAGGGAAGTTGTGTAGAAACCTGGTGCCCTTTCTCTAGCCCCAATGCACATGTAAGTAGTATTCAGACACTTAAGTTATTATGGGGACAAAAGCAAAGCTTGTGAAAGGATCCATTAGAATTTGTGGAGGTGGAGGCAGCACAGTAATCATTTGCACAGGACTGCAAAAAAGGTAGCCCTGGCCCCGGGCTGAAAGGAAGATGGTGGACACTGTTGAGGGTCAGAGGACAGAGGGCAGATGTGGGAATGAGCCTTTGGTTGTGGATGAGAGAGGATGAGTCTGGGAAGTTGAGCCAGGAGAAGAGGGAGAGGGAATGAGCCTGGGAAAGACCAGAATGAGGAAACCTGCCTGGAGTATACGAGTGTGAGCCAGGGAAGGAGTGGCAGAGTCTGGATGTGGGGATGTGTGGTCATGAGCCTTCGGTTGGAGGAAAGAGAGGGGATATGGAGAAAAGAAGAGGAGAGGAGACAGATTGGAGGGAAAATCAAGAAAGGAGAAAGGAGTATAGGATGATGAGAGCAGACAGAAGAGAAGAGGGGAGGGGAGAGGGTAAGAAGAGGGAGATAAATGGGTGACTCAGGCATCACGTACTCTCAAACACACCACACCCTCTCACTCACTTCTTATGCTATCGTACAGTACATACATACACACAGAAAATCCACACACTCATCCTCATCTGTTCAGACGTACAGAACATTCACGTACTGATCCCATCTACACACTTAGCCACACCCCACTGACACATAAATGCACAGCACCCAGTCACGCACATACACAGCCCCCCCCCCCCACACACACTCAGTCACATCCCCCATTCTCCCGCAAATCCACTCGGTCACATACACAACCTTGCATCCATTCAGGTACATGCACAAAAGAGCGTAAAGCTCTTTAGACACCCTTCCGCCCCTCTATCCGAACCCTTTTTGTTTGGCACATTTACTGTTTACTATTGTAAATGTCACTGCATGCCCCTTGTCACAACAGTGCCTATCAGCCAGCCAGAGGTGTGACCCAGTTGGTTGATAGGCACTGTTGTGCCCTGCTGTGCAAGCATGGAGTGAGACTGTGGGACGCAAGTGTAGGTTAGCTGAGCCCCCAGCACCAGCCAGACAGACCAGCCCAATCATGTACTTACAGGGAAGGATGCATGGCAAGCTTTCTCAGACTGATGTTCTACGGCTCACTGCAATGCTTAATGTCCTACCTTTTCCTAGGTAGACACCTTGATGTGTGAGCTTTGGAAGTTAGTGTTGGCGTGGTAGATTTGCTCTAGGTCCAGAGTGACATTTTGGTAGAGTTTTGTGTTATTTCACAATATGCTTGGTGCTGAGAAGGTTTATGTTGCTGTTACTCAGATGATACTAAGGGAGAAATGTCCTAGCTCTGCTCTGCACTCATTTTTGAAGGAGATACTGGGGGAGGGGTTCTGTGGATACAGAATATAAGTTTGGATTTAGTATAGTATGGAGGAGAATGTGTGTGTCGGAGGACTGAGGAAGGGACTGCAATTCAGTGGGGGCTGAATAGTGCAATCTGAATAGTGCAATCTCTTGCACTCCCCATCTGCCCTCCCCCCCCCCCCCACTCTGATGTAGCCAGCAGGTGCTGAAGCTTGCACTGCTGCCATCACTGCAGTTATTTTGGAGGGCAGGGCAAAGGGCGGGGCAGGGGTGGGCAAGGGGCGGGGCAAGGGTGGGACAAAGGGTGGGGAACAGATTCAACATGTGGCGGGTTTTTCTCTTTCAAAAAGTTGGCAACCCTAGACCCAGTATAGATACCAGCAGCAAGTCTGAATCATATAATTTAGGAGAACTAACAACTAGTCCTGGAGGCCCACAGTGGCCCCCTGCTGGTGGGAGGCAAGAACTGCCTATCGGGACCTTACATAGATTCGGGTTCTCAGTGAGAATTAGTTCTAAAGTAGCTTCCTTTGTCATTTCTCAGACCAGTTACACTATGAAGTACTCAATTATGGCATCTAAAAACTTTGGGCCTGATTTTTGAAAGACATTTACATGGTTTACAGCCCAGTAAACTGTGTAAATGCCTTAACTGGGGATATTTAATGGCATTACTCTCCCACACGCCTCAATGCTATCTGGTTAGCATTGGGATGTGTCGTATTCTGGGGCGGATCAGAGGCGGCAACAAGAGATAACTGCATAGCAGTGATATTGCTGCGGCCCGGTTAGCCCTGGCGGCTTCCTGTGTCTGCGGCGGGTTAGAGATCGGCGGGAAGGGCTATGCACTGACTCAAAAATGCGACTGACTTGATATTGGGCCCTATATCTCCTTGACAAGCCCTGATGAGACGTTTGCCTAATCAAGACTGCGGTAACTGAAATCTTTGGGGAGGGTTTTCAAAGCAATTAATGCAGCTGCTATCCACATCAATCGCGGCGAGTGGAATATTCGGCATCACTGACACAGCTGGTGCCACTGACTATCCAGAGGTGCCATCACTAAATGCCCCGATGCTAGGTTATTCCAGGGGCGGAGCGGAGGCGGCACCCAAGGATAGCCAACTGAATAATATTCAGATACTAGCCGGTTATCCCACGGTGGTAAAAGTCACACACCTGAAAGGCTCCCCTAACTTTCACTGCTGTAGCTAAATGGGTAGCGACTGAATACTGCTCACTCTCCAGCCAGCCCGGATATTCGTTGCCGTTGGTCTGATATGGCTCTGAATATCCAGGTTTAAAGTTCAATGTGGTAGCTAGTCATGTTATCAGCATTAGTCGCCACTGCTGAGTAGCCCCACCTTTAATGACACAGGTCTGCGACTAAAAAGCTGTTTGATTATTTTCATCTAATTTCCATGTATTTTGGTGTGCTGAAAACAAATAAAATACTGAAAAAACTCCTAGACGTCATGATTTGCCACAACATGCAAAATTGTCTTCAAATTTATCAAATTTTTTCAAATTACTATTAATTAATTCAAATTACTATTAATTAATTCACATAAGTGCATTTAAGATATAAAATGCCAAAAAAAACCTTAAAGGGGTTGTCTGAGTCATGTAAAAAAAAATATAGCACTGTAAATCTGATGGTCAGCAATATATATATAAGCTAAGCAAGTTTTAAGTTCGTGCTTCTAATGGTAGAAGGGATTAATCTTTCCTGAAGAATCCAGTGGGAGGGAGACACAGGGCAGATAGCAGCAGCTCTGGTCAGTGCAGGGGGGCATGGCCAGCACTGTGACGTCTCGTGTACAGACACAGAGCTGCTCTCTCCTGCATGCCACACTTGTGCACGAATTGCTATAATCTTTACGTTAAAGGTCTGCTTTACAATTCGTGTGTAAGGTTTTAATCTGCTTGTGGTTTCTGAAATAGCTCTTATTTCCCGCTGTACTTTTGCTTTAGCCATTTTGTTTTCCTTGTTTGCCGGTCTAATTCTTTAAAAAGTTTTTATTTTTTTGCTTTTTTTGCAAATTCTGTTACTTCTGTTCCCCCATTCACTGCCTCTGCTTATTAGAACTAGGGTTGTCAACGTTTTGAAAGAGAAAAACCCGTCACCTGTGGCTAGCCATGCTCCGCCCATGCCCACCCCATCCTGCCTTTGCCCTACCCTCTGTCCCACCCCACCCTTGCCCCACCCCCTGCCCCTAAAAAATAATTTCAGAGAGGGTAATGTGCAAACTGAACAAGCAAGATTGCTGCACATTCTTAAACAGAAATTCCATACTAACAGAATACCCAGCATTGGTTGTACACACACACACACACACACACACACATAATACAGATAGGTCTTCATCAATAAATGAACACAAAACCGAAAGAGAAATATATAGACAAAAATTAAACCAAAACCTCAGAAAGCCAGACGCTGCATGTAGTGCAACACAAGAGAAATAAAAATGCATTTCCCCCGTAATGTACAAAAAAATAGACAGCAGATGTCAGGATTGGCATTAGGAGGGATGCAACATGACAATTGCCCTGGACCCACAAGCCAGAGAGGGACTCAGATCTGTCAGAGACAGAAAAAGGCACAGCTTGCTAGTGGACCTTAAGCAATGTAACGTGTGGACTCAGGCAGCATATGGGGTAATGCAGGCGTTGGGGAGAGCCAACTTTTGAAAGAGAAAAACCCGCCACATGTGGCTAGTCACGCTCCACCCATGCCCGTCCCAACTCCACACTTTCCCTCCCCTGGCCCGCCCCCACCCCACCTTTGCTCCACCCCCTGTCCCCCCAAAAAATTGCAGAGAGGGCAATGCGCAAACTGAACGAGCAAGATTTCGACACATTCTTAAACAGAAATTCTATACTGACAGAATACGCAGCATTGGTTGTACACACACGCACAATACAGACAGGTCTTCATCAATAAATGAGCACAAAAAAAGAGAAATATATAAACAAAAATTAAACTGAAACCCCAAGAAGACAGACTCTGCTTGCAGTGCAATATTTTTATTTTATTTATTTAACAGGTTTTATATACTGTTTTATCGTTTCAATCAAAGTGGTTTACATTGAAACTTAAACTTGATAATGTACATTAAACAAGGACATTGATAACTTGGATTTTTATGAGGCAATAGAGGGTTAAGTGACTTGCCCAAGGCCACAAAGAGTGCTAGTGGGAATTGAACCCTGGTCTCTGGGGTCCCAAGCCAGTGTTCTTAACCATTAGGCTACTCCTCTACTCCAAACCAAATAACAAAGAGATACAGTTCCCCATACTGTGTAAAATATAAAGATAGTACAAAGTCCAATCATTAAAATGAAAACAAAATTATTTTTTCTACCTTTGTTGTCTGACTATTTTATTCTCTGATCATGCTGGTTCCAATCTGAGGCTTCCGTTTTCCTGTCTTCTCTTAGCTCATTTTCTATGGTCTATAGTCCATCTGCCATTTCTTGTCTCTTCTTTTCTTTTCTTTTCTTCACTTCCTTCCATCAGTCTATTTTCAGTCCCAATAGCCCTCCATCAGTCCTCTTTTCAGTCCTCCCCTCCCATTACGTTCCAATGCCAAACCCCTTGTGTTCCCAGGACTGCCAGTGGCGTCCATTCCCTTCTAGTCCCCCTCCTTCCTCACTGTCCAGCCCCTTGTAGTCCAAACACCATCCCAGGTATCAGCTCACTTCCACTCCCAGTGCCTTCCCCGTGTCAGCTCCCTTCCAGTTACCCTACACTCTGTTCATCCCCCTTCCAGTGCCATCCCCACATTTCTGCTCCCTTCCAGTCCCAGTGTCCCCTCCCTTCAAGCCACCTCCCCATTACCCATTCACTTACTAGTACCATTCCCAGGTGTCAGCTCCCTTTGAACTCCCTCCTTACTCCCTCTGTCAGCTCCCTTTCAGCCACCTCCTCCCCACCTTTCAGCTCTCTTCCAGCCCTCATCTTCCACCTCTCAGTCCCTTCTGCCACCTCTTTCCCCTTGCAGCCACTGCTCCTGCTTCTTGCAGGGCAGTGGCTGCAATAAAGTTGAGTTAAAAATAAATTTAAACCTGTGTGGAGCCTTCCGCCCCCCCCCCCCCCCAGTATAGCTTTACCTTCCCTCCCCAGTGCAGCTTCACACCCCCAGTACAGCTTCACCTTCCCCCCTCCCCCCCCCCAGTGCAGCTTAACCCCCCTCCTTAGTGCAGCTTAACCCCCCTGATCACCTTGCACTGTTCTGGGCATGCAACAGACTAGTATATATAGTCTAGTTTACAATATTTATGTATCCTTAGCATCTATGTATAGTTTGCATCAGCACAACACTGTCAGTGAGAGGAGCAGCTTGAGATGCACGTTTTAACAGAGGAGGCATGGCTGTCCAAGACGTCCATTGGTATTTGGTGGAGATGGGCAGGATCGGAAATGTGCATCTTTTGAGAAACGATGAGCACGAGCACGTCCAAACCGTTTGTTGTATATACCCGTGTCTCGTCATGACAGTGGAGCCCATGTTTCTCCATAATTAAACCTATATACCTGTGGCTGCAGAATCAGGCTGAAATCGGGCCCATTTTTGATTTGGATGTGCCCGCGGCCCGGGGGTGCATGTTATGGAACTGGTCTCGCTGCCTATATGACCAATTTATTTTTGCAAATCTTGATGGAGAGAAGTTAAATGTTTGAGTTTTGAGTCAAAAATTGGCTACTTCATCAGAACCAAATCTGTGTCTCTTCTCCAAATAGTTTCTGATTCTTTGGTTGTTACTTTGCGTCATTCCGTAATTTTGATATTCACCTTTTCTATTAATTTCAATATGCTGAAGGGTCATTCTACCTCTCTATTGTGCTCTATAAGCTACATCCTCATATAAGCTTCTCCAGAATTTTTCTGTTTCTCTCTAAGTAATGGTTTTTGATGCACAATATTATATCCTGTGTATTTCCTTTTATGCAGTTTATAGCCTTGGTGATCTTACTTAGATTAGAGAACCTTATAGTGGAATAGTCTTCCTCTAGGAATTAGGTGGAAAGTTATTTTGTATCTAGAAAGAAAGTGACGACTTAGCTCTTGCCTCCTTCCTAAATCGCAAGTTTTGGCATTGGTTTTGTGATGTGGGTAGTCTGATGGGGTATGGGTTGTGTTCTGACTGATTTAGAGGGATGTGGTTAAAGGATGGTGTTTTGACTGACTGAATAATTTGGGGGTTTTCACCTGTCAGTTTTTAACCTGAGAGGGGGGTCAAGAAAGACAGAGACACACACATGCAGTTCCCAACACTGCCCAAGACACACACACACACAGAGCTCCCAACACTACCCATCACCTACACACAGATGCGCAGTTCGTGACACTGCTCATCACAGACACACACACGCAGCTCCACAGAAACACACACACAGAACACCCAACACTGCCCCATGACACACTCGCAGACACCCTTGACACTCTCCATGACATGCAATGAATTGGAGTGGAGGAGTGGCCTAGTGGTTGGGGCAAGGTACTTCAGGCTGGAAGGTCAGGGGTTCAAATCCCACTAGAGGACAGCAACCTTGGGCCAGAAGGACTGGGGTTTCTAGACCCACAGGTGCTCCTTGTGGTCTTGGGCAAGCCACTTAACCCTCCATTGCCCATGTTCCCTGTAAAATAGTTATCTCCAAGTTATAATGCCATGTTCAATGTAATTTCAGTTTGTTCATTGTAAACCACACTGATGCAGTATATAAGAGAATATAAATAAATAAAATAAAATGCACTCACAGACATACAAATGCACACACACACACCCTGGCAACCTCCCCCCCCCCCCCCCCCCATGACATACACACATGCCTGATTCTGTGAAAGGGGGAATGTGTCACACTACAAGTGTGCACTTTTCAACTGGTTTATTGTCTTTATATGGTGTGCAGTGACATTTACAATAGGGGAGTCAATACTGTAAATGAGTAAAATATTAGCACAATGAGTAACCTTCACCAAAGTTAATGTATTCCCTTGTTTTAGGCTGAACCGATGGTACGGCTTCCTGAAAGGGCCAGAAAAATGACCATACTACTTGAAACAAAACCAGCTAATAATGTCACATCTTGGTCTCTTTCCATCTGTGGCAACCTGTGCCTTAAAGATAGTAGAGGAGTGGCCTAGTGGTTGGGGCAAGGTACTTCAGGCTGGAAGGTCAGGGGTTCAAATCCCACTAGAGGACAGCAACCTTGGGCCGGAAGGACTGGGGTTTCTAGTCCCACAGGTGCTCCTTGTGGTCTTGGGCAAGCCACTTAACCCTCCATAGCCCATGTTCCCTGTAAAATAGTTATCTCCAAGTTATAATGCCCTGTTCAATGTAATTTCAGTTTGTTCAATGTAAACCACACTGATGCAGAATAGCGCGGTATATAAGAGAATGTAATAAATAAATAAATAAAAAATAAAATAAATAGGTGAGGAAAACCCACGCCTATCCCTAAGGTGCAGGAACTGACCACACAGAATCCAATATCGCTGCTGACTGGTTAGCTCCAGTGGCTTCCGGCTTTGGCAGCGATCACCGGATATTCAATGCTGTCGTCACAGCATTGAATATTCAGTTTAGAGATCCAGGCAGTTGAATATCGGGCCCTAAATGTCCATATCCTAAGAACATAAGAAATGCCATACTGGGTCAGACCAAGGTCCATCAAACAGTGGACAATCCAGGTCACAAATACCTGGCAGGTTCCCAGAAAGCACACAGGTTCCACGATGCTCATCCTGGGGTAAGCAGTGGATTTCCCACATCCTCTTTAATAATGGTTTATGGACCTCCTCTAGGAACTTGTCCAAACCTTTTTTAAACCCAGCTACACTAACAGTTTTTATTACACACTCTAGTAATGAATTCCAGAGTTTGATTACACATCGAATAAAAAAATATTTACTCTTATTAGTCTTAAATGAGTTATACTGTAGCTTCATTGCATGTCCCCTAGTCTTGCTATATTTTGATGGCATAAACAATCGAACTACGTTTACCCATTCCACTCCATTCATTAATTTATAGACCTCTATCATATCTCCCCTCAGTCGTCTCTTTTCCAAGTTGAAGAGCCCTACCCTTTTAAGCTTTTCCTCATAAGGGTATTCATCCCCTTTACCATTTTGGTGGCTTTTTTCTGTGCCTTTTCTACTTTCCGCTATATCCTTTTTAAGAATCGGTGACCAGAATTGCACACAAGGTGCGGTCGCACCATGGAACAATACAGAGAGGCATTATAATATTCTTGGTTTCATTATCCATTCCTTTCCTTATAATTCCTAGTATCCTATTTGCTTTCTTGACTGCAGCTGCACACTGGGTGGAGGATTTCAACATATTATCCACGATGTCGCCTAAATCTTTTTCTTGGGTGATGGTTTCTAATTTAGTACCTTGCATTATGTAACCATAGTTTGGGTTGTTCTTTCCTAGATGGATAACTTTGCACTTGTCCATATTAAATTTCATCTGCCATTTGGACGCCCAGTCTTCCAATTTATCAAGGTCCTCTTGTAATTTTACACAGTCCTCTTGGTTTTTAACAACTTTGAATAATTTTGTGTCATCTGCAAATTTGATCACTTCATTCGTTATTCCCATTTCCGGGTCATTTATGAATATGTTAAAAAGCAGTGGGCCCAGCACAGATCCCTGGGGTACTCCACAATTTACTTTTCTTCATTGAGAAAATTGTCCATTTAACCTTACTCTCTGCTTTCTATCTTTTAACAGTTCCTGATCCACAATACAACACTGCCTCCAATGCCCTGACTTTTTAATTTTGCCAAGGCTTTCTGAAAATCCAGATACACTAGATCAACCAGCTTATCTTTATCTACGTGTTTATTCACACCTTCAAAAAAATGTAACAGATTAGTAAGATAAGACTTTACTTCGCTAAATCCATGTTGGCTTTCTCCCATTAAACCGTGACTATATATACGATCAGTAATTTTATTCTCTTATAATGGTTTCTGCCATTTTGCTCAGTACTGACTTCAGACTCACCAGGCTGTAGTTTCCTGGATGACCCCTGGAACCATTTTTAAATATTGGCATTACATTGTTCATTCTCCACTCTCCAGGTTCTATAGATGATTTTAATGATAGTTAACAGATTGCTAATAGTAGGTCTGCAATCTCATATTTCAGTTCTTTCAATATCTTTGGATGTATACCATCTGGTCTAGGTGGTTTGCCACTCTTCAATTTATCAAATAGTTGTAATACATCTTTCCGGTTTATCAATATTTCTTTCAATTCTTCCGATATATCACCTATATATACCATTTCAGGCATGGATAAATTCTTCTTCAGTAAAAACCAAATCAAAGAATTCATTCAGTCTTTCCGCTATGGGCCTTCTCCTCACTTAGTGCCAGTTTTATCCCTCTATCATCCAATGGTCCAACTGACTCTCTCACAGGATTTTTGCTGCAAATGTACTTGAAAAGGTTTGTATTATGCAATTTTGCTTCTATGGCTAGCTTTTTTCAAATTCTCTCTTTGCCTGCCTTATCAATGCCTTGCATCTAACTTGCCAATGCTTATGTTGTTTCCCGTTTTCGTCATTTGGTTCCCTTATCAATTTCCTGAAAGATGCTTTTTTGGCAGCAGCAGCCTCTCTGACCTCGCCTTTAAACCATGCCAGCAGTTTTTTGGCCTTCCTTCCACTTTTCTTAAAGCGTGGAATACATCTGTTCTGAGCTTCCAAGATAGTACTTTTAAACAATGCTCATACTTTATATAAACCTTTAACCTTTGCAGCTGCTCCTTTTAGTGTTTTCTTAACTATTTTCCTCATTTTATCATAATCTCCTTTTTGAAAGTTAAATGGTAGCACTGTGGATTTCCTTGCCATCCTTCTTTCATTTATTAAATCAAATGCGATCATGCAATGATCACTATTGCCAATGGCCCGAACATCCTTATTTCTTGCACCAGATCCTGCGTGCCACTAAGGACTAGGTCCAAAATAGCTTCCCCTCTTGCCGGTTCATGACCCAGGTGCTCCAAGAAGCAGTCATTTATTTCATCTAGAAACTTTATCTCCCTAGCATGTCCTGCTGTGACACTGACCCAATCGATAACCGGGTAACTGAAATCATTATTACTGTGTTGTAACTTTTGTTAGCTTCCCTGATTTCTTTCAGCATTTCATCATCCGTCTGTTCATTCTGGCCAGGCGGTCGGTAGTACACCCCCACTGCCATTTCCTTTCCCTATTTACATGGGATTTGTATACATAGAGATTCTACAGTGTATTTTGTTTCCTGTCTACAGGGAATTGGAGCACTGATTTGAAATCAAGAAACTCTTAATTTAATGTGCCAAGGGCCTTGAAGAGATTTCTTTTCCCTCTTTATGCAAACCAGGAGTCTGCATCAGAGGGGGCAGAAACGTTGGAATGTGTAGGTAAGCGCTGTGTCGCAGTTTGGGAGCCATTGCTGCCACTGCAGGCCCTGGAGAGGGGTGCCAGTGGTGGCCGTGGGGGCCGTGGGGGTGGGGAGGCCACCGGGTGCATCAGGATGGAGAGCCTACCTAGGGCACCTCCAATCTTTACACTTTCCCGGACTGTTGGATATTTTAGCAGTTGACCTCTGGACTGACTCCCTCCAGATTCTACCCTTTTCAAAGGTACAACCTCCACAATTGTGCACAAAACTCCAAGTGAGGTCTCACCATTGGCTTATGCAGAGGCGCTATCACCTCCTTTTTCTTGCTGTTCATTCCTCTCCCAATGCACTCCTTCTGGCTTTTGCCATCACCTTGTCCACTTATTTCTCCACCTTAAAATCACCAGATATAATCACCCCAGATGCTACTCTAGTTTTGTGTACAGAATTTTACTCTACTGTATACTGCACTGCTCCATTTGGATTTAGGTAACCCAAATACATGACTCTGTATTTTTCTGCATTAACGTTTTGCTGCCAAAACCTGGATCGTTCCTTAGGCATCACTTGATCCCCTCCTCA
Organism: Ichthyophis bannanicus; assembly: GCA_033557465.1. Taxonomy (NCBI): domain Eukaryota; kingdom Metazoa; phylum Chordata; class Amphibia; order Gymnophiona; family Ichthyophiidae; genus Ichthyophis; species Ichthyophis bannanicus. The sequence goes on along the minus strand of CM066031.1, from coordinate 1,746,790,494 downwards.
AGTTTTCTGCACACAGGGCTAGGCCAACCATTAGGAAAACTAGGCAGCCACCTAGGGCAGCAACTTCTAGGGTGCGTCAAAGAGCAGGGAATTTAAAGCTGAACAATAGATTTTGATAGCCCGGGAGATGTAAAGCATTAGGTCTGCCTATGACGCCAATACCTTGAAGCAACTCTGGGGCCAGCTCTGTCTATGGACCTGAGATTTAAAAGGCATTTGCATGGTTTTGTTGTTGTTAAGTGCCGTCGAGTCGGAGTCGACTCATGGCGACCCTCTGGATAGCTATCCTAAATTGTGTTCGATCTTCAGTCAGGCGGCTTATTGTTGACAGACTGGTACTCATAGCTGCTGTTATTGTATCGATCCATCTCATTGCTGGCCTTCCTCTTTTGCGTTGACCTTCTATCTTGCCAAGCATGATGTCTTTCTCTAATGATCTCTCTCTAAGCATGATGTGTCCAAAGTATGAAAGTCGAAGTCTTGTCATCTGAGCACAGTAAATCATGCAAATGCCTTAGACGTGAATCTTCAATGGCACCTACATGGTTAATGCCCGTCTATGTGCCCTACGTGCCCTGATGCTATCCGGTTAGCATCGGAGCATGTTGAGGGCGTTCTGGAGCGGAGCGGAAGCGGGGAGTAGTGCTAACCATTTAGCGGTGATATTGCACCACTAAACGATTAGTGATCCACAGTCAAACTAGGTCAGCTTTTGGCTTGCCTAGTTGTAACCATGTCTGCTACTGGATAGTGGTGCAATATCGTCGCTACCTGGTTAGGCTCTGCGGCAGGTTTCCCGGAGCATTGAATATCCGCGATTAGGGGTGAACGGGCTGCGCATAGCCTGCCTAGTAGAATATCGGGCCCTACATGTCCAGTATATCTGCTCTATTACAGAGTTTGATGTCGTGTACAAAAAAGCAAACCGTCCTCAATAGCATGTCCTCCCTATCAATTGTGAAAATGTTTAACAGAACCAGACTGAGGATCTATCCCAGTTGTCCACTACTGCTAACCCCCTTGCCTCAGACTGAACTCTGTCACTAGTCCTTATAATCTCTCACTCAACCAGTTTCTACTCGTCAGGGAATATTGTTTCACCAAAGGAGTAACAAAAGGAAAAATTGTAGTGAGGATGCTTTGCAGCTGCCAATAATGACAAGACAATTGGATTTAGCTCACCCCTTTCTCAGAAGTTCAAGGTAAATTACAGTCGGCATTTTCCTGTTCCCAGAGAGCTAACAATCTAAATATGAACCTGAGGCAACAGAAGATAAAGTGATTTGCCCTTTGGGGGTGGGAGGGAGTCTGAATGAGCATCAAGTGAGAGAGATGGCGTCTGGGGGTCTGGATCCTCAGTGAGGGGATGCTGACTGGGAGGATCTGAATACCCACTGGACAGAGCCCAAGGAACAGCAGTGGGATCTGAATGTGGCTTCTCTGGTTTGTAACCCGCTGTTCTAACCATTAGGCCACTCCTCAATATATGAATTTACAAGCAGGACTGTTTCTGTCAAATCAGTCTCCCTATCAAGTAATAAGTCCTTTTAAGAAAATAAATACATGTAAAAAGTCTAATTATTTTAGGCCCAGTAGTTTAAATGATGATACCATCAAATTATGTTATGTACTGTAGATATAAACTGTAAATCGGTTAAAACATAAGAACTGCACACCTCTGTTATATACTATAGTGTTCCTTAAAACTGCTAATTATAGACTTTGGAATAACTATTGTACTTTAGAAAAAATCAAACCATGATGGTTCTAATTAAAGTGTGCTATTAGAGAATTATAGTGCAAAGGACCAACTCTATACAGTATGTGGCAGATTTTCCTGAATAACATAATTGTTTTATATTACATGTTCAAGACTACTAATTATAGGGGAAGGAGACTATAAATACACTGTGGTATATTGATCACATGGACCCTCATTGCGATGACGACTTTTATTCTGAGTGAACTTTAAGTTCTATAAATCAATTTAAAAAACATTTGAGTTCAGAACAGACTATCCAAGTGGCTTTGCTTTCTTTTTTCGTAAACTGACAAGAAGCATTCTGAAACAAGAGTTTTCATTATCAAGGCTCTATAATTCATTAAGCTATCAATCAGAATTTTTCATAGGAAGTTGCCCAGCCACTCATTCAGAGCAGGAAAGAACAATATGATATCCCTTGATGAGTGCAATTATTGAATTATTACCTCATCCAACATAAATCCCACCACTATCAGTCCCTTTGTTTATCTTCTCTTTTTTCATAATACAAATGAGAGCTTAGCAAAGCCTGGAAAAGAAAATGGATAACGATGGGGCCTCCTTGTTTCTCCAAGGGCTTACCCCCTCCTCAAGCTTTTTAATGAGGTTCCCTATTAGTTGTCCTAATTTCCTTCCCCAATGAACAGTTTTAAAGAAAAGCTTTCCATTCATACAGCAAAATTTGTGCCAAACTGCTGACCTTTTGCTTTTGGTAAAACTTCATTTGAGACTCTGTCCTATGGCCAAATATATTGTTGGATCAATCATGTTGATTTGGGGGTTCTTATTGTAATATGCCACTAATGAGGTGTACAGCACACATAATAACTTTCGACCCAGTGGTGCCAGATATCAGTCACTTAATTGGTTCAGGCCTGAAACTGTAGTAAGACTGGATATTGGAAGCAGCATAATGGCTTCAAAGGTCCACCTCTGTTAGGCAATTATTTAAAGGAAAAAGGAAAAAAAAAAACTGTGCTCTCGCCTGTTTTATTTATGAAGATGCCTCTTGACTTGTATAAAAGTATACAAATCTCATTGGGCTTCCTTGGTATGCATTTGAAATTAGCCTGCTAAATGTTATGTATTTCTTTTCTTTTAAAAATCTATGGTTTGAAGAGAATTCACTTTGGAGGTCATCCCGGAACGCAGATAAGGCTATTGGGCATGCAACATAGATGTTTTCCTCTCGAAAACATCTACGACCATATTCTGCAACCATCATGCCCTGCACATACATGGCAGTTGTGCGGGGATCTCTGACCATGAGCGGAAAGAGGCAGAGTGGGGGTGTGGTCAGCTGCTGGGACATACACAGCATATTCACGAACGACCTGTGTACATTCTCCATGGTACTCCTTGATGTGCAGGTTAGTCCTGCAGGAACGTGGAATAAGGGCAGGACTTTGATTATTTTTTTGCTCTGCCCTTCAATGAGTCCCATAGCGCTGACTGGCTGTGATAAGTATGTATCGAGGTGGTGTGTTTGCAGTCTGGAGGACCAGAAGAAACAGTCATACAGAACAGAGTGCAGGGGTGAGGGATGGGAATGGAACATGACTAAACACCACTACTGACACGTAGCTGAGCAATAGTGTTTCTTCGGGCTATGATGAGAGGTCCTCTGTGCTGCATATTGGGCTTGTGGATGTATGGATAGAATGTAGGTGACTATAGGATGGCATCTTGTTTGGGGGAGAAACGCAGATCGGACTCATAGCCTTGGGATGCCATGCCATGCAGTCATACCTGCTGTTGTATATAGGTGCAGGGCTGCTGTATTTTGTGTGAGTTGTAATGGAAGTAAGGTAGCCTTTGGAAGACCTTGATAAATAATATTCCCGTAGCCAAATATTGGCATGTTGAGGACTTGACACATTCCTAAAATCATTTTGTTCAATCAGGGGGTAAAGGTTTTGCGCTCTTTTCATTTTGAAGTATGCAGACCTTGTGATTTGTTTGATGTGAGAGTGGAAGTTAACCTCTAGTCAAGGATTTAGCCAAGGAAGGTTTGTCTTACTAATCTGTTATGCTTTTTTGAAGGTGTGAATAAATATGTAGACAAAGGTGAGCTGGTTGATATGGTGCATCTGGATTTTCAAAAAGCCTTTACAATGTCCCTCATGAGAGACTCTTAGCAAAATTAAAAAGTCATGGGATAGGAGGCAGTGTACTATTGTGGATCAGGAACTGGTTAAGAGATAGAAAGCAGAGGATAGGGCTAAATGACCAATTTTCCCAATGGAGAAAGGTGAACAGTAGAGTACCCCAGGGATCTGTGCTGGGTCCGCTGCTTTTTAACATATTCGTAAATTACCTGGAAATGGAAATAATGAGTGACACAAAATTATTCAAAGTTGTTAAAACCCAAGAGGATTGTGAAAAATTGCAAGAGGACCTTGATAAATTGGAAGACTGGATGTTCAAATGGCAGATGAAATTGAATGTGGACAAGTGCAAAGTTATGCACCTAGGAAAGAACAACCCAAACTATCATTACATGATGCAAGGTTCCACATAAGGAGCCACTACCCAGGAAAAATCTGGGCAATCTGTTCCAATCTGGGCAGCCCGGAGCAGCAAAAAGGGAGCGCCGGTAGGCACGCCCGTGCCTTGCGGGCCCGCGCCTGAGGCGGCGGCCCTGAGAAGGCCCTAGTCCACCCTCACCCATGCCAACAACTTTACCGGACAGAGGACACCAACGAGACTTGACCACAGTCATAGGATTCCACAACAACAGCCAGTGCCCTCCTTCTCCGATCAAGCATGTATACCAAAGTCCATCAGCCTCAAACACGGTATGAAATAGCCTTACCATTGCTAAGTTTATCCTGAGTTCTCCAAACCAGCGAATCCGTAGTCTCACACAAAGTAAGTACCTCACAAAGCCATGCAGAATCCTGGACTTCCACGCTTCTTACCCTACTTAACGCTCCACAAGACCAGAGCAAGCAAACCAACATAGCTCAGTGAACTATCTCTCCAATGCCATATGACCAGGATTCACAATTATAATGCCTTAGAATCAGAATTAGAATCACACACTGTACTCCATCAGAAGCAAATTCCACTATTGGACTGCCTTTAGATTCAGAATCTACCATAGTACTGTCCTAGTACCAGAGTCTACCATTGTATTGCTTCAGAATCAGAATCTACCATTGTATTGCTTTAGAGTCAGAATCCACCGCAGGTCTGACTTAGAATCAGAATCTACATTGTACTGCCTAGATTCAGAATCCACCCTTGTTCTACCTGCAAACTAGAACTTACCTTGCTAACACCTCAGACTCAGAATCTGACATTGTACTACCACAGAACCTAAAACCACTATAATACCTTAACCCCAGACATACATTCATTATACATCAGTCACAAGCCATCACTCCAACCATTTAAGATGACGCCCTCCTTCATCACAGCAATCATCATATACATCCTATATAGCCTATTCTATAGTGCCGTTACCTTCACAGCGGCTGGCAACCCCATACCAACCTTACGGAACACTGGGAGAAAATGGGCAGACACCCCTCGTCACCCGGAAGCTGAACCCAGACACAAACAAAGCCCACACCTACTATACATCTCACTCCAGCACTCCAAAAAATCCACGCCAAAAAAACAACATCAACCCCACCACCTGAACTGCGCCCTCATAAATGCTCGAATGCTTGAAAGACTGGTAAGGGGGACTGTTGCTTCTGGAGGGAGATCTGCAACTGTGAGTATTTACTTCTGGTAATTTTCTAAAAGGAATTCTTTGTATTAAAGCTAATTAATCTGTGATCCACTATTTTTGTTAAATCAGTCAGGGCCTAGTAGCAGCAGTTTAAGTTTACATTTAAAACACAGAGGAGAACTCTCTGGTTACATTTCATACCCAGCAGAGAGCTTGTACTTTAAATTTAATAGTCACTCAGGGCCTAGTAACAGCAAAGTACTTTTAGTTTAAATTTAAAACACAGAAGAGAGCTTTCTGGTTACATTTGGAACCCAGCAGAGAGCTTGTAGTTTACATTTAATAGTCACTCAGGGCCTAGCATCAGCAAAGTTCTTTTAGCTTAAATTTACAACACAGAAAAGAGCTTTCTGGTTAAATTTAGAAACCAGCAGAGAGCTTGTACTTTAAAGTTCATAAGAAGTTAGAGCCTAGCACCAGCTAAGAGCTATAATTTATCCATAGTATAAATATCCATAGCAACCCTTAGTAAGTAAAGAACTTAGATCTAAACACAAACTTAAAACTAAGATGCAGACAGCAGTCCAGCAGCGGGATGGGGGCTTTCCAGTCTTTTGCATTGAGTGTCACATGTATGATTTTCTCCCAGTTGGTGAGAGGTCTTACGTGTGCACTAGGTGCAAGGAGCTCTTTGCTCTCATGGAACGAGTCCGTTCTCTAGAGGCTAAAGTAGCAGACTTGGAAAGCATAAGACAGACAGAGAGGTACATAGACGAGACCTACAGGGATATAGTCCTGAAGTCCCACCTCCAGTCTGGCAGCATCCCTGTTGCCATGGAGGAGAGAGGTCACGTGACAGGAGAGCATCACCCTGGTGTGGCAGGAAGTGATCCTGTAACTAGGACCTGTCCTCCAGGTGATGTAAAACCCTCTCGCACCGAGGAAGTTTCTCCAGGGCCATGTGCCCATGAGGGAAGGGTTAGGACAGCCGTTATAGTTGGTGATTCGATCATTAGGCATGTAGATAGCTGGGTGGCTGGTGGACGTGAGGATCGCCTGGTAACATGCCTGCCTGGTGCGAAGGTAGCGGACCTCACGCGCCACCTAGATAAGGTCTTAGATAGTGCTGGGGAGGAGTCTGCTGTCTTGGTACATGTTGGTACCAATGACATAGGAAAATGTGGTAGGGAGGTTCTGGAGGCTAAATTTAGGCTTTTAGGTAGGAAGTTGAAATCCAGAACTTCTAGGGTAGCATTCTCCGAAATGCTTCCTGTTCCACGCGCAGGACCCAAAAGGCAGACAGAGCTCCGGAGTCTCAATGCGTGGATGAGACAATGGTGCAGAGATGAGGGGTTTGGATTTGTTAGGAACTGGGGAACATTCTGGGGAAAGGAGGGGCTCTTCCGAAGAGATGGGCTTCACCTTAACTGGGATGGAACCAGGCTGCTGGCATTAACCTTTAAAAAGGAGATAGAGCAGCTTTTAAACTAGATATTAGGGGAAATCCGACAGTCGCCCAAGAGCAGATGGTTCGGAAGAATGTATCTTTGAAGGATACTACCAAAAGCAGAGAGGTTCCACAAAAGAGTAAAGTAGCCCAAATGCCCTCAAGTACGGAGCAAACAGAGCTTAAAGATCCCAAATTACTCATGTCTAACAGACAAATTAATATGGATAAAATACATTCTCTAAAATGCTTGTATGCAAATGCTAGAAGTCTAAAAAATAAGATGGGAGAGTTAGAATATATAGCACTAAATGAAAGGTTAGATATGATTGGAATATCAGAGACATGATGGAAGGACGACAACCAGTGGGACACTGTGATACCTGGGTACAAACTATATCGTAATGATAGAGCTGATCAAATTGGTGGAGGGGTTGCTCTCTATGTTAGAGAGGGCATTGAGTCAGAAAGGATTAAAGTTTTGCAGGAAACAAAATCTGCTGTAGAATCTATATGGATTGAAATTCCATGTAAAAGGGGGAAGGCAATGGCAGTGGGGGTGTACTATCGAGCGCCTGGCCAGAATGACCAAATGGATGATGAAATGCTCAAAGAAATCAAGGAAGCTAACAAAAGTTACAGCACAGTAATAATAATGGGTGATTTCAACTACCCCGGTATCGACTGGGTCAGTGTCACGTCAGGACATTTATTTATTTATTTGCATTCTCTTATATACCGCGCTATTCTGCATCAGCACGGTTTACATTGAACAAACTGAAATTACATTGAACAGGGCATACAACTTGGAGATAACTATTTTACAGGGAACATGGGCTATGGAGGGTTAAGTGGCTTGCCCAAGACCACAAGGAGCACCTGTGGGACTAGAAACCCCAGTCCTTCCGGCCCAAGGTTGCTGTCCTCTAGTGGGATTTGAACCCCCGACCTTCCGGCCTGAAGTACCTTGCCCCAACCACTAGGCCACTCCTCCACTCCTAGGGAGATAAAGTTCCTAGATGAAATAAATGACTGCTTCTTGGAGCAGCTGGTTCATGAACCGACCAGAGGGAAAGCCATATTAGACCTAATCCTTAGTGGAACACCAGATCTAGTGCAAGAGATAACGTTGTTGGGGCCACTTGGCAATAGTGATCATAGCATGATCGCCTTTGATTTAATTAGTGGAGGAGGGATAGTAAGGAAATCCACAGTACTACCTTTTAACTTTCGAAAGGGAGACTATGATAAAATGAGGAAAACAGTCAAGAAAAAACTAAAAGGAGCAGTTGCAAAGGTTAAAGACGTACATCAGGCTTGGCTGTTGTTGAAAAATACTATCTTGGAAGCCCAGACCAGCTGTATTCCATGCTTTAAGAAAAGTGGAAAGAAGTCCAAAAAACTGCCAGCATGGTTTAAAGTTGAGGTCAGAGAGGCTGTTGTTGCCAAAAAAGCATCTTTCAGGAAATGGAAAAAAGAGCCAAACGACGAAACCTGGAAACAGCACAAGCACTGGCAAGTCAAATGTAAGGCATTGATAAGGCAGGCAAAGGGAGAATTTGAGAAGAAGCTTGCTGCAGAAGCAAAAACGCGAAGTAAAGACCTTTTCAAGTACATTCGTAGCAAAAAACCTGTGAGAGAGTCAGTTGGTCCATTAGATGATAAAGGGGTTAAAGGAGCACTAAGAGGCGACAAGGCAATAGCGGAGAGACTGAACAAATTCTTTGCTTCAGTCTTTACTGAGGAAGATGTAGGGATGTTACCCATGACTGAAGTGGTATTTAAAGGTGCAGAAGAATTGAAGGAAATATCGATACATCGAGAAGATGTATTACAACTATTAGATAAGCTGAAGAGTAGCAAATCACCTGGGCCGGATGGTATACATCCAAGGGTATTGAAAGAACTGAAATATGAGATTGCAGACCTGCTATTAGTAATCTGTGAACTATCATTAAAATCATCGCTAATACCTGAAGATTGGAGGATCGCCAATGTAACACCAATTTTTAAAAAGGGTTCCAGGGGTGATCCTGGAAACTACAGACCGGTGAGCCTGACGTCAATACCGGGAAAAATGATAGAAACCATCATAAAGAATAAAATTACTCAGCATGTAGATAGTCATGAACTAATGAGAGACAGCCAACATGGCTTTAGACAAGGAAGATCTTGTCTTACTAATCTGTTATGTTTTTTTGAAGGAGTGAATAATCAGGTGGACAAAGGTGAGTCGGTTGATATTGTGTATCTGGACTTTCAGAAAGCCTTTGGCAAGGTCCCTCATGAGAGACTTTTGGCAAAACTAAAGAGTCATGGGATAGGAGGCAGTGTACTATTGTGGATCAGGAACTGGTTAAAAGATAGAAAGCAGAGGGTAGGGCTAAATGGCCAATTTTCCCAATGGAGAAAGGTGAATAGTGGTGTACCCCAGGGATCTGTGCTGGGTCCGCTGCTTTTTGACATATTCATAAATGACCTGGAAAGTGGAATAACGAGTGAGGTTATCAAATTTGCAGATGACACAAAACTATTTAAAGTTGTTAAAACCCAAGAGGATTGTGGAAAATTGCAAGAGGATCTTGATAAATTGGAAGACTGGGCATTCAAATGGCAGATGAAATTTAATGTGGACAAGTGCAAGGTTATGCACCTAGGGAAGAACAACCCAAGCTATGGTTACACGATGCAAGGTTCCACATTAGGAAGCACCACCCAGGAAAAAGATTTAGGCGTCATTGTGGATACCTTGTTAAAACCCTCGGCCCAGTGTGCAGCGGCGGCCAAGAGAGCAAATAGAATGCTAGGTATGATAAGGAAAGGAATGGAAAATAAAACAAAGGATATTATAATGCCTCTATATCGTTCCATGGTGAGACCGCACCTTGAATATTGTGTGCAATTCTGGTCGCCGTATCTTAAAAAGGATATAGAGTTATTAGAAAAGGTTCAGAGAAGAGCCACCAAAATGGTAAAGGGGATGGAATGATACTCCTATGAAGAAAGGCTAAAAAGGTTAGGGCTCTTTAACCTGGAAAAGAGACGGCTGAGGGGAGATATGATAGAAGTCTATAAATTAATGAGCAGAGTGGAACGGGTAAACGTAGATCGATTGTTTACCTTATCAGAATATAGAAAGACTAGGGGACATGCAATGAAGCTACAGGGTAAACTATTTAAGACTAATAAAAGAAAATATTTTTTCACTCAACGTGTAATCAAACTCTGGAATTTGTTACCGGAGGATGTAGTAAAGGCTGTTAGTGTAGCTGGGTTTAAAAAAGGTTTGGACAAGTTCCTGGTGGAAAGGTCCATAAGCCATTATTAAGAAGGGACCCAGGATATCAATGCTTGAACCAATACAAGCATTGTGGAACCTGTGTCCCTTGGGGAAACTGCTAGGTACATATGACCTAGATTGGCCACTGTTGGAAACAGAATACTGGGCTTGATGGACCTTGGTCTGACCCAGTATGGCATATCTTATGTTCTTATGTTCTTATGTTCTCGCTCCATCCGGAAGAAGTGGCCAATCATATCTGACCTCATATCCCATTATAACTTAGACATCCTATTAATTACAGAAACACGGCTCACAGAAGCCGACACTGCCATCTTGAACCAACTTACCCCATCCAACTTCTCAGCCTACGCCTGCCACAGGGATAACCGCAGGGGAGGAGGAACCCTAGCTCTCACAAAAACCGAGCTACAATTCCAACTGACCACTGCCACTAGTACCACACATCTGGACTACATAACTATTTCAAATAGGCACAACACCATCAACTTAATATACCGATCTCCATCAGCCTCCCCAGACAACTTATCAATGATAATAGATCTTGCTTGCAGCACCAAGAACCCACGCATATCTAACTGGATCATGGGCGATTTCTACCTCCCGTCACTACCCGAAGAGCATGCCTCCTCCATCCAGGATGCCCTCAGACAGCTGGGCTATGTGCAAGTGATCGAAGAGCCCACACACACAAAGGGAGGCAAGCTGGACCTGATATTTGCTCCGCAACCAGCTGTAAGTTAAGACCATACACTCGCTACCTCACTCCTGGTAGTCCCATGGTCCGACCATAAGCTAATACTGTTCCAACTACTCAACCAACAGGAGCAAACAAAAATCCAACCTGCAACCAACATCTATCCAAAAACAAAATTCAGACACTTCAACAAGGAAGAGATACTTTCCAAAACCCTACCGAGGTTCGACCTCCCAGAAGCCAACCTTGAAGAAATGCTTTCTGTATGGAACAACAGTCTCAATACCATTGCGAACCAACCAATCAGAGAAGCAACACCAAGAAAAAGGAAGCCCACCCCATGGTACTCCCAGGAGCTACTGACTTCACTTCGCCATCTAAGAAAACTCAAAAGAAAATGGCGACGCTCACGATCCACTGAAGACCTGGACATCTTCAACACAAACCTGGAGAAACACCGTAACGAAGTAAACGCAACAAGGAGAAGCTACCATGCAACATTACTGCAACGCTCTCTAAACAAACCAAAGGACCTATTTAACATTGTAAGGGCCCTCACAAAGTAAACCTCCCATGCCCAACAAAACATGCCAGAACCACAGGAATATGCGGACTACCTACAGTCAAAAACAATTCAGACTGTGAAAACACCACCACCCACCACTGTGAACAGACCACAGCAACCTACACCACTTACCACCTTCTCATCGTCCTCAGCGAAGCACGTTGAAGACACAATCAAAATGATAAACACTGCCACAGCGCCAAACGACCTCTGCCCAGCGTTCTGGATAAGGACACTGTGTAAGGAATTTAGCCCTTTCCTAACCAAAATCATTAATCTCTCCTTCAGCACGGGAGCATTCCCACAGATCCTGAAACAAACTTCCATCAGACCACTAATAAAAAACTGCAAGTTGGACACCCAGAAAGTTGAGTCATACAGGCCGATCTCAAGTATCCCTTTAATGGCCAAGATAATTGAAAAAATTGCTCAACAACAAATCCAGGATCACATCGAGACCAACTCACCCCTAGACCCATGTCAACATGGATTCAGAGAAGCACATGGGGTCAAGACACTACTAACCATCCTCTTCAACACACTAACCACCGGCCTGAACAAATCTAGAGGAGGATATGCCCTTATCTTCCTTGACATCGCCGCAGCGTTCGATTCCGTGGACCACACACTACTCATTGAGCGGCTGGCAGAGAAAGGGATCCAGGGCATAGCCTTGAGTTGGTGCAAATCCTACCTTTCAGACAGATGGCAGCATGTGAGGACAGGATCCACAACGTCTAAAGCTTTCCAGCAAACACAAGGTGTTCCACAGGGATCATCCCTCTCAGCGCTATTCTTTAACATATACATGCAGCCCATCTGCACACTTGCGCAAGCCTTCGGCATCTCATGCCTTGCATATGCTGACGACGTATTACTCTATACGCCGTTCACCACAGACCAACCAGATTTCTCAACACTAACCTCCTGTTTCAGCGCCATAGCAGACTGGCTTTACACCCAAAACCTAAGGATAAATTTAAAGAAAACTGAAGCGTTATTCATCTCCAGGGATCAATCCTTTACTCCACCGTCTGTACTAAAAGTAGGAGACGCTGAACTCCAAAGCAAGCCAACCATCCGCTACCTAGGGATAACAATCAATCAGCAACTGAACATGAAAGCCCATATAAATAAGTATACCTTAAGATCCGCACAATCCGCCACCTATGACCTCTGCTAGACCCGGATGACTTTAGAACAGTCTACCAGGCACTAATCATGCCCCATTTCGATTATGCCAATATCATCCTACAGGGGCTACCAAAAATGCGCTGATCCCACTACAACTAGCCATGAATGCCGCAGCCAGAATCCTACATGGTGCATCCAGGAGGGACCACATAACACCAATCCTGAAGCAACTCCACTGGCTACCAGTTCATTGTAGGATCACCTTCAAGACCCTGCTGATGACATTCAAAGCCATCAATAGAATCACCTCTGCCTCTATCACAGACCTCATCATCCCCACTCCCACAAATAGAGCCAGAAGATCATTCACAGTAAACACCCTGAGTATCCCCAGTGAGATCACAAAATGCTCACAAGCCACAAAAAAGAGAGCTTTTGTGTACTACGCTCCCTCCTGCTGGAATACACTACCACCTAGCATCCGGTCCATTACAGACCTCACCACATTCAGAAAGGCCCTGAAACATCACCTCTTCCTGCAACACTATGGCTCCACTCAACGACCAGTCATCTCCAATCAACTAAACAGCCACCCCACGCCACTCATTATACAAGACTCTAGCACAACATGTTAGCACTACCAGAACCTGAGCATGACCATGTATATAGTATCTAAGAATGTCTATAATATCATAGAATGTAAATATCCAGCCTATCCCTGTATATAGTTTACCCAGTTAAACCCAAGTTTACCATCCCTGTTCTCTGTAAGTCCAGTACGGGCTTCCACGACTGGACAAAGTTAATGTTTCTTGTAAACCGAGCTGAATTTGAAAAAGCGCGGTATAGAAAAGACTTTAAATAAATAAATAAATAAAAAGGTTTAGGCATCATCATGGATAATATGTTGAAACCCTCCGCCCAGTGTGCTGCGGCAGCCAAGAAAGCAAACAGAATGTTAGGAATCATAAGGAAAGGAATGGAGAATAAAGGAAAGAATGATACAGAGGCATTATAATATCCTATGGTGCAACCACATCTTGAATGTTGTGTGCAATTCTGGTCACCGTATCTTAAAAAGGATATAGTGAAATTAGAAAAGGTACAGAGAAGAGCCAACAAAATGGTAAAGAGGATGGAAGGATACCCCTATGAGGAGAGGCTAAACAGGTTAGGGCTCTTCAACAGAGAAGGCTGAGGGGAGATATGATAGAGGTCTATAAATTAATGAATGGAGTGGAACGGGTAAACATAGATCAATTGTTTACACCATCAAAAAGTAGAAAGACTAGGGGACATACAATGAAGCTACATTGTAACCCATTTAAAACTAATAAGAGAAAATATTTTTTCACTCAACGCGTAATCAAACTCTGGAATTCGTTATCGGAGGATGTAGTAAAAGCTATTAGTGTAGCTGGGTTTAAAAAAGGTTCGGACAAGTTCCTGGAGGTAAGGTTCATAAACCATTAGAGAACCCAAGAAGCCTACTGCTTGTCGCATTACAAGTATTGTGGAACCTTTGTGTCTTTTTGGGAAACTGCTAGATTCTTGTGACCTGGATTGGCCACTGTTAGAAACAGTATACTGGGCTTGATGGACCTTAGTCTGACCCAGTATGGTATATTTTATGTTCTTATTTTCTTATGATTATACCCAAGTATTTGACCTCATCCTTAACTTGAAGAGTTTTGTTAGCCAGGCTTATAGTGGGTGGGGAGAAGAATGCAAGGTTCTTAGTTATGTGGAATACTTCTATCTTGTTGGAATTAATGGACAGGTTGTCGTGGTCAAGCCATTGGGCAATAGATTTGAAGCATCTTCCTATAATGGAGTAATCTGGGTTGTCAGTGGAGAAAGGTGTGTTTATTAAGATGTCATCGGCATAGAGATGATAGAGGATGTTATGGTTCTGGGTTATGGTGCATAGTGGTTGTATGAAAATGTTAAATAGTAAGGAAGATAGGGCAGAGCCTTGTGGTAATGCTTGAATGGAAGTGAATTGTTCAGTCCTACTTTAACCTATTGATAGCGGTCCTAAAGATAGGATTTGAACCACTGTAGAGTTGTTCCTCTTAGTCCGATTGAGTAGAGATGTGATATGAGATGCTCATGGTTAACTGAATCAAAGGCAATGGAAACATCAGGGAAGATGAGTATGAATTCTAGTGTGATATTTTCAGTTCCTTTGATTAATGTGTCTAGGAGGGAGGTCAGCAGTGTTTCGATAGTGTGAAATTGTTTGAAACCATGCTACCTTCGATCAAGAGTGGCATGAGAATTGACGTAGTCCTACATCTGAAGCTGTACCATTTTCTCTATGATTTTGACAAGGTAAGGAATGCTAGAGATGGGTCTGTTTGACATAGGGGTATGTTTACTAAACTGCGGTAACGTTACAGACCACCCATTATGTAACGTTAACGCTCGTTAGGTAACGATCGTTAACGTCCCTGGCCACAGTAAACACCGCAGAGGGTGGAGAGAGGGCAGGGGGAAGGGGTCAATGGGCGGGGAGTGTGCGGGGAGTGGGCGGGGAGAGGCTCCCTGCACACTAACGCGCTGAACTGAAGGGCTGCATCCTACTGCGAATGAAAACCTGCCGTTAGATGCACATTTGCAAGAAGAGAAACCATTTCAGTGTCAGCAATCTATAGCATAGACAGGGAGCCCAAGACCCGTGATAGTAGTGCTCCATGGCCAGCACCAGCATAGTGCCCAAGTATGAAAGGCCACTATGGCAATGGTGCAATTGGGGCATAGGAGGCTGCAGGCGGGACATGTAGCGGGGGCAGCAGGGGCACAGGATGGACTAGTCGGGCGCCTAGGTGGCACATAGGAACATAGAAACCGGAAATCATCATGACAGCAGCTGACAAAGTCCAAACACAATCCAACTACATCTACCTGGTCCACCTGAACTAACAGTTGCCAGGGCACTGACCTGACATCCCCCCAGCCAACCCTCCCCCAAGCGGAAAGAACAGACTATTGGTAGGCGGTGATGGGGCAGGGGATGTGAGGATGCTCATTTATGCCCCATGCCCCAGACCCCGCTCCCTAGGCGACCACCTACCCACACAGTGGATGGCCTGGGACTGCGCACTACCAGCACTGACAGTATATGGTCATGTCAGTATGGCAGGGGGGGGGTGCCCGTGCTGGAGAGGGCAGTGGCACCTGCCTGCAGTGGACCTAGGCCATGCCCTGTATCAGTACGTGGTGTGCAGTGCAACATAAAAGGTCTGGCTGAGGAAAGGTACAGGTAGCCCCAGGGACCATCATGCATCTGTGGCAACAGTGTGGTGCAGTACACCCAGTGAGTATGTCCAGAAGCAGAGGGTCACAGGTTCAAGCCCCAGCTGTGGTTCCTGCAAAGCATGTCCCTATGTTTTACCCTACAATGCAGATACAACAGCAACATGTGCAAAGCCCAAAGCAGCGGCGAACAGGGGTACAAACACCCACTCACACAGGCTCCACAATCCAAAGATGCATGGAGAGTCAGGCTGTTGGTCCCAGCATTGAGCTGCAGTTATCACCAGGGCACTGCTACTACCTCCTGCACAGTTTGGCAATGTCGGCACTGTGATCAGTGTGGCAGGCATGGTTGCCAACCACCCCTATCTGTGCACAATGCTGCATTGTTTTGTGGCTGCCCATACCTCACCGGGCCCACAATGTCCCACTGTTACCAGCGTTAGCCTGAATATGTGCATAATGAGGAGCAAAGTGTTGTGGGTATGGCCCGGACAGGGCGGATTGGCCAGGATGCTTCTTCACAGGGTGTGGGGCAATGGCTGGGACACTGTAGAGCCCGACCACCGCCTGCATGGACAGGGTGGCCACAGCATGGCATGCTGGGAGGGCACTCACTCTGACTGAGCAGTGACCATGGCATGTCTAGGTTCCCACATAGCACTCTATATTATCTGCCTCTGGTGATCCTGCCTACTTGGTGCACATAGTTCTTCTGTGAGTATGGACTGGCTAGTGGACTGTCTGCAGTTAAACTGTGCATGGTCAGAACACCTATACGGTGCAGTCTGACTGTGCTGTCTGCTGGTGACTGGCAGACAGTGGTGTGAGGCAGTTGGGGTTTTCCAGAGCTAACCCCATCATTGCTGCTGGTCTGCCACTGCCCCAGCCACAAGTATGGCTGTCGCATACCAGCAGGATGGAAGTTGTTTCACAGGGTCTGGAGCACCTGTTCCTTACCTACAAAACAGGTAATTTGAGCCCGTTGGGGTATGTAGTGTATACCACTTTGAACTATCAAGGCACTGCTACACAAACCTCATGCAAGTTTGGAAACCCCTCTGCCCTGATAACAGGTGTCCATGTCAGCCAGACCCTAACACAGGGTACACACTAATCTGGGTGGTGTCTGGTCCCAGAGGGCCACATGTGACTGCAGGATACAGATGGACACCAAATTATCTTCAGCTGCACTGCAAGGAACACCTGTCACACACTGGCAGTGATGGGGATGTACAGCAAGGCCTATCTCTAGCACTACATGTACTGCGAACCTAGTGCTGGGCACCCATCCTCAGGGAAAACACAGAACCTGCACAATGGCATGGTCTGTAGATACTCTGTGCCAGTATCACGCACTGTCAGTTCGTCTTTCCAAGCTGAGGTAACGGAGAGGTGCAGACCCCATTTGCTGATCAGTTGTAGACAGCTATTCAGCATGTGCATTGCATCATGGGTACTGGTGGGGTTACCCTATCCTGGCACTCAGAGCAGACAGTTTGTGCAGTGACCTGCAGTCCTTCTGTACCCCGCCATTGCTATGACATACACCATGGAGGTATAGCCTACTGGTTAATACAATGCCATTCTTGGCAGTGTGCATGGGTTCAATTCCTCATTGTTCCCTCCTCTTATGCCTGTCCTATTCAAATAATGTGCATGCCTGTAACAGTCATATTTTTGCAGATTTGAGTTGCCAGCCCATAATACCCTCGCAACAATCGTCAACATTCCCTCGGTCCGTCTATCTGCGTCTGTCAGCTGTGTAGAATCATGTCTGCACATGCAGGCTGTCACCTCATGTCCTGCACTGCTACCCTTTCCTGCATTGCGCCTCTTCATGCTTGCCTCGCCTGTGCCTGATCTGCATGGCACCACCACTCCTCTGTCCACCCATCATTGTAACTATCCTGCAACCTCCGCCTCCACTGGGGGACACGTATTCCCATCGTCTGCCACCAACTGTCTTTCCAGTACTTTACATTGCCAACACCCTGTGCTGTGGTACAGTTCTCCACACCATGTTTGTCATCAGTACTGGCAGCCATATGGGATGCCCACAGATATGGCAGGTCCAGCAGCGCCCAGCTCTCCCTCCTTCACTCACCTGTTCATTGCCTTTCCTGAGTGCTCTATCTAGTGTTGGGGCTACATCTGTCTCTGTTCCTCACAGGTCATGCATGTCATCCTGCAGCACCTTGCAGCCCTTAGGCCACACTAACCTAGGGCACCATGACCTTGTTAGGCCACCGTAACCTATGGTTCCGTAACCCAGGGTGCCCTCTAAGGTGCCCTGTCCAGGGGTGCCTAATACGGCGCATAGCCTAAGGAGCCCTACTGTATAGGGCACCTTACAAGGCGCCTTATGAGGCACCTTACAAGGCACCTTATAAAGCACCTAACAAGGCACCTTATAAGGCACCTTATTTATACGGCACCTTACAAGGCACCTTATAAGGTGTCTTGTAAGGTACCTTATGAGGCGCCTTGTAGCGCGCGTTAGTTTGTAACATGTGTTAGCTGATACGGCTTGCTGTAACGATGCACCGCCCACGCCTTTATATGGGCATCTGTACCTTTACCGCAGAATCAAACGTGAATGACATTACTGCAGTTTAGTAAACATACCCCATAGTGTTAAGCATATATATGATGGTAATTTAGTCCAGGTCATCTGAAGAATTATATTTGATGATTTTAAACAGAAGATCATCCCTTACGATTATGAGTACACCTCCACCTCTCTTGACCGATCTGGGATGATTAAAGAGCTGGAATGATGGAATGGAAAGCTGGTTTAAGAGGATGTTGTCAGATTCATCAAGCTATGATTCAGTTACACACATTATGTTGAGGTGGTTTACCTTGATGTAGTCTACCAGAATGGGGATTTTTGTTGTGGATGGAGCGTGGGTTGAGAACACATTTAAGTAGTTAGTTGCCATCTGGTTTAGAGGGGGGGAAAGGTGAACACAGAAGAGAGCTTTCTGGTTAAATTTGGAACCCAGCAGAGAGCTTGTAGTTTAAATTTAATAGTCACTCAGGGCCTAGCATCAGCAAAGTACTTTTAGTTTAAATTTAAAACACAGAAGAGAGCTTTCTGGTTAAATTTAGAACCCAGCAGAGAGCTTGTAGTTTAAATTTCATAATAAGTTAGAGCCTAGCAGCAGCAAAGAGCTATAATTAAAATCAGATAAGAATATAGCTTACCTCAGCAGCACAGGACAGGGAACTGTGTAGCAGCCCTCTTTTAATAAGTGTTATTACCCTCCCTCCCTCCCCACACCCAGCCACCCCTGGGATAATCGTAGCTTTATAGGTACTTACACATCTTAAAAGACAGGAGGTACTCTCAGGTGAAGCTCGTTACCCAAATCAGTCATACACTAAGGACCTGAGATTAATTAAGCTTCAGGTGAACAAAGTTTATTGAACGTATTAGGTTCAGTTTTATTAGTATAAATATCCATAGCAACCCTTAGTAAGTAAAGAACTTAAAGATCTAAACAAAAACTTAAAACTAAGATGCAGACAGCAGTCCAGCAGCGAGATGGGGGCTTTCCAGTCTTTTGCATTGAGTGTCACATGTATGATTTTCTCCCAGTTGGTCAGAGGTCTTACGTGTGCACTAGGTGCAAGGAGCTCTTTGCTCTCAGAGAACGAGTCCATTCTCTAGAGGCTAGAGTAGCAGACTTGGAAAACATAAGAAAGACAGAGAGGTACATACAGGGATATAGTCCTGAAGTCCCACCTCCAGTCTGGCAGCATCCCTGTTGCCATGGAGGAGAGAGGTCACGTGACAGGAGAGCATCACCCTGGTGTGGCAGGAATTGATCCTGTAACTGGGACCTGTCCTCCAGGTGATGTAAAACCCTCTCGCAGCGAGGATGTTTCTCCAGGGCCATGTGCCCATGAGGGAAGGGTTAGGACAGCCGTTATAGTTGGTGATTCGATCATTAGGCATGTAGATAGCTGGGTGGCTGGTGGACATGAGGATCGCCTGGTAACATGCCTGCCTGGTGCGAAGGTAGCGGACCTCATGCGCCACCTAGATAAGGTCTTCGATAGTGCTGGGCAGGAGTCTGCTGTCTTGGTACATGTCTTTACCAATGACATAAGAAAATGTGGTAGGGAGGTTCTGGAGGCTAAATTTAGGCTATTAGGTAGGAAGTTGAAATCCAGAACGTCCAGGGTAGCGTTCTCCAAAATGCTTCCCGTTCCACGTGCAGGACCCAAAAGGCAGGTAGAGCTCCGGAGTCTCAATGCGTGGATGAGACAATGGTGCAGAGGTGAGCGTTTTGGATTTGTTAGAAACTGGGGAACATTCTGGGGAAAGGAGGGGCTCTTCCGAAGGGATGGGCTTCACCTTAACCGGGATGGAACCAGGCTGCTGGCATTAACCTTTAAAAAGGAGATAGAGCAGCTTTTAAACTAGATAATTGGGAAAAGCCGACAGTCGCACAAGAGCGCATGGTTCAGAAGAATGTATCCTTGAAGGATACTACCAAAAGCAGAGAGGTTCCAAAAAAGAGTAAAGTAGCCCAAATGCCCTCGAGTATGGAGCAGACAGAGCCTAAAGATCCCAAATTACCCATGTCTACCAATAGCCAAATTAATATGAATAAAATACAGTCTCTAAAATGCTTGTATGCAAATGCTAGAAGTCTAAAAAATAAGATGGGAGAGTTAGAATATATAGCACTAAATGAGAGGTTAGATATGATTGGAATATCAGAGACATGGTGGAAGGAGGACAACCAGTGGGACACTGTGATACCTGGGTACAAACTATATCATAATGATAGAGCTGATCAAATTGGTGGAGGGGTTGGGCTCTATGTTAGAGAGGGCATTGAGTCAGAAAGGATTAAAGTTTTGCAGGAAACAAAATTTGCTGTAGAATCTCTATGGATTGAAATTCCATGTAAAAAGGGGAAGGCGATGGCAGTGGGGGTCTACTATCGATCGCCTGGCCAGAATGAACAAATGGATGATGAAATGCTCAAAGAAATCAAGGAAGCTAACAAATGTTACAGCGCAGTAATAATAATGGGTGATTTCAATTACCCCGGTATCGAATGGGTCAGTGTCACGGCAGGACATGCTAGGGAGATAAAGTTCCTAGATGACATAAATGACTGCTTCTTGGAGCAGCTGGTTCATGAACCGACCAGAGGGGAAGCCATATTAGACCTAGTCCTTAGTGGAACACCAGATATAGTGCAAGAGATAAGGGTGTTGGGGCCACTTAGCAATAGTGATCATAGCATGATCGCCTTTGATTTAATTAGTGGAGAAGGCATAGTAAGGAAATCCACAGTACTACCTTTTAACTTTCGAAAGGGAGACTATGATAAAATGAGGAAAATAGTTAAGAAAAAACTAAAAGGAGCAGTTGCTAAGGTTAAAGACTTACATCAAGCTTGGGTGTTGTTGAAAAATACTATCTTGGAAGCCCAGACCAGCTGTATTCCACGCTTTAAGAAAAGTGGAAGGAAGTCCAAAAAACTGCCAGCATGGTTTAAAGGTGAGGTCAGAGAGGCTGTTGTTGCCAAAAAAGCATCTTTCAGGAAATGGAAAAAAGAGCCAAACAACGAAACCTGGAAACAGCACAAGCACTGGCAAGTCAAATGCAAGGCATTGATAAAGCAGGCAAAGGGAGAATTTGAGAAGAAGCTTGCTACAGAAGCAAAAATGCGAAATAAAGATTTTTTCAAGTACATTAGTAGCAAAAAACCTGTGAGAGAGTCAGTTGGTCCATTAGATGATAGAGGAGTTAAAGATGTATTACAACTATTAGATAAACTGAAGAGTAGCAAATCACCTGGGCCAGATGGTATACATCCAAGGGTGTTGAAGGAACTGAAATATGAGATTGCAGACCTGCTATTAGTAATCTGTGAACTATCATTAAAATCATCTCTAATACCTGAAGATTGGAGGATCGCCAATGTAACACCAATTTTTAAAAAGGGGTCCAGGGGTGATCCGGGAAACTACAGACCGGTGAGCCTCACGTCAGTACCAGGAAAAATGGTAGAAACCATCATAAAGAATAAAATTACTCAGCATGTAGATAGTCATGGCCTAATGGTTGTTTCTGAGGCTGCAGTTGTGAAAAAACTGAACTAGTAGGAATTGTTGGATGAAGTCACATTTAGTTACGTTATAGTAATCATTCACAGAGACTGACCCCTTTCTTTATTTAGTATGGCCTAATGGGAGACAGCCAACATGGCTTTAGACAAGAAAGATCTTGTCTTACTAATCTGTTATGTTTTTTTGAAAGTGTGACGAAACAGGTGGAAAAGGTGAGTCAGTTGATATAGTGTATCTGGACTTTCAGAAAACCTTTGACAAGGTCCCTCATCAGAGACTTTTGGCAAAACATAAGAGTCATGGGATAGGAGGCTGTGTACTACTGTGGATCAGGAACTGGTTAAAAGATAGAAAGCAGAGGGTTGGGCTAAATGGCCAATTTTCCCAATGGAGAAAGGTGAATAGTGGTGTACCCCAGGGATCTGTGCTGGGTCCGCTACTTTTTGATATATTCATAAATGACCTGGAAAGTGGTATAACGAGTGAGGTTATCAAATTTGCAGATGAGTGGAGGAGTGGCCTAGTGGTTGGGGCAAGGTACTTCGGGCCGGAAGGTCGGGGGTTCAAATCCCACTGGAGGACAGCAACCTTGGGCCGGAAGGACTGGGGTTTCTAGTCCCACAGGTGCTCCTTGTGGTCTTGGGCAAGCCACTTAACCCTCCATAGCTCATGTTCCCTGTAAAATAGTTCTCTGTGTGCTGTGCTTTCCTGTCTAATCAATGTGTTTATACCTCAAAAAATTTCCTGTCATGATTTGACAATTTCCAATCTGTAATCAAAAACTGCTGCTGATCGCTGGAAGTAGCGGTATACAAATGTATACTAAATAAATAAAATAAAATAAAATAAATGACACAAAACTATTTCAAGTTGTTAAAACCCAAGAGAATTGTGGAAAATTGCAGGAGGATCTTGATAAATTGGAAGACTGGGCATCAAAGTGGCAGATTAAATTTAATGTGAACAAGTGCAAAGTTATGCACCTAGGGAAGAACAACCCACACTATGGTTACACGATGCAAGGTTCCACATTAGGAACCACCACCCAGGAAAAAGATTTAGGCGTCATTGTGGATAACATGTTAAAACCCTCGGCCCAGTGTGCAGCGGCGGCCAAGAGAGCAAATAGAATGCTAGGTATCATAAGGAAAGGAATGGAAAATAAAACAAAAGATATTATAATGCCTCTATATCGTTCCATGGTGAGACCGCACCTTGAATATTGTGTGCAATTCTGGTCGCCATATCTTAAAAAGGATATAGCGTTATTAGAAAAGGTTCAGAGAAGAGCCACCAAAATTTTAAAGAGGATGGAAGGATACCCCATGAGGAGAGGCTAAACAGGTTAGGGCTCTTTAACCTGGAAAAGAGACGGCTGAGGGGAGATATGATAGAAGTCTATAAATTAATGAACGAAGTGGAACGGGTAAATGTAGATCGATTGTTTACGTTATCAGAATATAGAAAGACTAGGGAACATGCAATGAAGCTACAGGGTAAACTATTTAAGACTAATAAAAGAAAATGTTTTTTCACTCAATGTGTAATCAAACTCTGGAATTTGTTACCGGAGGATGTAGTAAAGGCTGTTAGTGTAACTGAGTTTAAAAAAGGTTTGGACAAGTTCCTGGAGGAAAGGTCCATAAACTATTATTAAGAAGGAACCCAGGATATCAATGCTTGACCCAGTGCAAGCATTGTGGAACCTGTGTCTTTTGGGGAAACTGCTAGGTACATATGACCTAGATTGGCCACTGTTGGAAACAGGATACTGGGCTTGATGGACCTTGGTCTGACCCAGTATGGCATATCTTATGTTCTTATGTTCCTGCCTGTGTTGTACATTGCTGACACTGAAATGGTTTCACCCTCCTGCAAATGTGCAGCTAATGACAGGTTGTCATTCGCGGTAATATTCAGCCCTTCAGTACCCTGCGTTTGTGCTGTGGAAGCTTTCCCCACCCACTCCCCGCCCATTGACCTTTTCTCTCCCTCTCTCCGGCCTCTGCAGCCTTTACCGCAGACGGAGACATAAACGCACGTTAGGTACCCTTAACGCGCGTTAACGTTATCTAACGCGCATTAACATAGCTGCTGCTACGTTAACGGGGTTTAGTAAACATACCCCATAGAATTTTTTAAATCCATGTATATTCCCCTTGTAAAATTCAGAATACACATTGACATTTTAGGCCTGCCATTTGAGGCAGCTCTATGATTAGGCAGGGTAAGGCCGATGCCTCAGGAGGCAAATTTTTCGGTGTTGCAAAAAAGGCCTCCAAAGCATGCCAACGGCGACTGCCTCACATTTCCTAAAAAAAAACAGCAACAAAAAAACCACAAAGAGATGACCAGGAGTCTTTTCCCTGTTGCCACTGCCACCGCACTGCTTTTCCCATGTGTGCGACGGCAATGGCAGTAGTAAGGAAGTGCAGGGTCTTTGCAACTCATGGCCCAAACCCCTCTGACACATACTTTTGCATAAGAGCGGTCAGGACTGGCAGGGCCTTCCAAGAACACAGGAGTTACAAAGACCCATGGGATTTTTTGGGGCTGTTTAATGCTGGCGGCCTGCCGCTGCCACTGCAGACCTGGAAAAGCAGTGGTGGCAGGCTGGGAGCGAGTAGTGGGAAGGGAGATGCCAGTCACATATTGGGGAGCGGAGGGCAGATGTCAGACTCAAAATAGGGAGGGAGCAGAGAGTCAGTGCTGGACACAGAGTGGGGAAGGGGAGAGCAGAGGGCAGATGCTGGACATGAAGTAGGAAGGGGGAGGGTAAAGAACAGATGCTGGACGTGAAATAGGGGGTGAGGTCAAATGCTGTACATGGAGTGGGGTGAGGGCTGATGCTGAATATGGGGTATGGTGATGGAGGGTAAATGCTGGATACAGGGTGCATGGCATATGCTGGACATAGGGTGGGGAACTGATGGCAGATATGGAGAGCAGGGGCCAAATATGGAATGGGACATAAGGGGATAGACGGCGTATGGTGGATACGGGGTATAGAAAAATGTTAAATAAATAAATAAATGGGGTGGAGAAGTGGAGGGCAAAGGCTCGAAATGGGGTAGAGGGCATAGAGGAATAGATGGCACATACTGGGCATGGGTTAGGGAGCACAGGGGTTCAAGAGCACTTGCTGGATATAGGGTATGGGGCAAAGGGCAGATGCTGGGCACTGAGTAGTGAGGTGGAGGGCAGATGCTACATATGGGATGGGGTGGAGGGCAGAGGCTGGGCATGGGGTAGGGATAGAAAAGAGACCCCTGGCATGGGGTGGGGGAGATGGGAGATGATTTAGTGATTGAAATATGTCCATCTTTGGAATTTGCATTGCATGCTGTAACTTTATCTCTTTCGGTTCCTCTGGTGTTGTACTGCGTGCAGCCAAGGCATCCCCTCACTCTTCTTGCAGCAGGAATGGGGGCCTCGACAGCATCGAGCACTATCTTCAGCCTTGTTTATTCTTCAGCTGGCTGGGGCTGGGGGCCACTGCGGGCATCCAGTGCTGTTTTCTCTAATACCCTGCAGGATTTCTGTTTGAAATGCATAGGTTTGTTTGTGCTTATGAGAATGGACAGACAGACAGACAGACAAAAGAATGGACCCTTCCCAATAAGTGCTATCACTTGGGCAAAATGTGCCTAATAATGAGGTATATATTGAAAAACAGTTAAGTGGTTGATGGCAGTGTAAACTGCCGTGTGGCCAAAGTTATCTTGCAGGTGGGACTTAAAGTAATATGCAGAATGGCAACATTTAGCTGCTATCTGTATATTTTATGTGTTTAAATCAAGTGTATAAAATAGGAAATGAAACTTTAAATGGATCGGTTGTCCATTTAAAGTTACATGTCTATATTCATTTGGCCAATTTATTCATTTCAATTGGCTCAATGTATGCATAACTATAAAGAGAAAACTTAAAGTTTATAGAGTGTCCATTCCAGTAAATATCTATCTCAGAGTGTCCTAGCTTTCTTTACAGCCTGTAGATACCGCAGAATAAAACAGTGAATGACATGTCTTCTAGCTGGATCCAAGTTTATTTTGTTGGCAGTACTTCCCCCTCTTGGTACTTGGGAAATCATGCAATTCTCTAACAATTAATATCAGAATCTCAAATTGAGTTTTAGTCAAATCTGAGCAAGGCAGAGGGGAATTTATTCACCCCTCAAGGCTTTGACGTTCAGTAGAAGAACAACAAACAAATATCTGGGGTTTTTTCCAAATGAAGATATCTGACTACTGTTCAAACACTCGAAAAATTACTCTTAAGGGCCCATATAAAAGGCTTGGAAGGAGAAGCAAGTTCACAGTCATTTTCTAGAGACAGTGCTTTGATAGCCACAGCATCTTACATTTGTCTGTTGAAAAGCAGTTTTACTAGGTCCTACTGTCCTACATTCTCAAATCCCGTAGAAAATTACCCAGCTGTAGACTGTGTTCTGATGCCATCCAAAGGAACACCTCCCCAAAATATAGTTAGAAGTATATGCATTGTAGGATACCATGCGTACTGATAGGTAGTTAGGGAGAGTTGACCCACTGACATAGATAAATCATGATTAATCCATGTGAATAGCTTTGATATTTGCCCTTCCCATGTACCAAGAAAAACCGAAAGAATCATAATTAACATTACTTAGTTACTGCAGGAACCGCGCCTACCTGCCTACTGCATGCAAGAAGTCCATATCCAAAGCATAGAAAGGGCACAGCACAACATATTGATATATATGTGTTTCCTAGAGTTACATAGGTTCCATTATGATAAATTAATCTTACTAAAGTCCACTCTTGCATAAGAACCTCTTTTTTTCAGCTTTAAGAATGTAGGGTAACATAGTAACATAGTATATGACGGCTCTGCACGTTAAAGTGCTTCACTATTATTTTATGGTCTCTACTGTACATTTAGGGCCATTTTTACCAATGCTAAGAGCACGCCAATGACATTAGCATACACTGTCTGCTACCATGACCCATTTTCTTCCTATGGGCCATGTGGCAGATAGCATTTGCCAATGTCTGTTAGTGTATGCTTTGCATTAATATAAGGGGCCCTTGTTCTGTCTTTTTAAATTTTTCTCTATGGCTCCACATTGCAGTGAGCAACAAATGTCATTAAAAAAAAATCACGTCAATATTGGTCTTTTCCTGAACGTATCCTCACGGAAAAATAATAATATCACGTTCAAAACAACAAATACACATAAAAAATATATATTTGCTCTGTTTCCTATTTTCTCTTATTACGCACAGAACTTTAATAAAATATCGCAGGGTGGTCTCAGCCTAGTACCCGTCCTGTGTATGAAACTTCAACTTCAACTCAGGAACCATCGTACTATATCACATCAACGACCTCCACTGCGCGGCGTCTTTTTGATGTATATGAGAAGGACCGTCGGATTGACGATTTGTGTTAGACGCGGGCAGCATTGTTGATCCATCATAGATCCCCTGAAAAACCCGAATAGGAGAAACGCAATACAAGCGCTGGGGGATTAGCGTCGGGATCAGGATCATTGAAATAGCACTAGAATGCTGTACATTGTGGATAGTGGCATTGAATTTTAGGAACGAGTAGTCACCCATATATGTTACACTTTGATAACCGTATATTAATGGGTGTCTCTGTGATACCATAGTTCTATAATAGCCACAGCCACATGTGCTGATGACCGCAGTGGAGGTCGTTGATGTGATATAGTACGATGGTTCCTGAGTTGAAGTTGAAGTTTCATACACAGGACGGGTACTAGGCTGAGACCACCCTGCGATATTTTATTAAAGTTCTGTGCGTAATAAGAGAAAATAGGAAACAGAGCAAATATATATTTTTTATGTGTATTTGTTGTTTTGAACGTGATATTATTATTTTTCCATTAAAAAAAATCAGCCTAAAAAAATACAGCGAACATAGACACAGAGAAAAGACAAATGACAATGTGCTAAATGCTTCAGTGGCTTAGAAAACGTACGGGCCCGACATTCAGTGGCGATGGCTCGTGCTGCTATTCAATGCTGGGGCTATATCCAGAAAAATCCAAGTTATCAATGTCCCTGTTTATTTTTATTTATTTAACATTTCTTATATACCACCTTTCATGATATCAAGGCGGTTTATAAGAAATGTACATAATGTACATAACCAAGTTTAAGTTACAATGTAAACCGCTTTGACTGAAATGATAAAGTGGTATAAAAAAACCTGTGAAATCGAATAAAAAATAAAAATATCTGGGTTGGCCGGATAGCAGAGAAGCTAAGCAGGCAGCGGCAATATTCAGCTGCTGTCCAGTTATCCCTGGCCGTCACCTCCACTCAGCCCCTGACTGATGCTAGCCATGTAGCGTTGGGGCATTCAGTGGCGGCAGCCTCAGATATTTAGCAGCACTAACCACGTTTCTGCCACTGAATGTCCCGGTACCCGTGATTAACACAGTTAGCAGGTCTGCTAATCACATTAATCATGCTGAATATCCCCCCTAAATATTTTATTAGATATGTGCAAATTATTTCAAGGGACAACCTTTACACCTTACTTCACCACTCTAAATAGCATTATAGCAAAACAGTGATAAGTTCATGTCCATCGCTTTGATATCTTGTGTACTTTGAGAGCATATATGATACTGCACTGTGGAAATTTTGTCTGCATTGATTTCGTTCCTGCACTGATAATCAGCATGAGTCCTCTTTGCATCAGATTAATGGAAGAATAAGAAAAAGAACAAACCCGCCTACAGAACTGTAAAACGTGTTTGCTGTTTCCTTGTAAAAGTCCTGAGTTGCTAACTCATCTACCCAGCATGTTTCTCCCACACATGTACCGGAAACTACCTTGCTTCAAAGAAACAAAGAAAAGAGTTTAGAAAAGGGCAGATAAGGAGCATAAAGCCTATCTAGTCTGCCCAGTGTTACTGCTAATACAATGCCATAGACCTCAACTGATTTCTTGCTTTCCCTTCCACTGTGTTTATCCCATTCTTTCTTGAATTATGCTCCAAGAATTTATTTGCACCACCTCCACTGGGAGGCTGTTTCATGCATCCACCACCCTTTTTGACATTACTCCTGAAACCTGCTGGATCCTCATAACATGATCTCTTGGTGAAAAGTATTTTTTCTCTCTGAAAAAGGTTTGTTTTTTGCACATTATTTATATCTTTGTGGTGTTTCTTTAATGTGAATCTCTGTCATTCTCCCCTATCTTTACTCTAGGGTGTACATATTTTGACCCCCAGTCTCATTTCATAATGTTTTTGTTAGAGGCACTGCATCATTTTGATAGCCCTTTTGGGGCTATTGCCACTATCTATTTCCTTTAATAAGTGCAGGGAGCATTTCTGGCATCATGTACCAATATTTGGTATCAGCACCTTTTTTGCCACACTCTCGTCAGTCCAGGGCAGCCCAAACTCTCATCTAATGCAATGGATGAGTCTTCCAATCCTAGCTTCTCTCTTCATCCTCCAGCAGCAGCAGCCGTGCATAATCTTATGTCATCTTCTGCAGTGGTGCAGGGCATACCTCTCTTGCCATGGGTTGTGAAGAACTTGTTGCTCATTCCTCAAGATTGGTCCCTACATAACAGAAGTTGACATCTAATTAAGCATTGCTGTGGGCCCAAGAAGAAGGTCAACCATCGGGAGGAGAGCTGGTGTTGCATGCCATCAGTACTTAAAAAACACTGAAGGTGTTCTCAAGTGTTTTCTTACATTGTAGACAACAGCAGAGGTTACCATGGAAACAGGAACAAGAGGCAATCCTGGGGAAGAGAGAGTGGGAGAGACAGGAAATATTGATTGAAGAAAGAAAACAGAATGGGGGAAAGGGTGCTTGAAGAAAGGAGGAAAAGGGGGGGAGAACAAGGGGAAAAAGAGGAGAGCGTTTGGATAGAAGTAGGGTTGCCAACTGACTCCAGATGTGCCCGGCAGGCTTGATCCAGTCCTGGGTTTACCCCATTGCATACAGGGACATTTAGGGGTATGTTTACTAAACTGCGGTAATGCCATTCGCGTTAGGATCCGCGGTAGAGGCAGAAATACCCAAATAAGGACATGGGCGGTACATCGTTACCCATAACGCGCATTACAAGGCGCCATAAATTAACGAGCGTTACATGGCACGTTACCGCGCATTAATCTTAAGAAGGCGCGCAGACATGGGCACACAGAAACAGAGCTGTAGCACAATGGTTACTACACTGACTGATGGTACAGGGGTCATGGGTTTGATTCCCCAGTGTACCTAATGCATAACGCTGGCTGAGACATCACCCTTTACGTTTAAGTAGTGATTGTTGAGGCATTTTACTTTTATTTTAATTAGTGCTGCCAGCAAACACACCCTCACGGTGGCGTAACCTAAGGTGCTGCATAAGGCACCCCATAATGCAAGCCATAGGGCACATTATAAAGTGCACTGTCCGCCAAGGCACCCTATAATGTCCCCTATAGGGCACCTTATAAGGCGCTTGATAGGGCACCTTATAAGGCGCCCTATAAGGTGCCTTATGAGGCACCTTAAGGTTACAGTACTCTGAGGGTGTTTTTGCTGGCAGCACTCATGTACATTAAAAATAGACAATGCCTCAGGGGGGGAGGGGAGGGGTGTTTGGACCTATAGGCAGATTATGTACCACCACAGAACCCACCCTCTGGGGCTTAGGGTGGGAAACAGGATCTCCCACCAACAGATCCACATTCTACCTCCCTGCAATGGTGGCAGTAGAGAGGACCATCAACCACAGTCCTGCTGGGGAACAGACACCCTACAGGGCAGGCAATGCAGAGCTGTACACATCCATAAAGCAATAGCAGACAGACAGTAGGCCTGGAAATGCTCAGCTATCCCTCACCACTATTTGACATTCTCCAGCAGCAAGCCTCCAGCCGCTGCACCCTGCAAGGTGTTCCAGCAAGACACATACTAGCTGCAGACAGTCTGCTAGCTAGTCCATAGTGCATGGTCCTGGAGAAGATGCAAGTACCCAGAACTGGGATGTCAGCATACACACCAAGCAGATAAGTCAGTGATTGGGCTCCAAAAGGGACCCATAAATATCACATGAGAGAAATGTTACATAGCACTATGGCGGAACCTAGCCATGCCATAGTCACTGCTCAGTCAGGGTGAGAGTGACCTCCCAGCAGGACATGCTGTGGCCACCCTGTCCGTGCAGGTGGTGGCCGGCCACTACAATGTCCGAGCCATTGCCCTATGCTATGTACAGATGGATCCAGGCCAGGCCATCCTATCCTGGCTATTCCCACGGTACCTTGCTCCTCATTATGCACATTGGCAGGCCAATACTGGCAACAGTGCTAGCAGTGTGGGCTGTGGAGGGTGTTTGCAGCCACCATACACTGGATAGACAGACACACACTCCCCACACCTATGCCAGCATTGTGCAACTATAGAGGTGTTTGGCAGCCCTGGCCACCGCACCAGTCCTGGGCACAGTGCAGGCATGGCTATGGTATGCAATACTGTTGGGGTCACTTCCCAGGGTGGTAAACACTGTCAGACACAAGACCTGTAGCACACTCCACAGACATCAGAAAGGTTGCTATGATGCAGCTCAATCAGCAAATTGTGCTTAACTTTGGAATTGCTATCTGCCAGCAATCATAGCAACCGTTTGATAGATGTTTACCGTATTCCCAGGTTTAGGGTGGCCTTGCCAAGGTATGGAAGTGCTAGTATTGGGAGATGCACGCAGGGCCCAACATCCTGCCGCTCCAGGAGGCATTGGATAATGGAGCGGGTGTGTCTGCCCCTGTTGGCCACTGCTTTAGGGCAGAGGTTCCGAACTCCAGTCCTGGTGGGCCAAACACTGTTCGGGTTTTCTTGCTGTCCCTCATGAATATGCATGAGATACATTTGCATACCATGGGGGCGGCACATAGAAATGCAGCACAGGCATCTTTATTAGAGGCAGCATGGAACCTGGATGGTGTTTGGCCCTCCAGGACTGCATTTGGGAGACTCTGCTCTAGGTAATGCGCATGTTTATGGTGTCTGTGCTCTGTAGGGTAAAATGTAGGTGTTTTGGGCATGTTTACGTCATCTGTAATAAAGGTTCTGTCTGTATTAGCATGTTTTAGTAGTGGGTAAAATATGTTGGCAGGAACCACAGCTGGGACTTGAACCTGTGACCATCTGCTCCTGAACACACTGGCTGTGTGCACTGCACCACCGTGTTACCACAGAGACAGTGCATTCCCTGGGGATAGCATGACTGTTCGTCAGACAGGGCCTGTCTGTTGCAGTGCATGGCACCCACCTACACAGGGCTAGGCCACGGTCTGCTCTGGGCAGCTGCCACTGCCCCCTCCACCACCAGTACCCCTCTGCCACCCTGCTGACATGCCCTTCTGCTGGTGGTGCTGGTGGAGCGCAGTCTCAGGCCATCCAGTGTGCGGGTAGGCAGCTGCCTATGGTGCGGGTTCTGGGGTAGGGGTGCCTGCATAGATGTCCACGCTTCCCCCCAGCACCGCCTGCCAATGTTCTGTGCCCTTGGGGATACCTGCTGGGTACTATCCCCTGTGACACTGTGGGTAGCACACTCGTGCCCATGCTGTGCCCTCATCAGTTGCTGTCTGCTCTACTGTTTCAGCATTCCTATGGGCCACCTAGGCATCACCCTAGTCCACACTGTGGCCCAGCTGCATCACAGCATGTGCCGTCTGCAGCCCTGTGTCCCCTTTCCCAGCATCTGTCCAGTTGCCCATTCCGATATGCCCACCCTGCTGTTGCGGGACATGTGCATGCCATAGGACACCTGTCCAATAACAAGTGAAAGCCCTGATCAGCGCTATTTCACTGTGGGCTCATTCATCTTGTATGGGGACGGAGCATAGACCCTTCCACGATTAATATCTTTTTTTGGAGCTTTCTGGGGGGGGGGGGTTGATGTTTCCCATTAATATCACTATTGGCCAGCTTGGTCATGTTATTTTTCCAGTTTGTTGAGGTCATTTTCAATGTTTATGTGCCCTTTTGTTCTGTGCACATGTATCACACTTATCACTTTGTTTTTGGTTTCCCTGCCTATGCTGTACATTGCTGACACTGAAATGGTTTCTCTCCCCTGCAAATGTGCATCTAACGGCAGGTTTTCAATCGCGTTAGGATTCAGCTCTTCAGATCAGCGCGTTAGTGTGAATAGAGCCTCTCCCCGCCCACACTCCGCCCATTGACCCCTTCTCTCCGACCTCTCCCCACCTTCTGCGGTGTTTTACCGTGCCGCGGAACGTCTACGCTCGTTAAATAATGTTAACGTTAACATTACTTAACACGCGTTATGTAACGTTACCGCAGTTTAGTAAACATACCCCTTAGTTCTGATTTCTCCATTGCACTCCATAGGAAATGAAACACTACAGGTCCCTGCATGCAGTGGGGTAAACCCAGGACTGGATCAAGCCTGTCAGGCACATCTGGAACCTGTTGGCAACCCTAGATAGAAGACTAGGGTAGAGGGAAAAGGTGAGAAAAAGGGTAGAGAGAGAAATGATCTTCATGGGAAAGAGATGAAAGACCAGTGGTAGAAAAGAAGGGGTGAAAACTGTCAATATAGGAAGGGGACAGAGAGACAACTCAGTATAGGAGGATTAGGATTGCCAACTGGCTCCAGATGAGCCTGACAAGCTTGATTCAGCCCTGGGTTTAGGCCATTGCATGCAATGATACAGTAGTAGTTCTGATTTCTCTATTGCATTCCATAAGAAAAGCAAGACTACAAGTCCCTGCATGCAATGGAGTAAACCCAGGAATGGATCAAGCTTGTTGGGCGTATCTGGAGCCAACCCTAGAGAGAATGGAAGGAAAGGGACAAAAAACTGAATAGTGAGTAGAGGGATATGAGGACTTGTTATGGAGGATAAAGAAAGAGAAAGGACTAGGGCTGGGATTGCGATAGGACTCTAGATTTAAAAGTAGGGGAAAGATAATAGTTAAAAAGGAAAGGAACAAAAAAATGAGAAGAGCATGTAAGAGAAAGGAAAGCTGGAAAAGGAGACAAAGAAGAAGAGAAGAAATCAGAGAGACAGAGAGAAATAATATAAAAAAAAATCCATTCTGAAGGAAAGAGACAAAGGAGAAAAAACAAAAAGAGAAAAAAAAAAGAAGGACACCAGAAAGGGGGATTAGCATCTTGGGCACTAAGTTCAGATTCAGGAACGGGGAGAAGATAGGAAATTGGGAAGGGGTGTTGGACGGGTTATGAGAACATGCAGAAAATTGGGGAGGGATAGAGTGATTGTGGGAAAGATCTGAAGTGGCTGGGAAGTAGTTGAAAGGGCAATGTAAAGGGATGGGCTTTGTGGAAGAGGGAAGAGGTAAGAGTGTAGAAATGGGGTTAGAGAAGAGGGAAAAGAAAGGGAGTGGAAAGCTGGGCATGCAATAAGAGACAGAAAGGTATGAATGAAAGGGAAGGAGCTGAGGAGGTGAGCAGATGAGAAGCAAAGGCAGGTAGGTGAAGGCTGTGGAGGGGGAGAGTACAAAGAGTAGACATTAGGGACAAAGGAATAAGTGAAAGACAGGGAAAATAGGAGACTGGAACAGAAGTCAGAGATAGACGGAGCAATGGGAGAGCTGGGAAGGGCATGATGATGGAAGAGGGAAAGCTAGTAGGTAGGTGAGAAGTGAAAAAAGAGAGAATGAGGGGCAAGAGAGAGGGCTAGAAGATGGAGTGAACTACAAGTGAAAAGAGAAATGGGAAAAAAGATGAAAGTAAAGATCAATGGCCGAGACAGATATAGGGGAGGAAGGAAAGAACACAGAAGGGACCCTGCAAAAGAATTTATGAAAAGCTTAACAAGAGGAAAATGAAAAAAGAAACCGGGATCAACCAAATTGCCCAGACATACATTAGGTAGAAAACTGTTGATTTTCAATTTTTAGAGACTGGACTATATCACTTTTGGAAAAAGTGCATCTCTTATTTTACAAAGTATAAGATAAAAAGCATTTTTGTGGTCCATTATATTGTATCAGATGAGGGTTTGCACTGGGAACTGAATTTTGTTTTAGATTTTAATTACTCGTCTTTTCCAAATCTGAGTTTAAGGCAAATTAGAAGCAGGTTCGCAAGCTATTACCTGGCCCAAGTTGGCTTACAATCTAAGTTGTATCCAAGGCAATGGAAAATGAAGGGATTTGTACAAGGTCACAAGAAGCATCAGTGGAAAAAACAGGATTTGCACCCCAATTAGCCTGGTTCTCAGCCTAGTGAAAGAACTGAGGATGTGGGAGAGAGAGAGAGAGAGAGAGAATCAGAAGACTCCAGACTGAGAAGAGGTATTTTACAAGCTAAACATGGAGCTATTTCTAAACTATTTCTGAAGGAAGCGCTTGAGTGCACATGGATATGAATCCACATGCAGAAGGAGGGGTCATTTCGCAAGCCTACA
Source organism: Ichthyophis bannanicus (assembly GCA_033557465.1). Taxonomy (NCBI): domain Eukaryota; kingdom Metazoa; phylum Chordata; class Amphibia; order Gymnophiona; family Ichthyophiidae; genus Ichthyophis; species Ichthyophis bannanicus. Next base: position 1,746,755,120 of record CM066031.1, on the reverse strand, counting down.
TATGCAAATACCACCAATTACCCACAGAGATTGTTTATATTCCATCTTTTTGATTCGAAGGCGGGAATAAACAGTGGGGATCAAAGGGGTGACCCTTTAATCCTGTCTTGAAACAGCTGGCTCAAACAAGCACTTTTTAGAAACCTAAACATGCCATAGAGCAGGTGTAAATCCCATCATTTTTAATCATGCACGTATATTCCCTATGGGAAATATAGACTTTAGCCTGCCTCTGACGTACCCCTTTGCAACTTCCACATAGTAAGGACATCTATGCGTAAATAGAGCCGTTTCTAAAATCGCCATTTATACATGGGTGCTATTCCCATGTACAAATTGTGAATAAGATTTCTAAAATAACCCCCTATATCTATTGAAAAGTTTAGCATAATTTATAAAAGATATGTGCTGGGAGAAGTGATATGGATATAACAGAAAAGTGGCTTAAGTATTGTGATAGAAACTGAGGTGACAATGGCATTACAAATGAATTTGGCAATGACAAATAATCAGACGTCCTTGGTTGCATTACAAGAGGGTAAAGCAAACGCTACTGGTGTTACATGACTCAGTGCAATTAAGAACAGACTGGTCAGGTGCCCAAAACTAGGACTGCCCCTACCTCGCCCAGAGGTCATGTGAAAGCACACTTTAGATAGGTTGTTTAGGTGCCCCCTGGAACTTACACGTCAAAACATCCAAAATTCCATGGGAAGGTGGACACATCTAAATTTATTACTACTACTACTATTTAACATTTATAAAGCGCTACCTCGTACGCAGCGCTGTACAGATATATAAGAGTGACAGTCCCTGCTCATCAGCGTTTACAATCTGAGACAACAAAACACACAAAGTAACAGTCTAGTTAGGGCAAAACCAGGTTGGGTGTCTCCCATTACTACTACTAGTACTACTGCTCGACAGAGCTTACAATCTAGTTGATACAACACAGGGAGATTATGATCTGGTTAGGACAAACAGAGACAAGCAGAATAGAGGCTGGGCATGTGCAGGGAGACGGGCAATTTCAGAAATGTGCCCATGCAAATCATGAATGTGGGAGGACCCGGCGCATAGAAGTGCTAGCACCAATATTCAGGAACCTGCACGTGGCTATGTCATCACATGTACAGACTGGCCATTTTGCAAACTGAGATGTGCGGCAGCATGGTACTAAACAAAGAAGCCTCGATATTTACTTGTTACCCCTGTTTGAGAAGGAGAAAATTGGGGGATTGAGAGGGCATTCCTCTATTATTCCTATTGGTTGCAGCTGGCAGCAACAAGTAGTTTTGCAATGCGTTTGTGCCCGGGGCAGTTCTACATATGGTTGTTTCCACCAGCGGGTTTAAACCTGCATCGCCATTGTAAAATCCAAGATGAATGTGGATCTTTCTCAGCCAAACCTGGACATGCTTCTGCCATGCACCCATGTAATATTGACATTACTGTGATGGGCACATGTAAAACCAGCCTTCCTATAATGGCTGCTTAGATGCAGAGGGATTTTTATATGTGAATGGATGTTTTCACACATTCAAATCATGAATAGGGCTTCTAAAATAACCCCCATAATTTTCTACTAATATCCTAATCACAGTCTTTGCAAAGAACAGTATTTAAGTTCAGCCACCTACACTGTGTTGCCTTTTGCATACTGAGTCAGAATGACAGTAAAATATTTTGAGATATTGTGTGAAAGACAATATATAAAATAAAATTGTATTGTATTATACTACCAGTGTAAAATCTCTTGGTAAAGCCTGATGTGTCATAAAGGTTTCGTCACCTTAGTATCAGAAAGATCTTGATGTGAGGGAGATAATAAACTGTTACTGAATATTGTATGTATTAGGACAAAGCCAGAGAGTATGAATGAGAACCATGGGCCCTTGCTCCGTGCTCTTCGATGGCTACCACATCGTTAAAAAATATTTAAAACTGTCTTAGAGGCTGCGTAGCATACAGTCAAGGAGCTATAGCTGTGAATTCTTATCTCCTACTTGGTGAGAGCAAAGCCAAGAAGAGAAGCCCCCAGGAGGGTGTGATGTCAAGACGTGGCACCTCCCAACAAGAGAAGAGAGAGTTCCCAGCCATGGAAACAAAGAACAGGATCCCAGGAAAAGGAAAGAGAAAGTTCATTGTGCTATGCTACTAGTTTCAAATGAACAGGACAGTTTTTCAATAACTCTATGAGACCTCCTTTGGAGGTTACCAGGTTATGGTAAAAAACTGCAGCTGATCATTAGAGAAAATCATGTTGCAATTCATCTTCAGTGTTTGGGAAAAGGAAATCAGCTCTCATCTAAATCACCAAGGTTCACTAGGGAGTAGTTGAATTAGAGGCCTGCAAAGGCTGAGACTTTTCCCCTGCTGATTCTGGTAAAAACGTATTTAAAGGGCCATCTCCCAGCTTAGGAGAACAAAATTATTCATCTTCTTTAGTGAAAATTACTAGTCTTGGCTTTCGAATTTATGAAAATGTGCCAGATGTAAGAACAAGGTTTTGCTTAACTTCATATGTATTGTTATTGTTAAGTGCCATCGAATTAGTGTTGACTCATGGTGACCCTCTGGATAGTTGTCCTAAATTGTGCTCGGTCTTCAGTCAGGCAGCTCATTGTTGACAGACTGGCACCCATAGCTGCTGTTATTGATTGTATCGATCCATTTCATTGCTGGCCTTCCTCTTTTACGTTGACCTTCTACCTTGCCAAGCATGATGTCTTTCTCTAATGATCTCTCTCTTTGCATGATGTGTCCAAAGTATGAAAGTCAAAGTCTTGTTATCTGTGTTTCTAAAGAAAGCTTAGGTTTGATCTCCTCTAGTATTGACTGGTTTGTTCTTCGAGCAGTCCATGGTATACACAGTATTCGTCACCAGCACCATAATTCAAAGGCATCAATCTTCTTATCTTTTTCACTGTCCAATTTTCGCATTCATATGACGTTATTGAAAATGCAATGGCTTGAACAAGTTGAATCTTTGTACGGAGAGAGACATCTCTGCTCTTGAGAATGTTGTCTAGTTCTTCCATAGCCATCCTACCAAGAGCAATGCATCATCGGATTTCTTGACTGCTTGTTGCTTCTTTATTGATAGTTGATGCAAGTAGGTTAAAGTTGTCCACTATTTCAATTTCTTTTCCATCAACAATGAACTTATTGATTTTGCCACTTGTCATGATCTTTGTCTTCTTTACATTAAGATGCAGGCCCATTTTAAGACTGTTCCTTGATCTTGAGAAGTAAATGTTTCAGATCATCTTCACTTTCAGCCAGTAATATGGTATCATCAGCATAGCGAAGGTTGTCTTCCACCAATCTTCACACCTCTGTTGTCTCAGCAATACTCACAAAATCTTTATTACAGGATATCCTTTTAACAGCATAAATTCTTCACACACAAATTCTACTTACAGGTACAAGGTAGCTACTGTATAGGGATAGACAGAACAGAAAGGTTAATGAGGCAATTCAGCACACTGTCAACTCCGTGGCAGGGCTCAATAAATGCCCCAGTTTCTCCTTTGATCCAGTCTGTATTTTATACAATGTTTCTGAAAGATTGGCAGAATAACAATGGTTAGTTCTTTCTTTGCTGCTGGGGTTCTAAAGATACTTTTTCTGCATAGGATTTGACACAATTTTATTTTTCCCAAGGTTCAAGTTAGCCTTAAGACATTATGTCTCCTTCTCAAGGCCAGAGCCTAGCTACATCTCACTCCCTGGTTCCCCTTCTTGTCTCTTTTTTGTTTCATTTTGTGTTATCTAGTTTCCTTAGCAAAGCAAACCAGATTAGTAACATTTCATTTCACTCTCAGGACTTTTCTCAAGCTGTCGGCAATTCTTCTTTTTCCCCTGATTCTTCTGTTGGCCTAACTGTGGTCAAGAGTCCAGGCAGGCCTGTGGCCTGTATCTAGACCTGCCTCACAGGCCTAACTAAATAAGCACTGTCCCGCCTGACCTGGCTTGAGTATGATTCCCTACAACTCTCCTCCCCCCCCCCCCCCCTTTTCAGGGTTGAGAAGCGGAGCAGACTCAACACTGACCACCTACTTCCTGCCAGGGTGGGGATCTAGGGGAACAACATAGGCAGAGTGAGCGATCAGACACATCTCCATGTCCTCTGAGGTGACCAAGTGTGGTGCATTGCTATTGACAACCATATGAGTAAATGATTTTTTGCAAAGATACAGAGAGCAGGTACACAGGAAATAAAACAGAATGACAATAAGGAGTAGAGCTAGAAGTACAAATAGCAGATATTTTACCCATGAACTAAGGCTAGTGAACCAGGAGAAAAGATTACTAAACCGATTGTCAATGGAGGGATTAACTCCACTTTCAGCATACATTCTAGATGAAAGTGCATGAATTGTTTAATATTGAGGGATAACTTGCCTGCTGCCCCAGAATTGGGGGGGTATATAGGTACAGCATGGCTTGCCTACCAAAGCACATACACCAGCAGTGGAGGCAAGGAGATAATCAAGGGCAAGTCTGTTTTGCCATGTCATAAGGGTATTAGCAGCGAGTTCAGCAGAGAGTGCATTAAAACCATCAGTAGTAGTATTAACTAATAACATTAAATCATATCACACTTTTTGTAACCATTTAGTATTAGTAGCAGCTTGTACACCTGGGGTAAAGAAAGAAGCAGACCATACTTCAGAGTCAGAGAAAAGGCGAAATTCATAGGGCACAGTATTTTTTTCTAAAACAATTAGAACGCTTAGCATGCAGTGAATGTGTATAACAAGCCTGATGGTGATAGGAGTGAGTAGATAAAGGAAAGGAAATAGTTCTGGGAGGGAAAAACAGCAATAGGTCGCGTTAAGAAAACAAAGGAACATATAGCTGTGCAATTAACTGGCAGACAAGAGTAAACAGTCGTACCACATTGATAAAAAAAGATCCATGAGTGGCATCCCAAATGCTGCATGGGGTCTAGTAAGATTGGTCGGAGAACTAATGGACTTACAATGTGTATTATTACCTACAAATCGACCACCACTAGGGTCTAGCAAACAGGCATTAAAGGTAAGCTGATGGGCAGTGCCAACTGTGTGGCATGCATGCTGGGGGGACAGTGAGAAGACGAGAGGCAAGTTCAGAAACATCAGGCGAAGCAAAGTACAAGTGCTAAAGAAGGAGGAGAAAAGGCAGCATTACAGGAAGCTGGGCCGCCAGGTTCCCATGTGCCATGGTGGGGGTCTGAAACATGGTGTTTAGAAACAAACAGAGAAACACTGCCAAGGCCAGAAGCAGTATTAGCTGGAGAGGAGAGAAAGTTGCATTTGGTCATATACCCTTGAGCCATTCTTAAAGGTGAGTGTGACCGCCTGGACCTGTGTCCAAAAACGCTGAGCACAAGCACCCATAAGGAGAACACAAGGAACTTGAGAGTAATCTACTTCCTCTGTTAGGAAAAAAGTTGTCAAAGAAGAAGCATGGAAAACGGTAACTACAGATTACACAATCATAGGCATTCTGTGACTGAGCATGTCGGCTGATAGACTGTACCATGAGTTAGAAGTGTACGTGTCGTGGTAATCTGAAGAAAAAAATGTATCATTCTGGTGGGAAAAAAAACAGCAAGGATTAAGGGAAGAAAAGAGAAAAAAGACAAGTAAACAAACGTGCATTGTGCAGAGAGATGAAAAAAGATACTAGAAAATTATGATCTTTATCTATACTTAAAGCAATTGTACACATAATAAAATAAGGAACAGAAAACCTAGATAAATGGCAAAACAAAGAAGAAATAAAGATTCAAGTAAGCATGCTCTAGAAAGCAATCTCTTATACTAATAATTTCAGCAGTCTATGCAGTGTTCAGGGTTTTTTTTTTCTTTCTCTTTTTTTTCAGCAAATGCAAAGTCAATTAGTGCTCAGATAATATGTGAAGCTGAAATGCAGAAAGTTTCTTTTTTTAAAGTTCTTTTTACACACAGAGGCTGGACCAAGACGTAGTGACTGTATCTTGTTGGCGTGGTCTGAATGCCCATGCAGTGTGGAGGGCGGTAGGATAGGTAGAGATGTCATCCTGGGTGCTGCCAGATGAAACTCGGAGGAGGGGAAAAGAGACAGTTCTACCAGTCAGGAGCTGATGAGGAGTCAGAGAGAATTTCTTCAAAGGACAGTTTCTCAGGGAAAATAATGCTAGAGGAAGGGCTTGAAGCCAGGTCAACGTGGAGTCATTGCAGATCTTACATACAATTATTTTTCAAGAAGCTATTAACTCTTTACACTAGTCCGATCACCTATTGGCAGTGAACATACATAAAATATAAAAAGAAAATAATTAGTAACATTCAAGCTATGCTTCAACTATAACCACTTTTTTTTTACTTCAATAAACCTCTCTAACAAAATTTGCATTCAAGGTCCCTTCACCAGATAACTGACAATACCTCTTGTTACAAAGTTGCTGCAAATGCACACCAAACTCTGCCAAGTTTGTTATCTGTACTGTCTGCTTCTTAAGATTCACACATTCCTGCAATTTTTTTTCAAATTTAGGATTGTACCAATCTTGTGAAAATTTGTCTAGATATCTTTCTCCTTTGCCTTTATGCGTCTGGCCAGGGCACACGGAGGCAAAATGTGGATAAGCATTTGGAAACACCACATGGCCAGTGTAGCTTTTTCCAAAGCCCATCAGGATGCAAAGTGAGCCTTGGTCCATTTCCAATTATTTAGCATGTATCTGGGCTGGATGACTTCCGGAATTAGAGGCACAGGAGACAACATACTCAAATATTAGGGTTAAAGAGTAGAGTATAAGGCTCTTATCAAACACTTGTTAAAGTATAAATTGTTATTTAAGCTAAAAGAGCATCCCTCTAAATAAAAAACTCTATTACCCATAACATGACAATTATTAAATGACTAAAGCTTTTCCTCTCTCTGCCTGTTCAATACTAAGGGGTAATATATGGATGGAAGGTTTTAGAAAAAAAAAGAAGAAGCATCCTCATATTTTTCTGGGAACTCAGTTCAATCTTTCTGTTAAATGTAGTCTTTATACTTGAAAAATAATATAATTTCAAATCAGTCTCCCTCCAAATTTCAACAAATTTAAGGGCAATGCAAATTCAAAAGAAACAGTAATATTTAGTCATCCTGTGATTGCTGTAGCACATTTAATTTTTATTTCCACAGGATTTTTTCTCATTTGTATAGAAAAATGGCTTTATTGGCAGTGAGCCAAGAAGAAAAGTTTTTAAACTTTAGCTTTGAACTGCAGTCAGAAAGGACACACAGAACTTGGAAGGGCTCAAATCCCAGCTCTTTTCATGGTAATAAGAGTAGAGCTAAGACGATTCTGACACTCCTATGCTATCAGAGTCAGTGAAAAACATTTATAACTCTCTACTTCAGAATTTTCATGCGAGACAAAGAAGGGAGGGGCTCATTCTCAGTCAGCCTGCTTCCTCGCAGGGATAAGGGGTACATTAGCCTGTCCTATACATACCGTTTTAAACAGCTTAAGTGTTTCTGCCTAGATTTTGTCTCATTTGCACAGCTGCTAAAGTGGCCAGGGAATAAGTCCCTTCTTTGGGCCATGAGGTAGTCAAATTTCTAGTACCTGTATACCATTTATCACCACACTCTTTAAGAAGCTTCCTTGCCTGCAGGAAAGTCTTAACCATAAATTCTAAGGATCCAGTGAGATTCAGGGCTTGCAACATTTTTCCTAGCAGAAGAAATTAAAGATAATAGAAGAAAACAATCTAAAACCTACCATGTCCGGAGTCTTCTGGTCCTGAGTTTCCAAGTCCGAGTGATGTGTCAGTTCCTGACCATCCAACTGTGCACCAAGGGGTGGCAGGGGTGCTGCAATCACTCCTGGCTGGCTTGCCTAGGGCTCGCCAAAGGTATACAATATAATCCTGCTTCTTTGATGATTTGTTCTGCATATAAATTAAACAGGTAGGGGGAAAGTATGCAGCCTTGTCTTACACCTTTGCTGATTTTAAACCATTCTGTTTCTTCTTGTTCCGTCCAAACTGTTGCTTCTTGATCAATGTAAAGGTTGTGCAAGAAAATGATTGGGTGTTCTGGTATACCCATGCTTCTTAATGTGGCCTAACGTTTCTCATGGTTTACACAGTCAAAAACCTTGCTGTAATCAATAAAGCACAAATAGATATCCTTTTGGTATTCTTTAGTCTTTTCAAAGATCCATCCGACATCCGCGATGATGCCTCTGGTTCCTTGCCCTTTCCTGAACCCTGCTTGCACTTCAGGCTGTTCTTGTTCCAGGTATGGTTGTAGTCTCTGTTGAATAATATTCAGTAGAATCTTGCTGGCATGTAGGATCAGAGCGATTGTGTGATAATTTCCACAGTCAGTTGGATCACCTTTCTTTAGTATTAGTATAAACACAGATCTTTTCCAGTCAGTTGGCCATGATGTTGTCTTCCAAATTTCCTGGCAGAGCCTTGTAAGTATGGTAACAGCCGCATCAGATTACTGTAATACTTCTATGGGAATGCCATCAATGCCTGGTGCTTTGTTCTTTGATAAGGCTTTCAGTGCTGCTTTGACATCTTCTTTCATCACCAATGGTTCCAGATCATGCAGTACAGGTTGAAATGGCTCTTGGTCCACTTGATCTTTATCATATAAAAATTCTGTATATTCTTTCTACCTTTTCTTGATCTTCTCAGCATCATTCAATATAGATCCTTGAACATCTTGTAACATTACAATTCGAGGCTGGAATTGAAAGCCAGTCTTGTTCTTCCTTTAATAGTTTCTGCTTCTATTTCCTTGCATGTCTTGCTGCATGTTGGAAATCTCTGTTTTCTGTGATTGCCTCTCTTTCTCCTCTGCATTTCTGGGCAATTTTCAGAGTTTCTTTGGTCATCTATTTTGGCCGGTTTTGCTTTTTCACCTTTTGTAGAGACGTCTTGCTTTCTTCCCACGCAGCCTTCTTGATGTCATCCCATAACTCTTCTGGTGCTCTGCCATTTGTATCTACAGCAGCAAATTGATTTTCAGGCAGTCTTTAAATTCCAGTGGTATATTCTCAAGGTCATATTTTGCTACATTTATGACTGACTTGCTCTTTTTCAAATTTAGCTTGAGTTTGCATACTAGTAGTTGATGATCTGTACCACAGTCAGCTCCAGGTTTTGTGTCTTTGTTGATGTTATAGAGCTTCTCCATCCTTGACTTTCAGAGATATAGTCAGTTTGACTTTTGTACAATCCATTAGGTGAAGTCCATGTGTACAGTCACCAGTTGTGTTCCTGGAAGAAGGTGTTTGAGATGAATAGTTTGTCTTGCAGAATTCTATCAGTCTTTCTCCAGCTTCATTTCTGTTGCCAAGTCCATATTTTCCAACCATTTTGCCTTCTTCTTTGTTGCCAACTTTTGCATTCCACTCACCCATGACGATCAGGATATCCTGTTTGCATGTTCTGTCAATTTCAACTTGTACTTGTTCATAGAACTCATCAATTTCATCCTCTTCTGCAGCTGTTGTTGGGGCATATACTTGAATTATAGTTGTGTTGATAGGTGTTCCTGGTAGATGAATAGAAATTAGCATTTCCTAAAATATGCAGCAAACAGCATATAGCAAACTGTACATAGAAACAAAAATCAGACAAGAAGCAAATAAATACAATAACTGAAAGATCCAATAGATTGTAAAAAAATCCACAGAACATCTGAAGGGACAGGAAAATATTAATAAGATCATGACATATCAAGCTCATGACAACCAGCATTCCAAATTTGTATCATAAAAGAAAAATGCATTCAGTAAATCCAGCATGACATCAACAGAAACAGAGCAGATGTCACTCAAGGAAGAATTTTCTGCATGCAATACTTATATTTTTACATTAGCAACTACAGAAGGCTGCCAAAAGATTTATTACCCATGTTTCTTCACAAATTTACATTTAGCAGGATGTGTCAAAAGTTGCACCAATTTTTAAGAGATCAGATCTCAAAGCTAAAAGAGCTTCCTCTTAAGATAGAAATACACCTAAAAACAGTGCCATATCCACTACTTATCCATATCTGGGTGATCAGTAACTTTCCAGTAGCAGTCACGGGCTCCGGAAATGTTTCCAGCACCTTTGAAAATAAAGACATTACTTCTTCTGAGGTGGTAGCAGGTTTTCAAATAAAGAAATATGACAGCAGTTAAAGACAATGCGTTCTATCCAGTTTGCCCATCCATGCAAACTACTAAGCTCTACAATCCCTTCTTTTTCCTTAGAGATCCTCTGTGCTTGTCTCATGCTGTCTCAAATTCAGAATATAGAAACCTTCTTCTATGGGGAACGCTAATCCCATTGAAGTGTTAAAAAAGATTCCACCATATAATTCTTAAACAATGTTGATGCAGAGAAAGCTTAGGAGTTTGTTTACTAAACCGTGGTAAAGGAGCAAGTGTGCCGTTAGTGTGCACTAACTGTGCATGGACACACTTAGCACATGCACAAAGCTACTTTAGCATGTGTTAACAGTAAGAGCCACTTTAGCACATGCTAACGGTACCTGTGGTCGGAGAGAAGGCGTGCACGGGGCGGAGAGCAGGAACAAGGCTTGCTCCCTTAATGCAGGCACCTTAATGGCAGGAACCCTAACGCAATTCACAACCTGGCGGAAAAGGTGTTTTTTGAGGAGAGAGAGCCTATTTTACGTCTGCAATGTGATGCACAGACAGGGGAGCCCAAGAGAGTGATAGTAGTGCTCCATTAGCAACAACAGCATAATGCCCAAGTGTGAAAGGGCACTATGTTGATGGTGTAAATGGGGGCAAAGGAGGTGGCACATGGATCATGCAGTGGGAGCTGCTGGTGCACAGGAGGGACCAGGCAGCTGCCTAGATGGGACATAGGTACATAAGACTACAAAATATGCTAAACTGTGTCAGACCATCATGCCTAGTATCCTGTGTCCAACAGTGCACAATCTAGGTCACAAGCACCTAGCAGTTTCCCCAAAAGACAAACAGGATCCCTAGTAACTGTAATGGGGCGAGCAGTGCATAGCTCGGGTCCTCTTTTGCAATGGTTTATGAATCGTTACCCAGGAACCCGTCCAAATCTTTTTAAACCCAGCTATACTGACAGCTTTTACCACATCTTCTGATAATGGATTGCAGGGTTTGATTATGCATTGACTGAAAAAATATTTTCACCTAGACGATCCAAATAGGTTACACTGTAGGGGCATTGCAGGTCCCCTAGCCTGTCCACAGTCTGATGGTATAAAAAAGCGACCTATGTTTACCTGTTCCACTCTGGTCAATAATCTATAGACCTCTGTCATATCTCCCCTCAGCCGTCTCTTCCCCAGGTTGATGAGCCCCAAACGTTTTAGCCTCTGCATAAAGGGGTATTCTGCCATTTGCCGAACCATCTGTGATGTTCGTCATGATCCCACATTGGCAGCACACAGTCCATATGGGGCGGTCCAAGGGACCTAGCACCCCAGGCAGAAATCCAGGCTGCCTCCCCCTCCCCCCTGCCGCAGAACCCACTGTAGAGGAAGAGGCCGATTAGTGCCAGATGCTATAGCCCTCCAGGTAGCTGGAAAATGCAGGTGCCCAGGGAAATACTACAGTAGTGACTGCCATCGTCCCCCCGAAGCGTATCGGTGGCAGGCGATGATGGGGCCCCTGCATGGGCAGCTGGTGGGGGGGGGGACTGTGTGGCCATCCATGTGTGCCTCTGCCCCCCATCCGGCCCTTCACCTTGCTGCTAACCAGGTAGTGACTCAATATCACCGCTGCCCAGTTAGCAATCAGTGCTGTCTCCGCTCCGTCCCGGCACATGCTGATGATAAGCGGTTAACATCAGGGCAAGTAGAGGCAGTGCCCTTGGATATTCAGAGGCACTAAGCTTGTTAAGGGCTGCGGAATATCTTGCTCACAGATTTTACATGGTTTGCAGGTCTGCAAATTGCATAAATGCCTTGGAATATTCCCTCCCCCCCCCCTTTATATTTTCCAAAGACCCCCTCATCCCTGATGCCCTTTAAAAAGTAACCCCTACTCTCGAAATCTCCCCCAATATCTACTGGGTATTTTCCTGATGGTTTGGCTGAAAAGAGCTGTGAAGTCTCTGCATTGTGCTTCCAAACAGGTATGGAATCACAGCCCCAAGCACCTTGCTGGCCAGACTGGATTGGCCGTTTTGTTCTTTATCTGCTATCATTACTATGGGGTTTGAATTCAGAAGGACTTATTTATTTAACCAGTTTTCTATACTGCCTTATCCTTCAATCAAAGCAGTTTATATTATGTAAACACTACAAGCAGCCCAAAGGGCTGACAATCTATGTGCACCTGAGGCAACAGAGGGCTAAGTGGTTTGCCCAAGGCCACAAGGAGTGTCTGTAGGACTAGAAACCCCAGTCCCTCAGGTCTGAGATTGCTGTCCCCAGGTGGGACTTGAACCCCCAGCCCATGGTACCGTCACCTAACCACTAGGCCACTCCTCCCTATGGATATTTATGCAGTCAGTATCACATGCTAACCATATAACAGACAGCTCTATGTCAGCCAAAAATTCTGTCTAAGAGAGAAAGGGTGGGCTTTGGAAATACTGTAAGCTCCATTTTTTTCAAGCACTTCAGAAAATAAGTTTGTTTGTTTTTTATATTAAATGTTGATATTAAAAGTTTGAAAAATAAAGAATAAATTATTAAGAGCTTAAAAATTAAAATAAATTGATAGAGGGAGGTTTCTTCTCATCTGTGAGGATCAGTCCTAACAAGTATGAAAGGTTTCTGTGGTTGAACCATATATAAGGACAAAATCTGAGATCTCCCCACTTCCTATCATTTTTATGGTTAAGAGATTGGTATCAAATGCATTTCTTCTTCTGCTCCTCACTACCTTTCCTCTCTCCTCTCCCCCTACACCCGCTCTCGTGAACTCCGCTCTTCTGCTGGCTTGCTCCTCTCTTTGCCCTTTTCTTCCACTGCTAACTCCAGACTTCAGTCCTTTCACCTTGCTGCTCTTTATTAGATTGTAAATTCTGACGAGCTGGGACTGTCAGAGGAGAGCTTTCTGGTTTCATTTCATACCCAGCAGAGAGCTTGTAGTTTAAATTTAATAGTCACTCAAGGCCAAGTAGCAGCAAAGTACTTTTAGTTTAAATTTAACACACAGAAGAGAGCTTTCTGGTTAAATTTAGTACCCAGCAGAGAGCTTGTAGTTTAAATTTCATAAGAAGTTAGAGCCTAGCAGCAGCTAAGAGCTATAATTTAAATCAAATCAGAATTTAGCTTACCTTAGCAGCACAAGACAGGGTACTGTGTAGCAGCCCTCTTTTAATAAGTGTTATTTCCCTCCCTCCCCAGGGATAATCATAGCTTTATAGGTACTTACACATCTTAAAAGACAGGAGGTGCCTTCAGGTGAAGCTCATTACCCAAATCAGTCATACACTAAGGACCTGAGATTAATTAAGCTTCAGGTGAACAAGGTATATTAAACGTATTAGGTACAGTTTTATTGGTATAAATACCCATAGCAACCCCTAGTAAGTAAGAACTTTAAGATCTAGACACAAACTTAAAACTAAGATGCAGACAGCAGTCCAGCAGCGGGATGGGGGCTTTCCAGTCTTTTGCATTGAGTGTCACATGTATGATTTTCTCCCAGTTGGTGAGAGGTCTTACGTGTGCACTAGGTGCAAGGAGCTCTTTTCTCTCAGGGAACAAGTCCGTTCTCTAGAGGCTAAAGTAGCAGACTTGAAAAACATAAGACAGACAGAGAGGTACATAGACGAGACCTACAGGGATATAGTCCTGAAGTCCCAACTCCAGTCTGGCAGCACCCCTGTTGCCATGGAGGAGAGAGGTCACGTGACAGAAGAGCATCACCCTGGTGTGGCAGGAAGTGATCCTGTAACTAGGACCTGTCCTCCAGGTGATGTAAAACCCTCTCGCACCGAGGAAGTTTCTCCAGGGCCATGTGCCCATGAGGGAAGGGTTAGGACAGCCGTTATAGTTGGTGATTCGATCATTAGGCATGTAGATAGCTGGGTGGCTGGTGGATGTGAGGATCGCCTGGTAACATGCCTGCCTAGTGCGAAGGTAGCGGACCTCACGCGCCAACTAGATAAGGTCTTAAATAGTGCTGGGGAGGAGTCTGCTGTCTTGGTACATGTCGGTACCAATGACATAGGAAAATGTGGTAGAGAGGTTCTGGAGGCAAAATTTAGGCTTTTAGGTAAGAAGTTGAAATCCAGAACTTCCATGGTAGCATTCTCCGAAATGCTTCCTGTTCCACGCGCAGGACCCAAAAGGCAGGCAGAGCTCTGGAGTCTCAATGCGTGGATGAGACAATGGTGCAGAGATGTGGGTTTTGGATTTGTTAGGAACTGGGGAACATTCTGGGGAAAGGAGGGGCTCTTCCGAAGGGATGGGCTTCACCTTAACCGGGATGGAACCAGGCTGCTGGCATTAACCTTTAAAAAGGAGATAGAGCAGCTTTTAAACTAGATATTAGGGGAAAGCCGACAGTCGCCCAAGAGCGGATGGTTCGGAAGAATGTATCCTTGAAGGATACTACCAAAAGCAGAGAGGTTCCACAAAAGAGTAAAGTAGCCCAAATGCCCTCAAGTATGGAGCAGACAAAGCTTAAAGATCCCAATTTACCCATGTCTAACAATAGCCAAATTAACATGAATAAAATACATTCTCTAAAATGCTTGTATGCAAATGCTAGAAGTCTAAAGAATAAGATGGGAGAGTTAGAATATATAGCACTAAATGAAAGGTTAGATATGATTGGAATATCAGAGACATGGTGTAAGGAGGACAACCAGTGGGACACTGTGATACCTGGGTACAAACTATATCGTAATGATAGAGCTGATCAAATTGGTGGAGGGGTTGCACTCTATGTTAGAGAGGGCATTGACTCAGAAAGGATTAAATTTTTGCAGGAAACAAAATCTGCAGTAGAATCTATATGGATTGAAATTCCATATAAAAGGGGGAAGGCAATGGCAGTGGGGGTGTACTATCGAGCACCTGGCCAGAATGACCAAATGGATGATGAAATGCTCAAAGAAATCAAGGAAGCTAACAAACGTTACAGCGCAGTAATAATAATGGGTGATTTCAATTACCCCGGTATCGACTGGGTCAGTGTCACGGCAGGACATGCTAGGGAGATAAAGTTCCTAGATGAAATAAATGACTGCTTCTTGGAGCAGATGGTTCATGAACCGACTCAGAGGGGAAGCCATCTTAGACCACTGTTCAATGTAATTTCAGTTTGTTCAATGTAAACCGCACTGATGCAGAATAGCGCGGTATATAAGAGAATGTAAATAAATAAATAAATAAATAAATAAATAAGGGTGTTGGGGCCACTTGGCAATAGTGATCATAGCATGATCGCCTTTGATTTAATTAGTGGAGGAGGGATAGTAAGGAAATCCACAGTACTACCTTTTAACTTTCGAAAGGGAGACTATGATAAATGAGGAAAACAGTTAAGAAAAAACTAAAAGGAGCAGTTGCGAAGGTTAAAGATGTACATCAAGCTTGGGTGTTGTTGAAAAATACTATCTTGGAAGCCCAGACCAGCTGTATTCCACGCTTTAAGAAAAGTGGAAGGAAGTCCAAAAAACTGCCAGCATGGTTTAAAGGTGAGGTCAGAGAGGCTGTTGTTGCCAAAAAAGCATCTTTCAGGAAATGGAAAAAAGAGCCAAACGACGAAACCTGGAAACAGCACAAGCACTGGCAAGTCAAATGCAAGGCATTGATAAGGCAGGCAAAGAGAGAATTTGAGAAGAAGCTTGCTGCGGAAGCAAAAACGCGAAGTAAAGACCTTTTCAAGTACATTCGTAGCAAAAACCCTGTGAGAGAGTCAGTTGCTCCATTAGATGATAAAGGGGTTAAAGGAGCACTAAGAGGCGACAAGGCGATAGCGGAGAGACTGAATGAATTCTTTGCTTCGGTCTTTACTGAGGAAGATGTAGGGATATTACCCATGACTGAAGTGGTATTTAAAGGTGCGGAAGAATTGAAGGAAATATCGATACATCGGGAAGATGTCTTACAACTATTAGATAAACTGAAGAGTAGCAAATCACCTGGGCCGGATGGTATACATCCAAGGGTGTTGAAAGAACTGAAATATGAGATTGCAGAACTGCTATCAGTAATCTGTGAACTATCATTAAAATCATCTCTAATACCTGAAGATTGGAGGATCGCCAATGTAACACCAATTTTTAAAAAGGGTTCCAGGGGTGATCCGGGAAACTACAGACCGGTGAGCCTGACGTCAGTACCGGGAAAAATGGTAGAAACCATCATAAAGAATAAAATTACTCAGCATGTAGATAGTCACAACCTAATGGGAGACAGCCAACATGGCTTTAGACAAGGAAGATCTTGTCTTACTAATCTGTTATGTTTTTTTTGAAGGAGTGAATAAACAGGTGGACAAAGGTGAGTCGGTTGATATTGTGTATCTGGACTTTCAGAAAGCCTTTGACAAGGACCCTCATCAGAGACTTTTGGCAAAACTAAAGAGTCATGGGATTGGAGGCAGTGTACTATTGTGGATCAGGAACTGGTTAAAAGATAGAAAGCAGAGGGTAGGGCTAAATGGCCAATTTTCCCAATGGAGAAAGGTGAATAGTGGTGTACCCCAGGGATCTGTGCTGGGTCTGCTGCTTTTTGACATATTCATAAATGACCTGGAAAGTGGAATAACGAGTGAGGTTCTCAAATTTGCAGATGACACAAAACTATTTAAAGTTGTTAAAACCCAAGAGGATTGTGAAAAATTGCAAAAGGATCTTGATAAATTGGAAGACTGGGCATCAAAATGGCAGATGAAATTTAATGTGGACAAGTGCAAGGTTATGCACCTAGGGAAGAACAACCCAAACTGTGGTTACACGATGCAAAGTTCCACATTAGGAACCACCACCCAGGAAAAAGATTTAGGCGTCATTGTGGATACCATGTTAAAACCCTCGGCCCAGTGTGCAGCGGCGGCCAAGAGAGTAAATAGAATGCTAGGTATGATAAGGAAAGGAATGGAAAATAAAACAAAAGATATTATAATGGCTCTATATCGTTCCATGGTGAGATCACACCTTGAATATTGTGTGCAATTCTGGTCGCCGTATCTTAAAAAGGATATAGCGATTTTAGAAAAGGTACAGAGAAGAGCCACCAAAATGGTAAAGGGGATGGAAGGATACTCCTATGAAGAAAGGCTAAAAAGGTTAGGGCTCTTTAACCTGGAAAAGAGACGGCTGAGGGGAGATATGATAGAAGTCTATAAATTAATGAACGGAGTGGAACGGGTAAATGTAGATCGATTGTTTACCTTATCAGAATATAGAATGACTAGGGGACATGCAATGAAGCTACAGGGTAAACTATTTAAGACTAATAAAAGAAAATATTTTTTCACTCAACGTGTAATCAAACTCTGGAATTTGTTACCGGAGGATGTAGTAAAGGCTGTTAGTGTAGCTGGGTTTAAAAAAGGTTTGGACAAGTTCCTGGAGGAAAGGTCCATAAACCATTATTAAGAAGTGACCGAAGATATCAATGCTTGACCCAGTACAAGCATTATGGAACTTGTGTCTCTTGGGGAAACTGCTAGGTACATGTGACCTAGATTGGCCACTGTTGGAAACAGAATACTGGGCTTGATGGACCTTGGTCTGACCCAGTATGGCATATCTTATGTTCTTATGTTCTTATGTCTCTATGTTTGTACAGTGCTGTGTATGCCTTGTAGCACTTTATAAAGGTTTAATAGTAGTAGTGGTAATAATATTAACTTTTTCAGCAATTTGTTTTTTTGATTGGGTAGAATAGAAAAGGGAGGGGAGCAGAGATTTTCTGGGGACAAGGCTAAAATTTATCCAGATAGCTGTGATCTCAGCATCTATCCAGATACAAATATTTATCCATTTAAGTTATGAATGTTATTTGTGTGGACCTACTAAAACAGGTAAGCCATTGTCTCTCTTACTGTAGCATTATTGTGTCATCATTTCTGTATAACCATAACCTTCTTTTATTGAGCAGTAGTGGCATGAGCAAGGAACCTAAACTCTGGATTACTTTGTACTATTTCAATCCAACATAACTGACCTGACCTGATAAAGAGAGGAAAACTCTTGAAAGCTTATCACAAGTATTGTTAGTTGGATAGAAGGTTATCACCTACAACTTATTTCCAAATTTAGGACCGCATATTGTACCTAAATGGAGAACTCCCCTGAATATTGGGCATAAAAATAAGTGAATAATTCATCTTCTTATCTTTCGGTAGCAGCCAGGCTTCTGAATATTGCTCTCAGCCTTTGTCATTATTCTATTGTTGCAGAAAGTAACAAATAATTGTGTATTTATTCTGTCGGGGAAACTATAAAAACCTCAAGGAATTCACTACGAAAAAGGTCAAGATAAAGGGGCTAGAACAGCATCAGAAAAGTCTGTAAAATAATCTTAAATGGCTCCATACACGCAAACTCCGGACTTAGAAAACGTCATGGCAGTAAGATATTTGGCAGTTCCAGTGAATAAAATCATCCTACTGTATGTTAAAAAGAAATGTGACTTATGGGTCCGGCATCTACCAGGTAAAGTAGACAAACCCTCTTTAGGTAGGATTCTAAGCCGACCTCTCCTTGGAATCACATAATACATTTTCAGCATCTTGGTGTAAAGCCCAAGCTAGGGGCAGGTGAGAGGGGCCGTTGCCAAAGGTGCAAAGCCCATGGGCACAAAAGAACGACTGAGGAGTGAGGGAAGGCTTGGAGCAGATGAGAGATCAGGCAGACTGTTGCTCGTCTGCTGCCACGTGAGTGGGTGGAGGGAGGGAAGAGGAAAAGAGGCCTGGGAATTAGATCAGAGAGACTGGCGGAAGAGAGGAATTGGGATCAGGAGGCACTATGCAAATACAGTTGCTTATCATAAGAAAAATCAGTCCAACCAGGGGATCCTCTTGGATATGTGCAAGTGCCATCTTGAGGTCGGTGAGACTTGCAGTTAGGCAACGGGCATTAGAGGGGGATATATTCAAAGGCATTTGCGCCGTTTGAAAACCTGCAACTGCCCAAATCACACTCACTAGGATATTCAGCGACATTAACCCAGTTAATGCCACTGAATATCCCCCAGTTTGTGCTATTAAATGTCCCGATGCTAAGCGGCTAGTGTCAGGGCATTCTTGGGCTTAGCGTAGAGGCGGCACCACAGGTTAACTGGGCAGCGGCGATATGATTGTCCTTACTTTAGCCAGTTTTGCAATCCAGCCAGTGGTTGAATATTGCCTCTGACTGGATTGCAAAATCGCAATCCAGTCGATGAAGACATTCAATGAAGGTGCGCAGATATGGCCCCAGCATGGAATATCCGGGGTGAAATTAAAGCAGCAATGGTCAGCCGCTTTAAGTATGCTGACCAATGCCACTGAGAATCCCCCCAAACATTTTTAAATGTTTCAAGTAGCCTAGTGGCTAAAGCTAATAGCATACAACCCAAGAGATCTAGGTTCAAGTCCCACTGGCACTCCTTGTGGCCTTGGGCAAGTCACTTTACCCTCCAGTGCCTAGTAAGAAAAGGCCTGGCAATCTACGTCTGGTCATACCTAACCATGAAAACCCATTTGCTGCTGACCTGCTAGGAGTTAGCACTGACTTGACGGCACTTAAAAAAAAAATGTTGTGCAAACTGGAGACTTGTCTAAACCTTTATTGGTCCCCACTATATTAGTCACTTTGACCGCATCCTGGAACAATAGATTCCACAGCTTAATTACGTATGTTCTGCATGAAAATGTGCTTTCTATGATTTGTTTTCAAAATGCCGGTGTGTCCTCTTGCTACAGTGCTGTCTGAAAGATTAAACAACTCTTCCCTTTCTGTTTTACCCCACTCATGATTTTATAAACTTGCATCAAATCCCCTCGCAGTCATCTTTTCTGCACAATGAAGAGCTCTATCCCATTTAAACTGTCTTTATAAGGGAGGTGACTGCAACCTTCTCCATGATATC
This sequence comes from Ichthyophis bannanicus, assembly GCA_033557465.1. Lineage (NCBI taxonomy): Eukaryota > Metazoa > Chordata > Amphibia > Gymnophiona > Ichthyophiidae > Ichthyophis > Ichthyophis bannanicus. Next base: position 1,746,735,086 of record CM066031.1, on the reverse strand, counting down.
TTTTCCTCACTTGGTTTTAAGGGCTCTGCACTATTTTGTTTCTCCTCTTATATCTCCCATCGCTCGTTCAGTGTTTGCTCTGGTGGATCTTCCTCTGCTGCTATCCTGCTCTCAGTTGGTGTACCCCAAGACATGCAATGCTATCCACTGTCAATCAGCATGACGTTTTCCAGGTTGAGAGGAGCTATTGCTATGTTTATAATGTCCTCTCTGCTCCTGTACGGCATTTTTCCGCATCTGATAGCACTTACAGGTATGTTCCTCTCCTTTCATATCCTCCTTTCTTGTATTGCTATATTGCATCACTCTTGTATTTGTTTTGTTTAAGTCTCTGCATTAATGATCTTTTTATGCATGAAACCAGTTGGACTTGAGACTCCCACAATTATTACGATTTACTGCCATTCAGTTCTGAAAGCGTAAGCCGGCCTCTCTCTTCTTACTTCCATGTCTTTAAGTGCACGGTATTGTTTCATTTTGCTGATAGGCAATTTTTCTGCTAAGTGTATGATGGGGTCCTTTTTCCTCCTTTTCTGTTATGAGTTTTGACTTTTAGCCGAGATATGACCTCCCATCATAATCACAGTCTTTTTTGCTAATACATAATGCGTTTTAATACTTTCACCGACCATCAGGTCTCTGTCCACTGTTTATATATTCCTATATATCATCGGCCACCTGCTGAAGGTTTTTTGCATTTTATAATTGCTTTTTTAAGCGCATTTGATCCATTTTTCTTATATTATATGTTTTATAGTGCTGTGCTTTGTGTCTCTTTGCGCAGTCTCAGTTTCATATACATAATTTTTACCAAATTCTCCCGTACATCGCTATTGTTCCGAGTGAAGTTGGCTTCTTTTTTAACTTCAGCGTTTCACAGTGCATATTTCCTTCACACAGCTGAGTATTTTATGTGTGCTAGCTGTTTTATTGTAAAGTTCTACTGCTGCACTTTCGGCTGATACTTGATTATTAGTATAACGGTTCATCAGTGGCACTGTATACAATTATTGTGTAATCACAACCTGCCAACATTGCCTTCCATCAGTTTCCTGGTTACTGCTATATGCTCTCATATTAACAACTACACATATGCTCATTTGTATTTATTTTTTTATTTTCAGTATTTTAAATAATGTTCTTTATTTTTAGCACTTTAAATGATGGTTTCTTTTTCTGATATATTTATAAGTTCCTTTACAATTCTATATGTATTTTATTTTATTGTGATTTTATTGTTTATAATTGTTTGTAAAATTTCCTAGAACCAATGATTTATTATAATATATTTTTCATATTCATTGCTCTATTGCCCTTATAGTTTTTATTCTTTTTTTATATATACTATAAGCATTTTCACATGTTTACTGTTGAATATGGGCTGCAACTTTATTTGTCACTGTTTTTCTTGCTAATCTCTTAATTCTGTAATTATTATTGTTGGCATGTGTTCCCCTGCCCTTCCCTACTGTTCATGCAATCAACATATATTTTCAATTGTCTGTTTATTATCTTTGATTGGGAAGTGTGGTATTGTTCCGCCCTTCTTGACGGGCACTACGCCTAGTACTTTACCCTCCTGGTAACGTATTTCGCTTTTGTTTTTCACGCATATTTTTTTTTAAATTGTATTTGTCTTGAGTCATATGATTATTATATGTTATACATTTTAATTGTGCATTTATGTGTCTGTTTTCAGACCCCTGACAAAGGCCTAAGGCCGAAACTTGTAAAGTTGGGTCTTAAATAAAGTTTTGCTGTTTTAACATAGCATTTGGCCGTGGTCCTTGCCCTCCACTGGTTATTTTCAGTACCCCAAAAATCTGTCTTGAACCACTCTTTTTCTCTCCATATACCCTGCCCCTTGGTGCACTCATTTCTTCCCATGGCTTTCAGTACCATCTTTACAATGATGACTCCCAGGTCGACCTCTCTACACCCGAAATCTCTCCGGCAATCCAGGCCCAGATCTCTACCTGCCTTTCTGACATTGCTACTTGGACGTCTCACCGCTGCTTGAATTTGAATATGGCTAAAACTGAGCTTCTTATTTTTCTCCCTAAACCTTCCTCTCCACTTCCTCCTTTCTCGGTCTCTGTGGATAACTCTCTACTCCTCCCTGTTTCCTCGGTTCGCAACCTTGGGGTCGTGGCTCCTCTCTCTCCTTCTCCACACACATCCATCTGATAGCTAAAACCTGCCGTTTATTTCTCTATAACATCAACAAAATCTGCCCATTCCTTTCTGAATACACTACTAAGACACTTATTCACTCTTTAGTTACCTTCTGTCTTGACTATTGTAACCTACCTCTTGCTGGTCTCTCTCTGAATCATCTCTCTCCCCTTCAATCTGTTCAACATTCTGCTGTGCGACTAATCTTCCGCCAGCCTCATAATGCTCATATTATTTATTTAACTGTGTTTATATACCACTGATCTACGAGTCTAAGCATTTTACATATAACAACTTGGCCTAGTTGGCTTACATGGAACAGAAACAAATTAGTGAAGTACATAGAACTGGCTTAAAAAGAACAGTAACAACTTAGTAAATACATGGAACTGTAAATATTAAAGAATTGTTGTAACATAATATAAATAAAGACAAGAACAACCAATAAGGTGCTGGAATGCTGTTATGTGGGGGGGGGGGGATGAGGGGGGATGGGCTGGGGGGTAGAGGAGGGAGGGATGAGGGGGCTAGGGGAGTGAGTTGGGGGGGTTGGACTGGGACAATTATAATTGTGGAATATTAGCTATGTATTCTCATTGGTGAAATATTCAGGAACAAGTACGTTTTTAGGTTTTTCTTGAAGTCTCTGTGATCATTTATGATGTGGAGCATCTGGTATTGCATTCCACAGTGTCGGTGCAAAGAGGGAGAAGGCCCTTTTTGATGTGGTGGAATTGGTTTTCATGTTTAAAGATGGTATGTGGAGTGTGCTGAGGGAGCTGATTCTCCTGGATCTGTTATTAGGAGTTTTCTGTATTAATGATTGGAGGTAAGTGGAAGACAATCCATGGAAGAGTTTGAAGATCGTATGGATAGACTTGTATTTGATTTGTTGAGTGATGGGCAACCAGTGCAGTTGCTTGAGTATTCGGGTTATACGTTTCATTCTTGGCACATTACAGAGGATGCATGCTGCAGTATTCATGGCTAGTTGAAGTGGTTGAAGTGCAGATTTAGGTAGGCCTTGTAGAAAGAGGTTACAGCAATTGAAGTGAGGGAATGTAAGTGCTTGAAGAACTGTGTGAAAATCGTTTGGGTCCAGGAGTGGTCTTAGATGTACCATCTTGAGCTTGTGGTACATAGGTCTTGTAATGTAGGTGAGGGGAAACAGTGAGGTGTTGATCAAGGATGATCTCCAGGTAGCATACTTGAGGTTTGACTTGTAGATGAGCTCCGGCAACAGTTATGTACTTTAGATGGTATCAAGTTTGTGTCCACTAGTCTAACCATTAGGCTTTATCTAGATATCCAGGTCCTCAAATACTATTCTGGGGACGTCTACGCAGACTCCCCCACAGATGTCAATAACCAGACATGCCCACATTTCTGAAATCATATCTGTTCCTGGACATGCCTGCTTTTTTTTCAGATGTTTTGACTGATGTTCTAGAGTGCACTTGGACATCCTTTCTAAAATTCTCCTCCACATTTTTGTAGTATATTTCCTGTCTCTGCTACAACTATTATTTTCTTACTACGTGTAATTCTTCAAAACCTTTCAGTAAACCCCTGATTCAAAGCACAACTTCTGGCCTGACTGAATTATTATGATGAGGGCAAAGTGGAGTGAATGGATCTAAGGTTGCCATAGGCCTCCCAGTGTATACTGGTCCCATCCAAGAACCCTAATATTTCCTGAGAGCCAAGCCTGCAAGGACAGCATTGACTCTTGAAAATTGTGTCCCCGGTCTGCAAAATAGCCTCTAAAAGCCACTTTATGGGACTACCAGATTGGCAGAGGTTATACAGGTATTTGACACCTTGAAATTTGGTGCTCTAGGAAGTTGCCTGTACTTAAATCTGGGCTTGCCCATATAACATAGATCGATTTAGTCATTTTATCAATGAATACACCCACATACCCAGAGATAATTTTAGCTTTAAAGGCTCTTAGAAACACAGAAACATGATGGCAGAAAAAGACCACATGGCCTATCTAATCTGCCCTTCTATATCAACCACTACAGCAGTCCCCTTTTTTCCTTTAGAGATCCTCTGTGTTTGTCCCCTGCTTTTTTGAATTCAGATATTGTCTTCATTTCTACAACCTCCACTGAGAGACTATTCCACGCATATATCACTCTTTCCATAAAGAAATATTTCCACATATTACTCCTGAGCCTATCCTCTTTCACCCTCATCCTATGTCCCCTTGTAGCAGAGCTTGCTTTCAATCGAAAGAGGCTCTCCTCCTTTGCATTTATGCCACGGAGGTATTTAAATATGTCAGTCATATCACCTCTATCCTGCCTTTCCTCTAAGGTGTACATATTAAGATCTGTAAATATGTCCTCATATGCTTTATAACGAAGACCACTAACCATTTTAGTAGCCACCCTCTGTATTGACTACAACTTGTTTAGATCCTTTTGAAGGTGTAGTCTCCAGAATTGCCCACAATACTTCTAATGAGGTTGCACCAAAGACTTATATAGAGGCACTATCACTTCCTTTCTTCTGCTGGCCATTGCTCTCCCTATTCACCAAAGCATCCTTCTAGCTTTCACCATTGCCTTTTCTCCGTTTACTACTTTAAGATCATCAGACATAATCATGCCTAAGTCCCACTCTTCATTTGTGGACAGAAGTACTTCGCCCTCTACACTACACAGCTCCCTTGGATTGCTGCAGCCCAAATGCAGCCCAAATCTCAGTTGCCAAATTCTAGATCATTCTTCAAGCGTAGCTAAATCCCTCCTCATGTTATGAAGTCTACTCTATTGCAGAGTTTGGTATCATCCGCAAAGAGGCAAATCTTACCCAATCTTCCGCAATATCACTAACAAAGATGTTAAAAAGAATTGGACCAAGAACATATCCCTGTGGCATAACACTGGTAACTTTGTTCTCCACAGAGTGAGCTCTATTTGCCTGTACCCTTTGTCACCTCCTACTCAACCAATTTCTAACCAAAGCAGTAACTTCAGGGTCCATCCCTAGAGTGCTCAGTTTGTTGATAAGTCACCTGTGCAGTATGGTGTCAAGGTTTTACTGAAATCTAAGTACACCACATCTAGGACTCTCCCTCCGTCCAATTCCCTGGTCACCCAATCAAAGAAATCAAGACCTGACTCTGGTGAATCCATGCTGCCTCTGATCCTCTAATCCATCAGACTCAAGAAACCTCACTATATTCTCTCTGAATAGTGTTTCCAACAATTTACTCACCACAGAGGTTAGACTAACCGGCCTGTAGTTTTCAACCACAAGTAGATAGACATGGCTTAATGGGAGATAGCCAAAATGGCTTTAGCCAAGAAAGGTCTTGTTTTACTAATTTCTTATGTTTTTTTGAAGGTGTGAATAAACAGGTAGACAAAGTTGAGTCTCTTGATATAGTGTATCTGGATTTTCAAAAATCCTTTGACAAGGTCCCTCTTGAGAGAATCTTGGCAAAATTAAAAAGTCATGGGATAGGAGGCAGTGTACTATTGTGAATCAGGAGCTGGTTAAAAGACAGAAAGCAGAGGGCATAGCTAAATGGCCAATTTTCCCAATGGAGAAAGGTGAATAGTGGAGTACTCCAGGGATCTGTGCTGGGTCCACTGCTTTTTAACATATTCGTAAATGACCTGGAAATGGGAACAACAAGTGAGGTAATCAGATTTGCAGATGACACAAAATTATTCAAAGTTGTTAAAACCCATGAGGATTGTGAAAAATTGCAAGACCTTGATAAATTGGAAGACTGGACGTTCAAATAACAGATGAAATTTAATGTGGACAAGGGCAAAGTTATACACCTAGGAAAGAATAACCCAAACTATGGTTACACGATGCAAAAAAGTTCCACATTAGAAACCACCACCCAGGAAAAAGATTTAGGCATCATCATGGATAACATGGTGAAATCCTTCGCCCAGTGTGCAGCGGCGGCCAAGAAAGCAAATAGAATGCTAGGAATCATAAGGAAAGGAACGGAGAATAAAACAAAGGATATTATAATGTCTTTGTATCATTCCATGGTGTGACCGCACTTTGAATATTGTGTGCAATTCTGGTCGCTGTGTCTTTAAAAGGATATAGCGTTATTAGAAAAAGTACAGAGAAGAGCCAACAAAATGGTAACGGAAATGGAAAGATACCCCTATGAAGAGAGGCTAAAAAGGTTAGGTCTCTTCAACCTGGAAAAAAGACGAGTGAGGGGAGATATGATAGAGGTTTATAAATGAATGAATGGAATGGAACGGGTAAAAGTAAGAACATAAGATATGCCATACTGGGTCAGACCAAGGTCCATCAAGCCCAGTATCCTGTTTCCAACAGTAGCCAATCTAGGTCATACGTACCTAGCAGTATCCCCAAGAGACACAGGTTCCACAATGCTTGTATTGGGTCAAGCATTGATATCCTGGGTCCCTTTTTAATAATGGTTTATGGACCTTTCCTCCAGGAACTTGTCCGTACCTTTTTTAAACCCAGCTACACTAACAGCTCTTACTACATCCTCCGGTAACAAATTCCAGAGTTTGATTACACGTTGAGTGAAAAAATATTTTCTCTTATTTGTCTTAAATAGTTTACCCTGTAGCTTCATTACATGTCCCCTAGTCTTTCTATATTCTGATAGCGTAAACAATTGATCTACGTTTACCCGTTCCACTCCATTCATTAATTTATTGACCTCAATCATAACTCCCCTCAGCCGTCTCTTTTCCAGGTTGAAGAGCCCTAACCTTTGTAGCCTCTCTTCATAGGAGTAGCCTTCCATCCCCTTTACCATTTTGGTGGCTCTTCTCTGTACCTTTTCTAATAACGCTATATCCTTTTTAAGATACGGCGACCACAATTGCACACAATATTCAAGGTGCGGTCGTACCATGGAACGATACAGAGGCATTATAATATCCTTTGTTTTATTTTTCATTGCTTTCCTTATGATACCTAGCATTCTATTTGCTTTCTTGGCCACCGCTGCACACTGGGCCAAGAGTTTTAACATGTTATCCACGATGATGCCTAAATCTTTTTTCTGGGTGGTGGTTCCCAATGTGAAACGTAGATCAATTGTTTATACCATCAAAATATAGAAAGACGGGGACATGCAATATAACCTATTTAAGACTAATAAGAGAAAATATTTTTTCATGAAACGTGTAATCAAACTCTGGAATTCATTACCGGAGGATGTAGTAAAAGCTGTTAGTGTAGCCGGGTTTAAAAAAGGTTTGGACAAGTTCCTGGAGGAAAGATCCATAAACCATTATTAAAAAAGACTCAGGAAATCCACTGCTTGCTCCAATAGAAGCATTGTTGGACCTGTGTGTCTTTTGGGGAACCTGCAAGGTTCTTGTGACCTGGACTGGCCACTATTAAAAACAGGATACTGTGCTTGTTGGTCCTTGGTCTGACCCAGTAAGGCATATCTTATGTTCTTATGTACTCTGGGCCCGATATTTAGCACTGACAGCAAGCAGTCCTACAGGGGCTAGCCGCCAGTGCTGAATTTTAAAGCCAGATGTTCAATGCCAGGTTCAGGTTGCCCAGACTGCTGTGAAGCTTGTCAGGCAGCAGCAATGATCAGCCACTTCTCAGTTAGCTTCTGCAGCAAAGGTTAGGCCAGATTTCACACACCTGCATGTCGATAACCGGGCAATGGCTCAATATTGCTGCTCTCTGGTTAGTAATGGGTGTCACCCCAACAGCTTAGCATCGGGGCACGTAGTGGCGGTGCCCGCGGATTTCAGCAGCACTAACCGTGTTAGTCCACTGAATATCCCGCTGAACGGCATTTACATGGCTTGCAAGTCTGCAGACCGTATAAATGCTTTTGAATATCTCACCCCACCTCCATATATATATCCTATGTCTTTCCTGCCATGTTTGCTCAGTTAAGAAGATACATTTATAAGAGTGAGCCTGAGCTATGAAGGCACATAGATCCATATGAATAAACTAAGCATAAGAGACATAGAAACATGACGGCAGAAAAAGACCACATGGCCTATCTAGTCTGCCCTTCCATTTCAACTATACTGGGGTCTCTAGTCCCATGGCCACTCCTTGTGGCCTTGGGCAAGCCACTTAACCCTCCATTGCCTCAGGTACGCTTAGATTGTGAGCCCTTCAGGGACGAGGGAATAAAAAGTGCCTGTTAGCATATATCTGTAAACCGCTTTGACCCGGTGAAAAGCGGTATATAAGCGCAGCTAAATAAATAAATAAATAACCCCCTTTTTTCCTTTAGAGATCTTCTATGTTGGTCCAATGCTTTTTTTAACCCTTTCAGACCGTATTTCCACTGTAATGGACGTCATGTTATTCATTGAATTCCATGTATATATATATGGTGTCTGTGAAAAAATTCAGGTCTGAAAGGGTTAATTCAGATACCGCACTTGTCTCTACTACCTCCACTGAGAGACTATTCCATTCTTTCCATAAAGAAATATTTCTGCATATTATGCCTGAATTATCCCCTTTCACCTTCATCTTATGCCCCCTTCTAGCGGAGCTTGCTTTCAATTGAAAGAGGCTCTCTTTTTGTGCATTTATGCCATGGAGGTATTTAAACATCTCTATCATATCTCCTCTATTCCACATTTCCTCTAACGTATACATATTAAGATCTTTAAGTCTGTCCTCATGTGCTTTATAATGAAAACCACAAACCATTTTAGTAGCCACCCTCTGCACCGACTCCAGAAATGCACACGATACTCCAAATTAGACCTATACCAGAGATTTATACAGAGGCACTATCACCTCCTTTTTTCTCCTAGCCATTCATCTCGCTATGCACTCAAACATCCTTCTGGCTTTTGCCGTCACCTTTTCTACCTGTTTAGCCACTTTAAGATCATCAGAATCAATCATGCTCAGATCCCATTTTTCTTTCATGGACAAAGGTACTTTGCCCCCTACACTGAACCGCTCCCTTGGAATTTTTGCAGCCCAAGTGAATGATGCTGCATTATTTAGCACTAAATCTCAGCTGCCAAATTTTTAACCATTCCTCAAGCTTAGCTATATCCCTCCTTATGTTATCTACTCCTTCCTGGGTGTCTACTCTTGCAGATTTTGGTGTTATCGGCAAACAGGCAAACCTTACCCGACAGCCCTTCCACTATATCACTAACAAAGATGTTAAAGAGAATCAGAGCAAGGGCAGATCCCTGCGGCACACCACTAGTAACTTCCTTCTCCGCAAAGTGAACTCCATTTACCTGTACCCTTTGTCGCCTCCCACTCAACCAATTTCTAACACAGTCACTCACTTTAGGGTCCATCTCTAGGTTGCTCCATTTAATTAATAAACCTATGTGGAACAGTTTGAAAGCCTTTACTGAAATCTAAGTACACCACATCTAGGGCTCTCCCTTGGTCCAACTCTCTGGGCACCCTGTCAAAGAAATCAATCAGTTTTATCTGACAAGATCTGCCTCTGGCAAACACAGGCTGCCTCAGATCCTGCAATCCATTGGACTCCAGAAACCTCACTATTATCTCTTTCAGTAGTGTTTCCAATAATTTACTCACCACCGAGTTTAGACTAACCGGCCTGTAGTTTTCAACCACATCCTTACTTCTGCTTTTGTGTAAAAGGACCACATGTGCCCTTCTCCAGTCCTCTGGCACCACTCCCGACTCCAATGAGGCATTGAAAAGGTCAGTCAGTGGAGTCGCTAGAATATCCCCAAATTTCTTCATTTTTCTTGGATGAATCCTATCCAGTCCCATCGCTTTGTCTACTTTTAGTTTAGTTAGTTCCTCACAAACACAGTCTTCTGATAATCTTTCAAGATCCCCGTCACTTCTATTCCTGTTTGTGGGTGTTTTCTGAAGTCCTGCTCCTGGCTCTTCATCTCTGAACACAGAACAGAAATATTTGCTAAGCAATTCTGCTTACCCATTTCTACAGAGGTATTTAATCTTTCACTTACCTAGGGGCTTTCACTTACCTGGGGGTTTTCTTCACCCATCCCCAACCAATCTAGCAAAGCCAACCAAGCATGAAAAAGCTAACCAGGCAGCGGCAATATTAAACCACTGCCCAATTAGCTCCCACAGATAAAGATTAGCTAGCTTTTGCTGTGCCTATCTTTTACCCATTGGTGCTAATCAGGCAGCAGTACAATATCGCCGCAGCCCGGTTAGCGACTGGTGCTACCCCCGGAATGCCCCAGAACGCCCATGACACTCCCTGATGTTAAGCAGTTAGCATCTGGGCGTGTAGAGAAGATAATCGGGGATATTCAGCGACACTAACCATGTTAGTGCCACTGAACATCCCACTAAACGGTATTAACATGGTTTACAGGTCCATAAACCGTGTAAATGCCTTTGAACGTCAGGCCCTAACATTATAACTCTAACCATTGACAGCATTACAATTGTATAGAAAATTCATATATATTGAAAACAAACTTAACTTCATGGGTGTCAAAGAATCAGCGGGTTGTTGCAAACTATTGTCTCAGCCTTGACGCTGTCAGCATTTCGCTGGTTGCGACATCAGCAGGCACTAGCAAAGAATGGCATAGTTATCTAACAAACATCCATTCCTAAAGGAAAGCAGAGTCAAGCCCATTAATGGCTGCTGTCCATTTAGCATCTCACAATGGCAGATCATGCTCTTCTCTATATGATCTGCCATTGCTAGTACCTTGAGTGGAGGAGTAGCCCAGTGGTTAGAACACTGGCTTGGTAACCAAGCAACCAGGGTTCAATTCCCACTAGCACTCCTTGTGGCCTTGGGCAAGTCACTTAACCCTCCATTGCCTCAGAAGAAAGACTTGGCAATCTACTGCCAAGAAAACCCAGGAGCTTCTGGGTCACCAGGAGTCAGCATTGACTTGAAGGCACACATTGCATTTTTGCTAGTGCCTTCTGATCCAGCAACCAGCGAAAAGCTGACAGCGTCAAGGCTGGAGCAATAGTTTATAACAACCCGCTGATTCTTTGACACTCAAGAAGATAAGTTTGTTTTCTATATATATCAATTGTCTATACATTTGTACTGCTATGCTAATTGTCGACGGGTAGACCTATGATGTTAATGTCTGGGGCATTAACTTTAGCCACCTTTCCCAGAAATTCGTAATACTGAGGTCAACCGTTGTTTTTTTGTAATTTTTTATGAATGCTTAGATATTGTAAATGGATTGAGACTATTTAAATGAATAAATAAAAGAAGTTTGAAGAGAGTTAATAAATTATTTTTACCTGAGGAGAAGGAGAGGGTCTGTGCTGCTCATAGTAGGGTGGTGGTGTTTTTTTCTCTGTGGCTGCGGAGGAGAGGAGCAACTGTGATAGAGAAAAAAGAAAAAACTGCTCCAAGGCTGATTGGTCCTCTGAAGGAGTGGGGCTGCTCCTGAAGGTGGTTGCAAAAGAGGTAGCGTTATTTATAATAAAAAAAATTAAAAGGGGGGGGGGGAGAATGCAGGAGTCTCGGGTGCAGGTTTCTGATGGGCCGCAGTTTTGCGGCTATTATCATATCTGGCCTGAGGGTTCTGTCGGGATGTGAAGACAGTGGGAGGTGGCTGGTTGGAGTTGGGGGCAACCGCATTGCTTGTGGCTATTCCCAATCACTGTGAGTGGGTACTTTGAGGCATCGGGGACCGCGAGTACCGCATCTGTCCCCGACACTGGCAGGGAGCCTTGGAAAGGGCACTTGTGAGGCCAGAGAAATTTGGGATGTCCCAAATGAGTGAATTGGGCCATAGGGAAAGCTCAGGGGGGCTCAGGGAAGGCTTAGGCCTAGTTCAGTGTGATGTCAGTGAGGCGGAGCCAGCCTTAAAGGGGCCCTGGGTTTGGGAAAATGACCAAACAGCCAAAATTAAAAGAAATAAATTTCAATGAAAGAGAGGGGAAACGTGGGGTACCGAGAAGTAGGAGAGATGGTGGGAATCTCGGATGAGGTTTGTTTGGGTGGAAAATTGGGTATTTTTGTCATGACTGGAGAAATGGGAAAGAGAGGGAAAAAGGGGTTTCTAGAGGCTGGAAGGGAGCTGAGAAGGAAGTGTGAGGGCTTATGAATCCTGGATTGTAGGCTGGGAAGGATTTAAGAGCATGTTTTGCCTGCGATTTACATAAGTTGTAAATGAAGCAAAGAAGAGCTCCCCTGACATTATAAATTCATAAGAAGTGTGTTCTTATCAAATAAAGTGTATGCAAATGAATTATTATAATATTGTATTATATTAAAAGTGAAGTTTTATGAATCAAAAGTACCAGGATGTACGGGGAGGGGGAGGGGGAGGAATCCCAGTTTGTTGCAGTGAGGCAATGTGGCACAGCTGGTGAGGGAGCATGTACTGAGGCACTTTATGTAACATCTTTCCCTGAAGCTGCTGAGGAAGAAAAACAGGTTGAAAAACATGTGTTGGTGTGATAAGGAAAATGAGTAGGTTTAGAAATGTGGGAGTTTAGATATGAGAGTAGGGAAGTCCTGCAATTATTTAATGACATAGGTTAGTGCAGGGACACTGATCTTTGCCTTTTAGAATGTTAGTGAGAGTACTGCAGAGGAGTCGATTGGTGTCTGTTGGTGAATGTGATAGGATGTGTATTGAGTTGTTTCGTGGCCAAGGCCTATGAATGTGGTTGAAAGTGGGAAATTTGAGTGATTAATGAAGTGTGGAAGGAAGATAACTGAAGTGAGATTGATTTTGAATGGTTTAGAGTTTATTTTTATGTAAATTAAGGGTTTAGTAATAAACTTTGGAAGAAAGAAAGAAAAGAGAGCAGGGATCAATTAAAATAGAGGAGATTTTCTCCAAAAACCTCAAATTAAATCCGCAAAAGTAAAAAAGTTTTTTTCCATTTTTCTTGTTAAGGTAAGGAGACAATGGGAGTAGTGGGAAAAAGGATGAAATAAGTTCCTCCGGTGGATAGAGAAAGGTAGAATGGGAACTAACTACCGAATTCTATAAGAAAGAGTGACGTTTTTTTCTAAAATAGTGGAATTGAGACTCTGAAGGCTGCATAAAGTGGATCTCAGATAAAGTGAGTCTGAGGAAGGATTTACGCCTTCTTAAGAGCAGTACTCCTTTTTAGGGCTTAAGGACGTTTTTGTTAGAAGTAGAGAGAGAAGAGGGAAGAATAGATAATTTAGATAGGGATAGCAGGTACGCTATTCGATATGCGTAATCAAAAGTGACTGAAAGTGTTTGGTAAGCAAGTAAGAGGGTTTAGTGTGTAAGAAAGTGTGCATTAGTGAGTGGAGGTGTGCAAGAGTGGAGTGTATGTTTCCTGAATTAGACATTTAAAGGGAAAAACATTTATATTCAGGCCTTACTAGTCCTGTACAGCTTGCAAGCACATAATTTTCCTAAGTGGTATCCTGAAGTAGAGGAGAGAGAGGAGGGTCAAGTTCAAGGCAAGAGTGTCTCATCCAGAAAAGAAAGAAGAAGAAATCCTGGCTTCCTGTTTCAAGTTCAGCTAGTGGTGTCTTTGGGCCCCAATGAAGACAATGGACGATAAGTAGCTACCAACTGGAAATGGAACTGAATTTTATTTTATTTAACCTCAAATATTCACTAAAGTAGTTCACAAGTTTTTATTCAGAAAGAGTCAAATCCACAAAGGAAGATTTTCCAACAAGTTTATTTTTATAAATGTTCAAGAGAAAATACAATATTACCTGAGGACTTAGGGATATGTTTACTAAACAGCAGTAGTGGCCACCACTACTGCTGTTTAGTAAGCATACCCCTTAGTGTTTCCTGCAGGCTGTTCCCTAGGAAAGTTGTCAACTTGAAGTAACATCTAATTCACCATGACAATTACATCAAGGTGAAAAGTAAAGTTGACACTTCCCAGGCTGGGTGGTTGCAATATCAAGACAGAAATAAACATACAAAAAATGAAAACTGCTATAAAAAAAGGTATTAGTTACGTTCTTGCTATTTTTGAGGGTTTTTTGGGATTGTCTGAGGACATGATTATCAGCACTCTTAAACAATTCAAATTAGTTTAAACAGAAGAACCATATTCCTAATGCAGTAAAATTAGACACACCTGTGATCATTGGTCAGTGCTCACATGACTTAAATCAAGCAATGAATGATGGTTCTAATGTTTAAAATGGCCACATTCATTCCCTGTTCCATTTTCGCAATGGTCAAGACAAAAGAACTGCCTGAGAATGAACATCAAACTTCAAAGGGGTACAAGGCCATCTCTAAAGACTTTGGGATTCCCGTGTCTACAGTTCGTAATGTTATTAAGAAGTTTTCTGTGTATGGTGGGAAGAGGAAAATTAATCCTAGAGGTCTTTGAAGGTTAGTGGGAACTGTTAGAAAAATACTATGTAAAACATCCAAAGAGCTTAAGACCCTCTCCCCCTACACTGTGGTGTTCCCCAGGGTTCTGTCTTAGCCCCACTTCTGTTCAATATCTTTATGGCCCCCCTCGCACTATTGATTCAACAATTTGGTATTTCTGCTTTCTATTACACCGACGATATCATCCTTGTCCACCACACTTCCTCACTTTGCCCAGATCTGTCCCGCCTCGATTCTTGTCTCTCAACTGTGGCTGATAGGCTCGTTAATAACTGTCTCCACTTAAACGTTTCCAAAACACTTGCAATCTGGTTTACACATGGACACTCTCCTCCTCTGATCACTCCTTCTTTCTCAGATTCTGCTATTCCACTGGTGTCTTCATTTCGTTATTTAGGTGTGATCTTGGACTCTAATCTCTCCTTCCAGGATCATGTTTCGCACGTTGTTAAGACTTCCTTCTTTTTTCTCCGGCAGATACGTGCCATTCGTCCTTTTTTGACCCCTCGGGCCCTCACTACCCTTATGATGTCTCTAGTAATCTCTCGACTCGACTTCTGCAACTCTACTTTCCTTGGTATTCCCCAACTTCACTTACACAGGTTGCAGCACATACAAAACACAGCAGCACGTATTATTTCCTAATCTGCATGCTCTGACCATGTCACCCCTCTCTTTATACATCTTCACTGGCTTCCTCTGACTTATCATATTAAATATAAGCTTCTTACATTACTTCATCAGATCATCTATACTCATACTCCTCAGTACTTATTTGACCTCATTCAGATCCACACACCTAATCGATCCCTGCGATCTGTGCACATTAATCGCCTGCACCTCCCGTCCCCTGCTCGTGCCCATCTCCATGTCACCCGCAATTCTGCTTTCTTCTTTGCTGGTCCTGCACACTGGAAATCCTTACCCTTCCACCTTAGACTGGAAGAGAATCACAAGACATTCAAGGTCCTCTTGAAAACACACCTCTTTGCCACAGCCTTCGACCTCCCCCTTCCCACCTGATAGCATTCTGGTCTCAACAATATTAGCACATGTCATGTATTTACGTTATTGCCCTTGTCCGCTGTGTAGCACTGTCCTCTTTCTATCTGCCCAGTCAAGTTACCCCCACATAGCTACGTCTATCTCGGCACCCGTCTCTCTCCTTTCTGCTCTGTTTTTATCCATTATGTCTGTCTGTCTTTCTGTGGCTTTTATCTCTTAACTGTCCTGTTGATATTGTAATTTCCTTTCCTTTTCTGGGCCAGTGGCCAACCTTTTTTTCCCCAAGAATTGTAAACTGCCTTGATTGCTGTTTGAAAGGCAGTATATCAAGCTCAATAAACATAAACATAAGACTGACCTGGAGAAATCTGGAGTGGTGGTTTCAACCTGCACGATATGCCATGCACTAAACAAAGAAGGACTTCATGGACAAAGGCCACAGAGGACCTCACTGCTCAAAGACAGACATAAAAAGGCTTACCTGATCTTTGCCCAAACCCACCTTGAAAAACCACAATCCTTCTGGGAAAATGTTCTGTGGACAGATGAAACCAAACTTGAGCTGTTTGACAATGCAGACAAGTGATACATTTATAGGCAAAGAAATGAAGCTTAAATATGGTAGAGGTTCCATAATGTTGTGGGGCTGTTTTGCTGCCTCAGGAACTGGAGGCCTGGAACATATTAAAGGAATCATGAAGTCAGAAGACTACCAAGGTATTTTGGAGAAAAATGTGCTACCTAGTGTCAGAAAGCTAGGTGTGGGTCGAAAGTCATGGGTCCTTCAGCAGGACAATGACCCAAAACATACATCCAAAAGTACAAAAGAATGGTTAAAAAGGAAAAAATGGACTGTTTTAAACTGGCCAGCAAAGCGTCCCAAGCTCAATCCAATCGAGAACCTTTGGAAAGAGCTGAAATCTGCCATTGGTAAAAGGAATCCTGGAAACATTCATGAGCTGGAACAAATCGCAGTTGAAGAGTGGGAGAAACTACTAGCTGACAAATGTACGAAACGTATAGATGCCTACAAGAAACCTTTGGAGGCTGTCATCACTGCCAAGGGCTGTGCAACCAAGTATTAGTGAAGGGTACCATTAATCCTGTCCAGGTCATATTTTGTTTTTTGTTTTTCTCAGAAATTAATATGTCTACATTGCACAGACATCTATCTTTTTGTTGTACATCTTTGAACAGGCCTGGCAATCTACTTCTGGTGATACATTGCCAAGAAAACCCAGAGGCAGCAGGGTCGGCAGGAGTCAGCACTGATTTGATGGCACTAAAAAAAAAAGTCCTTTGAACAAACTATTAAAATATTATGATGACATACAGTTTGAATATTTCCAATTATTTCTCCAAATATTGTAGACAACATACCTAAAATGCAAGGGTGCCAATAATGTTGACAACAACTGTATATGCCTATGAGTCTTCTTTGAGACAAACACGAATGGTCTACCGAAGTTTGCGCATATACACACTTATTTTATAACATATGTATATATCTCACAACTATGTCCCCAGGAATACCTAAATGTGTATCATGCAGAAGTATGAGTCAATAGTACACATTTTTATATATGTATATCCGCAGTCAGTTTTATAAGCATCTATATCTGTACATAAAATTATTCCTGGTATGTTTTACTAGTCTCAGGACTCCATAGTTAAACTAAACTAGAAAATCTTTTGTGTCCTGGGAGAGTTATCACCTGACTAATGTCAGCTCTGACAGGCTGATTTAGTCTGGCTTTGCCCATTTGCATCCATAGACCTAGAGTTCCCATTTCTCTAGGAAGGCAGGGCTAGACTGTCAGCTCAAAGTGTGTTAGTTGACAGTTCTGTGTATCATCAAACAAAGGAATCAGATCTCTAGTGCTGGAATGTTTGCAGCTGGCCGTTGTTGGTAATGTGTAAAGAAGAAAGAACTCAGCTTGCTTAGCTCCAGCTACACAAGTTCTGCAACAGCCAAAAGTAACAACACTATTTGGCAGGGTCAACACCATATTTCATACCGAAGTCTGACGTTGACAAAGTGACTTTACTGTATGGATGCTTTAAATTCTGAAAGACCATTCCCAGATTATTTCTGTTAATTCTGTGGAATTTATAGTATTAGTAGACACTAGACGCATTGATCTATCATCATGCATATCAACATCTGAAGAGCATTTTTAATGTGCGGGAAAGAGAAATATGTTCATGGGCTCTCAGTGAACAGCCATAGGACTCAATTGATTTTTTTTTTCAATTGTCACTGTATCCCACACTTGGCTTTGATATGTAATGATATATGTAGACAACCTAGAATTTAGATGAGTTTACATAAATGCAGTGTTACTGCATTGCCTCTTCGTAGACCTGATGAAGAGAGTCGAGTTCTCAAAAGCTTGTCAAAAATACATTGTTAATCCAATAAAATGTTATCACCTACAACTTGTTTATTGACCTTTATTTGAACATATCCAAGTTGATTAATACAGCAACTACAATTTTCTGTTTGGGGACTACATAAAATTAATACAGTTATGGTAAGAACAAGCTACATTTCGTGCTCTGAAGATCATCAAATGTAAACCGCTCTGTCTGCCTGGCAAAGGGCAGTATATTAAGTACCTAAAAAAGATAAACCATCTTGTTTCATACTCTTACTATGCTGCTCCATGACTGGCTCCTATGCTTATTTTTTATTTATGAGAGAGATTTCCAGTCAAAACATGAAGTGCCATTGTAGTTTTTCTCAGCCAGGGAAAAGGAAATCATGTGGGTTGTAGAACTCAGAACATCCCATAAATTAGCTTGCCTATATAATATCACATGTACAGCATGAGAGTTATAAAAACTGTAACACGTTCTGACTTAGATTTGAAAGTCATTTTATTTCCTGTTGGTTTCTTTGATATTATCAGCTTGAAAGTGGGTCTTCGATGAGAGTTTGGTAACTACTGTAACATAACGCAGCTAACGGCATCTTTTTCTTTCTGCTATCCAGAGCCTAAGCTCATTCCAAATACTGTACCTTTTGCACTGTTCATGATTGCCCCCATCGCCACTCTACCAGCTTCATGAAAGGTCTGTTCTGTTGTAGGTGGGAGAGAACGAGAAACCCTGGAAACCTGTGCTAGTCGTGCTGACCGAGAAGGACCTCTTAATCTATGACAGCATGCCACGAATGAAGGAAGCTTGGTTTCACCCCGCTTACAGTTACCCACTACTAGCCACCAGGTACAAAGCAGTTATTTTAACACCCTTCTTCCTTTTCTTGAGGCTTCAGTATAGATCCAAACATTGCCTTATAGTAACAATTCATGGAATACAGAATATTAAAGCTGAATTTATATAGTTTATTTTACTTGATATGCTGCCTATAGCAGGTAGCAGCTAGGTGGTTAAAGAAGTTACATTCACATACCGTGTGTATTTCCCTGTCCCCAAAAGGCTCACAATCTAAGGTCGTACTTGAGGCAATGGAAGGTTACGTGGCTTGCCCAAGGCCACAAGGAGTGCCAGTGGGACTGAAACCCCAGTCCCTCCAGCCTGAAGCTATTGCCCCCCACTGACCTGAACCCAGGTCCCTCCAGACTGAGTCTACTGCCCCAACCACTAGGCCACTCCTCCCACTCCCAAAAACTCCTGCCTTGCTATTGCCCCACCCCCAAAATCCATCCCCTCACAATGGCCCCATCAACCTGCACACTGCCTCTACTCTAAAAACACACTCCTTCACAGCCCATGAACTGTCCCTCCCCTAAATATTACCCCCACAACTGCCCCATCACCCTACACAATACTCCTACTCCCAAAACTACAACCCTACAATTGCTCTACCCCCAAATACTACTCCCATGCCACTGCCCCATGAGTGGCATAGCTACAGGGGACCCTGGTGTGGCACAGCCCCCCCCCCCCCCCCATTTCAAGAATTTGGACAATTGGGTGCCTGATTGTTTTTCTGACAGGGACCTTGTGCAGTTAGAGTCCTGCATGCTTACAGGACACATGCTGGGCAGGTCTGCAGTGCACAGGAGGCCAGCACCCTCAGACTCAGTGAAGACGGGGCTTCAGCTAGAGCAGCTGAGCCACAAGAAGGGCCTGGGTGAGAATGGCATTTGTCACCACGTCCGAGGGAACCGAGCAGTCTGGGCATGCCAAAATTAAAGGGAGCTGCTACGCTTGTGGAAGAGTCAGAGAAAAATGTAAAGTTGCTGCCTGCCTGACCCATAATTTAAAGGGGTCACTGGTGCTGAGGAAGCAATCTTTGAACACCTGAGATGGGTCTTCCTGGGATAAACAGGACCCCCACGATTATGGCGCTTAAAATGATGAAGGGGCTGTGATAGCAGCAGTACTATGCTGCCATATTGAAATTTAAAGGGGCCTCAATGGCCTCCTTTAGCCAGCCCAAAGCAGGAGGGGAGAAGACAGAGTAAAAATGCAGCCAGAGAAAAGGAGAAAGGGAAAGTGGTGAGGATGTGGGTGAATGCCATGTCTATTGCCCCCAAATGATAACTCTGGGCCCCACCAACTACCCCCATCCACATAATCACCTCCCCACCATCCTCCAGAAATGCCCCACCATAGACACAACACACACAGAACATACAAGGGGAAGTGCAGCATAAAATTCACTAGCTGTGGTTGGTGAATAGCTGTGCATCTCTTAGGGGCAGAGAATATAGTTCCCTCCCCAAGTCTTGCTGGGTATCTTCACATGGTGACCCCATTGTACAAAATCTATACTAAATCCCAGCCAGGCAACACTACAATTGAAGTATGGTTTAGAAAGAAAAAAAAAAGTACATACTAGCCGCATGTCACCCAGGATATAAAGGTGCCCACCTGTAGCCTCCGTACTAGGGCTAACGATGGTTGTAGCAATAGTGCAGACACTGCAGATGCAGATAACATCCCTGCCATGGATAAAGGCCATGGTGAGCATGTTCATGGACCCACTGTGGCAGAAGATAAACCACCAAAATTAGTGAAGAAGTTAAGAGGATTAACTATGGTTAAGTGGACTTATGCTCGAGGCCGCGGGCCGGGTCCCGCGGCCGTCAGTAACCTGGGCCCGGGCCCGGCCTCGGCCTCCAGCGTGCTGGGTTGCGGGGGGGGGGGGGGGAGGGGGAGGGTTGAGAGGGAACGGCGAGCGCGGCGTTTGACATCGCGCCGTCATAACGTCGGAGCGATTTCATTGGCCGGCGGGCGGCGGGGGGGCGGTGCTGTGCCGGCGAGGTGCCGCGTGGCCGTCCTTGTCTGGCCGCGGCTCCTCGGGAAACCGGACGTGTTCCCGCCCACCCGCCCCTTTTTTGATGGGGGGTGGTGAGGTTGTCGCAGCTGGTGGGGGTGAGGGGTACAGAGTCTGCGCTCGCAGGAGCGGCGCAGGCTTGACCTGGTTATGAGCAGTGGGGGGCGAAATGCTCCTTGGGGGTGGGGCGAGACAGCCCGGTTGGGGGTCTCGACCCGGTAGTGGGGGGGTGGGAGCCGGCCTTTGCTACTAGGATGGCGAGGCAGGCGGCGGGGTTTGGGGGGGAGGAGGATGCTCCGCCTTGCTACTAAGATGGCGGGTGGGGGGGCATCCTCCGGTAAAGGGGTGCGGGGCTGGGTTATGTTTAATTGTTATTCAGGCCCTTTGGGCGGTTTACAAGTTGTAAATAAAGCTGCGACCAAAATGTTTGTACCAAATACAGTTGTTTGTGATTTTGTTGGGGGGGGGGGTGAGGTACTCGAGGGGCTGTGTATTGATGTGGTCGGAGGCGAGGAGGGCTTCCGGGTTACCAGAGTTACTACAGATAAAGAGGAGATAATATACTGCTACTTTTATGTTACAAACTCTATATTTAAATCAAGAGGGTATACAAAAATTATCTGCCAAAAACTGGAAGAAGGAGAAAAACTGCCAGAAGAAAAACTGTAAAAAGCACCGGACGCACATTTAAGATCTTTAATTTCACAGATCAAAGTAAAGATATATGTGGATGATAACATCTTGAATCAACTAAGTGGAAAAAGAAATACAGGGAGGAGGAGGAGACCTACAGTAGATAAGAGTACCAGAAGAAAGGAATACAAAGAAAGAGAAAGAGTGGTGGAGGAGGAAATGGAACTTAGAGATCTTGAACTGCAGGAGAGTGAGATGAATAAAGGACAGGTCAACAAATCAACTGAAGAGGAGGAAGAACGGGAAAAGGAAGACCCAAAGGTGGAGGAATTCAAGATCAAATTCCTAGTCCACTTGGAAAAAGATGAGTATGCTGGGTTCCAGGCAAGAGAAAGATTACCCAAGTTAAATTTAACATCTAAGGTTAACAGTATGATAATCAAGACGAGCAAGGCCATATCCCGTATAAAGGGAGCATTTATTGACATCACCAGAATAAATTGAATACAATATTGTGCGGCTAAAATTATAACTGCAAGAATACTTCCAACTAAAATGCAGGGCCAGAAGAAAAAGAGAACAATAACACTTCCTCCTTGGAAAAAGTGCATCGAAGGAATAATACAATCATTGTCTGCAGAGATATCCCTGAGAGAAGGGCATTATCAAAGATTATTGAGGAAGATCCAAAACATGAAGCTGAAGCATGCTGCATTAACGGAAGAGTACCTGAAATGTATATGTTGCAACAATTAATTGAAAGTAGCAGCAGAAGCGCAAAAACTGCAAAGATATGTCAAAAACAGAAAAGAAAGATATCAAAATTAACTATTTAAAGAGAACCCAAAACCGTTCTACAGGGACCTGGGAAAGAGCATTAATATGGTAAAGACATCACCAACCAGAGTGAAACAGAAACCTTTTGGAGACGCCTATACAAGGACCCCATAGATCACAATCAGGAAGCAGAATGATTATCCTGCATACTGGAACATTTAGAAAAATCAAACATCAAACCTATGGAATGGCCTGTAGTAACAACAAAAGACTGGAAAGCAGGCTAAAATGAGCTCCAAACTGGAAGAGCCCTAGCTCAGATGGAGTGACCAACTTTTGGCTCAAACAGTTAACATCACTCCAAGACCTGGCAAACTGCAAAAATCAATTGATCAAGCAGCCAAACTTGATACTGCAATGACTTATAACAGGAAGAACTTTTCTCCTTCTAAAGAGAGACCCAACTAACATTCTCAAAAATTACAGACCAATAACTTGTCTATCTACAATCTAATAGCTGTTCACTGCAATAGATACAGACAGACTATATAATCATATCGAATCCAATAACATCATCGCAATAGACCAAAAGGGCAATAAGAGGGGAACATATAGAACCAAAGACCAATTAATGCTAAATAAGGCCATCATGGCTGGTGCTAAGAAAAGCAAAAATGCCAGTATAGCATGGATTGATTATAAAGAAAGCTTTTGACTGCGTCCCACACGGACCGTGAGATGTATAAGATAAATCCTGGTTTGATAGAGTACATTAAGTTCACCATGACAATGTGGCAAACCACCCTATTTTTGAAGTATGAAGATGGTCAGTACATCATTCCTAATATCAAGATCCAGCGAGGAATTTCTGGGAGATTCCCTGTTGCCACTTTTGTTTTGTATGGTGCTTAATCCAATGAGTACTCTCATCAACTCTTTGGGATACGGATTTAGCTTGAATCCTAAAGAAGATAACCCAGAGGTAACATCCCATTTACTATTTGTAGACGACCTGAAGTTCTACAGTTCCAGTAACCAACAATTAACAGAGTAACTCTGTGTAGTGAAAAGCTTTTCTGATGTCATCAGGATGACTGTTGGCCTAGACAAATGTGCTAAGGCAACTTTTCTTACAGGAAAATTGGTGAGGGTTGTGACATTGAGAAGCTTGAATGGGAAGGCGTATATGGATATTTTGGAGTAGAGGAAGAAACGACACTCAATGAGAGAAAAGATCAGTAAAGAATACTATAGAATATTCAAATCTTTATTGAAAAGTGCCTTAATATCATGGAATAGGATACAAGCCATCAATTAGCTGGCAATCCCTGTACTCTCATACAGGGATTGTAGATGGCCTCTTAAAGATCTTGAAAAACTGGATATGCAAACAAGAAAACTCCATGCCCATGAAGAAATTTACAAGAATTGGTGTATGCCAAGATTGTACATTCCTAGAGCTGAAGGAGGGCTAGGCCTCATAGAAATTGATTACACCTACCGAGCAACTATCATAGGCCTCCAGGCCTACCTAACAGCATCATCAGATCCAAATATGCAAAAAGTGCTGAGGGGAGTGGCTCAGAACTATTCCTCCACTGATTGATTGGCTTAAAGACTGTTTTTATAGGTTGATGGTTTCTTTATAGTCTGTGACGTCAGACGCCATTTTTCAGCGATTTGGGACTTGGGCTGAGTTAAGCTTTTACTGCTGCTCTGTTCGGAAACCTTTGAAAAGCTCTTTCTGCTGATTTTGCTCTGAAACCCCTGAAGAAGCTTTTGGTGAAACAGAGATCTTTGTCGGGTGTTGGGTGTGTGCAGTAGAATGCAGTAGAGTGAGAAAGCTGATTGGACTTGCCAGAACATGTCTTTACAAAGAAGGAAGCTGTGAGCTGCATTGAGCTTGGACAGCTGCAATTAAGCAGATAAGTTATTGAATACTATTGTTTGACATTGTTTAAATGCTGTTTTAATTTGTGGCTCTTCCTGCTTATAGATGCTGATGTGTACTGTTTGGTGCTGTCCTGTTTAACTTATGAAAATATAGAAAATTGCATTGGAGTTTAGCAGCTGTTGCTGACTGTTTGATGGCTGCTTTAAAGAAACTTGTTTTAAAGTACATTAAGAGACGCTGCTGAGTTTTTGTGTGTAAAGGGGAATAGTTAATAGTGGGTTTAAAGTGGGGTATAGAAATACTGACAAGTACTTATCAGGATTAACATTAGCAATAATATTTAAGATGGGAGGTTGGAGATCCGTGATGTTAGCGTCTGCTAGTCCCTATGGTGAAATTTTCGCCAGAAGTAGGGCATAAAGCTGTACTGAGATCTCCTTGCCCTTTGTGTAATTAAGGCTAATAGATAGTTAGAATTGAGTGAAACCCTAGTTGGTATTGTATTTGGTTTACTAAGAGATTGGTTTATTGGATTATTAGGCTCTTAGTCTGGTAGTGTGTTATGTGCAAAACTAAGCCATTTGGAGAAACTGCTCTGAAACATACAACAGAGATATACACAGACACACAAAAACATGAACACCACATACATAAATACATAAGCATATCAACACTACACATACAGAGACAAACAGATTACAAATACTTGCCTAGCTGTGAAGTACTGCATTTTACAGTATATTATTGACATATTTCATTTTCTTGGCTGCTAGTTCTAATGTGAAAACTACTGACTAAATTGTACTGCTTTCTTATTTGTTGCAATGTGTATTATCTGCTAGTTTCTATTATCATGGGCAAGACTAGATTAACGCATTGGCAAGCTAGGAACATACCAGTGGTTCAGAGTTTGGAGGGGGGGGGGGCACTGTCAGATGTGCTTAGCATTCATGAAGTTACATTAATATCTGGAGGCTGGAAGAAAGGCTAACATTTCTGGACATTTTTCAGAGTTTAAAACCTCTATCTTCAGTTCTCAAGTCCTTCCCCTGTGCGAGTGAGACTGTCTTGCCTGCTTGCCAGAGACTGCTGGGTAGGATTCAGTCAATGGGAAGGCTGTGGGGGCGGAGCACTAGAATGCTACTCTAGTAACAGAAAGGGAGGAGGTGAGCTGTAGGAAATTCCTGTGCTGTACAAGTTTAGTTTCTACTTGTGATGGGAGATGGAAGAGGCATGAAGCTCCTCCCCCCCAAAAATGCCTCAATGAATCTCTGTAGGAAAAGCAGTTCCAACAGCTGTAGCCTATTAACCCTGATTCATAGTAATATAGCAATTATTATGCAATTGTACCTGTCAAATAGTCTCCTCATGTCTTCTCCTGATTACAGACAGTGAACATTTATATAAATACACCCCCCCACACACACACACACATACTGTATACACATACTTACATGTCCATGCATGCACAGATACATACATGCAAGCATTCACACACATGCAAGAATGCAGACACACATACAAGCACATATGCAGTGACAAAGAAATACATGCATATTCATGCAAACATGCAAAAACATACCAACCCACTGATACATATAAACACACACAAAAAGATAAATATACAAAAGTGAGGTATGCACATGCACACATACAAAGGCAATGCAGATACAAACAGATGGGTGTGTGCATGATACACACACAGAGGGGACAGAAAGATTTCCATGAACCCTGCTCTGCATGCTTTCCCCATTTATTTTGTTTATACCAAGCATCCTTTATTTATTTATTAGCTACTTTTATATACCGCTTTATCAGAATGTCAGAGGTTTACAAGTTAACTGAAAATAAAAAATATACATAGGAACATATGGAACAGAAATACAGCTAATACTTAGTATACATAATGCAGGAGTAAAACAAATAAGAAAGGAACCAAGAATGTATCGCAGTTAACTACTTATAGATAAAGCACTAAACAGACAACAGAAGAACAGAGTAACATGCCTGTGTAGTAGGATAGATTCAAGTGTTCAATGAAGAGATGAGTTTTCAGCTTCTTAAGGAAATCAGATCATGGCTGGTCCATAAGCTCTCGGGGAGCGCATTCCATATGCTTAGCGCATAGAGTGGGAAAGCTCGATTCAAGGTGGTCTGGCTGCTTCTCACTTTTAACGGAATGCTGAAGGTATTTATTGCATTGGTTCTTCTCAATATGCTGTTCGGTGTTTTATGTAATACAGATTGTAGGTAAACCGAGGAAAGGTTGTGGGATATTTTGAAAATAGCCAGCAAGACCTTGTATTTTGTACGGCTTGTTATGGAAAGTCGTTCTCTTCAATTTCTATTTCCAAGCTATCACAAGGCCCCACAATAATCCAGTCACCAACAGCAGTATGGCTGTTACCTAAGGGGAATCATTTTAGAAGCCCTATTCATGATTGGCAATCTACATCCAGTCATACTGCCAAGAAAACCCAGGAGCTGCTGGGTTGCCAAGAGAAAGCACTGACTCAAAGACACCCTTTGCATTGCTTTTATTCATGTTTAGGACATCTGATAACTGTCATTCAGACATCCCAATCACATCCATGTCCTGAAAGCCATTTTAGAACACCCTGAACATACACATATCTGGCACAATCATGTCCAGCTTGCACAGGGGGTTGGCAGAGGCTTATCCAAGAAAGCTCCACGTGTGCGACCGATTTCAGAATGGGGCCGCATGTTTAAAACTGGCAACAGACACCTCCCTCTCTATACCTGCTGCTCCTGGGCTTGGATAGACCTTTATTTACATTCTCTTATATACCGTGCTATTCTGCATCAGTGCGGTTTACATTGAACAAACTGAAATTACATTGAACAGGGCATTATAACTTGGAGATAACTATTTTACAGGGAACATGGGCTATAGAGGGTTAAGTGGATTGTCCAAGACCACAAGGAGCACCTGTGGGACTTAGAAACCCCAGTCCTTCCGGCCCAGGGTTGCTGTCCTCTAGTGGGATTTGAACCCCTGACCTTCTGGCCTGAAGTACCTCATCCCAAACAATAGGCCACTCCTCCACTCCTTTGAAAAGTGCTTGCTTCTGCCAGCGATGAGCAGCACAATGAAGAAGAGAGTGCTCCCTCATTCTCGCAATTAATTTTTGCCAAATCAAAAACACCTCATAAATACATAGCAAGAATTTACTATCTGCTGCCGCACTGCTGTATGTCTCCATTTCTCAAAAGACAAACTGGGATGTATATGTAGTAACATATGCACATGCACACCCCAAAATACTGCTGCTGGCGTGCCTATATGGCTGATACCGCAAACATCTATACGTGCACATTTCTGAAACCATCTGGTTTTCTGCACGTTCCCATCTGCTCTGTATCGCGGTGGATCTGTTTATCTTTCGGGGTGAAGAGAGGACGATTTTAGATGTCCACCTTCACTGCTGCTCCTCCCGAAAGATCTCAGACATTTTGACATGGATGTCCCAGATTTCACCTAAACGACCTTTCTGCAATCTGCTTTCACACGTCTAGACTCATAGATCCTCTTGGCAGTGGCGTAGCGTGAGTTGTCAGCACCCGGGGCAAGGCAAGTAATTTGCGCCCCCCTGGTCTGGTGTGGTTCTCTCCCGCGATCAGCGCTGCACTGTCCCTCCCCCAGATAGTCCCTCGCTCTCTCTTCGCACCCACCGCACCGCACGCCTGGCACCCCCCCCCTCCACAGTGGGCGGCGACCCGGCGGCTCAGATCGGATTCGCACAGCCAGCACTGCAGAGAGCTGCGAGTGCGAGCGCGCCCCCCAGGGCCGGATTTACCTTGAGTGAGGCCCTACGCCAACAAAAATTGTGGGCCCCCAGCAGGGGCGGCCCAAGGGGGGTGTGGGCCTCATTTGCATAAGGGGGCTCATTTGCATAAATATTTGCATAATGTTACCATATACTAACTTTTAGTAAACGTGCCTCTTAATGAGTGTATGGATAAAGAAAGACTAAAAGATTTCTACATTACTATAATCCAGTGCCAACTGCCAGACACATTAGGAACTACTACAAACACTGCCCATTTAGAACCCATAGCAAACCCGCCGTATCCTAACAGCACTACCAGGACTCACAAAGCACCATATTCTACCAATCAAAAGGCAACACTGCAAATATTAAACCAATACATTTCAGAGAACAACAATACATGACCTACTGGGGAAAGAGAACAAGTGGCAATGTCAAATAGGAATTATATAAACAGAACACCTCAGCTCAGTTACACATGCAGAACATAGACCATCACCAAACAAGTAATCACATTTTAGAAACAGGAAGACAATAATTAAACTGGGAATCCCAAAAGCCAAACTTGGAATGTACAACACTGTAGAAATAAAACTATACATTAATTTGCTCTTGTACTAAACAAAGCGCAGACGTTAATGATGCACATTTACCAGAGCTGACATATTCCAATTAATAAATTCAAAATAAAGAGATATTTTTCTACCTTTTGTGCATTTTTTTCAGCTGCAATTGCTCCAGCCACTTTCTTCTGGTTTCTTCGTGTCTTCTGCTAACTCTCCATCGTCTGCTGTCCATTTGTCCTTTCTTCTCTCTTCTAGTTTTTTTTCCATTCTCTCTCTACATCTGCTTTAACATACTAATCTTTCTCCTTTTGCTCTTTCCTCATTCCTATTTCATCCACTCAAATTTTACCCCTCCATCCTCAATCCCCACTTACTCTCCCAGTACCCGGCCAATTGTAGATTTTTTATCCCTCCCACACAAAATATTTTTCCCTTCTCCATTTTACTCTTCCAGCCCCATCCCATTCTAATCCTCCCCCAACATCAGCTCCCTTCTAGTTCCAGCCTCACCCAGCATCCATTCCCTTCTAGTCCCTGCATCAGCCCATTTCCAGTCCTAGCCACCCATCAGCCCATTTCCAGTCCTAGCAACCCCCGAACCCAATACCAGTCCTAGCCCCCCATCACCCCATTTTCAGTTTAAGCCCCCCCTATAACCCATTACCAGTCCTAACCCCGAATCAGCCCACTTCCAGTCCTAACCCCATCAACCCATTTCCAGTCAGCCCCCCATAGCCCATTGCCAGTCCTACCCCCCCCCATCAGCCCACAGCCCATTACCAGTCCTAATCCCATCAGCCCACCTCCAGTCTTAACCCCCCCAGCCCATTTCCAGTCCTAGCCCCCCCATAGCCCATTACCAGACAGCCCCTATCAGCACACAGCGATTTTAGTCTTTTCCACCCGCTATGCCCATTTCAAGTTCTAAACCCCCCCAACAGCCCATTATCAGTCCTAACCCCATCAGCCCACCTCCAGTCTTAACCCCCCCAGCCCCTTTCCAGTCCTAGCCCCCCCATAGCCCATTACCAGACAGCCCCCATCAGCCCACAGCCCATTACCAGTCTAAACCCCCCCCCAAAGCCCATTACTAGTTCTAAACCCCCCCAAAAGCCCATTACCAGTCCTAACCCCATCAGCCCACCTCCAGTCTTAACCCCCCCAGCCCATTTCCAGTCCTAGTCCCCGATCGCCCTTTACTAGACAGCACCCCTGTGCCCTCAGCCCATTACAAGTATTAACCCCCCCAAAGCCCATTACCAGTTCTAACCCCCCCAACAGCCCACAGCCCATTACCAGTCCTATCCACATCAGCCCACCTCCAGCCTTAATCCCCCACCCCATTTCCAGTCCCAGCCCCAGCCCCCCCAATAGCCCATTACCAGTCCTACCCCCTCCCCCTGCCTAAAGTAAAATTTAATTTAAAGAAAACCTGCTGGCTGCCGCCACGGGGCCCCCTCTGCTGCCGCGGCAGCATGGACAGACCCGCGGGGGCCCCCTCTGCAAGCTCGATCACTCCCTCCGTGCCACCGTGCCTCCCTCCGTGCAGGCTGTGAGAGGTGCGAAGGGAGACTGTCTCCCTCGCGTCTCTGTTAAGCCCGCAGGGGCTGATGGGAAATTTCCCATCAGCCCCTGCGGGCTTAACAGAGACGCGAAGGAGATAGTCTGCCTTCGCGCCTCTCACAGCCTGCACGGAGGGAGGCACGGAGGGAGGGATCGAGCTTGCAGAGGGGGCCCCGCGGGTCAGTCCATGCTGCCGCG
Source organism: Ichthyophis bannanicus (assembly GCA_033557465.1). Taxonomy (NCBI): domain Eukaryota; kingdom Metazoa; phylum Chordata; class Amphibia; order Gymnophiona; family Ichthyophiidae; genus Ichthyophis; species Ichthyophis bannanicus. The sequence goes on along the minus strand of CM066031.1, from coordinate 1,746,704,946 downwards.
GCAGCAGAGGGGGCCCCGCGGCGGCAGCCAGCAGGTTTTTTTTTAATTTTATTTTTTAAAAAAAGCCTAACTTGTTCCATTTTTGTGGGCCCTTTGCAGCTGTGGGCCCTACGCCATGGCGTACATGGCGTATAGGTAAATCCGGCCCTGGCGCCCCCCCATGTTGCGCCCGGTGCGGCCGGCCCCCCCTGCACCCCCCACGCTACGCCTCTGCCTCTTGGCCTTTCCGGACTACCACCACCACCACCTCAATCCAGTTAACCCGAGGAGAACAGACCTGAGTATGCCGAGGCTGTGCTTTTGTTAGCATTTCCAGGATTTACTGTCCTTGCAATCTGAACATAAGAACATAAGAACATAAGACATGCCATACTGGGTCAGACCGAGGTCCATCAAGCCCAGTATCCTGTTTCCAACAGTGGCCAATCTAGGTTATACATACCTAGCAATATCCCCAAAGACACAGGTTCCACAATGCTTGTACTGGGTCAAGCATTGATATCCTGGGTCCCTTTTTAATAGTGGTTTATGGACCTTTCCTCCAGGAACTTGTCCAAACCTTTTTTAAACCCAGCTATACTAACAGCCCTTACTACATCCTCCGGTAACAGATTCCAGAGTTTGATTACACGTTGAGTGAAAAAATATTTTCTCTTATTTGTCTTAAATAGTTTACCCTGTAGCTTCATTACATGTCCCCTAGTCTTTATATACTCTGATAGCGTAAACAATTGATCCACGTTTATCCGTTCCACTCCATTCATTAATCTATAGACCTCTATCATATCTCCCCTCAGCCGTCTCTTCTCCAGGCTAAAGAACCCTAACCTTCTTAGCCTCTCTTCATAGGAGTAGCCTTCCATCCCCTTCACCAATTTGGTGGCTCTTCTCTGTACTTTTTCTAATAACGCTATGTCCTTTTTAAGATACGGTGACCAGAATTGCACACAATATTCAAGGTGCGGTCGTACCATGGAGCGATACAGAGGCATTATAATATCCTTTGTTTTGTTCTCCATCCCTTTCCTTATGATACCTAGCATTCTATTTGCTTTCTTGGCCGCCGCTGCACACTGGGCCGAGGGTTTTAACATGTTATCCACAATGACTCCTAAATCTTTTTCCTGGGTGGTGGTTTCTAATGTGGAGCCTTGCATCGTGTAACTATAGTGTGGGTTGTTCTTTCCTAGGTGCATAACTTTGCACTTGTCCACATTAAATTTCATCTGCCATTCGGATGACCAGTCTTCCAATTTATCCAGATCCTCCTGCAGTTTTCCACAATCCTCTTGGGTTTTAACAACTTTAAACAGTTTTGTGTCATCTGCAAATTTGATAATCTCACTAGTTATTCCCTTTTCCAGGTCATTTATGAATATGTCAAAAAGCAGCGGACCCAGTACAGATCCCTGAGGTACTCCACTATTCACCTTTTTCCATTGGGAATATTGGCCATTTAGCCCTACCCTCTGCTTTCTATCTTTTAACCAGTTCCCGATCCACAATAGTACACTGCCTCCTATCGCATGACTTTTTAGCTTCGCCAAAAGTCTCTGATGGGGGACTTTGTCAAAAGCTTTCTGAAAGTCCAGATACACTATATCAACCGACTCACCTTTGTCTACCTGTTTATGCACACCTTCAAAAAAACATATCAGATTAGTAAGACAAGATCTTCCTTGTCTAAAGCCATGTTGGCTGTCTCCCATTAGGTCATGACTATCTACATGCTGTGTAATTTTGTTCTTTATGATGGTTTCTACCATTTTCCCTGGTACTGACGTCAGGCTCACCGGTCTGTAATTTCCCGGGTCGCCCCTGGAACCCTTTTTTAAAATTGGTGTTACGTTGGCGACCCTCCAATCTTCAGGTATTACAGATGATTTTAATGAAAGTTCACAGATTACCAATAGCAGGTCTGCAATCTCATATTTCAGTTCTTTCAACACTCTGGGATGTATACCATCCGGTCCAGGTGATTTGCTACTATTCAGTTTATCAAATAGTTGTAATATATCTTCCCGGTGTAGCGATATTTCTCTCAATTCCTCTGCAGTATCACCTTTAAATACCACTTCAGTCTTGGGTAACATCCCTACATCTTCCTCAGTAAAGACCGAAGCAAAGAATTCATTCAGTCTCTCTGCTATAGCCTTGTTTCCTCTTACTGCCCCTTTTACCCCTCTATCATCTAATGGTCCAATTGACTCTCTCACAGGCCTTTTGCTACGAATGTACTTGAAAAAGGCTCCTACTGCTTATTATTTTTCCTACTATCTCTTCACTTTTAGGCAATTATAGTAAGGACCCTCAGAACTTATATTCTGAGGGTCCTTACTATAACCTGAGGGTTATTATTTATCTATTTGTTTGTTTATTGCTTTTATGCTGCATATCAGCATGCCTTCTAAGTGATTACAGTAATAACAAACATAGTAAAATTAACAAAAACATAATGCATACAAATCAATAATAAAGATCCAGTTAATAGATCAAAAGCTTTCTGAACAGGTGAGCTTTAAGGCTCTTACAAATAGTTAATTAACAGGACACATCATGCACAGCGTAGGACAGAGAATTCCACAGAAGAGCTCCCCTCGGCAAAATACACATTTATGAGTCAACGATTTTTGCATCTCAGCCACAGGAGGAACACAAAGCAGCCATTGGGAAATGGAGCTTGAAACACACCTAAGAAGATATTGCTGTAAAAGAGAGGAGAATTCAGTAGAAATAAGAGAATATAAAATCTTATAAATGAAACACATACTTTCAACTGAACTCTAGAAACCATTGCCTTTTTATAAAAACTTTATCAAAATAACCCTGTTTCAATAAGGTTAAAAATTGGAATACTTTTTAAATTAGTTGTATTCTTTGGAATTCCATTTGATACCCTGACAAAGAAGGTACATAAGGGAGGTGAACTTAAGCCACACCGGTGACTCAATGCTAGTGCTGCACATTGCCATGTGCTAGACTTGGGTTCTACCCTTGAGTCAGGGCTTCCAGTCTCCAGGTTGGTTCATGCTGGAGATGTTACAGAGAAAGTGTGCACAGCCCCGGGGTGGGTCGCAGTTCTCATGCATTGGTGACACCTAGTGGCTGAATTTAGGGCCCATGACGGCAGGATTCTAGACAGAGCTTTAGTATCTGGGCCCCAGCTGAGGGCTGTTCCTGCAATTACTTTGAGGCAGCCATGAGGCTCTTACACAAGTGATCAGCCTGACCCTTCCCCCAAGCCATGAGGCTCTTACACAAGTGATCAGCCTGACCCTTCCCCCAAGCCATGAGGCTCTTACATAAGTGATCAGCCTGCTAAGAGAAGACATTAAGATTTCAGTAGGCACCCTTCCCCCACTCCAGGCCTGAGCACAATATCCCCTTGCCCAGAAATCAGCAGACAGAGCATACCGGTTTGGACAGGTCACCCAGGTACCTTCCCCAGGGGCTACTGATTGGTGGACAGAAAATACCTGAGTCGAATGAGATTATAGAATGAGTGTAAAATTGTACTGTATATAAGGCATTGTAGGACGTCCCTCGGGGCTCAGATTTTTGTAGAGGGTACCGGCTCTCTGTCTGAACCTGTGTGCACATTAAAGATCCTGTTTGCATACCAGCCTGTCTGTGAGTTTTCCTTCTGTGGGTGAGTGAGAGAATTAGAGCTTTTTCAGCAGCTATGCTGCAACAACTTTACCTGGTATTTTATCAAAGGGAGACTAGACACACTGCAGTCCACTCTACCACTTGGTCATACAATGCCGGGAAACAAGGTTCTGGGAATGGGACTAACATGGCTGGCAGAACTTCAATTACGAATCTTTCGCTCCTCATGTTCAAAAGTGGTCCAGAGTCGACTGATGTATCCTCTTATAATCCAGTCCCCCAGTTTCTTCAGACTTTACTCTGTATGAATTAGGTTTCCCAGTGTTATCTCCAAAGCTCCCATTCTTTGATCCCCAGGAAAATAGCAGAAATACTTCTTCACTCCTCTGAAACATTCACAAATATCTTTCAGTGATGTTTACTATGCCAGCCAGGATCCTCTCCTGCACTTTTAGCATGATCATCTTATCATGAAGCTGCTTCACTTTTCTCTTTCTCTCAACTCTTTCAAAAAGACTTTTCTTTCCAGAAGGCTGAGACCCTTCTAAACTCATTTCCAGAAGGACACAAGTTAGCACACTCCTCTTGGCTGTCTCCCTACTCTTCCATCGTAGTCGTAGCTTGGGGTGGACACCACAGTGACTCTTCAAATTCTCTGGCTGCTAATGATGGTTTGGCTCTCTCCCCTCATCTGCCAATATGACATCTCTACCCTTGCTCCCTTCCCTCTCCCCCCACAAAGTAAGCAGGCAAGCTATGCATATGCCCTCTATCAGCAGCTCATCCTGCCAAAGACAATCCTTGTTCTCTTATTTCTCTTTTTATATCTTCTTCCTCTATTCAAATGGGATATATTCACCTCCTCATCCACCAAATCACTCTTACCCTGCTGATTCCTCCTAATGGTTCCTCACTGTAACTACAGACACAAAACAGCAACTATTCTTGTAGAATCCCTTGGACTAAGCAAAGTGTGAGTAACATAGGCGAAAAGCATCAGGTAGTTCCAAACGAACGCTCATGGTGCCAGATCCCAATGCTGCTTTCAACTGGTGGAGAGGGGTAGTGTAGGAGTTAACGTACAGTGGACTGGAAACAGGGAAGTCATGGTTCAAATCCCACTGATGCTCCTTGTGGCCTTGGGGAAATAACTTAATCCTCCGTTGCCTCAGGTACACACTTAGAGGGAATGTTCAGCAGCGATGGCCAACTCCCACAACTGAAACTTAAACCTGGATATCGGGATTGGCAGGAAGCTAAGTAGCATGGTTATCTTCCATGGGGAATATTAGGCCAGCTGTTGCTGCGCCTTACTTTCACTACTTTGCCATAACCGGTTAGCGGCTCAATATCACTGCTGCCCAATTATGGCCAGATGCTGCCCCTGAAAAGTCCCAGTGCTAACCAGTTAGCATTGGAGCCTGCAGCGACTGCACCCATGGATATTCAGCACATTAGTGCTGCTGAAGATCCCAGATAGAGGGATTAACATGGTTAGCAGGTCTGCTAATCGTGTTAATCCTTTTGAATATAGGCCTTTCATTTGTAAACTCTCCAGGGACAGGAAAATACCTACTGTACCTGAATGTCACTTTGAGCTACTCCTGGAAAGGTATAAACTAAATATAAACAATAAATTAATCTAGAAGCCCAAGGCAGCAACAAGAAACCGCCAGATCCAATTTGAAAAAAAAAAGGAACAATGGTGCCCTAACTTGTATCCATCCTTGTTCCTGAGGCACTTTCTAAAGCCAAGAGGTTGCTGCCGATAGGAATGTACATTTTTGGCAACACCTAATTTCTGAAAAAAAAATGTGATTTATTAAAATGCCAGTAGTTCGTGGAGCTCATAGCAACAACGTTCAAGTTTGTGTCTTATTAACGACCTTCTTATGCCCTCTGGTGGCTCATTTATGTTGCAGTAAACAAGTTCCCAGTCTTTGTAGTTCTGAGTAAAGGAAAAGACATTCTGTTACATTTAGGGAAGCTCGTTGACCGTGCATTAAAGGATGCTAACAATAACCAACCGCCTCACGAAATCTAAAGGTCTTTGTTCAGTTTGTTAAAATAACAGTCCTTTAAGGGACCTCTATATAATTTTAATGGTGAAAGAAGAATGTATAAATGAGCACTCTGATGGCCTATCATTAAAACTGCTCGAATAAAGTCTCCAAGCAATTTGTTTGCCTGGTCATAAAAATACAGTCCTCTTGCAATAGTAACCTCAAGTAGCTAAAGAATTTCCCACTTTCTTTTTAATTATTTTAATGTTTACTATTGGGATCTGAACTATTGTTTTATAACAGAGTCTCCCATTTCAGTCCTGGAGAGCTGCAAACCAGTCAGGTTTTCCGGATGTCCCTAATGAACATGCATACAAAGACCACACTGAGTATTAAACTATCAAGACTAGCAAAAAAGACTCCCAGGACTAAATTCACAGTTTAAAAGCCTACCACTAAAAGTAGGAAATTACAAAACAACACACTACGGCTAAAAAACCTAAATTAAGCCAAACTACAAACACAGCAGCTACTTCATCAAAATAGGGGAGAAAAAGCCTCAGGACCATGTCTCTTCCCACTATGCGGCAACAGAAAGCCGAAGGGGGATGATGAACTCAACATCATAGGCTGAAAAAACTCCCCTTTTATTGAAATGTTTATTTTATATAATAATTAATCACTAAAGATACAGAGAACGTGCTTTCGCAATACCCACCATTCAAACTAACACACTACTGATTCATACAACCAACCTTCCAACTGATCACTCATTCACACCTTCGGCGGCACTACTGATCAGTATTACTCCGTTAAATTTAAACTTCCCCACCTTTATCACTACCCAGAGATCTCAGAAGGAAGGAAACTGTCACACAGATCCAACAGCCAATACATCAATTGCAAACCCTCTAACTGTAGGTGTGACAGCGAAAACCAAAGGAGCCAATGTTAGTGACACCAAACATGTCAAACAGATGACGGCATTAGTCTTTTCAGCATGCAGATGTGAAGAAGTGGATTGGTGCGGTTAATTTTCCTCTGACGTGAGCCGTTGAGGAGTTTCTCGTCTACAGCCTTCAGATAAGTGAATCAGTTGGCTGGGTTAAAAGCAGTATTGATTTTTGTTAATCTTCTCTACTTTTGGTTGCAGGGTTGCAAGCCCCTGTTTTGGAGTGGCTCTCACATTCAGTGTGAGTCCATCACAATATTGCTAATCAATGATACCAATTTATTTGTAAAATTAGAAGAATATGATTGTGATCTTGTTAGTTTGAACTGTTGGTGTTGTAAATGTGATTTCTTGATACCTGTCTTTAAGTCGGTGGCTTTGAGTAGAAGGTTAGTGAGAATATAGTGTTCTGCTATAGGAGTAGTTTCTAGCATTGAACGAAGCCACATTGTATTGACCTGTTTGGTGTCACTAACATTGGCTCTTTGGTGTTCGCTGATACACCTACAGTTAGAGGGTTTGCAATTGATGTATTGGCTGTTGGATCTGTGTGACAGTTTCCTTCTTTCTGAGATCTCTGTATAGTGGTAAAGGTGGGAAAGTTTAAATTTAACGGAGTAATACTGATCAGTAGTGCCGCCGAAGGTGTGAATGAGTGATCAGTTGGAAGGTTGGTTGGTGGGTATTGTGAAAGCACATTCTCTGTATCTTTAGAGATTAGTTGTCACATAAAATAAACATTTCCGTTTTGGAGGCATATTCAAAACAATTGGCGTAATTAGCAGACTTGCTAATTGTGTTAATTGCAATGAGCAGGATATTCAGCAGCAAACAGTCATTTTGTGCCTCTAAATATCCCTTCTTAATCCCGCTAAGCGCCCCAATGCTAACCGCGTAGCAGCGAGGGGGTTCTGGGTGCAGCAATGAAGATAACTTGCCAGCGGCTGACTGTTGCCACTGACCAGTTACCTTAAACCAGCTAAAGCTAGGCACTTTTAAATATTAAGCTTTGCTTTGTATGTATACGTGTGCCCCTTCTCCCTGCAGGTAACAGAATGTGCTGAATGCTCTCAGGATCTGTTGCTTTGCTGTGCTGCTGCTCTTTGCTGCCCTACAGAAGCTGCCGCTCAAAGCAACCATATAGTCTTGCCTAATGGTTGCGCTGGCCCTGGGGAGAGCTCAACCAGTTTGGCATAGAGAATTGTTGGACTGATAATGTCTTCTTGATTCTGTGTGTGGTATTAAGAGCTGCTTTTAGCAGGTAAAGCAACTTGTCTGCTAATTTGCGATAACGAAAAAGATTCATCCAGCTGGGCTGTTCCCAGGGTTTCGTTTTACTTTGTCATGGAGAGCAACATTCCCATGCAACTGCATGGGAGTCCTTCACTGTCTGCTGCTCACGATTAAAACCACAGAATCACAGAACCTCCCCGCCACGGGCAGCAGCACAGGTGGAGTACACCTGTGTAGCTTCACAGGAGCATAAATGGAGAGGGTATCATCCTTCGAAGTAGATGCATTTAACTCAAGTGCACAGGAGGTCACTTGTATAAAGGCATTGCTGATTGTCTGCTGCAGGTCCTCCAACACAGACTGTATATTGTGCAACAGGAATCCTTCAGTGATCAGAATGCCTTCTTTTCTTATCTCCCCATCATCCTTACCAGTGGTTTAATTGTAAACCAAAAAGTGGACATTTTGAATTTTAAGTCTGAGTAAGTCCAGGTGTCAGTATATGGAATGTTACACATAAAGAAAAGATATCTGCAAAGGACTATAGAACGAAAGCCGATATGTCAGATAAGTACATTTTATGCTTATACTCTGATGCCGAACTGTGTGATAAAACAGTGGTTCGGAACATGATGTTGTGTCATTTATGGGATTTGAAAGAGTTCTGGAGGAGTAAAAGTCAAGCAAAATTGTATTAATTAGTAGAAAAGAAATTTAGCAAAGATTGCTAAGAATATTAAATAAAGTAAAATGGACAGAGTGGATATGGCTTGAACTAGCATGGGAGGTCTTGGTTTTAAGTGAAAAATATCTGATAAAAAATAATTTTTGGACTCTAATATATTTGAGGGAATGTTTTAGTGATTGTGTTATTCCAATTTGTTATCATGATATTGGTGTGATATTTAGTGGTTTAATTCTTCCATCACTTTCACTGTCAAAGAATTCCAAAGAAAGTAGAGCTCCATTCATCTTCAGCATGTTTATTTTCACCCATCATTCCCCCTTAATGGCCTTCTCTGAACTGTTCCTGCTAACATGAGAGCAGCCGCTTCTTACTCTTGAAGTATTCAGAATAAATCCTTTGTCTAATGATCAACGGTTATGGTAGTCTCCTGCGGAGAGGGTCTATACACAAAGCTTAGCGTAATTAAGAATTAAGTATGGTTTATAAATCCAGCAATGGTTTTTTCAAACTGCTGGCAATATGCAGTGCCCCATTGTTTTGCTGCAGGTTGGATGAACAATCTGAATTGGCTCCATTAAGGTCAATGGAGTGTCTGTAGGTTACTATGGCAACTGGTGCCTCAGCCTTGGGTCTGCTACAGATTGACAACAGCATGAAAAAAAATAACAAATAAAGGGTCAAAACTGCCCAGCCCTGATGGTTTCATTCACTTTAACTATGATAATATTTGAGTTCAAAAGCAAATATTCACTAGAATAACTGAATAAGATACTATACAGCATATTGATTTTGTTTGGTCTGAACAACAGTATAAAAATATTGTAATAGATTGTTCCACGACTAAGGAAATAATCTTTTTATGCAAATGCTCCTGTGGAAAAAAATCAGTTAAAGAACATATGAATACTGATGGGCATTCCCCCTACAGCAGGGGTTCTCAACTCAGTCCCAAGGACTAGCCAGTCAGGTTTTCAGGATAACCATAATGAATATGCATGAGACAGATCTGCATGTACAGACTCCATTGTATGCAGATCTCCACTATGCATATTCATTGTGGTTATTCTGAAAACCTGACTGGCTTGGTATGTGCTGAGGACTGGGTTGAGGGTGAGGGTGCAATGTTTTGCTATACTTGTGTTACGATGTAAAATATGTTTTCTTTTACCTGTAAACCGCCTTGAATTTAAGAAAGGATGGTATATAAAACTACCTAAATAAATATATATACACTTTAAAGAGGTGTAGTATATATTGCCTCACTGTATGTATATGGCATCCAAGCACTTGCCAGAGACCCTATAGAATACAGGGTCTATACTGTATATACAGCAGGCAAAACTGGTATGCATTCCTACTTGGGATGCTAATCGCTAATATGATGAGCCTCTCATGCTCTAGTATGAATGCTTATTTCTTTGCATAGCTATAAAAATATTAGTTTTCATTTATATTATCTATCTTCTACACAGAAATGTAGAATGTGAGAGTAGAAAAGGTCCATAAGGCCCATCAAGTCTTCCCAATCTCCTTCCTGTTGCAGTAATATAGACCCTACTTAACCTCTTGCTTTCCCTTCCCATCTAAGGAGCTTCTGTCCTTCTCTCGTGTTTTCTTGAAATGTTACCTATTTTTGCCTTCACCACCCTGAGTAGGAGGCTATTCCATACAGCCACTATCCTTCACATGAAGGAGTTTGAGCCTTGTATCATGACCTCTTCTTCCATCAACTGAAAAATATATTTCAAGCATTTGAATAAGTCTATCATATATACCCCCCCCCCCTAATTCTTTAGATACTTATGCATCTAAATGTCAATATTCAGAAGAATCAATATTTAAACGCCATGGAAATCAGCCATGGTGCTTAAATATCGGTGGGATATTCAGCAACTGAAGCCGGATTGGAGCTGCCGCTGAATATCACGGCTCAGCAATGTGAACCAGGTAAATGCTGACACTTGCCCAATTGGCATGATTTTCAGCCAGCCCTAACCCAGATTGCAACTTAGAATGCATGAAAATCTGGCCTAAGTTGCCTGGACTGCGGGCACTGAAAATCATGCTAACCAGACAAGTGTTGGCACTTTTTCAATTAGTGCCAGTACCATTCCTGCACAACTAGCAGGGTGGTCTGTGGAGATATTAAGTGGCACAATCTAGATAGTGCCACTGAATATCATGGTCAGTGCCCTTAGCTGACTGGCCAAAGGTCAGCTAAAGGTTTTGAATATCAACCAACTATAATATACTTAGGTTGGCACCTGTCTATTGGTGGCCAGTAGGGCTCTCATCTGTAGACCAGTGTGCATGCACACTCCACTGAGATGCATTTCTGTCTGGCTCCTGCACATACAGGATGGAAGGAGACTTCTACATTGGCCTTGAGTCCATGCTATAGGGAGATAAATCAGCAGTTCACCCTTATGAATCAACAGATCCAGCAAACAGTTATGATAACTGGATCACGCCATCAGAAAGAGGGAACAAAGCAAGTACTAGAGTCAGAGAGAGAAGGGAGGAATAAAATTTCACACACTATGGGAATAATTTTAAGGACTTTGTTTTACTTGCAGAAAAGGGCTTTTATAAAATTACCCCAGGGGCTATGCACATGTAAGGTAGGCACAGAGAGCACTCATGTCTATTTTCATGCAATCTGAGTGTTGAGATATGTTTGGTAGAGAGTTTGGATGGAGTCATAAGGTATGCACATGTTTCATGACATACATGTGTACATTTACATCAACTCCCAAGCAAGTGTAAATGTACCCCAGTGCATTTTATCTATGATTGTTGCAGTTTTTGTGAGGCTCTCTTTAGAAACACTTAAAATCCAGTATTCCTATCCATTTCAGAGCTAAAAGAAACTAGAAGTCACCCGAGTAATAATAATGTCTATAGAGAACTCAATATACTCTTGAACATTAAGGGTATCAACAAGACCAATGCAGTCAACAGTCTCATTTCCCAAAGCTGGAGTTCTTACTGCCCTAAGTACATTTTTTTTAGTGCAATCAAGTCAGTGTTGACTCATGGTGACCCAGCTACCTCTGGGTTTTCTTGGCAATGTATCACTGGAAGTAGATTGCCAGCCTTTTCTTCTGAGGTAATGAAGGGTAAAGTGACTTGCCTAAAGTCACAAGGAGTGCCAGTGGGAATTGGACCTTGATCTTCTGGGTACTAGGCAGTTGCTCTAACCACTAGGCTACTCTTCCACTCAACATAGTAAACATTATTTAAAGACAATGTTGAGAAGGTTGTGGCCCCATGAACAGACTGAACCAACACCTCAGTCTTTTGAAGCCTAGAGTCCAAACACTCAAAATACTTATCATGTTAGGACAATTTCTGCACAGTTTCCTTAGAAAATGTAGTAAAGTGGGATATTGTAGAGGAAAAAGAGGATTCCATATGGACCAGAGCTCACCATATATCAGCTAAGGTAATTTCAGATGGTTGTGCAACTGAAACATCAGAAACGCTGCTCAAAAGATTAAAAGCCACCAAAGGCTGAATCACCTGTGGCAGAGAAACCACCGCCCCAGGTCTCCCAAACCTTGTAAAGGCCCAGCCTCAGGTCCAAATTGGCTTGCATAATCCCAATCTCCTTGGGTGAGGTCGTAGCAGGACCCAAAGTTCCATTACCAGAGGATGGGGTTGAGATTAAGTCCCCTAAAGATGACAGAGTAGAGTCAGGGGTTGCTTGTACATCATCCAGGGAAACAGCCAGATCGTCTGAGCATTTTGTCATAACTACCACATGCCTGTCCAATGGTCCAACAGCCTTGGCCGTCTTAACTGGATTACTCACATTGAAGGCTTGCTCCTTCCACTTCTCATGCCATGTCGTCAGCTCCTCCTGTTCCTCCTCGTTGCTTCAAAGGGGCATGGCCAAAAGGGCTGGCCATGCCTCTTCAGACTCACCCACGGCTACATTCCACGGTGTGGGACTGCATTTTAAACTCCCTCATTTGCATCAGGGGGCGTGGCAAGATGGTTCCAGTGGCAGAGCTCCTGCAAAAATGCCTGCTCACTGCACACAAGGTCTATCTGGTTTGGGGAGTCTGTCCAGGCGAGAGATCTTCCAATGCCTGCACCTACAGGACCGCATCTTAAACCCCCTCGGCATCAGGGGGCGTGGCAAGATAGTCTCAGTAGCAACAGTGGCAGGGCTCCTGCAAAACTGCCTGCACACCGCACACAGCATCTGTCCAGTTTGGGGAGTTCCTCCAGGCATGAATTATTTTGTGGGCATAAAATTAACATCTTTCCAGATGGCTCTATACAAATGCAGCTTAGGAGCAAGGCCTTTATGGCTTTGAAGCCTAAGATTTTAGCTATTGGGGCAAGTTTTTTTCTTAAATTCCCTTGCAAATGCCCGGTGACGTTGGGGAAAGAGTGTTATATTTTCTCTGAGGTGATGCAAATAGAGGATTTCCTGAGGGCAATAGCTGTAGTACAATCGTTTAGTTTTGATAGGTTGTGATCAATGTTCCCTCTAATTTTCTGTAGGCTGTGTGCGCATAAAATATCAGCTGTGCAGCTTTTGAAGGAAGGTTAAATTTTTGTGCGCCACATAATGACACTCGGAATTATATACTTTAAAATTTGACTACACGTCAGAATACAGTATGTACACCACATTGATTTTAATCAAATTAAATGAAAATAGACGATTACTAAATGAAGCGTAAAATTTCTAGTAATTACAATCACAACTTTTAAATTTTAAGACGTCTGTGTTGTTTTCTATCAGAATCAGAACCGTAATTTTTGTGCGCTCTGTTGTAAAGTATGTGCGTGCGTGCGCTCGCTCGGCGAGGTGTGTGCGCGCGCACATGCGCACAGCTTAGAGGGAACAGTGGTTGTGATATGATTATGTTTTACCAGATGGTTTAGTACAAATGGGTTTATTTGAGATCATTTCTGGTTGGGATGAGATATATATCTTTATTTTTCTTTTCTTTTTTTATTATGGGCTAGGATTTTCTTGGATGTGGACTAGTGTGATAGTAATATTTTGAATTATGTTCTATTTGTATTTCTTATTCTTATCATTTCTGATTTTTTTTTCTAATTGTAAATAGCTGTAAATTCAATAATTTAAAAAAGAAAACATATAAAATTCCATTTTGCATATGTAGCCCCCTGGTTTGGAGTCCCACACAGGCCATGATCCACTCTGTGGGGAGACTAGCGGCATATATTTCAAAGGAAGCAGTACTGTTCTACATAGGTTTAAGACCCTGGGTTTCAGAGTTTTGGGATGGGGCAGGCTAGGGCTGGGAGGCTATCAGTGGGATCACTCACTCAGGCACTTGCTTTGACTTCTACAAACTCACATTCCAGGTCAGATTTTGTTCTGAACCACTGAAGGTTTACTGGAAGACTTTAAGCAGTTAAATAAAAGGGATCCAATAGAGTTGCAGAGTGTAAATACATTAAAAAATAAGTACAGTGCGCCATCTCTACTTATTCTGTTCCCTGGAAAAGGGGAACTCTTCTTATTATTAGTATTGTCCTCCTCAACTGAGGATTCCAATGTCATCCAACTTCTCTCTTCTTCTGGAAAGCAGATCAGAGGCACAGGCAGGGGCAGCTCTATAATGAGGCCGAGTGAGGCGGTAGCCTCAGGCAGCAACTTGGTTTGGGGGGGGGGGGGGCAAAAATTGCCCCCAAAAAGACTGCCTCACTCGGTCTTCAAAATAAAAATTTTTTTTAAAACCCTCCATCTGCAGAAGCTGCTGCCGCTGCAGCAGTAACAGCAGCAGAATGAACTGCCCTGCGGCCGCGGCACCAGCCCCCCCCCCCCCCACCTTCCCGGAAGAGCCCAGTGTTTCCCCTCTGCGCTGGCTCAGCTTTTCGATTGTTGTGGCACCATTCAGCTGATGCATTTGTTTGGTTTGCCCTTCGACTGGCTCATCCTCTCTGACTAACTTGGTAGGAGAGGTGGCTGCGGTCTTTTTTCCGCTATGTTTGTGTATATGAGAAGCTCTTCTTGGTATTTCTTTTTTCTTTTTTGATTCTCACACGCTGTTTTTTCATTATTTTTAGTCAGCCTGGTTTGGAGTTGTTTTCTTTTGTTTGTTAGTTAGTTTTTTTGACTCCTTGAGGAAGGTTTTTGCAATATAGTGCTACTATGAAAGATAAAGACCAGCATAACCAATCTAGTCTACTTAGTAAGGTGGTTAGGGTTATAACTGCTGCTCCACGCAGGCTTCTCCTTTCTGTTTTTTTGTTGTGCTTTGCTTTTTGAAGTGTGAAAGTCATTGAAATGTTACTTTCATTCCATCATCTTGCTAGATAAAGATCCTCTGTATTTATCCCACATCTTTTTGAATTCCATCATTATTTTGTCTTCACCACCTCCAGTGGAAGGTCATTCCAGGAATCTACCATCCTTTCGGTAAAAAAATATTTGCCGATGTTTGCTTTTAAGTTTACCTCGTTGCAGCTTCTTTTCATCTCCTCTAGATCTATAGCATCTTCATGAAAAGGTTTGTTGTTAATACCTATCAAGTATTTAGACAGCTGTATCATATCTCCCGAGTACCCCATTTGCTCTAGCATATACATATTCAGATCTTCAAGTTTCTTCCTACAGGACGTCTGCCACAGAATCCATATCATTTTGGTTGCCTTCCTTTGCACTGCTTCAAGTCGTTTTATATGTTTAGTGAGACGCAGCCTCCAAAAAGGAACACAATACTGCAAGTGAGGCCACACCAGGAACCTGTACAGCACCTCCTTCTCCTAACTGCTGGTTATGCCCCTCTATGCAACAGTTATGATGACATGCCAGAGATTTGTTATTTGTTTTTTCTTTGCTGACATACAGTAAATATCCCTTGGCCTGAGATCAATTTGAAAACAAAGCATTTTAGTTAATCAAACTTTCTTGGTCAGCTAATTATATTCAGGTGAACAAGGTATATTAAAGGTATTAGATACACTTTTATTAGTATACACATCCACACCAACCCTTAGTAAGTACAGAATTTAAAGACCTAAACACAAGCTTTAAACTAAGATGCAGACAACAATCCAGCACAGAGATGGAGGCTTTCCAGTCTTTTGCATTGAGTGTCACATGTATGATTTTCTCCCAGTTGGTGAGAGGTCTTACGTATGCACTAAGTGCAAAGAGCTATTTGCTCTCAGGGAACAAGTCCATTCTCTAGAGGCTACATTAGCAGACCTGGAAGACATAAGAAAGACAGAAAGGTACATGGATGAGACCTACAAGGGTATAGTTCTGAAGTCCTCCCTCCAGTCTGGCAGCATCCCTGTTGTCATGGAGGAGAGAGGTCACGTGACAGGAGAGCATCACCCTGGTGTGGCAGGACATGATCCTGAAACTAGGATCTGTCCTCCAGGTGATGTAAAACCCTCTCGCACTGAGGACGTTTCTCCAGGGCCATGTGCCCATGAGGGAAGGGTTAGGACAGCTGTTATAGTTGGTGATTCAATCATTAGGCATGTAGATAGCTGGGTGGCTGGTGGACGTGAGGATCGTCTGGTAACATGCCTGCCTGGTGCGAAGGTAGCGGACCTCATGCACCACCTAGATAAGGTCTTAGATAGAGCTGGGGAGGAGTCTGCTGTCTTGGTTCATGTCGGTACCAATCACATAGGAAAATGTGGTAGGGAGGTTCTGGAGGCTAAATTTAAGCTTTTAGGTAGGAAGTTGAAATCCACAACTTCCAGGGTAGCATTCTCCGAAATGCTTCCCGTTCCACGTGCAGGACCCAAAAGGCAGGCAGAGCTCCAGAGTCTCAATGCGTGGATGAGACGATGGTGCAAGGATGAGGGTTTTGGATTTGTTAGGAACTGGGGAACATTCTATGGAAAGGAGGGGCTCTTCCAAAGGGATGGGCTTCATCTTAACCAGGATGGAACCACACTGCTGGCATTAACCTAGAAGCTTTTAAACTAGAAAATAGGGGAAAGCCAACAGTCACCCAAGAGCACATGCTTCCGAAGAAGGTATCCTTGAAGGATATTACCAAAAGCAGAGAGGTTCCAAAAAAAGGTAAAGTAGCCCAAATGCCCTTGAGTATGGTGCAGACAGAGCGTAAAGATTCCAAATTACCCATGCCTACCAATAGCCAGATTAATATTAATAAAATACAGTCTCTAAAATGCTTGTATGCAAATGCTAGAAGTCTAAAAAATAAGATGGGAGAGTTAGAATATATAGCACTAAATGAGAGCTTAGATATGATTGGAATCTCAGAGACAAGGTGGAAGTAGGATAACCAGTGGGACACTGTGATACCTGGGTACAAACTATATCGTAATGACAGAACTGATCAAATATGTGGAGGGGTTGCGCTCTATGTTAGAGAGGGCATTGAGTCAGAAAGGATTAAAGTTTTGCAGAAAACAAAATTTGTTGTAGAATCTCTATGGATTGAAATTCAATGTATGAAGGGGAAGGTGATGGCAGTGGGGGTGTACTATCGACCGCCTGGCCAGAATGAACAAATGGATGATGAAATGCTCAAAGAAATTAAGAAAGCTAACAAAAGTTACAGCACAGTAATAATAATGGGTGATTTCAATTACCCCGGTATCGACTGGGTCAGTGTCACGGCAGGACATGCTAAGGAGATAAAGTTCCTAGATGAAATAAATGACTGCTTCTTGGAGCAGCTGGTTCATGAACCGACCAAAGGGGAAGCCATATTGGACCTAGTCCTTAGTGAAACACAAGATCTGAAGCAGGAGATAAGGGTGTTGGGGCCACTTGGCAATAGTGATCATAGCATGATCCCGTTTGATTTAATTAGTGGAGGAGGGATAGTAAGGAAATCCACAGTACTACCTTTCAACTTTCGAAAGGGAACTATGATAAAATGAGGAAAATAGTTAAGAAAAACCTAAAAGGAGCGGTTGCAAAGGTTAAAGACTTACATCAAGCTTGGGTGTTGTTTAAAAATACTATCCTGGAAGCCCAGACCAGCTGTATTCCACACGTTAAGAAAAGTGGAAGAAAGTCCAAAAAACTGCCAGCATGGTTTAAAGGTGAGGTCAGAGAGGCTGTTGCTGCCAAAAAAGCATCTTTCAGGAAATGGAAAAAAGAGCCAAATGACGAAAACTAGAAACAGCACAAGCACTGGCAAGTTAAATGCAAAGCATTGATAATGCAGGCAAAGCGAGAATTTGAGAAGAAACTTGCTATGGAAGCAAAAACGCGAAATAAAGACTTTTTCAAGTACATTCGTAGCAAAAAGCCTGTGAGAGAGTCAATTGGACCGTTAGATGATAGAGGGGTAAAAGGGGCAGTAAGAGGAGACAAGGCTATAGCGGAGAGACTGAATGAATTCTTTGCTTCAGTCTTTACTGAGGAAGATGTGGGGATGTTACCCAAGACTGAAGTGGTATTTAAAGGTGATACTGCAGTGGAATTGAGAGAAATATTGCTACACCAGGAAGATGTATTACAACTATTTGATAAATTGAATAGTAGCAAATCACCTGGACTGGATGGTATACATCCAAGGGTGTTGAAAGAACTGAAATATGAGACTGCAGACCTGCTATTAGTAATCTGTGAACTTTCATTAAAATCATCTGTAATACCTGAAGATTGGAGGATCACCAATGTAACGCCAATTTTTAAAAAGGGTTCCAGGGGTGATCCGGGAAACTACAGACCTGTGAGCCTGACGTCAGTACCGGGAAAAATGGTAGAAACCATCATAAAGAACAAAATTACTCAGCATGTAGATAGTCATGGCCTAATGGGAGACAGCCAACATGGCTTTAGACAAGAAAGATATTGTCTTACTAATCTGTAATGTTTTTTTGAAGGTGTGAATAAACAGGTAGACAAAGGTGAGTCGGTTGATATAGTGTATCTGGACTTTCAGAAAGCCTTTGACAAGGTCCCTCCTCAGAGACTTTTGGCAAAACTAAAAAGTCATGGGATAGGAGGCAGTGTACTATTGTAGATCGGGAACTGGTTAAAAGATAGAAAGCAGAGGGTAGGGCTAAATGGCCAATTTTCCCAATGGAAAAAGGTGAATAGTGGAGTACCCTAGGGATCTGTACTGGGTCCGCTGCTTTTTAACATATTCATAAATGACCTGGAAAAGGGAATAACGAGTGAGGTTATCAAATTTGCAGATGACACAAAACTGTTTAAAGTTGTTAAAACCCAAGGGTATTGCGAAAAACTGCAGGAGGATCTGGATAAATTTGAAGACTGGGCATCCAAATGGCAGATGAAATTTAATGTGGACAAGTGCAAAGTTATGCACCTAGGAAAGAACAACCCACACTATGGTTACACGATGCAAGGTTCCACATTGGGAACCACCACCCAGGATAAAGATTTAGGCGTCATCGTGGATAACATGTTAAAACCCTCCGCCCAGTGTGCAGCGGCGGCCAAGAAAGCAAATAGAATGCTAGGTATCATAAGGAAAGGAATGGAAAATAAAACAAAGGATATTATAATGCCTCTGTATCGTTCCATGGTTCGACCGCACCTTGAATACTGTGTGCAATTCTGGTTGCCGTATCTTAAAAAGGATATAGTGTTATTAGAAAAGGTACAGAGAAGAGCCACCAAAATGGTAAAGAGGATGGAAGGCTACTCCTTAGTGGTTGGGGCAAGGTACTTCGGGCCGGAAGGTCGGGGGTTCAAATCCCACTAGAGGACAGCAACCTTGGGCCGGAAGGACTGGGGTTTCTAGTCCCACAGGTGCTCCTTGTGGTCTTGGGCAAGCCACTTAACCCTCCATAGCCCATGTTCCCTGTAAAATAGTTCTCTGTGTGCTGTGCTTTCCTGTCTAATCAATGTGTTTATACCTCAAAAATTTCCTGTCATGATTTGACAATTTCCAATCTGTAATCAAAACCGCTGCTGATCGCTGGAAGTAGCGGTATACAAATGTATACTAAATAAAATAAAATACTCCTATGAAGAGAGGCTACAAAGGTTAGGGCTCTTCAATCTGGAAAAGAGATGGCTGAGGGGAGATATGATAGAGGTCTATAAATTAAGGAATAGAGTGGAACAGGTAAACATAGATCAATTGTTTACGCTATCAGAATATAGAAAGACTAGGGGCCATGTAATGAAGCTACAGGGTAAACTATTTAAGACAAGACAAATAAGAGAAAATATTTTTTCACTCAACGTGTAATCAAATTCTGGAATTTGTTACCGGAGGATGTAGTAAAGGCTGTTAGTGTATCTGGGTTTAAAAAAGGTTTGGACATGTTCCTGGAGGAAAGGTCCATAAGATCAGTCAATGTAGCCACAAGCAACAGAGCATACTCCTTTACGGCCCCGTCACTCTGGAACCAACTCCCACCTGAGTTGCGCTCAATAACTGACCTGATGGGTTTCAGAAAAGATCTGAAGACACACCTATTTCAAGAGGCCTACAAGGTATCATAAATGTACGCTCCAAGAGATCTACAGCCTATCATAAATCAGCATAAAATGTATATATGTAAAAAAATCCTTTAATCCTGGAACCATTAATGAAACCTTTACAAGCTTATAAAACTTGTTGTAATCTCGTAATCTTTGAAATTTCCGATGTATATTTGAATACTTAATCCTGTAATCTTTGAAATTTTTCCTTTGTATACTGTAATTGAAGCTCACTTGATTTGTTGAAAATTTATCACATAACTTTGTTAATCACACTCTAATGCTTAGAAATTTCTGTCATTGATCTGACTTTTCTGTTTACTTAATCAAACCGCTGCTGATCGCTGGAAGTGGCGGTATACAAAAATGTGCTAAATAAATAAATAAATAAAATAAACCATTATTAAAAAGGGATCCAGGATATCAATGCTTGACCCAATACAAGCACTGTGGAGCCTGTGTCTCTTGGGGAAACTGCTAGGTACGTATGACCTAGATTGGCCACTGCTGGAAACAGGATACTGGGCTTGATGGACCTTGGTCTGATGCAGTATGGCATATCTTATGTTCTTATTAAAAATGAAGCAGAAACTTTGCATAGATGCTTCTGAGAAATGGCCACCAGAAAGAGGAGGAAGCCTCTATCACTGCAGCGAAATGTTCGGAGGAAGACGTCTGACCACCATCACTTCCCACATCCTGTAGCTTTGGAAGATGAGCCCCATCCATTCAGGGTGCTTAACAGGTAAATGTAGTTTTGAAACTTCATAACAAAAGATTATGAGCAATAATTTGGAAACAGATACACTCAAAAGAATATTTCCACCTCATTTTGGGCTTCAAAAATAAAACAAGATGCAGAAAGCATCTTAAAAAAAGAACAAAGCATAGTGTGTTCTCTAGCTTTAGCACTTTTCAATATATATGAAAAGCAGTTATACACTGGGTCAATTTATCCATTAGTGCATCCATCCAGAAACTGGATTACTTTCATTACAAGGTAACCAATAGCAACCAACCATAGTGCAAAGGCCAACTGTGGTCCAAGAATTTAACCTATTGAATTTTACCAGAATCTGATCAGTGGCTGCTACAGAACATAAAAAATTTCACCAAAATCACATTATTTATATCTTCCCTTCCCTATGCTTTAAAAAAAAAAAGACAAACATGAAACATGGCAATTTAGCAAAATCTTGCCTCCAACTTGAGGTACCAGAAAATGGGTCCCTAAACCTTCATTGAACAGTTAGGTAGGAACCCCCTCTGGAGGGGAACGAATCCCTGAGTCCACGATCTCCTCAAAAGGACTGAGTCTGAAAGCCAGAAGAAGAGGGGAAAGAAAGGCTTTCCAGGCCAGTATCAATGAGAGTCCTGAGACCCTCAGGGATCCAACCAGCGCGCCCATGAGGCGTGGGCAGAGGCTGATGGAAAGGGGGCTTCTGCCCACTTCACAGGTCCCCTGGACCTGTCCGCTGGAAGGTGGTACGATTTCATCTCACCCAAATCCTTCACCAGCTGCTCCAAATCGGCCCCAGACAGAAGCCTCCCTTTAAAAGCCAGTTAGGGCACCCAGACTTTGGAAGAGGCATCCACTGACTAGTATTGAAGCCAAATCCAACTCTGCATCACTGTCGACAGGGCACTGTCCCAGGCCAATAGGCATATGAGGTCATACATGGAAGCAGAAAGGAAGGCCGTAGCCAACTCCAAAAGAGGGGTGGTATCATCTGGCAGAAGAGACTGAATCCACTGGAGCAGAGCTTCAGAAGTCAGGCCTGCATATATTGCTAACCAAAAAATAGCAGCCACCACAGTGAACCTGTTCTTCAACAATAAATCCATCTTGCAGCTCAGAGCATCCTTTAAGGCCGATACATCTGCCACAGAAATGGTGGCCCATTTAGTAACTGCCATGACCTGTGCATCCACCTTGGGAATATCAAGCCACAAAAAACACTCCTTTTCTGGGAGAGCATACATCTTCTTATACATCTTTAACCCCTTAGGCAGGGAGTCGGAGCAGTCCCACACTGACCAGATCATGTCCTTGATCATCTCCAGTAACAGGAAGACAGTAGTGGATTTCCACACCCTTGCAGGAGCAGATGCACCTTCAGCACTTGCTCCATGTCTGGAGCATCAGCCAAACTCAAGGTAGATGAGACACGGGCAATCAAAGCCACCAGTTCCTCCTTCTGGAACAGGCAGATAACACTGGTCTCTTCACAATCCTCCAAAGGCACTTGAGGTCTTGTCTCCTCCCCTATATAAATGAAATAGAACTCAGGTGCTTAAATTTTAATATTAAACACTGCATCAACAAAAATAAAGTGCAAGTCCCAGTTATTAGGCATGTTTTCAAACAGGCAATTCCATCTGCTGTTGAAAGTCAACCTGTTGTCTGTCTATTCCTAGGCATAGCTTTGTTTGTGCATGGGCAAGCAAAGCTATACATAAATAGAATGCAGCAGACAGCCAATCCCAGATGGCAGGGGTATGAATAGAGAGCCAGCAAATGTCTACCCCTGGTGGTGGAACATTAGTGGCAGGTTTGTAGTGCGAAGTGAGTTGGGCCTTACTTGCCCAAGATGTTTATGTGAGCAACATGGCAGATGGGGAGCCTGAGGAGAGGTCAAGGAGAATCAGTAATACTAATTTCCCTGAGTCCAGCTGCAGTCTAATTTTATTCATCATTACAATCACGAGGGACTCAGAACACTAGATGTCTTAAGACGAGTCTTTTGAGCTACCGGATAGGATGGGAGATAAAAGGCAAAATGTACTAAGCTATAGTTAGACCAGGCAAGAACGTGAACACCAATGTTTTAATCTCAAGGCCAGTAAACACAGTACTTGTGAGAAAAATATTAAGTGTAAGGAGTGGCCTGCCTTGTGGGTTGGAGAGGTGGCCACTTTCCCAAGTGACCACTTCACCTGTAACAGGTGTTCTCCGGGCACTGCAGGAATCAGTCCTCACATATGGATGACATCTGCACCGATGGAGCCTGTGTGGAAGCATCTTCCCAGCTTTCAAAGAAAGCCTTTGGGAGATGCACCACACATGTGTGGTCCACTTCCCGCCCAAGGGTGCCATCTTGCCTCAGTCTAATTGCATAGCTAAGACGGCCAAGAAAAAATAAAATATGGTAAAGAAGCAACTCCAAGGAGAGGAGGGAGGGTTGTGAGGACTGATTTCTGTTGTCCCCAAAGAACACCTGTTAGAGGTGAGTAATTACACTTTCTCCAGGAACAAGCAGGAAGACAGTCCTCACATATGGGACTCTCTGGCTACAGGCTACCAAGAACCTGTAAAACAAAAATGCCAGGATGGCCTGTAAGGGTGAGTCAAGATCAGCAGCAGTTGAGTCCCTACTGAGAGACTCTCATAAGACCCAAGTGTCTGGCAGGGAGTCAGCACTACAGTAGCCTGAAAACAGAAGGGTCGGAGGGCAGGAGTTGCCTACACCCCAAAGAGGTTATGGAGTACAGCCTGTTCAAAGTTGCTGTCCCATCAGGATTCCCTCTCCAGGCAGTAGTGAGCTATGAATGTATGGACTGAAGACCAGGTGACGGCCAGCAGATTTCTGTCACGGGGATGGAATGCAGATTTGCCATGGAAGTAGCCATGTTGACCCTCTGGTTCAGTGAGATCCCTGCTTGCTCATAGGCAAGAGTAATGCAGTCCGCCACCCAAGTGGACAGAGTTCACTTAGTCACTGGGAGCCCCCGACTGCTGGGGTCATAGGATACAAAAAGCTGTGGTGCTTTGCGGTTGACCTAGGTCCATTGCAGGTAAAAAGCAAGGGTTCTCTTACAATCCAGATTGTGGAGAATGGTCTCCGCCCTACCAGTGAGAGGCCTCGGAAAGAAGATGGGGAGTACCACCTCCTGGTTGAGATGGAATGGGGACACCACCTTCGGCAGAAACTTGGGGTGTGTGCAGAGTACCACCCTGTTCTGTAGAATCTCATGTAGGGAAGTTCTGCCATCAGAGCCTGGAGCTCACTGACTCGCTGGAACTGGAGGATAGGAACCAGAGGTGGCAAGTAGCCACAGTCACGAATGGAGGTTTAGTGAGCTGCAAGAGAGGTTTTCCCTCAATGGGATGGTGATGCGTTGCGATGTCACTCAGGTGTACTCTGACCAAATTGGAATTCAGTCCCACCTGCAACAGGTGAAACAGGTACTGGAGTACCATTTGTATTGAGCAGGAAAATGGGTTCACCTGCCTTTCCGCACACCACACCAAGAATCAGAGCCACTTGAAGGCATATGCTCTTCTAGTGGAGATCTTATGAGAGGCCAGAAGAATCGCTTACACGTCCCGTGGGAGGTTGAAGGGAGCTAACACTACCTTTTCAGCAGCCATGAGTGAAAGGGACTCCAGGTTGGGGTGCAAGAGAGAGCCTTGCTCCTGTTAGAGTAACCCTGGAGCTTGGCTCAGGGGAATCGGCAATGCCGCCGATAGGGAGAGGAGCAGTGGGAACCAGGGCTGCCTGGGCCACTGAGGGGCTATCAGCACTAGCAATGCTCTGTCACGCTGGACCTTGAATAGTGTCTTGGCTACCAGCGATGTTGGTGGGAAGGCATACATGAGGCCTTCTGTCCACGGGATGAGGAATGCATCCATTGTCACCCGGGACAGGTACGGCTGGGGCAAGCAGAATCGGGGCAACTGCGAGTTGCCCAGGCTGGCAAACAGGTCCATTGAGGGGATGCCCACAGAGATGGAAAAGCTGTGAGGCTACCACTCAATCCAGTCGCCACTTGTGCAGCTGGAGGACCCTGCTGAATTTGTCCATCAGGGAATTGCCATGGCCCGGGAGGTACACCATCCTTAGGAATATCCCTCTGCTTGCAGCATAGAAGCAGAGGGCTACTGCCTCCTGGCAGAGGAGGTATGACACTGTAACCCCGTTTGTTCACATAGAACATTGAGACCTCATTGTCGGTCTGGATCAGCACCAAATGGTGTTGGAGTTGGTGGCGGAAGACTTGAAGGGCTAGGTATAAAACCCGGTGTTCTAGCAAGTTGATTTGCAACCAGGATTCCTCCTGGGATCAGCAGGCTTGCGCCTGGATGCTCCCACAATGCGCTCCCCAGCCCATTAGTGAGCATCTGTGGCGAGGACCTTCTGGAGGTTGCGTGCCTGGAAGGGCATCCTGGCCTGAAGATGGCGTGGATTCTGCCACCATCCAAGGGAGTCCGCCAGCTGATAGGTCACTTTCACTCTGTCTCTGAGCCTGCCTGTGGCTTGAGTCCACTGAGAGTGGAGGCACCATTGGGCTGCCTTATGTGCAGGCAGGTATAAGGGGTCATGTGGACCATTGAGGCCATATGTTCCAACAGGCAGAGTAGGAGCTGGTCAGGCATTCTCCAGCACTGGTATACCTCTGCGGCTAACTCCCTGAGGCATTCTGACCTCTCTTAGGGGAGGAAGGCTTTTGCTTGGAGGGTATCTAGTTGCTCCTCTATGAACTCTAGGCTCTGAGCCAGAGTGAGGTAGGATTTGGGGTAGTTTATGATGGACCCCAGGTGCTGCAGGGCATTGATGGTGCATCCAGTGGCACGCTATGCCTCTGCAGTCATGTCCCCCTTTATGAGCCAGTCATCCAGATAGGGGAAGATGAAGGCCCCTTGAAGCCAGAGGTGGGCTGCGACCACCATGAGGCACTTTGTGAAGATCCTTGGCGATGAGGCCAGACTGAAGGGCAGCACCCTGTATTGGTAGTGCTGTCCTCCCACCATGAACCGGAGGTATTTTCTGTGGCTGGGATGAATTAGGATGTGAGTGTCATCATCCTTTAGGTCTAAGGAGCATAGCCAATCTCCCTACTGGAGGAGTGGCAGTAGTGTCCCAAGGGAGAGCATCTTGAACTTCTCCCTGATCCAAAACCTGTTGAGCTCTCACAGGTCCAGGATGGGTCTGAGGCCCCCCCTTCCCCTCGGTCCTCTTGGGGATGAGGAAATATCTGGAATAGAAACCTGTGCCCCAGAGATGTTTCGGCACTGGTGTGACTGCTTTATCATTGTTTAAGCTCACTAGCTCGGTAAGGATCAGAGTCTGGTGAAGGAGAGGCCTAGTGGGCTCCCCTTGGAAGTACATGGGTAGTGCTTGATGTAGGTGGAGAACATAGCCCTCCTGTAGCACCCAGGTATCAGTGGTGATGGCTGTGCACCTGTGGGCAAACATGGCTAGGCGCCCCCATGTGGGCAACCAAGGCCTCCATGGGGGTAGGGTGGTCGTGCCCAGGCAGTCAAAAGCTCTCCCCAGGCTGGGATGGAGCTGGTGCCTGGGACTTCAGGGCTTTTTGTTTTCTGGGACCATGTCCCTGTCCTTTTTGTTGCTGGTCCTGTTGAGAGGCTGAGAAGGACTGGAATTGCGGAGTAATGCTGAAGCCTATTTTCTTCCTCAGAAAGAAAGGCTTTCTCCCCGGGGCTTTGTTCCGGGTGTGCAATGAGGACTTTTTTTGAGAGCCTAGTTCTCATCATGTACTCAGCCTCTTCCATTGCCTTGTCTGCCATGGGTTTCCTGAATAGGTTTTTACCTATGCAGGGAACATCTATCAGTTTGTCCTGCACCCATTGTTCCAGGTCGAATGACTGCAGCCATAGCTGGCATCGAGCCCCAAAGCCTGCAGCGGCCACTCTGGTCGATGTCTCGAAGCCATCGTAGGCTGCCCGGGACAAAAACTTTGAGCATTCTTTTATTGCTGAAATTAGTGTCTTGAATCTTTGTAGGGGTTCCTCCTCGAGGCCTACTGAGAATCCACCAAGCTCCTTTGACAGTTCCTTCAGGTACATGTTGACATAGAGCAGGTAGGACTGGATCTGGCATGTTAGCATCAAGCCCTGAAAGGCCTTCCGGCCGAGGGTGTCGAGGGTTCGGGCCTCCCTACCTTGTGGAACCGACGAATAGGTTTTTTGGCTCTTAAGCCGGCGCACTGCTGACTCCATGACCATGGAGTTGTGGGGAAGCTGGTCTTTTGGAAACCAGAGCTTCGGCACACCCGGTACATGGTGTTGAGGCGCCTGCTAACAATTGTTACCGACGCTGGTGTTTCCCATATTCGGAGGAGGTGGTGGTCGAGGATAGAGGGCACTGGGACCGTAATGGTCTCCTTTGGGGTTGCCTCGTATTGGAGTATTTCCAATTCCTTGGTACGCAGGTCCTCCTTGGCCTTGGCCATATCCCACACAAAATCAAGCAATGCAATGTCCTCGGGCGGAGAGCGGCATCTGGTCATGGGGGGAAATGGGTCCAAGGGCACATCACTATGCCGCCTCGTGTCCAGGGACTCTTTGTCCTCGGTCTCCCATTTGGACTCGAAGTCCAAGTACGAGTCTGGCGCCATGCGGTCATCTCAGCTGAGGGCTACTGTCAGCAATCCGTGACCTCCTGGGGATCATCATTCTGAGCTGTGGGCACTGAGGAGGACCGGTGTCCCGAGGAATGAAACTGGGACCTCATCCGAGGCTGGGGACTCTCTCGAGGCAGATGGTGCTTGAGGACTAGCTCAACATCCAGGGAAGCCCTTGATGTTGAGGGTCCTGTTGTTAGGGCAGATGAACTGGATGAGCCAGACACGACCACCCACTGCATGGCCACTAGGGAAGATATACTGCTCTCTAGGGCTGCCATTCTGGTCTCCATACCAGTTGGCTCCACAGCCTTCAATGCAGACACCGGAGGGCTTTGGGCCCAGCATCAGTACTGTCGAGGGGGAGTTCTTGATGAGGATGGCCTCGGAGGCCTGAGGCCAGTTGGCGGGTGCTGACGACTTCTTATGGGGCAGCTTGGCGGGCCACTCCTGCCCCGATTCCTCTGACTCACACCTGAGACTGTGGGTCCTGGGATGGGATTTCTCCTTTTTCCCAGATCCATCCTCTGAGGCAGTCTTAGAGGATTTCTTCTTCTTGTGCTCCACCTCTGGGGATTTCTGCTTGGAGGAACTGCGGCTGCAGGACTCCAAAGAGGCTCTGGCTTCATGGAGCACTGAGGTATTGGAGGGGGGCCCTGGAGAGTGGTGTCACTGGAGATTCTGGTGTGGAATCAGACTTCTGAAAGAAACTTATCTGCTGCTGATGGCGGCTCTTCAAGGCCTCTGAGGTCATGGTTCTGCAAAGCTCACAGTCGGAGTCATTGTGCTCAAGGCTGAGACATCGGAGGTAGCAGTCATGTGGGTCAGTGAGTAACAGCATTTTGCCACACCATTCACACTTTTTGAGGACACTGGAGGCCATCGGAAGAAGGGGGTCCCCTTTTGACACACCATTGGAGGCCTTCGGAAGAAGGGGTTCCCTGCCTTTTAGCAGGGGTCCAAAGCCTTTGGCTGGAAAAGGGCGTGAACTGATGATCAAGGAGCACCTTGATGAAAAAATGAGAAAACTAATAGATGAACCTGAGGCAAGCTGGCTCGGGGGCAGGAAGGAACCGGTATGCAACTAGACAAAACACAGCAATAAAATCAGACTTATTCTGGGGAAAACTGGACAACACCCTATGGGCTCCACGGAAAAAGGGAGACTGAGACAAGATGGCACCCTTGGGTGGGAAGCAGACCACTCATCCTTGGTGCATCTCCCAAAGGTTTTCTTTGAAAACTGGGGAGATGCTTCCCCGCGGGTTCCGTCGGTGCCAACATCACCCATATACGAGGACCGACTTCCTGCTTGTTCCTGGAGAATCCTGGAATACTACACACATTAAAGTCAGAAATTAAATATTGTATTAAATGTAGCTTATCCTACAAAGAGCCGACGTTTAACAGAACCAAAGAAAGTCAGGCTGAGGGATCGCTCATCTCATCATTATCCTGGTTCACACAGGGCCAGTCATGTAAGATACAGTGTTCACAAAAGGCTTATTGGTCAATGCCAGTCCCAGAGAACCTCACATAGTAGTGTAGTATTCATAAAAAGGCAAAGAGACAGCAACAGCCAGCAGATTAAAAACAAATTGTATAAAGTATGTTTTCATGCGGTGCATAATGTAAACTGTGGAATACAGGAGTACATAAAGTCCCTAAAAAAATTATTAACCAGGAAAATGTAGGAAAGCCATTTCCACATTTTCATTCCCACCCCATTTAGACATAGATACACAAATACATCATCCATAAAGACACCTCTCTAGAAGAGAGAAAGTCTTTGATATAGCTAAATACTTCATCACAAGGCTGGAATTTAAGAGTCTGTAGGGGTGAATGGTTCTTTGTGGACTTTAACTCTGAATTGGGTGCAGCTATAAAATAAAACACTGATATTTCTATGGGTGTTTTCAACAGTCATCAAATGACACTTTTTGACCTATTTTGTGCTTCGGGTAACATAAAATTGTAAAATATGTTAACTTGCAGGTTATCAAAAACAAAGCAAAAAAAAAGAAAACACAATAAACTACCCTTATTACATGGTTCATTTTTATCCATTTTCAGGTTGGTTCATTCAGGTCCTGGGAAAGGATCTCCACAGCCCGGAATGGAATTGTCTTTTGCTACTCGGACTGGCACCAGACAAGGGATTGACACACACATGTTTAGAGTGGAGAGCAACAGAGATCTTTCACTATGGACAAGACACATAGTGCAGGGCTGTCACAATTCAGCTGAACTCATTAAAGAAATTACAACCCGTAAGTACCACTAGGAGAGCTTCTCTCTTCCGAGGCTCATTGTCGTTCTTTCTTTTTAATTAAAATCTAAATGCGCAAATGAGAAGACCAGTCTGGTAATGAGATAAGTTTATAAAGAATTTCTAGCATGAAATGGAAAGAGTCCTGTTAACAAATGATGTACAATACATGCATTTAACATTAGAAATTGTTGATGGTGAATCAAGTTTGAAGAATTAGACAAGGAAGTGCCTCCTCTTGGAAAACAGACATTAGATGCTATCTATGGAGAAGGAACAAGCTGCTTTATTTATCTATTTAGCAGATGTCTTATGCTCTAGGCGGCGGCTATGGGGACATCCATATCAACATGCCATTGCCCTGGAAAACTGTGATAATTGACTCTTGAGGTAGGAGATGAAGCTGTAAAGATACATCAACAGATGACTTCGTATTCAGTCCTGGACTATACAAAACAACAAAACTATTCCGTGATAAGCTTGCTGATTTTGATAATCCAAAAAAGTGTTCACTTTGCAGTTTATAACCCCCACCAGTTGCTTTATGAGTTAGCTGTTTTATAGTTAATAGTTTAGATAAGGGGTTTCCAAACCAGTCCTGGAGGGCCGCAATCCTACCAGGTTGATTGAGTAATGTTTTGATGTGTGTGGTGGGTATAGAGAGTGTATCTTCTGTGCACCTTTATGTTTATTGAACTATTGAATAAATATTATAACAACAGAAGGGGGAGTTTTTTTAATGCCTGTGATGTAGAGCTTTTGCTCTCCCCTACGGCTTCTGTTGCCGCATAGTGGGAAGTGGCAAGGTCCTGAGACTTTTTCTCCCCTAAATTGTTGCTGCCATTGTAGTTTGACATAATTTTCTCCTTTTAGGTGGTTTAGATGCTGTGATTCTTTTGAGCCATTGGAATAAGTTCAGCTGAGTTAGGAACTATCGAGATTGTTTTGGTCTGAGAGTTTCTGTTTGGTGTATATAATACTCTCAGTGTGGATTTTCTTTTTAATAAATATGCATGAGACAAATTCAAATACAATGGGAGCAGTGCATGCAAATATATCTCATGCATATTCATTAGGGGTATCCTGAAAATGTGACTAGCTGGGGAGCCCCCAGCACAGGTATGGGAACCTTTGGTTCAGATGCTATCTTAAGGTATCAGAACATCATATGGCAGAAGAAACAGAATAATTTGAAACATGCCAAAATGTTTGACCAAAATCTCAAGGAAAAAGATGGTTTAGCCTATTAATACTAAAAGTGGGCAATGCACAATAATGGAAAGATCATTTCCATGTACCTTTCACCAGAGAGAGATGTGTGTGCACAGTGGTCCTGTGAAGTGCTGGGAAGATCGAGTTGCTCGTATAGCTTTGTATATCTAAAATATTATAACTATGAACGTATACAGACATAATTCTCCTTAAGGTGGCAGAAGCATGTTCATCTTTTATTAACAGATGTTTTATCAGTAAAAAGCAGCAATTGTTGACATTGTCCTGTCCCGTGTGCAGTGCACCTGTGTGTCGAGGACCCTTTTCGTAGATGGATTTGGTTAAAATCTGGTAGGATGGTCTTTTGCTAAGGATGTAGCTCTCCTACCAAATTCAATTTGAAACTCAGCCATGGACAGAACCCCCCTCCCCCTAAGAGATGTACCCGGAGAACAGAGCTACACCTGAAATGTGCCATTGCTACATTCTCCAAAGAATGCACTCTTGCAAGTTGTTTGTTTCAGTAGGAAAATAGTTACACCTTAATTGTCCAAACATCTTCCCTATGACTGTCCTGACATTCCTTTTTCAGAAATTAGCCTCAGTGACACCAGTATCAGTAACCGAGGTATCCGGAGGCCCTGCTCGGCATGGGCCAAAACCCCCCCCCCCCAAACACCCTTCGTATCAAGCCACCCCCCCCCCCCTCCTAACCATTGACAAACCACACAGACGTCCGTCGTTGGTGCAAATGCTGGTCGCAGCTTTTATTAACAGAAAGAACACCGGCCCAACATGGGCCAACTCTGCAATCAAACATAACAGGTGAATGCCCCCCCCCCCCACCCGTCATCCGGATGATGCCCCCCACCAGCCATTAAGCAAGGTGGAGCACCATCCAAGCCACCCCCCCCTTACCCCTTCACGCCCGCCCCGCCATGATAGCAAAGGCCAGCTGAAGGGGTAGCCATTTCCGGGTAGAGACCCCAGCCGGGCCGTCTCCCCCAACCTGAATAGCCGCGCCGCTCACATGGAAAGCGGCCTCCAGCTGAAATGAGCCACCGGGTCCGCGAGCACCAGCTCGCCACCCCGCTCACACAGCCCACAAGCGGCCCCAATCTACTCCACCCCCCCCCACCAGCTGCGACAAAATTACTTCCTCCCCCAACCCAAGCGGAAAACAAGGGAGGGAGGGAGGGAACCTTTCTTCAGCCGCGAGCAAGGAGGAAGAGGGAGATCGCCCACCGGCGATCCCTCCTTGCTCGCGATGCCCCGCCCCCCCCGGCGAACGCACGCAGCCAATCACTGGGCTGCCATGCGCGCGCCGGGGCCCTAGCACGCGCCCAACTACCAACCCCACTCCACCACGCCGAGAGGTGGCTGCCTCGCACCCGGGCCCCGGGAACCCGGTTACCAGGCAGCCGCGGGACCGGGGCCCGGCGGCTAAGCCGGCATTAACCGAGGTATCCGGAGGCCCTGCTCGGCATGGGCCAAAACCCCCCCCCCCCCCAAACACCCTTCGTATCAAGCCACCCCCCCCCTCCTAACCATTGACAAACCACACAGACGTCCGTCGTTGGTGCAAATGCTGGTCGCAGCTTTTATTAACAGAAAGAACACCGGCCCAACATGGGCCAACTCTGCAATCAAACATAACAGGTGAATGCCCCCCCCCCCACCCGTCATCCGGATGATGCCCCCCACCAGCCATTAAGCAAGGTGGAGCACCATCCAAGCCACCCCCCCCTTACCCCTTCACGCCCGCCCCGCCATGATAGCAAAGGCCAGCTGAAGGGGTAGCCATTTCCGGGTAGAGACCCCAGCCGGGCCGTCTCCCCCAACCTGAATAGCCGCGCCGCTCACATGGAAAGCGGCCTCCAGCTGAAATGAGCCACCGGGTCCGCGAGCACCAGCTCGCCACCCCGCCACCGGTGCTAGGTAGCACGCTATCCTAGCACCGCCCCCCCACCAAAAGCTGCGACCTGCACCAAGACTCGAGAGCTTCCTGCCAATCGTTTAATAAGAGGTCTTGCCCCACCGGGGCAAGATGAACCCCATCAAGCCGGTACAAGCCGGCGCAAGAAACCTCCGCCCAGGGGTGTCGGACCTGGATCCCGCCCGTCTGCTGTACCCAGCGTCCAACCTGGCGGTTGATCTTACACAAACCCCTTGACCAACGCCGCTGGGCCCAGCAAGCCGGGCGGGGGATAACGTCTGACCAGACAATGGCCACCCCTGGGAGAACACCCCGCAACAGGGCAATATCGCCCTGAATAGTCCCAATAAGTTGCCGGCAAGGCCAACCGGCAATGTCATTGCCCCCAAGATGTAACAGCAGCCCGACTGGCCGCTGCCGCCGTCCCAATTCCAGACGAACATAATCGAGAAGCTGATCCCAGTGCATGCCGCGGCGACCCATCCAGCACAGCCGGACACCGGCCCCGGCGAGGCCCAGATGAGCACCCAGCGGCCGGACCGCCGCGCGACGCTCTGCCCAGTAGACAAAGGAGTGCCCGACAATCCACCAGACCCCGGGAGCCAAGCCATCTGAAAGCAGAAAGAGCGAACTGCCACCAGCACACAATTCTGCAACAGGAAGCAAAAGATTAGCACCCCTCGCCCCCTCCCCCCCCCCCCATCCCAGGGACAGCTGGTCTACCGCGGCACCGCACCCCGCTACGCCGCACCGCCATCCGCCGCCCGGCGAATGTACCCAGCGTACGCACTGGAGCGCCACCGCCCGATGCGCTGAATTACCCGAGGGTCCAATCCCGCAGCCGCCGCGCTGGTCGCAGCCCCTATCCGAAAGGAGTGCGAAGCGTAGCGCCGATCGGGATGGCCCAAGGCACGGAGGGCCAGGCGCAACACTGCCGTGAACTGGAACTGCGACACCGGCGTGCCATCCGCATGAACGAAAAACTGACCACACACCACCGGCCTCTGCTGCCCATACGCGTGGAGAGCCCGGACCGGACAAGACAGCGAGGGAGGGATAGCACGCAGCAAGACCCAACCGCCTCTCCCCGACTGGTCCGTCTTAGCCCGCGACAGGAAAATCTGGACGCGCGCGGCCTCCAACCGGACGTGCCCCAACGCCAGCCCCCCGCCAACCCCCCGCTTCGCCGACCGAGGGACCAGCTCAGAGACACGGAAGGCGCCGAAAAAGGCCAAGGTAAAGAGCGCGTGAAAAAGCAGCGCCTCGAAACCCGAGGCGGTCACCCGCGGCAAAACCTCGCAGATCCGTAGCAGGAGCTCATGCGTCACCGGCAGGCGCCAATCCCGCGGCCCCGGCTGCGCGCGGGCCCACCCCGCGAGCAAGCGCCCGACTAAGAAGGAGACGCGCGGATTCCCCCAGCCGGCCGCCTTGGAAAAGAAGGAGAAGCCCGCCAGCGCCCCGGAGACCGCCGACCGGGCCCACCCCTCCCCCTTCGCCCACAGCACAAAGCGACTGACCGCGCTCTCAGACACCGGCCCGCCCGACCAACCCCGCGCGGTCATAAACGCACTCACCTGCGAGTAGCCCCGTCGATAAGAAATCCAGGTACTGCGAGCCACCGACGCCGCCAACAGGACCATTAGGTCGGGGTCCCAATCGTCCAAAGATGCTCCGGGACCCGTGAGGGGATCTCGTCCGCCCCCGGAGCCAGCCGTCGGAACTGCGCCCACTGAAAACGTGATAGAGCATCAGCTATGGCATTCTGGGAGCCCGGCACGTGCCGAGCCCGAGCGGAGACATTCAATCGCAAGCAGGCCAGGACAAACACCCGCATCAGGGCAGCTACCCGGGGACACCGGGGCGCATGCCGATTCAGGACCTCCACGACCGCGGCGTTATCGCACCAGAAGAGGACACGCCGATCACGGAGCCTCTCCGGCCAGACCCACAGAGAAACCACGATCGGGAATAGCTCCAAGAACGTGATATTCCGCGTCAGACCGGAGCGCACCCAATCGGCAGGCCAAGGCTCCGCACACCAGGCGCCGTGACAAAATGCCCCGAAACCAGAACCGCCCGCCGCGTCGGTGTACAACTGCATATCGAGATTCGATATCTCAGGTGACTGTAGGACAGCGCACCCATTAAATCCGGCCAGGAACGCATCCCAGACCCGCAGATCCTCCCGCATCCCCAAGGAAACTCTTATCCGGTGATGCGGACGCCGCAGCCCCGCCATGGACAAGGACAGGCGCCTCGGAAAGGGGCGTCCCATAGGCAGGACACGGCAAGCGAAATTGAGGTGCCCGACCAAGGACTGCAAGACGCGAAGGGAAATCTTGGAAGCAGAGCAGACCGAGGCCACCAGCTCGCGGAGGCGCTGAACCTTCGGCGCCGGCAGGCGGACAACCATAGCGACCGTGTCGATCTCGATGCCAAGAAAGGTGAGGCAAGAAACCGGCCCCACCGTCTTGTCGGCCGCCACCGGAATGCCGAAGGTGGCCGCCGCCCGCAGGAAGGTGCTCAACAGCGCAGAACACGTCGAGGCACCCTCGGGGCCCACGAAGAGAAAATCGTCCAGATAGTGCACAACGCTGGAGAAACCCGACTGCCGCTCCACCACCCAGTGCAAGAAGGTACTGAAGGCCTCGAAGTAGGCGCAGGAGATAGCACAGCCCATGGGCATGCACATATCGAAATAGTACCGCGCTTCAAAGCAGAAGCCGAGCAGTGGGAAAGCCGACGGATGGACCGGCAACAGGCGGAAAGCCGATTCGATGTCCACCTTGGCCAGGAGAGCCCCTGGCCCGCACTGCTGGACGAGGGCGACAGCCGCGTCAAAAGAAGAATAGCGCACCGTGCAAAGCTCACGGGGGATGCGGTCGTTGACAGATCCACCCGGAGGGCAAGACAGGTTGTGTATCAAACGAAACTTGCCCGGCTCCTTCTTGGGGACCACCCCCAACGGCGAAACCGTAAACGGGGAAAAGGGGGGCTCCGGGAAGGGGCCCGCCACACGGCCAAGCGCGCACTCCTCAGCGATCTTGCGACGTACAAAATCCCCGTGCAGCCGAGCGGAGGCGGCGTTGCGGGTCCCGCCCCGCGCGGTCGCCCCCCGCACGGGAATGTGGAAACCCCGGGTAAACCCCCTTAAGATCAGCCCAGCCGCCCCGCCCCTGCGGGAACGCCCGTACTCAAGCAACCACGGGCGCATCTCCGTGACCCGCACGGGGGTACGCGCTAGGACCGCCGCCGACTCACTTCCCCCCGAAGGGGACCCCGCAATCCCCTTTCGGCTGCACTTCGCGGCCGCGTGCGCCCCTCCGCACAAGGAGCACGCGTGCTTAAATTTGCAGTCCGGGAAGGGACAAGACGCCTTGTTAAAGCGCCAACAGACCTCCCCCCCGAGGACCCCCGCCTTTTGCTGGGGCAAGGCCACGCCAGGGGCACGAAAGGACCGACCCCCGGCGAGCGGCGGAGCCGCACCCGTCTTGCCGCCCCCGACACTGGCCCCTCCCCCCCGCCCCTTTGCAGACATCTGGGTCAACCACAGGTTGATGTCCTTGGTACCCCACTGCAAGAGGCTGTTCTCCTCCATCTGATCACGGAACTCCTCATCGTAATTCAACCAGGCCCACCCGTCGTGATCCTGGGACGCCGCCAATATGTTGTCGGCATAGGCCAGAAGAGCCCCATACTGGTCCGGAAAGTAATGTCCCCAGACACTCGCCAGACGCAGAAAAGCACGAGTCCAGTTGAGGGTGTTGCGGGAAACCTTGCGCACCCGACCCGCCTTCTCGTCCTCCTTGCGCTTCTTACGGCTCTCCCCGGAGCGCTTGCGGCCGTCGAGCAGGCGAAAGATGTCGAGGTATCTACGCCGCTTGATCCGCCGCCGCAACTTCCGCGGTACCGACTCCCACAGCTCGGCACAGCGTATAACCGAGGACCCGCCCCCGACCCCCCCCTCCGCCCCCGCCGAAACCGAAGTATGCGAAGTGCCCGAAGATGACGACGAGGAAGACGAGGACGAGGAAGCCCTCCGACAGCGACGCGCGCGCTTACGCTTCCCTTTTGCCCTGCCCCCCGCCTCCAGCCCCGGAACGGAGTCACTGAGCCCACCCCCTGCCCCGCAAGTATACTCACCAGTGCCCCCGGTGGCGGCGGCCGGAGCACCTCCGGTGGACGGGCCGGCGACCGGGGCAGCCAGCACCGCCGAGGAACCCGAAGAGCCCGCTGTCGCTGATCCGCCAGCAGCAGCCATGTCCGTGGCCGGAGTCGAACCCCCCGGGACCTGCGGAGAGAAAGAAGAAGAACCAGCAGCCGGGGCCCCAGGAGTGCCGAGGGCTAAAGAGGGCCCGCCCCCCCAGGCGCAGGCCGAAGTCCCTAACCCCCCAGCCTCCCAGGCCGCGGACCCCCCCGTCGGGCCCCGCCCCCCCCAAGCCAACCACCCCAGCCGCCCCCCAGGGGCCCAAACCCCCCCACGGGCCCACCCCGTATGCCCAAGGGCCCGCTGCACCGAAGAACCCCGGTGGGGAAGGGGAACCAAGGTCAGAGGGAGGAGGCCCCAGCCCCACCCCTATCCGGGGCGGAGATGATACCGATCTCCAACCCCCCCCGGCCCCGGGGGGCAGGGCAGGCGCCGAGCCCGGCGGCGACCACGGCCCCGAACCCCCCAGGCCGTCCTGCTCAAGCGGTGCCAATGCGGAACCCCCCCCAGGACGCCCGCCACAGGTGGCCCAGGGCTCACGGAGGCACCCCCCTCCGCCAGCAGGGGTGACGGGGACCCCCCGCCGGACCCGCACCCCCGAGAAGCCCGCCCCCTGCCGGATCCCCGCCCCCGCCGGGACACGGCCCGGGCACTGGGTGCAGAGGCAGCGGGCGCTGCCCTGCCGCGGGCAGTGGGCAGAGGCCCGCGCCGCGCCGCTCCCCGGCCCCGCGCCCCGCCCCGCGGGGCCCTTGCCACCCCCCGTGCTGGGGGCCGTGAGACCATCTGTGCGGGCCTGATCAGCGTGGCCCGAATCGGCCGAGGCCCCCTGCCCAGGCCCGAGAACAAGAGGAGGAGCCAGCAAAGGCAGCCGCCCGTCAGCCCGTTGAAGGGAGACGGAGGCAGGTGGGGGCCCGAGGACAAGGAGCGAGCACGAGCTGCCCCGGCGAGGGGAACGCGGGCCCGCAGCCCAGGCACCGCCGTCAGAAGAGCCCCACGTGCTCCAAAGCCGGGCCGCACGCGTGCGCCCCGCCGCCAAAGCTCTCCCTTTAATTAATTAGATATATATGTTAAGCAGTGGAGCCGCGCGGCCGGAAGAGGAGCCCCAGCCGGTCGATGCCTGTCGGACCAACGTCCCACGCCGCCCGGGACAAAGCCCCCCGACCAGGCCGAGGACCCACCGACGGTAGGGAAGCACAAACCTTTCCAACCTTTCTTCAGCCGCGAGCAAGGAGGAAGAGGGAGATCGCCCACCGGCGATCCCTCCTTGCTCGCGATGCCCCGCCCCCCCGGCGAACGCACGCAGCCAATCACTGGGCTGCCATGCGCGCGCCGGGGCCCTAGCACGCGCCCAACTACCAACCCCACTCCACCACGCCGAGAGGTGGCTGCCTCGCACCCGGGCCCCGGGAACCCGGTTACCAGGCAGCCGCGGGACCGGGGCCCGGCGGCTAAGCCGGCATTTCTAACTTGAAAGCCCTCTTAGAATACGTACAAGCAGGTTAATGCTTTAGCCGAACAGAAAAGGAAGCGCTACAAAAACAGAAGAGCAGCAGGTGGGGCATTAGATATCTAGTTCCTGTTGGGGGTTTGGTTTTTTTTCACCCCCTTAGGTGAGAGCTGAAAGTGGTTTACAGTCCAAAGATCAGGGGAAACTGACATTCATTCGTGTCTTTGTTTCAGTTTGCACATATAAGAACCAGAGCTGCCGTTTGACCATACATTATGAAAACGGATTTTCCATCACACCCGAGTCACAGGATGGTGCCTTTACAAAGCCAATTCTACAATATCCCTATGAAAAGCTAAAAATGTCTTCAGATGATGGCGTTAGAATACTTTGCTTAGATTTTGGAGGAAAAGATGGTGAGATCGTAAGTGCTATCATTCCCTACTAAAAATATATCTAACAAAATGTTATTGTATCTGCAGATAAATGCCTTCAGCTTAAAAGCAAACAACTAACAATAGTATTAAACAAAGTACAATCATACTATTTAGCAATTCAATTTAACTGCCACCCTCACAACCTTCAGCTAACAGCAGACTTATACACCCCATCCACCACACATGCAACCACAGCTCGACACTAAGGGGCCTATTTACTAAAGTGTGATAAAGCTTTGCACTTGTCACACCTTAAGTGCTAAACATAAAGTGAGATTAGTGTAAAACCTGGTCAGTAAATGCAAGGGGTGCGCCCTGCATGTGCCTCACAGAGACCTGCATTACATGCCTCGGCAATTAGTGCAGGTGCATTTGTGTTGTCTGCCTGGATAGATAACATGGGCTCCAGCACAAAATTCAAAAAAGCATCTGCTGTGCTGATGCAAGACACCCGCCATAATCAGATGCCTTCCCATCTGATCACTCTTCCAACATTTATTTTTTATATTTATTTCTTTTTTATACCGCACTCTTTAGAATCAGTGTGGTTTACATGTATACTAACAGCTACTTTTTATTCCCTTGTCCCTGAAGGGCTCACAGTCTAAGTGTACCTGAGGCAATGGAGGGTTAGGTGGCTTGCCCAAGGCCACAAGGAGTGGCCATGGGACTAGAGACCCCTGTCCCTCTGGCCTGAGTTTGCTTGTCCCCATGCGGGAATTGAACCCCTGGCCCTCCAGCCTGAGGTAACCTGTCCCAACCACTGAGCCACTCCTCCCTCCATTCAACATCCAATTCCTCCCTCCAAGGATCACCCTCTCCCAAGAGAAGCCCCTCTCCATGGTGCATTTGCTGAGCCCCCCAACTCCCTTCCCCTATGGGGATCTCCCTGGGGCAGGGGTAGGGGCAGAAGCAGCTCCCCCTCTGCCCCACCCCAGCTGCTGAGCTTCAAAATGGTGGCAATGACCATAATGATAGTGCCACGAGATTACTGCTAGGGGTCATTGCTGACTTTTTGAAGCCCAACAGCTCTGGGGTAGGAGCAAAGGGAGCCCGCTCCCATCCTAGTCCACTAGAGAGACCCTCAGGTGAGGCCAGGTAAAAGTTGGGGGGTCAGCAAATGCACCATGGGGGGACACCTTCTTTGTGAAGAATTTCTCTTTGAGGAGGGATCTCTTAAAGAGAGGAGATGATCCTTGTGTGGAGTCATGTTAGCAGAGGGGATCAGATGCAGGAGGTCATGTTGGGAGGGAGTGATCAGATGATGGAGGGTTATACG
This sequence comes from Ichthyophis bannanicus, assembly GCA_033557465.1. Taxonomy (NCBI): domain Eukaryota; kingdom Metazoa; phylum Chordata; class Amphibia; order Gymnophiona; family Ichthyophiidae; genus Ichthyophis; species Ichthyophis bannanicus. The sequence goes on along the minus strand of CM066031.1, from coordinate 1,746,664,911 downwards.
TTGGGGGAAATTGGATGAGGGGACAGCTTTCTTTCTTTTTCTTTTTTCTTATTTAATAGGGCTGCTATGCTGCCAGACTGTTAGTAGCGTAGCTGCATTTAGTGGCCTTAGGTGCAGCCCTGCTATCGTCCTCTCTTATGCCCCTCACCATGCCTTTACTCAATCTCTCTCTCTTTTTGCCTGACTCCTCCAACTTTCACATGGTCTCTCTCACTATTGGCTATGAGCCCCCACCCCCCAGCTTCACCCAGTTTCTCTGTTGTAAATCCTCTCAGGTTCCTACCCAGTCTCTCTCTCATAACCCTCCCTAGGCTTCTCCCAGTCTCTCTCACTCACCAATTCTTCTGCCTTGCTGTAGTTGCTAAAAAATGCTGCATTTTCAACTTTCCTACTGTGACTTTCCCTCTGCATGTTTGAGGCACATGGTGGAGCAGGTTCTAGCTGATCTTGCAGTTTCAAGTCTCATGGAAAAGTTGGAAATGCAGTGGTTTTCAGCAGCTGCAACTAAAAGAAAACCATTCAGGGGCATGCAATCCTGGGCACCAGGGTGCAATTTCTAGGCATGATGGTGACCTGCTTTCCAGGATTTGTCAAGCCCTGGATTAAATAGTTCAGTCTTCTGTGGTACATAAATTCCTTCTAGGCAGGGGATCTGAGCTGGCAGCAAATGCTTGAATTAAGATATTAGTAGACAAGACCCAGTGAATTGAAGTGTAAGCAAACCAAATTGAAGGTTTGTTATTCAAAACCATTTTTCTAATAATACGACGTAATTTAAAGAAAAAAAGCATGTGAGAAAGTATTATATGGTATATACAGTACTTGAGATCCAAAAGAAAAAAATATGTTTCTTCTAGCAACTTACTGCCAGTACTGAGGCCTCAGTGCAGTAAGTGATGCATTAGAATGTTGCACTAAGCTTTAGCACACAGCATTGTAATATGTGTTAAAAAATGCTTTCACGCTCAATGCCACAAACCAACGGTATGCAAATTATATACAACTCTTTGCCGCATTGTGAGTAAAATGTCTCCAAGTCAGCGCACAAACAGGGATTGGCTGGCACACTGACCAAGAAAGAAAACGTTAAAAAAGAAATCGCCCATCCCCTACTCCTCCACACTACAAAAATTCCCAGGCTTTCCCCCTCCCGGGCTATCTGATCAGGGCAACTGGCCCGAGTACCCAGCACAGGGAGACCCTAGACCAGTTAGCCTCCAATGCTGGCAGAACCCCTCCTCCGCACCATTGCTATCTTGGAAAATATCATTGCCTAACTCCTAGCCAAATAAGGCAATGTTTCCCACGCATCTTTTTTCCCTTAATTTCACAAAATATGAGTGGTATTCTTGATTTTCTTTAACAGGTGCAGACAGCACTGATCGAGTTGTTGTGCTGTGAACCGAGTGTGTTCCTAGCCCTATTTTTGGGAAAGGAGGGGGGGAAGGGTTGTTGCAGGGACCCTAAAGAGGGTGGGGAACTGGATTTAGCTCTCAGACTGAGTGCACCCTGACTCACTGTATAGCTTTGTTGACAATTCTCTGGGGAGGAGGAGGGGGGGGGGATAGAATGGAAGTGGTGAAGGTAGAGAAGGGAAGAGAGGAATACGAGTAAGAGGGCAGGGCAGGGCTGGCAACATGGATTTTGTCCTAACTCTCATGGGTGACATATTTCTTTACAATGGGGTGAGGGAGACGTACCTCAATAAGATGCACAGCAATACTATAGTGAAAAGGTTTTTCTCTGTTTATTTAGCTGATAATAATCCTAATTTAAGAAGGCAATATATCAAGTAAGCATAATCAGCATTCTGTAATTGCCTTTCTGTCATCAAACAGCAGCCAACTTACTCTCTCTTTTTCCAATTTCAGCAACTGGACCTTCACTCTTGCCCGAAGCCGATCGTCTTCATCATTCATTCCTTCCTTTCAGCTAAGATTACAAAACTTGGTTTGGTGGCATAAACATGATGCACCTTTCAACAAAAAGGATTTTAACAAATGGAACTGCCACACTAAGTACATGCAATATTAGATAGCTGCTAGAAATATACTGTACATGAAATCTGTATATTACGCAGGGACTTTGGGTCTTGTGATTCCAACCAGATGCAGCCTTTACTCCGCTTCTTCACCACAGAGGCACAAAGAGATACAGCAAGAGATATTTCAGAGCACAAACTTACTTATTAAAATATAAGACATACAGATAAATGGCAGTTAAAGGAGACAAGCATTACACATCTTAGTTTTGCAAAAAATGAACCTGAAAACTGAAACCCAAGTGGTGGAACAATTACAGTATACGCGTGTCATTTTAAAACAGCAAGTGCATCTATAGATTAAACAAAGCCCAGGTGTCAGACTTTAGGTCATGCAAGGTTTTTTAGGTGGTGCTGCTCTCGCAACTCATTCTCACCTAAAAAAATTGTCAAGTTGAGTTTTCAGTCTTATTATCTGCTCTTAGCAGCTACAGCTATGTAGAAAGATTGGGTCAAAATGTCTATTTTCTTTGCTAATAGCACTTTTGGAGTTAATTCTTAGAGAACAGGACAAGAGATGAGGTGCTGTGTAAGCACAGGGAACGTCACTGCCCATGGCTGAGGCCGGGGATCCATCCCAAAGTACTGCAGGAAGCGATAAACCGTAAAGTCCAGCAGTGCCCTGATCTCATGAGGAGTAAGGAAGAGATCGCTCACAGGGTACTGGTATCAGTGAATCCCTTTCAGAGGCACCGTTGTGCCCCTCTAACAATGTTGCTCTGTGCAATCATATAGGCCACACAACACCCCTAAAGCTAGCTCTACACAAATATTAGGAAGGCTATGGGCCAAATGTAGTAAGTGTTTTAACCCATTTTGTGTCTATGGGTAATTGTGCTTAGAACACAGGGCCCCGTATGCGTTTTCAGTTTAAAATGCATGCGTGAACCGTAAGTCAGGATGATAAAGGTCGATTTTGCTACGTCTCGTTGATAAACCTGTGAAATTGAAAACATTCTATTTTCATTTTACAATGTAGTTGATTTTTATTCACCTTAAATGGTACCCTTAATGATTTAAAGTTATAGCTAATGCAATATTCTATATAGCTTAAACAGAATTCAAACATACAATGAATTATGACAGGTTTTGTAGATAGTAAGGCTTAGGAACAGCTGCCTTCATGAAGGTTTACTGACTGAGAATAGGCATTTAAGTCTTCAATGAACATATCTCCAATTAGTCTAATCAACTTGGTTTTCCTATTCATTTAAATTGTTGCAGCATAAAACTTTTGAAAATGTTTCCTCCTCTCTCCCCGCCCCCCCCCCAAAAAAATTTTAAACATGTAATCCCTTTTATGGTAGGGCGCTTCCTGGCCTGCAAGGTATGGATCCGAGGACCTCAGATGGGAAACCGCAATAGCTGTGAGGCCTCTTCAGGGATCAGTCTCTCAAACTCTTTGCACAAATAAAATAGTCTATGCAACGAGTATTGATTCCAACCCAAAATATAATTTTAATGAAGAAAAGTTAGCAAACTAGTTACAAATAGCAGGAAAAAAAATCGTAAGCATCACCGTGAATGTAGTTTTTACAGTCCACGATTCCCTAAAATACAGTCTGTCATGCACCTGGAGTAGACTGGCAGGAAACTTGAACTTCTGTGTTCGCATTGGGATGTTCCTCCCATATCCCTAGGGCAGGAGTTCTGAACCCAGTCCTCGGGGCACACCTAGTCATCCAGGTTTTCAGAATAATCATAATGAATATGCATGAGAAAGATCTATACATGCACTGTCTCCATTGTATGCAAATCTCTCATGCATATTCTGTTTGGTTATCTTGAAAATCTGACTGGTTAAGAGTGTCCCAAGGACTGAGTTGAGAGCCACCACCCTAGAGAACTGTAGGAGTCCTCTCCCAATCTGAAGTACAAGGATCACAGCAAATATCTTACAAATGTAACCCAAACCAAGTTCCTATACCTGAGATCTGGGAATACTCATTCTCCAGTGCTCACACCAACTCGTAGGCAAATAACTCCCTCTTCTAATAGAAAAATAAATAAAACAAAATACACTATTTGTCCCCTCCCTGCAGCACCAGAGAGTGCAACTTCCTACTGCCTGCCACTTGCTTACCTGGGGGAGGGGGGCGTAAGAGGACTTTTACAAGCCAGACTGTACAAGCCTGCACTAGTCATGATATCAGGATTAACAGCTATACTTGTGCAAATGTGGTTTAGCAGTAATTACCTCCCTCCAGTGCTCCCTTACATAACATTGTATAGGCACTAAGAACAATGCTCTCTGTTGAGCCCCAGGTTCACTTGGATGCACACCCCGAAGTGATGGCCATGTCTAGGATCTGTAGAAATATTTTTGAATTTGGCTGCCTGTGTCATCCTTGCAAATTGTATCACATGCTAAAGCTGATCAGTCCACACAATTAGCCAATTGGAAAATGACACCCATACATTGCTTCTGCTGAAAATAGCATGCGGGATGCCATTTCCTTCTACCCTTGCCAACATGCTCTCAGGTGCACCAAATAACACTTTACCTAACTTATAAAGAGCCTAGTAAGAGAGAAACGCTTCTGTTTCTACAGGAAGAGAAGAGCTGCTCACTAGGTGAGCTTCAGGAATGCTGCTTAGTCTAGAGCAGAGGTACTCAAATCCAGTCCTGGAGGGCCGCAAACCAGTCAGCTTTTTGGGATATCCTTAATGAATATGCATGAGATATATTTGCATGCACTGCCTCCATTGTATTTGAATGTATCTCATGCATATTCATTAGGGATATCCCGAAAACCTGACTGGTTTGTGGCCCTCCAGGACTGTATTTGAGTACCCCTGGTCTAGAGTTTCCTGTTTCAGTCAACATACTTTAAATGCTCCTAAGTAACTTAACTAAGTCATTCTTCCCTTGGGCACACAATATTTTTCATATTGCAGGAAGCAAACTCTGGCTTCCACAGCTTTTATTTTTATTTTTTTCCATAAAACGTGTACTGTGACAATTCTTTCTACGATGATGTACATTCATTTTCTGAATGGAAAATCTGAGCACATTTTAGCTGACCATGCATATGAAAAAAGAAAAGGAATTTGGACGAAAGAGGTGCCAGCTTGGGTAAAATGTGAAATATATTCATGGAAATTGATCTGCACAATTTCTTTACTCCTACACTATCTAAGACCACTGGAATGTTATAAAGGGGGACATCACTTTGTGTATTATGCAAATAACTAAATAGAATTCATACGCCTTGTCACAATAGTATGTAATCAAATGTTCTCATTACTCTCTGAAGAACAAGTTCAAAATAACAATTTACAATGAAATATTCTAATGTATGTATATATTTATAGATATGTTAAAACTGAAGGAATGTAAGCAGTACCTTTTCTTGACCACTTTCAGATCTGGAAGAAGTCTTTTGGGATATGTGGGGGAGAGGGGAGGGATTTACCTAGAGATTTATGAACATTTCTACACATTTATAAGAGTTTATAGTATATACGTGAGCAAAGCAATATGGTTGCTGTGTTAGTTCATTTAAATCTGTTAAAATAAGGGTCAACAAAAATGTATCACCTGAAATTTGTTAACCCTTATTTCTACTATGTATACAGGGTGGCCCAAAAAAAGTGAGAACATCTTGTAAATTAAAAGCTTAAATAGTTTACTTATTTACCTTTTTTAGCTATATAACGTCTTTATTTCGACAATTTCCGGTCGCCATCTTTTTTTAAAAATTTGTCAATCGTTTACATCTGTCTTTTTGAATTTTTAAATAACTTATATGCTACGAGATGTTTTTTGGGCCACCCTGTGTGTGTGTATGTGTATATATATATATATATATATATATATATATATATATATATATACACACACACACACACACACACACACACTATATTTAATTTTAAACAAAAATGCTCCCAAGCTAACTGCAGCTCTGATAGTGAGCACAGCTGATGATGCCCATGTTAACCACAATGTGCAGTCGCTACCCACACTGTACCCCTAACTTGCCATCTGTGCCCCAGCTCTCTTTCAGTGGTTAGCACGGGAATTTTATTGCAGCTGCATTTACAGTAAGTGGTAAACCATTAGCACACCTTAGCAATCATGTCCTAGTATACACTGTTGCATGGCCCAATTTATTCTTTTGGGACATGTGGCAGATAGCACATTTTAAGCATTAGTAACGCATATTTGCAGGTTAGTAGCACTAAATCACTTTGCTGGGCAGTAAATTTAAGGCTCCTTAACAAACCAAATGCACATCCCTACTGCAACCACATTCTTCAACCCAGCAGAGGAGATACTGAAGAGAAGACTGAACTTTTGACAACGAGTTTAACAGCTTTGCTATTTTTTTCTAACGCACACTACACTGGATATTCAAATACATTTATAAAGAGAAATTATAAGGCTTAAACTTTTGTTTTATTAAACAGTGGGGGGGGGAAAAGATTGCAATCACTTATTTACTGCCAGGCACATCATCGAAATCCTATCAAGCTCTCGAGATAAGGGAAGAGTTTTGAATGATCATCCCAGATACAGTCTTTTCATTCATACCGATCGTAATGCTAAAGGAATGTTTGTAAATGTAGCAGAAATATTTATCAGACTTAAAAGGTTTCAAAGCTGTTCATGCATCATGGGCACTCTGGGCGATACTAACGATGAATAGAATATAATAGATGTAATCAGATGCTTTTTCAATATTCTGGTATACTTGCTTTATTTAAACCAATTTGCATGAAGAATAAAAGCAGAATATTTATATTGATGGCACTGAACACTTTCAGATTTGTTCACAAGGTGCCTTAAAACAAATTCCACAATGACCTCGCCACATAAGGCTGGTCTCAGCAGTTCACTTGCTCAAAGGGAGCAGTGCATTCATGCTAATGGAGATTTGCAACAGATTTAATACAGTTATTTAAACTGCTTGTCATTGTTCTACAGTTACATTTTTTACCAAATTTACAAATACAGAATGTAGAGATAAGCATAAAAAATGTATGTCTATAACAAAGATGTGACCAAGAAGTATCTGTTCTCTCACCTACATGGAATATGGCTGTAATATTCAGGCACATTCAACTGGTGGGATGCGACATTCTAACAGTGTTTTTGATTCCACCCTTCTGGATCTGTGCATTCTCACAACACAGGTCCAAACGTGGTTCAATATGGGAACTTGAAAGGCTTGTTTTGCAGGTTTCATAGTTCCATGCACTAAACTTCAGTGGATTACCTGCCAGACTCCACAAACATTAACATTAGTTCATAATTGTAGCACACAGAAATTACTTCCAGTAGAACATCTGGGTTTTAGAAGGCATGTAATGTGAATAAAATATGGGAGATTTTTGTCATTTTTTTTTAAGATAACCAGTCTCTCCAAAGAACTACTAGTATAAAGTTTTCAACATTTTCTAGCATGAGTTACCAATATGCTTTCATTTTCACTCCTTAATATGATTGTTCAAAATTGCAAACAAAAGGAATGTTAAGTTGATTTTTTGTGTAAGCATCTTTTAAGCTAATTATGCAAATTTTTAAAATATTAAACACTGTTGCCCAGAACCTTAACATAGTGATTTTGCTCTCACTGAAGCATGTGATATAAAATCAAATAGCATTTTCAGAAGGGTTAAAGGGCTTCTGAATGTGTTCTTCCTAACTGGCTTACAAATATTCCTTAAAAATCTAATACATACAAACCTTAAAGTACCCACGTGGTTTTATTTCAAGTATGTCCATTTATAAGTGTTGGAGACAGTAAGGGGCCTGGTTACTAAATGCTACTGTGCACTAAAGGGCATTAGCATTTATTGTCTGCCGCTGGGCCATAATTCTTATGGTGTGGTGGTTAGCACAGACTAATGCTCATTAGTGAGTGCTGACAATGAATAAACAGGTCAATAATAGGTTTATATCTATACATGCCTCCAAAATGAACTAAAAAATGCAGACCTAACTGAATCAGTACATCTTAAATATAGCTGTGATTATAATTTAAGATATACAAAAGGATTTCCTTAAGAACCAGTAATGTTATTGTCAAAAGTGAACTTGATTACATGTAACCATATTGCAGGAAACATTTTTCAGGCTATGTTTTCCTATTATCTGGGCCAATGAACTAAGCAGTCACCTAGCATGCCGACATTCCCAGGGTGGCTCATTGCCACCACTATGACCCCCCTCCGGTGCCAGCAGCGGCATTTAAAGCCACAATGGGCACGTACCCGAATTCCTGCCCTCTATGACCTGCCGCTTTCTCCTCCTCCAAAGCAGATTGTCAGTTTGCATGGGGGTGGTAGTGCCCCCCCACGCACACTGGACGTTTGTTTCAGAGGGGGCAGAAGCGGCGAGTCATAGAGGGAAGAAACCACAATGCAGCGCCAAAACGTTTGGTAAGTGCTGCATTGCGGTTTAAATGCCATTACTACTGCGCAGGTCCCAGAGAGAGGTGGCAGCAGCGGCAGGGATGGCAAGAGGAAGACGACCAAGATTAAGGCTCACTTATGGCCTATATAATCCTTGCACCGACCCTGCCTATTATAACTTTTTTTTTATATTTAGTGAAATTTTACAATAAATCAAGAACCTTGGATAAAGAATATCACAATCCATCATGCGCAAGCAAAAAATAAGCACAAAAGAACATAAAGCAATCAATAACATGACAGTATGCTAGCAGTCCACAATAGAACAATAAAGAAAAGGGAGTATTCAAGAACAATATACACCATAGGAGAACGGTTACAAAGAAAAATATTAAAAAGAAAAGGTAGGATGTAAAGCGAATACAACTTATAAAGCCCACAATACTACCATAAGGTGAATTTACAGTTGCTTAGCATCTAAGAAAAAACACAGTTGAGATGGCTCGAAGAAATGAAAAATCTTATTCTGATACCCAAGTACACATTTACAAAGAAATCTCAACTGGAAACTTGCACCCAAAGCTAAAACCTCACAACAGATTTCCAGAAATGTTTTCCTCCTAGATTGAGTCCACCTGGACACATCTGGGAAGATCTGTATCCTACCCCCCCCCCACCCCAAAAAAAAAGAAACATCAGATTTGTTTTTTTAAATACATTCGTAATAAAGTTTCCATATCCTGGAGAAATACAAAAGAGACCAACAAAGTAGCCCGGGCTTCAACCACCTCAGTAGACTGCTCTAATAACTCAGACAGGTTCCTGAAGTCCAAGGAGTCAGAAGGCACCTCTACCTTTGAAGTATCAGCTTTCTGCAAAGCGTCCTTACCAATCATTGAGGGGAGGAAATAAATCTTTTGAAGAGGCGGAATAATTAAACAGCTCCTTAAGGAACCGAATGAACAGATCCCTAGGGGAGCACAATGAAAGCTGTGGAAAATTCAGTAAACGAATATTCAAGTTTCTCTGTTGATTTTCCAACCGAACTATCCATAGCTGGGACCCCCTGCTGATCCTGCAAATGTTGAATTTTAACCTTGAGTCCATCCAATTGCACTTGCTGTTGGAGCACCTTCGCCTACCCCACCCCTCCAATCTAAGAGCGAATGGAGCAGAAGCCTGCAGTGCCCCAGCACAAACCTGATAGAGTGACTGCATCATGTCCCAAATGGAGTCCAGGGTCACCTCCTTTGGTCTCACAAGCGGAGGAAGATCCTGGATCATCACACTCTCCTGAACAGGAGGTAAACCTCCTACCTGGTGGCAGCTGGACCCATTAGCACTAGTCACCAGCACAACCAATGCCGAGGCCAAGGACTGCTGAGTAGCCACATCCGAAACCATCCCAGGTGTGCTACCTTCAGCACCCCCAGGGGCAGGAGGAGTAGAAGGACCAAGTGGGCTCAGCGAAACATCGCTGACCAAATCAGAGCTCTCCCTAACCCCGACAATGGGTTTGCCCAAACACTTCGCCTGTACAAAATCATCCATGGCACATTGCCCCACTGGTATAGCAACAGGAGTGGAGGAAAAAACTCCCCTACCTTTAGCTTTCTGTTTAGGCATCTAGAAAAACTAAACCAATGGAAGCAAAGGCCAGGACGAACTACTCCAACTTAAATCCTCCTAAAGAAGAACCGCTGCCAAAAGATATTAAACGCCAAGCTCACCGCCTCATTCCCCGCCTAAGGGCCATGTCAAAGGGCCCTCGGGCGCAGGCCCGCCAAGCGCAGGCACGCCTTAAGCACATTTGACTTTTAAAGCCAGCAGATGAAACAAGGCATGGAGGAGCTTGCTCCCACACTCCCAACTGCACAGCAGTTCTCCACCTATTATAACATTTGCCTCATATATAGCCATGTATGTCACCAAGAGGTGAACTGCATTGAATATGAACTGAAAAAGTGCAACCTGAGCTTCATCATGTTTGATCTCCAGCACAATCAAGGATAGCTGCTAACACCAAAGCTATTACCTTCAAGATTCCTTTCACTGGATAATGCAAATTTCTTGAAATGTATTTATGAAACATTTTATATATTGTTTATTCAAACACTGTCTATTCAATGGTGCTTCCTCTCTATCTTCATATTTATTTATTAGATTTAATATGTTATCTTCCTCATATATTTTATCTAGTGAAAATACTAGAAACCTGGTTTTGGTGCTGAGCTAACAGAGGAGCCTGCTTCTCTTGTTTCTGCTCATATACCAAAATTGCACAAATGCTTGAAATGTTGAGATAGCAGAAGAACATAATCATCTCCTACTGGCCCAGAAGCCAGCGATGGCTTTCTAGCAAGGACTTCAGACATGACGGTGTGTTGTGGAACTGTTCATTGTTTCTGAGTAGGTGGGAAGACTGCTTTTTGTCACTGGATGAGTGGGTGGATTGGTGTGCATTATTTCTCATTGGGAGGGTAGCCCTCAGCAGTTGGGAAGATATGGTCTTGTACAGGGTCAGATGGACACCAAGTGAACACAAACTGAAAAGGAAAATGATGAGTGAAGAAAGGCAGACTTTAAGCATTCATCAACTACAAGTTTTATCTGTGGTCTCACATGTGGGTTTATATCACAGCAATGGACACACAAATTTATTTAAGGGAGTTGGTAAGATTCATATGCCATAATCAAAAGCAGACTTCCTCATTAGGGTGGGAGATTGATTGCTATCACTAAGTAGGTGAATGGGGAATCGGTTATGAAGTTGACTGGAAAAGGAAAAAAAGATTGAGGATTGGAAGGACCTGTCTTATCAGGTGTGCAGGGCAGAAGAGGCAAGCAGGGTAAGGTGTGTGTGTGTAGGGGGGGGGGGGGTTTAAACAATTCAAAAGCTGCTAAGGCCTCAGAGCATCATGGCCTTCATGGATCTCTTCTACTGTGAGATTTTATACAACCAATTTGTTGATTCATTATTCATAAGGTGTAATTATTAAGTAATTATTTTTGGTGTATGGAAAAAATACACTTGTATAATTTATGTTCAAGTATTGTGAATTATTCCTTTTTTAAATAACTGAATTGTTTTTTCACCCTGTGGAGGCACCAGTGACCCTCTTATAAACTTTCTACTGATAGCAAAGGAAAGGTATCCCAGATTTTATCTCCAGAAATCTCTCTCTTTCTTTCACTTGATACCAGCCTTCCAACTTACCCCCCTCAGAGTCCCAACCAACTTGCTGTTTTGAGCTCTCCTCCTGCTGCTGCTAGTCATGGTGGTAGTGCAGGGGGGGGGGGCAGGGAGAGGAGTGGGTGCCATTAGGTCAAGGGGCATGTTGGAGGCAGAACAGTGATTGAAACAGGGGAAAATGGTTATTTTCTTTCAGGCCATCATCTCTGACCTCATTCCTTACACTCTACTCTTTCAGCCTATCTATGGAGAATTATTGACGCCTCAAATTTTATTTTGTATGATTGTATTAAGAATTTTAACACACATACTTTGAGATGTTTAGATTTGTATAATCAAATACAAGAATAAATTCAACTTTAGCAGTCTTCCTACCCTTTCTTCTCATCGCTCCATATTTTATGATATTTTTTCCTCCTCAGTCAATTTTATATTTTATTTTAAAGTATTATATATTGTCTTACCAAGAAAAACTTTGTTCAAGGCAATTTACAATAATACAATTAACAAGTTAAAAGGGAAATTTTTCATAACATCCAATTAAAGATTTACACCAAAAAGTGAGCCATCCCAACTTTAGCAATCCTTATAAATTTAGAGGGTTAATTTAAAAGTCTCATTTGCAATTTACATGTGTAAACTGTATTGATATGTAAATGACCATGTTTAGAAAAGGTTATTTTTACATGTAGATGTCCATGCTATATGAAAATTGCAAGTAAGTGTGGGGGTGGCGTGGCCTGGACAGGACAGGACAAAAATCTACATATGTATTCCTCATTTCATATAAGGGATGCACATGTAAGACTAAAATTCTCCATGTCCAGATTTACATTTGCTCCCTGACACATCATTTACAAAATGATCCTTTTGGCCTCCCTTTATAGGAGGGATTAAGGGGGATATACCCTTTAATCGCCCCAATATTTATGTCACCCTCCAAATTGAAATGAGGAAACGATAGGGTCCTCTGTAGTTAATTAGTGCATCTACACATCTAGGTTTGGAAAATGGCTCTGATACTCATGTAAGTGTTGACATTTATGTGTGTAATTTACCAGAATTCCTCCATTGTTTTTTCCCACCTGTATATTTGTGAAACGGCTCCTCCAGCTACACATGGATATTAATCCCATGTGTTCCTGCACGTCTTTCTGTGCATTTTAAAAACATCTCCACCTTTTGCAGAATTCTAAAATATTGTCAGAATTTTCCCAACCTCAATGTCTCAATTCCTGTCTTGACAGCCTATTTACAATGTGCCTTTTTAAGGGCCTTTAAATTGGAATAAGCATCCCCTACTCCAGGGGTGGGCAATTCTGGCCCTCGTGCACCACAATCCAGCCTGGGTTTCATGATGTCCCTAATGAATATTCATGGACCTATTTCCATACAATGGAAGGCAGTGAATGCAAATAGATCTCATGAATATTCATTAGGGACATCATGAAAAACAGGCTGGATTGAGGTGCACGAGGGCTGGAAATGCTCACCCCTGCCCTACTCCCTTTACCAGGGCTGGCTCTAAAGTGTTGCTGTCCTAGGCAGACCTTCACACCCCCGCCCCTTTGGCTGTCAAAAATCTATGGTTTAGCTTTGAATGCTCTATTATTTGCTGCCTACCAAGTGGATGGGCCAGTCCTGTTCTAAGCAACTTTAATTAAACAACTCGATAACACTTAAATAGACAGCAGTCCAGTAGTGAAGGTGACATTTTACTTACCACATAATTTTTATTTATTTATTTGTAGTATTTAGTTCACACCTTTCCAAAGGGAGATCCACGCAAGTTACATTCAGGTACAGTATGCATTTTCCCGTCTCCAAAGGGCTCACAATCTAACTTGGTATCTGAGACAATGGAGGGTTAAGTGTCTTTTGCATGAGTCCTGCTAGAACAGCCCAGACAAGTGGGTTGTGTTCTCCTGCCAACAGATTGGTGGACACACAGAACCAATGAAATGTCCAGGTTTCAATGGCATCACTCCCATGCGTCTATCCGCCTCAGCCACCAATGGTATCTTCAGTATCTGTCCCAAAACATATGGGAGAATATAGCAAGCCTCATACAATTTCAATGTGCGCAACAATGAGTAACAAAACAGTAGAGAACTATGTCAGGAAAGCCTAAACAATAGGCTGTCAGTAGAAGATGGACCTGCAGAGCCAAGTATATAAATCATAGCGGACCCCAGAGTACCACCGCAGAAGAACAGAGCCAACATAGTTCCAGAGGCAGAACCTGGACTGATCTAGCAGGACTCAAGGAAAGCACATTATCTGGTAAGTAAAATGTCACCTTCCATATCGTCCTACTAGATCATTCCAGACAAATGCGACGCACCAAAGCTATGCCTCCACTGGGCAGGAAGACGACATAGCAGCTTGAAAAACCTTAGAGCCAAAGGCCATGTTCACCTAAGCTTGGACATCCAAGTGGCTTGACAAAAGTGGAAAGTGATGCTCATGTTGCCACCCGACAAATGTCTGCTGGCGCTACTGAGCTCCGTTCTGCATATGAGAATGTTTGTGCTCGGCTAGAATGGGCACACAAAGTCTCCAGAAGTGGCTGGTTCCACAAAAGATGTCGAGGCATTGGCCTCCTTAATACAGTGCACCAAAGTAGACTTAGCCACCACATTACGCTTGCATGAACCAGCAAACAGCACAAACAGATAGTGTGAATTACGAAACAAATTCATAACTTCCAAGTACCGGAGAAGCACCCTCTGGACATCCACAAGGCATAGATCCTTATCCTTTCCCCGACCCCGCTCCTTAGAGGAGGGGGCAGACAGACCACCTGGTTCACATGAAAGGGAGAAATCACCTTAGACAAGAAGGGAGGCACAGGCTGAATGGAAACAGCCTCCTTTCAAAAAGACAGATGGATCTCAGCAAGACAGAGTCTGCAGCTCAGAAATCACCTTGCAAAACAAATCACGACCAAGAAAACAGTCTTGAGCATCAAAATCCTTTGAAGTAGCATGTTTCAATGGCTCAGATGGCTCCAAAATCAGGGACCTGAGCACCAGCCCCAGATCCTAGGAAGGGACCACAGATCGGAGGGTAGGGCGCAGATGCTGAACCCCCTGAAGAAAGTTTAACATCCGGGTGTAAGGCTAGCAACTTACCAGCTATTCAACCTCTGAAACAGGCCAAAGCTGCCACCTGAACCTTCAGGGAGCTGAGAGAGAAAGGCCAGCAGGAACGGCACCCTTGGCCGCCTCAGGGACCCGCTGCCTTGCATTGCACCATTGCTCAAAAAGGCACCAAACCCACACAATATGCCAAGTTGGTTGATCTCCTCCGGACTCTGAGCAGAGTGGAAACCATCACCAGACAGTAGCCCTTATGCGCTGTCTCTTTTCAAGAGTCAAGCCATCAAGCCATATGCAAGAAGGGAGCTGGGTTTTCCAGGATGATCTGCCCCTAATGCAAAAGGCCCCAAACAGAGGCAAAAGAAGAGGTGGCATTTGCAGGAGCTACATCAGGTCTCCGAATCAGGCTCTACTTGGCCAATCCGGCACCACCAGAACAATCCTTCCCAAGTGGCACTCTGTCGGCTGAATCACATGCCCCACGAGGGACCATGAAGGAAACAGATACAGCAGGTCTAGACACAGCCAAGACTGAGCCAGGTTGTCAATGCCCTCAGACTCAATCTCTGTGCGGTGACTGAAGCAGCATCCCACTTTGGCATTGGAACAGGTTGCCATCAGATCCATCTCGGGTCAACCCCATTGGTGTTGAATTGGTTAAAATGTCTGATTCCACTCCCACTCTCCTGGATCCAGAAAGTGCTGGCTGAGAAAATCCACTTCCACATTGTCCATCCTGGCAATGTGCTGAGCATTCAAGGCTAGAATGTTCTTCTGTACTGAAACAGGAGAGCCAACTCCAGGGCCACCCTGGCACTCCTTGTGCTGCCTTACTGACATATGCCACTACCGTGGCATTGTCAGACAAAACTCAAAATGCTCTGCCTTTGACCAGGGGTTGCAAACACAGAAGACCCAATCTGATGGCCCTCGTCTCTAAGTGGCTGATGGACCATACTGCCTCCCTGTGGTTCCAACAACCCTGGGCTTTTGGTCTTGGCAATGTGCTCCCCAGATCAAGAGAGTGTCGTCCATCATCAGAAGGATCCATGAGTAATCATCCAGCAGCTTGCCCTTCCTCAAATTACTAGACTGCTGCCATCACTGTAGATTGGCCTGCACCATCACCAGGAGTGGGAGCCTGAACTCAAACTCCTGAGAACACAGGGACCACCGAGTCATCAAGGACTGTTGGAGGGCAGCATATGAGCAGGTGCCCATGGCACTATCTTGATTGCCGCTGCCATCAATCCGAGGAGCTGAAGATAATCCCCAACTCTGGGAGCCTGCTGTGAAATGAACAGCGCCAGGCAATCCAATAACCTCATGACTATTTCCTCTGACAGGAAGACTCTGTCCACTCGAGTATCGAAACCAGCTCCCAGGAACTCCAGGGTTTGGAAAGACATCAACTGGCTCTTTCCCCCACTGATCACCCGGCCGAGGCCTTCCAAAAAGGACACCACTCAGGGCACTATTTGAGATACCTCAGAAAGAGAATGGGCTCAGATGAGTTACTCATCCAAATATGGGTGCATACAAATCCCTTAGCACCATAGCACTGTAGCCACCACCACCATGACCTTGGAGAACATTCTTGGGGCAGTGGAGAGTCCGAATGGGAGGATGGCAAAGTGAAAGCCAAGCTCAGCAAAGGCAGATACCCTTGCTGATCCTCTTGGATTGAGATATGAAAATATGCTTCGGCCAAATCCAAAGATGCCAAGAACTCCCCTCAGTGTACCATTTGAATCACAGACTGCAACATTTCCATCCAGAAGTGAAGGACATGCAAGTGTTCATTGACACCCTTGAGATCTAGAATGGGCCAAAATGATCCATCTTTTTTTGACACCACAAAATATATGGAATACCTGTCCTTACCCCAATCGTTTGGGGGAATGGGAACCACGGCCTGCAAGAGTAGCAACTTGTCTAATGTGATCCACATAGCGGCCCTTTTGTTTGCAGACCCACAAAGGGAGATGACAAATGTATCTGGGATTGGCTCCTTGCATTCTAGGATGTAACCATACCGAATGGTGTCTAGCACCCAGCAATCCTTGATGACCCGGGCCCATTGGGGAAAGAAAAGGTGAAGTGTGCCTCCAACCAGAGGTACAATACTAGGGACTGGGTCCCCAAATCTTAATTTTGCAATCCGGGAGGAACCCCCTCAGGAGAGGGCCTAATCGATGGGTCCATGAGCTGCTCAAAAGGACCGAGAATGAGTCCAAAATCCAGAAGCAGATGAGAACAAAGGTTTTTTCAGGCTGGTAACGACAGGAGTCCCGAGTCTCCTGAGGATCTGACCAGCACACCCCCGAGACACGGTTGAAGGCTAATGGAAAGGGGGCTCTTGCCCACTTCACAGGCCCCCTGGACCTCTCCCCTCTAGAAGGTAGTAAGATTTTGTCTTGCACAGATCCTTCAACAGCTGCCCCAGATTGGCTTCAAACAGAAGCTTCCCTTGAAAAGTCAGTCAGGACAACTGGGCATTGTAAGAGGTGTCCGCTGATCAGTGTCAGACCCAAATCCAACAGTGTCTCACTAGGCAAACAAGGTCATACATGGCATCAGAAAGGAAGGCAGTAGCCAACTCTAAAAAAGGGGTAGTATCATCCGGTGGAAGAGACCAAATCTACTGGAGCAGGGCTCGAGAAGTCCGGCCTGCACTTAGTGCCAACTGAATGATAACAGTTGCCACAGCAGCGAACTGGTTCTTCAATGAATCCACCTTGTGGTCCAGAGCATCCTTTAAGGCCAATCCACCTTCCATAGGAATTGTGGTCCATTTGGTAACCGCTGTGGCCTGTACATCCACCTTGGGAATATCAAACTACACAACACACTCCTTCTCCATACATACATCTTCTTATACACCCTTAACCCCTTAGGCAGGGAATGGGGAGGGGGGGAGGGGGTCTCACTCTGACTGGATCATGTCCTTAATTATCTCTGGGAATGGGAAGACAGTAGTGGATTTCCATACCCATTGCAGGAACAGATGCAACTTTGGCTCCTGGCTCTGTGTCTGGAGCATCTGCCAAACTCAAGGTGGATGAGACCCAGGCAATCAAAGCTTCCAGTTCCCTCCTTCTGGAACAGGTGGATAACACCTGCCTCTTCAAAATCTCCCAAAAATGAAAGTACTTCTTTGTCCACATCAGAGCCCAGAACAGAGCCATCTGAATCCAAGTCATAGTCCAAATCTCGCACTGATGCCAGGTGATCCCCATCTTCAGAGGGTGCCCTTCACCCGGAATGCTTAGCCAAAGGCAATCGAACAGGGCTTCTACTCTTAGTCTGCCCCTCAGGAGACTGTACTTAAGAGGCCGCAGAGTCTGAATTTCCATTCCAGAAAGACTAGGCTTGTTGCAAAAAGGAAAAGAATGCCAGGGAAGACAATCCAGAATCTGGAAGCTCTCCTCACAGAAATGACCCCCATACAGCAGGGGCCATAGCCACCTCCAAGCCCCTAGAGGATGGGGTTGTGGCCCACAGCGTGATCACTAGAAACCCTGGCCAGTTGGACATCCTTACCCACAGCACAATCCACCACCTCCTGCCCTAAGACAGGCAAGGCCGGACTAACTGCATCCCCCGGCTGGGAGAAGGGAAGCAAGCCCTCCAGAAACAACTCAGAAGCTGTCATGCAAGAAGAGCAGAGCTCAGAAGCCAGAGATGAAGTGCCTCGCTTGCCACAGGCCAAACGTTTCCTGGAAGATGACAGAATTAAGGCAAGTATCACAATAGTGCGTGCTAAGGCCACAGTGGCCTGAAAGGTGAATGTTAACAGCAGAAAACATAGGGAAACCCCCAAACTGTGCCATTGGTCGCCAGCAGTCTATTCTGAATTGCGCCCCAGATGAATGGAATCAGAAGAATGATGACATCAAGCCTTGGTACTCACCCCCCTGACAGCCCCAGGCAGAAATCTGTGCTGGGCTCAGCTCTACTCCCCTGAAACTGTTTCTCTGCTTTGCAGGCACTGCATCTAAAGTGGCTGGCAGGCAGATTCTTTTGAGAGTGTTCTACAATTTTCAGAAGAGAACGGGGACAGAGGAGGGGGGAGGGGATGTCAAAGTTGTGTAAGACTATTGAACTCTTCCAGATCCTTCCAATTTTCTGGCTGCTCAATAGACCCTTAACAGGATAAGAATATGGAGCTGAACCAATTTTCCCTTCTCGTATGGCTACTGGAAAGACCTCAGTCTAGTGGAGCTTCCCACATCACGCTCAAGTGAGAGAGTCACCCTTATGGTGGTCATTCACGAGCATTTAAACCAGTCTTTTCCTCTTAATTATTCAGATTTTCATTAGAGTGTAGAAAATTCATCCATCATCTGCTGGAGGCAAAGAAATACTGAAAAGACCTCTGGTGACCAAGGCAGATAGAGGCATGGGAGTGATGTCATTGAAATCTGTGCATTTCATTGGTTCTTTGTCTCCACCAATCTGCTGGTAGGGGAACACAACCCACTTGTCTGGACTGGTCTAGCAGAATGATATGGAAATGGGAGCTATCCATTTGTTTACACTAATTGCCACATGCATGATAATCTTCCAGTTGGTGAGAGGTTGTATGAGCGCACCCAGTGCAAAGTACTCCTTGCATTCAAAGAATGAGTGGGAAAAAAGGCAAAACAGAGACTGACCACAGTCTCAGACACACAGATGTTCTTCAAATTAGAGTTTTGGGATGCAACTCGACCAAGTTTCGGCGAACACTCCTGCGTCAGGGGTCTGGATATATTAACTGTTACAAACAGATTTAACAAGCCAGAATTGCAAAATGATGCAGTAGAAGAGGTAGTGAAAGCCTAAAGGGTAGACCCTTATAAAGAAAATAGGAATGAGCTCAGCACTGGCAAGTTGGATATAAAAGTAATAATGCAGGCCAAGAGAGATTTTGAAAAGCTTGCAATAGAGGCAAGAATTAATACTAAAAACATTTTCAAATACATATGAAGCAAAAAGCCCACTAGATAACTCAGGGGTTAAAAGGAGTTCTCAGGAAGGATAAGGTAATAGCAAGGTAATAATTTCTATGCTTTGGTGTTGAATGAGGAAGATTTTGGGGTTATATCCACATCAGAAAGCTTTGATATGTGCTTTAGTTACTGTAAATCATCATCACTAAGTCTAAAAAGATGTAATAGATCAAACCGACCAACTCAAGAGCAACAAATCACCAAGACCAGATGGCATTCAAGCCAGAGTCCCGAAGAACTCAAACCTAAAACTATTACCTTGTTACTAGTAACCTGTAACCTTTCATTCAAAATGGCCATAATATTGGTGGATTGGAGAATGGCTAATATGCCAGTTTTTAAAAAAGGGCTCTGGGGGTGATCAGGAAAACTATGGACTGGTGAGCGTGACATCAAAACCAGGTAAAATGGTAGAAGCTATACTCAGAAACTAAAATTACTGACTACATAGACAAACTTGGCTTAATGGGTATGAGTCAGGATGAGTTCAGCAAAAGTAAGTCTGGCCTTATCAATTTACAGTATTCGATTTTTTTTGAAGGTATAAACAAGTGGATAATTGTGAGCTGGTTGATATAATGTATTTGGATTTTCAGAAGGCATTTGACAAAATCCCACATAAAAGACTCATTAGGAAATTAAAGAGTCATGTGAGGTCATGCTCTTATGGATTACACAGTGGCTTAAAGATGGAAACAGCAAGACCAAATATCAGTTATCCACATGGAAAAGGGTCAGTTGTGAAGTGCTCCAATGATCCGCCCAGGGGCCTGTACTGTTTAACATATTCCTAAACGGTCTGGAGACAGACACGAGTGAGGTGATCAGATTTGCAGATAACATATAATTATTCAGAATTAATAAAATGACAGAGAATTGTGAGGATTTGTAGAAGACCTTGTGAGACTGGGAGGCATCTAAATGGCAGAAGAAATGAAATGTAGACAAATGAAAGTGGTACACATAGGGGGAAAATAAGTCCAACTAAAAGTAAAAATTAATGCTGGGTTAGGCATCACCACCCAAGGAAAGATCTTGGAGTCACTGTGGACAATAGGTTGACACTTTTAGCGCAGTGTGATACAGCTACTAAAAAAGTAAATAGGATGCTACAAAGTATTTGAAAAGGGATGGAGAACAAAACCGAGAACATCACAGTGCCTCTATATAAGTCTCTGGTGCAGCCACATCTTGAAGACTGTGCAGCTCTGGTAGCTCCATGTCAAAATGGGTATAGTAGAACTCGTAAAGGTTCAGACAAGGGAAAAATGATAGAAAGGACAGAGCACCTCCCTTATAAAGGAAGGCTAAACAGCTTGAAGAAAACATGACAGAGGTGATATGACAGAGGTTTCCAAAATCATACATGGGATGGGACAGTTAAATAGGAAACTAACTTCTCAAACACCACAAAAAGAAGAGGCCAGTGCATAAACCACATAATGAAGCTGTGAAACCTGAAGGTAATCTGAGAAAAACAAAGTGCCTGCAGATAACTGAACACTACTTTGCTATGAAATTTGGTGATGACTGGGACAAAAGAGACTGTGGACTTATTAGGAAAATTCTATAATTTAGATACACTAAAAAGCATAAATTACTTATTGACTTGACTTAAAAGTTTAGAATTAATTTGCCTTAATTTTAGTTAGGCCCTTATACGCCTAACTTAAAACAGAGAAATATTTGCTTGAATTCAAGGTTTAGAATTAAATTGTCCTAGGTTTAGTTAGGCCCTTAGACACTTAATTAAATTGATAGGTAGCTAATCTTTTTTCTACCCACCCTCTCCAACTCCCACTTACTCTAAGCACATCCCCTAATTTATTGTCAATTATCCTAATTAAGAGCAAGGATGAAATTTCTCACCACAAAGTATTTTCTTCAGTACGTTATTAACCTTTAAATAGATTATTAGCTGTTCAGTGGGAAGCAAATTCAAAATATTAGCATAAAATATATCATAATGAGGCAGCCATGAGGTAGCTATAGGTAGCCCTTCCCCCAAGCCATGCTGCGAACTGTAGATAGCCCTTCCCCCAAGCCATGCTGCAAGCCATGAGGCTCTGATCAGCCTGACCCTTCCCCCGCAAACCATGAGGTAATCAGCCTGCTAAGAGAGACATTGAGATTCCAGTAGGCACCCTTCCCCCACTCCAGGTCTGAGCACAGTATTTCCCTAGCCCTGAAACCAACAGACCAGAGCATACCGGTTTGGACAGGTCACCCAGGTACCTCCCCAGGGGCTGCTGATTGGTGGGCAGGAAATACCTGTGGCAAATGGGATTGTAGAATGAGTTTAAAACTGTACTGTATATAAGGCATTGTAGGCCGTCCCTCGGGGTTCAGACCCTTGTGGAGGTTGCTGGTATCTCTGTCTGATCCTGTGCACATTAAAGATCCTGTTTGCATTCCAGCCTGCCTGTGAGTTTTCCTTCTGTGGGTGAGTGATTGAATAAGAGCTTTTCACAGCGATTGCTGCAACATTTTGGTGCATTGGCCGGGAAATATTAAAAGAAAAGCCTCTCTCATCACACCCACGGTGGGAAGACTTCTGCTTTTGCAGCATCTGGGCCTCCACCAGTCAGGGACCGGCCCCTCCAGGTGATTAACTGTCCTTGGCGCCCCCGGGCCACTTTGTGCTCGGAAGGACACCTTGATTTGTCTGGACAGCTGGTCCCTGCGGTTGAATCCCCGATTGAAAAACCAGCTGGATAGACTGGCATCCAAACTTCCTGTCTGATCAGAGTTCTGGTGAGTACTGCTACCTTGTCTGGGGCTAGTTCTGTACTCTATCTGTGAGTCCTGGTAATTTCTGGGAACCTGTAGCAGCCTGATCAACTGCACGAGCAGTCCTAGTACGGGCCTTAGTGGCCCTGAAGCCATTGCTCGTCCTGTATCTGAATCTGAATACCGGTAAAATCTGAATATCTGAAACTGCAGTAATCTGAGATCTTTTAAAAGCGCTGCCGAAAGAAAAAAAAATGTAACTAAATATAGCACTTGATAAGTTAAACATACCTGAGATAAAGAATAGATCGCTGCTTCTCTTCTTTCCGTTCTGCTTGTGGAGAGTTTTCTGAAGCGTGACTGCAAGGAGAGGGCTCTAATATGCTTCCGTTCCGTTTCTAATTTGTGTTAATTTCTGCTCCGGTGTGAATTCTGCCCTCCATGTGCTCCGGTGTGGTTTTACTGCCTTTCTCTGAACCCCCGATGTAATTTCTGTGCTCCGATGTAAGTTTCTGTTCCCCCCATGCTGCTACTGTGTTAATTTCTGCTCCGATGTTGAATTCTGCCCTCCATGTGCTCCGGTGTGGATTTACTGCCTTTCCCTGAACCCCCGATGTAATTTCTGTGCTCCGATGTAAATTTCTGTTCCCCCATGCTGCCGCTGTGTTAATTTCTGCTCCGATGTGAATTTCTCTCTCAGTTGTGCTCCGATGTTAATTCTGCCTCCCCCCCATGCTGTCCGATGTGAATCCATGCTCCCCATGTGAATTACTGCCTTCCCTTGGGCCTCCGCTGAGGTTTTGTGCCTCTCGGTGCTGTCCCGGTGCACAGCTGACCCCCGCTAAATTTTCCGGTGTTCCCTTGAGCCCCCGCTAAGGTTCCGGCCTTCCATTGGGCCCCCGCCGAATTTCTCTGCCTTCCCTGGGCCCCCGCCGAGTTTCTCTGCCTTCCCTGGGCCCCCGCCGAGTTTCTCTGCCTTCCCTGAGCCCCCGTTGGGTTTCCTGCCTTTAAAACCAAAAATAAATAAATAAAATGCTAACCTTTGGTTGTTTGGTGGATTAAAAGAGAGGTGATGCTTGGAAGTCCACCATTTCCCCTTTTTTTCCATCTGTGGAGAGCCGGTGTGGAGGAGCACGAGGAGGTAGCAGCCATCTTGTGGACACCACGTGCGTTTCTCTGCAGAGGTATTGGGCTGCCCTGGAGTGATCCTGGAGCTCCATCTAGTGGTCATTTAAAAACTAGCTGTATTTTTATCCTTATGGTTAAAGTGATCCTGGAGCTCCATCTAGTGGACATTAGAAAATAGCTAGCTATATTTCTCATACTGTACTGTATTTCTAATATCCTCATGGTGAAAGTTAAATCCTATGATACAGCTAGAGAGAGTGTCTGTGATGTATTTGTAACAAGCTGCTACTGAGGAAAGAGAGTGTATGAGTATTCGCTGCTGAGACGTCTCTGTTTTCTGTTTTCCCTCTTTCTTTTTCCCTTTGTGGTCCTGTGTGTTTTGTGCAACCAAACTCTGCCTGTTACCAGGATTATATTGTATATTGTATTCCCAGAAGTGAGATTAGAAAATTTACACTGAACATTGTGATTTGTGAATTGTGATTAGAGCATGGGGTCCGGAGGCTAAATTATAGTGAAGGAGTATCCGGACCAGCTTCCCTATATAGATTCATGGCTGGCCCATATAGTTAATGTACTGTTATGTAAAAATTGCTAGTGGCTCTGTGTTTGTTAGTGGCTCTGTGTTTAGTTGTGACATTAGGGAAAGAAAGTTTTTGTCCAGACATTAGGTCTTTATATTTCAGGATTGATTTTGATACTCTATCAGTAAAAGGTGAAGTTATTGACGAGTCGCCCCTGTGTCCCCAAACAGTGAAAAACACCAGGTCTACTGATTGCAGGGAAGGGGACAGTTTGGAAAAGGGGGGGGTGGGGTTTGCTGTGTGTGGACTGTGGTACTGGTATATCAGTAAAGAAAGACAATTGCATTGTTTGATGCATATCCAATTTCATTGCTATGTTTCATGCATGATCAGTGGTCAGGGAACCAGGTGTTTTGGTCACACCTCTCAGCGGTGACTGGGGGATAGTTGGAACTGCTGAAATAGTTTGCATAGCTATAGAAAGATACTGGGAGGAGCTCCTTCTTCTAGCAGATGAATGGAGGCCCATTAGAGAGGACAAAAGAAAAAAAAAATCATCTAGGAGTCTTTCTCCTAGAGGACAAAGAACCCCAATTCACCTAGCCACACCTAGCCTGCAAACAATCCTCTTGTCATCAATTTTAATTGTAGAGTTTGAGCTTCTAGAACCATGAGGTGCCTCCTTTGAGCATCCTCAAATGTCTGCTGGAAGCAAACAAAGGCTGGAGAAAAAAAAATCCTTATAAGATCATGAAGAAATGAAGATTTTTTTACTTGTCCTTTAAAGCCTGGATTTTCTCTGGTACATATATTTGGTTTTGACTGCACATACAAACTTAAGCAAGTAATACTTCTGCATGATATGCCATCTTTGGCAGTTTATTCTGCAGACAGTAAATGCTGTGCTGATGATTGCGTTCTTTCCTGCTTGATACATTAAACTGCCTTGATCAACTGTATTCATTTTTCTGATACTACAATGATATTGCATTCCAGATATCCACCAACCTTCTTATAAAGTATCAGTTTCATGCCTGTTTTGAACTATAAGATACAAGGTAATCACTTTGCCTTGTTAAGCTCTGTGCTGATGAATGATGAACAGGACAGTAACATCATAGGTGCTATTTAGAATAAATTCACCTGTCCTGCTGTATTTGAATTTTACATGTTGGTGTCCAGAGTTCAGGAGCACAATATATTATAGCACTGTGAGATACAAATCTTTTTAGTTTATACATTTGTACTTTGTTACCAAATATACTGGTAGGAGTACATTATGTAGAGGTCCAGTATACACAGCAATAAGATGAGTAAATATTAAATTTTGGAAAGGGGCTGATCTGAAATCGCTTGGTTCCCAAGTATATAAAGCAAATTTAGTGGAAAGATGGAACTGTGATTCCCAGAAATATGGAAATATTTGTAAAAATATTATTTACAAATATAATGATAACATTAACTCGAGTTGATTGGATAAAACTAAATCTTACTTGTCAGCAATGATCCAGGAGAGCTTTGAGAAAATGAATGAGAGAGAGGGGCAGAAGGTGAGACGACAGCCTAGGAAAAAGGCAATAAAACGTGCTACTCCAAGTGTGATGATCTGGGCCACTGGAATTCTGACTGCTCTAAGACTCCTCGAGGACCCACAAGGCCTGAGAAAACACGAACCTTGTACATTTATGCCTCTGAAGAGACATGAATAGGCAGGGGGGAATAGGCCAAGAAGAACCCGAGGAAGTATTGCCATGAGGCCTATTCACAAATGCCTTGCAGGCCAAGAAGAACCAGAAGGAGTATCGCCATGAGGCCCAACCACCAATGCCTTGTGCCCTCTTAGTCTCTCACCTCAAGAGGATCTCTTTTGACACCATAATTAATGGATAGCTTACATAAATCTTTGTGGACCACTGCATTTTCAAGATCAGTCCAAGTATTTTTAAGTTTCCTACAGTACTCTCACTGGGAACCAGGTGTACAATAGACTCTAGCCATACATGAGAGATATGTGGCTGTCATGTTAGGAGCCATATTTCTTTCTATTGGAATTGATGTATCGTTTTATATTGAAGATTGTTTAGACAGTCGCTATTTAGAATGAGCACCCATGCCAATCTAGAACTGCACCAATTAAGTTAGTGGGAAATGGACACTGTTTACAACAATACTATGTCTCTAACAATTGTTTTAGCAGCCTTGCCAGATAAGGATACATTAGTATGGTATAGAAAAAGAAAAAAATTGAAGGACCTATGTATGTAGTTGGTGGAAAGTGTTGTGAGGGGTAAAGTGATATATTAAGAGGAAGGACTCTGATGGACAGTAAACTGATGAAGGTAATTAATGATGTGGAAGGACTCTGATGGACAGTAAACTGGTGAAGGCAATTTAATGATGTGAAGTGATGTATCTGGCTAATGAATATAAAAAATGATGAGGGATAAATTGATGACAAATTCTCACAGGCAAAAAAAAAAAAAAATTGGTGTGATTCTAAAACTTGTCAGAATTACAGAACACGCGCGTGCACTTGTCTGATCTGTAAACATGTGGAGATCAGTCAAGGGCATAATGGAATATTTCCTACCAGCAAAGGAACCTCCAGTGATAATGGATCCAGGAGTGGAAGCAGGATCTGCTGACTCCCCAGTGGCGAGACCCGTATACTGTTCTGCGGACCACCCCCACGGCTGTCAAGGTGGCTGAAGTTGCTCCGAGGATCCATCACTCTCGTGTCAAGGCCGCTGCACCAGAAATTGTTCCAGCCTGGACTTCTGTCACAGTTCCAAACCAGCCCCTACGCTTTGACACTTCTGCCCAGTACGGGGTTCTAACAGACTGCCGACGAACTCTGGACCACCGGAGAGACTGATTTACAGACACCTTTCCTGGAACCGGGATCAGACTGAGAAAAGGTGCCTTAGCTGATATAGACTTGCTTTCAAACAAGTGCAGAGACTACTAACACAGCAGTATTACTTGCCCAAACTGCTCTGAACATGCAGACCTTTGTATACGTAACTCTCTACCTTAACTTGTCCCATTGCTGTACCGTACATTTTAACCAAGTGCCTTTTTCCTTACAGGTTGTTTCCACCCTTGGCACCCTGGTAGAACGCAAGGCGGCTGCCACGGTCATGGCCCTGACCCAATATACTCCTCTGCGGCTTGCCTCCAGTAATACAGCCCTCAACCGCCTCTAGCGGTTGAGGTCTTACTTAAAAAGGGGGGAATGAGGCAGCCATGAGGTAGCTATAGGTAGCCCTTCCCCCAAGCCATGCTGCGAACTGTAGATAGCCCTTCCCCCAAGCCATGCTGCAAGCCATGAGGCTCTGATCAGCCTGACCCTTCCACCGCAAACCATGAGGTAATCAGCCTGCTAAGAGAGACATTGAGATTCCAGTAGGCACCCTTCCCCCACTCCAGGTCTGAGCACAGTATTTCCCTAGCCCTGAAACCAACAGACCAGAGCATACCGGTTTGGACAGGTCACCCAGGTACCTCCCCAGGGGCTGCTGATTGGTGGGCAGGAAATACCTGTGGCAAATGGGATTGTAGAATGAGTTTAAAACTGTACTGTATATAAGGCATTGTAGGCCGTCCCTCGGGGTTCAGACCCTTGTGGAGGTTGCTGGTATCTCTGTCTGATCCTGTGCACATTAAAGATCCTGTTTGCATTCCAGCCTGCCTGTGAGTTTTCCTTCTGTGGGTGAGTGATTGAATAAGAGCTTTTCACAGCGATTGCTGCAACAATAAAATCCTAAAGGCCTTCATATTAGTTTGGGTATCCCTACTCCCTTAGCAACTCTAAACAACTCCTCACCAATACAAAGATAAAAACAGCATTCCAGCAGTATTGTGTGAGTTTGTTGATGAGACAGTGTCTTCCTACAACATTATACTCTCCTCTACTCTGGATGCATCTGCTCCTCCCATTTCACACCCTGTGAGGCGTACTGTACCTCAAAACTCTGGCTGTCTTCGACAACCCACTATCTATGTTCCTGTGCCTTCTCAGCTGGACACCTGTGACATAAATCACATATCCTTGCTGACTTCCAGCATTTCAAATTCTTGCTAACCTCTTTCCAGTCAACCATAGCACTCACCAAGCAAGAGTACTATGTTCATTTAACTAACTCTCTGGGCCTCTGACCCTCGCTGTTCCTTTGCTATGCTCAACTCTCTGCTCAAAGTGCCTTCTCCTCCAACCCTTCCTTCACTTTCTGCCCAGAATGGCTATTTCCATAACAAAGTCCACAAGATTAGCCTTGAATACTCCACAGGGTCATCTCCACCCCACCTTTCCCCTCTTCAATCCCAAATCTTTCCTTCAACCCGTCATCCTTTCTTCCTTTTCTAAAATCAATGAGGAGGAAAGAGTAAATCTTCTCTCCTCCTCTAAGCTCACTACCTGCTCCTCTCATTCTATTCCCATCCATCTACTAAGCTCTCTCTCTTCTGCTGCCATCCCTTCCATCTGTCATATCCTTAACCTATTGCTCTCCAGTGCAACTATTCCTGCAGCCTTCAAACATGTTGTGGCTAAATTTCTCTTCAAAAATCCTTTACTAGATCCTGTTATTGGCCTGTCTCCCTCCTCCCCTTTGCTTCAAAACTACTCAGCCCTTCTGGATCCACTGCAATCTGGCCTTTGTCCTCTACATCATATATAAATGGTTCTTGCTACAGTTTCCAGTGACTTGTTCCTCACCAAATCCAAGGGCCTTTACTCGATCCTCATCCTTCTTGAATTTTCTACTACTTTTGACACTGTTCAGCATTACCTTCTCCTTGATACCCTGTCCTTGCTTGAATTTAGGGGGGTGTCCTGTCTTGGCTTTCTTATCTCTCCCATCGTATTTTTAGGGTACGTTCTGTTATTTGTAAAATATTGGTTATTTGTAAACTACCCCTGATCTCTGGAAGGGGCAGTATAGAAAAATGTAACAAATAAAATAAAATGTTCTGGTGGATCCTCTACTGTCATCCCGCTTTCAGTTGGTGTACCTCAGGGCTCTGTCTTGGGACTTCTTTTTTCTCTCTCTCTAAGTCTCTTGGTGCATGTATCTTTTCCCATGGTTTTCAGTAACATCTTTATCCTGACTCCTCTCAGATCTACTGTATCTCTCTGCACCTGAAATCTCTCCAGGAATCCAGGCTATCTCTGCCTGCTTATCCAACACTGCTTCCTAGAAATTTCACTGCCATCTGAAATTGAACATAGCCAAAACTGAGTTCCTTATCTTTCTCCCTAAACCCACCTCCCCCCCCCCCTTCCTCCCTTCTCTGTTTCTGTGGATAACACTATTCTCTCCATTTCCTCAACTTGCAACCTTGGGATCATCTTCGACTCTACTCTCTCTTTCTCTTCACACATTCAACAGCTAGCTAAAACCTGTCGCTTTGTCTCTAACACAAGCAAAATTTGTCCTTTTCTTTCTGAGCACTCTACTTATCCACTCTCTAGTCACATCCTGTTTTGACTATTGCAACCTGCTCCTTGCTGGTTTCTCTGTGAATTTTCTTTCTCCCCTTCAATCTGTTCAAACCTCACATAACCCCTCTTCTCAAGTCACTTCACTGGCTCACTACCCACTTCCTCATCCAGTTCAAACTTCTCCTACTGATCTATAAATGCATTCATTCTATGGTTCCTCACTAACTTTCCTCTCTTATCTAACCCTACACCCTTTCTCGGAAACTCTGATCCTCTGCCAGATCCCTTTTATCTGTGTCTTTCTCTGCCACTGCTAACTCCAGACTTCATTCATTCCACCTTGCTGCTCCATATGCCTGAAACAAACTACCTCAGTCAGTACGTCAGGCTCCTTCTCAACATATGTCTATACTCTACTCTCCAGTTTTGTGATTTGGTCATCATGATTATATTGCAAGATCTGATGAGCAGGGACTGTCTCTCACATCTATATGTACAGCGCTGCATATGCCTTGTAGCGCTTTATACAAATGATGATTAGTAGTAAAGCATAGTTACTCACCTGTAACAGGTGATCTCCGGGAACAGCAGGAATCAGTCTTCACATATGGGTGATGTAGAAACCGACAGATTCCGATGCGGAACACTCCCCAGCATTCAATAGGAATGCTTTTGGGAGCGTTCCTCCACACATGCATGGCTGCTTTCCCTCCTGGTCTCCTCAGTCAGATGTATAGTGGAGAAAAAAAAATTTGTATACCAGGAATGAGAAAAAAATGGGACAACTTGATAGGGAGGTGGGTGGGATGTGAAGACTGATTCCTGCTGTTCCTGGAGATCACCTGTTACAGGTGAGTAACTACGCTTTCTCCAGGAACAAGCAGGAAGTCAGTTTTCACATATGGGACTCCCTAGCCAAAGATATCCGAGCAAGGGGAGAATCCCAGTACAGGCAGAGGTTGCAGCAGGAATCCAACAGACTTCATCTTGTTCAGAGCACTCCTTGTGGGGTAGTCAGATGGACAGTAGATAAGTTGTCTAAATTTGAAAGAGGTTAAGCAGAACTGCTTGTCCAAATTGAGCATCAGCTTTGGAGTCTTTATCCAGGCAATAGTGCATTGTAAAGATATGCAGAGAAGACCATGTTGCCGCATGGCAGATATTTGAGCCAGGGATGGAGCGAAGGTTATCTACAGTAGCTGCCATGGCTCTGATACTATGAGCTGTGATATGGTGTGACAGAGACATCCCAGTTTATGAATAAGCAAAGGATATGCAACCAATTTGAAAGTGTTCTTTTGGATACTGGTATCCTCAAATGACTTTGATCAAAGGAGATGAATGACTGAGAGAATTGGTGATGGTCCCCAACGCTCTCTAGATAGAACACCAATGCTCTCCTGCAATCAAGAGTATGAAGTTTGGCTTCAACCAGAGAAGAGTGGGGTCTTGGAAAGAAAGCCGGTAGTGACACAGATTGATTCAAGTGGAAGGAGGTGACGACCTTTGGCAAGAACTTAGGATGTGTGTGAAGGATCACTTTGTCATGATGAAAAGTGGTAGAAGGCTCATAGGTTACTAAAGCTTGGAGTTCACTGACTCTGAGAGCTGAGGTTACTGCTGTGAGGAAGAGAAGTTTCCATGTGACGAATTTTAATGGAGCTGACCCCATTGGTTCGAAAGGATTGCACATGAGTTGTGCAAGGACAACATTTAGATCTCATGGGGTGGGAGGTGTACGGAAAGGCGGCTTGGTCAGGAGAAGACCCCACAAGAAACTGGCCACTAAGTGGTGCGTTGAGATAGGACGGCCCTCTAGAGTTTGGTGGAAGGCCGCAATAGCGGATAAATGTACTCTGACCGAACTGATCTTGAGACCAGAAGTACACAAATGTAGCAGGTACAGAGGTCCAGATGGGACATGTGAAAGAATCCAGTGGTTTTAGAGAACATGAGATGGAGAACCTGTGCCATTTAAAGGCATAAGAGCGTCTGGCTGACTCCTTTCTTGATGATAAATCTCCAAAAGGACGTGTTGCATGTCCTTTTAAGTGTGAGAGGACAAAATGCTTAGCTTCCAGGCCATCAAGCAGAGAGGCCCGAGGTTGGGGTGCAAAAGGATCCCTTGCTTCTGGGAGAGAAGTGTCGGTGAATAGCCAAGCCAGAGGGGAGGTGCTTGAGCAAGTTGAAGCAGCAGAGGAAACCACAGTTGTCTGGGCCAGTGCAAGGCCAATGAGAATCATTTGTCCCTATTCGGCCTGGAGTTTGAAAAGTGTCTTTGCTATGAGCAGAAGTGAAGGGAAAGCATAAATGAGCTCTCGACCCCAGTGGATGAGGAAGGCATCTGATGATTCCCTCTGGGGAGAGGGAATTCTTGAGCAGAACAGAGGTAGTTGGGCATTGAGGGGAGATGCAAAGA
The DNA here is from genome assembly GCA_033557465.1 of Ichthyophis bannanicus. Taxonomy (NCBI): domain Eukaryota; kingdom Metazoa; phylum Chordata; class Amphibia; order Gymnophiona; family Ichthyophiidae; genus Ichthyophis; species Ichthyophis bannanicus. The sequence goes on along the minus strand of CM066031.1, from coordinate 1,746,632,978 downwards.
GGTCTATTAGTGGAATCCCCCAGAGTTGGAACAGGCGTTGGGTTACTCGTGTGGATGTAGAAGGCAACTTAGCCTGTCAGCCAATTGATTCTGTTCTCCCGGAAGATAGACTGCGTGAAGGTGAATACCTTGGGAATTGTCCAGTTCCACAGGTGAATGGCCTCTTTGCACAGGGCTCGAGAGCCTGTCCCTCCTTCTTTGGTTATATAAAACATAGCTACCTTGTCAGTCTGCACAAGAAGAGAATGTTCCTTGAGTTGGGGAGAGAAGACTCTGATGGCACTGAAGACTGCTCTGAGCTCCAGAAAATTGATCCGGAGCCGTTTCTCCTGAGTAGACCAAAGGCCCTACATTGTGAGATCATTGAGATGGGCTCCCCAGCCTAGTTTTGATGCATCTGTGGTTAGGATAGACTGCTGTGCATACTTCTGAAAAGGTGATTCTTTGAGTAGATTGTGTGATATGACCCACCACTGAAGGTCTGCCTTCATGTGTAGAGTGATGCTGATCAGGTCTGAGAGATGACCTGTGGACTGCTTCCACTGGTGTGAGAGAGTACATTGTGAGTTCCTCATGTGAAGACGAGTGTAGGGTACGACATGTACTGTGGAAGCCATGTGACCTAAAAGGCGTAGAAATGTTCTGGCAGGAACTGATGGTTATTGCTGCATCTGTGTGGCTAAGATAATTAATTAGACGGAGACGTCTGTCATCCAGGAGGAAGGTTCTGCTCTTTACAGTGTTTAAACAAGCTCATATGAACTCAAGATCCTGGGTTGGCAGAAATGTGATTTTGGATAGTTTATCACAAAACCCAACTCCCGAAGGACATAAATGGTTTGATTTAGGGAGGATGCGACTGCTAAAGTGGAGTTTGCCCTTAGCAGGTCAGTTGTCTAAGTAGAGGAACAGAAATATCCCCAAGGTTTGTAAGTAGACCGCTACAAAAGCTAAGCACTTTGTGAACACCCTGGGCGCTGAGGCGAGTCCAAAAGGGAGGACTCGGTACTGATAGTGGTTGTCTTGAAAAACAAACCTGAGGAACCTTCTATAGTCTGGGTGAATGAGGATGTGTGTAGGCATCCTTTAGATCTAGGGAGAATAGCCAATCATTTTGGAGGTATGGCAGGAGGGTGCCTAGAAAAATCATCTTCAATTTCTTTTTGATGGGAAATTTGTTGAGATTTCGGAAATCTAGTATAGGCTTGAAGCCTCTTGTCCTTTTTGGAATTAGGAAATATCTGGAGTAGAATCCCCGGCCCTGTTGGGCAAAGGATACCTCCTCAATGGTTCCTTGTTCTAGCAGGGAGAGGATCTCCTGATTGAGCAAGGAGCAATGAAGAGGATCCAGAGTGGGTTGTCCCACAAAGTGGGAGGACAAGTCTGGAACTTTAGTTGTAGGCCCTGACTGACTAAATGTAGGGTCCAGGGCTTGGTGGCGACACTGATCCAGCAGTGTGCAAAATGCACTGACCTCCCTGGGATCCTGGATGGGGGAGAGATAATGACAGGAGAATTGGCCATGTTCTTTTTGAAGGAGTCAAAAACTCTGAGGTTGTTGAGTAGATGGGTGAGGCTATGGTTTGGATACCTTGGGTTTCCTGATTTTCTTTTGTTCCTGGTTGTCTCTGCTGCTGTTGTGGAGCAGCATAGCCAGCAAAGGCCTGATATGGAGGGTAAACTTTCTCAGGGAAGAATGGCTTTTTGGTGGTAGCCTCTTTTTAGAAGGGTCTGCTGTTTCCCTTGACAGCCTCTTCAAGGTGAGGTCATCTGTTTCTATCTCTCTGGCCTTTTCCCTCCACCTCTGATCTAAGAGGTTCTCACTGTTACAGGGTATGTTGATTAATTTATCCTGGACCCACTGTTCCAGGTCAGATGCCTGGAGCCATACTGTTCTTCTGGCACCTATGCAAGCTGCAGCAGATCTGCTGTTAGCTTCAAAAGCATCAAATGTAGCTCTTGTTAAGAGTATTCTGGGCATGGGTAACCAAGACCCGATGAGCCGCCTGTTTGTCGGGGTGGTAAAAAGGTGGTGAATTCTGATAAGTTCCTCGACACATCCTTAAGATACATACCCATGTATAGCATGTATAAGTCAGTTCTCGAGGCTAGCATGGTAGCCTGGAATGCCTTTCTCTCAAATGCATCTAGAGTCCTGGCCTCCCTGCCAGGAGGCACTGAGGAGTGATTTTTCTGACTTTTGATCCTCCTCACGGAGGACTCCACAACCATGGAATGGTGGGGAAGTTGTGGCTTTTGGAAGCCTGGAGAGGGAGGAACCCTATATAGGGTATTAAGCCTTTTGCTTACTGCAAGGGTCGACATGAGGACCTCCCACATTCGAATCATAAAATTCTTTAAGATGTTGTGCACCAGGAAGGTGGTTGCCTCCTCCGGTGCTAAAGGATATATATATATATATGAGTATGTCGAGCTCCTCAGCTCTTGGTTCCATTTCAGTCGCTATTGAAACATTTAGAGCTGCTGCCATATCCTGAATGAAGTCTTGAAATGACATGTCCTGGGGCAGGAAATGTCGACGTTCATAAGGAGGCAATGGATCAGACGGTACATCTTGGGTGTATCTGACTCGATCGATTCCACCTCGGATGCCTCCTCAGAATCGGAGTCCAGAAGGAAATCAAAATAATCTCAGACCTATGTCTTTACAGATGTTTCTCAGTTACAAACGTTTTTGGTCAAGAGAGAGGTTAAGGGTTAGTAGTGGGGTGGGACTGGATCTTTAAATATCGCTCCCTGGATTTGCAGTGGTAATACACTCCTTTATTTTCCTTTGGGTCTCTTTTGTATAATTGTATTTTCAACTTCCTCTCCCTTGATGTGGTCTTATCTAATATTGGTCAGATGTTTCTTTTAATATCAAGTGTATTTTATATGATTTTCTTATTCATTTGTATTGTATATTCCAGAAAATCTTATAAATAAATAATTTAAAAATATATTTCTAGGAGATGTTCGATACCTTCTATGCTTCGATGCTTGTTTTTTTGGATGTCGAGGATATTGGACCCAATGGAATGGAGGGTCTTGGTATTGGTTGCTCTGAGCTATGTGAAGCAGGGGATGCCTGGGGTAAAGTGCCGATGGCTGTGGTCAACAACGTTATTGGAGGAACAGGTACAGGTGTCAGCTGTGGAGCCTCTAATGCTATCGGCATAACAACTGTTAGAAGTTTAGCGATGCTACACTTGATAGTGATGACACGGTCATCCAATGATGGTACTGGAGGAGAGGCTCCAGACACAGGTATGTGGGCCACAACTCCACAGAAGATAAGACCCCGGGGGCATCCCTGAACCTCTGTATGGCTTTGGAGGGTGATACCTCTCGCCAGGGTTGTTTAGATTGACTGTCTGCATTGTAATGTGAAGCGTGGTAATGCCGATACTCTGTATCAGAACCAATGTCGACCTGGAAGTCGATGACCTCAATGTTGAAATCAATATGTGTTATTAGTAAACAGATCCCATTGCATAAAATGGGACCTGTGGAAAATTCAGTAGTATGACTTAGTGGAAACCTGCTCCCTTGATGCCCTTTGGTTAAGAGAAGGAGAGGACCCTCTCCTTCATCGGTGTCTCCCCCATGGTTATGTAGCCTTTTCCGCTCCTAGGCTGAGTCATACCAGTGTGGGGTTTTGCAGTCCTCTGTTGCTCCAGTCTCTCGATCTCGGAGGTCTCCTTCTTGGTGTTTATGTTTATGCAATTTCTTGATATATTGCCCAGGCTGAAGGGCATCAGAGTGGTTTACAATAACTACAAGCAGGTACTGGATATATTCCCTCATCCCCAAAGGGCTCACAATCTATGTGTACCTGAGGCAACAGAGAGCTAAGTGGTGCTCACCTACCCGCAATCCTTTCTATTTCGTCTTGATGGGTCCCCACCCCTCTTTTTTCCTTTTGATCTATGCCTTGCCATCTCTTTGTCTGCACTTATGGGATTCTCTTTTCCATACCCTCTCAAAAGCTTCTCGCTTATACCCTTAACCTGATTGTATTAGGCGATTTCAACATTCACTATGATTCCCCCAGGCCTCGTGACTCCCCTCTTCTCCGACTCTTGTCTGATCTTTCCTTCTCTCAACATGTGCGTTTCCCATTTTTGAGATAAAGTTCAGTCCCTTTGGTCTTCTTTGCTGACTGTCTGCCGTCCCTTTCCTTACTTTGCTCACCTGATGAATTTACTGTGCCAATAAACTCCCCTGACAGTCCCTGCTCTTCTTTGTCTCACTTCTTTGTCTCACTCTCTTCTTTGTCTCACCTATTTCTACAGCTGAATTGCTTAAAGTTCTCATCTCACAAGACCACCTCTGCAGCTGACCTGATTCCTTCTTTGTGGCTTTCTACCCATCACTTGCTCTTCTTCCATTTATTTTGTCCATAGTTAACAATAGTTTAGCTTTTCTCTGCATCTGGAAACATGCTAATGTCCAGCCTATTGTCCGCTGATGCCTTGGTCGCTGCAAACTATTGTCCTGTTTCCACCTTACCATTTCCTTCCAAGTTACTTGAAAAACTCGCTTTTACACAACTTTCTTCGCACCTAGATTCTACTCATGCTTTTTACCCATGTCAGTCAGGTTTCTGTTCAGGACACAGCACTGAAACTATCTTGCTTTCTGCTTCATCAGTGTCACGATCGGGATGATATCTCGGTGGTGGTTTCTCTAGATCTCTCTGCTGCTTTTGATCTCGTTGATCACTCTACTCTTCTTACCCACCTCCATGACTCTGGTATATGGGGTATGGTTCTGAAATAGTTTCAATCTTTTCTTTCACAGCGCTCATTTTTGGTTGCCACTAGTGACTTTTCCTGCTCCTCCTTTTCACTTTCCTGTGGCATCCCTTAGGGTTCTGTCTTGGCCCCTCTGCTCTAACATTTTCTTGATTCCCCTGATTCTTATCATTCAACATCATGGTATTTCATCTCACTTTTATGCTGATGAGATTACTCTTATTCATGATACTAATCCCCTTGCCCCAGATTTGACTCCTCTTAATGCTTGTTTGACCAGCATTTCCAACTGACTCTTTCATAATTTTCTTAATTTAAATCCCTCCAAATCAGCTGCACTCAGGATCTTTTTTGGTAAGCCCTCCCCTTCATTGTCTGGTTGTCCCATTCTTCTGGTGGATTCCATGTGCTACCTGTGTGTTGTCCTCGATCCCTCGCTATCTTTTCAGACTCATATTACCTCAGTTGTTCGTTGCTCTTTCTATGCGCTTTGCCAGATTTGTGTTAGAAACATAGAAACATGACGACAGAAAAAGACCACATGGCCTATCTAGTTTGTCCTTCCATAACAACTACAACAGTCCCCTTTTTACCTTTAGAGATCCTCTGTGTTTGTCCCATGCTTTTTTGAATTCAGTTACTGTCCTCATCTCTACCACTTCCACTGGGAGACTATTCCACGAATCCACTACTCTTTCCGTAAAGAAATATTTCCGTATATCACTCCTGAATCTATCTCCCTTCACCCTCATTCCATGTCCCCTTGTAGCAGAACTTGCTTTCAATTGAAAGAGGCTCTCTCCCTGAACATTTATGCCACGGAGGTATTTAAACATCTCAATCATATCACCTCTTTCCTGCCTTTCCTCTAAGGTGTATATATTAAGATCCTTCAGTCTGTCCTCATATGCTTTATAATGAAGACCACTAATCATTTTAGTAGCCACCCTCTGCACCGACTCCATCCTGTTCACATCCTTTTGAAGGTGTGGTCTCCAGAATTGCACACTATACTCCAAATGAGGTCGCACCAAAGACTTATACAGAGGCATTATCACCTCCTTTTTTCTGCTAGCCATTCCTCTCCGTATGCACCCAAGCATCCTTCTAGCTTTTGCCGTCGCCTTTTCTACCTGTTTAGCTACTTTAAGATCATCAGACACAACCACGCCTAGGTCCCGCTCTTCTTTAGTGGACAAAAGTACTTCACCCCTATACTATATTGCTCCCTTGGATTGCTGCAGCCCAAATGCATGACCTTACATTTTTTAACATTAAATCCCAGCTGCCAAATTCTAGACCATTCTTCAAGCTTAGCTAGATCCCTCCTCATGTTATCTACCCCTTCCTGGGTGTCTACTCTATTGCAGATTTTGGTATCATCCGCAAAGAGGCAAACCTTACCTGAAAGCCATTCCGCTATATCACTAACAAAGATGTTAAAAAGAATTGGACCAAGGACAGATCCCTGGGGCACACCACTGATAACATCCTTCTCCTCAGAGTGAACTCCATTTACTTGTACTCTTTGTCATCTCCCACCCAACCAATTTCTAACCCAAGCAGTAACTTTAGGGTCCATCTCTAGGGTGCTCAGTTTGTTTATAAGTCGCCTGTGAGGAACAGTGTCAAAGGCTTTACTGAAATCTAAATACACCACATCTAGGGCTCTCCCTCGGTCCAACTCCCTTGGTCACCCAGTCAAAGAAATCAATCAGATTTGTCTGACAAGACCTGCCTCTGGTGAATCCATGCTGCCTCGGAACCTGTAATCCGCTGGACTCCAGAAACCTCACTATTCTCTATTTCAGCAGCGTTTCCAATAATTTACTCACCACCGAAGTTAAACTAACCGACCTGTAGTTTTCAACCACATCCTTACTTCCGCTTTTGTGTAAAGGCACCACATGAGCCTCTCTCCAGTCCTTTGGCACCACTCCTGACTCCAACGAGGCATTGAAAAGGTCAGTCAGTGGAGCTGCTAGAACGTCCCCCCAGTATTCTCGAGTGTATCCCATCCGGTCCCATCGCTTTGTCTACTTTAAGTTGAGATAGTTTCTCACGAACACAGTCTTTTGAAAATTGTTCAAGATGTCCTTTGCTTCTGTTCCTATTTGTGGGTGTTTTCTGAGGTCCTGCTCCTGGTTCTTCATCTGTGAACACAGAACAAAAATATTTGTTAAGCAATTCCACTTTATCCTTATCAGCTTCTACATATTCCTCCCCTGCACCCTTGAGTCTGACAATACCACTCTTGCCCTTCCTCTTCTCACTAATATATCTGAAAAATGTGTTATCCCCCCATTTTATTGGATTGGCTATTTCCTCCTCCTTTTGAATCTTTGCCTTCTTGACTACTTTGCTAGCTTCTCTAGGTTTTTCCAAATACAGATGCCTGTCTTCCTCTCTCTGTGATCTCTTGTATTTCATGAAGGCCTCCCTCTTTTTCTTCACTTTTTCAGCTACTTCTTTCGAAAACCATAGCGGTCTCCTTTTCCTTTTACCTTTATTTACCATTTTACAAAAAGGTTGGTTGCCCTTAAAATATCCCCTTTCAGTTTTTCCCACTGTTTTTCTACATCCCTCAGCTGTTCCCGTCCAACTAATGACTCCCTGAGGTATTGGCCCATCTTCGCAAAGTTAGTCTTCCTAAAGTCTAAGATCCTCGCCTTTGAATGGATTCTAACAGCCCTAGTCCTGATACTGAACCACACCATCTGGTGATCACTGTGTTATTTGCCCTTTTCCTTCTCTCTCCTCTTTAACCACTATATTTCTTACTCTCATTATGTCCAGACTCGATTATTGTAATATTGTTTATCTTGGTCTTCATCAGTTGCAAATTCACCATTTACAGCAAATTCACTCAAAATACAGCAGTCCGCATTCTGTCGCATGCATCCTGGTTCAATCATGTCATTTCCCTTTTGATACATCACCATAGGCTCCCAATAAAATCATGTTTGCAATTCAAACTTATTACACTAGTCCATCATGCTTTACATTCTGGTACCCCTCAATATTTGTCAGAATTATTACTTCCATATTCCACTCATCATTCCCTCCGTGACATTCATGCTATCCGGTTACATTTACCATCTGCTTCACAGGTCCGCTTAGCTTCCACTCACTCCTCTGCCTTTTATTTTCGTACCCTGCATTATGGAACATGCTGTCCCATGCCCTACAGCTGGAATCAACCTTCACCAATTTAAGACTCTGTTAAAGACTCATTTATTCACCTTGGCGTATGATATACCAGTTCCTTGATTTCTCTCTCCCTTTCCCTGTCTGCTTTATCTTTCTCCCCTCCTGGTCCTCCCCTCCCCTCCTGTTAATGTGTGATTGATCTTATCTGTCTTATCCAGACCATTGTAGTTCCTTTCTATTATTGATTTTATTTATGTATTTTAATGTACACCGCTCTGCTGTACCTTATCGAAGGGCGGTTAAGCAAGTGGAATAAACCATAAGATGCATTAGTGTGTGGTTATGTAGAAGCACCTTTCAGTATATCTAGCTCTATGTGCATAAGATAAATTATAATCTACAGTCCATTTTTAATGTAAGATAAGAGAATCAGCTATACGCAAAGCTACACTTAAGACTATGCTTGAAGAAAAAGAGTGAATTTCTGCTGTATAAAGAAATACTTTTTATTTAAAAAATATGCAGACAGGGAGGGCGCTCCTGAGCATGCTCAGGAATGGCAGTGTGAAGGTTCTGGGACATTTTTCTAAAATCATTGAACAGTACTATTAATATTGGGAGCTGCCATGATTACCGAGCCGTATTAAGCTTCCACATGATCTCTTGATCTGATGGCGATGAAACGTGGTAAAGCTGACCCTGATTTTTCTTTGGAAACAAACAGATTTAAATAGGACCCTCCTACACTTGAGAAGAAAAGGGAAGACAATGCCCCAGATACATTTACGGTGGCGATCTTAGAGGAATTTAAAACAATTTGCTCGATGTGTACTGAAACCGTCTCATCTTCGGAGACTGTGAAGGCAGAGAAAGCATCTATTAACAATAAAATCTGAGGATTTTCAACGTCAAATGGCCCGAATAAAACAAATGCATTGGGTGAAGGCCAATCTTAAAAGCCCACACTGCGCAATTCAAGCAAGTGGACAATTTAAAGTGTTAGTTGGAAGAGGCTGGAAATAGAAGTCAGTGCAATAACTGGAGAACATGTGGCCTACCTGAGGGTCTTGAAGGTTCAGATGTGATAGCCTTCTTTAAGCAAATTTCTGCTGAAAATGGCAAATTGCATGTTCCTACAGCTGCTGGAAATTGAGCGAGCCCACTGCATCTCTATGAGACGTGAGCAGGGAAGCTGCTATCATGAATCTATTGTGTTTTCCATGGAGGACTGGAATACTTTCATCATTCCTGTGAGAAAGGCCACTTTATCTGAAAAGGCTCCCAGATCTGAATCACACCAGACTTTGCCAATACAGCTGCACAAAGATGGACGTACTGAGATTTGAGAGCATGAGTTAAAGCACTGGAGGACTGCTATGAGTTATTCTATCTGACCATTTTCAAGGCGACTGAATAGTAAAATTTAATTTTCAAGAGCCAGATGACCTTCTCAAATTTTTAGACAAGCAGGCGCCTCTCAAGATGGACCCTTGAAAATGAAGGGACTGGACTTGAATATGTCAGTCTTTACCTGCAGCATGGGCTAAGGACTGATCTGGAGCATATGGGATTAGAACGTAAGAAATGCCAAACTGGGTCAGACCAAGGTCCATAAAGCCCAGTATCCTGTTTCCAAGAGTGGCCAATCCAGGTCAGAAGTACCTGTCAGGTTCCCAGAAAGGTACACAGATTCCACAATGCTTACCCTGGGGTAAGCAGTGGATTTCCCTGGTCCTCTTTAATAATGGTTTATGGTCTTTTCTTCCAGAAACTTGTCCAGACCTTTTTTAAACCCAGCTACACTAATAGACTTTACTACATCCTCCAGTAACGAATTCCAAAGTTTGATTACTCATGAGTGGAAAAATATTTTCTCTTTTTAGTCGTAAATGGGTTACATTGTAGTTTCATTGAGTGTCCCCTAGTCTTTCTACTTTTTGAAGGTGTAAACAACTGATCTACGTTTACCTGTTTCACTCCATTCATTAATTTATAGACCTCTATCATATCTCACCCTCAGCCATCTCTTTTCCAAGTTGAAGAGCCCTAACCTTTTAAACCTCTCCTCATAGGGATATCCTTCCATCCCCTTTACCATGCTGGTGGCTCTTCTCTGTATCTTTTCTAATTCTGCTATATCCTTTTTAAGATTTGGCGACCAAACTTTGAGTGATATCGGAAGAGTATTTTTTTTTTAAGTAATTTGGTCTTTTTATAGTGTGATTGCTGATTGGGGTACTGTGGTATTGGGACAATATGAGTGACCATTCAGGATGGTGTGTAAGGATGAGAGGTTGTTTGGGTAAGGTGTAGCTGGGAAGAACTGACGTTTTTGATCAGGGATTTGAATGGGATTAAGAAGTTTGGAATATGTTTAATCATGTTGATTTTTTTTCATGGGGCCTTTTTCTTTCTTGCGGTTTTTGAGGTTGGGATTCTACTGCTGAAGTACGGTTGTAGCAACTGAATGGAGTTGCCTCCTTTCCTCCATTCCAGGCTCATTGGCCAGCAGTGTTCTGAAGTTTGTTTTAGCTGGGAGTTTTAAAGGATGCCTGGGAGTATTTGTGGGAGCAGATGTAGTACAGAAGGGATGTGTAAGTGTAAGATGTATGTATGAGAATGAAAGCATGGTTCGTAGGATAAATCTGACGATGCTGCTGTATGGGTTGTGTGCGCCTTCGAGTCAATGATGATTTCTGGTGACCCAGCCCCTGGGTTTTCTTGACAAGTTGTGAACAGAAGTAGATTGTCATGCCTTTCTTCTGCCCACTAAATCTACAGCACCTGGTATTCCAAGGTGATCCCCCATCCAAGTACCAGTCAGGCTTAACTCTGCTTAGTTTCTGAGATTAGCCAAGATCAGGCTCATTCAGGGTAGCAAAGGGTTCTATAGAGGTGTGTATTATGATTCCTCTCACATTAGAGGAAACTAATTCCCCAATAAGCTTAAAATTGTTTCAATAATGCAAAATCTTTTCAATTGCAGGGCAGTGGTCTTATAAGAAACTCATCTTGATCATGTGAAAAGTGGGAAGCTGCAGAGGGAATGGGTTAAAGAATGTGCGTTTCTCTTCAGCACCAAGGAAAAATAGAAATGGAGTGACAATTCTTTTACATAAAGTGTTGGACTGTCACATACTGGACTTGGGTCATGATGAGGAAGGGTGTGGTGGATAAACATTGCAAGCTTTAATTGCAGATTTAGGGCTTATAGAGCAGCTCGCCCTGATGTTAGGGAACTTACCCGTTTCTTCGTCCCTTATACTGCAATATGAACCTGCGTATTAATAACTTTTTGCTGTCTAGGGGGATTTTTCTGTTGGTCAATAAGATGAAGATTGAAGCTATGCTAATTTCAGATCTTGCTGCTGCTACTCTGTCTTTGCATCTGGGGGCTGAAGAGAAGGAAGGTTCGCTTTGGAAGTTTAACTGTTTTGTTAGAGGACCCTGAATTTGAGACTCAACTTAAAGTTCTTCATGAATTTTTTGAGTTCAAGAAGAAAGGGGATCAATCCTTCCCTATTCTTTGGGATGCATATAAGGCATATTTGAGGGGGGCGGGGTTGTAGTTATAGCTTTTTTTGGCTAAAATAATATATAAATAACACACTAACCAAAAATCAGGTTACAAAATTGGCCGATTTGGCTAGTAAAATACAAGAAATAGAAAGGACTCATACAAAATACCTCTTCTAACATATTGAAAACCCTCATCACCATGGAATCAGGCAGCAGACCAAGTCACCAGTCACATCATCGCCACCCCCAAAACCTATACAAAATCCAAACAAGTCACGTCTGGAAGAGCTATTTCGATGGCTGCACCTCCCCTTTGGAATTCTTTCCCCGGCAACCTCAGAGCCATTTCAGACTACAAAGACTTCAAGAAAAAACTGAAAACAACCCTCTATACCGAACACTTTGCAGACATTACCTAATTCACAACGCTAACTCATCTTCTCTGCTGACTCTTCTCCATTTACCCCCATCCCTCACAACACCTCTGTACATAGTTCTTAATATATATAAGTTAATTTGAAATATCCCCTGCATGCCCCCTCCCCCTAGTTCTTTGTAAACACATTTGTTTCATTGTAAACCGCTTTGATTTTATGATAGAAATCCAGCTAAATAAAAATGACTCATATTTTAAAGGAGGATGCTGCCATCTTGCAAGAATTGACGGGGGTCAAAATACAATATAAAATGCTAACGAGTGCGAGGGCACTGGACTCAATGGTGCTCATAAATGCTAAATACTATTCGGAGAATAATGAAGAGGGGAAGTTTCTGGCCTCATCTCAGGAACAAACAAAAGGCCTAGAGCAGCGATGGCGAACCTATGGCACGCGTGCCAGCTGTGGCACGCGAAGGCCTTGCAGCTGGCACGCGGGAAGGTCCGCATTTAAAAAAATTTTAAAAAGCTGTTTTCTGCCGCTTCCGGGGCCGCCACGGCAGAATCGAGTGTGCCACGGGGCCCCCCCTGTGCCTGGCAGAGCCTGCCCTCCAGATCCTGCCTTCCCCGGTATCAGTCCCTGTTTCCAGCTTGTCACACGCGCCGGCTTTCAAAGCGCGAGGGGAGAGTTTCTCCCTCGCTGCTCTGTTAAGCCCGCGGGGGCTGATGGGAAGTTCCCATCAGCCCCCGCGGGCTTAACAGAGCCGCGAAAGGGAAACTAGTTCCCTTCGTGCTCTGAAAGCCGGCGCGTGTGACAAGCTAGAAACAGGGAGCTGATACCGGGGAAGGCAGGATCTGGAGGGCAGGCTCTGCCAGGTACAGGGGGGGCCCCGCGGTACACTCGATTCTGCCGCGGCGGCCCCGGAAGCGGCAGAAGACAGCTTTTTTTTATTTTAAATTTTGGCTGGGCTGGGCTGGGCTGGGGGGGTTAGGAGTGGTGATGGGCCCTGCGGGGGGATTAGGAGTGGTGATGGGCACTGGGGGGGGGTTAGGAGTGGTGATGGGCACTGGGGGGGGGGTAGGAGTGGTGATGGGTGCTGGGGGGGTTTAGGAGTGGTGATGGGTGCTGGGGGGGGGGCTTAAACTAAAAATTGGGTGATGGATTAGGACTGGAAATGGGCTGGTGGGATTAGGACTGGAGGTGGGTTGATGGGGGTTAGGACTGATAATGGGCTATGGGGGGCTTAAACTAAAAATTGGGTGATGGGGGATTAGGACTGGAAATGGGCTGGTGGGATTAGGACTGGGAGTGGGCTGATGGGGAGGTTAGGACTGGTAATGGGCTATGAGGGGGCTTAAACTGAAAATGGGGTGATGGGGATTAGGATTGGAAATGGGCTGGTGGGATTAGGACTGGGAGTGGGCTATGGGGGGCTAGGACTGGTAATGGGTTGGGGGGGTTGCTAGGACTGGAAATGGGCTGAGTGCACGGGGGCTTGAATTGCAAATAGCTGATGGGGGACGGGGCTTGGAATGGAAATGGGCGGAGGGGAAGTGGGGGGCTTGAACTGCAAACAGCTGATGGGGACGGGGCTTGGAATGGAAATGGGCTGAGGGGAAGTGGGGGGCTTGAACTGCAAATAGCTGATGGGGAGGGGGACTTGGAATGGAAATGGGCTGAGTGGAAGGGGGCTTGAACTGCAAATAGCTGATGGGCCGGGGGGCTTGGAATGGGCTCTTAGGGGAGGGAGCTAGGACAGGAAATGGGCTGATGGAGGGGCTAGGATAGGACTGGGAATTGGGTGTTGGGGGAGCTAAGTTTGGAAATGGGCTGTGGTGGGGGCTTGGATTGAAATGGACTCATGGAGGGGCTAGAACTGGAAGTAGGCTCATGGGGGGCTTGGATTAGAAATGGGCTGAGTGATGGTGGGGCTAGGAAAGGACTAGAAATGGGCTGATGGGAGGCTGGTATTGGAAATGAGCTGATGAAGGGACTCGGATAGGATTGGAAATGGACTGATGGGGGGCCAGGACTGGAAATGGGCTGATGTGGGGACTAGAAGGGAGCGGATACTGGGTGGGGCTGGAATTAAAAGGGAGCTGATGTTGGGGGAGATTAGAAGGGGATGGGGCTGGGAGAGTGAAATGGAGAGGGGAAAAATATTTTGTGTGGGAGGGAAGAAAAATGTACAATTGGCCGGGTATTGGGAGACTAAAAAAGGAGAAAGATTATTATGTTAAAGCAGATGAAGAGAGTGAATGGAAAAAAACTAGAAGAGAAGAAAGGAGAAATGGACAGCAGACGATGGAGAGATAGCAGAAGACACAAATAAACCAGAAGAAAGTGGCTGGAACAATTGCAACTGAAAAAAATGCACAAAAGGTACAAAGATATCTCTTTATTTTGAATTTATTAACTGGAATATGTCAGCTCTGGGAAATGTGCATCATTAGTGTCTGTGCTTTGTTTAGTACAAGAGGAAATTAATTTATAGTTTTATTTCTACAGTGTTGTTGTACATTCCAAGTTTGGCTTTTGGGGTTCCCAGTTTAATTATTGCCTTCCTGTTTCTAAATTGAATGAAATCATTAAAACATTATAAATTGCCAATAAATTGAAATGAAAACCAAAGGATTGTGAATCAAATTGATTCTCTGACAATACAAAGATTCCAAACTTTACAAATGATGTTACATAGTTCAGGCAACTTTATAAAGAGTTTTTAGATACTAAAATCTTGTTGTTAAGGTTTAATTGACGTGCTGGCACTTTGAGGAAATTCTTTGGTTTTGTGCGGCAGTTTGGGCACTCGGGCTCAAAAAGGTTAGCCATCACTGGCCTAGAGGATCTTGGTCTAATGGCTCCTTGGAGGGAAAATTACTTCAGCACAGGAAAAAATAGAAAAACAATTTTTACTCTTCATTGTATACTGCGGGTCCCACCATGGGTGTGGGCCAAATGGAAGTTTCTTTGGACTTTGCCTTCTTTGGGTTGTTTATCAGAAAGAACTGCAATCATTGGATATTCCTATTACTGAGGTTCAAATACTTAGTGCTATTGAGGGCCTGAAAGCTCAAAAAGCCCTGGGGGGGGGGGGGGGGGGAGAGAGGGATGGGTTTACCACTGACATTTTTAAACAGTTATCCCATCATTTGTTAAAACTTTATCAATCTTTTAATGAGAGGGGCTCTGCCATTGGTACTTTTTCAGAGGCGGTTGTTATACTAATGGAAAAACCTTGTAAGGGGCTGTTATAATGTAAGAACTACTTGCCGATATCACTTTTAAGCTGTGTTTGTAAACTTGCGTTACAATCTCGGCTTCCCATTTATGTAAGGTCACCTCTTAATTTATCTATCCATCAAGTAAGCTTTTTGAAGGGGAAATACTTTCCTCATAATTCTAGACTTTGCCATCAGTTTCAGTTGATCAAGGAGATAGATTACCAATTGTGGCTATTTTGTTAGATGCAGAAAAAGCCTTTGATTATGTTGAATGGGCTTATATGGTTAAAGCATTTTAGTGGCTGGGTTTTAGGCAGGGCTTTATAAAGATGATTTAAAAATTCCATGGTTTTCAGTACCATTTTTACACTGATGACTCTCATATTTCCTTCTTTACACCTGATATTTCTCCAGGAATCCTAACTCATATCTCAGCCTGCTTCTCTGATGTTACTGCCTGAATGTCTTATTGCCTGAAACCGAATATGGCCAAGACACAGCTTATTATCTTTCCCCCTAACCCACATCCCCCTTCCTCCTTTCTCTATTTCTGTGGATAACCCTATCATCCTTCCAGTTTCCTTAGCTCACAATCTTGGTGTTGTCTTCCCTTTCTTTCACTGCACATAACCAAACTCCATGTTAACAGAACACCTGGCTTCGGTCACACACTCAGAACAAAGACCTCACCAAGTACAGAATAAGTGACCATAACAAAGTAAAAATAAACATATGTAGACAAAAATTAACTGAAAACCCAAGAAGCCAGACTCCGCATGCAATGTAACACTAGAGAAATAAGAGATGCAACTCTCCATACTCTGCAAAACACAAAATTGAAAATAAAATTATTTTTTCTACCTTTGTCTTCTGACCATTTTATTCTCCGATCATGCTGGTCCCAATCTGAGGCTTTTGCTTTCGTCTGTCTTTTCGTAGCTCTCTTTCTATGGCTTTTGTTCTCTTCACTTCCTTCCGTCTTGGATATTGATTTTTTTTCCTTTCAGCTTTCTTCCATTTATTTCTCTCTCTCTCTCTGTCCACACAGATTTCACTACTCCTTACTATCCAGTTCTCAATCTCCCTCTTTTTTATGCCATCTACCTACCGCTTTTCAAACTTCACCCCAGTCCTTCCATTCCACAACTCTTCTTCCCTGGTCCATTATACCCTAGTCTTTTGCTCACTCTCTCTTCTCTTCCATGTCTAACATCTCTCACCCCATCTCTCATTCAGTGTCTCTCTCTCTCTGGCTCTCCTTTTCCCCCATCCAGTACTTCCGCCCTTTCTTTCCCTTCCTTGTCTGCTCTCCCTTCCTATCCCCCTGCAATCAGCATCTACATCTTCATACCATCCCCTCCCTATTACTACCATGTCCAGCATCTCTCCATCTTTCTCAACCTTTTTATCGCATGCCCATCTTCTCCCATCTCTCTCCCTATTACCCCCAGGTCCTACATTTCTTTCTCCCCTTATTACCCCATGTCCAGCATCTCCCCTCTGTCTCCCCCTCCCCAAGTCCATCATTTTCCCATAATCACCCTATAACCCTCTGGCCAACATCACCACTCCATCTCCTCTCCTTGCTTTTCCCTATGCCCCTTTCCATGTCCAGTATCTCTGTCTCTCTAGCCCCCATCTCAATTTTCTCCCTTATTCCTACCCTGCACCTCCCCTTCTGAATCCACGTGCCCATCCACATCCCAATGCCCCCTCATGTCCACTCCTTGTATATGCAGGGAGCAGAGCCTGCCCACGGAGCAACATGTCCCATGGGTAGGGGTTGTGCAAGCCATGGATCCTAGCCCGGAGAGGCAGGGCACAATTGGCCTTGCACAGCCACTGCCCACAGGACATGCTGCTCCCGCGAGAAGGCTCTTCTTCTCTGGGCCATGATCACTGCCTCCCACACCCTTCTTCCTGCGGAAGCAGCATGTCCTGCAGGCAGGGGCTATGCAAGCCATGACTATGGCCCAGAGAAACAGAGACTGTCTGCAGGAGCAGATGTCAAGAGGGCACCATCGCTGTTCACCCACCCACTCTCCCCATTCACAATGATCTGCAGAGCGCCTGCGGCCTAGTGGAGAGCCTGCCCGTTGGACACAAGACTGTGAGTAGTGATTGCGGCCTCTTACAGCCTTCTGCCTGTGGGAGCAGAGTGTCCTATGGGCAGGGTCTCCACTGGGCTGACGCTGCTCCACAGGCCATCCTGAATGAGGAGTGCGGGGCAGATGGCTAGTGAAGGAACCCTCCTGACGTCCAGGTCCCCCTACTGTGCTTATCCAGCTTACTAGGTAGTGTCGGCACTGGTCCAGCATTTGTCTTCATTCTTCATGCTTCCTCACCCCCACCCTTGTCGTCCAGCATTTGCCTTCCTGATTCCCCCCCACATATTCAGCATTTTTCTTCTTGCTTCTCCCCCCAGTCCAGCATATCTTCTTGCTTGCCTCTCACCCCCAGTCCAGCATGTCTTCCTGCTTCTCCCCCCCAGTCCAGCATTTGTCTTCCTGCTTCTCCCCCCCAGTCCAGCATTTGTCTTCCTGCTTCTCCCCCCCCCAGTCCAGCATTTGTCTTCCTGCTTCTCCCCCCCCCCAGTCCAGCATTTGTCTTCCTGCTTCTCTCCCCCCCAAGTTCAGCATTTGTCTTACTTCCCCATGTTGTCCAGCATTTGCCTTCCTGCTCCCAACTTTGAAAAAAATCTATCGACTTGGGGGGGGGGGGGGGACCCTGAAAGCAAAATCACAGGCTCTTCCAACTCTGGCAGGCTTCTAAGGCTCCGATGGGCCCCACCCCCTCTGAAGATGCTTTCCACGTCAGAGGGGGTGGAACCAGGAAGGACTTTGAAGCCTCAGAGTCTTCAAAACCCCATGTTTTTAAGGGTTCTTTTCAGAGCCTCTAGTTCGCTGCCGCTGTCGTTGGATCTGGGGCAGTGGCGGAGGGGAGTGGGGCTCGATTTTGCGGCTGCCAACCTAAGGGATGTAGAGGCGGTAGTGGCTGGTCCACTAGTTTGTTTTTGTTTTGTTTTGTTTTTTACAACTTGAAAGCACAGTGAGACAACAGCCACTTGGCTGTTTTGAGGACATTTTTTGCCACCCCCAAAACTTTTTCTCCTGAGGCAGCCGCATCACTCTGCATCAGTATAGAGCCACGCCTGCCAAAACCTATGGAAAGCTAGGAAAAAAAATAAACATATCAAAAGGAAAATTAGAGTGGAGATCAAGTCCTAATCCAAAATGTCCAGTAACACTCCAAGCTAGCTTTGTAACTGTTTTGCATCCAAGAAAAAGCAAAGTTGAGAAGGCTCAAAGAAATGGCAAACTTTGTTCTGATAGGATACTACACATTTATAAGGAAATCCCAACTGAAACCTCACTTCCAGTGCAATAACTTCAGGGCGGTAAATAAAAATTATTTTCCTTTTCTTCTGTGTCCATTTAGAAACATCAGGAAAAATCTGTATCTTACTACCCAGAAACATAACATCAGTTTTCTTGAAAAAGAGACAAAGCAAAACTTCTTTATCTTGCAGGAAAACAAAATTTACTAAAAGGGTAGACCTAGCTTCCACTTCTTGTGTTTTCTCCAAATAGTCCATCAAATTAGCCAGATCCAAACTAAAGGACGAGACATCCACCAGCAAGGTATATCTTTTTTCCTGTTGTTTAATAGAACTAGAAGGCAAATAAAAAATCTTCTGGAGTGGAGGAAAATCAAACTCAGGATAATGAAAATACCTCCTTCAGAAACCTAAAGAAAGGTCTCTAGGATTTGTTAGTGGCAACTGAGGAAAATTCAAACCACAAAGATTTCAATTTCAATTGTAATTCTCCAAATTCTCAAACCTCCAAAGAAACATCAAACTTTCCTGAGCAGAGCTTTCTTGTACCTTCTCTAGCTCTTTAACTGAGAATTGAAGAACCATCAGCTCCTCCTGCTGGTTTTCCAAAGTATCAATTTTTGCAATATTTTCTGAGGCATTCTGAACAAAGCCAGCACATACGTTACAAACAGTTTCCAAAGCCAGCCAAATGGAGTCCAGAGTTACTTCCTGGGGTCGAGTCAGAGAAGGAAAAAGCTGAGCAGATGGCTGCACCAAGGAAACACCTTCAGTCACACAACCGGCACCAACCATATGCTTCTGGACAGTCTCTACATAGGGGGAGGAAACCTTCCTTCTACCATTGGAATACCCGATCTCTGGGGCACAGGAGCCCTCACCAGGCCGCAGCTTTTCAGCCACCACTTTGGCTACTGTACTCCTGCCGCCTTATCTGGGACAGAGGCATGACTGGACTAAGAGAGCTAAGTGACACTCTGCTTCCCAAGTTGGAGCTCTTCCCCGCCCCCCTCCCCCCAATAGGTTTGCCCATAGCAGACTTCAAAGCTGTCCATTGTTTGCTGCCCCGATACAAGAGCTGCAGACTTCATGGAGAAGGTACCCTTCACTTTGGCACGAAGAGAAGATAAATCAGCTGAGGCAAAAGGTATGCAAACCACTCTCAGGGGCAGCAACACACCTGCATCCTACTCTGTCGCCATCTTGGGCATACCCCCAATTTCTGGCTTTTCTATCATATTAAACCAGCCCCTAAATATGCATTGTACTCAGTCAGAATTGGATGGGTTCATATTTCACTGGAAACCTCAGGGGATTAAATATTTGAGGATTTTGTTTAGACCTACTCTGTTAGAAACCCTGTTGGTTAATTCGGACAAGGTTTTGCAAGTATTCTAAGAAGCCATAGTTGGGTGATTGCCCTAGCATCTTATCCGGTGGGGGGTAACTTCATACTATTAAGATAAGCCTTCGTCTTCAGATAATTATTTACTTAGTATGCTTCCCATACTTCCCAGAGTTAGTTTTTCAAAACATCTAGATTAGATATTGTCCGGGATATTGTGGTGTGGTAACCAAGAGACCAGGGTCTGATTCCCACTAGCACTCCTTGTAGCCTTGGGCAAGTCCCTAACCCTCCATTGCCTCAGAGGAAAGGCCTGGTAATCTACTTCCGGTCACAGTCTTTTTAAAAAATGGATTATTTTAAATCAAGAAAAGTACTTTTAAAAAAATAAATTAATAAATGTATTGATTGTCTGGTAAGGGGAGTTTTCTGAGACCGGTGATGTGAGAAATTTATATTTCCCTATGGTAATTAAGTTCGCCACATAGTGGGATTTTGTGAGTTATCCTGAGGTCTCTTTCTCACATATAACTTACTGCGGGGGTAGGTGAATTAGTTATAGTGGACTGTGTGAAAATAAAGGTTTAGAGTATAATTTAGATTTATTGAACTAAGGGTGTGGTTGTGTGTGTTTATGGATCCTTCATCCAGGAACTTGCCCAAATCTTTTTTAAACCTAGCTACACTAACAGCTTTACTGTATCCTCTGATAACATATTCCAGAGTTTGATAAAGTGTTGAGTAAAAAAATATTTTCTCTTATTAGTCTTAAATGGGTTACATTGTAGCTTCATTGTGTATCCACTAGTCGTTCTACTTTTCATGGTGTAAACAACCAATCTATATTTACCTGTTCCACTCCATTCATTAATTTATAGACCTCTATCATATCATCCCTCACCTGTCTCTTTTCCAAGTTAAAGAGCCCCAACCTTCTAAACCTCTCCTCATAGGGGCATCCTTCCATCCCCTTTATCATTTTGGTGGCTCTTCTCTGTACCTTTTCCAATTTTGCTATATCCTTTTTAAGATATGGCAACCAGAATTACACAAAATATTCAAGATGCAGTCACACCATGGAACGAAACAGAGGCATTATAATATCCTTGGTTTTATTCTCCATTCAGTTAGCAGCAGTGGGATTGGAACCCTTGCTTCCTCTTTCTAACCCACTATTCTAATCATTAGGCTATTCCCTAATATGGAATAAAACAGTATTTTGGGAAGCTTGGTCTAAGGAAGGCCTGCAATGTGTGAGTGATTTAATAAAGTCTGGAACATGTATGTCATATGCAGAAGGACTACCCAAATGGACTGCTACTGCTGGAAAGAAATCTGCACTTTTAAGTATTTACTTCTGGGAAATTCTGTAGAACTTGAGGAAAAAGGGAATTCTTTGGGTTAAAGCTGATTAATCTAATTTAGAATCCAGTGTATTTGTTAACTCAGTCAGGACCTAGTATCAGCACAGAGCTTTTAATTTAAATCAAATCAGAGTATAGCTTAGCATAGAAGGAAGAATAGGGTAAATATTTTTTGAGTAGAAAGAAAGAAATTGTTTCTAGAATCCTTTACAAAAAGACCTTCCAGTTAGGAGGCAAGAGATCTGTGAATTTGTTTTAAATAGGTATTAAAGTCAAGTGACAGATCAAAGGGAAATTTGAAGAGCTCCCTCTATCAAACCAAGGGCTGTGTGAATCACCCAGCAAACTGTGAACATATTACCTTAGAAGCACAGGTCTGGGACCTGTGTAGCAAGCCAGCCTTTACGAAGTGTTAATTCCCTCTCACCCATGTCAGGCATAATTTTAGTTTTATTAAAGGGGGAGAGGTGGTCAAATTCACTTTCAGGTTCAGCTGGTTATCTTTACCAGGAATAGATTAAGGCCTGAAATTAATTCATCTTGAGGTAAACAAAGTCCCTTAAACTTATTTGGTTTAGTTGTATCGGTACAAGTATCCTTAGTAATTTCAAACAACTTAAATAGCTAAACAAAATCCTAAAACTAAGATGCAGACAGCAGTCCAGCAGCGAGATAGGGGTTATAGTCTTTTGCAATGAGTGTCACATGTACAATTTTCTCCCAGTTAGTCAGGGGTCTTACATGTGCACTAGGTGCAAGGAGCTTTTTGTCCCCAGGGAACAAGTCCAATCTCTGGAGGCTACAGTATCAGACTTGGAGGACATATGGAGAACAAAAAGGTACATAGACGAGACCTGCAGGGATGTAGTACTGAAGTCCCACCTCCAGTATGGCAGCATCCCTGTTGCCATGGAGGAGAGGGGTCACGTGAAAGGAGAGCATCAAATTGGTGTGGCAGGAAGTGATTCTGTAGCTAGGACCTGTCCACCAGGAGATGTAAAACCCTCTCACACTGAGGAGATTTCTTCAGAGCCATATGCCCATGAGGGAAGGATTAGGCATGTAGATAGCTCAGTAGCTAGTGGACGTGAGGATTGCCTGATAACATGCCTACCTGGTGCAATGGCAGCAGACCTCATGCGCCAACTAGACAAGGTTTTAGATAGTGCTGGGGAGGAGTCTGCTGTCTTGGTACATGATGGTACCGATGGCATAGGAAAGTGTGGAAGGGAAGTTCTGGAGGCCAAATTTAGGCTTTTAGGTAGGAAGTTGAAATCCATACCTTCCAGAGTAGCATTCTTTGAAATGCTTCCTATTCCATGCGCAGGACCCAAAAGACAGGCAGAGCTCTGGAGTCTCAATGCATGGATGAGATGATGGGGCAAAGAAGAGGGTTTTGGATTTGTTAGGAATTTGGCAACATTCTAGGGAAGGGAGGGGCTATTCTGAAAGGATGGGCTCCACCTTAACCAGGATGGAATCAGGCTTCTGGCATTAACCTTTAAAAAGGAGATAGAGCAGATTTAAACTAGATGATAGGGGAAAGCAGGTGGTCACCCAAGAGCGTATGTTTGGAAGGATGTACCCTGAACATCCCAACAGAGTGGTTCCAATAAAGATAAAAGCAACCTAGATGCCCTTAAATACAGTGCTAAAAAAATCCAAATTACCACTATTAACTGATAACCAGGTTAATATGGAAAAAATACAAGCTCTAAAATGCCTATATGCTAGAAGTCTAAAAAATAAGATGGGAGAGCTAGAATATATAGCACTAAATGAAAGGTTAGATATGATTGGCATCTCAGAGACCTGGTGTAAGGAGGACAACCAATGGGACACTGTGATACCTGGGAAAGTGTAGTTACTCACCTGTAACAGGTGTTCTCCAGGGTCAGCAGGAATGAGTCCTCATATGGATGATGCTGATGCCGACGAAGCCCTCATGGAAGCATCTCCCCAGCTTTCAAAGAAAGCCTTTGGGAGATGCCACCATGCATGAGTGGTCCCCTTCCTGCCCAAGGGTGCCATCTTGCTCAGTCAGGTGCCATAGCTACAGCTCAACCAAGAAGATGGCCAAAATGAAGAGCAACTCCAAGGGGAGGAGGGAGGGTTGTGAGGACTGATGCCTGTTGTCCCTGGAGAACACCTGTTACAGGTGAGTAACTACACTTTCTCCAGGAACAAGCAGGAAGTCAGTCCTCACATATGGGACTCCCTAGCTCCAGTAGCCTGAACAAGAAGGGTCGGAGGACAGAGGTTGCCTAAACCCTGAAGAGGTTATGGAATATGGCCTGGTCAAAGGCACTGTCCTGTTGGGACTCCCTCTCCAGGCTATAGTGAGCTACAAAAGTGTGAATATGGAGGACCAGGTTGTGGCCCGGAAAATGTCTGCCATGGGAACTGATCAGAGACTTGTGACTGAGGTCACCATCACCCGGACATTGTGCAAAGTGACTCGGCGCTCCAGGGGAATGTCAGCTCGACGGTGGGTGAAGGTGATGCAGTCCACCACACAGATGGCTATGGTGACAGTCTGCCCCAGAGAGCTGGAATTGAAGGAGATGAAAAGCTGTGAGGTTTACTGTGGGCCCTGGGTCTACTGCAGGTAGAAGGACAGGGCTCGTTTGCAGTCCAGAATATGGAGGACAGCCGACGCTGAGTCAGTGTGAGGCCACGGAAAGAAGGTAGGGAGCAATACCTTCTGATTGAGGTGGAAGTCGGAGACCACCTTCGGGAGAAACTTAGGGTGAGTGCGGAGCACGACCCTGTTCTTGTATAATCTGGTGTAGGGCGGCTCAGCCACCAAGGCCTGGAGCTCACTAACTCTGCGGGCAGAGATGAATGCCACTAAAAAGGCAACCTTCCAGGACAAGTAGGTAAGGAACAGGTAGCCAAGGGCTCAAAGAGCAGTTTAAGTTGCGATAGAACCACATTGAGATCCCATTCCGCCGGGGGCAGCCGAATGGGCGGTTTGGAGAGCAACAAGCCTTGCATGAACCTGGTGATGAGGGGCTGCATGGATAGAGGTTTGCCCTCCATGGGATGGTGGTTTGCGGAGAGTGCACTCAGTTGTGCCCTGATGGAGTTGAACTTGAGTCCAGACTGTGAGAGGTGGAGGAGATATTGAAGAACCGAATGCACTGGGCAGGAAAATGGATCCATTCATGCTCCTTGCACCACACAGAGAACTGGCACCACTTGAAGGCATAGGCCTATCTTGTGAAGTCCTTACGAGAGGCCAGAAGGATTTCCTCCACCTCCTTGGAGAGGTTGAGGGGGGCTAGGATGACCATGCCGTGAGAGATAGGGATCCCAGGTTGGGATGGAGGATCGAGCCTTCCTCCTGTGTCAAGAGTCCCAGGGAGCTCCCGAGATGGACCGGGGACTCCGTCGAGAGATTGAGCAGCAAGGGGAACCAGGGTTGCCTGGGCCACCGCGGGGCTATGACGATTACCGATGTCTTGTCTCGCTAAACCTTGAAGAGGATCCGAGCTATCAAGAGCCTGGGAGGGAAGGCATACAGTAGACCCCTCAACCACGGGATGAGGAAGACGTCTGCTGCCACCAGCGGTGGGGTTGGGGGCCGCAAAAATGGGGCAGCTGAGCATTGATCGGGCTGCAAAGAGGTCTATGCTGGGGAAACCTCATAGCAGGAAAAGCCCGAATGCCACCTCGGGGTCCAGATGCCACTCATGCGGCTGGAGGACCCTGCTCAGCCTGTCCACCAAGGCATTGTCCTGGCCCAGTAGGCAGACTGCCCTGAGGAGCATCCCATGGCTGGTCGCGAAGGAACAGAGGACAACAGTCTCCTGACAGGGGCAGTAGGAACCTGTGCTGCCCTGCTTGTTCACACAGAACATCGTGACTTGATTATCCATATGGACGAGCACCGACAGGTGTTGTAGGTGGTGGTTGATAAACGTCAGAGCAAGGAAAACTGCTCTGAGCTCGAGCAGACTGATATGCTGCTGGCTCTCCTCGAAGAACCATGCCTCCTGGGCGCGGAGCTCCCCGCAATGAGTGCCCGAGCCCATCAAGGAGGTGTCCATTGTGAGAACCTTCTGGGGATTCGGGAACTGAAAGGGCATGCCCGCTTGCAGGTGTTGAGTATCCTGCCACCAAGGCAGGGACTCTGCCAGTTGACGAGACACCGCGATTCTGTTCTGGAGTCTGCCCATGGCCTGGGTCCATTGGGAGGCACCAATGAGCTACACACATGTGGAGGCGTGCATTGGGAACCACATGGACTGTGGAGGCTATATAGGCCAGGAGGCGAAGCAGCGATCGGGTGACACAGCGTGGTGCTGCTGCAGCTCGACTGTGAGGGCCATGAGGTGATCCACCCTGTATAGGGGGAGGAAAGCCGGCCCAGATGAACTCCAGTGCCTGAGTTGGAATGAGGTGGGATTTTGGATGATTTATCATGAAGCCCAGGTGCTGCAAGACCTGAATGGTGTAGCTGGTGGCCTGCCTGGCCTCTGAGGCCATGTCCCCTTTTATCAACCAGTCATCGAGATAAGGGAAGACGAAGGCCCCTTGGAGGCGGAGATAGGCTGCCACCACTGCCAGACACTAGGTGAAGATCCTTGGAGCAGAAATGAGACCGAAGAGAAATACTCTGTACTGGAAGTGGTTACCCCTGACCATGAACCTCAGGCATTTTCTGTGACTTGGATGGATAAGGATGTGTGTGTAAGTGTATTTCAAATCCAAGGAGCATAGACAATTTCCCTGCTGGAGGTAGGGCAGCAGTGTTCCAAGGGAGAGCATCTTGAACTTCTCCTGCACTAGGAACTTGTTGAGGTTTCTCAGGACCAGGATGGGCCATCAGGCCTCCTGCCCTTTCTGGGACCAGGAAGTACCTGGAGTAGAAACCTTTCCCTCTCGAGGGGGGAGGTACAAGCTCCACAGCCATGTTCTTGAGAAGGCCTGCGAGTTCTTGTGGTAGCAGGCCTGGTGCAGGGGGGACAGAGTAGGCTCCCCGGGGAAGAAGGGTGGAGGCACCTGATCCAGGTGAAGGAGGTAACCTTCCATGACCACCTGAAGTGCCCAGGAGTCGGTGGTAATAGAGGTCCACCGATGGGCAAAGTGGACCAGACGTCCCCTGTGAGAAGCTGGTCCTTCAGTGGAAGAGTGGCTAGGCTGATGGTGTCAAAACCACGACCCAGGATGGGCTGGAGCTGGCATCTGGGTTTTTTGGCCCTTGGGTTTGCGCAGGCCCTGGCCCATTTCCCTTGCTCTGGGGACCCTGTTGTAGGGTCTGAACGGTGGGGTAAGGGGGGTAAAGGAGGGTAAGCCCTGGTAGGGCTGACCTTTCCGAAGGAAAGGGGGCTTCTTCCCCTGCGGCTTTTTTCTGGGAAGAGTAGAGATCTTCCTCAAGAGCAGAGTCCAAGTGACATACTCTGTCTCGATTTCAGCCACCTCGTCCTCCATCAGCTTGCCGAAGAGCTGTTCACCGAGGCACGTGGCATCAAGAAGTTTTTCTTGCGCCCATTGCTCAAGATCCGATAATTGGAGCCAAGCTTTACATTGGGCGCCGATGCTGGTGGTGGCCACCCTCGCACTGGATTCAAAGCCATTGTAGATGGCTCGGGACAAGTACTACACAACAGACTTCGAAAGAGCCTGGAAATGCCGGAGGTGGTCCCCATCGAGGCCAGGGGCGAACCCCCCGAGCTCCTTGGCCAGGTCCCATAGGAACATGCCGATGTATGTATTTATTTATTTATCAGGTTTTATATACCGCTCTATCCTTCAATCAGAGCGGGGAAGTCTGTATACGGCATGCCAGCATCGAGCCCTTGTAACATTTTCACCCAAGGGCGTTGAGGGCGCGAGACTCCCCGCCCAGGAGCACAGAGGAGTGTGTCTTCAGACTTTTTTGCCGGTGCATGGCCGACTCAACCACCATGGAGATGTGGGGGAGCAGCGTCTTGTGAAAGTCTGGCCCCCTCTGGACCCGGTACATCATGTCAAGTCACAGATTCACAATGGGCACCGAGGCTGGGGTCTCCTGCAACCGGAGAAGCTGGGCAAGGATAGAGGAGATGGGGACCATTAAGGTGTTCTTCGGTGGTGCCTTGTACTGGAGGATGTCAAGTTCCTCCATATGGGGGGGCTTCCTCCAACTCCGTCATGAGGGAGAGCGCCCGTGCCATATCCCTGATGAACTCGAGGGAAGAGGTGTCCTCAGGAGGGGATAGGCGCTTGGCAGCCAGTGGAGATAGGTCCAAGGGAAGGTCTCAGTGAGCTCGAGTCTCTGGGGATATCTCTATGTCAGACTCCTTGTTGGAATAGAGAGGAGTGGCCTAGTGGTTGGGGCAAGGTACCACAGGCCAGAAGGTTGGTGGTTCAAATCCCACTAGAGGACAGCAACCTTGGGCTGGAAGGACTGGGGTTTCTAGTCCCACAGGTGCTCCTTGTGGTCTTGGGCAAGCCACTTAACCCTCCATTGCCCATGTTCCCTGTAAGTATTAGTGTATGTGTCTCATATCCCCTCGTGTTAAATGTATCCACCAACCGCTTTGACCCGGTGAAAAGCGGGATATAAATGCAGCTAAATAAATAAATAATCCAAGGAGGATTTGAGGTCCTCTGGCTGCAAGAGAGCTGGTAGCTCCAGTCTTTGATGCTTCAAGGCTAGAGCATGGCTGGAGCCAGAGGCACTTGCCTGCGAAGACCTCATTCCCAAGGACCGGGAGTGAGAACAAAACACTCGCCGGGAAGCTGCCCAAGGTGTCAGGCTCTCAATGACCACATCAGCAGCCCGGGAAGTCCTCGATGTCGAGATCCCTGCAGTCTCAGTGGGGCCAGTGGTCGGCAACTGCTGGGAGGCAAGAAACGCAGAAACACTGCACTCCAAGGCCAACATATGAGCTTCCCACTAGAGAGTAGCAGGCATGGACACAGACACCAGGGTGACTGGATCAGGTGTCAAGGAAGAGAGAGGGTCCTCAACGTGACAGGCCTTGGAAGACTGCAGTCCGTTGCCGGAGGCCATAACATTGGTCCTGGGAATTTTCCGAGGACACTCCTGCTCCGGTTCCTTGGGGCCTCTTCAGGGACTGAGGGACCGGGCATGGGACTTCCCATGCTTGTTTGCCTCCACAGATGAGGCCCTCGAGGTCATCTTCTTCTTACACTTATGCTCCAGCCTTACGCAAGTCCAAGTGTTCATGCGGGGCCTTAGAGTGTGAGTCTACTGGGGAAACTGGGGTTGAGCCTGCCTTGTGGAAGATGTCGCCCTGCTCAAGCCAACGGCTCTGTATGGCCTTAGTGGACATTTTCTTGCACAGGGAGCATTCCTCTAGGTCGTGGCTGGCACCCAGACACCGGAGGCAACAATCATGAGTGTTGGTGAGAGACATATTTTTTGAGCACCGTATTTTTTTCTTTAAGTTCGGTGGCCATTGGGGCAAAAAGGACCCCCGCGAGGATGAAGACCCTCGACACAGTCAGCAGTTGAAAAAGGCACAAAAGCATTGCAATGGAAAAGATCAAGACAAAAAGGTTTTCCAAGGCCCGGTGTGACAGCAATGGGTCTCAGGCAGGAAAAGAGCCGGGCAGGTCAGAAAAGTACAAAAATTGTATAAAGAAAAACAACTTTTTTTCAGGAGGGACAAGACAAACGTCTGCAGGCTCCACGGAAAAAGGAGACTGGGCAAGATGGAACCCTTGAGCGGGAAGGGGACCATGCATGTGTGGTGGCATCTCCCAAAGGCTTTCGTTGAAAGCTGGGGAGATGCTTACATGAGGGTTCTGTCAGCGTCAATGTCACCCATATGTGAGGACTGACTTCCTGCTTGTTCTTGGAGAACAAACTATATCGCAATGATAGGATAGATCCAATTGGTGAAGGGATTGCACTCTGTGTTAGAGAGGGCATCAAGTCACATAGGATTTTATTTATTTAAACGAATTTCTATACAGCCTTATCCTTTAATCAAGGCAGTCTACACAACATTCGAATAAATACTGTCTTGTGTGTGCATGCAGTGAGACTGTGAATGCGTGTAGGATTAAAGTTTTGCAGGAAATAAAATACACTGTAGAACCTCTATGGATAGAAATTCCATGTAAAAAGGGGAAGGTGAAGGCAAAGGCAGTGGTGGTGTACTACCGACTGTCTGGCCAGAATGAACAGATGGATGATGAAATGCTAAAAGAAATCAGGGAAGCTAACAAAAGTTACAACACTGTAATAATGGGTGATTTCAATTACCCCGGTATCGGCTAGGTCAGTT
This sequence comes from Ichthyophis bannanicus, assembly GCA_033557465.1. Lineage (NCBI taxonomy): Eukaryota > Metazoa > Chordata > Amphibia > Gymnophiona > Ichthyophiidae > Ichthyophis > Ichthyophis bannanicus. The sequence goes on along the minus strand of CM066031.1, from coordinate 1,746,603,659 downwards.
TCACAGCAGGTCATGCTAGGAAGATAAAGTTTCTAAATGAAATAAATGACTGCTTCTTGGAGCAGCTGGTTCACGGACAAGAGAGGAAACTATCTTGGACCTAATCCTTAGTGGAAGAGATAAGGGTTTTGGGGCCACTTGGCAATAGTGATCATGACATGATCGCATTTGATTTAATAAATAGAAGAAAGCCGTAAAGGAAATCCACAATAGTACCTTTTAACTTTCAAATGTGAGCCTATGATAAAATGCACAGTGTGTCAAGCACTCATTACACCACTGCTTGATTATGGAAACTCACTATATCAAGGCCTTCCTCAGCAGACACTCCACCCACTACAGATGGTACAAAACACAACACGCATCATTACAGAGACTCTAAGGACCGAGCACATCACTCCCGTCCTACAACAACTACACTGACTCCCAATGGTGGCAAGAGTTAAATACAAAACAATCATGATCATCTTCAAAGTCATTCACCATCTCTCAGCAGATGTACTCCAAAACAGTATAATAAGGGACAGCAGCAATAGACCAAGAAGAACCAACAACAACAACATGATCGGCACACCTGCAGGCTATCACAAAACCAAACAAACAACTTCAAAAAGAGCACCATCACTACTGGCATCCACACTATGGAACTCCCTACCAACGAGCCTGAGAGCTTTAGATGACCTCACAGACTTCCGCAAAGACCTCAAAACATTGTTATTTATAAAAACCTATGAGCATTCATGCAACATCCAATACCCAAACAGTAACACTACTACCTCCGCCAACTAAGCACACACAGCGTAGTTACTCACCTGTAACAGGTGTTCTCCAGGAGCAGCAGGAATCAGTCCTCACTTATGGGTGACGTCGGCGCCGACGGAGCCCTCGCGGAGCAATTTTCCCCAGCTTTCAAAGAAAGCCTTTGGGAATTGCAGCGCGCATGCGCGGTAGTCTTCCCGCCCGAAGGTGCCATCTTAGCCAGTCAGATGACATAGCTAAAAAGACAGCATAAAAATTTGCAAAAAGAACATAAGCAGACGATTGCAACTCCAAGGGGAGGAGGGAGGGTAGTGAGGACTGATTCCTGCTGCTCCTGGAGAACACCTGTTACAGGTGAGTAACTACGCTTTCTCCAGGACCAAGCAGGAAGTCAGTCCTCACTTATGGGACTCCCAAGCTCAAGGCTACCGGAGACCCTAAGCACAAAAATGAGCTCCCTCTAGCTCAGCAGCACAGAAGGATAGAATCTTCGCTGAATTATCACCCACCGGTAGCCCACATCCGGGATGGAGGGTAGGAGTTTGCTCAGACCTCAAAGAGATTACGGAGGACTGCCTGTCCGAAAGCACTGTCCCTACGGGACTCCCTCTCGAGACAGTAATGGACCGCAAAAGTCTGGCTCGAAGACCAAGTAGCGGCCCGGCAGATGTCTGCCAGCGGAACAGAGCGGAGGTAAGCCACTGACGTGGCCTTTGCCCGAACGCAATGAGCCGTGACTCGACTTTCTAAGGCGAGTCCGGCTGCCCCATAAGCCCAAGAGATACAGTCCGCAACCCAGATGGACAGAGTACGCTTGGAGACCGGGAGCCCCAATTTATTGGGGTCAAAGGACACAAAAAGCTGCGCAGCTTTACGGTGCTCCCGCGTACGGTCAAGGTAGAAGTTCAACGCCCTTCTACAGTCCAGGGTATGGAGGACCGTCTCAGCTCGGCTGGAGTGTGGTCTGGGAAAGAAGGTTGGAAGTACCACCTCCTGATTCAAGTGAAAAGGGGAGACCACTTTAGGCAGAAACTTTGGGTGAGTCCGTAGGACTACCCTATTCTTGTAGAACCGAGTGTAGGGGGGATCAGACACGAGGGCCTGTAATTCACTTACGCGCCTAGCGGAAGTGAGGGCTATCAAGAACAGCGTTTTCCAAGACAGAAAACGGAGAGAGCAGGTAGCCATAGGTTCAAAAGGCGGACAGGTGATCCGCTGTAAAACCACATTCAGGTCCCAGTCAGGCGCTGGCGGGCGCAGAGGTGGTTTAAGTAGTAGGAGACCTCGGAGAAACCTCGCTACGAGAGGGTCGTTGGAGAGAGGTCTGCCGTCCACCGGCACATGATGTGCGGAAAGAGCACTGAGGTGAACTTTGACGGAGTTGGACTTAAGTCCCAGATTAGAGAGGTGTAGCAAGTACTGTAAGATCACCGACACCGGGCAGGAGAAGGGATCCTGAGACTGTTGGGTACACCAGACTGCAAAGCGACGCCATTTAAGGGCGTAGCATTTGCGGGTAGAAGGCCGTCGCGAAGCCAAGACGACCTCCTCCACCTCTGCCGGCAAGAGGAGAGGAGCAAGGACTACCCTCTCAGCAGCCAGGCCATGAGGTTGAGAGACCTGAGGTTGGGGTGCAGTAGGGACCCCTGATCCTGGGTGAGGAGATCCGGTTGCACCCCCAGAGGGATTGGATCCTCCACCGCCAGTTGCAGCAAGAGCGGAAACCACGGCTGCCTGGGCCAGCGAGGGGCCACCAGGATCATGAAAGCTTTGTCTCGGAGAACCTTGAAAAGGGTCCGAGAGACTAACGGGATGGGAGGGAAAGCGTACAGAAGGCTCCCCGACCATGAGATCAGAAAGGCGTCCGCCGCCACCCGAAGGGGGTGAGGCTGACGAGAGCAGAAGCGAGGAAGCTGCCGGTTGTGAGGACTGGCAAAGAGATCCACTGTGGGGAGGCCCCACCTGAGGAAGAGCTTCTGAACGATCAAGGGGTCCAGACGCCACTCGTGCGGCTGGAGGACCCTGCTGAGTTTGTCCGCCAGGCAATTTTCTTGGCCCGGGAGATAAACTGCCTTGAGGAGAATGCCGTGACTGACGGCCCAAGAGCAGAGCTTCTGTGCCTCCCGGCAGAGGAGGAAGGAGCCCGTGCCCCCCTGCTTGTTCACGTAGAACATGGCAACTTGATTGTCCGTCTGGACAAGGACGGACTGTTGGGAGGTCAGGTGGGAGAAGGCCTTGAGAGCTAGGCGGATCGCCCTGAGCTCCAGGAAGTTGATCTGCTGAGCAGACTCCCACTTGGTCCAGAGGCCCTGAGTACGTGCCTCTTGGCAATGGGCTCCCCAGCCCAGGAGGGATGCATCGGTGGTCAGCACCCGGGTCGGCTGAGGTGACTGGAAAGGCATTCCCAATACCAGGTTCGGCTGCCGGAGCCACCACCGGATAGACGAGACCAGCGGCTCGGAGACGCGCACCAGGTCTGCTAGGCCGCCCGTGGCCTGTCGCCACTGCTGGCGGAGACACCACTGAGCAGGCCGCATATTCAGGCGGGCATTGGGGGTCACATGGACGGTAGAAGCCATATGGCCGAGCAGTCTCAGGAAGCGCCTGGCGGAGACCAGGGGCTGGCTGCGAAAGCGGTCGGCTAGGTCCATGAGCCGCTGAGCCCTGTCGAGCGGTAGGTACGCTCGCGCCTGAGGGTGTGCAGCCTTGCGCCGATGAACTCGAGATCCTGTGAGGGGAGCAAAGTGGACTTTGCGAAGTTGATGACAAAGCCCAAGTGCTGCAACAGAGTCACCGTGCGGCACGTGGCGGTGGTGACCTCCTGAGCGGATGCTGCTCTGATGAGCCAGTCGTCGAGGTACGGAAAAACATAGAGGCCGTGAAGCCGGAGATGGGCCGCCACGACCGCGAGACATTTTGTGAAGACTCGCGGTGCGGAGGACAGGCCGAAGGGCAGTACTCTGTACTGGTAATGATTTCCTGCCACCACAAACCTTAGGTATTGGCGGTGGCTTGGGTGGATGAGGATGTGCGTGTAAGCATCCTTTAGATCCAAGGAGCATAGCCAATCTCCCTGCTGGAGGTAGGGCAGAAGGATTCCAAGGGTAAGCATTTTGAACTTCTCCCGCACAAGGAACTTGTTGAGGTTGCGCAAGTCCAGGATGGGTCGGAGGCCTCCTGTTCTCTTTGGTATCAGAAAATACCTTGAATAGAAGCCCTGACCTCTCAGGTGGTGTGGCACCGGTTCCACCGCCTGATCCTGCAGAAGACCTGCTAACTCCTGAAGGAGCAACTCCCTGTGCAGAGGGGGGCGCGGAGGCTCTCCCGGAAAATAGGAGGGAGGGACCTGATGGAAGTGGAGAAGGTAGCCCTCTCGCACGACCTGAAGCACCCAGGCATCTGCGGTGATGCTGGACCACCTGTCGGCGAAGTGAACCAGCCGGCCTCCGGTGCTGGGGGGAACCAGCGGGGGGGGAGAGGCTATGCTGAGCGAGTCAAAAACCCCCACCCTGCTGAGCAGGGGCTGGTGGCGCAGGCTTGGGGGCTTGCTGCCTACGGGACCCGTTACCCCGTCCCTTGGCCTGCTGGCCCTGTTGGGGAGCTGCAGGGGCCTGATAATGGGGGTATTGTTTGTAGGCAGCCGCCTTCCTCGGGTAAAAGGTCTTTTTTCCCGAGCCCTTCTTTTTCTGGGAAGGGGCGGAGGTCTTCCTAGAAAGCCTGGTCCTGGTGAGAGTCTCAGTCTCAATTTGTGCAGCCTTTTCCGCCATGGGCTTGCCAAAGAGGTTTTCGCCTCGGCAGGGGACATCGACCAACTTGTCCTGTACCCAGGGCTCAAGGTCGGACGACTGAAGCCAAGCCTGTCGGCGGGCACCGATGCCGGCTGCGGCTACTCGAGCCGAGGCTTCAAAGCCATCATAGGCTGCTCGGGACATGAACTTTGAGCATTCCCGAATACCTGTGGACAAGGCTAGGAACCTCCGCAAGGGTTCCTCGGACAAACCAGCGGAGAAGCCGGCTAGCTCTTTAGCCAGATCCCTGAGATACATGCCCATGTAGAGCTGGTAAGTCTGGACACGACAGGCGAGCATAGAGCCCTGGAAGCACTTTTTGCCAAGGCCATCCAGGTTACGGGCCTCCCTTCCAGGAGGCACCGAGGAGTGCATCTTCTGGCTCTTAAGACGATGCATGGCCGATTCCACTACCATGGAATGGTGTGGCAACTGCGCCTTTTGAAAGCCAGGGCTCTTGCGGACTCGATAGATAGAATCGACCCGCTTGCTCAGGACCGGCGAGGAGGCCGGACTCTCCCACATGCGGAAGAGTAGTCGTTCCAGCATAGGAGGAACCGGCACAGTAAAGTGCTCCCTCGCGGGAGAGTCATACTGGAGGGCGTCGAGCTCTTCGGCTCGAGGCTCCTCCTCGGGGTCCGCAGGGAAGGCCAAAGCCTTGGCCATATCCCTAACGAAGTCCGAGAACCGGGCATCCTCCGGGGGGGACTGCTTCCGAGGCTCGGACTCCGGAGAGTCCGATGGGACACACCGAGTCCGGAAAGAATCAGGTGACTCTTCCTCCTCAGACTCCCAGACCGACTCCGACGAGGACTCGGTGGGGTCGGCTCGGGCAGGGTGCGGCGCCAGCCGCCCCGACGCCGAGGGAGTCGGCGTCGGCGACCTCGGTCCCGAACGGGAGGCCGAGGGCGACCTCGACCGAGGATCGACTCGAGTTCTCATCGACTCGAGGATCGGCTCGGTCTCCGGGGTCGACTTGGACGTCGACGTCCCGGCGGTCGGGGCAGCGACGCCAGCGAAGCCAGCGAGCAGTGCCCGCTGCTGGTCCATGAAGGCAGACAATCTGCTCTCCAAGGCCGTCAACCTGAGTCCGAGCTCAGGCGACCCAGCAGCCCCCGACTCGGGCCCCGACGGCGTCGGGCCCGACGTCGGCTGACGCGGAGGCGAGTCCAGAAGGACAACAGGACTTACCCGGGCAGGCATCTCCGACTCCAGGCGAGGTCGCTTCGGGAGGTGTTCCTTCTCCAAGGACCCGGGGCGGCTGTCGGGGCTATGCGACCTGGCCCTCGCGGAGCCAGGAGCGTCCACCGACGCCGCCCTCGCGGGTTTTTCCTTCCGTCGATGGTCCCCGGAGGGAGAACCCCGGTCGGAGGAGCTCCGTCGACGGTCCGAACTGGAGCCTTTCGACAGTGAGGCCTCCGACGAGGTCCGGGTACGGCTGGGGTCAGCGAAGATTCTTTCGCGCTGATGCCGCCGACTTCTCAACGCCTTCGAGGACAGTTTGCTGCAGGGCCCACAGATCAGTTCCTCGTGATCTGGGCCCAGGCAGCGGAGGCAAAGGTCGTGTGAGTCGGTGAGTGACATATTTCGGTCACACCGACCACACCGCTTAAAGCCACTGGCAGCCATCGGGGGAAAAAGGGCCCCTGCGAGGTCAAAGGACCGGGCTGCCAGGGAAAAAATGAAAACGAAAGCTGACTAAGTCAGAAAAACCGAAAAACCGTTAGAGGACTCGAGACCGGCGTCGCGAGTCCGGGCGGGAAAACGACCGGCGTCGAACCGAAAGAAAAAAGGATAAATACAGAGGAAAATCAACTTTTTCGCGGGGACAAGACGGGGACGTCTGTAGGGCTCCGCGGAAAAAAGAAGACTGGCTAAGATGGCACCTTCGGGCGGGAAGACTACCGCGCATGCGCGCTGCAATTCCCAAAGGCTTTCTTTGAAAGCTGGGGAAAATTGCTCCGCGAGGGCTCCGTCGGCGCCGACGTCACCCATAAGTGAGGACTGACTTCCTGCTTGGTCCTGGAGAACCATCCTACCCACACACACAAATATATCAGACCGCGTAATTAAATACCGTTATGTTAAATGTTACCTCAATTGTACTGTCTAAATACTGTTAAGTAACTGTACTGCCTAAATGTTTACATGTACCCTAATGTTAAACGTAACCCTCCAATTGTGATGTGACATGACCACCTTGATTGAAGGAAAAGGTGGCATACAAATCTGTCTAAATAAAATGAGGAAAACGGTTAAGCAAAAAATAAAAGGAGCAGCTGCAAAGGTGAAAGATTTACATCAAGCATGGGCACTGTTTAAAAATACTATCTTGGAATCCCAGACCAGATGTATTCCATGCTTTAAGAAAAGTGGAAGGAAGGCCAAAAAACTGCCAGCATGGTTTAAAGTCAAGGTCAGAAAGGCTGTTGCCAAAAAAGCATCCTTCAGGAAATGGAAAAAGCAGCCTAATGATGAAAACTAGAAACAACAAACATTGGCAAGTTAGATGCAAGGCATTGATAAGGCAGGCAAAGAGAGAATTTGAAAAGAAGCTTGCTGTGGAAGCAGAAGCGCATAATAAAACCTTTTGCAAGTTCATAAGAACAAAAGATAAGCCATACTGGGTCAGACCAAGGTCCATCAAGCCCAGTATCCTGTTTCCAACAGTGGTCAATCTAGGTTGTAAGTACCTAGCAGTTTCACCAAAAGACAGATTCCTCATTGCTTGTATTGGGTCAAGCAGTGATATCCCGTGTCCCTTTTAATAATAGTGGTTTATGGACCTTTCCTCCAGGAACTTGTCCAAACCTTTCTTAAACCCAGCTACACTAACAGCTTTTACTACATCCTCCGGTAACAAATTCCAGAATTTGATTATACTTTGATGACGTAAACAATCGATCTACGTTTACCCGTTCCACTCCATTCATTAATTTATAGACCTCTATCATATCTCCCCTCAGCCGTCTCTTTTCCAGGTTGAAGAGCCCTAACCTTTTTAGCCTCTCTTCATAGGAGTATCCTTTCATCCCCATTACCATTTTGGTGGCTCTTCTCTGTACCTTTTCTAATAACGCTATATCTTTTTTAAGATACGGCGACCAGAATTGCACACAATATTCAAGGTGCGGTTGCACCATGGAACGATACAGAGGCATTATAATACCCTTTGTTTTATTTTCCATTCCTTTCCTTATGATACCTAGCATTCTATTTGCTCTCTTGGCCGCCGCACACTGGGCGGAGGGTTTTAACATGTTATCCACGATAACGCCTAAATCTTTTTCCTGGGTAGTGGTTCCAAATGTGGAACCTTGCATCATGTAACCATAGTTTGGGTTGTTCTTTCCTAGGTGCATAACTTTGCACTTGTCCACATTAAATTTCATCTGCCATTTGGATGCCCAATCTTCCAATTTATCAAGATACTCTTGCAATTTTCCACACTCCTCTTGGGTTTTAACAACTTTAAATAGTTTTGTGTCATCTGCAAATTTGATAACCTCACTCATTATTCCCTTTTCAAGGTCATTTATGAATATATCAAAAAGCAGCGGACCCAGCACAGATCCCTGCAGTACTCCACTATTCACCTTTTTCCATTGGGAAAATTGGCCATTTAGCCCTACCCTCTGCTTTCTATCTTTTAACCAGTTCCTGATCTACAATAGTACACTGCCTCCTATCCCATGACTTTTTAGTTTTGCCAAGTCTCTGATGAGGGACCTTGTCAAAGCTTTCTGAAAGTCCAGAGACACTATATCAACTGACTCACCTTTGTCTACCTGTTTATTCACACCTTCAAAAAAACATAATAGATTAGTAAGACACGATCTTCCTTGTTTAAAGCCATGTTGGCTGTCTCCCATTAAGCCATAACTATCTACATGTTCAGCAATTTTGTTCTTTATGATGATTTTTACCATTTTTCCTGGTACTGACGTCAGGCTCATCAGTCTGTAGTTTCCCGGATCATCCTTGGAACCCTTTTTAAAAATTGGCGTTACGTTGGCCATCCTCCAATCTTCAGGTATTACAGATGATTTTAATGATAGTTCACATATTACTAACAGCAGGTCTGCAATCTCATATTTCAGTTCTTTCAACACCCTTGGATGTATGCCAGCTGGTCCAGGTGATTTGCTACTCTTCAGTTTATCAAATAGTTTATATACATCTTCCCGGTGTATCGATATTTCTTTCAATTCCTCTCCAGTATCACCTTTAAATACCACTTCAGTCTTGGGTAACATCCCTACATCCTCCTCAGTAAAGACCGAAGCAAAGAATTAATTCAGTCTCTCCGCTATGGCCTTGTCCCCTCTTACTGCCCCTTTTACCCCTCTATCATCTAATGGTCCAACTGACTCTCTCACAGGTTTTTTGCTACGAATGTACTTGAAAAAGTCTTTATTACGCATTTTTTCTTCCACAGCAAGTTTCTTCTCAAATTCTCTCTTTGCCTGCCTTATCAATGCCTTGCATTTAACTTGCCAGTGCTTGTGCTGTTTCCAGTTTTCGTCATTTGGCTCTTTTTTCCATTTCCTGAAAGATGCTTTTTTGGCAACAGCCTCTCTGAACTCACCTTTAAACCATGCTGGCAGTTTTTTGGACTTCCTTCCACTTTTCTTAAAGCATGGAATACAGCTGGTCTGGGCTTCCAAGATAAAAAATAAAAAAAAATACTATTTATAAGATTTTAAAAAAATTTACAAGCAATCATACTTGATATAGAAAAAAGACATGAGCAATTGAAAACAAACCAGGTAATATACATGCATAAACTTATTATTAAACCCAGTCTTACTAGTCCACATACTAGAGAGACCCAAAATGAATAAGGAAAATACAAACAAATGTAAACTCATAGGAATAGCAGAACCCACAAAAGATCCAGTATACATATATCCTACAAATAAACCCGCTCACCTAAGGACCGGCAGCTAAACGAGCACTAATAAAGAAGACTAACTTAGTAGGTTCATAAAAAATATAGGATACAGATTGCAGTTTAACCAAACATTTACACGGAAAGCTAAGGAAAAATAAATCCCCCATCTGAATCACCCCAGATTTAAGCAACAGAAACTCTCTCCTCCTTTTTTGCGTATCTCAAGACAAATCAGGAAACATTCGGATAGTCAACCCTTTAAACAGGACAGTACACTTCTTGAAATACATTCTTAATAGCCACTCACGGTCGGACACTAAAGCCAATGAAATCAACAAAATCGTAGGGACCACACTATCAGATATAGAGGTATGTAAGATCTTTGAAATATTTACAACATCTAATACTTCTTCCTCACCTGGAGAAACCTCAGCTGGTCCTATCGTTTTTTTTCCCAGTGGGAAGATAATAAATTTTTGAGATCGGAGGATGTGAATCCTCAGGAACATTCAAAACCTCTATCAAATATGCCTTAAACATATCACGAGGCGTAACCATTGAAGATCGAGGAAAATTCAATAGCCTAATATTTATTGCCCTATTCTGGTTTTCCAACATTTCCATTTTAAATTTAACTCCAAGCATATCCTTACATACATCATTAAACTTATCCTCCAACTGTGTAACTTTATTGTCCCATCAACGAAGCTTGGGATTGTTAAGAGAGTCACAGAGTCCTGGCAATTCTGCACTTTCGCTGCGTTTTCCTGGATCAATTTTAAAGTAGCATTAGTTTGGGATACTAAGCACTCACCAAACTTTGTCAATGCCATCCAAATAGAGTCTAAGGTAATACGTTCAAGGCGCTCCAAGGAGAAGGGCACCAAAAAGGATAATTCAGACGAGACCTCAGAAAACACTGCCAGACTTCTCCTCTCTCCCATGGTGAAGATTTTAAATCCTGGGGGGTTCGTTGCTCAACTGCCACGTCCATTCCAGCTCCCTCAGACGATGACCCCGGAACCACCGAGTCTAGAAACAAAGCCTTCCCTCCCACTGAAGAATCAGCGCTGACCTCCTCGGATGGCACCAGAAGCGCTGAGGCTCAAAAGGTCTGCAGGGAGTGCGGGTGGTTTTTGCAGGTCCGGAGTAAGGTCACACCCAGAAAAGGATTCTGAAATCTCCGGTCTCGGCATCGACACAAGCGGGGATACTCCGGAAACAGACCGTGTCTCTCCGTGCTGCTGCACAAAGGTATCCTTTGGTCCAACCTTAGAAACAATTGCAGAAGAGGGCTGCTTAGGCTGGGGAGGGTCCCCCGTAGCTTCCCCTTTCGCTTCGGCATAGGAAAGCAGCTCACAGCTGTGCGAGTCCAGCAGCCATCTTGGATCTCTCTGTTAGAAGGCCGGCGGCGGATCCAAGATAGTATTTTTAAACAACACCCAAGCTTGATGTAAGTCTTTGACCTTTGCAACTGCTCCTTTTAGTTTTTTCTTAACTATTTTCCTCATTTTATCATAGTCTCCCTTTTGAAAGTTAAAATGTAGTACTGTGGATTTCCTTACCATCCCTCCTCCATTAATTAAATCAAACGCGATCATGCTATGATCACTATTGCCAAGTGGCCCCAACACCCTTATCTCTTGCACCAAATCTGGTGTTCCACTAAGGACTAAGTCCAAAATGGCTTCCCCTCTGGTCGGTTCATGAACCAGTTGTTCCAAGAAGCAGTAATTTCATCTAGAAACTTTATCTCCATAGCATGTCCTGCCATGACACTGACCCAGTCAATACCGGGGTAATTGAAATCACCCATTATTATTACAGTTCTGTAACTTTTGTTAGCTTCCCTGATTTCTTTGAGCATTTCCATCATCCATTTGTTCATTCTGGCCAGGTGGTCGATAGTACAACCCCACTGCCATCACCTTCCCCTTTTTACATGGAATTTCAATCCATAGAGATTCTACAGAAAGTTTTGTTTCCTGAAAAACTTTAATCCTTTCTGACTCAATGCCCTCTCTGACATACAGCGCAACCCCTTCACCAATCTGATCAGCTCTATCATTACGATATAGTTCGTACCCAGGTATCAGTGTCCCACTGGTTGTTCTCCTTCCACCATGTCTCTGAGATACCAATCATATCTAACTTCTCATTTAGTGCTATAAATTCTAACTCTCCCATCTTATTTTTTTAGACTTCTAGCATTTGCATACAAGCATTTTAGAGACTGTATTTTATTCATATATAATCTGGTTATCGGTAGGCAGGGTCAATTTGGAATCTTTAAGCTCTGTCTGCTCTGTACTCAAGGGCATTTGGGCTACCTTTGTCTTTATTGGAGCCTCTCTGCTGATGTGCCCTTACTTCATTTCTTTGGTAGTATCCTTCAAGGATACATTGTTCCGAACCATGCGCTCTTGGGCGACTGTCGGCTTTCCCCTATTATCTAGTTTAAAAGCTGCTCTATCTCCTTTTTAAAGGTTAATGCCAGCAGCCTGGTTCCATCCCGGTTAAGGTGAAGCCCACCCCTTTCGAAGAGCCCCTTCCTTTCCCCAGAATGTTCCCCAGTTCCTAACAAATCCAAAACCTTCATCCTTGCACCATTGTCTCATCCATGCATTGAGACTCCGGAGCTCTGCCTGCCTTTTGGGTCCTGCGCTTGGAATGGGAAGCATTTCGAAGAACACTACCCTGGAAGTTCTGGATTTCAACTTCCTACCTAAAAGCCTAAATTTAGCCTCCAGAACCTCCCTACCACATTTTCCTAGGTCATTGGTACCGACATGTACCAAGACAGCAGACTCCTCCCCAGCACTATCTAAGAACTTGTCTAGGTGGCAAAAACCCTGCGAGTCATTTGGACCATTGGATGATAGAAGGGGAAAAGAAGCACTAAGGGAGTAGAAGGCCATAGCAGAGAGACTGAATGCTTCGGTCTATACTGAAGATGATGTAGAGAAGTTACTCGTGCCTGAAATGGTATATAAAGGAGATGTAGCGGAAGAAATGAAAAAATATCGATAAACCGGGGGGATCTATTACTACTGCTTGATAAGCTGAAGAGTACATCCAAGGGTACTGAAATAACTGAAATATGAGATTGCAGACCTACTATTATCATTAAAATCTTCTGTAGTACCCGAGGACTGGAGAGTGGCCAATGTAAAATCCAATGTTTAAAAAGGGTTCCAGGGAGGCGTGGTCTAGTGGTTAGGACAAGGTACTTCAGGCCGGAGGGTCGGGGGTTCAAGTCCCACCTGGGGACAGCAATCTCAGGCCGGAGGGATTGGGATTTCTAGTCCTATAGGCACTCCTTGTGGTCTTTGGCAAGCCACTTAACCCTCCAATGCCCATGTTCCCTGTATGTATTAGTGTGTGTGTCTCATATCCCCTCGTGTTAAATGTATCCCCCAATTGACCGCTTTGACCCGGTGAAAAGCGGGATATAAATACTGCTAAATAAAGAAACAGGGGTGATTGGGGAAATTACAGATCGGTGAGCCGAGCCTGTCAGTACCGGGCAACATGATAGAAACCATTATAAAGAATAAAATTACTGAATATGTCGATAGTCATGGTTTAATGGGAGAAAGCCTACACAGATTTAGCCAAGGAAAGTCTTGTCTTACTAATCTATTATATTTTTTAGAAGGTGTGAATAAACAGGTAGAGAAAGGTAAGCAGGTTGATATAGTGTATCTGGATTTTCAGTAAGCCTTTGTCAAGGTCCCTTGGACAAATTAAAAAGTCATGAGACTGGAGTATAGTATTGTGAATCAAGAACTGGTTAAAAGATAGAAAGCAGACAGTAGGACTAAATGGAAAATTTTCTCAATGGAGAAAGGTGAATAGTGGAGTACCCCAGGAATCTGTGCTAGGCCCACTTCTTTTTAACATATTCATAAATGACCTGGAAATGGAAATAATGAGTGAGGTGATTAAATCTGCAGATGACACAAAATTATTTAAAGTTGTTAAAATGCAAGAGGATTGTGCAAAAATTGCAAGAGGACCTTGAAAAATTGGAAGATTGGACGTCCAAATGACAGATGAAATTTAATGTGGACAAATGAAAAATTATGCACCTAGAAAAGAACAACCCAAACTATGGTTACACGATGCAAGATATCACCTTAGAAACCATCACCCAGGAAAAAGATTTAGGCGTGATGGACAATTTGTTGAAACCCTCCACCCAGTATGCAGAAAGCAAATAGAATGCTAGGAATCATGCTAGGAATGGAAAATAAAACCAAAGATATTATAATGCCTCTGTATCGCTCCATGATGCGACCACACCTTGAATATTGTGTGCAATTCTAGTCACCATATCTTATAAAGGATATAGCAGAATTAGAAAAGGTACAGAGAAGAGCCACCAAAATGGTGAAGATGGAAGGATACCCCTAGGAGGGAAGGCTTAAAATTTTAGGGCTTTTCAACTTGGAAAAGAGACGGCTGAGGGCTGATATGATAAGAGGTCTATAAATTAATGAATAGAGTGGAACAAGTAAACGTTGATCGGTTGTTTACGCCATCAAAAAGTAGAAAGACTCGAGGACACACAATGAAGCTACAATGCAACCCCATTTAAGATTAATGAAAAAATATTTTTTTTTACTCAACGTGCAATCGAGCTCTGGAATTCATTACCGGAGGATATAGTAAAAGCTGTGAGTGTAGCAGAGTTTAAAAAAGATTTGAACAAGTTCCTGGAGGAAAGATCCATAAACCATTATTGAGGATCTGTGGCATCCACTGCTTGACCCAGGACAAGCATCGTGGAACCTGTGTGCCTCTTGGGAACCTGCCAGGTATTTGTGGCCTGGATTGGCCATTGTTGGAAACAGGATACTGGGCTTGATGGACCTTGGTCTGACCCCAGTAAGGCATTTCTTATGTTCTTAAGGTAAACTTAAATATATTAGTTGCATTAGGTTTAAAAGTAGTAATGTCCAATTGGAAAACTGCATTGACATTTGATATCCATTGCTGATGGAGTTTGATTTGCATTAAGGCTACAAAGGGTGGGAATTTTAAAAAAAATTAAGTGGTTATGGGCAACATGGGTGTTTTTTTCTTCCTCTCACATACCACTTTGAGAAAACTTATTTATTGTATTTTATTATAACGTTTTTGGCATCCCCAGTTATTGGAGGTGGTAGTTATTTTGAAACACAATGCATACCTTTAAGTCAATGCTGACTCAAGGTGACCCAGCAGCCCCTGGGTTATCTTAGCAGGGTGTGACCGGAAGTATTGCCAGACCTTTCTTCCGAGGCAATGGAGAGTAAAGTTACTTGCTCAAGGCCACAAGAAGTGCCAGTGGGATTCAAACCCTGGTCTCTTGGTCATCAGGCTGCTGCTCTAACTATTAGGCTACTCCTCCACTACCTAGGCTTCTAGTTATTTCAGTTGTATTGTTTTTATGATGAAAACTCAAAAATTGTTTGAACTAAAAAACATGCAAAGAATAAAAACTCAGATACCACAAATATAGGCACTATATTTTTTTATTAACAGAGCAAGCAAACTGTACAAAATATACAACATGCATTGCAAAGTATAAAACTGGCAATAATGTCTGCGTTGGACATACAGTATCACCTCATTCTGACCTAGTATACAACATACCATCAGGCCCTATAAGACATGTTACACATTAAACAGTTCCACCCAGCAGAACTTAGTGTTTTTGTTTAGTAATTTTGCACTGTGTATAGGAAAAATATACTGCACAGAGCGGCGGGCGCACCTGTTACTTCTGAAAGGAAAAAAAATATTACATTATGCCTTGTTTAAAAAAGAAAAGAAATTATTTGCTTAACAGCTATAGTATTGACATTCTCTTTAAATGTATTCTTTAGAGTGAAATACAACTTTATATGAAATAAAACTGTACAAGCACTTCTCTGCCCCACCTAGAATCCAATCAGGAGGCAGCAAAACATTTTAGTTTGGCCAATTCTCCTTCACTGTGGTTAAAGAGGGAGGAGTTGGAGCTGATGTGAGATCAATTAATTGCTACCTCCTGTCCTTCCAAAAGCTACTGCAGGCTTGGCATCAGCAGGTCGTGGCTAAACATGGCCATGCTTCTTGGTCTCTAATGCTTCTCCCCCTCCCCCCTATGATACCTGTTTCCTTTGTAAACAGGACGCGTATGGTGAAGAAAAGCAGCAGCTGCAGAGTCCAAAAGCTAGATCTCTTCATGCCCCTAGCCCTTAAGCTTGGCTCCTGCTGAGAATGGCTATGAGATATGATTGTAGGGGCAAGAGGAGACATGGTGAGAGGAAACACACAATGGAGAAGTAAGAGACAAAAGAGGAACATGGGAGGATGGGGATTCAATTTATCCTCTGATTCTTACAAATATTTAGGGGCATTTGCTAACAGCACATGCTAATACCATTATTGCATGTTATGTATTAAAGAGTCATTAAAAGAATGGGCCCTGTGGTAGACAATGGGCGATAATGATATTTGTGTTTTTTTTCTGTTAAGGAATGACCCCCTCCCCCAAGTATCTTAAAACATTCATTATTTCTATTGATAAGTATTACCTATACAGTAACTACATTTATATAATGTTTTAACTAATTTAATTTTTAGCATGCTTACTCCATTTCTCCTTTATGTTATGAAAGCAGAATGACCAAAACACATCAGAAAAGTGGAGAAGAAAGCATAGTTACTCACCTGTAACAGGTGTTCTCCAGGGACAGCAGGAATCAGTCTTCACATATGGGTGATATCAGCACAGATGGAGCTCGTGTGGAAGCATCTCCCTAGCTTTTAAAGAAAACCTTTGAGAGATACCACCACGCATGGGTGTACCCTTCCTGCCCAAGGGTGCCATCTTGCTCAGTCAGATGGCATAGCTAGGACAATAGTAAAAAATAAAACAAGGTAGGGAGGCATCTCCCAGGGGAGGAGGGAGGGTTGTGAGGACTGATTCCTGCTGTCCCTGGAGAACACCTGTTACAGATGAGTAACTATGCTTTCTCCAGGAATAAGTAGGAAGACAGTTCTCACATATGTGATGCCCAAGGACCGAACCATGACAGCACCAACAGCGACAGAGTCGGGTAGATGTAAGTTGCATAAGGTGAGTCTCCACTGAGAGATTCTGCAAGACTTCTAGCATCCAGAGGCACTATCACTTCAGTAGCCTGAACACAGAAAGGTCGGAGAGCAGGCGTTGCCTAAACCCTGAAAAGTTTGTGGAGTACTGCCTGGCCGAAGGCATTGTCCCGACAGGATTTGCTTTCCAGGCAGTGGTGAACTGCGAATGTATGGATTGAAGACAATGTGGTGGCTTTGCAGATTTCTGTCACCGGGACTGAGTGCAGGTTTGCCACTGATGTGGCCATCACTCTCAGGCGATGCGTTGTGATTCGGTGGTCCAGGGAGAGCCCAGCTCCCTCATAGGTGAGGTCAATACAGTCTGCCACCCAAGTGGACAGTGTTCGCTTAGTCAGACAGCAAGAGCTGAGGAGCTTTGCGATGGCCCTGGGTCTGCTGCAGATAGGACAGGGCCTGTTAGGAGAAACTATACTCCATACATTAGACTTCAAACTAACGTAAGGCTGCGGCAAAATGGTAAGAAGGACCACCTTCCTAGTTGAGGTGGAAATGGTATACCATCTTTGGGAGGAATTTGGTGTGAGTGCGGAGCACCACCCTTTTCTTGTAGAATCTTGTGTATGGGGGGCTCTGCCAGGGCCTGAAGCTTGCTGACTCTGGAGTGGATGTGAGAGCTACCAGGAAAGGCCACCTACCATGGAAGATATCGCAGATGGCAAGTAGTCAGGGACTCAAATGGCAGCCTGGTGAGCAGTGAGCACCACATTGAGGTCCCATTCCACTGCTGGGGAGCAGACAGGGGGGCTTAGACAGCAGGAGGCCCTGGAGAAACTGAGAGACTAGGGTTTGAACAGAGAGGGGCTTCCCCTCGATAGGGTGGTGTTGTGCAGCAATCACACTCAGGTGTACCCAAACTGAGTTGGACTTTAGCCCATTGTGCGAGAGATGCAGAAGGTATTGGAGCACCAGCTGCACGGGACAGGAGAATGGGTTATCTCGCCTCTCCGTACTCCATACTGAGAATCTACACCACTTAAAGGCATATGCTCGCCTTGTGGAGGACGTGCAAGAAGCCATCAGGACTTCTTCGACCTCTCGCGGGAGGTTGAAAGGGGCCAAGGCTACCCTTTCAGCAGCCACGCTGTTAATGTTAGAGACCCCAGATTGGGGGTGCAGGAGGGAGCCCAGTGGTACCGGAAGTGCCACCGATAGGGAGAGCAGCAGTGGGAACCAAGGCTCTCTGGGCCACCTGGGGGCAATTAGTATGAGTGCTGTCCCCTCGTGTGGACCTTAAAGAGGATCTTGGCGACCAGAGGGATCGGTGGAAAGGCACAAAGGAGGCCTCCCGTCCACAGGATCAGGAAAGTGTCCACTATCCTCCTTGCCAGGTGCAGATGCTGCGAGCAGAAACGGGGTAGTGGAGCATTGTCCGGGGTGGGAAAGAGGTCCATCACAGGCATCCCCCAGAGGTGGAAGAGCCATGAGGTCACACTGGGGTTCAGGCGCCATTCATGCGGCTGGAGCACCCTGCTGAGTTTGTCCATCAGGATGTTGTCCTGGCTCAGGAGGTAGACCGTCCACAGGTGCATGTTGTTGCGAGCTGCAAAGAAGAGGAGGGCTACCGCCTTCTGCCAGAGGGAGTACAACCCCGTGCCCTCCTGCTTGTTGATGTAGAACATGGCGACCTGGTTATTAGTCTGTACAAGCACTGACTGGTGTCACAGACGGTGGCAGAATGCCTTTAGGGCCAGGAAGATCACCCTAAGTTCCAGGAGAATGATCTGTAGCAGGGATTCCACTTGGGACCAGCTGCCTTGTGTGCGATGTTCCCCACAATGCACCCCCCCCACCCGTTGAGGGAGGCGTCCATGGTCTGGAAGGGCATTCCGGCCCAGAGGTGGCAAGGAAGTTGCCACCAGTTGAGGGACTCCGCCAGCTGGCGGGATATCTGGATCCTGTCCTTCAGTCTGCCCATGTCTTGTGTCAACTGAGTGCATAAGCACTACTGGGCTGTCCGCATAAACAGGAGGGCTAGAGGAGTCACGTGGACCATGGAGGCCAGAAAGCGGAGAAAGAGATAGGCTGGCACTGAGCGGTGGTGCTGCACCTTTGCCCCCAACTCCCTGAGGTTGTCTTCTCTTTCCCTGGGAAGAAAGGCATTGGCCTGCCGGGTGTCCAACTGAGCACTTATGAATTCTAGGTTCTGGGTTGGAGTGAGATGGGATTTGGTGTAGTTTATGATAAACCCCAGGTGCTGCAGTAGGAGAGTTGCGCGGCCTGTGGCCTGGTGTGCCTCTGATAAGCCAGTCGTCCAGGTAGGGGAAAACAAAGGCGCCTTGCAGGCATATGTGGGCAGTGACCACTGCTAGGCATTTTGTGAAAACTCTCAGTGAGGAGGCCAGGCCGAAGGATAGCGCTCTGTATTGGTAGTGCCCCCTTCCTACCACAAACCTTAGGTACTGCCTGTGGGAGGGGTGGATCAGGATTGTGTGTGTAAGTATCCTTTAGATCCAAGGAGCAAAGCCAATCTCCCTGGTGGTGGTAGGGTAGAAGTGTTCCAAGGGAAAGCATCTTGAACTTCTTCCTCACCAAAAATTTGTTTAAGTTTCACAGGTCTAGAATGGGCCTGAGGCTCACAGTCCTCTTTGGGACCAGGAAGTACCTGGAGTAGGAGCCTTAGCCCCAAAGGTATGTGGGTACAGGTTCTATTGTGTTGTCCCTGAGGAGGCTTGAAAGCTCTATGAGCAGCAGGGTCTAGTGAAGGAGGGGTCATACCGGCTCTCCTGGAAAGAACCTAGGCAGAATCTGCTGAAGGTGGAGATGGTATCCTTCCCTGAATACCTGCAGCACCCACTGGTCTGAGGTGATTGAGGCCCATCCATGGGCAAAGAGCGCCAAATACCCTTCTGTGGGCTGGTGAAGGTCTCCTGGGGGAGGGGAGACCCTGCCATGGGAGTCAACAGCCCCCCCTCCCCCCAGGCTGGGTGGGAGCTAGGTTCTGCGGCTTAAATGTTTTTGCCTTTTGAGCCCTGTGCCCCTGTCATTTGAGGTGAGAACCCTGCTGCTGGCCAGAATAGGGTTGGTACTGATAACCCTGGGCAAAGGGGCCTTTTCCCCAATGTTTTTTTGTGGGGATAGGATGAGGTCTTTTTTCAGAGCCTCTGACGGGTCACGATATCAGCCTCGATCTCAGCAGCTTTGTCGGCCATGGGTTTGCTGAAGAGGTTCTCACCAGTACACAGGACATCTAGCAGTTTGTCCTGGTCCCACTGCTCGAGGTCGTAGGATTTCAGCCAGGCCTGGTATCGTGCCCCAATGCCAGCTGCCACCACTCAGGCCGCTGACTCGAAGCAGTCATAGGCCGCCTGGGAGAAGAACTTAGAGGAGTCCCTTCCCTCTGAAGTCAGGGTCTGGAACCATTAGAGGGGTTCCCCAACGAGGCCTGCTGCAAATCCAGACAGCTCTTTGGCCAGTGCCTGTAGGTACATGTCCATGTAGAGTTCATAGGCCTGGATCCAGCAACCTAGCATTAAATGCTGATAGCATTTGTGCTCGAGGGCATTGAGGGCCCTGGCCTTCCTTCCAGGAGGGACAGAGGAGTGGGTCTTCTGGCTCTTTTGCATGGTTGACTCAATGACCATGGAATTGTGTGGGAGCTGGGGTTTGTGGAACCCTGGGTCCCTTCTGGACACAGTACATGGCGTTGAGTCGACGGCTAACTATCGGCACCAATGCCGGTGTCTCGTACATTCAGAGTAGCAGTCTCTCGAGGATCGGCTGTATGGGCACCATTAGGATTTCTTTGGGTGGAGTCTCATACTAGAGAATCACCAACTCCTTGGTGCACGGGTGGTCCTCCGCCTCGGTTTGCACTGACAGGGCCCTGACCATACTCCTGATGAAGTCATGGAAGGCCACATCCTTGGGAGGAGAATGGCGTCAAGGCGCAGTGTCTGAAGGAATGTCTCGATGCCTTCTGATGTCCGGGGATGCTTCATCCTCCGTCTCCCACTCGGAGTCGAGTGGTGACGACGAGTCTGAAATCCTGCGACTCCTTGCATCGAGGCTGGCACCAAAGGGCTGACGACCTGTGAAGGACCTGGGATCAGAGACACGGACACTGGTCGGCGAGGACCAGAGACCCGAAGAATGGGACCGGGACCTTGACCAGCGCCAAAGACTTTGCTCGAGGTCAGGGGTGCTCTCAGCTGGGCTCGATGATCGGGGACTCCCTCAAGGTAGAGGGCCCAGTCATCGGGGCAGATGAGGCGGAGGACCCGGCCATCATCACCTGTTGCAGGGCCAGGATAGCAGTGATGTTCTGCTCCAGGGCCATCATTCTAGTTTCCAAGCAAGAAGGCTCTACAGCTTTTGGCGTGGGTACCGAAGATTTTGGGCCCAGTGCTGGCACTTTTGGAAGTGTGTCCTCGATGAGGCCTATGGCCTCGAGGAACCTAACACGGTCTCAGCAGGCTGAGGAATCCTTCTTGAGGACCTTGGTAGGGAGCTTCTCTGAGCCGCCTGAGTCTCTCCAGGGGGTTTTACCGGGTTTCTCCAGTGCAACCTTGGCAGACTTCGATGACTACTTTTCTCCGACTCTAGAGTCTTCTCTGAGGCCCCACAACCGTGGGACTCTGAGGACGCCCGGGCACCTCGTGATGTGCTGGGCTTGAAGCTCGGTGCCAGAGAGGTTGGTGCCGAGTCGGACCTGGTGAACTTTTCCTGCAACTCAGAATGTTTTTTGTTGGTTTTGGCCTACATGGCCTGGCAGAGGTTGCAGGAGAGGCTGTCATGGTCTGGACCCAGGCAGCGCAGGCAGCAGTCGTGGGTGTCGGTAATGGACATGGTTTGACTTCTATGGTCACACTTTTTGAACCCACCAGGAGACATGGTGGGAGACACCCAGACAGGGTCGATGACCCAGGGCGAACGCCGATCGAGGGAGACCTTGATGAAAAAAGGGGCCGAGAACGGCACTGGAAAGTACTGATTCAAGGGGGAAAGAGAAACCGGTACGCTTACCAGAAAACTAGGTTTTAGGAAAGGTTTGTCAAGGATTTTTCCATGGGAACTGGCCATACGTCCGTTGGGCTCCGCGGAAAAAAGACGATTGACAAGATGGCACCCTTGGGCGGGAAGGGTACCATGCATGCATGGTGGCATCTCCCAAAGGCTTCCTTTGAAAGCTGGGGAGATGCTTCCATGTGGGCTCCATCAGTGCCGATGTCACCCATATGTGAGGGCTGATTTCCTGCTTGTTCCTGGGGAAACAATCTTACATCAGAAAAAGGATAAATTGAAATTATCTGATGATTTCTCTCTCATGTGTCTTTCCATTTGTTTATCAGAACTCCTATATGACATTAAATAAGAGCCTAATCAGACTTCAGTTATGAACAGCCAGTATTCTAAGTCATGTTATAATCTTTGCTGCAAAGAGAAGTGAAAGAAAGGAATGCTGTTAATTTCTTTATAAGATGCCACAGGCAAATGTTTAATTTTGCTTCCAGGTTATGGGGGCCCTCTCTCTTTTTCATTTAATGTCTTATTAATTTGCAAAGTTAAACAGCAGTCCTTATGAAATAACCTGATGGGTGAGAGTAAAGCAGAAAAGACCATGACAATCATATGGGCACACACATACATGCACACCATTTCCCTTTTAATATACTGAAATTGGTCTTTAATGCGTCAGCCAAAATGTGCATCACTTCATATTTCGCCTTTCTAGCTCCCACTGAATAACCTAAGGAAAGAAATGAAAACATAACATGAAATGCACATCTGGAAAAGGTAAACGTTTAATGTGATATGATAGCTTATTCTGTAGCATTGCATAAGCTTACTATCACTTTACTTAAGAACACATATGTAGTATGATGTTCATTTACCTGGATTAGTGAGTGTCTTTGTAACACTATAAATGAAAATGACTTTCAGAAAAGTGTCACTTAATCCTCCTTTGCCTTGGAAGAAAGGCCTGTCAATCTACTTCCAGTTACACTGCCAAGAAAACCCAGGAGCTGCTAGGTCACCAGGAGTCAGCATTGACTCGAAGGCACACGTTGCATTGCATTGTCACTTCCGAATTCTCAGAAGGACACAAATAAATCCCTGTACTGTTATAATTCTATAAATGTGAACTGCTCAGCAAAAGGATACAAAAATAATAATGCAGTTCTACTTCGAGAGTTGAAAAGGCAAAGATGCCAATGCCACACATGAATTATGAAATGCTTTTTGGATATTTCCAAAAAAAACCAGCAGCCAAACAACCTGCACCTCTGCCAACTACTTAGGAATAGGCATGCCTCCATCATGTGCTCTGGGATTTTTCTCTATTTTAATGGTTTCTTTTTTATGAAAGTGTTTATAAGCATACATACAGTAATCTACTATTAAAGTATTTCATGTTTCGGCAGATCACAAACAGTGACTGAACAGTATTGTCAAGAAAGTGTTCTTGATCATGGTCACATGATTTACAGTACACCTAGGAAAATGTGGTATCCAATACTTTCATTTTGTTGTCACTGTACTCAGCATACTTCAGAAATATAATTACCTGTTTTACATTGTTGTTAGCTGTTTTCTTCATCTCCTCCAGCAAACCTCTAGAGGTTTTCAGATCCTAAAGGTGAAAACATCATACACATTCAATTGCCTTGAAACTACAGTGTTCAGAAAAGCTCGTATATCATGGTCATTTAGTCCGATGCCTACTTATTTAGATATGTCATTGTGTGCAAAAATGTAGGCACCCCTTGTGAGCTCCGATTTATTTGTAAGTGAACAAAAACAGACATAACCTTTGCAGATAAAAACTTAAATACATCTTTCTGCAATTTTTAATGCATAATTACAATTTGCAGTTTACACATCAAAATAAGAAAATAGTGAATATGGCAAGTGCAAAACTTTGTGCATCATTTTTGGTCAGTACTTTGAAACATTTTTGACAGAAATACCCGGTTTTTGAAAGTTTCTTGTTGTGCGCTAATCTTTCTAGACTTGATTTTGGAATTTTTTCTCCATTTTTTTCTTCTAACACAGAAATATTTTTAAGTCTCTTTGCATGCATTACATGTTTGAGATCTCCCCAGAGATTTTCAACATCATTCAAGCTTATGAAGGCCATTCCAAAACATTTGTCCTCCTTTTCTGAAAGGTATTCATGATTGATTTTGTAGTGCGTTTTGAATCATTGTCCTGTTGAAATATCCATCCTCTTTTGAGCTTCATTTCTTCTAACTTTGGGGTGTTAATTTTTTAGATATGTTGATATTTAGTTGATTCTATTCTATTCTTCAGCCTGCACAATAACATAAGACATGCCATACTGGGTCAGACCATTCAGCCCAGTATCCCATTTCCAACAGTGGTCACGAGTACCTGTCAGGTTCCCAAAAGGTAGACAGAATTCATGCTGCTTATCCAGTTCAATTTAACAATGGTTTATGGACTCTTCTTCCAGGAATTTGTCCAAACCTCTCTTAAACTAGGCTACACTAACAGCTTTTACTAGATCTTCCAGCAACGAATTCCAGAATTTGATTATATGTTGAGTGGAAAATTCTTTTCTCCTATTAGTCTTAAATGGGCTGCTCTGTAGCTCCATTGTGTCTCCCCTAGTCTTTCTACTTTTTCAGGGAGTAAACAACCGATGTACATTTACCCGTTCCGCTCCCCCCATTATTTTATAGACCTCTATCATATCTCCCATCAGCCTTCTTTTTTCCAAGCTGAAAAGCCCCAACCTTTAAGCCTTTCCTTGTAGGGGCATCCTTTATCATTTTGGTTGCTCTTTTCTGCATCTTTTCCGATTCCACTATATCCCTTTTTGGATATGGCAACCAGAACTACACAGATACAGACAATATAATATCCTTGTTTTATTCTCCACGCCTTTCCTTATGATTCCTAGTATTCTATTTGCCTTCTTGACTGCCATTGCATGTTGAACTTAGAGCCTTCTCCTGGGTAGCTATTCCTAAAGTAGAATCTTATATTCTGTAACTAAAATTTGTGGTGTTCTTCCTTAAGTGCAAAATTTTGCACTTGTCCACATTAAATTTCATATTGACATTTGGATGGCCGGTCACCCAATTTGCTTTCACAATCCTTTTGTCATTTTACAACTTTGATAATTTTGTCTCATCTGCAAATTTGGTCACCTCACTCGTTCCCATTTCCATGTCATTTATGAATATCTTAAAAAGCAGCAGACCCAGCACAGATCCCTGGGGCACTCTATGTTCACCTCTCTTCAATGAGAAAATTGGCCATTTATCCCTACGCTGCAATATCTTCATGATGGCCAATGTAACGCTTTTTTTTTTTTTTTTAAAGGGCTCCAGGAAACTTCAGACTGGTTAATCTAATGTCAGTGCCAGGCAAAATGGCAGAAACTAATTAAGATCAAAATTACTGGACACTTGGACAGATATGGTTAAATAAAGTAAAGACAACACTAATTTAGCTAAGGGAAATCAAGCCTTACCAATCTGCTCCATTTATTTGAAAGCATAAACAAACATGTGGATAAAGGGGAGCCAGTTGATATAGTACATTTAGACTTTCAGAAAGTGTTTGACAAAGTCCCATATCAGAGATTCCTGAGGAAGTTAAAAAATCATGGAATAGGAGGCAATGTCCTATTGTGGATTGAAAACTGTTTGAGGAATAAGAAAACAGTAAGGATAAATGGTCAGTTTTTTCAATGGAGGAAGGTGAAAGCATAGTTACTCACCTGTAACAGGTGTTCTCCAGGGACATCAGGAATCAGTCCTCACTTATGGGCGACGTCGGCACCGACGGAGCCCACGCGGAGCAATTCCCCAGGTTTTAAAGAAAGCCTTTGGAATTGTTACCATGCATGCATGGTCCTCTTCCCGCCCAAGGGTGCCATCTTGCTCAGTCAGGTCCCTTAGCTCGAGACCTACCAAGCAGATGGCAAGGGAAGGACAAAAATTCAGCAACTCATCAGGGGAGGCGGAAGGGTAGTGAGGACTGATTCCTGCTGTCCCTGGAGAACACCTGTTACAGGTGAATAACTACGCTTTCTCCAGGAACAAGCAGGAAGTCAGTCCTCACTTATGGGACTCCCTAGCTACAGGCTACCGAACCTGTAACCAAAAGAAAAATACGCCTCCACGAGGCTGTAAGCAAAAGCCGAAACCCAAAGGAGCCCGAGTCCTCAGGTTCTCGGTGCAAAGCCCTCGGTAGCCGTGAAGAAGGGTCGGAGGGCAGGAGTTGCTTATACCCCGAACAGATTACGGAGTACAGCCTGGCCGAAGGCGCTTTCCCGGCAGGACTCCCTCTCCAGGCAGTAGTGGGCAGTGAAGTTGTTCGTGGAAGACCAGGTAGCCGCCCGGCAGATGTCCATCATGGGCACGGAGCGCAGCGAGGCCACCAAGGCCGCTTTGGCTCGGACCCCATGTGCAGTGACTCGACGATCAAGAGGGACGCTCGCCTTCGCATGGGCGAACGCGATGCAGTCCGCCACCCAAATAGAGAGGGTGTGCTTGGTAACTGCTTGCCTCTGCCTATTGGGATTGTAGGTCACAAAAAGACTGTCAGACTTGCAGTGAGTGTGGGTACGCTGCAAGTAGAAGGCGAGGGACCACTTGCAGTCGAGGGTGTGGAGGGCCGCCGATGCCTGATCGGCATGGAGTCTCGGGAAGAAGGTCAGGAGCACTATCTCTTGGTTGAGATGAAAGGCCAACATGACCTTGGGTAAGAATTTAGGATGAGTCCAGAGAACTACCCTGTTCCGATAAAACCTGGTGTAAGGGGCGCCAGCCATGAGCGCCTGAAGCTCACTGACTCGGCAAGCCGAGGTCAGTGCCCCCAGGAAACCACCTTCGAGGACAAGTGCTGGAGCGAACGTGTCGCCATCGGCTCGAAGGGTGGACGAGTGAGCTGCGTGAGCACCACGTTCAAGTCCTATTCCGCCAGAGGGGGATGGATGGGCGGCTTAGATAACAGAAGGCCCCGCATGAAGCGGGAAACTAATGGCTCCCCCAAGAGAAGCTTTCCCTCGATAGGGAGATGATTAGCCGATATGATGCTCAAATGAACTCTAACAGGGTTAGACTTCAGCCCTTTCCTTGAGAGGTGGAGAAGGTACTGGAGGACCCACCGAACTGGGCACGAGAAGGGGTCAAATCTGGTGTTCCGAGCACCAGATGGAGAAGCGTTTCCACTTAAAGGCGTAAGCCCGCCTAGTGGAGTCCTTCCTCGAGGCAAGGAGGATTTCCTCGACCTCCTCTGGAAGGGCCAGAGAGGCTAGAGAGACCCGTTCAGCCGTCAGGCCGTGAGGGATAGGGAGGGTAGGTTCGGGTGTAGTACTCGACCCTCCTCCTGCATCAGCAAGTCCCTGGCAGAGCCCAGGGGAATCGGAGGCTCTGATGACAGCCGGAGCAGGAGCGGGAAACTAAGGCTGCCGAGGCGATGATAGGTCTGAATGCGGGCCACCAACATGGAACCTTGGTAACACTTTCTCCCAGTGCCATCCAAGGTCCTGACCTCCCTGCCTGGGGGGGCACAGAGGAGTACATTTTAGTGCTGGTGATTCTCCGCATGGCTGATTCCACGACCACAGAATTGTGTGGGACCTGTGTTTTCTCAAAGCGAGGGCTCTTCTGGACCCGATATATGGAGTCCAGCTGTCTACTCACCAGGGGCACAATGAGGGGAGTCTCCCACGTGCAAAACAGCAGCCGCTCAAGGATCCTTAAACGGGAACCATAAGAGCCTCCTTCGGGGGGGGGGGGGAGCACTGGAGGATCTCCAACTCTTCTGTCCTGGGCTGCTCCTCAGCCTCAATGTAAAAAGGCAAGGTCTTGGCTATGTCCCTCACAAATTCATGGAAGGAGATATCCTCCGGTGGGGACTTCCTGCACTCATAAGGTGGAGGGGGATCAGAGGGGATGTTTCAATGGTGCTCGGGCACCAGGGATTCCTTCTTGGTTTCCCACCCATCAGAATCAGAGTCTGAGGAAATTGAAATACTGATGCGATTCCTTATGATGTCGACAGGGAGGGGAGGCTGGAATCAGAGGGGACTTCAACCACCTGTTCGAGCCATCTGCCCAACTGGGGAGAGCATGGAGCTCCAGAATGGGCTGCACTCCCCGACAGGGAAGCATCTGCAATGGATGAGGCTGCCCTCGCCACCAAGGAACCCAAGGGTATCGGGTTATCAAGCCGGCCTCGGCATCGTGTACTGGGCAGCCTACGAGGCCAGGAACACAGTCAAGCTGTGCTTGAGGGCCTGCATGCACTCAGCTAGCAGCACGATGTCCAAAGGTAGAGGAATCAGGGTAGCAATCGTGGACTCCGGTGCCAGTACACTCATTGGGGAAGCCATGGTGCTGGCAGTATCAGGAGTCACCCAACGGCCCTCTGGGCCTTGGGAGGCAACTCCTCTCCCCGGGGCAGCTTAGGAGGCTGCTCTCAACCTTCACCCTCGGAGACTCGCCGAGGCGAACTGCAATGTCAGTGACTGTGGGACTTATCCCGGGTCTCGGCATACCCCCTCGACTTCGACGGGGAAGAAATCTAGTCCTTCTAGGGCCGATTCTTGTGGAAGATCGGCCGTCGGTCTGATGCACCATGGCCCTTTGGCTCCGAGTGATCCTAGAAACCTGCGCGAAGCCGAAGACTTGGCTGAGGTCTTTGAAGGCATCAACTCTGATGTTGATGCCAGTGCTGATGCCAAATGCTCAGAGGACCCGAACAGTGATTCCTGCTGTTTTTCTCAGTTTCAGAGCTCCTTGTGTGTCAGAGAGCACAGTTAGAGGGCTCATGGTCAGGCTGGGGCACTGAAGGCACCAGTTATGGCGCTCCTTCATGGAGATGGTCTGGTTACACTGGGAAGATGGCTTCTGCCAAGTCAAAGGACTCCAACATCCCAGCCGGCCATGGGGGGGGGTGGTAAGAGAGAAAACCTGCATGCCAAAAAGAAAAAGAACCCGAGAAAATAAACATGGCATCAAGGCACCGACGCTCCCGGGGACGGGCAGGAAGACAGTGACAAGCATGTGACCGAAAAATCACCCAGAAAAACAAAAACACATACAGGTGAGGTACGACAATTTTTTGGGGATAGACAAGCATCTGAGAGGCTCTGCAGAAAAAAGAAGACTGAGGTAAGATGGCTCCTTCAGGTGGGAAGACAGGTACACATGGGTGGTTGACCTCCCAAAAGTTTCCTTTGGACGCTGGGAAGCATTCCCATGTGGGCTTCATCAGTGACCTCATCCATAAGTAAGGACTGACTTCCTGCTTGGTCCCAGAGAAAGTATTTTTTAAATCGCAAGAGATCAAAGTTTTTGGTACATTCATTTGCTGTGTCGCAATTGAATTATTGCAATATTGTTTATTTAAGAGTAATAATAAATACACCCCCTGAAATCAATCCCAATATATCCAAAATTACTTTGATTTCCCTTTTCCAAGGAACCTAATCAACTATCCTATATCCCATAAATCACCATAATTATAATTATGTGAATGAATATTACACTATTAAGAGCTCAATTTTTTGTTGGATCGCTCACCATGAACAGGAACCTTCCTGCTCTCGAAGTGAGCCCTCCTTTTTAATCAGTTTAAACCAACCCAAAAAGGTCTTTTTAAAAAGAACAGAAACAGCACTATTCAGCTGTCTGATCCGTTAAAGCAATTAACTGTCCCAATCGACAAAATCGACATCAAATGTTCTGCACTTAGCTTGAGATGGAATTACTCCATTAAACGGAACGTCTGTGATCTTTATATTCCTTAAACATAAGGAGCTGCCTTCTCAGCTGTCAATCAGCAACTGCTTCCCACAATGAAGCTATAGTGTAACCTATTTAAGACTAATAAGAGAAAATATTTTTTCATTCAATGTGTAATCAAACTCTGGAATTTGTTATCGGAGGATGTAGTAAAAGCTGCTAGAGTAGCTGGGTTTAAAAAAGGTATGGACAAGTTCCTGGAGAAAAGGTCCATAAACCATTATTAAAGGGGACCAAGGAAATCCACTGCTTGCCCCAATACAAGCATTGTGGAACCTGTGTCTTTTAGGGAAAAGAGTAGTTACTTACCTGTAACAGGTGTTCTCCAGGAGCAGCAGGAATCAGTCCTCACATATGGGTGTCATCGGCGCCGATGAAGCCCCAGCGGAGCATTTCACCAGCTTTCTATGAAAGCCTTTGGGAATGCAGGCACACATGCGCGGTTCCCTTCCCGCCTAAAGGTGCCATCTTACCTCAGTCAAATGACATAGCTAAGAACAGCACACAAAAAGGAAAAATAAACTATGTACAACTGCAACTCCAAGGGGAGGAGGGAGGGTTGTGAGGACTGATTCCTGCTGCTCCTGGAGAACACCTGTTACAGGTGAGTAACTACTCTTTCTCCAGGACCAAGCAGGAAGTCAGTCCTCACATATTGGTGACTCCCCAGCTCTGGGCTACTGAGGAAGCCAGGCTGAACAAGAGAACTCCCTCTAGTCTCAGCAGCAAAGAAAGGCTTTTCAAGGACACAACCTCCACCGGTAGACCAACAGAGGGCAGGAGATTCCGGAGTACTGCTTGGCCAAAAGCACTGTCCCTATGGGACTCCCTCTCCAGGCAGTAATGGGCCGCAAAAGTCTGGCTTGAAGACCAAGTTGCAGCCCTGCAGATGTCTACCAAGGGCACAGAGCGGAGATGAGCCACTGAGGCAGCCATTGCCCTGACCCGGTGGGCCGTAACCCTACCCTGAAAAGGAAGGTCAGCCGCCTTGTAAGCCCAGGTGATAGTCAGCCATCCAGATGGACAAGGTACGCTTGGACACAGCCAACCCCAACTTATTGGGGTCAAAGGAGACGAAGAGCTGGGTAGCCCTTCTATGCCCCTGCGTACGATCAAGGTAGAAGGATAAGGCTCTCCTACAGTCCAGGGTATGCAGGACTGCTTCAGCCTGGCTTGCATGAGGCCTAGGGAAGAATGTTGGAAGAACCACCTCCTGGTTGAGGTGGAAAGAGGAGACAACATTAGGGAGGAACTCTGGATGAGTTCTAAGGACTACCCTGTTCCTATAAATCCTGGTGTAAAGCCTATCACAGACCAGGGCCTGAAGCTCACTTACTCGCCTAGCCGAGGTAAGAGCTATCAGGAAGAGTGTCTTCCAGGAGAGGAAGCGTAGGGGACAAGTAGCCATCGGCTCAAAAGGTGGGCGAGTCAGTTGCTGCAAGACCACATTCAGCTCCCACTCAGAGGCAGGAGGATGGATAGGAGGCTTGAGCAAAAGCAAGCCCCTAAGAAAACGAGACACCAAGGGGTGACCAGACAGAGAATGTCCCTCCACCAGAGAGTGGTGAGCTGCTAGAGCTGAGAGGTGGACCCGAACAGAATTGGATTTAAGACCTTGATTTGACAAGTGCAGTAAGTACTGAAGGACTACTGGCACAGTACAGGAGAAAGGATCTTCAGTATGTAGCTGACACCACACAGAAAACCTCTTCCATTTGAGAGCATAGGTTTTCCTAGTGGACTGTTTCCTAGAGGCTAGGACAACTTCCTCAAACTCCTGAGGCAGGCCCCAGGGAGCCAAGACTACCCTTGCAGCCTCCAGGCCGTCAAATTGAGAGCTTTGAGATTGGGGTGCAGAAGGGAACCCTGCTCCTGCGAGAGAAGGTCGGGTTGCAACCCCAGATGTAGTGGAGGATCCACCGCCAGTTGAAGTAGAAGAGGAAACCAAGGCTGTCTCGGCCACCTGGGAGCCACCAGCAGGACCGAGGCCTTGTCCTGAAAAATTTTGAAGAGAGTTCGGGCCACCAAGGGCGTGGGAGGAAACGCATAGAGGAGGCCCTGAGACCAGGATATCAGAAAAGCATCCGCTGCTATCCGCAGAGGATGCGGTTGCCTGGAGCAGAACTTTGGCAGTTGCTTGTTCGTCGGGCTGGCAAAGTTAATTTATCAAAGGGAGACCCCATTTTAGGAAGATCTTCTGAACCACTGAAGGATGCAGCTGCCACTCGTGGGGCTGCAGTATTCTGCTTAATCTGTCTGCCAGGTAGTTGTCCTGGCTGGAAGGTACACAGCCTTGAGGAGCATGTTGTGCTTGAGGGCAAAAGAACAAAGGTCCTGAGCCTCCCAAAAAAGGATCCTGGACCCAGTCCCGCCCTGCTTGTTCACATAAAACATGGCAACTTGGTTGTCTGTCTGAATCAGGACAGACTGGTGAGCCAGGGTAGGAGGAAAAGCTTTGAGTGCTAATCGAATAGCTCTGAGTTCGAGGAGATTGATCTGCTGTGCAGCTTCCCATGGAGACCAGAGGCCCTGGGTGCACTTGCCCAGACAATGAACTCCCCAGCCTTGCAGGGAGGCATCTGTTGTTAGCACTACTGTGTACCCTGGAATCTGAAAAGGCACCCCTTCCAGTAGATTGGGTGGGTGCAGCCACCAGTTGAGGGAGTGCAGAAAAGGTCTGGACACCCTTATTCTGTCGCTGAGGCTGCCTGTGGCCTGTGACCACTGAGCCCAAAGACACCACTGTGCAGGCCTCATATGGAGCCTGGCATTGGGGTTCACATGCACTGTCGAAGCCATGTGGCCTAGAAGCCTCAGGCAGAGTCTGGCGGAGACCAGGGACCTGCAGAGAAACTGATTTGCCAAGGCCATCAATCTTTGGGCTCTGTCTTCTGGCAAGAATGCCTTTGCTAGGAGAAAGTCCAACCTTGCCCCTATGAACTCCAAGTTCTGGGAGGGGAGCAAAGTGGACTTTGCAAAGTTTATGACAAACCCCAGGCGTTGTAGAAGAGCAATAGTCCTGAGGGTGGCTTGATTGGCCTCCTGACAAGTCTGACCCCTGATGAGCCAGTCGTCTAGATAGGGGAAGACAAAGATTCCCTGATTTCTCAGGTAGGCCACCACCACTGCTAGGCATTTTGTGAAGACTCTGGGGGCGGAGGTGAGGCCGAAAGGCAGCACTCTGTACTGATAATGGTTTCCTCCCACAATGAACCTGAGGTACTTTCTGTGGTCTGGATGAATGAGGATGTGAGTGTACGCATCCTTTAGATCTAAAGAGCATAGCCAATCTCCCTGCTGGAGATAGGGCAGAAGGGTTCCAAGAGTAAGCATCTTGAACTTTTCCTTCACTAGGAGCTTGTTGAGGTTCCTGAGGTCCAGAATGGGTTGAAGGCCACCGGTTCTTTTGGGCACCAGGAAATACCTGGAGTAGAATCTGTGACCTTGCAAGTGGGGAGGCACAGGCTCCACCGCCCTGTCCACCATCAGACCCTGAAGCTCCTGAAGGAGAAGGTCTGTGTGCAGGGGGAGGCCTGGGAGGCTCCCCTGGAAAGTAGGGAGGAGGCAGTTGGTGAAAATGGAGGGCATAGCCCTTGTGGACTATCTCCAGCACCCAACTGTCCCCGGTGATAAGGGGCCACTGGTGGGCAAAGAGGGCGAGATGACCTCCTGTGCAGGGTTGGGAGAACAGTGGAGGAGAGGCTACGCTCAAGGAGTCAAAAACCCCCACCCTGCTGAGTGGTAGCAGGGGCCTGAGGCTTGGGGGTCCTCTGCCTATGGGGCCCATTACCCTGGCCCTTGGCTTGCTGACCCTGGGGGGCAGCTTGGGCGGCCTGATATTGCGGGTACTGTTTGTAGGCAGTGCCCTTCCTCGGGTAAAAGGGCTTTGTACCCGAGCCCTTCTTCTTATGAGAAGGGGCAGAGGTCTTCCTCGACAGCCTTGTCCGTGTGAGGTGCTCGGTCTCGAGCTGTGCGGCATTCTCGGTCATGGGCTTGCCAAAAAGGTTTTCACCTCGGCAAGGGACATCGACCAACTTGTCCTGAACCCATGGCTCGAGGTCCGATGACTGCAGCCATGCCTGGCGTCGAGCCGCGATGCCAGCTGCCGCGACTCGGGCCGAAGCCTCGAAGCCATCGTAGGCGGCGCGGGACATGAACTTCGAGCAGTCCCGAATTCCCTAGGACAAGGACTTAAATCTCTAAAAGGGTTCCCCGGAGAGACCAGCAGAGAACCCGGCCAACTCCTTGGCCAGATCCCGCAAGTACATGCCCATATACAGCTGGTAGAACTGGACACGGCAAGCAAGCATCGAGCCCTGGAAGCACTTTCTACCGACGCCATCGAGGTTTCGGGCCTCCCTGCCAGGAGCCACCGCGGAGTGCATCTTCTGGCTCTTCAGAAGATTCATGGCCGATTCCACAACCATGGAATGGTGTGGTAGCTGTGCCTACTGAAAACCAGGGCTCTTCCGGAGTCGATAGATCGAATCGACTCGCTTGCTAAGAACTGGCGCCGAGGCCGGTGCCTCCCACATACGGAAGAGGAGCCGTTCCAGCATCGGAGGAACCGGGACAGTAAAGGCCTCCTTCGGAGGAGAGTCATACTGTAGCGCCTCGAGCTCTTCAGCTCGAGGCTCTTCCTCGGGGTCCGCCGCAATAGCCAAGGCAGTGGCCATATCCTGGATGAACTCCGAGAACCGGGTGTCCTCCGGGGGGGACCTACTCCGGGGCTCAGACTGCGGTGAGTCCGAAGGGACGCACTGAGTCTTAAAGGTATCAGGAGACTCCTCGTCCTCCGTCTCCCAAGCCGACTCGTCCGAGGAAGAGTCAGGGTCCGACCCCGCGGGGCCCTGGAGCACCCGCCCCGACGCCGGAAGCACTGGCGTCGACGCCCTCGGTCCCGAATGGGAGGTCGAGGGAGACCGCGACGGAGGTCTACTCCGAGCCACGATGGACTCGAGTATTGGCTCGGTCGACTTCGACGTCGATGTCCCGGTGGTCGGGGCAGATGCACCAGACAGGCTGGCCATCAGTGCCCGCTGCTGCTCCATGAAGGCAGACAATCTGTTCTCCAAGGCTGTCATCCTGAGACCCAGCTCGGGAGACGCAGCAGCCACCGACTCGGGCCCCGGCGGTGCCGGGCCCGACGTTGGCTCCCTGGGAGGAGAGTCCACAAGGACTATGGGGCTTACGTGTCCAGCAGACTCCGGCTCCAGACGAGGAACTTTGGCAGGCTTCTCCGGTTCCACGGGCCCGGGGCGACAGTCGGGGGTCTTAGACCTGGCCCTCGAGGAGCCAGGGACCTCCTCCGATGACGCCCTCGTGAGCCGTTTCTTCCTCTTGCGTTCCCGGTCGGGGGACCCCCTGTCCGAGGAGCTTCGACGGCGCTCGGGATCGGAATCCGGAGATGTCGAGGCCTCAGACGAGGTCCGGGCCCAGCCGGAGGCTGAGTCCGAGAAAAGCCTTTCCTTTTGCTGCTGGCGACTTCGTAGTGCCTTGGAAGACATCTTTCCACAGGCCCCGCATGACTTAGAATCGTGGTCGGGGCCGAGGCACTGAAGGCAGCAGTCGTGTGTGTCGGTGAGAAACATTAGTTTCTTACACCGATCACACTTCTTAAAACCGCTGGAAGCCATCGGGGAAAAAAGAGTCCCTGCGAGGTCAAAGGACCGGCCTTCCAGGGAAAAATGGGAAAAAGGGCGCGAACGCCAGCCACGAAGGGCAAAAACCAAAAAAGAAGAATCGGGCTCGATACCGGTGTACCAAACCCGGTGGGAGGGGAATCGGCGTCGAACCGGGAGAAAAAAATAGCAAAAATCGCTGAAAAATCTAATTTTATCCGGGAAAAACTGGACACACGTCCGGTGGGCTTCACAGAAAAAAAGAGACTGAGGTAAGATGGCACCTTTAGGCAGGAAGGGAACCGCGCATGCGTGCCTGCATTCCCAAAGGCTTTCATAGAAAGCTGGGGAAATGCTCCGCTGGGGCTTCATCGGTGCCGATGACACCCATATGTGAGGACTGACTTCCTGCTTGATCCTGGAGAACTATTAGGTACTTGTGACCTAGATTGGCCACTGTTGGAAACAAGGATACTGGCTTGATGGACCTTGGTCTGGCCCAGTATGGCATATCTTATGTTCTTAAACTCTTATTGAGTCTGCAAGTGTTACAAAATATAGCAGCTAACTTTTTCATGGGAAAAGATATGATAGGGCTACACCTCATCTTAATAAACTGCAATGGCTACTGATTTCAGCCAGAATTAATTTTAAATTACTATGTTTTATATTTAAAAGATAACAGCTATATTCCCTCCCACATGTGAGACACTGTATTGTTTAATACAACTCTCAGAATGTTCTGATTAGGGAAGAGCCTGTCTTTGGCCATTCTGTCAATGAAAAATATTAAGTATAAGAGGTCACTGGATAAACTGTTTGCTTATGCTGCCACTGTGGAATGGAATGGGTTGCCTGCAGAGATTAAAAAACTCAAATTATATGTTTTTGAAACAGTCACTGAAAATAAATGTAAGCGGAAGATTTTTTTTTAAACTAGGAATCCTGAATGGGAATGAAATGAAATTGTAAGGGTTATATTGTGTTTTACGTATCCTTTTAACTGTTGCAACCAACCTAGAACCTGGAAGTATAGGTGGGATATAAATGGATGTATTCAATTAAAAACTGTTCCATGGTGCAACCGCACCTCGAGTAGTGTGTGAGATTCTGTTCTCTACATCAGAAAAGGTACAGAGAAGGGCAACCAAAATAATAAAGGGGATGGAATGACTCTCCTATGCGGAAAGGCTAAAGAGATTAGGGTTCTTCACTCTGGAGAAGAGACGTCCAAGGGGAAATATGATAGAGGACTATAAAATCCTGAGTGGAGTGAAATGGGTAAACGCAAACTGATTGTTTTCTCCTTCAAAAGGGTTAGGGGACACACCATTGAGCTACAAAGTAGTATATTTAAAAAAGAAGAAAATATTTATTTTCAACATATAGTCCGTCCTCATTGCCAGCAGATGTGTAAAACCAAGCAAGTGTAGCTGGATTTAAGAAAGGTTTCAACAAATTTCTGAAGGAAAAGTCCATAAACAGTTATTTACGTAGTCCAAGAGAAAACCACTACCTATCCATGGGGATAAGTAGCATGGAACTGGTTACTTTTGGATATGCCAGATATTTGTGTCCTCAACTGGCCTTTGTTGGAAACAGGATGGTGGGCTTGATGGACCTTTGGTCTGACCTTGGTATGGCAAGTCTTATGTTTTTATAGAGTTCTTCATCCAGATCAATGAAATACTGAAACCAACAGATTTTTTTCAAGTTTGCAAAGCAAGCATACTTATTAAATACCTAGCATTGTTATTGCATACAGAATTATACATTAATTAATATAATAGCTGGAGTGGAGGAGTAGCCTTAGTGGTTAGAGCAACTACCTAGTACCCAGAAGATCAAGGGTTCGATTCCCACTGGCACTCCTTGTGCCTTTGGACAAGTCACTTTACTCTCCATTGCCTCGGAAGAAAAGGCTGGCAATCTACTTCTGGTGACACATTGCCAAGAAAACCCAGAGGTAGCTGGGTCGCTATGAGTCAACACTGACTTGATGGCACTAAAAAAATATATATATATATAATCATAGCTAAGATACGTCTCCTCTCCTAGAAGAAATCCAAACATCAATTCAAATTGGACCTATTAGCATAGGAGGATTTGGCCTATGTAAGTTACTTAGTTGAAAAATCATGAACAATGATGGGTTTGACATACTATATCTTAATACCTCATACTGACTTAGGGGAAACAAAGTCCTATTGTGGAATGGGAACTGGCCATAAAGCACAGTTACTTACCTGTAACAGGTGATCTCTGGGAACAGCAGGAATAAGTCTTCACATATGGGTACGTTGGTACTGACGGAGTCTGCGCGGGATCGCTTCCCAGCGTCCAATCAGAACGCTTTTGGAAGCATTCCAACACGCCTGCGTGCTGCCTTCCCGCCTTTCCCAACTGCCTCTCCTCAGTTGAGTTTTAAAGCAGAGGCAAAGAGAGAGAGAGAGCAAGGAAGGGAAAGATAGAGATAGAGAAATGCAACTCCTAGGGGAGGTGGGTGGGTTGTGAAGACTTATTCCTGCTGTTCCCAGAGATCACCTGTTACAGGTAAGTAACTGTGCTATCATCAGGAACAAGCAGGAATGAGTCTTCACATATGGGGACTCCCAAGCTGAGATGCCCAGAGGGAGTCCTAGCATGTTGCGAATCTAGAAAGAGCCATGCTATTCCTCAGGACCTCAGGCATCCTGGGGATGGAGGGTAGGAGTTGAATACAGAAAAAGAGCTGTGGAACAGCTGGCCTAGAACAGGGCTTCTAAGAGGAAGGCCCTGTATGGAGGGCATTTAGTAGTAAAATATTGTAATATGGGCCTCCCTTGTTGGCAATGCAAAAGTCTACTGAGATTCATATGGTTCTGTTAGAAGAGCCAGTGAAGAACCTTGAGGAGTACCTCACTGAGAAGTAGAGATAATAAAAGTAGAAAAAACAAGTGGAGGTCAGAACCCTTCAGGGTGAAGAATAGCCCCAGGGGAAAACTGGGGAAGTATAAGAGGTAGAGCTTCAGCGGAAGACGCAGAAAGTACTATTAGAGAAAGCTTAAGCTGTTTTGGTCCAAAAACAGTACAATCATAGGACCAAAGAAAAATGAGTCTGACGCAACTGGACTGGCAATGGAATCAGTCCATGTAGGAGAGAAAGGGTATGGAGACCCTTATATCAGATAAGAAAGGAAGGACAGACTTAGGAAGCGCTAAGCTTTAGATTAACTTTAGCTACGCAATGTCTTTCCTAAATGGGGTCAATTAGGAAAGAAAAAGGTACATGGAGAGCTTCAGAGGTACCTAACCCTGAAAGGTTATGGTAAGGAAAGGTTTGTTAATTACCACAGGAAGTGGTTATATGTGTAGAACCCTAAGTATGCTGTTACAGCATTGATAGGGGTAGTGCCCATCTGTCAGGATCACATAGGAATGTATGGATATCTGAACCTAAACAGACAGATAGATAAGTATGTGGATACATATCTACCTAAAAGATCTCTCTCTCTCTCTATCTATATCTATAGAGAGAGAGAGAGAGAGAGAGAGAGAGAGAGAGAGAGAGAGATAGAGAGAGAGATGTATGGGCAGAAGATACACTGAAAAATATAGGTCTATATAAATAGACCTATAAATACATATGGCTATGTAGGTATATAGACATATGTCTCCAGGTATGTGGATTTTTGAGATGCCTATAGAACCAGATCCCCCCTAGGGATATTGGAAGAGAGAAAGATTCATCTAATAGCAAGGAGGTTGATACCTGCTTGAATAGATGCATAGAGAATCCTCTTTGCCTGGTTATGACTGGCAGAGTCAGAGGAATGGTCTCCCTGACAAGAAGGAGTCTAGATTCCTTTCAGAATTTGAGCTCTTGAATAACCAGGATGGCCTACGTGAAAAATGCAGAGGACAACTTCAGTCTGCAGGCCGCAAGTCCAGATCTCTCTAGAACTGCAGAATGGAGAATGGATAGAGGATGCCACTGGAGGAAGATACCATAGTGACCCGCCCATGAGGGCAAGATGGGTATCAGGCGTCCTTTAGCGGCCACTGAAAGAAAATTATCTCTGACGAGAAGACCAAAGGAGATATGGGCCAAGCCAGGGAATTGGCCCTTCTTTAGGTTTTCACGTGATGAAAGGCCTGAGTCTTATGCCTCAAAGAGATTTAAGATGAGATGGTAAGGGTAGGGAATACCTACCAGTCATGAAAACATGACTGGGGGAACCCCCCCTAACCATCTGGGGTTATCTGCTAGGCAAGATACTAATGCTCTCTAGCAAGGGCCCATAGTGCAAAGCTACTCTGTAGAATTGCAGAGAGCATGCTGCAGGTTGGTTAGAAGAAAAAACTGACTGTGTAAAGCCAGTGGGTAACAAACTATTCTGCCAAGGACAAGGGGGCGAAGAATAGAAGTTAACCAAATAGTCTGTGATAATAGGTTTTTCCAAATGAGGTTGATAACCTGTTTGGGGTTTAGCACTGAGGCTAGAAGGATTGCTAGTGGAGGGGAACCCCTGGTTGTGTGGAAAACAGAACCAGTGGCTTAACCACTAGGAATTGCTGTATCTGCAGCAACTACCAGGGCAGCGGAAGGACATTTCTTTTGCCCTCCTTTTTTAGATTGGGAAAAAGAAACAGACATAGTAGGACTTCCTATTGTCTGATGAGCTGCCCTAAGGTAATAAAGGGGGAGATAACTCTGGAAGGGAGAATCCTCCTGTGAAACAGGTAGAGGACCACAGGGGCTTACCAGTGTAAAAGAGCCACTCTTACAAATCAAATGTTGTAGTAAGAGGGAGGTAAGACAGAGTTGAAGGAGACTGACTATGCAGGAAGTCTCTGAAAGGTAAGATGATACATGCCAGTACAGGGAAACAACTGTGTTATTGATAGTTGTCACTTCTCTTTGCCCCAAAGAGGAAGAGAAAACCTGTTAAGTATGGGCATGATCTATTCTAGATAAAGACTCTTAGAGAAAAGAAAAGATGTCTCATGAAGAAATATCTAGAAAAGGTTAGGATAAAATTAGTGCAGATACTTCAAGTGAAAAGAAGCAGACTGCCACTCCAACCACCAACCAAGAGGGGTAATAATGATCTATTTGAAACCCTGCGACTGCTGGGTTTGCTGACCCTGTTGAGGTTGTGGTTTCTTCAGACCAGGGCGATGTTTCCCCTGTTTGGGAACATCTGTATGATGGGCAGAAGATGGATAAAACTTTTTCCCCCTAGGGGAAGAAAGTTTGGCAGGACATTTCCTACCAACTGGGAAAGAGGAAGGCGTAGAACAGCCTCTGGAAACAGGAATGTCAGTGGTTAACTGAGCAACATGGAGTAAAGACTCCTTGTTAAAGAGATTTTCTCCAGTGCAAGGAGTATTTCCAAGTCTTTCTTGTGCCCATTTGTCCTCTATAGCTATAGCAGAAGTTCTGCTAACAGACTCAAAGGAGTCTAGGGAAGCACGAGTAAGGAACCTAGAGATATTTTGAGCATGACTAACCTGTAAGGAATAGTCTGCACTTTTGGGCTCTTGAAGAAAAGGAGTCAAAAATAGTAAGTTCTTTGTGACCTCCTCAAGCGATAAACTCATATAGAAAATATATAAGAGAATTCTTGCTGAAAGCATGGATGCCTGGAAGGTTTGGTGTCCAAACCTTCCAGACCAAACCTTTTGAATTCAAAAAAGCATGGGACCAACACAGAGGATCTCTAAAGGTAAAAAGTGGACTGTTGTAGTTGTTGTTATGGAAGGACAGACTAGATAGGCCATGTGGTCTTTTTCTGTCATCATGTTTCTATGTTTCTATGTAAAGGCATCTAAAGTCTTTGACTCACAACCTGGCGGATAAGAAGAGTGCTTTTTAGTACTCTTCACCTGCCTCATTGCTGATTCTACAACAATGGAATGATGAGGAATTTGAGTCCTTTGAAACCCTGGAGAGGGGGGCACCTGATATAGAAGATCAGTTGCTCTAGAAGGTGGGGGTACCTTTAAAGGAGATTCCCACATTCGTAGAAGGAGATCCTGCAAGGAATGATGCAAACGAAGCATGATATTCTCCTTTGCTCTCCCAGGAATATACAGGGATTCTGTATTCCCTTGTGTAGGATCCTGTCCAGGTATAGAAATGGCAAGTGATTTTGCCATATCCAGGAGAAAAGCCTGAAAAGAATAATCTCCAGAGGGAAATTCTTTTGGATAGGCTAGATCTGTCGAAGAACTAGCATTGGCACCAAGGGATCTATCCAACTTTATAGGAATATAAGATCCTGAATGGTGGAGTATGGGATCCTTAGAGGATGGTCGCCGGTACCGCAAGAGGTCGGGACCAGCAAATGTCGGTAGCACATCGTCC
This sequence comes from Ichthyophis bannanicus, assembly GCA_033557465.1. NCBI lineage: Eukaryota > Metazoa > Chordata > Amphibia > Gymnophiona > Ichthyophiidae > Ichthyophis > Ichthyophis bannanicus. The sequence continues at coordinate 1,746,562,374 of CM066031.1, read as the reverse complement.
ATGCTAGGGATCGATTCCAAACTCGGTACCGAGGGAAGCGAGTCTGATGAGAGAAGCATGGAAGGCACCGACAGCAATGGTAATGTGGATACCGGTACCGACTTCGGTACCGTATCCGATACCGGTGGATGAAGGCCAGCCGGTGACAACTCTAACGGTATCGAAGAAACCAAGAGTGCCGGACATGGATCATCGGAACCGTGCCTTCGGTACTGTCTGGTGTCGGTACCAAGGCGAGTCGGTACCCAGTCCTCCAGACTGGAGATCGATTCCAGACTCGGCATCGAAGGAAGTGAGTCTACCGATGCACATCTGGAGGGTACTGACGTCAGTACTAGTATTGTACCGGCATCGATACCGATACTGGAAGGTCATTCTGCAGCGTATCCAACGGCCCCGTAGGTACCGAGGACGCCAGACTACGATCCTTGTTGAGGAATGTTTCATCCAACACCACTGCCGATGCCAGGGTATCGGTACCGCTCGAAGCGGATGCCACCACCGAGCATGGCTCAGGTATGTTCTGTGAGGGGTGAACCTCAGGAACAATCTGAAACCCCACACAGGCTTTGGAGGCCGAAGACTCCCACCGGGGCTTTAAAGCTAGTGTGTTCTCGAGGGTAAGGCCAGAGGCATCTCTATGCTGTGCATGAGATTTACCACTCGAGGACTGGCTAGTCTGAAAAGACTGTTTTTGGGTTACCTGATCCCGTGTGGAAGAAGAGATGGTCGGTGCCCTGAAGTTGGATGGGGACCGCGTATCGAGGGGAACTCGATGCTGAAGACTTCTTCCCACAATACTATTACAGGAGGGACACTCCGGAGGAAAATGGTCAGGACCCAAGCAGATTAGACACCAATTGTAAGTGTCTAAAATTAATTTTGTACCGCCACAGTTTGTACATTTCTTGGGGATAGTGGCTGGCGGTTCCATGAAGGAAAGTGAATAGGCCTAGCAGGCCTAAAAAACCGTGAGGCACTAGGAAGGAAAAAGTATTCCTTAAAAAGGAAAAATTTTACAAGAGAAAAGAAACACCGGCGGTACCGGTGGCGTCGGGGAAGGCAGACGCGACCACAAGAAAACCAAAAAATAAAAGAAGAATTTTCTGCGGTGACAGGAGGATGTCCTGCCGGCTCTGCGGAAAAACGAAAACTGAGGAGAGGCAGTTGGGAAAGGCGGGAAGGCAGCACGCAGGCGTGTTGGGATGCTTCCAAAAGCATTCTGATTGGACGCTGGGAAGCATTCCTGCGCAGACTCCGTCGGTACCGACGTACCCATATGTGAAGACTCATTCCTGCTTGTTCCTGGAGATGATATAAAATGGCCATTTTCTCAATGGACAAATGTAAATGGTGAAGAACTCCTGGGATCTGTATTGGCACAAATGTTTTTTGATATATTAATAAATAATCTGGAAAAAGGGAGCAATGAGTGAAGTGATCAAATCTGCTGAAGGTAAAAAATTATTCAAAGTAATAAAATTATGAGCTGACAGGAGGCCCTTGCAAGACTGAAAGGGTCTAAATGACAGATGGAATTTAATGCAGACAAGTGCAAATTAATGCAGATAGGAAAACTAATCCAAAACTATATGCAAATTATGCTCGGATCTATATTAGGCACAACCACCCAGGAAAAAGATCTTGGGGTCACTGTGGACAATAAATTGAAATCCTAAATTAGGTATGTGACGGCGGTTGAAAAGCACAGATTGTTAATAATTAAGAAAGGAATGGAAAATAAGAGAGGATATCAATGTCTCTATCACTCCATGGTGCGACCACACGCTGAACAATATGTGCTGTTTTGATCACCCCATCTCAAAAAAGAAACATCAGAACTAGAAAATTTCAAAGGGCCACAAATATGATAAACAGAATGAAATGGTTCCCTTTATAAGAAAATGATAAACAGGTTAAGGCTCTTCAGCTTGAAGTGAAACATGACAAATGTCTATAAAATCATGAGTTGGGTGGAGTGAGTCAATGTTGTTATTGTTAAATGCCGTCAAGTCAGGGTCGACTCATGGAGACCTTGTGGATAGTTATCCTAAATTGTGTTCGGCCTTCGGTCAGGCAGCTCATTGTTGACAGACTGGCACCCGTAGTTGCTGTTATTGTATTGATCCATCTCATTGCTGGCCTTCCTCTTTTGCGTTGACCTTCTACCCTGCCAAGCATGATGTCTTTCTCTAATGATCTCTCTCTTCGCATGATGTGTCCAAAGTTTGAAAGTTGAAGTCTTGTCATCTGAGCTTCTGAAGAAAGCTTAGGTTTGATCTCCTCTAGTACTGACTGGTTTGTTCTTCAGGAAGTTCATGGTATACGCAGTATTCACTGCCAGCACCATAATTCAAAGCCATCAATTTTCTTCCTGTATCTTTTTCACTGTCCAACTTTCGCATCCATATGATGTTATTGAAAATACCATGGCTTGAACAAGTCAAATATTTGTATGGAGAGAGACATCTCTGCTCTTGAGAATCTCGTCTAGGTCCTTAGAAACATAGAAACATAGAAATATGACGACAGAAAAAGACCACATGGCCTATCTAGTCTGTCCTTCCATAACAACTACAACAGTCCCCTTTTTACCTTTAGAGATCCTCTGTATTTGTCCCATGCTTTTTTGAATTCAGTTACTGTCCTCATATCTACCACCTCCACTGGGAGACTATGGCACGGATCCACTACTCTTTCCGTAAAGAAATATTTCCGCATATCACTCCTGAATCTATCTCCCTTCACCCTCATCCCATGTCCCCTCGTAGCAGAACTTGCTTTCAATTGAAAGAGGCTCTCTCCTTGAACATTTATGCCACGGGGGTATTTAAACATCTCAATCATATCACCTCTATCCCGCCTTTCCTCTAAGGTGTACATATTAAGATCTTTCAGTCTGTCCTCATATGCTTTATAATGAAGACCACTAATCATTTTAGTAGCCACCCTCTGCACCGACTCCATCCTGTTTACATCCTTTTGAAGGTGCTGTCTCCAGAATTGCACACTATACTCCAAATGAGGTCGCACCAAAGACTTATACAGAGGCATTATCACCTCCTTTTTTCTGCTAGCCATTCCTCTCCGTATGCACCCAAGCATCCTTCTAGCTTTTGCCGTCACCTTTTCTACCTGTTTAGCTACTTTAAGATCATCAGACACAACCACGCCTAGGTCCCGCTCTTCTTTAGTGGACAAAAGTACTTCAACCCCTATACTATATTGCTCCCTTGGATTGCTGCAGCCCAAATGCATGACCTTACATTTTTTAACATTAAATCCCAGCTGCCAAATTCTAGACCATTCTTCAAGCTTAGCTAGATCCCTCCTCATGTTATCTACCCCTTCCTGGGTGTCTACTCTATTGCAGATTTTGGTATCATCCGCAAAGAGGCAAACCTTACCTGAAAGCCCTTCCACTATATCACTAACAAAGATGTTAAAAAGAATCGGACCAAGGACAGATCCCTGGGGCACACCACTGACAACATCCTTCTCCTCAGAGTGAGCTCCATTTACTTGTACTCTTTGTCGCCTCCCACCCAACCAATTTCTAACCCAAGCAGTAACTTTAGGGTCCATCCCTAGGGTGCTCAGTTTGTTTATAAGTCGCCTGTGAGGAACAGTGTCAAAGGCTTTACTGAAAGCTAAATACACCACATCTAGGGCTCTCCCTCGGTCCAACTCCCTGGTCACCCAGTCAAAGAAATCAATCAGATTTGTCTGACAAGACCTGCCTCTGGTGAATCCATGCTGCCTCGGATCCTGTAATCCGCTGGACTCCAGAAACCTCACTATTCTCTCTTTCAGCAGCGTTTCCAATAATTTACTCAACACCGAAGTTAAACTAACTGGCCTGTAGTTTTCAACCACATCCTTACTTCCGCTTTTGTGTAAAGGCACCACATGAGCCTCTCTCCAGTCCTTTGGCACCACTCCCGACTCCAATGAGGCATTGAAAAGGTCAGTCAGTGGAGCTGCTAGAACGTCCCCAAGTTCCCTCAATATTCTCGGGTGTATCCCATCCGGTCCCATCGCTTTGTCTACTTTAAGTTGAGATAGTTTCTCACGAACACAGTCTTTTGAAAATTGTTCAAGATGTCCTTTGCTTCTGTTCCTATTTGTGGGTGTTTTCTGAGGTCCTGCTTCTGGTTCTTCATCTGTGAACACAGAACAAAAATATTTGTTAAGCAATTCCGCTTTATCCTTATCAGCTTCTACATATTCCTCCCCTGCACCCTTGACTCTGACAATACCACTCTTGCCCTTCCTCTTCTCACTAATATATCTGAAAAATGTGTTATCCCCCCATTTTATTGCATTGGCTATTTCCTCCTCCTTTTGAATCTTTGCCTTCTTGACTACTTTGCTAGCTTCTCTAAGTTTTTCAAAATACAGATGCCTGTCTTCCTCTCTCTGTGATCTCTTGTATTTCATGTAGGCCTCCCTCTTTTTCTTCACTTTTTCAGCTACTTCTTTCGAAAACCATAGCGGTCTCCTTTTCCTTTTACCTTTATTTACCATTTTAACAAAAAGGTTGGTTGCCCTTAAAATATCCCCTTTCAGTTTTTCCCACTGTTTTTCTACATCCCTCAGCTGTTCCCATCCAACTAACGACTCCCTGAGGTATTGGCCCATCTTCGCAAAGCCATTCTGCCAAGAGCAATGTGTCGCCTGATTTCTTGACTGCTTATTGCTTTTTTATTGATAGTTGATCCAAGTAGGTTAAAGATGTCCACAATTTCAATTTCTTCTCCATCAACGATGAACTTATTGATTTTGCCAGTTGTCATGATCTTTGTCTTCTTTACATTAAGTGCAGGCCCATTTTAAGACTATGTCCCTTGATTTTGATTTTTTGCTCTTTAGCTTAAGTTTGCATACTAGTAGTTGGTGATCTGTACCACAGTCAGCTCCAGGTTTTGTCTCTGTTGATGTTATGGAGCTTTTCCATCATTGACTTCCACAGATGTAGTCAATTTGATTTTTGTACAATCCATTGGGTGAAGTCCATGTGTACAGTCGCCGCTTGTGTTGATGAAAGAAGATGTTTGAGATGAATAGATTGTTGGTCTTGCAGAATTCTATCAGTCTATCTCCAGCTTCATTTCTGTTGCCAAGTCCATATTTTCCAAACATTTTGCCTTCTTCTTTGTTGCCAACATTTGCATTCCAGTAACCAATGATGATCAGGATATCCTGTTTGCATGTTCTGGCAATTTCAGCTTGTACTTGTTCATTGAACTCATCAATTTCATCTTCTTCTGCAGCTGTTGTTGGGGCATATACTTGAATTATAGTTGTGTTGATAGGCATTCCTGTAGATGAATAGAGATTACAGATGAATAGAGATTAAGTGTTCACTGACTGCATTGTATTTCATTACAGTTCTTGCAAGTTTCTTCTTAATTATAAATGCAACACTATTTCTTCTGTCTTTCATTTCCAGCATAGTAGACCATGTGATCATCTGATGCAAAGTGCCCGATGCCAGTCCATTTCAGTTTGCTGACACCCAACAGATCGAGTTGTATACATTCCATTTCATTCTTGACCACCTCCAACTTCCCTTGGTTCATGCTTCGTACGTTCCATGTCCAAATATGTGAGTTAATAGGAAATGATCATTTACACGTTCAGTGATCATTCACTGAAACTAATATGTAGCACTTTTATACCAAATCAGATAAATATTTGACTAAGCACAGACTGCAGAAGTAATTGCCACAGCATATGTTCAAGGCAGCTAACACAAATGGGTTAAAAAAGGGTTTAGACAAGTTCTTGGAGGAAAGGTCCATACACCTTTATTAGCCATGAAGACTGGAGAAGGCTATTGATTATACTTAGGAATAAGCAAGGATTGGATCTATTCTTGTGTTCTTGTCAGGTACTTGTGACCTGGATTAACCACTATCAGACAGGATACTGGGCTTGATGGACCTTTGGTCTGACTCAGTATGGCATTTATGTTCTTATGCAGGCACATAAAAGAGAAAAAGTTAATTACCTGTAGCAGGTACTCTCTGTGGACAGCAGTATAATCCTCACATATGAGTGATGTCCTCAACAGAGTCCAGACATGGAAGCTAATTCTCAGCTTCTAGAAGTTTTTGAAAGTGCTCCATCGTGCATGTGTGCAACTTCCCGCCTGCTGCTGAACAGTACTGCCTTAGTCTGATACACTAGCTAAATGTGGACAACTCCAAGGGAAGGTGGAAGAGGTTTGTGTTTGCTGTCCACAGATAACACTTGCTACAGGAGTAATGATTTTCTTCATGGACAAACAGGATATGTCCTCACATATGGAAATCCATAGCTACAGTCCATCCCAAAAGAAAAAAAGAGGAAACTCGTACCACAGTTGACGCAACCAGCTGACACTAACCGTATATTTTTGGTGGCAACAAGCTATTTCTTAATGTTTTACTTTTTTTTTTTTTTTTTTTTTTTTTTAAATAGAGGCAGCCGGGGGGGGGGGGATGGAGTTGGATTCTAATCTCTGAAAAGATTAAGAACGGATAGATCAAAACCACCACCATGTTAGGAGTCCCTTTCTAGGCAGTAGTGAAAATGTCTACACAGACCATCCATGTGTCCATGCAAATCTCCTCCTCTGAAGCAAACTCCACATGAAACAAACAACTAAAGACTGTAAAGAGATGGATGCACCTTCTACGTGATGGTGATATGTGCCAACTGCACTGATATGTACCATTACTGAGTTGGCTTTTAGACCCAACTCCGATAAACGTAGAAGGTATTCAAGCAGTTTTTCTGCGAGACATGTGAAAGGATCTAGGGCCTTTCTGTCACAGACAGTAAACGTCTTCCACAGTATGACCTTCTAGTGGAATTTCTCCTGGAAGCCAGAATCACTTTGGTTACACTAACCGGCAGGATAACTGAGGACAAAGTTAACCCCTGAGGGCAAGGGATTTGATGCTGGGCTGCAACAGTGTTCCCCCAATCCTTCATGAGCAGGGCTGGAAAAATGTATAGCCTGATAGATCTTTGACTAAGAGTTTCAGAAGGGGAGCCATGATTGCCAGGCCAATAAGGCATTATGAAAATAAAAGTAGTTCTACTGTTCGAGTTTCAGGAGACTTTATGGAGGATATGTGTACACAAGTCCTTCCCTCCCCCCCCACTCAAAAGTTTATGGGAGAACCATAAACCTTTGAGTGGGCAACCCATCTACATGAGTTTCCCAGCCCAGTTCGGATGCATCTATCATTAGTACTCTTTCATAAGGAGGAATTTTGAAAGTACTTTTTTTAGCAAGGTTAGAATGGACCATTCACCTGGAAAGGAAGTCTCAAAAAGGAACAGTAACATTAATTTATTTTGCAGAATTTAATATATCGCTAATGGTATATACATCATAGTGGTTTATAATAGCCAGTAATTTTAAAAAAGCAAGAAACAAAACTAAGGTATGAAGAAACACAAGGAAGAGGAGATAGGTTAGAACTACAATTTTTAATGAGGATTACTGAAGTTTACAATGCCATGATACAAAAGGAAGTGAATAGAATTTATCTATCATGCCCCAGTTTTGTGGTATCGTCTATCATTAGATATCAGATTAGAATCATCCAATAAAAAATTTAAGAAACTGATTAAGACGTAAGTTCTCTAATGTTACCTAATTGTTACCTAATGTTTTTATGTAATTAACAGACTATTGTACATAGTTCACAGATGTTTCATGTAAAAAACAGAATTGTTTCACTGTTTCTTAACTTGTTTTTTGTAAACCGCACCTGATCTTTGGAAGATTGCGCTATATAAGCGATTGTTAAATAAATAAATAAATAAGACTTGGCTATTTCAATGCTTGTATGCAGACTATTTGTAAGACTTGCTACTTTTAATGCTCTTGGCAAGGCTCTTAGACTACTTGCAACCTCATTTTATTATGCTAGAATTTAGTTTCTTCTCCACCTTACATGTCTCTGCATTTACAGTTCATGCCCTATGGAAGAACTGTTGTACTATTCATTTCCCCTTCCCTTTTATGGTTTTGTTGTGATATCTTGTTTTTGTCTTCATGTTATCAATTTTACTGTATTGCTATAGTCTACTGCAGTGTAAACCGCCATGACAAAATAATATTCTTGAATGGTTGTATATCAAATGCTTTTAAAAACAGATGAAAGAATAACAATAAGCAATCATTGGAAAGTTTGAATGAAGAACTAGATTTTCAGATTTGCCTTTAATTTTTATATGAAGACTCCAAGCAGAGTTCAGTGGACAAGTGGGCTGTGTTCCCCTACCAGCAAATGTGGAGACAGAGAAAGTTTCCAGAGGCTTCTTATGACATTATTGTGCCATAAACAGCCTGTAATTCTAGGGCCATAATCCAGTAATCGTATCCAGTCTTATGGTCAGAAATCTTTGACCTCACTCTACCTCAGTGAAAATAAAGCATAGTTATTCACCTGCAGCACGTGGACAGCAGGAATAAGTCCTCATGTATGGGTGATGTCCCCAAAAGAGCCCCTTCACAGGAATGCTCCCCAACTTCCATTGGAAGCTTTTGGGAGGCTCCATTGCCCCTGCCTTCCTGCCTGCTGCAGCACCATTTTCTCCAGTAAAACACAAACGTTGTAGCCCAAAAAACAACTCCTTGGGGAAGTGGGAGGATTGTGAGGACTTATTCCTGCTGTCCATGGAGAACAGGTGAATAATTATGCTTTCTCTGTGGACATGAAGGAAGTAAGTCCTCACATATGAGACTCCCAAGCTACAGGCTACCGAAAACAGAGGAAACCAAAAACCCAACAGGGGCAACAGAACCGGAGAAAGAGTAGTTACTCACCTGTAACAGGTGTTCTCCAGGAGCAGCAGGAATCAGTCCTCACTTATGGGTGACGTCGGCGCCGACGGAGCCCTCGCGGAGCAATTTCCCCAGCTTTCGAAGAAAGCCTTTGGGATTGCAGCGCGCGCATGCGCGGTCCTCTTCCCGCCCAAGGATGCCATCTTGCTCAGTCGAATGACATAGCGGAAGACAGCAACCATAAGAATGACTGCAACTCCAGGGGAGGAGGGAGGGTAGTGAGGACTTATTCCTGCTGCTCCTGGAGAACACCTGTTACAGGTGAGTAACTACTCTTTCTCCAGGACCAAGCAGGAAGTCAGTCCTCACTTATGGGACTCCCTAGCTTAAGGCTACCGGAGACCTCAAGCTGGAAAAGAGAGCTCCCTCCAGCTCAACCGCACAGAAGGAAGGAATCTTCTCTGAATACGAATCCGGCCGGTAGCCAACATCGGGGCTGGCGGGTAGGAGTTGCCTAAACCTCAAAGAGATTGTGGAGGACTGCCTATCCGAAAGCACTATCCCTGCGGGACTCCCTCTCCAGGCAGTAATGAGCCGCAAAAGTCTGGCTAGAAGACCAAGTAGCGGCCCGGCAGATGTCTGCCAACGGAACCGAGCGGAGGTGTGCGACAGACGCCGCCTTCGCCCGGACACGGTGCGCCGTGACTCGACTCTCCAAAGAGAGGCCGGCTGCCCCATACGCCCAGGCGATGCAGTCAGCTACCCAGATGGACAGAGTATGCTTCGACACAGATAACCCCAACCGATTGGGGTCAAAGGAAACGAAAAGCTGGGCAGCTTTCCTATGCCCACGCGTACGGTCAAGGTAGAAGGACAAGGCTCTTCGACAGTCCAGGGTATGCAGAACAGTCTCAGCTCTGCTGGTATGTGGACTGGGAAAGAAGGTCGGAAGAACCACCTCTTGATTGATGTGGAAAGAGGAAACCACCTTAGGAAGAAACTTAGGGTGAGTCCGTAAGACAACCCTATTCCTGTAGAACCTAGTGTAAGGGGGGCTCCGACACTAGGGCCTGTAGTTCACTAACGCGCCTAGCGGAGGTGAGGACTACCAAGAAGAGAGCTTTCCATGAGAGGAAGCGGAGGGGGCAGGTAGCCATGGGTTCGAAAGGCGGGCAAGTAAGCCTTTGTAAAACCACATTGAGGTCCCAGTCAGGAGCCGGAGGGCACAACGGGGGCTAAAGCAGAAGCAGGCCCCTGAGGAAACGCGCCACCAAGGGATGCGAGGAAAGGGGCTGGCCCTCCACCGGCGAATGATGTGCAGAGAGAGCACTGAGGTGGACTCTGAGAGAGTTGGACTTGTGGCCTAGATCGGAGAGGTGCAGCAAGTATTGCAGTACCACCGACACTAGGCAGGCGAAGGGGTCCTCAGAACGCTGAGAACACCAGGCGGAGAAGCGACGCCATTTGAGTGCGTAAGACTTCCGGGTAGAAGGTCGCCAAGACGCCAGGACGACAGCTTCCACCTCCGGGGGGAGCGAGAGCGGGGCCAGGACTACCCTCTCAGCAGCCAGGCCATCAGGTGAAGGGCCCGGAGGTTGGGGTGCAGAAGAGTACCCTGATCTTGGGTCAGAAGATTGGGCTGAAACCCCAGAGGGAGAGGGGTGTCCACTGCTAACTGCAGGAGCAGAGGAAACCAGGGTTGCCTCGGCCATCGGGGCGCTATCAGGATCACGTAGGCTCCGTCCCGGGCAACCTTGAAGAGCGTCCGGGACACCAGCGGAGTGGGAGGAAAGGCATACAGTAGGCCTGTGGACCACGAAATGAGGAAAGCATCCGGGGCCACTCTGAGGGGATGCGGATGCCGAGAGCAGAACCGGGGAAGCTGCCGGTTCAGGGGACTGGCAAAGAGGTCCATGGTGGGGGTGCCCCAACGGCGGAAGATTTGCTGGGCAACGCCGGGGTTCAACCTCCACTCGTGGGGCTGCAAGACCCGGCTCAGCCTGTCAGCCAGACAATTCTCCTGCCCGGGCAGGTAAACAGCCTTGAGGAGGATGTTGTGGTCGACAGCCCAGGAGCACAGTCGCCGGGCCTCCTGACAGAGCAGGAGGGAGCCCGTGCCCCCCTGTTTGTTCACGTAGAACATGGCCACCTGATTGTCCGTCTGCACCAGTACGGACTGGAGAGAGGTGAGGTGAGAGAAAGTCCGCAGAGCTAGGCGGATCGCCCGCAGCTCCAGGAAGTTTATTTGTTGAGCCGCCTCCCAAGGAGTCCAAAGGCCTTGAGTGTGCGCTCCCTGGCAATGCGCTCCCCATCCCAAGAGAGAGGCATCGGTCGTCAGCACCTGGGAGGGTGCGGGAGACTGAAAAGGCATACCCCGTACCAGTTTGGGCAGGTGGAGCCACCACTGCAGAGAGGAGACCAGGCGGTCGGAGATCTGTAGAAGGTCCGCCAGACCTCCTGTGGCCTGATGCCATTGAGTGCGGAGACACCACTGGACAGGCCTCATATGCAGCCGGGCGTTCGGCGTGACATGGACCGTGGAGGCCATATGACCGAGCAGCTGCAGGAACCTCCGGACCGGAACCGGAGACGCACTGTGGAACCTGCCGGCCAAAGCCATGAGCCTGTCGGCTCGCTCTCGAGGCAAGAAGGCACGAGCTTGCAGAGTGTCGAGCCGAGCTCCTATGAACTCGAGATCCTGAGAGGGGTGCAACGTGGACTTCCCGACGTTTATGACGAAGCCCAAGTGCTGAAGCAGAGCCACCGTACGCTGCATGGCCTGCGCGACCTCTGGGGCCGACTGCGCCCGTACGAGCCAGTCGTCCAGGTAAGGAAAAACGAACAGGCCCTAAAGCCTAAGGAAGGCCGCGACCACCGCCAGGCATTTTGTGAACACCCTGGGGGCGAAGCACAAGCCGAAAGGCAGCACGCGGTACTGATAGTGTTTCCCGGCCACTACAAATCTGAGATATTGTCGGTGGTCCGGATGAATCAGGATGTGAGTATAGGCATCCTTTAGATCCAAGGAGCATAGCCAATCTCCCTGCTGGAGGTAGGGCAGCAAGATTCCAAGGGTAAGCATCCTGAACTTTTCCCGTTGCAGGAACATGTTGAGGTTGCGCAAGTCCAGAATGGGTCTGAGGCCTCCCGTCCTCTTTGGGACCAGGAAGTATCTGGAGTAGAACCCCTGACCCCACTGAGGTTGGGGCACTGGCTCCACAGCCTGCTCCTCCAGTAGACCCTGCAGCTCCTGAAGGAGTAAGTCTCTGTGCAGAGGGGGCCTCGGAGGCTCCCCCGGAAAGAAGGGGGGAGGCACCTGGCGAAAATGCAAGAGGCAGCCCCTTTGAACCACCTGCAGCACCCAGGAATCGGATGTTATGGCTGGCCACCTGTGAGCGAAGTGGATCAGCCTGCCCCCCGTGCTGAGCGACGGGCGCGGAGGGGGAGAGGCTATGCTGGCATAGTCAAAAAACCCCACCCTGCATGGCAGGGGGCTGTGCAGCGGGCTTGGGGGCCCACGGCCTGCGGGGGGCCATTCCCCTGACCCTTAGTCTGTGGGCACTGAGTGGAAGCCGCCGGTACTTGGTATTGAAGGTGGGATTGCTTATAGGCAAGCACCTTCCTCGGGTAAAAAGGCTTCTTCCCCGGACCCTTCCTCTTCTGCGTGGGAGCGGAGGTCTTTCGGGACAGTCGAGTCCGAGTGAGAGTCTCGGACTCGAGTTCTGCAGCCTTATCGGACATGGGCTTGCCGAAAAGGTTGTCACCTCGGCTGGGGACATCGACTAACTTGTCCTGTACCCACGGCTCGAGGTCGGATGACTGGAGCCAGGCCTGTCGGCGGGTACCGATGCCGGCTCCGGCTACTCGGGCCGATGCCTCGAAGCCGTCGTAGGCCGCCCGAGAAAGTATTCGAGAGTGCTCGAAGTTCCTATCGGACAAGGCCAGGAAACTCTGCAAAGGTTCGTCGGAGAGACCAGCCGAGAACCCGGCGAGCTCCTTCGCCAAGTCTCGGAGGAACATGCCCATATACAGCTGGTATGTCTGGACCCTGCAGGCAAGCATGGAACCCTGGAAGCACTTCCTACCGAGGGCATCCAGGTTACGGGCCTCCTTACCCGGGGGCACCGAGGAGTGCATCTTTTGACTCTTAAGCCGATGCATTGCCGATTCCACAACCATGGAGTGGTGTGGCAGTTGCACCTTCTGGAACCCGGGGCTCTTGCGGACTCGATAAATCGAATCGATCCGCTTGCTTAACACCGGTGTTGAGGCCGGGTTTTCCCACATGCGGAAGAGCAGCCGCTCCAGCATCGGAGGGACCGGCACGGTAAAGGCCTCCTTCGGGGGAGAGTCGTACTGGAGTGCCTCGAGCTCTTCCGCGCGAGGCTCCTCCTCTGGATCTGCGGGGAAAGCCAAAGCCTTGGCCATATCCCGCACAAAATCAGAGAAGCGCGTATCCTCCGGAGGGGATCGCCTTCGAGGCTCCGACTGGGGCGAGTCGGAGGGGACGCACCGGGTCTGAAAAGAGCCGGGCGACTCGTCCCCTTCCGTGTCCCAGTCCGACGCCTCCGTGGAGGAATCGAGGGGCTCCGTGCGGGCGAGAGTTTGTCCTGACGCCGACGACCTCGTTCCCGAACGGGAGGCCGAGGGAGACCTCGACCGAGGATCGACTCGAGCATGCATCGACTCGAGGATCGACTCGGCCGCCGGGGTCGACTTAGGCGTCGACGTCCCGGTGGTCTGGGCGGATGCACTGGTGATGCCGGTCATCCAAACCCGCTGCTGGTCCAAGAAGGCAGAGTGGAGGAGTAGCCTAGTGGTTGGGGCAAGGTACTTCGGGCCGGAAGGTCGGGGGTTCAAATCCCACTAGAGGACAGCAACCTTGGGCCGGAAGGACTGGGGTTTCTAGTCCCACAGGTGATCCTTGTGGTCTTGGGCAAGCCACTTAACCCTCCATAGCCCTTGTTCCCTGTAAAATAGTTCTCTGTGTGCTGTGCTTTCCTGTCTAATCAATGTGTTTATACCTCAAAAATTTCCTGTCATGATTTGACAATTTCCAATCTGTAATCAAAAAACGCTGCTGATCGCTGGAAGTAGCGGTATACAAATGTATACTAAATAAATAAATAAAATAAATAAATAAATACTGCGCTCCAAGGATGTCAATCTGAGGTCAAGCCCAGAAGACCCGGCAGCCACCGACTCGGGCCCCAACGGTGTCGGGCCCGACGACGATTCCGTAGGGGAGTCCAGGAGGACAATAGTACTCACGTCGAGTCGAGGAAGTTTAGAAAGTCTCTCCGCCTCCGAGGACTCGGGGCGGCTGGCGGGGCTATGCGACCCGGCCCGCGAGGGACCAGGTGCGTCCTCTGACGCCGCCCGCGTGAGTTTCCTCTGCCGACGATGCTCCCGTCCAGGGGTACCCCGCTCAGAGGAACTCCGACGGAGCTCGTGGCCGGAGTCACGAGACGTCGAAGCCTCCGACGAGGTCCGGGCCGGGCCGGACTCGGGGTCAGAGAAGATTCTGTCCTTTTGCGATTGCCGACTCCTCAGCGACTTGGAGGACATCTTGCCACACGGACCACAGCTCCCAGAGTCATGGTTGGGTCCGAGGCAACGGAGGCAGAAATTATGCGTGTCTGTAAGAGACATTAATTTAGAACAATGATCACATTTTTTGAACCCGCTGGCAGCCACAGGGGGAAAAAGGGCCCCCGCGAGGTCGAAAGACCGAGCCGCCAGGGGTGGAAAATAAGTGGCGAGAACACCAGTTAAAAACTGAAAACAAAAAAAGAAATGTGAACGGACTCGATAAGGAAAAAAATCGAGGCCGGGCAGGAAAAGGACACGCGAACCGAGAAAACAACAAAGAATTAATCAACTTTTTCAGCGGTGGTAACAAACTACGTCTGTAGGGCTCCGCGGAAAAAAGAAGACTGAGCAAGATGGCATCCTTGGGCGGGAAGAGGACCGCGCATGCGCGCTGCAATCCCAAAGGCTTTCTTCGAAAGCTGGGGAAATTGCTCCGCGAGGGCTCCGTCGGCGCCGACGTCACCCATAAGTGAGGACTGACTTCCTGCTTGGTCCTGGAGAACAACAGAAACAGCGTGGGTAGCCCCTCTAGGGGACTCAATTGATTTAGCATCTTCAGCATACAGCATCACTGAAATACACTTTTTGGTAGCCAAGACAGACAGAAGGGCTGGTGGGAAGGAATTGAAACCTAATTCCCAAAGAATACCAGAGCACGGCTTGGCTGAAGTTGCTGTCATGTCAAGAATCTCCATGTAGACAGTAATGAGCTGTGAACGTGTGGACCTAAGACCACATTGCAGCCTTGCAAATCTCTTCCATGGAGAGCAAGCACATGTTGGTCACCGACACAGCCATGGTTCTAACATTGTGAACCATGACATGACCATCAAGGCTCAGGCCTGGCTGGGCATAAGCGAAGGAGATGCATTCGCCTAGCCACATTGACAGAGTGTGTTTGCAAATAGCAGCCCCCAGTTTGCTAGGGTCAAAGTAGACAAACAGCTGGGTGGACTTACGGTGGATCTTCGTCCACTCAAAGTAGAAGGCTAAGGCTTGTTTGCAGTCCAACATGTGCAGCACTGCCTCCCCTCTATTGGCGTGAGGTCTGGGGAAGAAAGTTGGTAGTATGACTGACTGACTGAGGTGGAAAGTAGATACCACCTTTGGCAGGAAATGCAGATGCGTGCACAAGACTACCCTATTATGGTGGAACCTGGTGTATGGCGGGTGAGCCACCAAGGCCTGGAGCTCACTAACATGGCATGCCGAAGTGACTGCCACCAGGAACAAGATCTTCCATGGTCAGGAACTTCAGAGGGCAGGAAGCAAGCAGTTCAAAGGGAGCAGACAAGAGTTGTGCCAGAATCACATTAAGGTCAAAGTCACCAGCGGGGGATTAACTGGGGGTTTAGAAAAGAGTAAGCTCCGCATGAAGCAAACCACCAAGTTGAACAGACATTTTTTTTTGTTATATACCTTTGAACATACTATTAAAATATTATGATGACATACAGTTGGAATATTTCCAATTATTTCTCAATATATTGCACACAACATACCTAAAATGTAAGGGTACCAATAATGTTGGCCACAACTGTGCCTGTGATTACAGGATATGGGTGCTATGGATACTGAAATGCCATCCCTAAGAGTAATGAAATATGTCCATTGACACTGTATGATATTATGATATCTATAATATTAATATCTGTACCCCAGTCAAATCATTTTTGACTAATCTTCTATAATGGAGGTAGAACTGTTGTCACCCCACAATAGATCAAAAGTTAATTTTGTTAATGGGGTTCCTATTGTTTGAATATGGTATCCAGTGATAATCTTGATGCATGGTATATGTCTGTATCAAATGTGGGCTGTCCCTCATTAGATAAGGACCCTGCAAGTCAGTGCTGACTCCTGGCGACCCAGCTGGCAATGTATCACCGAAAGTAGATTGCCAGGCCTTTTCTTCCGAGGCAATGTAACTTGCCCAAGGTCACAAGGAGTGCCAGTGGGAATTGAACCTTTGATCTTCTGGATACTAGGCAGTTGCTCTAACCACTAGGCTACTCCTCCACTCCTGGTATACATGATTTTCAGAACCAGAAGAGGTTGTTGTGTCAACTAGAGAGAAAGTGGCGCCATATGAAAGGAGCAGCGGAGCACAGGGACTAACCATAAACACATTGAAAGAGTACAAGAATAATGAAAAGGCTCAAAGAAAGGCACACGTCTCTTGGAAATTTTTATCTTCCCTACAGTGACCAAGGGAATTAACTATGATAAGCTGGTTAACCAGAGATCTCAGTATGTTGGGTGGCCCTGAGTCTTCCTTGCAACCTGAGGTATATGCTCAATGCTTTGATGCCAAAATGCAGAAACTGCTGTTAGGCACAAAGCTGATTGATTTAGGATTGGATGAAATTCCTATATTGAATGGGATTTGCGGGGTCAAGATGGTGGACGCTTGCTAACTGCACTTCTAATGGCTTCTCTCTTGGCTTAAATTGCCTTTTACCTTGCTTTCATTATGCCTCGCAAGCAGAAAGCCAAAGTGTGGGAGTCACTGAAGAGTGCATCGCTGGTTAAGGGGCCGCTCAATGCCTTTGTTTGGCTTGCTGGTGCGAATATTGTAACCCCGGTGCAGCAGGGCTTGTTGGAGACTGCAGGAGCGCAAGGAGGCTCCTCGCATCTCCCTGAGCTTGATGTCACTCTTAGCCCAGAGGTGAAGTCTGCTCCAGCGCAGTCCCCTATCCCCGACATTGGATCATCGTTGGTTGAATCTCCACGTGGGTTGGAAGATTTGACTGGGATGCCTGTGGAAGGTGAGCAAACCGTAGTAGCCTTTTTGGTGCATGTGGTATCCACTGCAGTGTTAAGGACCATGGATTCCATGGAGGAGAGGATACCGCAATCCCCAACTGGGAAGGATTCAACTGCTATTCAACAGCTGGCTCCTGAATTACAAGAGCTTAAACCCTTGTTGCAGAGACATGTAACTATTATGCTGGAAACTCTATGGGGTGGATTGCAGGCATTGGAGTCCTCGCTTCTCTCCCAGTTTGCCTCATTTCAAAGTATATTCTCAGGGTTTGTCTGGGCTCCGGATCAGCAGAAGCAGGAGGCTGTTGCAGTGACAACTAGAGTGATCCAGTTGGAGACCAAATTGGAGAACATTACAGCGGTGTCAGGTACTGTGGTTAAAGATTTGTTAAACATTCATTTGAAGATTGAGTCGCTGGAGAACTCAGTGAGGAAGAGGAACTTGCAGTTGTTAAATTTTCCATGGGTGCCCACTATTTGCCCGAAGGAACTTTTTAATTCATATGCTACTTCTGTGCTGAAAATACCATTGGTATATGTTCCTCCTCTTGCTAAGGTTTTCTATTTGCTAGCTGCAAAGCATAGAGACCCTGGTTCATCTTCACCCTTCAAAAATCACCTCTTGATTCCTTAGACCTGACTGGGTTCCTGGAGATCTCTGACCCTGAAGCTATTCAGCGATCAACCCTCTTGCTTACCCTGGCTTTAGAGCCCATTCGGGACTGATTAATGAGGATGTACTTTAGGCTAGAAACTATTTATTTATGGGAGCTACTATATGTATGTTTCCGGATGTCTCCAAGGCCACCCAGAAACATAGGCAGCAATTTCTGTTACTGCACCCTAAGGTCTTGCAACTCGAGGGGCTATTCTTCTTGCGCTATCCATGCAAATGCTTGATAAAATATCAGGGTGTTAATTATACCTTTTTTGACCCCACTCACTTAACCCAATTTGTTGTTAGTAAAAGCATTAGTATACCTATGTAGTCTTGGAATCCCTGAGGAAGTCCATATAAAATCAAATAGATCTCATGTATAGGATTAATTGCACCAGTATGTGTCTTGTTTGAGTTTCTTTTTTCCTCTGTGATTTTGCTTAGCCTTCTCCGGGTTGGTGGTGGGCTAGTGAACATAATTTCCTTAAATTTACATTGGCTGTCTAGGGTTGGAGGTATTGTTCTCTTATTCTTTTTTCTTGTGTGAATTGTTTATTTCTGTAGCAAGTGTATATCTTGTGTATTGATTTAAAAACTGCATAAATAAAAAAGAAATTTAAAAAAGAGAAACGCCTATATATTATGGGGAGAATTTATCTCAATTCAGGCAAGTCAAGTCAGCGATATTATACGGCCATTGAATGCTACAATGTCTCCATTTGACCCCTGCCATACAAGTTGAATAAAGGCAGTATGTTTAGAAGTGAGGGAGGAATTGTTAAAGATTATTCATGCCTCACTCCAGTTAGGGATTTTACCCAATAGGCTTAAAAGGGGAACTGTATGCTCTATGATGAAGAGCACCAAGTTAAGTGGACAGGATCCAAGTTCATATCATTCTATTTTCAGTTTATCCTTCTTAGCTAAGCTAATAGAACACACAGTACTGAAACAACTGCAAAGCCATATTGAGTTGTACTCCCCCCTCCATCCCCAACACAGAAACTTCCATGGGGTAGAGACTGCTGATATTCACCCTTGACAAGTTGATTTGGGAGTTGGAAAAAAAAGGGAGCTGGATACGTAATGATATTCTTGGATATCTCCTCTGCATTCATTTCAGCACAATGACATCTGCTGCTCCACTGATTGCAGTCCATAGGAATTGGAGCAACTGTGCTACATTGGTTTCAATCGTATTTAATAAATTGGGAGCCATGGGTAGATGTTGGGAGTGTGCCTCTCAGTGATTTACGACAGCTAAAGAGATGCCACAGGGATCAGCATTATTTTACATCCTGCGTATGATGCAATTCAGTTGCACAATGTTCTACGTATATCATTTCTGTGCCAATGATATGTTGATATATGCGCCATTTGATACAAGAGATGGTGTATATTCTTCTATTACCTCTGAGCATTTGTATAGCGCTACAAGACGTACGCAGCACTGCACAGACATGTAAGAGACAGTCCCTGCTCATCAGAGCTTACAATCTAGTCAAAACAGACAACACAGTAGTTATAGACAGGGACACATCTAGGGGGAAGGAAAAACAAAGAAGATCAGGTGAGTCAAGATTAAGTACTTTCCTGAGATGATTAACTGACTAGGCTAATCGACAACTAGTCAACCAACTTACTAACTGGTCACCAACCTTAATTGAAAAACAAAACAAACAAAAAAACCCCCAGAAGCCTTGGGAATCACTTAAGATTATACATATGGGATCCATGGACTACTATAAAAATGAGGACAGTGAATTGTCCATTAAGTCTGGGGTGTGTTATCTGGGGGTCATTTTAGATCCCCCTATTAGTGGAAGTAGACTTTCAAACAGTTTTTCAGGCAATCTTTCCAATGACTTTTGATTATTGTGAATATTATATTGCAGGCGCTGCCAATTTCCACCCTCTGGATTGTTATAGTTAACACAGAATGCTTCAGCAAGAATGCTGCTAAATGGACCAAATACAATCATGCTACCCCAATGTTAACTTATTTACACTGGCTTCTGGTAGAACGTAGAATATCGTATAAAATTATGAAGATGATTTTCAAGGTTAGACATCTTAATGCTAAGGTACTTTCAACTGCTTTAAAAATGTATTTTCCTAGCTGACCCATTAGGCAGTATTCCCATTAAGTTTAAGAAAAGGTCTGACAACCCCAGATCAGGTATTTCTGATATATGCACCTTGTCTGTTGAATGCACTGACAAATGAATTATTGGTATCATCTGACATTCTAAGCCTTTAGGAAGCAACTGAAAACATGGTCATTTATATAAGCTTGGGACTAAGATCTTAGTCATAGTATGGATTTTGAATGACGCGACTTCCATGATTTATGGACTGTGGTTGTTTTATGTATATGTATTGTAAGATTGCATGGGTTTTTATTCAATGCTAATACTGATGTTTGTTCTCCGCTTTGACCTTTAAGTGAAAAAGGTGGGTCATAAATACTCTTAAATAAAAACCTCCTGCCAGTACTATTTGCAGTGAACAACTTAATTCAGTAAGAACTTCTATTTAATTCGGAACACCAATATTATGTCTGGATTGTCTCCTTAAACCAGAAACAGTTCACTTTGGGTCTTGAAGTGGATAATCCCTTCTCCTCATTGGAGAGGCCATGAGAAAGAGACCTGGAATACAGTGAGCCCTTTTGTATACTATGCATACCTAGAAAAAGGTGTTACAAAGCATTTTCTAGTAATCACTTTTCTATTACAGTAAAGCCCCCAAGACTTAACATGGTCTATAATGTCTTAAATAAATAAGGCCAAGGTCAGGAAGAATCCAGATTTTTGGATTAACAGACATTCCTTTCTTAAGTCTTTCTTCTATTCACTTGTGCATCCTTTATCATCCCCCTGGTTCTGTCATCTCTTCTTCCCTCACAATCTACCATCCCTCCTGTTTCTTTTGACCCAAAACTTTATAAGTCATTGCAGCTTCTCTTCCACCTCTTCTCCGCAGTTGCTAGCCTCCTCTCTGCTATCGCCACTTTGGTAGCTACTGAATATCTCTTTTCTCCTCACTCCATCATAGTTGCCTCTTTTCAACTCCCTATTCCCTGCTACTGACTCAAATTCCATTCCCTCCACCAGCTATAGGAGGCATATTTTCTCCCCAGCAACTACTCCCCCAAGTTCCCAGCTACTAAAGTGCATGCAGCTTCAATGCCCATGACTAACTATTGCTGGCAGCTGTAGGTACTAGTTACAAACTTCTGGAGGCTCATGTGCTACACAACTATTTACTCTAAGTAATACGGTGTGCCAGTATTAACTCTTGAAAGAACTGGCACCTAGCAGCAATCACAGGAAACCGAGTTGTGTGATATCTGAACCAATAGAGTCTTGATGTCTCTGGCTGCCAGCAGCGAGGAGGGATTTATTTATCTGTTAGTATTTAGCTCACGCCTTTCCAATGGTAGTTCAAGGAGAGTTACATTCAGGTACATTGGTATTTCCCTGTTCCCAGAAGGCTTACAATCTGAGGCAATGGAGGGTTAAGTGACTTGCCCAAGGTCACAAGGAGTGCCAAGAAGGAAGAAGGTCACAACACTGCAGGGCAGGGACAGACTGGAAGACTAGAGAAGGCTTGCAGCTGTGGGAAAGGGGCGGGGTATAAAGCAGGCAGTGATTGCAGGTGGAAAACATGGAGTAGGAGACAGCAGTGAGATGGGAGCAAACCATTTCCTGCAATCCTGTGGCAGAAGGGAACTTTGTAGTAACTGCCATGATACAACAAGACTAATTCCCTGGTTGCAATATCCATTATTCTAAGAGTATTTTATCCTCTTGCAGAAAATTCCATATCAAACCCATTTATGCCCAATGAAAGGTGGTGATGCTTCTCGATAACCTTTGCTATCACCAACAAATGAGAGACATCACAATCCACTGCTGTGAATGAGAGCTCATTACAATGCAATTATCTTTGCCCTAAATGCACCTCCCCCCCCTTCCTGCTTTCTCTGGTTTCTGTGGCTAGCACTAACATTCTACCTGTTTTCTCGGCTCACAAATTTGGGGTAATCTTCGACTCCCCTCTTTCTCTGCACACACTCCTCAGATAGTTAAAACCTATTTGTTTTTCTATATCAGCAGCAAAATCCATCCCTTCCTTTCTGAAAACACTAAGACGCTCATCTACTCTTTAGTCACATTCCGTCTATTTAAAACCCTTTCCAGGCCGAGCCCAAAACTCTCGGGATCCAAAATTCTGAATAAATATTCCTATCAAATGGTATATAATACATGACCATAGAAGAAGGAAAATCACTATTAGAACATATTGAATAAGATGGGTACAATTTTCCTGAAATATGCAAAAATTAACCCGGCTGCAGAATGTGGATTAAAAATTTAAAGTAGGCCTTCAAAGGGTTAACAGGCTTCATATACCACCTTTTCTTTAAATCAAGGTGGCTTACACTTCAACTCCAACTATTTACATTATAACAAGGTGGTTTACACTAAACTCAAACTATTTACATTTAACATTATACAAAGGATAGGGTTGCACAGCATGCATGAAGTTTAATAAGATAAAATCTTAACAGTAAAATAAGCATAACTTATTTACAATTTGGGGTTGTGTGTGGTGTTCATTTTGTTTTGTTGATTTCTCAAGGTCCACTGATGTGTGGATGGACAGTCAGTGGTGCCTTATGTGAAGTGCCCAGGAATCTGTGGTGATGGTTAGCCACCTTTGGTCACAGTGGATCAGACGTCCCCCTGTGGGCTGCTGATATCCTTGGGGTGGAGGCTATGCCCGAGGAGTCAAAACCTCCCCCCTGGCTGGGCCGGGGCTGATGTCTGGGGCTTGGGAGCCCTCTGCTTACGAGGCCATGCCCATGTCCCTTGGCCTGCTGACCCTGCTGGAGAGTCATGGAGACCTGAAAAAGTGGATAGTTTCTGTAAAGAGCCGCTTTCCTTGGGTAGGAGGGCCTTTTACCTGAGCTTTTCCATCAGAGAGGGGCAGCGGGTTTTTTTAACGAGCCTGGTCCTCGTTATGAACTCAGTCTCCAGCTTGGCAGCCTTGTTGGTCAAGGGCTTGCCAAAGAGGTTCTCTCCTTGGCATGGGACATCGATCAATTTGTCCTGAACCCATTGCTCGAGATCGGACAACTGTATGACAGCTTTGAGACAAACTTGGAGCACTCACGAATGGCCTTGGACAGCTTCTTGAACTGTTGCAGGGGTTCCTTGGACAGACCAGCTGAGAACCCAGCAATTTCCTTCGCCAGGTCTCTCAGGTACATGACCATATACAGCTGGTAGGCGTGGATGCGGCCAATGAGCATCGAGCCCTGGTAACACTTTCTACCGAGGGTGTCCAAGGTGTGTGCCTCCCTGCTAGGAGGCACTGAGGAGTGTGTCTTCTGACTCTTTAGTCGACACATGGCTGACTCCATCACAATGGAGTTGTGCAGCAGCTGTGATTTCTGGAAGCCCCGGGCTCCGGCGGATTCGATACATCGAGTTGAGCCGCTTGCTCACCACCGGCACAGATGCCAGTGTCTCCCACATACGGAGCATTAGCCGTTCCAGGATGGGAGGGATAGGCACCGTAACCGATTCCCTCCGAGGGGCCTCTTTACTGGAGGATTTCTAACTCCTCCGCCTGAGTATCCTCCTCCGATTCCGTCAGGAACACTAAGGCCTTTGATATGTCCCTGACAAAATCAAGGAACGCCATGTCCTCCGGTGGAGACTGCTGCCAGGGCTCTGAAGCGGGAGAGTCCGAGGGGACATCGCGATGGCAACGAGTGTCGGGCGACTCCTCATCCTCTGTCTCCTACTTGGAGTAGTCCATTGAGGACTCAATGGAAGGATGGTCTGCGGGCCTTGGGGCTGACCCCGACCCATGGCCCTCTGAGGCCCCACGGCTGGTGCCGAGCACACTGGCTGGGGACGATCATGGTTCCATCGAGCGGGAACCGGATCAAGACCTTGGCTGAGGATCGACTCGAGGCTGAAGGGTCTCGAGGATCAGCTCAGCCCCCAGGGATATCTGACGTCGAAGGCCTGGTGGTCAGGGCAGATGAACCGGTCATACCAGACAACAGTGCCCACTGCTTGTCCATGAAGGCAGACAAACTGAGCTCCAGGGCCACCATTCTAGACTCCAGGACAGAAGGCTCCGAATGAATCAGGCCACACGCTGGCTCCCCCAAAGGGGAATCTTCGACGAGTACGGTGTCTGGTGACCAAGGCCGGTCCGAGGTTGAGTCCTTTCAGGGCACCTGTGCAGGCCACTCCTTCTCTGATCCCTCAGATGAGCATCTCGGACTGCGGGACCTGGATCGGGACGCACCTGGCCTGTCTGATCCGTCCAGGTAGGCTGCCTTCGAGGTCATCTTCTTCTTGGGTTCCTTCGAGGGAGACCCCCTCTCCGAAGAACCATGGTGCTGCTCGGGTTCCATAGAGCCCCCGCTCCCTGAGATGTCGTGGCTTCAGATGAGGCCCTGGCCTTTGGAGGTACCGGGGACTCAGGAAAAAAACTTATCGTGCTGCTGCTGGCGGCTCTTGAGGGCCTTGTTGGACATCTTTCTGCAGAGACCACATGCTGTGGGATCGTGGTCTGGCCCAAGACAGCGAAGGCAGCAGTCATTGTGTCAGTCAAAGACATAATTTTAGCACACTGGTAGCCATGGGAGAAAAAAGTACCCCAATGAGGTCGAAGACCCACGAGATGCCAGCCGGAAAAAAAGGCGCAAAGGCACCAAGGATGAAAAAACTACAATAAAGGACCTGAACTCTATGCCGAAACAGTGAGGTCGGGTGGTGGGAAGAGTACCGGTGCAGTAACAGAGGAAAGTATGAAACCCAGGCAGAAAAATCAACTTTTTCCAGGGACAAGCCAGATGGATGTCTGAAGGGCTCCGTGGATAAAAGGAGACTGAGCAAGATGGCACTCTTGGGCAGGAAGGGGACCATGCATGCATGGCATCTCCTCCCAAAGACTTTTTTTGAAAGCTGGGAGGATGCTTTCACAAGGGCTATGTCAGTGCCGACATCACCCATATGTGAGGACTGACTTCCTGCTTGCTCCCAGAGAATCTCCAGTTTGTGGTGTTGTCTGTCTTGAAAAGATTACAAGCTCTATTGAGCAGGGACTGTGTATTGAATATATATGTATCGCATGCATATGACTTATAGCACTATACAAACGATAAGTAGTAGTGGTGTCACAAGAGAGCTTATTTAACTGTTCTTTTGCAGAGGCTGTGAATACTTTCCTCATTTAATTTGAAATGACCAAAACAGTATTTATTTACATTTGTTAACCACACCATCAAAATTCCACCCAGTGTGGCGTACAACATAAACATACAGCAACCATACAAAGAAAATATATTAATCCTCCTCCTATTGAACCCTACCCAAACCCCCACAAAACAATCTACAGCCCACACAGTTATCCAAAAGACTTCCTAAATATGAAGATTTTCACTACCTTACAAAATAACAGGTGGTCATTAAGAAGGCGAAGCTCACAAGGCAAAAAATTCCACAGCACGGCTGCCTGTACTGAAAAGACCCTGTCCCTATGCCAGATTTTCCATATAATCCTATAAGTGGGTATCACTAATAGCCTATCAGACTGTGAGCTGGAGTGTAAGGTACAAGGCTTAGAAGGTGAAATTAGGCCTTAACCTGTTAATTTTTTTCCCTGAACCCCATCAGTCCAATCCCGACTCTTGGAGACTGAGAATTCTAAGTTTCTATGATATCACGTTATAAGGGAGCTGAACTCCACCCCTTAAGCCAATATATCATTAAAAAACAGACTAACAGGAACAGAACTCAAGAGGAAGTTAGAGCCACCTATATACAGACTAACACAGCCCCGAGACTTCATAAAAACAGAACTATCCCCTCAGAGAAGCAAAGCCAGACATCAGTTTCTGATCTCAAAAAGAGAAGTAATTACTGATCCAGCCAATCCAGTCAGCCTCTTATGAGCTTCGCTCCAGAGTATCCCACGGGAGGATTCTGGACTGGACTGGAGAGACTCAAGGAACGCATATTTACTCACCTGTAACAGGTGTTCTCCAGGGACAGCAAAAATCAGTCCTCAGATATGGGTGACGTCAGCACCGAAGGAGACCTCACGGAAGCATCCCCCCAGCTTTCAAAGAAAGCTTTTGGGAGATGCCACCACGCATTCATGGTTCCCTTCCCACCCAAGGGTGCCATCTTGCTCAGTCAGATGACAAAGCTAAAAAACGGCAAAATTAAAAGATGGTAAAGAAGCAACTCCAAGGGGAGAAGAGAGGGATGTGAGGATTGATTCCTGCTGTCCCTGGAAAACACCTGTTACAGGTAAGTAACTACGCTTTCTCAGGGAACAAGCAGGAAGTCAGTCTTCACATATGGGACTCCCCAGCAGAGACTACTGAAAGCCCATAGCAAAAAGAGTAGTTACTCAACTGTAACAGGTGTTCTCCAGGAGCAGCAGGAATCAGTCCTCACATATGGGTGTCATCGGCGCCGATGAAGCCACAGCGGAGCACTTCCCCAGCTTTCCATGAAAGCCTTTGGGAATGCTGGCACGCATGCGCGGTTCCCTTCCCGCCTAAAGGTGCCATCTTACCTCAGTCAAATGACATAGCTAAGAAGAGCACACAAAAATGGAAAAACACAAACTATGTACAACTGCAACTCCAAGGGGAGGAGGGAGGGTTGTGAGGACTGATTCCTGCTGCTCCTGGAGAACACCTGTTACAGGTGAGTAACTACTCTTTCTCCAGGACCAAGCAGGAAGTCAGTCCTCACATATGGGTGACTCCCTAGCTCTGGGCTACCGAGGAACCCAGGCTGAACAAGAGAACTCCCTCTAGTCCCAGCAGCAAAGAAAGGCTTTTCAAGGACACAACCTCCACTGGTAGCCCAACAGAGGGCAGGAGTTGCCTAAACCTCAAAGAGATTCCGGAGTACTGCTTGGCCAAAAGCACTGTCCCTACGGGACTCCCTCTCCAGACAGTAATGGGCTGCAAAGGTCTGGCTTGAAGACCAAGTTGCAGCCCTGCAGATGTCTACCAAGGGCACAGAGCGGAGATGAGCCACTGAGGCAGCCATTGCCCTGACACGATGGGCCGTGACCCTACCCTGCAAAGGAAGGTCAGCCGCCTTGTAAGCCCAGGCGATACAGTCAGCCACCCAGATAGACAAGGTACGCTTGGACACAGCTAACCCCAACTTATTGGGGTCAAAGGATACGAATAGCTGAGTAGCCCTTCTACGCCCCTGCGTACGGTCAAGGTAGAAGGATAAGGCCCTCCTACAGTCCAGGGTATGCAGGACTGCTTCAGCCTGGCTTGCATGAGGACTAGGGAAGAATGTTGGAAGAACCACCTCCTGATTGAGGTGGAAAGAGGAGACAACCTTAGGGAGGAACTTGGGATGAGTCCTGAGGACTACCCTGTTCCTATAAATCCTGGTGTAAGGCCTATCACAGACCTGGGCCTGAAGCTCACTCACTCGCCTAGCCGAGGTAAGGGCTATCAGGAAGAGTGTCTTCCAGGAGAGGAAGCGCAGTGGACAAGTAGCCATCTGCTCAAAGGGTGGGCGAGTCAGTTGCTGCAAGACCACATTCAGCTCCCACTCAGGAGCAGGACGACGGATGGGGGGCTTGAGCAAAAGCAAGCCCCTGAGAAAGTGGGACACCAAGGGGTGACCTGACAGAGAATGTCCCTCCACTAGTGAGTGGTGAGCTGCTAGAGCTGAGAGGTGGACCCGAACAGAATTGGACTTAAGTCCCTGATTTGATAAGTGCAGCAAGTACTGAAGCACTACCAGCACAGTACAGGAGAAAGGATCATCTGTATGTAGCTGACACCACACAGAAAACCTCTTCCATTTGAGAGCATAGGCTTTCCTAGTGGACTGTTTTCGAGAGGCTAGGACAACCTCCTCAACTTCCTGAGGCAGGCCCCAGGGAGCCAAGACTACCCTTGCAGCCTCCAGGCCATCAAATTGAGTGTCTTGAGACTGGGGTGTAGTAGGGAACCCTGCTCCTGAGAGAGAAGGTCGGGTTGCAACCCCAGAGGCAGTGGGGGATCCACCGTCAGTTGAAGCAGAAGAGGAAACCAAGGCTGTCTCGGCCATCTGGGAGCCACCAGCAGGACCGAGGCCTTGTCCTGAAGAATCTTGAACAGAGTTCGGGCCACCAAGGGCGTGGGAGGAAACGCATACAGGAGGCCCTGAGACCAGGACATCAGAAAAGCATCTGGTGCTATCCTCAAAGGATGTGGTTGCCTGGAGCAGAACTTGGGCAGTTGCTTGTTCAGTGGACTGGCAAAGAGATCTATCCAAGGGAGACCCCACTTCAGGAAGATCTTTTGAACGACCAAGGGATGCAGCTGCCACTCGTGGGGCTGCAGAATTCTGCTCAACCGGTCGGCCAGGCAGTTCTCCTGGCCTGGGAGGTACACCGCCTTGAGAAGCATGTTGTGCTTCAGGGCAAAGGAACAAAGGTCCTGAGTCTCTCGACAAAGGATCTGGGACCCAGTCCCTCCCTGCTTGTTCACATAAAACACGGCTATCTGGTTGTCTGTTTGAATCAAGACTGAGCGGTAAGCCAGGGCTGGAGAAAAACCTCTGAGAACCAAGCGGATAGCCCGAAGTTCCAGCAGATTGATCTGTTGACCTGCCTCCCAGGGAGACCAGAGGCCTTGGGTGCACTTGTCCAGACAATGAGCACCCCAGCCCTTGAGAGAGGCGTCGGTGGTGAGGACCACCGAGTATTCTGGCATTTGGAAGGGCATTCCTTGGAGTAGATTGGGTGGATGTAGCCACCAGCTGAGGGAGGCCAAAAGGGGTTTGGACACCTTTATCCTGTCTCGTAAGTGGCCTGTGGCTTGAGACCACTGAGCTCGAAGGCACCACTGTGCAGGCCTCATATGGAGCCTGGCATTGGGCGTTACATGTACTGTCGAAGCCATGTGTCCCAGAAGCCTGAGGCAGAGTCTGGCGGAGACCAGGGACCTGTTTAGAAACTGTTTTGCCACGTCCATCAGCCTTTGAGCCATGTCGTCTGGCAAGAATGCCTTTGCCAGTTGAGAATCCAACCTTGCCCCTATGAACTCCAAGTTCTGGGAGGGGAGCAAAGTGGACTTTGCAAAGCTTATGACAAAGCCCACTTTTTGAAGCAGAGCAATGGTGCTGAGGGTGGCTTGTCTAGCCTCCAGGGACGTCTGACCCCTGATGAGCCAGTCGTCCAGATAGGGAAAGACAAAGATGCCTTGATTTCTCAGGTAGGCCGCAAACACTGCCAGGCAGTTGGTAAAGACCCGGGGAGCGGAGGTCAGGCCAAAAGGTACTCTGTACTGATAATGGTTTCCTCCCACAATGAACCTGAGGTACTTTCTGTGGTCTGGATGAATGAGGATGTGAGTGTACGCATCCTTTAGATCTAAGGAGCATAGCCAATCTCCCTGCTGGAGGTAGGGCAGAAGTGTCCCAAGAGTAAGCATCTTGAACTTTTCTTTCTCTAGGAACTTGTTGAGGTTTCTGAGGTCCAGAATGGGTCGAAGGCCACCGGTTCTTTTGGGTATCAGGAAATACCTGGAGTAGAATCCGTGACCTTGCAAGTGGGGAGGCACAGGCTCCACCGCCCTGTCCACCAACAGACCATGAACCTCTTGTAGAAGGAGGTCTGTATTCAGGGGAGGCCTTGGAGGCTCCCCTGGAAAATATGGCGGAGGCATTTGGTGGAAATGGAGGGCATAGCCATTGTGGACTATGTCCAGCACCGAACTGTCCCCGGTGATAAGGGGCCACTGGTGGGCAAAGAGGGCGAGGCGACCTCCTGTGCAGGGTGGGGAGAGCAGTGGAGGAGAGGCTACGCTCAAGGAGTCAAAAAACCCCACCCTGCTGAGTGGCAGCAGGGGCAGAAGGCTTGGGTGTCCTCTGCCTACGGGGCCCATTACCCTGTCCCTTGACTTGCTGACCCTGGGGGGCAGCTTGGGCAGCCGGGTACTGTTTGTAGGCAGTGCCCTTCCTCGGGTAAAAGGACTTTTTACCCGAGCCCTTCTTCTTATGTGAAGGGGCAGAGATCTTCCTCGACAGCCTTGTCCGGGTAAGGTGCTCTGTCTCGAGCTGAGCGGTCTTCTTGGTCACGGATTTGCCAAAAAGGTTCTCACCTCGGCAGGGGACATCGACCAACTTGTCCTGAACCCACGGCTCGAGGTCCAATGACTGCAGCCACACCTGGCGTCGAGCCACGATGCCGGCAGCCGCTACTCGGGCCGAAGCCTCGAAGCCATCGTAGGCGGCGTGGGAAATGAACTTCGAGCATTCCCGAGGACAAGGTCTGAAATCTCTGCAAGGGTTCCCCGGAGAGACCAGCAGAGAAGCCGGCCAGTTCTTTGGCCAGGTCCCGCAAGTAAATGCCCATGTACAGCTGGTAAGACTGGACACGGCAAGCAAGCATCGACCCCTGGAAGCACTTTCTACCGACGCCAAAGAGGTTGCGGGCTTTCCTGCCGGGGGGCACCGCGGAGTGCATCTTCTGGCTCTTCAGACGATGCATGGCCGATTCCACAACCATGGAATGGTGTGGTAGCTGTGCTTTCTGGAAACCAGGGCTTTTGCGGAGTCGATAAATGGAATTGACTCGCTTACTTAGAACTGGCGCCGAGGCCGGGGCCTCCCACATTCGGAAGAGGAGCCGTTCCAACATCGGAGGAACCGGGACAGTAAAGGCCTCCTTCGGAGGAGAGTCGTACTGTAGAGCATTGAGCTCCTCGGCTCGAGGCTCTTCCTCGGGATCGGCAGGGATAGTCAAGGCAGCGGCCATATCCCGGACGAACTCCGAGAACCTAGTGTCCTCCGGAGGGGATCTACTCCGGGATCAGACTGCGGTGAGTCCGATGGGACGCACCGAGTCTTAAAAGTATCGGGAGACTCATCGTCCTCAGTCTCCCAGGTGGACTCGTCCGAGGAGGAGTCAGGGTCCGACCCCGCGGGGCCCCGAGGCACCTGCCCCAATACCAGGGGGCACCGGCATCGACACCCTCGGTCCCGAACAGGAGGTCGAGGGAGACCTCGACCGAGGATGACTTCGAGCCGCGAGGGTCTCGAGTATCGGCTCGGTCTCCGGGGTTGACTTCGAAGTCGACATCCCGGTGGTCAGGGCAGATGCACCAGACAGGCTGGCCATCAGTGCCCGCTGCTGCTCCATGAAGGCAGACAGTCTGCATGCCTAGGCTGTCATCCTGAGACTCAGCTCGGGAGACGCAGCAGCCACCGACTCGGGCCCCGGCGGCGCCGGGCCCGATGTCGGCTCTCTGGGAGGAGAGTCCACGAGGACTACGGGGCTTACGTGTCCAGCAGACTCTGGCTCCACGCGAGGAACTTTTGCAGGCTTCTCTTGGTCCACGGGCCCGGGACGGCGGTCGGGGGTCTTAGACCTGGCTCTCGAGGGACCAGGGACCTCCTCCGACGCCGCCCTCGCGAGCCGCTTCTTCCTCTTACATTCCCGGTCGGGGGACCCCCTGTCCCGAGATGACGAGGTCTGGGCCTGGCCGGAGGCAGAGTCCGAGAAAAACCTTTCCTTTTGATGCTGTCAACTCTTTAGTGCCTTGGAAGACATCTTCCCACATGGCCCACATGACTTTGGGTCGTGGTCAGGGCCGAGGCACCGAAGGCAGCAGTCGTGCGTGTCGGTGAGAGACATTATTTTCTTACACCGATCACACTTTTTGAAACCACTGGAAGCCATCGAGGAAAAAAGAGCCCCAGCGAGGTCAAAAGACCGGCCTTCCAGTGAAAAAATGAAAAAAGGGCGCGAACGCCAGCCATGAAGGGCAAAAACCAAAAAATGAAGAAAACGGGCTTGATACCGGTGTA
The DNA here is from genome assembly GCA_033557465.1 of Ichthyophis bannanicus. NCBI lineage: Eukaryota > Metazoa > Chordata > Amphibia > Gymnophiona > Ichthyophiidae > Ichthyophis > Ichthyophis bannanicus. Next base: position 1,746,530,696 of record CM066031.1, on the reverse strand, counting down.
CCGAACCCGGTGGGTGCCGAAGAAAAAAAAATCACTTTTATCCGGGAGAACAGGACACACGTCCGATGGGCTTCTCGGAAAAAAAGAGACTGAGGTAAGATGGCACCTTTAGGCGGGAAGGGAACCGCGCATGCGTGCCAGCATTCCCAAAACCTTTCATGGAAAGCTGGGGAAATGCTCCGCTGGGGCTTCATCGGCGCCGATCACACCCATATGTGAGGACTGACTTCCTGCTTGGTCCTGGAGAAATAGGGGCTCCCTCCTGGGGAGCCCCAAGCAGCAGCAATTTAGTCTGTGTGCACTGAACACAGTAGGACCCCTGTGTCCAATGAAACCAGTACTCTGGTAGCCTGAACACATAAGAACATAAGATAAGAACATAAGATATGCCATACTGTGTCAGACCAAGGTCCATCAAGCCCAGTATCCTGTTTAAAACAGTAGCCAATCTAGGCCATAAGTACCTAGCAGTCTCCCCAAAAGACACAGGTTCCTCAATACTTGTATTGTGTCAAGCAGTGATATCCTGGGCCCCTTTTAATAATGGTTTATGGACCTTTCCTCCAGGAAAGCATAGTTACTCACCTATAACAGGTGATCTCCGGGAACAGCAGGAATTTAGTCTTCACATATGAGTATCATCGGTACCGACGGATCCTGCGCGGGAACGCTCCCCAGCGTCCAATAGGAAAGCTTTTGGGAGCATCCCAAAGCGTCTGCGTGCTGCCTTCCCACCTTTCCAACTGTCTCTCTCCAGTTGAGTTTATAGCTAAGACAAGGGAGAGGGAGGGAGAGAGAGAGACAGAGAGATACATCTCCTAGGGAAGGTGGGCAGGTTGTGAAGACTAAATTCCTGCTGTTCCCGGAGATCACCTGTTACAGGTGAGTAACTACGCTATCTCCAGGAACAAGCAGGAATGTAGTCTTCAATAATGGGGACTCCCTAGCTGCAGATGCCAGGGAGATGGCCCCAGGAAGTTGTTAGACCTTGTGAAAGGGCCATACTTCCCCCTATGGATCTCGGGCATCCTACCAGGGACGGTGGATAGGAGTTGATTAAGTCTGAAAAAGGTGTTGAAGAACAGCCTGGCCAAACAAGGCATCCCCGCGGGAGTGGGCTGTGAAGGTATGTACCGAAGCCCAAGTAGCTGCTCGACAGATGTCATCGATAGACACAGAGTGAGGATGAGCCATTGAGGCTGCCATGGCTCTCACATTGTGAACTGTGACATGGCCTTCAAGTGGAAGGTTCTTATTCTCATAGGCAAAGGATATGCACTGAGCAATCCAGTTAAATAGAGTTCTTTTGGAAACTGGAAGTCCCAAATGACTAGGATCAAAAGCAAGAAAGAATTGAGAAGATTTTCTATGTTGCTGTGTCCTTTGCAAGTAAAAGGCCAAAGCTCTTTTACAGTCCAAGGTATGAAGGTTCCTTTCTGCACTGGAGGCATGAGGCCTCAGTAAGAATACAGGAAGGTAAACCGCTTGGTTTAAATGGAAAGGCGAAACCACCTTTGGCATAAAGTGTGGATGAGTCCTAAGAACTACCTTATCATGGTAGAACCTTGTATAAGGAGGATCAGCCACTAAAGCACAGTTACTTACCTGTAACAGGTGATCTCTGGGAACAGCAGGAATAAGTCTTCACATATGGGTACGTCGGTACCAACGGAGTCTGCGCGGAAATGCTCCCCAGCGTCCAATCAGAACGCTTTTGGAAGCATCCCAACACGCCTGCGTGCTGCCTTCCCGCCTTTCCCAATTGCCTCTCCTCAGTTAAGTTTTAAAGCTGAGGCAAAGAGAGAGAGAGCAAGAAAGGGAAAGATAGAGATAGAGAAATGCAACTCCTAGGGGGGGGGGTGGGTTGGTTGTGAAGACTTATTCCTGCTGTTCCCAGAGATCACCTGTTACAGGTAAGTAACTGTGCTATCTCCAGGAACAAGCAGGAATGAGTCTTCACATATGGGGACTCCCAAGCTAAGATGCCCGGAGGGAGTCTTAGCATGTTGCGAATCTAGAATGAGCCATGCTATTCCTCAGAACCTCAGGCATCCTGGGGATGGAGGGTAGGAGTTGAATAACAGAAAGGTGCTGTGGAACAGCTGGAGTAGAACAGGACTTCTATAGAGGAAGACCCCGTATAGATGACATTTAGTAGTAAAATATTGAGCTCAATATTCTAATATGGACCTCCCTTGGTGGCATTGTACAAAGTCTATTGAGGTTCATATGGATCTGTTAGAAGAGCCAGTGGAAGATCCTCAAGGAGTACCTCACTGTGAAGTAGAGGTAATAACTGTAGAAAAAACAAGTGGAGGTCAGAACCCTTTAGGTTGAGAGATAGCCCCAGGGGAAATTGGGGTAGTATAATGAGGTAGGGCTTCAGCGGAAAATGCAGAAGGTACTACTAAACAAAGTTAAGCTCTTTTGGCCCAAGAACAGTAGAATCCTAGGACCAAAAGGAAAATGAGTCTGACCCATCTGGACTGACAATGGAATTAGTCCACGTAGGAGAGAAGGGGTATGGAAGACCCCTGTATCTGATAAGAAAGTAAGGACAGACTTAGGAAGCGCTAAGCTTTAGATTAACTTTAGCTCCGCAATGTCTTTCCTAAATGGGGTCAATTAGGAAAGAAAAAGGTACATGGAGAGCTTCAGAGGTACCTAACCGTTAAAGGTTATGGTAAGGAAAAAGTTTGTTAATTACCACAGGAAGTGGTTATATGTGTAGAACCCTAAGTATGCTGTTACAGCATTGATAGGGGTAGTGCCCATCTGTCAGGATCATATAGGAATGTATGGATATCTGAACCTAAACAGACAGATAGATAAGTATGTGGATACACATCTACCTAAAAGATATATCTCACTAGATATATACATATATCTAAATATATACACATATAGGGTATATTTGCATATATATATATATATATATATATATAGAGAGAGAGAGAGAGAGAGAGAGAGAGAGAGAGAGAGAGAGAGAGAGAGAGAGATGTATGGGCAGAAGATACAACGAAAGATATAGGTCTATATATATATATAGACCTATAAATACATATGGCTATATAGGTATATAGACATATGTCTCCAGGTATGTGGATGAAGAGATGCCTATAGAACCAGATCCCCCAGGGATATGGGGAGAGAGAACCAGGGATATGGGGAGAGAGAAAGATTCATCTAATAGCAAGAAGGTTGATACCTGCTTGAATAGATGCATAGAGAATCCTCTTTGCCTGGTTATGACTGGCAGAGTCAGAGGAATGGTCTCCCTGACAAGAAAGAGTCTAGATTCCTTTCAGAATTTGAGCTCTTGAATAACCAGGATGGCCTACGTGAAAAATGCAGAGGATAACTTCAGTCTGCAGGCAGCACGTCCAGATCTCTCCAGAACTGCAGTATGGAGAATAGATAGAGGACGCCACTGGAGGAAGATACCATAGTGACCCGCCTATGAGGGCAAGATGCGTATCAGGCGTCCTTTAGCTGCCACTGAAAGAAAATTATCTCTGAGAAGACCAAAGGAGATATGGCCAAGCCAGGGAATTAGCCCTTCTTTAGGTTTTCACGTAATGAAAGGCCTGAGTCTTATGTCTCAAAGAGATTTAGGATGAGATGGTAAGGGTAGGGAATACCTACCAGTCATGAAGACATGACTGGGGGAACCCCCCCTAACCATCTGGGGTTATCTGCTGGGCAAGATACTAATGCTCTCTAGCAAGGGCCCATAGTGCAAAGCTACTCTGAAGAGTTGCAGAGAGCATGCTGCAGGTTGATTAGAAGAAAAAATTGGCTGTGTAAAGCCAGTGGGTAACAAACTATTCTGCCAAGGACAAGGGGGCGAAGAATAGGAGTTAACCAACTAGTCTGTGATAATAGGGTTTTCCAAACGAGGTTGATAACCTGTTTGGGATTTAGCACTGAGGCTAGAAGGACTGCTAGTGGAGGGGAACCCCTGGTTGTGTGGTGAACAGAACCAGTGGCTTAACCACTAGGAATTGCTGTATCTGCAGCAACTACCAGGGCAGCGGAAGGAAATTTCTTTTGCCCTCCTTTTCTAGATTGGGAAAAAGAAACAGACATAGTAGGACTTCCTATTGTCTGATGAGCTGCCCTAAGGTAATAAAGGGGGAGATAACTCTGGAAGGGAGAATCCCCCTGTGGAACAGGTAGAGGACCATAGGGGCTTACCAGTGTAAAAAAGCCACTCTTACAAATCAAATGTTGTAGTAAGAGGGAGGTAAGACAGATTTGAAGGAGACTGACTAAGCAGGAAGTCTCTGAAAGGTAAGATGATACATGCCAGTACAGGGAAACAACTGTGTTATTGATAGTTGTCACTTCTCCTTTCCCAAAGAGGAAGAGAAAACCTGTTAAGTATGGGCATGATCTTTATAAAGACTCTTAAAGAAAAGAAAAGATGTCTCATGAAGAGATATCTAGAAAAGGTTAGGATAAAATTAGTGCAGATACTTCAAGTGAAAAGAAGCAGACTGTCACTCCAACCACCAACCAAGAGGGGTAATAATGATCTATTTGAAACCCTGCGACTGCTGGGTTTTGCTGACCCTGTTGAGGTTGTGGTTTCTTCAGACCAGGGCGATGTTTCCCCTGTTTGGGAACATCTGTATGATGGGCAGAAGATGGATAAAACTTTTTCCCCCTAGGGGAAGAAAGTTTGGCAGGACATTTCCTACCAACTGGGAAAGAGGAAGGCGTAGAACAGCCTCTGGAAACAGGAATGTCAGTGGTTAACTGAGCAACCTGGAGTAAAGACTCCTTGTTAAAGAGATTTTCTCCAGTGCAAGGAGTATTTCCCAGTCTTTCTTGTGCCCATTTGTCCAAGTCTGAAGCCTGGAGCCAGGCTTTACGTCGTGCCCCTATAGCTATAGCAGAAGTTCTGCTAACAGACTCAAAGGAGTCTAGGGAAGCACGAGTAAGGAACCTAGAGATATTTTGAGCATGACTAACCTGTAAGGAATAGTCTGCACTTTTGGGCTCTTGAAGAAAAGGAGTCAAAGATAGGAAGTTCTTTGTGACCTAATCAAGAGATAAACTCATATAGAAAATATATGAGAGAATTCTTGCTGAAAGCATGGATGCCTGGAAGGTTTGGCATCCAAAGGCATCTAAAGTCTTAGACTCACGACCTGGCGGATAAGAAGAGTGCTTTTTAGTACTCTTCACCTGCCTCATTGCTGATTCTACAACAATGGAATGATGAGGAAGTTGAGTCTTTTGAAACCCTGGAGAGGGGGGCGCCTGATATAGAAGATCAGTTGCTCTAGAAGGTGGGGGTACCTTTAAAGGAGATTCCCACATTCGTAGAAGGAGATCCTGCAAGGAATGATGCAAAGGAAGCATGATGTTCTCCTTTGCTCTCTCAGGAATATACAGGGATTCTGTATTCCCTTGTGTAGGATCCTGTCCAGGTATAGAAATGGCAAGTGATTTTGCCATATCCAGGAGAAAAGCCTGAAAAGAATAATCCCCAGAGGGAAATTCTTTTGGATAGGCTAGATCTGTCGAAGAACTAGCATTGGCACTGAGGGATCTATCCAACTTTATAGGAATATAAGATCCTGAATGGTGGAGTATGGGATCCTTAGAGGATGGTCGCCGGTACCGCAAGAGGTCGGGACCAGCAACAGGCGGTAGCAGATCGTCCATGCTAGGGATCGATTCCAAACTCGGCATCGAGGGAAGCGAGCCTGATGAGAGAAGCATGGAAGGCACCGACAGCAATGGTAATGTGGATACCGGTAACGACTTCGGTACCGTATTCGATACCGGTGGATGAAGGCCAGCCGGTGACAACTCTAACGGTATCGAAGAAACCAAGAGTGCCGGACATGGATCATCGGAACCGTCTGGTGTCGGTACCAAGGCGAGTCGGTACCCAGTCCTCCAGACTGGAGATCGATTCCAGACTCGGCATCGAAGGAAGTGAGTCTATCGATGCACATCTGGAGAGTACAGACGTCGGTACTAGTATCGGTACCGGGATCGATACCGATACTGGAAGGTCGGTCTGCAGCGTATCCAACGGCCCCGTAGGTACTGAGGATGCCAGACTACGATCCTTGGTGAGGAATGTTTCATCCAACACCATTGCCGATGCCGGGGTATCGGTACCGCTCGAAGCGATGCCACCACCGAGCATGGCTCAGGTATGTTCTGTGAGGGGTGAACCTCAGGAACAACCTGAAACCCCACACAGGCTTTGGAGGCCGAAGACTCCCACTGGGGTTTTAAAACCAGTGTGTTCTCGAGGGCAAGGCCAGAGGCATCTCTATGCTGTGCATGAGATTTACCACTCGAGGACTGGTTAGTCTGAAAAGACTGTTTTTGGGTTACCTGATCCCGTGTGGAAGAAGAGATGGTCGGTGCCCTGAAGTTGGATGGGGACCGCGTATCGAGGGAAACTCGATGCTGAAGACTTCTTCCCACAATACTATTACAGGAGGGACACTCCGGTGGAAAACGGTCAGGACCCAAGCAGATTAGACACCAATTGTTAGTGTCTAAAATTAATTTTGTACCGCCACAGTTTGTACATTTCTTGGGGATAGTGGCTGGCGGTTCCATGAAGGAAAGTGAATAGGCCTAGCAGTCCTAAAAAACCGTGAGGCACTAAGAAGGAAAAAATATTCCTTAAAAAGGAAAAATTTTACAAGAAAAGAGAAAAGAAACACCGGCGGTACCAGTGGCGTTGGGGAAGGCAGACGCGACCACAAGAAAACCAAAAAATAAAAGAAGAATTTTCTGCGGTGACAGGAGGACATCCTGCCGGCTCCGCGGAAAAATGAAAACTGAGGAGAGGCAGTTGGGAAAGGCGGGAAGGCAGCACGCAGGCATGTTGGGGTGCTTCCAAAAGCGTTCTGATTGGACGCTGGGGAGCGTTCCCGCGCAGACTCCGTCGGTACCAACGTACCCATATGTGAAGACTCATTCCTGCTTGTTCCTGGAGATTGCTTGCAATTCACTGATGTGCTGATGTGATTGCAAAGAGGAAGATGACTTTCCAAGAAAGGAATTTCAAAGATGTAGTGGCTAATGGTTCAAAGGGAGGTTTCATGAGCTGCCCGAGCACCAGATTTAAGTCCCATGTCACCAGTGGTGGCTTAATGGGAGGCTTTGTTAAAAAAAGGCCTCTCATAAATGTCGATATGAGAGGATGAGAGAAAATAGGTTGTCTACTTAGAGGCTTGTAAGAAGCTGCAATAGCACTAAGATGAACTCTTACTGAATTTGTCTTGAGACCCGCATTTGACAAATGAAGGAGATACTCCAGTATCGATTCCAGAGGTATCGCAAGAGGGTTAAGACACTTCTGCGAGCACCATATGGTAAACCCTTTCCACATAAAGGCATAAGAGCATCTTGTGGAGGGTTTCCTAGAAGCATGAAGGATATCCTTTACCTGTTGGGAAAGGTTAAGATCCTGAAGTTCTAGGCTTCAGCAACCAGGCCCTGAGATGCAGAGACTGGGGATTCGGATGCCAGAGCATCCCGACCTCTTGGGAGAGAAAATCTGGAGCGGATCCCAACTCCAGAGGCGGAGCTTGAGAGAGATGTAGGAGCAGAGGGTACCACGTTTGCCATTGCCAACGTGGAGCTATGAGAATCATATGACCTCTGTCTCTCTGAAGCTTGAATAGGGCTTTGGGGACGAGGGAATGAGTGGTAAGGCATATAGGAAGTCCTGACCCCAGTGGAGGAAGGCGTCCCTTGCCTGACAACATCGAGATGGAATTCTGGAACAGAACTGGGGACGTTTGGCATTCAGCGGACTTGCAAAAAGGTCTATGTCCGGGATTCCCCAAATCTGAAATATTTGGGCAACCTGGTCTGCATGGAGAGACCATTCGTGTGGAAGCCGAACTCGACTGAGTTTGTCTGCCCAAGAGATTTGGATGCCTGGAAGATACGCCGCAAGGAGATGAATCTGATGCTCTCTGGCGAGGGCCCATAGTCGCAAAACTTCGTTGCATAGCGACAGAGAGCCTGTTCCATCCTGCTTGTTCACATAGAACATAGCTACCTGATTGTCCGTTTGAACTAGGACTGTCTTGTAGCTGAGCTGGGCGTGAAATACTCGAAGAGCAAAGAAGATTGCTCCGAGCTCCATGAGGCTGATGTGAAGACAGGCCTCCTGTGGAGTCCAGGTACCCTGGGTAGAGAGATCGTGCAGGTGGGCTCCTCATCCCACCTGTGATGCATCTGTTGTTAGGGTGGCTTGGGATAGGGGCTGCTGGAAAGGAGACCCCACCAGAAGGTTTCTGGGTGATTGCCACCATTGGAGGGACGAAATAAGAGAATTTGAGTTTGTTATTTTGTCCAACAGGCAGCCTGAGGCCAGTGTCCACTGAGTGGATAAAGTCCACTGGGCTGCTCGCATATGGAGGCGAGTATAAGGAACCAAATGGACGCTGGATGCCATGTGGCCTAGCAATTGTAGCATTTCCCGAACAGTGAGACAAGGTTTGAGCACTGCTTGGGAAGCTGGTTGCACTATGCGAAGACAGCGAGGCTGCGGAAGGAAAGTCCTTGTCTGTCTGGTATCCAGATGAGCTCCTATGAACTCTAGGGACTGAGTGGGAGCAAGATTGGATTTTGGGAGGTTTATGACCAGTCCCAAATACTGAAGGATTCGCATTGTGCGAAACAGAGCAGAGCTGGCTTCTGGCACTGTAGGGGCTCGAATGAGCCAGTCGTCTAAGTAAGGGAAGACAAATATTCCCAGAGTGCGGAGAAATGCTGCTACCACAGCCATGGATTTTGTGAACACTCTTGGCGCAGAAGCCAGGCCAAAGGGAAGAACCTTGTATTGGTAGTGCTTTCCTTGAAACAGGAATCAGAGGAATCTCCTGTGATTTGGATGGATGAGAATATGAGTATACGCATCCTTGAGATCTAGAGAACAAAGCCAATCCTGGCTTTGAAGGTATGGCAGCAGAGTTCCTAGAGAGGCCATTTTGAACTTCTCTCGGAACAAATATTTGTTCAATTCTCTGAGGTCTAAAATGGGTCTGTGTCCCCCTGCTTTCTTTGGAATAAGGAAATAGGGGGAGTAGAACCCTGTACCCTGATGAGGAATGGGTAATTCCTCTATTGCTCCTTGAGCAAGGAGCATTGTGACTTCTTGACCTAAGAGACTGTCGAGAGAGGTCTGAGAATTGAACTGTCTTACAACTGTAGGAGGGGGCATGCTGTGAAAATGAAGCTTGTAACCCTCTCGTACAATGGACAGAGTCCAATTTTCTGCTGTTATTTGGTACCATCTGTGGGCAAAATGACATAACCTGCCTGGGATGGTCGAGGGTTCTGCACCGTTCAGAGGCAGGAAGGCAAAGTTCTCTAGAGAGGAGTCAAAGCCCCTGAGGAGGCTGAGCCTGCTGAGGTGGCTGAGGTTTTGCAGTTTTTGGCTTCTTTTGTTGTCTAGGTTGTTGCTGTTGTCCCTTTTGGGCAGTCTGACCTGGACGGTGTCTCTTTTGGGTATAGGAAGGATAAAGTGTAGTTACTCACCTGTAACAGGTGATCTCTGGGAACAGCAGGAATTTAATCTTCACATATGGGTATCGTCAGTACCGATGGAGCCTGTGCAGGAACGCTTTTGGGAGCATTCCTCAGCACATGCGCGCTGCCTTCCCGCCTTTCCAACTGTCCTACTTCAGTTAAGTTTGTAGCTGAGTGAAAGGATAGAGGGAGAGAGGAAAGAGACAGAGAAATAGAGACAACTCCTAGGGGAGGTGGGTGGGTTGTAAAGACTAAATTCCTGCTGTTCCTGGAGATCACCTGTTACAGGTGAGTAACTACACTATCTCCAGGAACACGCAGGAATGCAGTCCTCACATATGGGGACTCCCTAGCTGAAGATGCCACCTATAGTGAGGTGGACCATGCTTCCTCCCATGGATCTCTGGCATCCCACCAGGGTTGGTGGGTAGAAGTTGAATTAAGTCTGAAAGAGATGTTGAAGAACAGCCTGGCCAAAGAAGGCTTCCCAACGGGAGGCTTTATCTAGGCAGTAGTGGGCTGTGAAGGTGTGCACCGAAGCCCAGGTGGCTACTCGACAGATGTCATCAGACACAGAGTGAAGGCTAGCCATAGAGGCTGCCATGGCTCTCACATTATGTGCTGTGACATGGCCTTGAAGAGGAAGACACTTACTCTCATAAGTAAAGGATATGCATTGTGCAATCCATTCAGATAGAGTCGTTTTGGAGACTGGAAGTCCCAAATGACTAGAATCAAAAGCAACAAAAAGTTGAGAAGACTTTCTATGATGCTGTGTTCTTTGTAGGTAAAAAGCTAAGGCTCTTTTACAGTCCAAAGTATGAAGGTTCCTTTCTGCATTAGAGGCATGAGGCCTCGGAAAAAATACAGGAAGGTTAATCGATTGATTTAAATGAAAATGCGAAACCACCTTTGACATAAAATGTGGATGAGTTCTGAAAACAACCTTATCATGGTGAAACCTTGTATAAGGGGGATCAGCCACTAAAGCTTTCAATTCACTAATGCGACGTGCAGAGGTGATTGCAATTAGGAAGATGACCTTCCAGGATAAAAACTTTAGCGTTGTAGTGGCTAAAGGTTCAAAGGGCAATTTCATGAGCTGTCCGAGAACTAGATTTAAATCCCATGCCACCGGTGGTGGCCTGATGGGAGGCTTTGTTAATAGAAGACCTCTCATAAATCTTGCTATGAGTGGATGAGAGGAAATTGGCTGTCCATTTAGAGGCTTATAGGAAGCTGCAATTGCATTAAGATGGACTCTTACTGAATTTGTCTTTAGACCAGAATTTGATAAATGAAGTAGGTACTGTAGTACCGATTCCAAAGGTATCACAAGGGGGTTTAAGCCCTTTTGAGAATACCATATAGTAAAACGTTTCCACTTGAAGGCGTAAGAACGTCATGTGGAAGATTTTCTGGAAGTCTGAAGGACATCCTTTACCTGTTGACAAAGGTTAAGTTTCAGCAACCAGGCCCTGAGATGCAGGGACTGGGGATCTGGATGCCATAGTATTCCGTTCTCTTGGGAAAGAAGGACTGGAGCACACCCTAACTGCAGAGGTGCAGCTTGAGAGAGATGTAGAAGCAGGGGATACCACGTCTGTCGTGGCGCTATGAGGATCATACGACCTCTGTCTCTCTGAAGCTTGAAGAGTGTTTTGGGGATGAGGGGAATGGGTGGGAAGGCATAGAGGAAGTCCTGACCCCAGTGAAGGTGGAAGGCGTCCCTTGCCTGGCAATTGTGAGCCGAGATTCTGGAACAGAACCGGGGAAGTTTGGCATTCAGTGGACTTGCAAAGAGGCCTATGTCTGGGGTTCCCTAGATGTGAAATATCTTTATCACCTGGTCTAGGTAGAGAGACCATTCGTGAGGCAGCAGTACTTGGCTGAGTTTGTCTGCCCAAAGGTTTTGAATGCCTGGAAGATATACCACGAGAAGGTGAATTTGATGTTCTCTGGCGAGGGCCCATTGTCGTAAAGCTTCATTGCATAACGACAGAGAGCCTGTTCTGCCCTGCTTGTTCACGTAGAACATGACTACTTGATTGTCCGTTTGGACTAGGACTGTCTTGTAGCTGAGCTGGGCATGGAATACTCGAAGAGCTAGATAGATTGCTCTGAGTTCTAGGAGGTTTATGTGAAGACAAGTCTCCTGTGGAGTCCAGGTACCCTGGGTGGAGAGATGGTGCAGGTGTGCTCCCCATCCCACCTGTGATGCATCTGTTGTTAGGGTGGCCTGGAATGGGGGTTGTTGGAAAGGAGACCCCACTAAAAGATTCTCCAGTGATTGCCACCATTGTAGGGACAAGATCAGTCGTTGTGAGTTTGATATCTTGTCCGACAGACGTCCTGTGGCCTGTGTCCACTGTGCGGATAGTGTCCACTGGGCTGCTCGCATGTGGAGGTGAGCATAGTGAATTACATGAACTGTGGATGCCATATGTCCCAGTAATTGCAGCAGTTCTCAAGCAGTTAGGGAGGACTTTCCCGCTGCTTGAGAAGCTAGTTGCATTATGCGAAGACAGCGGGGCTGTGGGAGGAAAGCCCTTGACGGTCTGGTATTTAAACAAGCTCCTATGAACTCCAGGGTCTGAGAAGGAACAAGTTGGGATTTTGGGAAGTTTATGACCAATCCCAAGTATTGGAGAATTTGCATTGTGCAAGACAGTGCAGAGCTGGCTTCTGGAATCATGGGAGCTTGAATGAGCCTGTCGTCCAAGTAAGGGAAGACGAATATCCCTAGGGTTCGCAGGAATGCAGCTACTATATCATGCATTTCGTGAATACTCTTGGTGCCAAAGCCAGACCAAAAGGAAGAACCCTGTATTGGAAGTGTTTTCCCTTGAAAAGGAATCGTAAGAATTTCCTGTGATCTGGATGGATCAGAATATGAGTATATGCATCCTTTAGATCTAGAGAGCAAAGCCAATCCTGACTTTGAAGGTATGGTAGAAGAGTTCCCAGAGAAATCATTTTGAACTTTTCTCGGAACAGATATTTGTTCAATTCTCTGAGGTCTAGAATGGGCCTGTGTCCTCCTGTTTTCTTTGGAATAAGAAAATAGGGGGAGTAGAAACCTGTACCCTGTTGGGGAATGGACACTTCCTCTATTGCTTCCTGAGCAAGGAGTGTTGAGACCTCTTGATCCAGTAGATTGTCTGGAGAGGTTTGGGAATTGAACTGTCTTACGATTGTAGGAGAGGGCATGATGTGAAAATGAAGCTTGTACCCCCTCCCCTACAATAGACAGAGTCCAATTTTCTGCTGTTATTTGGTGCCATCTGTTGACAAAATGACACAACCTGCCTGGAATGTTTAGGGGTTCTGGACCCTTCAGAGGCAGGAAAGCTAAGCTCTCTAGGAAGGAGTCAAAGCCCTTGAGGGGCTGAGCCTGTGGAGCTGGTTGAGCTCTCGGGCCTTTTGGCTTCTTTTGTTGTCTGGATTGTTGCTGTTATCCCTTTTGGACAACTTGACCCTGAGCTTGCCCTTGCTGGGTATAGGATGGATAAAACTTCCTCTTTTTGCTGAAAAAGGGTTTTTTATAGGGTTTCTTTTTGGCTGGAGTGGCTGTAGATTTTAACAATCTGTCTAAAGTGAGATTGTCAGTATCAATCTCATTAGTCTTTTCCTGCCAATTCTTGCCAAAGAGGTTGTCTCCTGTGCAAGGGATGTTTCCTAATTTGTCCTGTTCCCAAGTCTCCAAGTCTGATGCCTGAAGCCAGGCAATTCGACGTGCACCAATGGCAATAGCAGAGGTTCTGCTGATGCATTCAAAGCAGTCAAGGGCTGCACAATTTACAAACTTGGAAACGTCTCGAGCATGCTTGACAAGAGTAAGGAAGTCTTTTTTTTGTCATCAGGGAGAAGGGGGCTCATAAGCTCCAAGTCTCCCGTGACTTCTTTGAGGAACATTCCCATATATAAAATATATGAGCTGATCTTAGCTGAAAGCATGGAAGCCTGAAATGTTCGACGTCCAAAGGCGTCAAGGGTCCTACATTCATGACCTGGAGGATTGGATGAATGTCTTTTTGCACTTTTCATCCTACACATGGCTGATTCCACTACCATTGAATGGTGTGGCAGCTGAGTCTTTTGAAAACCAGGACCTGGTGGAACTCGATACATGGTATCGAGTCTCCTAGAATGAGGAGATGTGGTCAGAGGTGTTTCCCACATTCTGAGCATCAAATCATGAAGAATTTCACGAATGGGCAGGGTAGCTGCCTCTTTGGGAGCCTTAGGGTATTAGAGTATTTCCAATTCCTTTGCTCTAGGTTCTTTTTCAGGAACTACCGTGATTGATAGGCCTCGGGCCACATCACGAATAAAATCCTGAAAAGACATGCCCTCCGGAGGAGACATTCTGCATTGAGGAGAAGAGGAGTCTTCCGGAAGAAGTACTCTGGTATCGACCGAGTTATCCACTGTAAATAGCCCACATTGTACATAGCTCACACCAATCTAGCACACAAGACAACACAAACCCAACGAACTTTCCACCCTCACTGCATGTATCAACACACACACTACCAGATTGTTTGCTGTGATACCACCTTGATTATTATGATAAGGCGGTTTAGAAATACTGTTAAATAAATAAAATAAAATAAAAATCCAAGTCATCAGAATCGGAAGATTCGAAGCATCTCTGATCCCGATGTTCATGCAAAGCACGGTATCGGTATCGATCGAAGTCGGCACCGAGTTGGTCCGATACCGATCTGCCGATGCCCGAAAAAGTCGGCATGGGCAGAATTCCCACCGGGGCCGGTACGTCGAGGCTGGTACCAGCACCTAATGCCCAAAATGGCACCTAGCACCAAAAGGAAAGAGTTTCTGAAGAGAAACACTTCAGAAGAATTTTTTTTTTTTTGAAAAGAAGAAAAGAGAACCAGCGGTACCGGTAGGCGTCGAGTGGAGGCAGGCGCAACCACAAGAAAAACAAGTTTAAAGAAGAAATTTTCTGCGGTGACAGGGTATGTGACCTGTAGGCTCCGCGAAAAACAAAGAACTGGAGAGGGAAAGGCGGGAAGGCAGTACGCAGGCGCTGTGGGATGCTCCCAAAAGCTTTCCTATTGGACGCTGGGGAGCATTCCCACGCAGGCTCTGTCGGTACCGACGATACCCATATGTGAAGACTACATTCCTGCTTGTTCCTGGAGATAACTTCTTTTTCTTATTGAAAAATGGTTTCTTAGAGGATTTTTTCCTTGCAGGATCGGCTGTAGATTTGGACAATCTATCCAAGGTGATATTGTCAGCATCTATCTCATTAACCTTCGCCTGACAATTCTTGCCAAAGAGATTTTCTCCTGTGCAAGGAATGTTTCCCAATTTATCCTGTACCCAAATTTCCAAGTTAGAAGCCTGAAGCCAGGCAATCCAACGTGCATCAATGGCAATAGCAGAGGTTCTGCTTATGCACTCAAAACAAAGGCTGCACAATTTACAAACTTGGAAACATCCTGAGCATGTTTGACTAGAGTAAGATAGTCTTGCCTTTTGTCATCAGGAAGGAGGGGGCTCATAAGCTCCAAGTCTCCTGTGACCTCTTTAAGGAACATTCCTATATACAAGATATAGGAACTGATCCTAGCTGAGAGCATGGAAGCTTGGAAGCATCGACGCCCAAAGGCATCGAGAGTCCTACATTCACAACCTGGAGGATTGGATGCATGTCTCTCTGCACTTTTCATCCTTCTCATGGCTGATTCCACCACCATTGAATGGTGTGGTAATTGAGTTTTTTGAAAGCCAGGACAAGGTGGAACTCGATACATGGTAACAAGTCTTCAAGAATGAGAAGATGTGGCTAAAGGTGTTTCCCACATCCTTAGCATAAGATCATGTAAAATCTCATGAATAGGCAGAGTAGCTGCCTCTTTGGGAGCCTTAGCGTATTGGAGAATTTCCAATTCCTTTGCCCTAGGCTCTTTTTCAGGAGCTACAATGATGGAAAGGCCTCGGGCCACATCACGGATAAAGTCCTGAAAGGACATATTCTCTGGCGGAGACATTCTGCGCTGAGGAGAAGAGGAGTCCTCGGGGAGAAGTACTCTTGTATCGGCAGAGTCTTCGGAGTCTTCAGTCTCAGAGGATTCAAAATACCTGCGATCCCGGTGATCGTGCAAAGCACGGTACCGGTATCGATCAAAGTCGTTATCGGGTTGTTCCGATACCAATATGTCGATGCCAGAGACATAGGCATGACTCGGTATGGGTGGCATACCCGCCGATGCTAATGCAGTCGGTACTGGTATCGGTTGAGGTGTCTGAAGCGGTTTCAATGGTACTGAAGCCATGAGAAGAGCCACTAGACTGCGTTCGATAGCAAGGAATCTCTGGTCTATCGATGCTGCCGATGCTTGGGTGTCCGTACAGGTAGAAGCGGCCAGAACCCCAGAACATGGCGCCAGTAGTTCTGCCGAGGTTGAGGCCTCGAGAACATCCTGGAGCCCCGTTAGTGCTTTGGAAGCCGAAGCCTCCCGCCGGGGCAGTTTTGCCGGTGAAAATTCCTCAAGGGCAATGCCAGGGGCATCTCAATACTTTGAAGGAGATCTACCCTTTGAGGTCCGGCTAGATTTATGTTTAGTTACCTGAGATCCATGGGAGGTAGATGAGGCCATGGAGGACGTTGATGCAACAGACGCCAAGTCTGAGGGAAAAAGGGTGCTAAGTTTAGCAGCTCAGTTCTGCCGGCTCCTTTTTGACATCATTCCACAGGAGTGGCATTCTGAAATAGTGTGGTCAGGACCTAAACATTTGAGACACCAATCATGGGTGTCGGTGACGGAAATAGTACCGACACATTTAGAACATTTCTTAAAACCTGAAGTAGGTTTTTTCATTTTTAAGGAAAAAATTGGGCCTAGTGCCCAAAATGGTGCCTAGCACCAAGGAAAAAAGTTTCTAAAGTAAAACACCTCAGAAACTATAATTTATTATTTTTTTTAAAGAAAGAAGAAAGAACCAGCAGTACCGGTATGGCGTCGAAGGAAGGTAGACGCGACCACAAAAACAAAGATTAAAGACGAAATTTTTCTGCGGTGACAGGGTATGTGACCTGTAGGCTCCGCGAAAAACGAAGAACTGGAGAAGGACAGTTGGAAAAGCGGGAAGGCAGTACGCAGGCGCTGTGGGATGCTCCTAAAAGCTTTCCTATTGGACGCTGGGGAGCGTTCCCGTGCAGGCTCCGTCGGTACCGACGATACCCATATGTGAAGACTACATTTCTGCTTGTTCCTGGAAATCTTGACCAAACCTTTTATAAACTCAGCTACACTAGCATCTTTTACTACATCCTCCGGTAACAAATTCCAGAGTTTGATTACACGTTGAGTGAAAAAATATTTTTTTATTAGTCTTAAATATGTTACCCTGTAGCTTCATTGCATGTCCCCTAGTCTTCTTATATTCTGACGATGTAAACAATCAATCTACGTTTACCTGTTCCACTCCATTCATTAATTTATAGACCTCTATCATATCTCCGCTCAGATGTCGCTTTTCCAGGTTGAAAAGCCCCAACCTTCTTAGCCTCTCTTCATAGGAGTATCCTTCCATCCCCTTTACCATTTTGGTGGCTCTTCTCTGCACCTTTTCTAATAACGCTATATCCTTTTTAAGATACGGCGACCAAAATTGCACACAATATTCAAGGTGCGGTTGTACCATGGAACGATACAAAGGCACAGTAATATCCTTTGTTTTATTTTCCATTCCTTTCCTTATGATACCTAGCATTTCATTTGCTCTCTTTGCTGCCACTGCACACTGGGCGGAGGGTTTCAACATGTTATGCACGATGACGCCTAAATCTTTTTCCTGGGTAGTGGTTCCCAATGTGGAACCCTGCATCGTGTAACCATAGTTTGGGTTGTTCTTTCCTAGGTGCATAACTTTGCACTTGTCCACATTAAATTTCATCTGCCATTTGGATGCCCAGTCTTCCAATTTATCAAGATCCTCTTGCAATTTTCCACAATTCTCTTGAGTTTTAACAACTTTAATTAGTTTTGTGTCATCTGCAAATTGGATAACCTCACTCGGTATTCCCTTTTTCAGGTCATTTATGAATATGTCAAAAAGCAGCGGACCCAGCACAGATCCCTGGGGTACTCCACTATTCTCCTTTTTCAATTGGGAAAATTGGCCATTTAGCCCCACCCTCTGCTTTCTATCTTTTAACCAGTTCCTGATCCACAACAGTACACTGCCTCCTATCCCATGACTTTTTATTTTGCCAAAAGTCTCTATGAAGGACCTTTGCCAAAGGCTTTCTGAAAGTCCAGATATACTATATCAACCGACTCACCTTTGTCTACCTGTTTATTCACACCTTCAAAAAAAACATAACAGATTAGTAAGACAAGATCTTCCTTGTCTAAAGCCATGTTGACTGTCTCCCATTAAGCCACGACTATCTACATGATGAGTAATTTTGTTCTTTATAATGGTTTCTACCATTTTTCCCAGTACTGAAGTCAGGCTCACCGGTCTGTAGTTTCCCGGATCACTCCTGGAACCCTTTTTAAAAATTGGCGTTACATTGGCGATCCTCCAATCTTCAGGTATTACAGATGATTTTAACGATAGTTCACAGATTACTAATAGCAGGTCTGCAATCTCATATTTCAATTCTTTCAGCACCCTTGGATGTATACCATCCGGTCCAGGTGATTTGTTAAATAGTTGTAATACATCTTCCCGGTGTATTGATATTTCTTTCAATTCCTCTGCAGTATCACCTTTAAATACCACTTCAGTCATGGGTAACATCCCTACATCTTCCTCAGTAAAGACCGAAGCAAAGAATTCATTCAGTCTGTCCGCTATAGCCTTGTCCCCTCTTACTGCCCCTTTTACCCCTCTATCATCTAATGGTCCAACTGACTCTCTCACAGGTTTTTGCTATGAATGTACTTGAAAAAGTCTTTATTACGCGTTTTTGCTTCCACAGCACGTTTCTTCTCAAATTCAGCAGAAAGGTCTGAAAAAGTTACGGAGCACAGCCTGGCCGAAGGCACTGTCTCTTTCCAGGAAGTAATGAGCTGCGAAGGTATGGACTGAAGACCAGGTGGCGGCCCGGCAGATGTCCACCATCGGGACAGAGCGCAAGTTTGCCACCGAGGCCGCCATGGCCCCAACACGGTGCACCGGGATTGTGGAATTCCAGCGGGAGCCTTGCATGCTCATAAGAGAGGGCAATACATTCCGCCACCCATGTGGACAGCATACGCTTGGTCACTGCCTCACCCAGCCTGCTGAAATCATAGGAGATGAGAAACTTTGCGGTTGCCCTGAGTGCATTGGATATAGAAAGAGAACGCATTCTTACAGTCCAAGGTGTGAAGACTGTCTCCGCCCGACTGGAATGAGGTCTTGGAAAGAAGGTAGGGAGCACCACTTCCTGGTTGAGATGGAAGGGTGATACTATCTTCGGCAGGAATTTAGCGTGCGTGCAAAGCACCACTCTCTTCTTGTAGAACCTGGTATAAGGCCCCCCGCCACAAGGGCCTGAAGCTAGCTAACTCTGCAAACGGAGGTGAGCGCAACCAGGAAAATCACCTTCCAAGAGGGGTAGCGAAGGTGGCAGGTAGCCGGAGGCTCGAAGGATGGGCGAGTGAGCTGTCCCAACACTATGTTGCAGTCCCATTCGGTTGCCGGAGGATGAACCAGGGGCTTTGATAAGAGCATATCCCGAAGAAAACGGTCACCAAAAGTTGGACTGAGAGGGGCTTAACATCTGGACTGGATGGTGGTGCGCCGCCAGGGCACTTAGGTGTACTCGGGTGGAGTTAGACTTGAGCCCAGATTGAGAGAGGTGGAGAAGGTAGTCTAACACCAGTGCCACCGGGCAGGAGAAAGGGTCAGCCGTGTGCTTGGTGCACAAAACCGAGAACCTGCGTCATTTGAGGGTGTAAGCCTTCCTAGCAGAGGCCTTGCGAGAGGCCAGCAGAATGTTTCCCAGCTCAACCGAAAGGTTGAAAGGGGCCAAAGTCACACTCTCAGCAACCACACTGTCAGCGACAGGGACCCCAGGTTGGGCTGCAGAAGAGAGCCCTCCTCCTTAGACAGGAGTCCTGGGGCAGTCCCCAAGGGAATGGGGGTCTCCACCATCAACTGGAGGAGCAGTGGGAATCACGGATGCCTGGGCCACCCGCTGCTGATCCATGAAGGCAGACAAACTATGCTCCAGGGCTGCCATTCTGGACTCCAGACCAGAATGCTACACAGCCTTCGGCACGGGCACCGAGGGACTCGGACCTGACACCAGCTCCCCCGAAGGGGAATCCTCGCGAGGACGGTGTCTGGGGACAGAGGCCAGTCTGCAGTCAGATCCCTTCGGAGGACCTTTTCAGACCGCTTCCTCTCCAAAGCCTCGGACAAATGTCTTGGACTGCGTGACTGGGGCCAGGGATCATCTGGCCGGTCGGAACCATCCAAGGATGCCACCTTCGAGGGTTGTTTCTTCTTCCTGGGCTCCCTTGAGGGAGACCCCCTTTCTGAGGACCCACAACAAGGCTCAGGTTCGGGAGGTTCCGCCCGAGACATCGAGGCCTCAGACGAGGCCCTGGCCTTCGGAGGCACCGGGGAAAAACTTGTCATGCTGCTACTGGCAGCTCTTGAGGGCCTTACTGGACATCCTTTTGCAGAGACCACAGGCTGCCGGGTTGTGGTCTGGTCCAACGTAGCAGAGACAGCAGTCGTGTGTGTTGGTCGAAGACACAATTTTAGAGCCCCAACCACACTTCTTAAAGCCACTGGTAGCCATGGGGGAAAAAAGTACCCCTGCAAGGTTGAAGACTCTCCAGGCTGTCAGTGGGAGAAAAAAAGGCGCGAAGATGCCAGGAAAAGAAAGAACAAAAATACACAAAAATATACCCAAACTTGACACCGAGGCAACGAGGTCAGTGGTGGGAACAGTACCGGTGTGATATCAGAGATGAGTATGAAATTCGGAGAGAAAAATCTACTTTTTCTGGGGACATACCAGACAAACGTCTGAAGGGCTCTGTGGAAAAAAGGAGGCTGAGCAACATAGCACCCTTGGGTGGGAAGGGGAACACGAATGCGTGGTGGCACCTCCCAAAGGCTTTGTTTGAAAGCTGGGGGGAGGCTTCCACGAGGGCTCCGTCGGTGCCGATGTCACCCATATGTGAGGACTGACTTCCTGCAGAAAGAAAATTAGCAAGTAAGGCCTAATTTCACCTTCCATATTGTCCCTCCAGTACAGGTTCAGGCTCCTGGGATGTACCAGAGCAGTACTCAAGAAAGGGAGGTATGAGTGAGCCCAGCCTGCAGCACCTGTGCTCCAAACCGTGCGTCCCCCCACACATGCAAATCCAACCGGTAGTGCTGCACAAATATGTGCAGAGACCACCTTGTGGCCGCCTTGCATATATCCGCTGGCAGAACAAGGCCAAACTCCACCTAAGAGGCTGCCTGCGCTCTAGTAGAATGCTCCTGCAACCCCATCAGCAGCGATTAGCGCTGCAACAGGAAGGCAGAGGCAATTGCCTCCTTCAACCAGCGGGCAATGGAAGGTTTTGAAGCTGCTTCCCCCTTACGAGATCCCTGAAGAGGATAAACAGATGATCCGACTTATGGAAGGGTGCAGTGTGCTTAGGGTACAGACAGCACCCTATGCACATCCAGAAGGCACAAGTGATGATCCTCAGATCCTGAAAAAAACAGAAGCACTATCGCCCGAGTCATGTGAAAGGACAAAAACATTTTCAGCAAGGACAGTACCGGATGCAATGCCAGAAACAGCTCCCTGCATGACAAAGCCTGCAACTCCGAAATCTGGAGCATATGGTCACCAGGAAAACCACTTTGAGGGTGAGATCCTTAAGCATTGCCACTCCCAAAGGTTCAAAGGGAGACTCCGTTAAGACCGACAGGACCAGATTAAGGTCCCAAGATGAAACCATGGCTCGCACCAGCGGCCGAAGCTGCTTCACCACCCATGGGAAGCGCGCTACATACATGC
The DNA here is from genome assembly GCA_033557465.1 of Ichthyophis bannanicus. Classification (NCBI taxonomy): domain Eukaryota; kingdom Metazoa; phylum Chordata; class Amphibia; order Gymnophiona; family Ichthyophiidae; genus Ichthyophis; species Ichthyophis bannanicus. Next base: position 1,746,509,170 of record CM066031.1, on the reverse strand, counting down.
GAGTGAGATGCCAAAGAGATCCCTTGCACGCACTCCTGATAGCAAGCCAGCACAGCTACATGGACGGGCAATGAATTCAGGGCCAAACCTTTCTCTACCCAAGCCTGCATGAAGGCCAGGACATCCAGTATCATAGCCAACAGTGCCCACTGTCCCCAATCCGCACACCAGTTCTCAAAGATACGCCACACTCAAATATAAGACAAAGAGGTGGAATGCTTATGAGCCAGCAGCAGGGTGGCAATCACCTGTGACGAATAGTTTCTCTTTGTCAACCAAGCCCTCTCAAGAGCCAAGCCGTAAGCAAGAATTGATCCATTTGAGATATAAGTATCGGGCCTTCCGACAGAAGGTTGATCTGTGCCAGGAGTCACCACGGAACTCCCACTGACAAGCAAACCAGATCCAAATACCATGGCCTTCAAGGCCAGTCCAGCACAACAAGCACCACTAGTCCTTGATGCACTTCTATCCTCAGTACCAAACACCCTATGAGGGGCCAGGGAGGGAACACAGAGCAGACAGTCTGGCTCCTTGGATACAAGAGCCAGTCAGATGTTCTGCCTCAGGATTGACAGATTCAGAGGTTTTGGGTTAGCAGTCTCTTATGGCGTGGTCATTTCTCCAGATATTGGGCTCTAAGGAGGTGATATTGGATCTTGTACCATGGGCTCGAGTGCACATGCGGCCTCTGCACAAGTCGCCACAAGTACATCCCCTCCGAATCTGCTCCTGAAGTTTTGTGCCCCATCCTGCAGCAGCACACCTGACCGGCTCTCGTGTCTGAGGGGCTCCCGACCCAACTGGCTCTCATGTTGAAATGTGCCCCCTTGTAGGTGAAATCCTGAGTCAGCACCAGATTGCTCATGGCTGGGGTGACCACCCAACAGAGAATGTGCGAAACGTCTAGCACTCGTCAAGTACCTGTGTGGCTCTCCTCCAACAACTTTGCTCAGATCACCCAGTCATTAAGGTAGGATGGACTAACACTCCTTTGCGACGCAAAGCTGCTGCCACGACCACCATGATCTTTGTGAAGGTCTGTGGAGCAGTCGCCAGACCAAACGGAAGAGCTTGAAACTGAAAATGTCTCATCGGCACTGTGAACTACAGAAAATGCTGATGCTCTACTCAAATGGAGACATGGAGATAAGCCTCCATGAGGTCCAACCCCGTAAAGAACTTGCCTTTCTGCATGGCGACTATAATGGATCTCAACGTTTCCATATGAAAATGGGGTACCTGCAATGTTCGGTTCACATACTTAAGATCGAGGATAGGTTGAAAGGACCCTTCCTTCTTGGGAACCACAAAGTAAATGGAGTAGCAACCTAGTCCTAACTGGTCTGCAAGTACTGGCACCACTGCCTCCAGCCGCAGGAGCCTCTCTAGAGTGTCCTTCACAGCCTTTAGCTTGGCAGGGACTTTGCAAGGCAACATCAGAAAAACATTGGCAAGAGGCCTTGCGAATTCCAGAGCATAGCTGTTGTGGTTAACCTCCAGAACACACTGGTCAGAGGTAATGTGGACCCCGGCAGGATAAAACCGACTGAGTCTTCCACCAAGTGGAACTATTCCCGCCTGAGTCCCTCTTATCTCATTGAGATTTCTTGGAACCGGCACCTGCTCCTGCGAAATAGCACCTTATGGTTCCTCTTCCACTTCGAAAGGGCTGTCCCTTTGAGGAATTACACCCACGCTGATAGGGAGCAAACAGAACCGGCCAAAACAGATGAAAATCCTTCGCTGGGCCCTTGTCGAGGATGCGCCTTTAGGGTTCTTAGATTTATCCTCTAGGAGCTTGGCCTCCCCCAAGTCCTTGACCAGCTTTTTCAATGCCTCCCCAAAAAGGAGCTTACCCTTGAAGGGCAGCCTGCTAAGTCGGGACTTTGAAGAAATATCGGCAGACCAGTTGCACAAACACAGGAGACACTGAGCCACAACCACGGATGCCATACTCTTAGCTGAAGCTCGAAAATCATAGAAAGTGTCAGCCAAATATGCAGACCCTGACTCCAGCTTGGCTGCCTCTGGCAGAGGCCGCTGACCTTGTCCGCTGGACTCCGGCAGCCCTTGCGACCATCGCAAGCAGGGCCTGGCCACATATGCGCTGCACACAAAGGCCTGGAGAGCCAAGGCATTCACTTCAAAGGCTTTCTTCAGCAAAGTCTCCAATTTCCTATCTTGCACATCCTTGAGCGCCACACTACCCTCCACGGCTATGGTGGTCTTCTTGATAACTGTCAAAACCAGGGCATCAACTTTAGGCACATTCAGGAGCTCTTTCTCCCATGTTGGGATTGGATACCTGCCCACCCCGCCAACCTGCTTCGGGCACCTCCCATTCCATCTCCATCATCTGAGAGCTCTGTGTATCAGGAAAGTGGTTTCCGATGTTTGGATGCCTTATAACAGAGGGTCTTCCAGTGAAATATTTAGTTCCCAAGAACCCTGTGGGATACTGAGCGCTGCCTGAGAATGCACGATTAATGCTAAAAGTTCCTCTCGCCGTAAGACCCTGACGATACTGGGATCCTCCCCAGGAAGTATCTCACCCTCTTCCAGGTCCACGGTGGATTCATCCATAGCAAGGCCTGAAGGCCCCTCCAACAGATCCTCAGAGGCCACTGATCCCATTGAGACCTGATCTTCTGCCAACAGCGATCAGGAGCAGACTGGGCTCTAAGGCTCCAAAAACAGGGTTCCAGCCAAGCTTTGCTTTGACAATCAAGAGGGGCTGATCTGGCCTTCTCGTGCCCCCCAGGCCCTGCTTCCTGCAGTAGGCCTGATGTAGGAGCAGCACAAATTCTGGAGAAAAGGGAAAGGTTTCTTTGAGAACTGCTCAGCAAGCTGTTCCATATGCCTGCAGGGAGGAGCAGTAACGGAATCCTTACTCCCCACAAGACTGAAGTGGTGGGTCTGAGGAATCCAAAATGACTGCGGTTCCCGCCAAAACCGCAGCTTGAGCGACTGACTCCAAACCATGCTGCAAGGCCAATCCTGGCACCTCTGGAGGGTCTCCTGTCGAAGAATGCACCTCTTGAAGGCCCTCTCCCACGGCATGGTGTTCGGTCTCGCCCCCACGGCAGAAGCCAGAAAGTGAAAGTCAGCTCTGTTTCATTCCACAAGCTGCGCACACCGCTTTGGCTGAGGTTGGCATGCTTCCAAGCTCAGATGCTGTACAAGAAAGCAAGTACAACAAACCGGAGAGGCTGCGGAACAGAGGGATGCCTAAAAAACCTGTGATCACCTCCCCTGCATGAACCTGCACTTACCCTAGCCTTCAGCCAGCTCCGGAGGCTCTCGCCGCACCCACGCCAGATCCGAGTAATTGAACACTCAGGACCCTGTTAGGTAAAGGGCCAGGCGCACAACACCAAACCAGGGAAGCACAGTGAATCTGAAAAAAGAAAAGGGGAACCAGACTAGATGGGTATTGCCTTGCTCCACTCCCCCCGACCAGAGGACACAGCCAATTGAATGACCCTGGACCTCTGAGGGTCAGCTCCTTTCCACCAAGATTAGCCTTTTTCACTTCTCAATATTCTAAATTTAATTTAAAGGAGCCTTTCTTTTTTTATATTTTTTTGTTGTTGTCAATAAACCCTTCAGTGAAGCCCGGACTGCACTGAGCTCATCCCATCTGCTGGAGATTGAGAATACTGGCTTAAAGGGTAGAGTTCAGTTTGCTTATACCATGACATCATAAAAGCTCAGAATTCTCAGTCTCCATCTACTGGAAGTGTGATATAACCCAGGAGTCTGGACTGGACTGGAGGGAAGATATAGAAATTAAATATTCTAGTGCCAAATTGTGCAAAATCTTAAAGATTAACAAAAGAACTTTAAATTCGGCCCTGAATTTGACTGGCAGCCAATGCAACTGAACCAAGGAGGAGATACATGACATCAAGACGGCAAAACTAAGCTTGACATCACTGAACCTAGGAAAAAACAGAGTTACCGATACTCAGTAGTCCTCTGACTGAATGAATAACTCTGTTCTCACCCTAGGTTAGGGACTTAGGGATTGTACTAGACCCCTCCTTTATCTCTTCTTTTGTAGATCAAATTGGTTGTTAAGACAGCCTTGTTTAAACTTTGTCTGGTATGTAGGCTGATGATTTCTGAAAATTTTGAAGGCTCTCATACTATCTGGCCTAGATTACTGCAATGTGCTTTGTTTAGGCCAACCTGCCTCAGCCCTGTTGCAGACTATGCAAAATGCTGCAGCTAGAGGTTTGAGTGGTACCTATTACACTGATCATATCTTCCCCATCTTATTTTCATAACACTGATTTCCAATTTCTTGGCAGGGCAAAAAAAAAGTCTAGCTAAAATTCACAGAGCACTTAATGGTGAATCTCCAAGCTGTAATAAGTGTCTTTAAACTTTATAGATCTCCAGTGTGCTACAATTGAGTGGTTGAGATGATTAACCGAAACTTACATTCATACTTTTGCACTAGCAGGTTTAACATTTTGGAATTCTCTTCCAGAAGGCCTAAGCTCAAGGATGCCTTTTTTTACCCAGGCATTTAAATTTATTTTTTTTTAATGTAAACTTAGATGATAGCTTTTTTTGATCAAGAAAACCAGTGATGTGGTTAGAGCCACATTTCATTGTTTGGTCTTTTTTTTGTCTCTCTTTCATTATATTTTGTTTTAACCGACTGTTTGCTTATTAATTATGCATGTGAATTGTTTTCTTACCTAGAATGGAAGATAATGCAGCTAATAAATGATTTTAATTTGGCAAATAAAAACAATGTTACTCATTAAATGCAGAAAAAATAAAATACCTTGAGGTAGAACTTTGAAATATCAAAGAGGCGCTGGCTGCATGCTGTAAAACATATGTGATCACCTCCAATACCGTGTTTCTCCAGGGTTTTAGCAACAACCTCTCTCAGCATCTTAAAGAGAACATAATATATATTACAGAATTCCACATGTGATAGGTGAAGGACAAAATATATAAGAATCCATCAGAAATATTCTTTCATATACAGCTGTGTTGTATATGATATCAAAGTGCGATACAAATACTCTACATAATTTATTTTGACACAAGCAGTTTCCTCCTACTCATCTCACCCATCCGGCGTTCTTAAATCATATGTCTCAAGTCACCTCACCAGCATATTTAAACCTCTTTTCATACGTCATGGCCTCTCTCTTTCCGACGCCGCAACTTTCAACTTCAAACGCTACTCGGGCATATATATATATATATCTCCAAACTGACGCCACCTACTTCCATTCTTAGAATAATCACCAATGAGAACAACATATGTCATACACAAACTCTCCAATCAATGACGGAGTTCAGCCCCTCGGGAATAACAGTACCAGTAAGAAAATCCAGCGTTGCTCCCTATAGGCTAAATGCTGCTCATGTGTCATTTCTTTATATCCAGAACCTATCTGCTCTATACAGAAACAGTGCAGATCTAAAAAAGCAAGCCCCTGCTGTAAGCAATGTTCCACCATAGGAGCCTCACGCCTTTTACAACATATCCTACTTTTATGCTCTCCTAACCTGATCCTAAAAGGTCGAACAGTTTTCCCCACATATAATAATCTGCAAGGACAAAAAATGCCATAAACAACAAAGTCAGATTCACATGAAGTGAATAATCTCAGAATATATTCTTTGTCTTTGTATACAAATCGATCGGCTTCCCATGTTACTACACAGATAGCACAGTGTTCACATTTTACGTGCCCAATCTGTTGCTCCTGTGTGGCCTCCATGTGTCTTAACCGGGAAGGACTTAATATCTTGCTGAGATTGGGATTCCTTTGCCAAACACACAGAGGACTCTTAGCCTCCAACCCTGGTACTATACTTAGCACGTTGGCATGTTTTTGCAAGATCCTCTGTATTTGCATACTTCCGCTGTATTTGCATACATCCGCTGGATTTTCTCACTGGGTACTGTTATTCCTGAGGGGCTGAACTCAGGCATTGATTGGAGAGTTTGTGTATGCCGTATCTTGTTCTCATTGGTGATTGTTCTAAGAATGGAAGTGGGTGGCATCAATTTGGATATATATATATATGCCCGAGTAGCGTTTGAAGTTGAAAGTTGCGGCGTCGGAAAGAGAGAGGCCATGACGTATGAAAAGAGGTTTAAATATGCTGGTGAGGTGGCTTGAGACATATGATTTAAGAACGCTGGATGGGTGAGATGAATTGTTTTTTGGGCATTGGAAAGGTGGTGGCTTGTGGAATCGTGGTACGTGAGTTAAAGCAAGGATTTTATTTGGTTTTTATTATTACAGTTCCCATGAAGCAGCAAAGGCAAAACGCTGGAGGGACGTCCAGGCGGGCATCGGGGTTGTGTTACCAGATTTACCTGTAATGAGTGGTGGAAGCCTGTTGAAGAAAAATTCAAAATATATGATAACATGGGATTAGAAGAAATGTTTTGTTAGATAGAATGTTATCGCGTTATGGTAAAAATGTTTGGCTGTGCATCCACTTTTTGATATCGGAAAAGTTCAGCAGACCGTTGATGTTTTAAACCTGAAGGGACACCTGAACCCACTTAGTGGGGTTATTGGTACCTTTTGGAGTTTTCTGAGCTTTGCCTTTTCCACTTTTGCTTTAAAAGGAAGAATACTATGATAAGGTGAGAAAACAGAGCTGTTTTTGTACGTATGAAGTATCATATATAAGCTCTGATAAGGATCAAAATAGATGTTGTAGGGATACTACTGTTCCTAGTAACCCACAGCACTTCTTATTTAGCCACATTCATGGTCACTTAGCTCAAATAAGCATTTAAAGCATCCAATTCTCCTTCCCCACCCTGTACCACCCAGGCAAAGGATATGGATGTCATATATAAACAAATGATATCTAAACCTTAGCTTCTTCATGATCTCACATAATGGTTTTACAAAATGAAGGTAATACAAAAATGGGCACAGTACTGATCCCTGAGGGACATCCGACTTATCTTCAGGTGCTGACACCCATGGGGGTCTATACTCCAAGTATGATGCCATTTTCTCATTGTTTCTCGTACCCTCATCACATGCGGCATCCACAGAACTGCACTCCTTCTCTTATCCACATACTGAAGCAAATCATCCAAAACAGCAAAAAATGTCTCTGTGCCGTGGCCACTCTCATGTCCAGACTTGTAAGACGATCAACAGTGTCAAAAGAAGCATAAAGGTCAAGAAGGATGAGACTAGAGTAAAGGCCCTTGGATATGGTGAGGAACAAGTCACTGGACAATTTGGCAAGAGCCGTTTTAGTAGAACACGGAGGACGAAAGTCAGATTGCAATGGATCCAGAAGGGCTTAAGAAGAGAGAAAGTGTAGTTACTCATCTGTAACAGGTGTTCGTCAGGGACAGCAGGAATCAATCCTCACATGTGTGTGATGTCAACGCTGACAGAGCCCTGTGAGGAGAATCACCCCAGCGTGGTCCCCTTCCTGCCCAAGGGTGCCATCTTGCTCAGTCAGGTGCCATAGCTAGAGCCCATCCAAGAAGATGGCCAAAAATGAACAGCAACTCTAAGGGGAGGGGGGAGGGTTGTGAGGGCTGTCCCTGGAGAACACCTGCTACAGGTGAGCAGCTACGCTTTCTCCAGGAACAAGCAGGAAGTCAGTCCTCACATATGGGACTCCCTAGCTCCAGGCTACCAAGGACCGGCATAAAACAGGGGCACGGCACAGCCGTGGGTAGCCGCAGGTGAATCTTGTTGACAGACTAGAGGGATCCCAGTGTCCAGGGAGAGCCATGGCTCCGGTAGCCTGAACAAGAAGGGTAAGAGGGCAGGAGTTGCCTAAACCCCAAAGAGGTTATGGAGTACAGGCCGTACTCCATAACCTCTTTGGGGTTTAGGCCGGCCGAAGGCGCTGTCCCATCAGGACTCCCTCTCCAGGCAGTAGTGGGCTTCAAAAGTGTGAACGGAGGACCAGATGTCTGCCATAGGCACAGAATGGAGACTAGTGACAGAGGTCGTCATCACACAGACATTGTGCGCTGTGACTTGATGCTCCAGAGAGACACTGGCTCAACTATGAGCGAAGGCGATGTAGTCCGCCGCCCAGATGGATATGGTCCACTTGGTGACAGCCAGCCCCAGATGGCTGGAGTCGAAGGAGACAAAAGGTTCTGAAGCCTTACAGTGGCCCTGGATCCGCTGCAGATAGAAGGACAAGGCCCATATGCAGTCCAGGGTATGGAGAACAGCCGATGCCGAGTCGGGAAGGGGCAATGGGAAGAAGGTAGGCAGCACTACCTCCTGATTCATGTGGAAGTCGGAGATCACCTTCAGGAGAAACCTCAGGTGAGTGTGAAGCACAACCCTGTTCTTGTAGAATCTGATGTAGGGCGACTCGGCCACCAAGGCCTGAAGCTCATTGACCCTGCGGGTAGAGGTGAATGCCACCAAGAAAGCCACTTTCCAGGAAAGGTAGCATAAGGAAAAGGCAGCGAAAGGCTCGAAGGGCGGCTTAGTAAGCTGCGCCAGAACCACGCTGGGATCCCATTTAGCCCCGGGTGGCCAGATGGAAGGTTTGGAGAGCAATAAGCCCCACATGAACCTAGTAATGAGGCATTGCACCGACAGAGGCTGACCCTCCACAGGATGGTGGTTGGCGGAGAGTGCATTCAGATGCACCCAAACGGAGTTGAACTTAAGTCCAGACCATGAAAGATGGAGGAGATATTGAAGGACCGAATGCACTGGGCAAGAAAATGGGCCCAATCGGTGCTCAGTGCTCCACATGGAAAACTGAACATAAGAACATAAGATGCGCCATACTGGGTCAGACCAAGGTCCATCAAGCCCAGTATCCTGTATCCAACAGTGGCCAATCTAGGTCATACGTACCTAGCAGTTTCCCCAAAAGAGACAGGTTCCACAATGCTTGTATTGGGTCAAGCATTGATATCCTGGGTCCCTTCTTAATAATGGTTTATGGACCTTTCCTCCAGGAACTCGTCCAAACCTTTTTTAAACCCAGCTACACTAACAGCCTTTACTACATCCTCCGGCAACAAATTCCAGAGTTTGATTACACGTTGAGTGAAAAAATATTCAATTTTATTAGTCTTAAATAGTTTACCCTGTAGCTTCATTGCATGTCCCCTAGTATTTCTATATTCTGATAATGTAAACAATCGATCTAAGTTTACCCGTTCCACTCGTTCAATAATTTATAGACTTCTATCATATCTCCCCTCAGCCGTCTCTTTTCCAGGTTAAAGAGCCCTAACCTTAGCCTTTCTTCATAGGGGTATCCTTCCATCCCCTTTAACATTTTGGTGGCTCTTCTCTGAACCTTTTCTAATAACGATATATCCTTTTTAAGATACAGCAACCAGAATTGTACACAATATTCAAGGTGCGGTCTCACCAGTGAACGACAGAGAGGCATTATAATATCCTTTGGTTTAGTTTCCATTCCTTTCCTTATGACACCTAGCATTCTATTTGCTCTCTTGGCTGCCGCTGCACACTGGGCTGAGGGTTTTAACATGTTATCCACAATGACGCCTAAATCTTTTTCCTGGGTGGTGGTCCTTAATGTGGAACCTTGCATCGTGTAACCATAGTTTTGGTTGTTCTTCCCTAGATGCATAACTTTGCACTCGTCCACATCAAATTTCATCTGTTATTTTGATGCCCAGTCTTCCAATTTATCAAGATACTCTTGCAATTTTCCACAATCCTCTTGGGCTTTAACAACTTTAAATAGTTTTGTGTCATCTGCAAATTTGATAGACTCACTCGTTATTCCCTTTTCCAGGTCATTTATGAATATGTCAAAAAGCAGCAGACCCAGCACAGATCCCTGGGGTACACCACTATTCACCTTTCTCCATTGGAAAAATTGTCCATTTAGCCCTACCCTCTTGCTTTCTATCTTTTAACCAGTCCCTGATCCACAATAGTACACTGCCTCCTATCCCATGACTCTTTAGTTTTGCCAAAAGTCTCTGATGATCGACCTTGTCAAAGGCTTCCTGAAAGTCCAAATATACTATATCAACTGACTCACCTTTGTCTACCTATTTATTCACACCTTCAAAAAAACGTAACAGATTAGTAAGACAAGATCATTCTTGTCTAAAGCCATGTTGGCTGTCTCCCATTAAGCCATAAAAAAGTGGTCTTTCTTTGTGAATGATTACTATAAAGCAAAAAAATACCTCATTCAATTTTTCACCAAAAGCTATCAGATTCAGTGATGCTTAAATGTCACAACATTAGCCTCAGAAACAACCGTAGGCACTAATAAACTCTGGGCTGATTCTGTTCTACTCCCAGACATGTGCCGGTTTAACATCAATGGCTTTGCGTTGTGCAAACAGTATCACAATTTATCATGAGGAATGTGAATATCAATAAAAAAATACTTAGCTCATGTAGAAACGTGATGTTGTGCGAAGTGCTCCATGATTTTTTTGAAATTTTCATAAAAGTTTTTTAGTGGGGTGCAATTCCTTCCACCTGCAACCTGTGACTGAAAACTTGTCCCATAGGGTTTCTCAAGGGACTTAAATCATGAAGATATATTTCCTAGAACAAATATTAAAATAACTGATCTGTGCTGTTGTTGTACTTAACACATATACCACAACAATTATCTTACAACAAATGGAACTAAAGAGAGGCATAGTAAAAACCTGGCAACGCTGCAGCTGAACAAATCTGTAAAACGTGCTCCTTCAGGTACATCGGAGAATCCAAAGAACGCCGCGCATGCGAACTGGTGTCATCGTCCTAGTTTAAATGTCTCCTGGGACTTAATCCCTATCTAGCTTGGCATCGTTATATTGATGATGTCTTCATGCTCTGGCGAGGCACTGAATCTTTGCTGTGTTCTTTTCTTCAGTGGCTGAATTCTCAAGATGTTCATATTAAATTCACCTGTGATTTTCACAAAAATAATATCACTTTCTTGGATGTGCAAGTTACGCGGCAAATGGATGGTTGGGGCACTTCTGTCTATCGTAAATCAATAGACCGGAACACTTTCTTACATCATAATAGTGCTCACCCTCCAACTCTAAAGGATAGCCTCCCTTTGTCGCAGTTTCTGCGGTATCGCCGCAATTGCTCTAGTTTACAAATGTATAAGATACAGTCTAAACTTTTGAAGACTCATTTTGTCAACAGGGGATATCCTTCCTCTGCAATACGTCAGGCTTACCAATGAGCGTTATATACCAATCGGGATTTATTACTATCCCCGAAGAAACAGGAAGTACACCGTTGCGATAATCAACACATCAATTTCATTACTGTTTATTCACCAGTAAGTCTGAGTATACAACGCACTATTCGGAAATATGGGCGCATCCTTGCAGCAGTACCGGGGATACAGGATAAGTCAATATGCTGTGTGTGGAAGCGAAGTCGAAATCTGAAGGAATACCTGAGTCCCACAAGGTTGAGAGCCCCATTAACATCACCGCTGGTTGTTTCGGAATTAGGTCATCGAAAATGCGGAAGTTGTGCGATTTGTGAAATTACATTGGAAGGGAAGAGTTTCGTTCACAACAGCACCACTTACAAACTAAGAAATGCTACTACCTGTGATTCCACGTATGTGGTTTACGCTGTGCAATGCCCTTGTGCTTTGCTATATATTGGCAAGACGATCCGTCAGTTTCGGGTCCGTATGCCGGAACACGCCAGTCAGCTTCGGTGTGCTCGCAGGGAAGCTCCTATGGTTCAACATTGTTTATCTCATAACCACACATTTTCCCAGCTTCGTTGCTGGTGTATTGAAACAGTACCGGGACCTGTTTTAGGAAGAACTCGCGATCAGTGGTTGATCTACAGAGAACAGAGGTGGATCTACCTGCTTGCTACGGTGCAACCCGGAGGTTTAAATCAGAGCATCGATTGGGCAGCATGCGCATGACGTTTAGACCAATGGGATTAAGTCCCAGGAGACATTTAAACTAGGACGATGTTGACACCAGTTCGCATGCGCGGCGTTCTTTGGATTCTCCGATGTACCTGAAGGAGCACGTTTTACAGATTTGTTCAGCTGCAGCGTTGCCAGGTTTTTACTATGCCACTCTTTAGTTCCATTTGTTGTAAGATAATTGTTGTGGAATATGTGTTAAGTACAACAACAGCACAGATCAGTCATTTTAATATTTTAATATTTGTTCTAGGAAATATATCTTCATGATTTAAGTCCCTTGTGAAACCCTATGGGACAAGTTTTCAGTCACAGGTTGCAGGTGGAAGGAATTGCACCCCACTAAAAAACTTTTATGAAAATTTCAAAAAAATCATGGAGCACTTCGCACAACATCACGTTTCTACATGAGCTAAGTATTTTTTTTATTGATATTCACATTGCTCATGATAAATTGTGATACTGTTTGCACAACGCAAAGCCATTGATATTAAACCGGCACGTGTCTGGGAGTAGAACAGAATCAGCCCAGAGTTTATTAGTGCCTACGGTTGTTTCTGAGGCTAATGTTGTGACATTTAAGCATCACTGAATCTGATAGCTTTTGGTGAAAAATTGAATGAGGTATTTTTTTGCTTCCCATTAAGCCATGACTATCTACATGTTCAGCGATTTTTTTTCTTTATGATGGTTTCTACCATTTTTCCCGGTATTAACGTCAGGCTCACCAGTCTGTAGTTTCCCAGATCACCCCTGGAAACCTTTTTAAAAATTGGTGTTACGTTCGCCATCCTCCAATCTTCAGGTATTACAAATGATTTTAATGATAGTTCACAGAATACTAATAGCAACTCTGCAATCTCATATTTCAGTTCTTTCGACATATCATCTGGCCCAGGTGATTTGCTATTCTTCAGTTTATCTAATAGTTGTAATACATCTTCCCGATGTATCGATATTTCCTTCAATTCTTCCGCACCTTTAAATACCACTTCAGTCATAGGTAACATCCCTACATCTTCCTCAGTAAAGAATTCATTCAGTCTCTCAACTATCGCCTTGTCGCCTCTTAGTGCCCCTTTAACCCCTCTATCATCTAAAGGACCAACTGACTCTCTCACAGGTTTTTTGCTACGAATGTACTTGAAAAAGTCTTTATTACGTGTTTTTGCTTCCACAGCAAGCTTCTTCTCAAATTCTCCCTTTGCCTGCCTTAATCAATGCCTTGCATTTAACTTGCCAGTGCTTGTGCTTTTTCCAGGTTTCGTCGTTTGGCTCTTTTTTCCATTTCCTGAAAGATGCTTTTTTGGCAACAACAGCCTCTCTGACCTCACCTTTAAACCATGCTGGCAGTTTTTTGGACTTCCTTACACTTATCTTAAAGCGTGGAATACAGCTGGTCTGGGCTTCCAAGATAGTATTTTTCGACAACACCCAAGCTTGATGTAAGTCTTTAACCTTTGCAACTGCTCCTTTTAGTTTTTCTTAACTTTTTTCCTCATTTTATCATAGTCTCCCTGTCTAAAGTTAAAAGGTAGTACTGTGGATTTCCTTACTATCCCGCCTCCACTAATTAAATCAAACGCGATCATGCAATGATCACTATTGCCAAGTGGCCCCAACACCCTTATCTCTTGCACCAGATCTGGTGTTCCACTAAGGAAGGACTAGGTCCAAAATGGCTTCCCCTCTGGTCGGTTCATGAACCAGCTGCTCCAAGAAGCAGTCATTTATTTCATCTAGGAACTTTCTCTCTCTAGCATGTCCTGCCGTGACACTGACCCAGTCGATACCGGGGTAATTGAAATCACCCATTATTATTACTGTGCTGTAACGTTTGTTAGCTTCCTTGATTTCTTTGAACATTTCATCATCCATTTGTTCATTCTGGCCAGGCGGTCGATAGTACACCCCTACTGCCATTGCCTTCCCCTTTTTACATGGAATTTCAATACATAGAGATTCTAAAGCAAATTTTGTTTCCTGCAAAACTTTAATCCTTTCTGACTCAATGCCCTCTCTAACATAGAGGGCAACCCCTCCACCAATTTGATCAGCTCTATCATTACGATATAGTTTGTACCCAGGTAGCACAGTGTCCCACTGGTTGTCCTCCTTCCACCATGTCTCTGAGATTCCAATCATATCTAACCTCTCATTTAGTGCTCTAAATTCTAACTCTCCCATCTTATTTTTTAGACTTCTAGCATTTGCATACAAGCATTTTAGAGACTGTATTTTATTCATATTAATTTGGCTATTGGTAGGCATGGGTAATTTGGGATCTTTAAGCTCTGTCTGCTCCATACTCGAGGGCATTTGGGCTACTTTACTCTTTTTTGGAACCTCTCTGCTTTTGGTAGTATCCTTCAATGATACATTCTTCCGAACCATGCACTCTTCCGAACTGTCAGCTTTCCCCTATTATCTGGCGCCACTTGTCTGCTTCCCAGGATGAGGCTCTCTAGGTCTTCCTCTTCTTATGCACATGCTCCGGTGACGCTTGCTCGGTGTGTCGACGAGCCTGCAGAGGGGCTGCAGGGGCCTCATGCAAGTCTGAGGATCCGTGTGGGGCCTTTGGGCGTGAGGCTACCAAGGAAACTGGGGTTGAGTCTGCCTTGTGGAAGATGTCGTCCTGCTTAAGCCGATGGCTCTGTATGGCCTTAGCGGACATTTTCTTGCACAAGGAGCATTCCTCCGGGTTGTGGTCTGTGCCCAAAAACCAGCGCAAGCTCTACGACTACGATCTAGGATCCACCAGTCTCAGATGGCCTGAAGCACGGTTGAATGTTTTTTGAGGACAACCCGAAACGTGTGGCATGTCATTGGAGCTAAGTGTGAAGTTTTACTTATAAATTTTAAAAAAGGAGATGTCGCGGTGGTGTGTGGTTAAATTCCACTCACTTTGATGACTGACTCCGACAAAAAGAAAAGGTTCAGGGTTAGATATATGTTGGAATTTGGTTGATTGGGTACAAAAACCAGAGGCAACAATCATGAGTGTTGGTGATTGATGTGTTTTTGGAGCACTGATCACATTTCTTAAAGCTGGTGGCCATTAGGAGAAAAAGAAGCCCAGCAAGGTCGAAGACCCTCGACGTGGCCAGCGGTTAAAAAGGGCGCGAAAGTGCTGCGATGGACAAAACCAAGACAAAAATGTATCTCGAGGCCTGGTGCATTTGCAGCGGGTCTTTGGCAGGAAAAGAGCTGGCGCAAGCCGGAAAAGTACAAAAAATAGTATGAGAAAATCAACTTTTTTCTGGGGTGACGACACGAACGTCTGTAAGGCTCCGCGGAAAAAGGGAGACTGAACAAGATGGCACTCTTGGGCGTGAAGGGGACCATGCTTATGTGGTGTTATCTCCCAAAGGCTTTCTTTGAAAGCTGGGGAGATGCTCCTCACAGGGCTCCATCGGTATCTATGTCACCCATAGGTGAGGACAGACTTCCTGCTTGTTCCTGGAAAAAGACAAGACAATGGTAGTGAACCGCACATTCAAGTAGTTTAAAAATAAAAGGGAGGAGGGAGAGGGGTCAATAAACAGAAGGACAGGTAGGGTCTAGTGAGGGTTTCTTGAAGAGAGGTGCAGCCACAGTGTGCTTGAAGGCTGCCAGAACAGTCGCAGTGGAAAGCAATAGGTTGAGGATATGACATATGGAAGGAATGACATTGAAGGAGATGGAGCCAAGTAGAAGGGTAAGAATATGATCAGAGGAGCAGATAGTAAATTTGGAGGAGAGAAGATGGTGGTTTCTTCATAGATAAGCAGGATATAATCAGCCACAAAGATGGGGTGTCGACATCCTTGACGGCACCTGGTTGGACTTGCTCTCCCAGGGCCCTGAAGAGTTTAGAAACTCTTCTGGGCATTTGTGAGTGACCCCTCCTATGTGCCTGTTGCTCGTCCCCTTCAGTTTTCCTCATTCGCGAACAAGCATTGACAGCATTGACAGAGCTCTCCCATATTCTTTGTTTTTACCTTTGTGCTGGCAGTGTTAGCCCTGACTGCAGCACACCTCTCTGGCAGTGGCAGAACTAAGCCTGGTTCCTGTATGGACTCCTAGGCCTTCTCCCTCCCTTTTTGCCACAGTTGTCATCTAACATGGCTTAATGTGAGAAGAAGCATCTCCTCTCCCTGCCTTCTGAGATTGTAAGTCTATGTGGTTGCACTGGATGGTGAAGATTCAATATGAACTGCATTCCTCCAAACACCCGGTCCTAAGCGATCGTGGGATCGGGGTGACGCCCTACTCCCCCACCCACCACTGCTGGCCAGTGTGGAACAGTTCTGATCATGGAGGTGGCCTGTGCCTGGCAGGGCCACCCTCAGTGTGAACACTGGGAAGCCTGGGTACTGCTTTGGGGTAGTGCGGAGAGCATCTTTGACCCCCACCTGGTTGCTCTTTCTGTCCATGTGAGGGCATCCTTAATGCGTTTTCACCATCCTCAAAACAAGTGCATGCTGGTTTCTGCCCTGCTTCAGGTGGCTAGACAGGGTGAGGGCAGCATTGTTCACAGGTGATTAACGACGTTGGTGCTCTCCCCTAAGGCAGTTACATTAAGTTTATGATGGACTCCAGCTAATGCTCAGCCCTGTCTACAGCAGTTTACTTTAGCAGTGGCGGTGGTAATTGGACAATATGAAAATGCTTAACTTCTTCCAGCCCCGTCCACAGCAGTTTACTTCGGCAGGGGCTGTGGTAACTCTATTCTTATGAAAATACTTCTGAGGACCTATACTGTCAGGTGAGCAGAGTGATGGACAATTTCTGGCGTGGGACCTTTGATCAGCCAATTGTTCAGATAGGGGAAGATGAAGACTCCCGTGGTTTGAAGGTAGGTGGCAACTACCATGAGGTTCTTGGTGAAGACCAGAGGTGCTGAAGCGAGCCCAAAGGGAGCACCTGGTACTGGTAGTGCTGGTCTGCCAGCACGAACCGGAGGTATTTTCTGTGGCCTGGGTGGATCGAGATGTGTGTGTATGTATCCTTGAGATTCAAGGAGCATAGGCAGTTGTTCTTTAGAAGGTAAGAGAGCAGTGTGCTCAGTGAGACCATCTTGAACGGCTTGAGCACGAGAAACCGGTTGAGGTTCCAGAGGTCCAGAATGGGCTGAAACTCTCCTATCTTTTTGGGAACCAGGAAGTACGTGGAGTAAAACCTCTTTCAGCTGGCAGAACTAGTTCGATAGCAAGGTTGGTCAACAGAGTTGAGACCTCCTCCCGCAACAAGCTTTGGTACGATGGGTCCCATAGGGTACTCCCCTTGGATTTAGGGAGGCGGCAGCTGGGTGAAGTGCAGCCGGTAAACCCCACTGAACGAGCTGCCGCACCTAGGCGTTCGAAGTGGTAAGGGACCACCTGTGGCTGAAATGGACGAGCCGCTCTCCTACCTGAGGAGGAACTCTGGCAGATATGGGACGGTTGGCTATACTCCTGAGGAACCAGTAAAAGACACACCCCTGGCTTGGGCTACAGGGCTGGCTGGGCCTTCTGAGGCTTCTCTCACCTCTTCTGGTGAAGGGGGGGGGGGGCTGCGCCTTCATTTGGACACACTGGGGTGCTGGATAATACCGGCGTGGGCATGGGTAGGCGGCCTTCTTACCCTGGTACTTTTTCTATGAAGGATCCATGGTTTTCCTTGAGAGCTTGGAGAAAGAGTAGTTACTCACCTGTAACTGGTGTTCTCCAGGAATCAGTCCTCACATATGGATGATGTCGGCGCTGACGGAGCCCCCGTGCGGAGCATTTCCCCAGCTTTCAAAGAAAGCCTTTGGGAATGCAGCGCGCCTGCGCGGTCCCCTTCCCGCCCAAGGGTGCCATCTTGCTCAGTCTGATGACATAGCTAAAAGACAGCAAAAAACAAAATTAAGTATGACTGCAACTCCAGGGGAGGAGGGAGGGTCGTGAGGACTGATTCCTGCTGCTCCTGGAGTACACCTGTTACAGGTGAGTAACTACTCTTTTCTCCAGGACCAAGCAGGAAGTCAGTCCTCACATATGGGACTCCCCAGCTCTAGGCTACCGGGAACCCCAAGCTGAAAAAATGGCTCTCTCTGAAGAGCCTCAGCATCCGTGATAAGAATATCCTCTGAGCACGCCACCGTACGGTAGCCCAACACAAGGGCCGGAGGGTAGGAGCTGCCTAAACCTCAAAGAGATAACGGAATACCACCTGTCCGAAAGCACTGTCCCTTTCGGACTCCCTCTCGAGGCAGTAGTGAGCTGCAAAAATCTGGCTTGAAGACCAAGTAGCGGCCCAGCAGATATCTGCCAACGGAACAGAGCGGAGATGAGCTACTGACGCAGCTTTCGCCCTGACACAGTGGGCCGTGACTTGACCCTGCAAAGGGAGGTCAGCTGCCTTGTATGCCCAGGCGATACAATCTGCTACCCAAGTGGACAAGGTATGCTTGGAGACAGGTAACCCCAGTTTATTAGCATCAAAGGAGACGAAGAGCTGAGTAGCCCTTCGGTGCCCTTGCATACATTCTATGTAAAAGGACAACGCCCTCTTACAGTCCAGGGTATGCAGGATTGTTTCAGCCCGGCTGGTATGCGGCCTGGGAAAGAATGTCGGAAGAACCACCTCCTGGATGAGGTGGAAGGAGGAGACAACTTTTGGAAGGAACTTCGGATGGGTCCGTAGGACCACCCTGTTCCTATAGAACCGTGTATATGGTCTATCAGGAGGAGTGGTCTAGTGATTAGGACAAGGTACTTCAGGCCGGAGGGCCGGGGGTTCAAGTCCCACCTGGGGACAGCAATCTCAGGCCGGAGGGACTGGGATTTCTAGTCCTATAGGCACTCCTTGTGGTCTTGGGCAAGTCACTTAACCCTTCATTGCCCATGTTCCCTGTAAGTATTAACGTATGTGTGTCATATCCCCTCGTGTTAAATGTATCCCCCAATTGACCGCTTTGACCCGGTGAAAAGCGGAATATAAATACAGCTAAATAAATAAATAAATAAATCAGAAACCAGAGCTTGTAGTTCACTCACACGTCTGGCCGAGGTAAGAGCTACCAGAAAGAGCGCCTTCCAAGAAAGGTAGCGTAAATGGCAAGTAGCCATCGGCTCAAATGGTGGGCGAGTAAGTTGTTGCAAGACCACGCTCAAATCTCACTCAGTGGCAGGTGGACGAATCAGAGGCTTGAGCAAAAGCAGGCCTCTGAGGAAGCGGGACACCAAGGGGTGAACCGACAGAGACTGTCCCTCCACCGGTGAGTGGTGTGCTGATAGAGCACCGAGATGGACCCGAACAGAGTTGGACTTAAGGCCTAGGTCTGACAGGTGAAGTAGATACTGTAGTTCTAATGGCACAAGGCAGGAGAAAGGATCTTCATTGCGCTGAGCACACCATATTGAGAACCTACACCACTTGAGGGCATAGGACTTCCTGGTGGACTGCCTCATAGAGGCCAAGACCACCTCCTCAACTTCCCTAGGTAGAAGTAAGGGAGCTATCACTATCCTTTCAGCAGCCAGGCCATCAGAATGAGCGATCTGAGATTGGGGTGCCGAAGGGAACCCTGATCCTGAGACAGGAGATCTGGTTGCAACCCCAGAGGGAATGGAGTTTCCACTGCCAACTGCAGCAGAAGTGGAAACCATGGTTGCTTCGGCCATCTGGGGGCTACCAGAATCACCGAGGCCTTGTCCCGTAGAATCTTGAACAGAGTTCGGGCCGCCAGGGGCATGGGAGGAAACGCATACAGGAGGCCCGTAGACCAAGAGATCAGAAATGCATCTGCTGCCATTCTCAGGCGATGCGGCTGTCTGGAGCAAAACCTGGGCAGCTGACGGTTCAGTGGACTTGCAAAGAGATCGATGGATGGCAGTCCCCATCGTAGAAAGATCTGCTGGATCACCAGTGGATTCAACTGCCATTCGTGAGGCTGGAGAATCCTGCTTAGTTTGTCTGCCAAGAAGTTCTCCTGACCAGGTATATAAACTGCTTTGAGAAACATGCCTTGTTTGACTGCAAAGGAGCAAAGGGCCTGCGCCTCCTGACATAGGAGTCTGGACCCTGTGCCCCCTTTCTTGTTCATATAGAACATTGCTACCTGATTTTCTGTCTGAACTAAGACAGACTGGTGAGAGAGGGCATGAGAAAAAGTCTGTAGAGCCAAGCGGATTGCTCGCAGCTCCAAAAGATTGATCTGCTGTGTGGCCTCCTGAGGAGACCAGAGGCCTTGAGTGCACATGCCCTGGCAATGCGCACCCCATCCTTTAAGGAAGCATCGGTCGTCAGCACCCTTGTGTGTGCTGGGGCATGAAAGGGTACCCCTCTGAGAAGGTTTGGGAGATGTTGCCACCACTGCAAGGAGTCCAAAAGTGGTTTGGACACCTTTACTCTGTCTCGGAGGTTGCCTGTGGCCTGCGCCCACTGAGTTCTGAGGCACCACTGAGCCGCCCGCAGCACAAGAGGCAGGAAATAGTTCCAATGTCAATGTTAATAAGTCTGCAGAACTGGCAAAGCACCTTACAACTATCTATGTTCTTGATAAACCTGTAATTTAATCGATTGCTCTAACTGGGTGATAAAACTGAAATGTATCTGGTCAATCAAATGTGTATTGATAATCTGATCAATCAAATGTATAACTATAATCTGATCAATCAAATGTATATTTTATTTGATTTGTCGCTCAAACCTGGGTGATCAAAATGTAATGTCTATTTGTAATTTTTATGTGATGGTGGTGTACCCCTCCCCTAAATCATTCTGTACCTTCAACTGATTTTATACATTACTCCCTTGTATTTTACACCATGGTCCACAGCTGATCGCTGGAAGTGGCGGCATACAAATATATACTAAATAAATAAATAAAATAAATAAATGTGCAGACGGGCATTCTGGGTCACATATACCATGGATGCCATGTGGCCCAGGAGCAGCAGGAAGTCTCTGGCGGAGACC
Source organism: Ichthyophis bannanicus (assembly GCA_033557465.1). NCBI lineage: Eukaryota > Metazoa > Chordata > Amphibia > Gymnophiona > Ichthyophiidae > Ichthyophis > Ichthyophis bannanicus. The sequence goes on along the minus strand of CM066031.1, from coordinate 1,746,488,338 downwards.
TGAGAATTGCTTTGGTTGGCCAAGTCCATCAGTCTGTGGGCCCTGTCCTCGGGCAAGTAAGCTCTTGCCTGCAGGGTGTCTAATTTTGCCCCTATAAACTCTAGGTTCTGAGAGGGGAGCAAAGTGGACTTTGCGTAGTTTATGACGAAGCCCAGATTTGAAGAAGAGAGACAGTGCGAAGAGTGGCTTGTCGGGCCTCCTGGAGAGACTGGCCCCTGATGAGCCAGTCGTCCAGGTATGGGAAGACAAAAATTCCCCGATTCCTGAGATAGGCCGCCACCACCGCCAGGCATTTGGTGAAAACCCTGGGGGCGGAAGTTAGGCCAAAGGGAAGTACTCTGTACTGAAAATGGTTTCCTCCCAACACAAATCTGAGATATTGTCTGTGGTCTGGATAAATGAGAATATGAGTATAAGCATCCTTTAGGTCTAAGGAGCATAGCCAATCTCCCTGCTTGAGGTAGGGCAGCAGTATCCCAAGGGTAAGCATCTTTAACTTTTCCCTCTCCAGAAACTCGTTTAGGTTTCGCAGGTCTAAGATAGGCCAGAGGCCTCCTGTCCTTTTTGGTACCAGAAAGTGCCTGGAATAGAAGCCTTGCCCTTTCAGGTGGTGAGGCACCGGTTCCACCGCCTATTCCTTTAGAAGACTTGCCAACTCCTGAAGGAGGAGTTTTCTGTGCAGAGGGAGTCTTGGAGGCTCCCCTGGAAAGTAGGAGGGGGGTATCTGGTGGAAGTGGAGCATGTAGCCCTTTTGGACTATGCTGAGGACCCAGGTATCCCCTGTGATGGCTGGCCACCTGTAGGCGTACAGGGTCAGCCGACCTCCTGTGCTAAGTGGAGCCAGCTGTGGAGAAGAGGCTATGCTGTGGGAGTCAAAACCCCACTCCCTGCTGTGCAGGAGCTGGAGCTGGCGACTTGGGGTCTTCTGCCTACGGGGCCCATGCCCTTGCCCCTTGGCCTGCTGGGGAGCTGGAGAGGCCTGATTTTGAGGGTAGGAGTTGTAGGCAGCACCCTTCCTCGGGAAAAAGGGCTTCTTTCCTGAGCCCTTCTTTTTCTGAGAAGGAGCAGACGTCTTCCTGGACAGCCTTATCCTGGTGAGAGTCTCAGTCTCGATTTCCACAGCCTTTTCAGTCATGGGCTTACCGAAAAGGTTTTCACCTCAGCAAGGGACATCGACCAACTTGTCCTGCACCCATGGCTCCAGGTCTGATGACTGTAGCCAGGCCTGATGGCGTGCACCGATGCCGGCCACGGTTACCCAGGCCGAAGCCTCGAAGCCATCATAGGCTGCTCGAGAGATAAACTTTGCGCACTCTCTAATCCCTGTTGACAAAGACTTGAACCTCTGCAAAGGTTAACATAACATAAGAACATAAGATATGCCATACTGGGTCAGACCAAGGTCCATCAAGCCCAGTATCCTGTTTCCAACAGTGGCCAATCTAGGTCATACGTGCCTAGCAGTTTCCCCAAAAGACACAGGTTCCACAATGCTTGTACTGGGTCAAGCATTGATATCCTGGGTCCCTTCTTAATAATGGTTTATGGACCTTTCCTCCAGGAACTTGTCCAAACCTTTTTTAAACACCAGCTACACTAACAGCCTTTACTACATCCTCCGGTAACAAATTCCAGAGTTTGATTACACGTTGAGTGAAAAAATATTTTCTTTTATTAGTCTTAAATAGTTTACCCTGTAGCTTCATTGCATGTCCCCTAGTCTTTCTATATTCTGATAACGTAAACAATCGATCTACATTTACCCGTTCCACTTCGTTCATTAATTTATAGACTTCTATCATATCTCCCCTCAGCCGTCTCTTTTCCAGGTTAAAGAGCCCTAACCTTTTTAGCCTTTCTTCATAGGAGTATGCTTCCATCCCCTTTACCATTTAGGTGGCTCTTCTCTGAACCTTTTCTAATAACGCTACATTGTTTTTAAGATACGGCGACCAGAATTGCACACAATATTCAAGGTGCGGTCTCACCATGGAATGATATAGAGGCATTATAATATCTTTTGTTTTATTTTCCATTTCTTTCCTTATGATACCTAGGTTCCTCAGAGAGGCCAGCTGAGAACCCGGCAATCTCCTTTCCAGGTCTCGTAGGTACATGCCCATGTACAGCTGATAGGTCTGGACACGGCAAGATAGCATAGAGACCTCGAAGCACTTTCTACTGAGGGCATCCAGGTTCCGGGCCTCCCGGCCAGGGGGCACCAAGGAGTGCATGGAGTGGTGCGGTAGCTGCGCCTTTTGGAACACAGGGCTATTACGGACTCGATAAAAAGAATTGACCCGTTTGCTAAGAACCGGCGTCAAGGCTGGTGCCTCCCACATACGGAAGAGCAGCCGCTCCAGCATCTGAGGAACCAGTACAGTAAGGGCTTCCTTCGGAGGAAAATCATACTGGAGGGCATCAAGCTCCTCAGCGTCCGCAGGGAAGGCCAAGGCTTTGGTCATGTCCCTCACGAAGTCTGAGAACCGGGTATCCTCCAGGGGGGGGGGGGACCATCTCCGAGGCTCGGACTCCAGTGCTCCAGTGAGTCCAAAGGGATGCACTGGGTCCGGAAGGTGTCCGGGGACTCCTCGTCCTCCGTCTCCCACTCCTCATCCTCCGAGGAGGAATTGAGCGGCTCCGGCCATGTGGGCCTCGGTGCCACCCACCCCAACGCCGAGGGTATCGGCGTCGATGACATTGGTTCCGCACAGGAGGTCGAGGGGGACCTTGACCGAGGATTGACTCAAGACTTCATCGACTCGAGGATCGGCTCGGTCTCTGGGGTCGACTTAGACATCGAGGTCCCGGTGGTTGGGGCAGATGCACCGGTCAGACCAGCGATCAGCACCCGCTGCTGTTCCATGAAGGCAGCCAAGCTGCTCTCCAAGGTCGTCAACCTGAGTCCAAGCTCAGGAGACTCAGCAGCCCCCGACTCGGGCACTGACGGCGTCGGGCCCGGAGGAGAGTCTACGAGGACTCAGGGACTCCAGCTCCACATGAGGTAGCTTGGAAGGCCTCTCCGACTCAGAGAGCCCGGGGGGGCGGTCAGGGCTACGCGACCTGGCCTTCGAGGAACCAGGAGCCTCCACCGACGCCCACCCTCGTGAGCTTTTTCTTCCTTCTGTGCTCTCGGGAGGGAGACTCCCTTTCAGAGGAACCCCAATGGCGCTCAGGGTCGGACTCCCGAGATGTCGAGGCCTCTGACGAAGTCTGGGCCCAGCCGGACGCAGTGTCAGAGAAAATCCTCTCACGTTGATGCTGACGGCTCCGAAGTGCCTTTGACGACATTTTGCCGCACGGGCCACAGGCCAGCGGGTCATGGTTGGGCCCGAGGCATCAGAGGCAGCAGTCATGTGTGTCGGTGAGCGACGTAAGTTTCTTGCACCGATCACACTTTTTGAACCCGCTGGCAGCCATTGGGGGGAAGAAGGTCCCCTGCAAGGTCAAAAGACCGGGCTGCCAGTGAAAACACAAAAAGAGCGCGAACGCTAGTCACGAAGGACAAAAACCAAAAATCCGGACTCGATACTGGTGTACCAAGCCCAGGTGGGAAGGGGAACCGGCGTTGAACCGGATAAGACAATGCAAAAATCGCAGAAAAAAATAAACTTTTCCTAGGTGACACGAACTCACGTCCGTCGGGCTCCGCGGAAAAAGAAAGACTGAGCAAGATGGTACCCTTGGGCGGGAAGGGGACCGCGCAGGCGTGTTGCATTCCCAAAGGCTTTCTTTGAAAGCTGGGAAATGCTCTGCATGGGGGCTCTGTCGGCGCCGACATCGCCCATATGTGAGGACTGACTTCCTGCTTGGTCCTGGAGAACATCATGTGCTCCTTCGAGCTCGCTCACTTTCTCCTCAACCAGCTTCCCGAAAAGGTTGTTCCCAATGCAGGGAATGTTAGCCAGCTTATCCTGAACCCATTACTCCAGATCAGAGAACTAAAGCCAGACTATCCACCAGGCGCTGATGCCCACCGAAGAACTCAAAGGCATCCTATGAGGCTCATACTGTATACTCAGTGGCCTATCAGGGTGCAGAAGAAGTTGAGGCGGTCAGGAGGGACATAAGTTGCAAACTCCACCAGGTAAAACTTGTCATCCTTCAGGAATATACTCATTTATAGCTGGCAGGAAAGAATCCAAGCCACCAGAAAGGAGCCTGGTAGCATCTCCTCCCAAAGGGGTCCACGGATTCTGGCCTCCCACACTGCGGGCACCGAGGAGTGGATCTTAGTGCTCTTCACTCACTTCAAGGTCGATTGAACCACAATGGAGTTGTGTGGCAGCTAGGGCTTCTCACGCCCGGTGCCTTCTGGACCCAGTACATCGCGTCTAGCTGTTGGCTAAATATGGGAACCGTGAGGGGATTTTCTCATAGTCACAGCAGAAGTCTCTAGAGGATGTGGTGCACCTGCACCGTCATGACTTCCTTGGGTGCTGCTGGATACTGCAGGAGCTCAAGCTCCTCCACCCTCAGCTCATCCTCCACATCAAGGGAGAAGCGTATGTGCACAGCACAAAGTCCTGGAAGGATATAGAAACATAGAAACATGATGACAGAAAAAGACCACAAGGCCCATCTAGTCTGTCCTTCCATAACAACAACTACAACAGTCCACTTTCTACCTTTAGAGATCCTCTGTGTTGGTCCCATGCTTTTTTGAATTCAGTTACTGTCCTCATCTCTACCACCTCCACTGGGAGACTATTCCACGGATCCACTACTCTTTCCGTAAAGAAATATTTCCGCATATCACTCCTGAATCTAGCTCCCATCACCCTCATCCCATGTCCCCTCGTAGCAGAACTTGCTTTCAATTGAAAGAGGCTCTCTCCCTGAACATTTATGCCACGGAGGTATTTAAACATCTCAATCATATCACCTCTATCCCGCCTTTCCTCTAAGGTGTACATATTAAGATCCTTAAGTCTGTCCTCATATGCTTTATAATGAAGCCCATTAATCATTTTAGTAGCAACCCTCTGCACCGACTCCATCCTGTTCACATCCTTTTGAAGGTGCGGTCTCCAGAATTGCACACCATACTCCAAATGAGGTCGCACCAAAGACTTATACAGAGGTATTATCACCTCCTTTTTTCTGCTAGCCATTCCTCTCCGTATGCACCCAAGCATCCTTCTAGCTTTTGCCGTCGCCTTTCCTACCTGTTTAGCTACTTTAAGATCATCAGACACAACCACGCCTAGGTCCCGCTCTTCTTTAGTGGACAAAAGTACTTCACCTCCTATACTGTATTGCTCCCTTGGATTGCTCTAGCCCAAATGCATGACCTTACATTTTTTAACATTAAATCCCAGCTGCCAAATTCTAGACCATTCTTCAAGCTTAGCTAGATCCCTCCTCATGTTATCTACACCTTCCTGGGTGTCTACTCTATTACAGATTTTGGTATCATCTGCAAAGAGGCAAACCTTACCCGACAGCCCTTCCGCTATATCACTAACAAAGATGTTAAAAAGAATCGGACCAAGGACAGATCCCTGGGGCACACCACTGGTAACATCCTTCTCCTCAGAGTGAGCTCCATTTACTTGTACTCTTTGTCGCCTCCCACCCAACCAATTTCTAACCCAAGCAGTAACTTTAGGGTCCATCCCTAGGGTGCTCAGTTTGTTTATAAGTCGCCTGTGAGGAACAGTGTCAAAGGCTTTACTGAAATCTAAATACACCACATCTAGAGCTCTCCCTCGGTCCAACTCCCTGGTCACCCAGTCAAAGAAATCGATCAGATTTGTCTGACAAGACCTGCCTCTGGTGAATCCATGCTGCCTCGGATCCTGTAATCCGCCGGACTCCAGAAACCTCACTATTTTCTCTTTCAGCAGCGTTTCCAATAATTTACTCACCACCGAAGTTAAACTAACCGGCCTGTAGTTTTCAACCACATCCTTACTTCCGCTTTTGTGTAAAGGCACCACATGAGCCTCTCTCCAGTCCTTTGGCACCACTCCCGACTCCAACGAGGCATTGAAAAGGTCAGTCAGTGGAGTTGCTAGAACGTCCCCAAGTTCCCTCAGTATTCTAGGGTGTATCCCATCCGGTCCCATCGCTTTGTCTACTTTAAGTTGAGCTAGTTTCTCACGAACACAGTCTTCTGAAAATTGTTCAAGATGTCCCTCGCTTCTGTTCTTATTTGTGGGTGTTTTATGAGGTCCTGCTCCTGGTTCTTCATCTGTGAACACAGAACAAAAATATTTGTTAAGCAATTCCGCTTTATCCTTATCAGCTTCTACATATTCCCCCCCTGCACCCTTGAGTCTGACAATACCACTTTTGCCCTTCCTCTTCTCACTAATATATCTGAAAAATGTCTTATCCCCCCATTTTATTGCATTGGCTATTTCCTCCTCCTTTTGAATCTTTGCCTTCTTGACTACTTTGTTAGCTTCTCTAAGTTTTTCCAAATACAGATGCCTGTCTTCCTCTCTCTGTGATCTCTTGTATTTCATGAAGGCCTCCCTCTTTTTCTTCACTTTTTCAGCTACTTCCTTCGAAAACCATAGCGGTCTCCTGTTCCTTTTGCCTTTATTTACTATTTTAACAAAAAGGTTGGTTGCCTTTAAAATACCCCCTTTCAGTTTTGCCCACTGTTTTTCTACATCCCCAGCTGTTCCCATCCCACTAACGACTCCCTGAGGTATTGGCCCATCTTTGCAAAGTTAGTCTTCCTAAAGTCTAAGATCTTCACCTTGGAATGGATTCTAACAGCCCTAGTCCTAATACTGAACCACACCATCTGGTGGTCACTGGATGCAAAATGATCTCCCACTACAACATCAGAAACACTCTCACCATTGGTAAGCACCAAGTCCAGTATGGCCCCTTCACGTGTGGGGTCTGTTACCAATTGCCTGAATAGTTCTCCCTGTAGAGAATCCAGGATCTCCTTACTTCTAGATGATACTGCAGCAGGAATGTGCCAATCAACATCTGGCATATTGAAATCTCCTAGCAGTAGCACTTCCCCTTTCCTAGCAATGCTGCGTATGTCTTCAATTAACTCTCTGTCCACCTCTTCCTCTTGTGAGGGAGGTCTGTATATCACACCAATGCAAATAGATTTCTCTTTCCCTCTTTCTAGTTTAACCCACAATGCCTCCTCTCTCCCTTTTAAGCTCTGTAATTCCAAAGCTTTAATAGTAGTTTTTACATATAGTGCCACTCCTCCTCCCCTTCTTCCTACCCTGTCCTTTCTGAATAAAGTATAGCCAGGTATAGTTACATCCCAGTCATGGTTTTCTGTGAACCATGTTTCTGTAACTGCCACTAAATCCAAGTCAGCCACTCCCACCAAAGTTTCAACTTCAGGGATCTTATTTCCCATGCTACGGGCATTAATACACACTGCTTTCCATGTGTTACCCCTGTTACCCATTTCCATAAAGATATTTAATGTATCACCTACCTGGGGGCTTTCTTCATCCATCCCCTCCGGGGGCAATTTACGCCACTCGTACATAGGGAATGGATCAGATGGAAGGTCAGTAGATTTCCCATCCTCGATTGCAGAGCCTTCCTCAGTTTCCCAGTCTTCAGACTTGGACTCAGAGAGGAAATCAAAGTAGTGCTGTACTTCATCCCACTGTCTACTCAGGTCATGCAGCGTGTGCGGGCAGTGGTGCAACCCGTGATGCCCTGAGAGTGGGGGTGTCCCAGGAGATTGGAACTAGATACACTCGATAGCAAGATCACTGTGGGAACAGGCATTGATTACAATCTCCCGCCCAATGTGCCTGACTCCGCTAGCAGCGCATGGGTCTCCAGGATGGGCTGGATGGAGTGTGGTGATGCTGCTGAAGCCATCACCAAGTCTGCATGCCTCAAGGCTAAAATTGTCACACCATGTGAGCCTTAAGGACCCTCAGGTTTTCCTCCAGTACCACCACCTCAGTGGAGACCGGGGCAGGGATCGCAACTTTGGCCACCGGTGTGGATACCTCCGGCCTGGACTCCGCAATGATAGGCTCCTCGGGAAACATATAGCTGCTCTCCAGGTCTGTTTGGGGTTGATTCCTCCCACCACAGAACTTTGGCAGGCCACTCCCGGCTCTCACTGTCCACATTGTGCCAGGAAGGGCTGCAGTGCCAATGCAGCTTGGGCCTGACCCTGTGCTCGGGCACCCTTTTTGACACTGATGGACTGGTGTCAGATCCTTCCTCGATTTAAGTTGGATACTGACTTTTCTGCTTTTCCTGGCCCTTCAAGCCCCTCATCATCTGCAGGCAAAGGATGCAGGAAGCGAGCTGGTGATTGGGCCCAAGGCACTGAGGGCACCAGATATGCCTGTCCATGACCGAAATGGTTCGGCCACATTTGCTGCATTTTTTAAAGCCACTTACTGGCTTAGACATGTCCGGGAACACCGTGTCTACTAGGTCGAAGGCCTCAATTGCGACATGGGAAAAGTGCAAAAAATAGCAAAGAGAAAAATAAAATTAAAAGAAAAATATCAGCTGAGAGTTGACTAATCGACAGCAGGTTGTGAAATTTGCTTAAGAAAAAAATACCCACAGAGAAAAATCTTTTCTGCTGGTGCAGGACATGTCCAATGGGCTCTGCGGAAAAAATGAGACTGGAGAAGATGGCGCCATGACAGGGGGAAAGGCAGGTGCGCATGCGCAGTTTAGCTCCCAAAAGCTTCTAATGGAAGCTGGGGAGCTTGCCGCATGGGGCTTCATCGGTGACATCACCCATATATGAGGACTTATTTCCTACTGGTCCACAGAAAATGAGATATGGCGGATGCGAGATGGATCCTTGAAAAGACAAAAGAATACCAATTTTTATTGAGTAAAACAAGGCTTTTGACTGCGTAAACTATGAGAAAATCTGGGCCACATTAAGAAGGATGGATATACTAGAACATCTAGTAGTTCTCTTGCACCTTTACATTGATCAAGAAGCAATAGTTTGAACGGAATAAGGAGAAACAGAATAGCTTTAAATCAGCAAAGGTATACGACAAGGCTGCATACTTTCTCCCTACCTGTTTAATTTATATGCAGAACAAATCATCAGAGAAGCAGGATTGTATGAAGACAACTGTGGCGTGAAGATTGGTGGAAGCAACTTTGCTATGCCGATGATGCCACAATACTTGCTAAAAGTGAAGACGATCTGAAACATTTGCTTCTTAAGATCGAGGAACAGTCTTAAAATGGGCCTGCACCTTAAAGTAAAGGCGGCAAAGATTCTGGCAACTGACAAAAATCAGTAAGTTCATCATTGATGGAGAAGAAATTGAAATAGTGGACAACCTGCTTGGCTCAATCAATAAAGAAACGACAAGCAGTCAAGAAATTAGACGATGCATTGCTCTTGGCAGAATGGCTATGAAGGACCTAGACAAGATTCTCAAGAGCGAAGATATCTCTCGCCATAGACACATTCAACTTATGGATGCAAAAGTTGGACAGTGAAAAAGACAGAAAGAAAATTGATGCCTTTGAATTACAGTATGGTGCTGGCGAAGAATACTGAGTATACCACGGACTACCCGAAGAACAAACCAGTCGGTACTAAAGGAGATCAAACCTAAGCTTTCTTTAGGGAGCTCAGATGACAAGACTTTGTGGCTTTCATACTTTGGACACATCATGCGAAGAGAGAGATCATTAGAGAAAGACATCATGCTTGACAAGGTTGAAGGTCAATACAAGAGAGGAAGGCCAGCAATGAGATGGATCGATACAACAAGCAGCTACGAATGCCACTCAATCAACATTGAGCTGCCTGACTGAAGACCAAATACAGTTTAGGACAGCTATCCAGAGGGTCGCCATGAGGCAACACAGACTTGACAGCTCTTAACAACAGGCAGGCGAGAAGTCCCAGAGGATTAGAGAGCACCTGTGAGTAATAGTGGTAATAAGCACGTGAGATCAAAGTGGTCCTTATGGCAAATGTATAAATAATGGTGTCTCTGTGGATTGTCTGGTTGATACTAGAGCTAGTTGCTCCACCTTAAGAGCTTTGGATTTTCCATATGCTCCATTTTCTGAGGAGAGTGTTAGTCCCATTGATATTTCAAAGCAATCTATCACACACAATGTCACTATGACTTTGACCATTTTCTTAGGACCCAGTAGGTGCTCATGATCTTTTGAGTCCCTAGTCTCCTATAGATCTTTTAGGTAGGATTTATTATGCAAGTTATGATGTACAATTTATTGTTCTCCTGATTGTCTGTACCTTGACTGTACAGAATGAAATTCTAATGCAGATTCCTCCTGGCCTCTGCTCCCAGCACGTCAATGAGGTTGGGCAAATTGAGACAACTCAACCTGCAGTGGGGTAAAAGTACCATGTGTACCTCAATATCCCCAGAGTCCTGAGGCTGAAGTGGAGATTTATCACATTATTGTGCCTCTCAAGAACAAGGAATTATTGTTCCTACACAAAGTCTATGCAATATTCCTGTTTTACCTGTTATGAAAACAAAAATATTTATAGGCTTGTACAAAATCTGTCGACATCCGGGGTCTCCCTTTTGGCACCCTCCCAGTGGCAAAAGGCCCTCTGGACGACATGAGGAGGTGAGCTCTGCCTTGATCAAGGCATCATCACTTAGCGCCTCATCGACCACATAAAGCACACTTACTTCAGGGCAAGCAGCCCATTCACTGCAGCTGACATCGCAGCAGCAAAGGAATCAAATGACGGGCTTCCCAGAACTGTGGAAACCAGGGGGTCTCCCGTTTGGCACCCTCCCAGTGGCAAAAGGTCCTCCTGACAACACGAGGTGTTGAGCTTTGCCTTGATCTAGGCATTATCACTTGGTACCTCATCGACCGCATAACACACACTCACTACAGGTGGGCCTGTGCCTAAGGGCCATACCAATGTGGCCCTTGTGTGAGGACCAGGTAACTACTGAATCCCTTACCCGGACATACAGTTTACGCAAGGTAAGAACCTCCACCACCAGGAATTGTAGGCTTCCTGAACAAGACATTATACTATAGGGAGAGAGCCACGCAAGCCTTACCGAATCCTTTGTGCCCAAAATACTCTCACCGTTTGCTCTACTCAAAAGATTCTAGTACGAGGCCTCAACACATACAGAAAACATGTCTTTGATTATCTCAGAAGTAATAATGTTACTCACACTCATGCTAATAAGTATTTTCAACCCAACACACATACGAAGTAACTTGATTCCAATTATACACAGAGAGAGGGATCCTCTGAATGGATACCTATCATACTCACACTTTCACGGGAGACCATATCGACTCATAACCATACGTCCAGTTCCCTCCACAATCTCTCTCCTTATCCGTACTCAGCACACCCAACCCATCAAATGTGGCCTGGTCAATGCCCGCTCTGCGCACAACAAAATCCACATCATATCAGACTACGTAAAGGACCACAACTTGGAAGTCATGTTCATTACCAAATCCTGGTTAATGGATACTGATAATATGCTCATGAATCAACTTACCTCCTCAGCAATGACTTTTCATAGCTGCCCAAGAAGGAATAGAAGGGGCAGAGAGGTATTCATTCTCTTAAGTAACCAACTCAATCTCAAATTAATCACATCTAATTCCACTAACACGATGAACATACTCCTAGTGGAAAATAAACAAATATGTCTGACATACAGATTCCCAAATGCCGATTCTGAAGTTCTCGCCACACTAATAGCTTTAGCATGCTTCTATTCAAACCAATGTAAACCTTTTATAATGCTCGGAGACCTCAACCCACAACACAAGCCAACTCCTTTCTGGATGCATTGACCACTATAGACCTTACAGAAGTAATAACAGACCCCACGCATACAGGTGGAAACATTCTGGACCTCTTGTTCGTTCCCAAAAGACTTCTCTCCACCACTACCTCATCAGGTGACTCATACCTTGGTCTGACCACCACATGGTCACCTTTGACCTACTACTTCAACACTATGATGAGAAACAGAAACAGTCATATAACCTCTGCGGATTTAAGGAATTTGATAAGCAAGTCCTACTTAACCACATTATACCAATCCATCTCAACTGATTCCACCTCAACTGACCTTTTATCAATCATAGACAACTGGAACACTAACACTGCACCATTTGCAATTGCTCCTCAAAACCCCCCCACATCCCTAAGCATACACAAGGCACCATGGTATTCTAATGAGATAAAAGGAGCTAAACTCAAGCTGAGGCAATCAGAACAGCGATGGAGGCACAGCAGAGATCCATTACACCTGCAAGAACACACAACCAAGCAGAGGGAATATAACATAATTCACAACCATAAAAAGGAATACCACACCAATCTCATTCTTAAATCCCTAAACCGTCCAAGAGAATTGTTTGACATAGTAAAGTTATTCACACGGGCTCCACCAACACAGTATATATCAGTGCTCCATCCTGATATCTACAGAATAAAATCAAGGTCAATAGTGACAACACTAGATTCCCACCACTGAACCACAAAGAACACTAACCTCTGGATCTCATTTCAGCCAATCTCTGAAGAGCTCCTCAAACAAATCCTAAACAGTCTAAACACCACCACCTCCACTCTTGACCATGTCCTACCTCATAGATAAAGATGTCTAAACAAGAACTCATACCCACTCTCCTCAGAATAATAAACTTATCGCTTTCCATGGCCTCATTCCTGCTAATTTAAAAACCACCTCCATCAGACCCACATTAAAAAGTCCCACAACCAACCCCAACTCACCCTCCTCCTACCGGCCAATATCCAGCATCCCCCTCCTAGCTAAGATAATAGAAAAGGCAGTACATATCTCCAGCTACAGGATTTCAAAGACACATCTACACCCTTAGACCCGCAGCAACATAGGTTTAGACCGAAATATGGTGTAGAAACACTGCGCACCTCACTAATCAACACATTACTCAAAGGAATCGAGAAGTCCAAGCAGTGTTTCATCCTCATCTTCATCAATATAGCAGCTGCATTCGATTCTTTAAACCACAACAAACTCAAACTGATGCACCCCCCTTTCATGGTTTTGTTCTTACCTGACAGAATGACTGCTGCAAGTCAGGATAAAGAACAAAACTTCCAAACCACTTAAACAGCAGCAAGACATACCCCGGGGATCTTCACTTTCAGCGCTCCTATGCAACCTATACATTCAACCAGTCTGCAAACTCATACAAAACAACAACCTAAGCTACCATCTATACGAGATGACCTAATGATATATGCCCTCTTCCACACTGACAACCCAGAATATTCTCCCATAAAATTTTGCCTCAAGGCAGTCGTAAGCTGGCTGAAAGAGCACAATCTAATAATCAACTATAACAGGTCTGAGGTCCTGACCATTACTAGGGACACATCTTACTCCCCTCTAGAAGCAGTCAAGATAGATGATATCACTCTCCCGGGCAAACAGAAATCAAATATCTTGGTGACCCTAGACCAGAGATCGACTTTGCAAACACATATTAAGAAGATGACATCCACTGCCTACTACAAAATAAAGATCCTGCATAACCTCCACCCACTATGGGATCAATCACTTTTGCACAGTATGCTGAAGCCTAAATTACCCCACACCTGGACTATTGCAATTCTATCCTACAAGTCCTCCCTAAACACACAATCTATGCTTTGCAACTAGCCCAAAATACTGTAGCCCGACTAATCACAAGGACCAAATGTTAAGAACACATCACACCAGTCCTCAAAAGCCTACATTGACTTCCAATACAATCCCATATCAAATATAAAGCAATCATGATAACCTTCAAAACTATACACAACCAATCAGATGACTGCCTACGCTCACTTATCTGGAAGGCAGCAGACTCCAGAATAAGAAAACAGCATCCTAACTTCCTCTCCATCCCAAGCAACTTGCCAAAGAACCTTTGCGATCTATGGCCCAGCACTATCGAACTTGCTCCCAGCCAATCGAAGATACCTTTGAATTCCGTAAAAGATTGAAAACCTACCTATTTACCAAACATTTTGCAACACCACCTAGCCTCCGCTCCCACTCAATATCCTACTGAACGACTCTGATGTTAAGCACTGACTGAATGTAAATAAGCTTTTGATCCCTGCCAAATCCTTCCCTTCGCTGTACTAAACCTACACTAATTCCTCAATGTAATAATTATATGCAACTCTTCAATGTAATATAGTTAATTCTTAACCAGTTCCATGTAAAAATATGGGAGGAGTGGCCTAGTGGTTGGGGCAAGGAAACACAGGCCGGAAGGTCGGTGGTTCAAATCCCTCTAGAGGACAGCAACCTTGGGCCAGAAGGACTGGGGTTTCTAGTCCCACAGGTGCTCCTTGTGGTCTTGGGCAAGCCACTTAACCCTCCATTGCACATGTTCCCTGTAAGTATTAGTGTATGTGTCTCATATCCCCTCGTGTTAAATGTATCCCCCAATTGTGTTGTGACCACTTTGATTGAAGGATAAGGTGGTATACAAAACTGTCTAAATAAAATAAAAAATAAATAAATAAATAAAAATATGAGTTTAACTGTAAACTGCTTTGATAATCCTGAAAGGCGATATAGAAGAAATGTTAAAATAAATAAATAAATACACTGTAGATCTCCCAGTTTTTGCTGTGGTCCCCAACCCAGCAACACTTCTCTCCTGTATCCTTCCTAATGCTACTTTTTGTTTTTAAAACTGTTGATTCATATTCTGCCCACTTTTCTATTGTAATCCATCCTGATTCTAGGTACCTGCTTGCATTCACATACAAAGGTATGCAATACACATGGATTTGAGTTTCCTGGTAAATTTGTCCTTGTACACTATGTTGATGATCTGTTATTAGCTTCTATGACATTTGAATCCTATAAAATTGATTCCTTACAGCTATTAACTTGCTTAGCTTTAAAGGATCATAAAGCATTGAAAGAAAAGCTAACTATGCCTAAGGTACACTACTTAGGACATGCCATTTCTGCAAGGCAAAGACACTTGTCCGCTTTTAGAATAAAGGCTAGTCTAAGGATTCCAAAACCCACTACTGTAAAAGCAAATGCAAGCCTTTTGAGGCATGCCCAATTTTTGCAATGAATCTGGTGATACACTGCCATTGTTAAACTCCTACATCGCTCTCCTGGACAGGAAGCAGAAAATGCTTTTATTAGTATTAAGCAAGCTCTGTCATCCTCCTCTGCTTTTGGCATTCCTGATAATAAAAACAAGCCTTTTGTGCTTTTCTGCCACAAATGAGATAATTTTGCTTGGGGATTTCTTGCTTAAATTCATGCTGATAAATACTGAACCATGACATATTATAGTAGTTCCCTGGACCCTGTGGCATCAGTCTTTCCTCAGTGCTTGAAAGCTGTAGCTGCTGCAGCCATACTGGTGAAATGTTTTGCTTTTTTGATATTGGATTATCCACTCACTGTTGCTATCCCACTATCTATTGCAGCGACTGCTATTAAAGACTATGGGCTCCTTTTACTAATACTTAGCATACGCTATCTGCTGTATGGCACATTTTATTCCTATGGGCCATGTAGCAGACAGTGCATGCTAAGTATAAGTAAAAAGGGCCCTAAGACTCAACATTTGTCAAATTCTAGACTAACATGTTTGCTCCTTATGTTACTCACGCAAGGTCTGTTCATTCTTCTAAGCCAAGAAAGAATTTGCTCCAGAATCCTGATCTGGTATTTTATGCTGATGGCTCCTGTCTGCGTAACACTGCAGAGACTTTAGTTGCTGGATACGCAGTTTGTTCACAAATTGATGATGCTAAAAGCAATTCCTAATGCAGGCTTACTCTTCTCAAGTGGCTCACTAATTATTCACATGAGTCTGTATCCTTTCACAAAACAAATCTGTACTTTCAGCGACAGTTATTACACATTTGGTGTTGTTCACAACTTTGTACAGATCTCAAAGCACAGTCTCTCAAATGGGACTCCAATTAAGAATGGGCCCTTATGTGGCTGCTTTATTAGATGCATTGTTACCCAGAGCTATAGCAGTTGTTAAATATATGTGGCCCATCAGAAACCTTTTGATGACGCTACTCGGGGAAATGCTCTGGCAGATGCTGCTGCTCTTTCTACAATCCCCACATCCTTGGCTAGGGTAGTCACATTTCCTTCCCTTTTTGCTGACTGTTCTCCACTTGCTACTCTTGATTTGGTTTCTCTCCAGAACAGGCCTTGGAGACTGAAAAGACTGCATGGATGGCATCAGGCTGCTCACCCAATGGATGTCTGGTGGTTTCTAAGGCCCTGCTTCCCTAAATGGCCCAAATGACACATTGGCCTAGCCATATTTTAAAAGGGGAAATTGACTGCTACAGTACAAAAAGACTAGTTTGCTCCTAATTTTTCTTCTCTTGCACAGCATAATTGCCAAGCGTGTCCTATATGTCAAGCCTACAACATGGGGTAGGCCTGTCAAAACTAAGTAAGCAGCACATCCCCACTCATGGCGCCCTTTTGTGAACATTCAGGCTGACTTTATGCAAATAAAGAAATGCTGCTCATTTGACTATGTTTTCTAGCGCGGTAGAGGCCTATCTATATGTCAAAATGGATACTGTAAACTGTCGGCAAGAAACTGTAAAGAGACTTTATCCCCAGGTTTTGAATTTCACTGACTTTGAAAAGTGACAGAGGCACCCAATTTACAGGACAGGTTATGAAAAATGTTTGTAAGGCTTTAAAGATTTCACAGCAATTTTATTGCCCTTATCCAGAAACTGGCTAAGATTTGTGCAGAAACCAATTTAAAGTGGCCTGATGATTTGCCTCTGGTTCTTATGGGTATGTGATCCACTGCAAATCTTAAAACTGCATTAAATTTGCAGGAAATCTTTATGGGGAAGACCTATCAGATTGCCAGACCCTCTTGTATGTGCTGCACACCTTACTGACAAATTTAATAGATGCTTTGCATTCACAGATCTTGCCTGCATTATCCTGTGAACTAGAGAAACCGGTCACTCCATGCATCCAGGTGAACGGGTGTATATAAATGTTCACCAAAGGAAGTCATCCTTGAAACCTTGCTAAAAAGGACCCTGGCCAGTTGCTCCTGACTATGGACACCACCATAATCTGTCAAGGCCTGCCAATGTGGATCGATATATCACACTGCAAGAAAACCATCGCAGCCCAGCAGGGCCGGATTTAGCTAGAGTGAGGCCCTACGCCAAGAAAAATTGTGGGCCCCCCCCCCATGTCCCCGTGCAGTCCTGTGCCCCCCCTGTGCAGTCCTGGGCCCCCCCGTGTTCCCCCCCCGTGCCTCCGTGCAGTCCTGGGCCCGCCCCGGTGCAGTCCTGGGCCCCCCCCCCGTGCCCCCGTGCAGTCCTGGCCCGCCCCGTGCAGTCCTGGGCCCCCCCATGCAGTCCTGGCCCCCCGGACAGCATCGCGGCTGTCTGAGGGGCTTCAGAGGGGGCCGGGGAAGCCCGCGCGAGGCCCCGGCTCCCTCTGTACAGCCGCCAGCGTGAAGAGCCTTTTCCTTCACGCTGGCGGCTGTTTCTGTGAAGCCGGGAATGCTGGGAAAGGTTAAAGCAGGATATCTCCAATGCATATATATCTCATGCATATTTATTAGGGATATCCTGAAAACCTGCAGGATTGTGGACCACCAGGACTGGAATTGAGTAGCTCTGCCATACACTAACTTTTAGTAAACATGCCTCTTAATGAGTATATGGATAAAGAAAGACTAAAAGGTTTCTACATTACTATAATCCAGTACCAACCGCCAGGCACATTAGGAACTACTACAAACACTGCCCATTTAGAACCCATAGCAAACCCGCCATATCCTAACAGCACTACCAGGACTCACAAAGCACCATACCCTAACTATCAAAAGGCAACACTGCAAATATTAAACCAATACATTTCAGAGAACAACAATACATGACCTACTGGGGAAAGAACAAGTGGCAATGTCAAATAGGAATTATATAAACAGAATACCTCAGCTCAGTTACACATGCACAACATAGACCATCACCAAACAAGGAATCACAATTTAGAAACAGGAAGACAATAATTAAACTGGGAACCCCAAAAGCCAAACTTGGAATATACAACAACACTGTAGAAATAAAACTATAAATTAATTTCCTCTTGTACTAAACAAAGCGCAAAAATTAATGATGCACATTTCCCAGAGCTGACATATTCCAGTTAATAAATTCAAAATAAAGAGATATTTGTCTACCTTTTGTGCATTTTTTTTCAGTTGCAATTGTTCCAGCCACTTTCTTCTGGTTTCTTTGTGTCTTCTGCTAACTCTCCATCTGCTGTCCATTTGTCCTTTCTTCTGTCTTCTTGGTTTTTTTTTTCCATTCTCTCTCTACATCTGCTTTAACATACTAATCTTTCTCCTTTTGCTCTTTCCTCATTCCTATTTCATCTACTCAAAATTTACCCCTCCATCCTCAATCCCCACTTACTCTCCCAATACCCGGCCAATTGTAGATTTTTTATCCCTCCCACACAAAATATTTTTCCCCTCTCCATTTTACTCTCCCAGCACCATCCCATTCTAATCCTCCCCAACACCAGCTCCCTTCTAGTTCCAGCCTCACCCAGCATCCATTCCCTTCTAGTCCCTGCATCAGCCCATTTCCAGTCCTAGCCCCCCATTAGCCCATTTCCAGTCCTAGCCCCTCCCATCAACCCAATACCAGTCCTAGCCCCCCCATCAACCCACTTCCAGTCCTAACCCCCATCACCCCATTTTCAGTTTAAGCCCCCCCTATAACCCATTACCAGTCCTAACCCCCCATCAGCCCACTTCCAGTCCTAACCCCCATCAACCCATTTCCAGTCAGCCCCCCCATAGCCCATTGCCAGTCCTAACCCCCCCCCATCAGCCCACAGTCCATTACCAGTCCTAACCCCATCAGCCCACCTGAAGTCCTAACCCCTCCCCATCAGCCCATTTCCTGTCCTAGCCCCCCCCGCATAGTCCATTATCAGTCCTCACCCCCCAGAGCCGTTTTTCAGCCAGCCGCCATCAGCGAACAGCCCATTACCAGTCTTAACCCCCCCATAGCCCATTGCCAGTCCTAACCCCCCCATCAGCCCACAGTCCATTACCAGTCCTAACCCCATCAGCCCACCTCAAGTCCTAACCCCTTCCCATCAGCCCATTTCCTGTCCTAGCCCCCCATAGCCCATTACCAGTCCTAACCCCCCCCCCAACAGCCCACAGCCCATTACCAGTCCTAACTCCATCAGCCCACCTTCTTTCTTAATCCCCCATCCCATTACAAGTCCTAGCCCCCCATAGCCCTATCACAGTCCTAATCCCACCAGCCCATTTCCAGTCCTAATCCCCATCACCCAATTTTTAGTTTAAGCCCCCCCCATAGCCCATTACCAGTCCTAAGCCCCCATCAACCCACTTCCAGTCCTAATCCCATCAGCCCATATAGACTTAGCTCCCCCATAGCCCATAGCCCCCCCATAGCCCCCCCCATAGCCCATCACCACTCCTAACCCCCCCATAGCCCATTACCAGTCCTAACCCCCCCAACAGCCCACAGCCATTACCACTCCTAACCCCCCCCAGCCCATCACCAGTCCTAACCCCCCAACAGCCCACAGCCATTACCACTCCTAACCCCCCCACGCAAATCACCAGTCCTAACCCCCCAGCAGCCCACAGCCATTACCACTCCTCCCCCCCCAGCCCATCACCAGTCCTAACCCCCCCAACAGCCCACAGCCATTACCACTCCTACCCCCCCCAGCCCATCACCAGTCCTAACCCCCCAGCAGCCCACAGCCATTACCACTCCTACCCCCCAGCCCATCACCAGTCCTAACCCCCCCAACAGCCCACAGCCATTACCACTCCTACCCCCCAGCCCATCACCAGTCCTAACCCCCCCAACAGCCCACAGCCATTACCACTCCTAACCCCCTCAGCCCCTCACCAGTCCTAACCCCCCAGCCCACCCCAGCCCAGCGAATTTTTTTTTACAAAAAAGCTGTCGCTGCCTCTGCCGGGGCCGCCGCGGCAGAATCGATTGTGCCGCGGGGCCCCCCCTGCCCAGCAGAGCCTGGCCTGCCCTCCCCGGTATCACCTCTCGAGTCTCAGCTGCCTCCCTCCAGTCACACGCGTCGGCTTTCAGAGCGCGAGGTGAGTTTCTCCCTCGCTGCTCTGTTAAGCCCGCGGGGGCTGATGGGAAGTCCCATCAGCCCCCGCGGGCTTAAACAGAGCAGCGAGGGAAAAACTCTTCCCTCGCGCTCTGAAAGCCGGCAGCTGAGACTCGAGAGGTGATACCGGGGAGGGCAGGCCAGGCTCTGCTGGGCAGGGGGGGCCCCGCGGCACAATCGATTCTGCCGCGGCGGCCCCGGCAGAGGCGGCAGCGACAGCTTTTTTTTTTTTTGTTTTAATTTTAATGATGAAATGAATGTTTTTTGCGCGGGGCCCCCTGAAACGCGGGGCCCTGTGCAAAAAACATTCCCGGTGGGCCCTTGCCAGCTGTGGGCCCTACGCCACGGCGTACGTGGCGTATAGGCAAATCCGGCCCTGCAGCCCAGGAACTGCAAATATAAGATACAACCAGAAAATGAGTGTTACTGCCATCCCTTTGGCTGGTTAGGACCAACTCAAGAAGGACCGCTGCCAGAGTGTCCCTAGTGGTGGCTGGTGATATTTTTCCCCATTTTTCTGTTTGTATTCACCCTATCATAATTTTTTCATTGGTAATCTTGGGATGGTAAAATAGTAAAAATTTATGTACCCGTGTATGTTTCTGTGATCTGGATTCCTTGATCTCTTTTGAGGTCTTCGGCTCCTGCATACTACTTTGACTTGTCTGACCTGCTGTAGCAGTTACTTGTGGAGCCTGGCTTCTAGATTGCTGCAGAGAACCAGATAATGTGGCTTTTGATGTCTCCAGTCCTTGTCTTGTGGATGTTACTGAATGGTAATGACCACTACTTCCACTTGCTTGGGAAAGAAGAGAGTCTGTGCTTTCAGATTTTGCTAATCTGAAAAAAAGCAAATATAAACATAGTGAACAATTATACCACCTCACACCACAAGGAATAAAGCGTTGCTATTCACCTGTAACAGATGATCACTGGTAACAGCAGAAATCAGTCTTCACAGATGGGGTGACGTCTGCACCGACGGAGTCCACGCAGGAATGCTTTCCAGTGTCCAATAGGAAAGCCTTTGGGAGCACTCCACTGCGCCTGCATGCCTGCCTTCCCATCTCCTCTCCTCAGTTGAGTTTGTAGCCGAGAGGAAGAGAAAAGTAAAAAAAACCCTACAATTCCTAGGAGAGGGGTGTCTGTTGTGAAGACTGATTCCTGCTGTTCCTGGAAATCACCTATTACAGGTTAGAAACTATGCTATCTCAGGGAACAAGCGAGAATGCAGCCGTCACATATGGGACTCACTAGCTCCCAGGTACCAGACTGGTACGGGGCAAACAGTGTGATCCTAGAGGCTAAAAGATGTAGCCGAAGAATCTGGAGAGTTGTGGGCCATTAGATTCTATTCCAGTAGGCGATACTTCCCCCTAAAGATAGTCTGGTCTGTTGCAGAAGTCTGGGACAGAGTAGGAGTTGGGTTTAAGTCCCAAAGAGGTGCTGGGGTACAGCTTGGCCAAAGACAGCGTCCTAATGGGAGCCACTATCCAGACAGTAGTGTGCAGCAAAGGTATGAATGGAGGACCAGATCTCGTCAATAGATACTGAATGGAGATTGGCTATAGAGGTTGTCATAGCCCGCACTTGGTGAGCAGTGACATGCCCCTCCAAAGAGAGTCCTGCCTTCCATAAGCTAAAGAAATGGAATGTGCTATCCATCTGGATAGAGTATGTTTTGTCACTGGTAAGCCTAGGTGACTAGGATCAAATGAAATGAACAACAGATGGTCTTCTGTGATCTTTAGTTCTACTCAAATAGTAAGTGAGCAGTCCATTGCAGTCTAAGGTATGTAGTGCTGCTTCAGCCAGAGGTGCATGTGGTCTAGGGAAGAAAATTGGGAGAATCACAGACTAGTTCAGATGGAAGGAGTAGACTACCTTCGGAAGGAAATGTGGATGAGTATGCAGAACCACCTTGTCATGGTGGAATCGGGTATAAGGCGGATCCGCCAGTAGAGCCTGCAGTTCAGTGATGTGGCGAGCTGATGTGAGAGCAATGAGAAAGATCACTTTCTAAGATAGAAACTTAAGTAAAGTGGTGACTAAAGGTTGAAGGGAGGCTTCAGAAGCTGGGCGAGAAGCACATTGGGATCCCAGGCCACCTGAGGTGGCTTAATAGGTGGCTTGGATAGCAGGAGACCTTGCAATAAGTGTGCTACTAAGCGATGTGAGGAGATAGGCTGTCCATCCAGTGGTTTGTGAGAGGCCGCAATGGTACTAAGGTGAACTCTCACAGAATTAGTTTTCAGACCTGTTAAGGATAAGTGGAGGAGATATTGCAGAAGGGACTCCACCAGACAAGTAAAGGGTTCATTGTCCTTCGGGGAGCACCAGAGGGCAAACCTACAACACTTGAAGGCATAAGACTGCCTGGTGGAATCCTTGCGTGATGCAAGGACATCTTTGACTGCCTGTGGTTGGTCGGTGTTAGCGAGCACTATTCCTTCAGGAGCCATGCTTTGAGGCATAGGGAGTGAAGATTGGGATGGAGGAGCATCCCGTGTTCCTGTGACAGGAGCTCGGATGCCATTCCCAGGCTTAGAGGTTGAAATTGCGCAAGGCGAAGAAACAGAGGAAACCACGGTTGACGAGGCCAAAAGGGGACTATAAGAATCATCGAGCCCTTGTCAGCCTGTAGCTTGAAAAGCGTTTTAGATATCAAGGGGATAGGTGGGAATGCGTAGAGCAGACACTGTCCCCAATGTAGGAGGAAGGCATCAAGGGCCTGCTGGTGCAGCGACAGAACTCTGGAACAGAAGAGTGGAAGATGTGTTTTGCGGAGTGGCAAAAAGATCCATGAGTGGGGTTCCCAACATCTGGAAGATCTGAGCAGCCATCTCACGATGCAAGGTCCATTTGTGTGGATGAAGGATATGGCTTAGCTTGTCTGCAAGGACATTCAGTTTGCCCGGGAGGTACACTGCTCTAAGGTGAATGTGGTGTGAGATGGCAAAGGATCATAGACAAATTGCTTCCAAGCAGGTGAGACGGGACCCTGTTCCCTCCTGCTTGTTTACGTAAAACATGGCAACTTGGTTGTCCGTCCTGATTAGAACAGGTTGCCCCGAAGGTTGGGGTTGAAAAACCCAAAGAGCATGTTAGTGCCCGTAGTTCTAGGAGATTGATCTGCAGGGCAGATTCTTGTGGTATCCACAGTCCTTGTGTGGTTAGGTTGTTCAGATGTGTTCCCCAAACCAGCTTGGAAGCATCTGTTAGGGTGCATCGAGGTGGAGGCATCTGAAAAGGTGACCTTACGAGTAGGTTTTGTGAATACCACCAGTGAAGGGACTTGTTCAGCGGAGGGGTGATCTGGATCTGGTCTCTGAGATACCCCTTCGCTTGTGTCCATTGAGAAGACAGAGTCCTTTGTGCTTGATGCATGTGTAACCAAGCATAGAGGATGACATACAATGGAGGCCATATGTCCTAAAAGCCATAGCATCTCTTGAGCTGTTATTTGGATTTGCTCTTTCACCCTCTTTGCCAGCTCTATGAGGCAGGTAGAGCGATCCTGTGGAAGGAAAGCTTGGGCCTAAGAGTGCTCCAATGAATGCCAGTCACTGGGTCAGAGAGAGATGAGACTTTGAGAAGTTTATGACAAAGCAGAGGTTGTGGAGCACTGTGATAGTGCAATGAAGGGAGAGTCTTACTTCTCGAGGGGTGTCTCCCTTGATCAGCCAGTCGTCTAAGTAAGGGAAGACGAATACCCCCAAGGTACGCAGGAAGGCAGCGACTACTGCTTGCATTTTGTAATAACAATTGAGGCAGAGACTAGACCAAAGGGGAGAACCCGGTATTGATAGTGGTTTCCCTGGAACACGAACAGCAGATACTGTCTGTGCACGGATGGATCAGTAAAAACATGTACGCCTCGTATAGGTCTAGAGAACATAGCCAATCGTGTCTCTGGACGTATGGTAGAAGAATTCCTAGAGAAATCTTTTTTTTTTTTTAACTTTCAATTTTTATTGAGCCAATTCACATACCAACATACATGGCCCAGTCGTGGCCTTTCAATACTATAATACTGTGTTCAAAATCTTTAACATGTTTGATAGTTCCCCCCCCGCCTCTTCAAATCAATACTAATACAGTGATTATCTATGCAATACTACACCTCCAATATTCTCTTTCCCTTCAGCTGTCCCCCTTCTCTCCCCCGCTGTCGCTTCTCATCACCATCACCCGGTCCATCTCCATACCCCTGCCCATCGGTTTTAAATTTTCTCTGGATTGCCACTTTTGATAGCTGTCAAGGACTGCATGGAGCAGAAGAACGTAAGTCTATGTATGTATCCCTCCAAGCCTGGTAAGTTAGCGGTGCGGTGGGCCTATTTCACATCTAGCTGCTACTATGCAATGCTTCACCACCTCTTGAAGGCATGTGGGCATTACTTCCATGCTGTGAAAGAACAATATCATCGCTAGACACCTAGGGATTTTCAGCTCCAGCATTTCCTCCACATTTCCCAACACAGTAGTGTTGGACTTCAATGCACTCCCACCACATATGGTACAATGTCCCGTGTCCTGTTCCCTCTAAGCTGTGCGCGTGTGCGCGCGCACACACCTCGCTGAGCGAGCGCACATACTTTACAACAGAGCGCACAAAAATTATGGTTCTGATTCTGATAGAAAACAACACAGACGTCTTAAAATTTAAAAGTTGTGATTGTAATTACTAGAAATTTTCCGCTTCATTTAGTAATCATCTATTTTTATTTAATTTGATCATACTGTATTCTGACATGTAATCAATTTTTCAAGTATATAACTCCGAGTGTCATTATGTGTTGCACAAAAATTTAACCTTCCTTCAAAAGTTGCACAGCTGATATTTTATGCGCACACATACAGAAAATTAGAGGGAACATTGCCCGCGTCCCTCACAATTTCACTAGCAGTCAGCGGACTGCCGGGCCCCCACTTTGTATAGCCTTTTCGGGGTAAGGTACCATCACATGAATAGCTTATAACCATTTTCCACTATTTTGGTCGCTACAGATAGCTTAGAGATCTGATGTATTATTAAGTCCCAGTCTTCTTCCCCCCATGTCACTTCTAAATCCCGTTCCCACCTTTCCATAGAACCCGCCTTGGGAGTGTGGTCTGCGTCTAGTCCCCAGTATAGCTGGAAAATCAATCCCCCCTCCCCGTGTCCCTGTACATGGTGCTTCAAACCACGTTCTTTTGCTAGCTCTTGTCGCGTCTGCTTTTGTGAAAGCCTATAATATAGTTGGGTATAGCTATAGAAGTTTTGCTCATCTAGTTTATAGAGGTCTCGAAGTCCCTTAAAGGGCTATAATTTCCCCGTCTAGAATATGTCCTACCTGTGTGACCCCTTTTGTCGCCCATTTTTTCCTTATCCTTGGGTGTGGACCTACCTCCCTAAAGCAAATCAGACAATGGCGTCGCCACCAACTCCCACCGCCCTCCCTAAGAGGGCCTGGCATTGGCAGTACCAGACTCCCAACATCTGTCCTATATATATGAGTTGTCTACCTTCGTGCCCCTTGTTCCCCATACCCATTTTTCTAGGTCCCCCGTGCCAGTTCAACCTCTAACTTGACTCATTATTTATAGGGCTCCTGTATCCAAGCGTATAACCATTCAGTTGTGCTGTCTCATAGTATCTCTGTAGGTCTGATACGCCCAGGCCACCCCTGCTTTTTTGTCTCTGGAGTACCTTTCAATGTTATCCTAGGTGTTCGTCCATTCCAAATGAAACGTGCTAGCTTGTTTTGGAGTCTCTTTAATACCTTCACCGGTACCTCTACAAGGAGTACCTGGAATAAGAAGAGAAAACATAGTTATTCACCTGTAACAGGTATTCTCCGGAGACAGCAGGAATTAGTCCTGGAACCCACGTGGATCCACTTCAAAGAAAGCCTTTGGGAGTTACACCGCGCATACATGGTCACCTTCCTGCCCAAAGGTGCCATCTTGCCTAAGAATGACATCATAGCACAAGACGGAAAAAGAAAAAAACTCCTCCAAGGAGAGGAGGGAGGATTGTGAGGACTGATTCCTGCTGCCCGTGGAGAACACCTGTTACAAGTGAGTAGCAACGCTTTCTCCGGGAACAAGCAGGAAGTCAGTCCTCACATATGGGACTCTCAAGCTACAGGCTACCGAAAAGCCTGTAAAAGCCATCGGCAACCCAAAAAACAGACTGTAAAGGGCAGCAGGGAATTCTGGTTGGCTGTAAGTCTGACACTGCAGCAGCATTAAAGATGCAATCCCACTCCGGTAGCCTGCACACAGAGGGCTGGAGGGAAGGAGTAGCATTATTCCCTAACGAGGTGACGGAGTACGGCCTGGTTGAAGGCACTATTCCTCTGGGAGGCCTCCCCCAAACAGCAGTGCGCAGCAAAGGTATGCAAAGAGGACCAGGTGGTGGCCTGGCAGATGTCCAACAAGGGCACTGACCGCAGGCTGGCCACTGAGGCAGCCATGGCACACACATTGTGAGCTGTTACATGATGCTCTAGAGAGACCCACCTGTTAATAGACGAAAGAAATGCAGTCAGCCACCCAACGTGATAGGGGGCACTTGGAGACTGCAACCCCAAGTTGACCGGGTTTGAATGAGAAAAAGAGTTGTGTTGAGCGGCGATAGGGTTGCATCCTCTGGATGCAGAAGGACAGGGCACACTAACAATCTAGCGTGTGCAGAGGCCTCTGCCCTGGAGAAGTGAGGCCTGGGAGTAAAGATGGGTAATACTACCTCCTGATTCAAATGAAATACAGAGACCACCTTTGGCAAGAACTTAGGGTGCATCTGAAGGATGACCCTGCTCCTATGGAACCTGATGTAGGGCGCATGTGCCACTAGCAGCTGTAGTTTGCTCACACATCTGGCCAAGGTGAGCACTACCAGGAGTACGACCTTTCAAAAGAGGTACTTGAGATGGCAGGTAGCCAGGGACTCGAAGGGCAGGGCCATGAGCTTCCCCAGCAGCACAGTGAGGTCCCACGCCACTGGGTGGATCGGGGTCCAGGAGAGGTGGCGGCCTCGCATGAACCGGCCCACCAGGGGGTGTACCGACACAGCCTAGCCATCCACCCCGTGGTGGTGAGCCGAGATGGCACAGAGGTGCACTCTGACCGGGCTGGACTTCAGGCCAGTCCCTGACAGATAGAAGAGGTATCGTAATATTTCTGACATTGCACAGGAGAAAGGGTTAAGGCCTTCCCCTGCACACCAGAGAAAACTTGCACCACTTGAAGGCATAAGCCCATCACAAAGAGTCCTTACATGAGGCCAGCAAGATGTCTTCCACCGACCGAGAGAGGCGGTGATGCTTAATGGCTAGCTTCTCAGCATCCAGGCCGTAAGTGCCAGGGACTGGAGGGTGGGGTGTCGCAACGTCCCGCCCTCCTGGGACAACAAGTCTGGGGCACTCCCCAGCGGCCAAGGGTCCCACTGGGACAGCTGTAAGAGCAGAGGAAACCAGGGCTTCCTGGGCCACCTGGGTGCAATGAAGATGACTGAGGTCACTTCCACTTGGATCTTGAGGAGGGCCCATGGCACTAGGAGCATTGGTGGAAACACATACAGAAAGCCCCAAGACCAAGGAAGGAGGAAAGCATCTGCTGCCTCCCGCCTCCAGGCCAGCCTCTGAGAACAGAAGCGCGGCAGCTGTGCATTCTCTGGACTGGTGAAGAGGTCAATTTCTGAGATACCCCACCACTAGAAGATCTCCCCTAGTATGGTTGGGTTCAGTCTCCACTCGTGGGATTGGAGAACACGGCTCAGGCGGTCGGCCAGTATATTGTCCTGGTCCGGCAAGTACACCGCCTTGAGGGAGATGTTCCTCCCTGCTGCGAAGGTCCAGAGGTGCACCACCTTCTAAAAGAGGTGGTACAAGCCTGTGCCCCCCTGCTTGTTGATGTAATACATCGCTACCTGGTTGTCTGTCTGGACTTGAACCACTTGTCCTTCCAGATGGTCCTGGAAGAGCTGCAAAGCATGAAAGACTGCCCTGAGGTTGATCAGAGGCACCCTCTCCTCTGGTAACCATGGGCCCTGCGACAGCAGGTGATTACAGTGGGCCTCCCAGCCCAGCTTCAACGCGTCCATGGTGAGGATGTGCTGCACTGGTGAGGCTTGGAAGGGCAGGCTGACATGGAGGTTGAGATGGTCCTACCACCAGGTCAGAAGAGGTTGCTAAGGCCAGCGTGACTTGGATGCAGTCCTCTAGGCAACATGAAGCTTGTGTCCACTGAGCCTGCCACATGTGCAGGCGGGCATAAGGGGTCATGTTGATGGTGGATGCCATTTACCCCAAGAGGCGGAGCATCATCTGGGCTGTCACTGGTGCGCTGTTCTGTACCTCTCACACCAGGGCAGCAAGGCATTGCACCCGATCCAGTGGCAGGAAGACTCTTGCCCGGGTAGAGTCCAGTAGGGCCCCAATGAACTCCATGCACTGTGTGGGAAAGAGTTGCAACTTCGGTAAGTTCACCACAAAGCCCAGGTGCTGCAGTAGGCCTAGAGTGCGCTGTGTTGAATTGCGCACTTCCTCCGGTGAGCCGGCCCGCATGAGCCAGTCGTCCAGATATGGGAATATGAACACCCCGAAGAGTTGGAGGCGAGCGGCCACAACTGCCAGGCATTTCATGAACATCCAAAGGGCCGAAATAAGGCCAAAGGGGAGCACCCTGTACTGATAGTGACGGCCCCCAATGATGAACCGGAGGTACTGATGGTGCCCTGGATGGATCAGGATCGAGTATAAATATCTTTGAGATCCAAGGAGCATAGCCAATCTCCTTGCAGGAGGTAAGGCAGCAAGGTTCCAAGGGATACTGACAGGGCTTTCTTTTTCTGTGCACCAAGGTGTTGGAACAGCCTTCCTCAAAACATCCGATCAATACCAGACCTTTTGCAGTTTCGAAAAGCTTTGAAACACTACCTCTTCCTCTTGTCTTATCCATTAAACAATCCAGATAACACAACCTACCCACAGACCTTCCAAACATACAAATTCAATACAGACACCCCCACAGACCTCCCATACACAATACTGAAGCCAGGATGGGATCATGTCTGTTATATTAATTAATTACCCTGTTATCCGAGTTGTATTTCCTGTTTTTTCTGTAAACACAAAGTACCGTTGAATTGTGTAACTCCTTGTTTATTGTAAACCGCGCTGATGCTGAATAGTGTGGTATATAAGAGACTATAAATAAATAAATAAATAAATACCATTTTGAAGTTTTCTTTGACCAGGAAGAGGTTGAGGTCCCGAAGATCCAGGATGGGCTGGAAGCCCCCCATCTTCTTGGGGACCAAGAAGCAGCGGAAGTAGAATCCCCAGCCCTGAAGGTGGTGGGGGATGGGTTCTATCACTTGACCTTCGAGTAAAGACCCAAGCTCCTTCTGCAGAAGCTCCCTGTGCAAGGGGTCCATGGGTAATTCCCCTGGGAAAGAGGGGGGAGGCCGCTGAGCAAAGTGGAGGAGATATTCCTCCTTGAGCATCTGCAACATCCAGGTGTCCGTGGTGATACAGGGCCAATGGTGAGCAAAGTAGACTAGCTGCTCTCCTGTGAACCTTGGGCCTGTTACCTCCTGAGGGAGGAAGGCTATGCCCAAGGAGTCAAAAAATCCCTCTAGGTTGCGGCTAGGGTGCTGTTTGGGAGCTTTTGGCTTACGGGGGCCGTGCCCCTGACCCTTGGCCTGCTGCCTTAGATAGTTTCCGTAAGCCTTCTTGGTCTTCAGGTGGAAAGGATTTTTCCCCCCAAAGTCTTCCTACGGGAAGGATCAGACATTTTCTTGGACAGGCTGGTTCTGGTCATGAATTCCTTCTCCAACTCGTCAGTCTTCTCTGTCATGGGTTTGCCGAAGAGGTTATCCTCCTGGCATGGGATGTCAGCCAACTTGTCCTGAACCCACTGCCCCAAGTCGGAGGACTGTTGCCAGACAAGGCGGCGGGCACTAATGCCCATTGCAGCTACACGAGCCACTGATTCGAAGCTGTCAAAGTCTGCCCGAGTCTGAAGCTTAGAGCACTCCTTGACTGACAATAGCAGGGTCCTGAAGTGCTCAAGAGGTTCACTTGATAGCCCAGCCGAGAACCCAGTGAGCTCCCTCGCCAGGTCCCTCAGGTACATGCCCATGTACAGCTGGTAAGCCTGGAGCACAGAGCCTGGTAAGCCTGGTAAGGCTGTGAGCACAGAGCTCTGGAAACATTTCCTGTCAAAGGCATCCATGGTACGAGGCCTCCCTGCCAGGGGGCATTGAGGAGTGCATCTTATGGCTTTTAATCCGATGAATAATCGACTCCACCACCATGGAATTGTGTGGCAGTTGTGTCTTCTGGAACCCGGAGCTCCTACTGATTCGATACTAAGAATCAAGTACATGGTTCAAAATCGTCACCATCACTGGGGTTTCCCACACCCTGAATAGCAGCAGCTCCAGGACTGGGGGCACAGGCACCATCAGCGCCTCCCAAGGAGGGGCCTTGTACTAGAGGATCTCGAGATTCTCGGCAAACGGCTTATCTTCGGGCACCCTCCCTCACAAACTACAAGTTGGCGAGATCCTCTGGAGGGGACCTCCGCCGATGATGTGGCAGAGAGAGGTTGGAGGGGATGTCCCAGTGGTCAGGGGACTCCTCATCTGTCTTCCATGCCGACTTGGAGCTGGAGGAATCGGTGAGCGTCCTGCGGTCGTCAGATCGATCACCAACTGCATCAACACAGCATCGGCATCAATGACTTCCAGCATCAGAGGTCCTGCAGTGGCATATCGATCACCAACTGCTTCAACACAGACCAAGCCAACTTCTTGAGGATGGGAGAAGCTTCTTCAGGGGAAGTCCTCATTGAGGACGTCCCCATGAGGGGCACAAACAACCCAGAGTGACCGGGAGTCTGGCCCTGCTGTGCCTCTAGGAATGCAGAGAAACTGTATTCCAGGGCTGCCATCCTGGCCTCGATGCTGGACAGCTCTGCAACCTGCATTTGCCCCAAGGACATCAAGGCTGGCATCAGGTCCCTGCCAGGGGAATCCCGAATGGTGACAGAGTTGGTGGAATCGCATCAATCCCTTGACGCCACAGGAGACTCCTCTCTCCGGGGCTGCTTCGATGGCGCTATCGTCCGTCGTCCCACACATCGAATTGAGGGCTCTGTGGCCTGGTCAAAGTGGAATTATTCCCCAGGCCAGTCCTCTATGTCAGCTTTGACAAAGCCTTCGACGTGCAGGGGAGATCCTCCTCCAATGACTCTGACACCTGATGATCTCTGGACTCTGACTGAGCCCAGGCACACGACACCGAGTCGCTGTGCACAGACATCAAAGGCAGGGATTCTGCCCTTGAATCCAAACCTGAGCCAGACCTACCAAACAGCTCCCCCTGCCGCCTTTAGCATTCCTTCCGGGTCTTAGTAGACATCAGGAGGCAAAGTGGGCAGGAAGACACGTTATGGTCTGCCCCAAGGCATTTGATGCAGGTACTGTGGCAGTCTGTTTGGGACATAGTGTGGTTGCACTTGCCACATTGCTTGAAACCGCTGGTCAAAGACATAGTGGGAAAAACAAGACCTGCGAGATCAAACTCAGATGTCTTGACCAGTGAAGCTGCAAGGAGAAAAACCAGTGGGCTGAAAAAAATGAAAATAAAGAAAAATTACATGAGCGAAAATCACGATACGGGGGCAGAGGACTCTGGCGGTGTAAGGTAATTGAATTGAAGCAATCGAGAAGAAAAACACCAAAGAACAGTCTGAAAAAAATCGACTTTGTCTGGGGTGCACAGACAGCATGTCTGCAGGGCTCCGCAGAAAAGAGACGACTGAGGCAAGATGGCACCTTTGGGTGGGAAGGTGACCGTGCATGCGCGGTGTAATTTCCAAAGGCTTTCTTTGAAAGCTGGGGAGTGGATCTGCACAGGCTCCATTGGCGCAGACGTCATCCATATGTGAGGACTGACTTCCTGCTTGTTCTCAGAGAAAGTGCGGTACCATCATCATCTTCACCGCAGCTATTCTACCCATCCATGAGAGAGAACTTTGGTTCCACCTATGCAAGAGACTATCTACCTCCCCCCACCAGCATTTGGTAATTCTATGCTTATAGTTAATTTGGCGTGCGCCCGATGTTGATTCTCAGATAGTGAATCCTTTTTGTGGCCCACCTAAATGTGTATCTATTTTGTATGGTCTTTTGCAACACCTCTGAGACCGTGACCCCTGAGACCGTGACCCCTAGGATCTCCGATTTGGCCCAGTTAAGTTTAAAGCTGGATAGATGTCCAAATTCCCTTAACTCCTACATGATCAATGGCAGGGAGATCTCTGGTCTGGCCACTGATAGGATGATATCATCAGCAAAAAGGGTGATCCGATGACCTCGGGACCCAACCTTTATCCCACGCAGGTCTCTACTCATCCCAATCCACTCGGCTAGTGGTTCTAGTGACAGCACGAATAGCAGTGGGGAGAGCAGGCATCTCTGCCTTGTGCCCCTTTCGATTGGGAAGAATTGGGAGTACCCACCATTTACCATAACGCATGCTTTTGGTGTTTTATAGAGGGCCCGGACACATGCCAGGAAATTTTCTCCAAACCCCATTTTGTCTAGTACGTGGAACATGAACTCCCACGAAACATGATCAAACACTTTTTCCGCATCAAGTGAAAGTAATAGGGCTTGTTCTTTTTGTTGCGCTGCCCAGACTAAATTTAAAATCTTGCGAACATTGTCTGCTGCTTGTCTTCCGGTCATAAAGCCTATCTGGTCACTGTGTACAAGGGTAAAAATAGCTAATTGCTTAAATAAAGTTAACATCTTTACCAGAATCTTGGTGTCTAAATTTAATAAAGATATGGGGCGGTATGGTGCACATGTCCTTCCCTGGTTTGTGAATCAAATTGATTCCTACCCACCCCATTGTGTCCGCCAGCCTTCCCCCCTCCCTGGGCAGGTTGAAGGTTCGCACCAGATGTTTGATGAAATGATCGCCGAATTTGCGGTAGAAACGGGCTGTGAGGCCATCCAGTCCGTGGTCCTTTTCTGGTTTAATTGTTTTTATCACCTTTCAGATCTCTTTCCCTTCAATCTCACCTTCCAGACTCTCCCTAAGCTCTTGCTCGAGCTTCATCAATGGGACAGAGGTCAAATAACTGTCCATTATCTCCTTCTGCAAGGGGGCAAGGGGGGGGGGGGCGGGTGCTGAGTATAATTGCCAATGGAATTCCACAAATGTTTTGCGCAATTCTTCCCCTTTGGTATGTAGCTGCCCTTGAACTGAACCTCCCTCATCGCTATAATCTGATTTCGGACCCTTTTTTGTCTCAGTTATCTAGCAAGTAATCTACCTCTCTTGTTTCCCCTCTCAAAAAAAGTCTGGTGCGCCAATTGCATTTGGTGGCTAATCTCAGCCGTTTCCAAGGCATTTCGTTGCGCCCGTAGGGCCTTTACTTGGCCAGTATATCGGCCAGATCTGCTCCTTGCATCTGCTTCTTCCGCTTCTAAAAGTTGCCTCTGCAATTGTGTCAGCCGTTCTTTCTCCATTTTTATTCTCGCCCCTCACTTCAGCATAGTATCCCTCAGAACAGCTTTGAAACTATCCCATATGACTTCTTATTCCACCTCCTCATTATCGTTTGTGGCAAAATATTCATGTATACACCCCTCAATATCCTTTACCACTCGGGCGTCCTCCAAGAGGGAGTCGTTCAGGGGCCAATATTTCATTGCTCATTTCCATAACTGCTGTAATAGGGGCATGGTCAGACCATGTAATTGCATCTATGTCAGCTCTTTTTACTCTAGATACCACCTCCCCTCTTACCCATATGTCAATATGGGAGTATGTTGAGTGGACATGGGAATAATAGGGATAACTGCCTGTGCCCTGGGTTCAGGAGATGCCATACGTCCACCACTCCCATGTCTCAGAAAAAACATTTGAAACGGATCCTATCGGCTCTCCTATTGTATCCCCTCAGAGTTGTATCCAGTCTGGGGTCCCAAACAATATTGAAATCCCTCCCCAAAATGATTAAGCCTTCTCCCAGCTTGTTCAACGAATTGCTTACCTCTTCAAAAATGTTTCCCTGGGCCCTATTGGGTGCACAGATGTTTACTACTCGATACCATACTGATTCAACCTTTAAACGTACTATTAAATAACGGACCTTTTTGTACCACAGGACTTCCCCCATTTCCACCTGCACCCCCTCTGCCACCAAGATCGCCACTCCACTCTTCTTCTCAACCTGATTGGATGCAAAGAGGCATTGTTGGGTAGGTTTAGGATTAACTAAATGTTCATGTTTGCGCTGTAGGTGAGTCTTTTGGAGGAGGATGACTATAGTCGGCTTGTGTCTCCCCAATTCTTTAAACAGCTTTTATCTTTTTACAAGGGAATTTAATCCACATACATTAAGAGAGATATCACTAACTTTAGCCATACCGTCCCCCTCCCCTCCCTATGTGCTCCCCCGCTGTGTAATGGGGTGCCAGGATGCTAGTCATCAGTTTAGTGCAGCTGGGCCTATCTCCCTCTGATCGAGTCCCCACCTTAGCCTTCTGCTGATGTCCTAACACTTCTCTCCCCTCACCCATCCCTCATTCACCTCATTACCTGCCACTAATGCCAATCCGCTCGCCCCTCCCCCCTTGCACTCCCCTTAGCCATGCACACAGTAACCAATACAATTTAAGGATATACAATCAAGGATGGGCACCATGTGAAACCTGGAACATAGTCCCTTCATAAATCGCTCAGTGTATGAGTCCAATACCCATCTTGGGTTTATTCATGTCTGGTCGTCTGTAGCAGCTTCTCCGATCTCCTCTCCAGAATTCTGGTGTAATCTCCTTTGACCATGCTGCACATGTTGCCATCGGGGGAATTTCTTCCAGTGTGTTGTCTCCTTGGGCAGTTTCTGCTCCAGACCTGTAATGACGCTTTCTGCCAGGACTTAAACAGCTTCCCCTCTGGTGCAAACACGCCAGTGTTTCCCATATAGATTGAAAGTTAAACCGAAGGGAAGGTTCAGCTGTAGCGGATGTTCTCGCTACGCATTTTTTGTACTATGTCTCATTTCTCTCCTTTTTTGTAAGGTTATTTGGGCCAAATCCAAGTGTATATCTACAGTGTGGAGCTCCCATTTTAATGCTCCATGTAGCCTAGCTTTATTAGCCACCAGTTCTTTCAAGCTATAGTCATGAAGGCAGGCGATTATATCGCGCGATTTATTTTTGTCCATGCCTGCAGTGCCTGCCACCCAATGTGCTCTGTCGATCCTATAATTCCATCCCTCAGTCTCCACTCCTGCCTTGTGCAACAAAGTTTTTATGATGCTTTGACCCATGGCCTTGCAATCTTGGTATTGCCCTCCTTCCGGGACTCCCCTAAACCGTAGATTTTGACATCTAGACTTATTTACTAGGTCTTCCAATTTTTCTTCTCTTTCAAGTTGGCACTTGTCCAGCTCTGCTCTAGGGCAATGGAGGCCTCATCTTGCCCCTTCTAGACGACCCTCCAGTTCTTCTATCAGTCACTTGAGCTAGCTAAGGTCCGCATGGAGGCCCACTATACCATTTGCTACCTCCTCACACACTAGAGTGATGTCTGCCTTTAGCTCGCAGAACCATGCTCGCATTTCACTCTGGAAATCCTGTTCTACCTCCGAACTCACTTTGTTATTTTCCTTCTGTCTGTGCATCTTGTGGGGTGTTCTTGGAGCTTGCACTACTCCCTTCGCCATTCTTTTGCGCTGCCGGTGCTATCTTGTCCGCAGCTCATCTCTGCCCCACCATCGTCCCAGTATACACAAAATTGCGCATCTTTTTTCCCCTTCGTCACTGTGGGCCCTCATTCAGGGACTATCACCGCGGCTTGTGCTATGGCTTGAGTCGATTTTGCTGGGGTGTAAGCTATATTTCCCATGGCCTGCCAGAGCTCCGGCTTAGGTGGTCATCTTGCCTGATGATCTCGTGCATCTCTGAAAAATCATTTTGAATTTTTCTTGGACTATGAATTTGTTTAGGTCTCCAAGATGGGCCTGAATACTCCTGTTTTCTTTGGAATGAGAAAATATGGAGAGTAGAAGCCTATCACTCCTTGAGGAGGAAAGTTTTCTATGGCCCCCTGGGAGAGGAGGGTGGTCACCTCTTCTTTTAAGAGCATGCTTTGAAGGGGTTGTGTGGGATAATTCCCCGTGAAGCTGGTGGGGGGAGGGAGTAAGGTTTCAAAGTGAAGCTGATAACTCCCCTTGGACGATCTGAAGTGTCCATTGATCTGATGTTATGAGGTGTAACCCGAAGGCATAATGACAGAGTCTGCCGATCATGTGGAGGGGGGTTTGGAACCCTCCAGGGACAGATTGGCAATGCTCTCCAGGAAGGAGTCAAAAACCAGGCACAGGCTATACTTGTGCAGCTGGTTGAGGCTTAGGAGCTTTGTGGCGAGAACCCTGCCGTCTCTGCTGAGAACGCTGAGGCTGATAGGCAGCAGAAGGCAGGTAAGAAAGATAGTATCTCTTCTTTTTAGGAAAGATTTCTTGGGAAGAGCCTTCTTGGATGGGTCAGATATTTCCTGGAAAGGCGTTTCAGGATGAGATCATCTGTTTCAGTCTCCCCTGCTTTCTACCTCCCACCCTTGCTGAACATGTTCTCCCCAGTACATGGGATGTTGGCCAGTTTATCTTGGACCCATTGCTCGAGGTCTGATGCTTGCAACCAGGCCAATCTATGAGCCCCAATACAGATTGCTGACGTTCTGCTTGTTGACTCAAAGGCATCAAAAGAGGCCCTGGTAAGAAACTTAGTATTTTGGCCTTGTTTGATGAGTGTCTGGTATGCACTACGCTTATCATTAGGAAACATGAGGGCAAAAGTCTCCAGATCCCTGGTCACATCTTCGAGAAACATGCCCATGTAAGTTTATTCTGGAGGCCAACATGCATACTTGGAAGCATCGACGGCCGAAGGCATCGAATGTTCGAGTCTCTGCCAGGTGGCATGGATGAATAGTTCTTAGAGCTCTTTATGTGGCGCATTACCGATTCCACCACCATAGAGTGGTGGGGGAGCTAAGGTTTCTGGAAGCCTAGGCATTCTGGTACTTGATGCATGGTATTGAGCCTTTTGCTGACAGGTGGAACCGTGAGTGGGGCTTCCCACATGCAGAGGATAAGATGTTGTAGGATTCAGTGCATCGATAATGTAGCTACCTCCTTGGGCCTGGGGGAGTATCTCCAATTCCTCTGCCCTCTGTTCTTTTTCAGAGTCTACAGTGATAAGTCCTGCTGCCATGTCCCGTGTGAAGTCCCGAAAGGACATATCTTCCTGTGGGGACAGACACCGTTCTTGGGGTGGCAAAGGGTCCAAAGGGATATCTGGAAGTTCCTGGGAATCACGCGATCCCTCGTCAGAATCTGAAGAACTGGAATCAGATTCTGGTAAGAAATCAAAGTATCGACAGTCTTGGGTTTAACCTCGATGTTTCATAGATGTCAAAGGTCAATGCAGATACCAATGCTCGGAAGTATTGGAACGAAGAGCCGTGTTAGCTTGACATGACTGGATACCAGTAGTTTCAGTCGGTTCCAACACTGGTAGCAACTTCAAGGGTTCCATCGATGCCTGTTCTAAGGCCGGCATTAGAACCGATATACTTGACTGTAGCCCCGGTGTCGAAGTCTGCACTCCTGGAGTTATCAATGTTATCGGTACCGAGGCTGCCAGGAGTGCAGCCAAACTCCTCTCAAGAGCCAGCATGCACTAGTCCAAAGAGAAGGCCAATGTCTGGATGGAATCACCAATGGGACTCTGAGCCACCTTCCCAGAACACGGAACCAGTAGCTATCTGGAGGTCGATGCCTCGGGAGGATCCCGGAGCCCCACTTGTGCTTTGGAGGAAAATCTTCCAGCCGGGGCTGTTTGGCTGGCCGGTTTGCATTGGAAGCATCTCTGGGTGAGTCATGATGCTTATGCTGGGACTCTTCTCTGGTCCTGATATCAGTTTTTGATGCCGATGACTTTGGAGTGGCCAGAGACTTTGACTTACTTTTATGTTTGAACTTCAAAGAAACCTGAGATCCCTGAGAGGAAGTCAATGCTCAGGAAGAAGTGGAAGCCACTTACATCGAGTCCGAGGCAAACAATCCATACTGTCTGGCTCGGTTCTTTAGGCCTCTTTGTCATTTGCTGGCACACACAAAGGACAAGAATTGGGTTGACGGTCAGGTCCCAAACATTTTAAATACCAGTCATGTTTGTGAGTGACTGATATGGTACCAGCACACTTGGTATATTTCTTAAAACCACTAGATGTTCAGGAGTACTGGAAACCACTATGGGCCAAAATGCAACAGATATTAAAATTCACTGCTCAACTAACCTGGGATATACTAATCTGTAGAAACTTAGCGCAGATTCCAACTCTGGATCGGAAAAACGTCTTTCTTTTAAATTTTATGTTACAGATTGCAATACAACTCCTACTCTTACATTGGAAGAACCTTATAAAACCAAACTGGCTAGAATGGTGGAATCGAATATGCCTGTATGTTAGATACGAAAAGGCCCATGAACTTTCAGTGAATCTTGGGGGCCACACTCTCACGGCCTCTAAGTGGCACGCTCTGGAGCAGTTCACAGCCCTAAGGTGACTCCTTCAGACTCCTAGTGGGCAGCCCTGGCCCGAATTAAAGTTTTGGATCGCCCACATTGCGCCGGGTGGAGGAGGAGGGGAAGGTTTAACTGGTAGGAGGACTATGTTTTGGTAGAAATTGGGGGGTGGGGGGATAGTAAAGGGATGAAAACGGTTTGGTTTTTGTGATGTGTTGGTTGTTGTAATACTGCTGCAATAAAGATACATAATAAAAAAAAAAAAAAACACTAGATGTTTTTTCCATGCCTGAAAAGTTGTCTTCAAAATTGAAGATACGGCTATGGAGGCCTAAAGGCTTGGTCTAGCGGTAAAACTGCATGAAAGAAAAAAAAGATATAGAAATTTACAAAAATAAAAAATAAATATTGGGACCAGTTTTGGATTCTATGGACCAGCGTCGGGGAAGGCAGAAGAACAATGTTTTACACCAAAAAGAAAGGTTTTTCGTCGGTAACGGGATGGCATGTCCCGATGGCTCTGTGGAAAAAGAAATACTGAGGAGTTGGGAAGGCAGGTACGCAGGCGCAGTGGAGTGCTCCCAAAGGCTTTCTTATTGAACACTGGGGAGCATCCCTGTGCGGGCTTCATCGGTGCCAATGTCACCCCATATGTGAAGACTGCATTCATGCTTGTTCCTGGAGATCTTATCCATACACAATCAAGTGATGGCAGTTGTCCATAAAGGGGGCCACTGTAAGAGCTGGCATGTGTTAATGCCAATATAGAATGTTATTTTCAAGACCATTTTATTACTATGGACCCTGCGATAGATAATATATATCAACTGTTGTCACTTCATTGGACATGGATAACAGATTTAAGTAAATCCACAAACCTTTTACCCCCTCTTTGGCCTTAGCTCTAAACCTACTCATCCATATGGCCTCCAATTTGGCTAGAAAACATTCTGCATTGCAATACCTGGCTTCTGATCATAATCCATATGTATTACCTGATATTATCTACAAACAAAATGCATTTTATTCCAAGGTCCTAGATTTAAAAAAGCTAATGGGGCAATATATAGATTAAAAAATAGTGGCAATGACCCAGACTCCTACTGGCAAACACATAAAAGTGATCTAGCTGAAGAGTTATCCTGATATGAGCAAAACAGCATGTGCAATCCTTCTAAAAAGAAAATAACTACCTTCAGTCTTCCCTTGTCCACTGAAGTTTAGACTTTCAGCCAGTCATTCCATGCAAATTATCCTATCCTGCTTAGAAGCCCGATGCAGTCATACCACTGCTGCTTAGGTTTCCCGACTGTGGCTTCAGGCAGGTTACCCCTAATGTTATCTTGGAAGCCCAGTGTACTTAGGGGCCAGTTTTTGGTACCATGCTACAAAGTGGTTCAGGGCCCTGAGCTAAAAAGTCTGCACTATCCAGGCAGCATGCATCTGGGAGGCTTGCAATATTATTCTTACTTACACAGGAGCTGTCATGGTTGCTTTATAAAATAAGGGAACCAAAAGGTATACCAAACAGCTGGTTTAAATATCTGTGCCTATATTTTGCAAGTATGAATGTAAATTATAGTATTTGATAATCAACATATGTACTTGGCACCTTCAGTCTGCAATGTTGCCCCCACGTGTAGGCCCCACTGGCAAAATATGCAGCATCAAATCAACTTGAGAGATGTTTTACAAGGTCATATATACAGTCGACCCCCGGTATTCGCGGGGGTTAGGGACCACAACCGCCCGCGAATAGCTGAAATCCGCGAATACTTGAGACCCCCTCTAAATGCAAGGTGGCCTGGCAGAAACAGGTCCCACACACCAGTGGTGAGGGAGCATAGCAAATTTACTTGATCTTCTTTGCCGCACTGCCTCCACTCTGGCAAGTTTGCCGCATGCCTGGCAGCTGTTCCTCACTGTGTCGAAGTCTCACGATAACAGCAACACCGCGAGGAAAAGTAAAATTTGCTACCACATGGGAGGGGCTGCATGGGAAGGGTACTGCACAAGGGTGGAGGGTGCCGCACAAGGGGGGATATGCTCTACAAAAAAATCCGCAAATAGGTGAATCCGCGAATGCTGAACCGCGAATAGGCGGGGGGTAGATTGTATGCATAAATGCCCACACATGCATATAAATGACTAAAACAGCACCTACTTTTACCCTTAAAGTAGGCATCTATTTATAAAATTACCCCTGAATGTCAACAAATAAATGAAAAATTTTGCAAACACTTTTCTCCCTATACTGATCTTGGAACTCTGAATGAAAGGATCAGATGTTCAGGAAAACAAATGAATTTCATTTTTGTTTACTCTGGGGAAAGGGGTAACATACCCTTTATCTTTAATTGCATTTTTCCCTTGAAACCTGTGCCCATGCTTTCAATTTAAGAGAATTCTTGAAAGTTTTATATTGATAAAAATTACAACACAAAAAGTTAAAAAAAAATTACTAAATTCTAAATTGAAACTTTTGCAGGGTCAATTTTCAAAGGTTTCTGGTGCTTAACCTAGGGAATCAGATGTTTAAATCAGTGCATCTGAAAATTGATTGAAGGTGAGCAACCAAATTTTGGTGCCTATTTTCATTAGGCACTTAAACTTAAGTATCCAATAAGTGGACGGCTATGGGAATGGAGAGAGGGCTGTAAGAGAACACCAAAAATTATTATAATATCCTTGAAATTTTCTGAAAATAGATAGCTCAGAAAGCACAGTTACTTACCTGTAACAGGTGATCTCTGGGAACAGCAGGAATAAGTCTTCACATATGGGTATCGTTGGTACCGACGGAGCCTGCGCGGGGACGCTCCCCAGCGTCCAGTAAGAAAGCTTTTGGGAGCATCCCACAGCGCCTGCGCGCTGCCTTCCCGCCTTTCCTAACCACCTCTCTCCAGGTCGAGTTTTAAAGCTGAGACAAAGAGAGAGAGAAGAAAGGAAAGATAGATAGAGAGATACAACTCTTAGGGGAGGTGGGTGGGTTGTGAAGACTTATTCCTGCTGTTCCCAGAGATCACCTGTTACAGGTAAGTAACTGTGCTATCTCCAGGAACAAGCAGGAATGAGTCTTCACATATGGGGACTCCCTAGCTGCAGATGCCAGGGAGAGACCCCATGGTTGTGTGCCCTTGCAGAGGGCTCCATTTCCTCCCCATGGATCTCTGGCATCCAACCAGGGTAGGTGGGTAGGAGTTGATTAGGAACGGAACAGGTGTTTGAGGACAGCCTGACCAAACGAGGCATCCCGGCGGGAGTCCTTGTCCAAACAGTAATGGGTTGTGAAGGTGTGAACCGAGGCCCAGGTGGCCGCTCGACAGATCTGCCATGGCTCTCACATTGTGAGCTGTAACATGGCCTTCCAGAGAAATGTTCCTACTCTGGCAGGCGAAAGAAATACACTGAGCAATCCAGCTGGACAGTGTTCTCTTAGAGACTGGAAGTCCTAAATGAGAAGGATCAAAAGCAACAAAGAGTTGAGAAGACTTTCTATGTTGCTGTGTTCTTTGTAAGTAGAAAGCAAGAGCTCTCTTACAATCCAAGGTATGAAGATTCCTCTCTGCATTTGATGCATGAGGTCCTGGAAAAAAGACAGGTAAATATACCTCCTGGTTCAGATGAAAAGGCGAGACCACTTTAGGCATAAAGTGTGGATTGGTCCTGAGGACTACCTTATCGTGATGGAACCTTGTATAAGGTGGATTAGCCACCAAAGCTTGCAACTCACTGATGCGGCGTGCTGAGGTGATTGCAATGAGAAAAACAACTTTCCAAGAAAGAAATTTCAAGGAGGTGGTGGCTAAAGGTTCAAAGGGTGGCTTCATAAGCTGGCCAAGAACCAGGTTTAAGTCCCATGCCACTGGAGGTGGTCTAATGGGAGGTTTAGTTAAAAGAAGGCCTCTCATGAATCTTGCTATAAGAGGGTGAGAGGAGATAGAGTAGTTACTCACCTGTAACAGGTGTTCTCCAGGAACAGCAGGAATCAGTCCTCACTTATGGGTGACGTCGGCGCCGACGGAGCCCTCGCGGAGCAATTTTCCCCAGCTTTCGCAGAAAGCTTTTGGGAATTGCAGCGCGCATGC
Organism: Ichthyophis bannanicus; assembly: GCA_033557465.1. Classification (NCBI taxonomy): domain Eukaryota; kingdom Metazoa; phylum Chordata; class Amphibia; order Gymnophiona; family Ichthyophiidae; genus Ichthyophis; species Ichthyophis bannanicus. The sequence goes on along the minus strand of CM066031.1, from coordinate 1,746,445,505 downwards.
GCGGTCCCCTTCCCGCCCAAGGGTGCCATCTTGCTCAGTCTGACAACATAGCGGAAAGACAGCAGAAAGTTAGCAAAAATATGCAATAAGAATGACTGCAACTCCAAGGGGAGGAGGGAGGGTAGTGAGGACTGATTCCTGCTGCTCCTGGAGAACACCTGTTACAGGTGAGTAACTACTCTTTCTCCAGGACCAAGCAGGAAGTCAGTCCTCACTTATGGGACTCCCAAGCTTAAGGCTACCGGAGACCTCAAGCCGAAAAGAGCTCCCTCAAGCTCAACAGTACAGAGGGAAGGAATCTTCTCTGAATACGAATCTGGCCGGTAGCCCAACACCAGGGCCGGAGGGTAGGAGTTGCCTAAACCTCAAAGAGATTGTGGAGGACTGCCTGTCCGAAAGCACTGTCCCTGCGGGACTCCCTCTCCAGGCAGTAATGAGCCGCAAAGGTCTGGCTTGAAGACCAAGTAGCGGCCCGGCAGATGTCTGCCAATGGAACAGAGCGAAGATGAGCCACGGACGCAGCCTTCGCCCTGACACGGTGAGCCGTGACTCGACTCCCTAAGGAGAGGCCAGCTGCCCCATAAGCCCAGGCGATACAGTCAGCTACCAAGATGGACAAAGTACGCTTAGAGACAGGTACCCCCAACCGATTGGGGTCAAAAGATACGAAAAGCTGGACAGCCTTTCTATGCTCCCGCGTACGGTCAAGGTAGAAGGACAAGGCTCTTCTACAGTCCAGGGTATGCAGAACAGTCTCAGCCTGGCTGGTATGCGGCCTGGGAAAGAAGGTCGGAAGAACCACCTCCTGGTTGATGTGAAAGTGGGAGACCACCTTTGGAAGAAACTTAGGGTGAGTCCGTAGGACAACCCTATTCCTGTAGAACCTAGTGTATGGGGGCTTCGACACTAGGGCCTGTAGTTCACTTACGCGCCTAGCGGAAGTAAGGGCTACCAAGAAGAGCGTTTTCCAGGAGAGGAAACGAAGAGGGCAGGTAGCCATGGGTTCAAAAGGCAGACAGGTAAGCCTTTGCAGAACCACATTGAGGTCCCAGTCAGGAGCTGGAGGACGCAACGGAGGCTCAAGCAGGAGGCGGCCTCTGAGAAAACGCGCCACCAAGGGGTGCGAGGAAAGAGGCTGGCCCTCCACCGGTGAATGATGTGCCGAGAGAGCACTGAGGTGGACTCGGACAGAGTTGGATTTGAGACCTAGATCGGAGAGGTGAAGCAAATATTGCAGTACCACCGATACTAAACAGGCGAAGGGGTCCTCAGAGCGCTGAGAACACCAGACCGAGAAGCGACGCCATTTAAGGGCGTAAGATTTTCGGGTGGAAGGTCGCCGAGACACTAGGACGACGGCTTCCACCTCCGGAGGAAGCAGAAGCGGAGCTAGGGCTACCCTTTCAGCAGCCAGGCCATCAGATGAAGGGCCCGGAGGTTGGGGTGTAGTAGGGTGCCCTGATCCTGGGTCAGGAGATCGGGCTGAAACCCCAGAGGAAGAGGGGTGTCCACCGCTAGCTGCAGGAGTAGAGGGAACCAGGATTGTCTCAGCCACCTGGGCGCTACTAGGATCACGGAGGCCCTGTCCTGGACAACTTTGAACAGCGTCCGGGACACAAGTGGCGTGGGAGGAAAGGCATACAGTAGGCCCGTGGACCACGAGATGAGGAAAGCATCCGGCGCTACTCTGAGAGGATGCGGGTGAAGAGAGCAGAACCTGGGAAGTTGCTGGTTCAGAGGACTGGCAAAGAGATCCACGGTGGGGAAGCCCCACCGGCGGAAGATCTGCCGGACAACTAAGGGGTTCAACCTCCATTCGTGCGGCTGCAGGATCCGGCTCAGTTTGTCGGCCAGGCAATTGTCCTGTCCGGGCAGGTAAACAGCCTTGAGGAGGATGTCGTGGTCGACTGCCCACGAGCACAGTCTCCGGGTCTCCTGACAGAGAAGGAGGGAGCCTGTGCCCCCCTGTTTGTTCACGTAGAACATGGCAACCTGATTGTCCGTCTGCACCAGTACAGACTGACGAGAAGTGAGGTAAGAGAAGGTCCGCAGAGCTAGGCGGATCGCCCGCAGCTCCAGGAAGTTTATCTGTTGAGCCGCCTCCCAAGGGGTCCAAAGGCCTTGGGTGCGCGCTCCCTGGCAATGCGCTCCCCCATCCCAGGAGAGAAGCATCCGTCGTGAGCACCTGGGAGGGTGTGGGAGGCTGAAAAGGCATGCCAAGCATCAGGTTGGGCAGGTGAAGCCACCATTGCAGAGAGGAGACCAGACGGTCGAAGATCCGTAGCAGGTCCGTCAGACTCCCTGTGGCCTGATGCCATTGAGTACGAAGGCTCCACTGAACAGGCCGCATATGTAGGCGGGCATTCAGGGGTGACATGGACCGTGGAGGCCATATGACCGAGCAGCTGCAAGAATCACCTGGCCGGGGCCGGCGACGCGCTGTGGAACCTGCCGGCCAGAGCTATGAGCCTGTCGGCTCGCTCCCGAGGCAAGAAGGCACGAGCTCGCAGAGTGTCCAGCCGTACCCCTATGAACTCGAGATCCTGAGAGGGGCGCAACGTGGACTTTCCGAAGTTTATGACGAAGCCCAAGTGCTGAAGCAAAGCCACTGTGCGTTGAGTGGCCTGGGTGACCTCTACGGAGGACTGCGCCCGTATGAGCCAGTCGTACAGGTAGGGGAAGACGAAGAGGCCTTGAAGCCACAGGAAGGCCGCCACCACTGCCAGACATTTTGTGAACACCCTGGGAGCGGAGGACATGCCGAAGGGCAGCACGCGGTACTGATAATGCCTCCCTGCCACCACAAATCTCAGATATTGCCGGTGGTCCGGATGGATAAGGATGTGGGTATAGGCATCCTTTAGGTCCAAGGAGCATAGCCAGTCTCCCTGCTGGAGGTAGGGCAGTAGGATTCCAAGGGTAAGCATCCTGAACTTTTCCCGTTGCAGGAACTTGTTGAGGTCGCGGAGGTCCAGGATGGGTCTGAGGCCTCCTGTTCGCTTGGGCACCAGGAAGTACCTCGAGTAGAACCCTTGGCCCCAGAGGTGTTGGGGTACTGGCTCCACTGCCTGTTCCCCCAGCAGACCCTGCAACTCCTGCAGAAGTAAGTCCCTGTGCAGGGGAGGCCTTGGCGGCTCCCCTGGGAAGTAGGGGGGAGGCACCTGGTGAAAATGTAGGAGGTAGCCCTTTTGAACCACCTGCAGCACCCAGGAATCGGAGGTTATGGCTGACCACCAGCGAGCGAAGTGGATCAGCCTGCCCCCCGTGCAGGGTAAAGGGGCTATGCTGGCATAGTCAAAAACCCCCACCCTGCTGAGCAGGGGGCTGTGTAGTGGGCTTAGGGGGCTGTGTAGTGGGCTTAGGGGCCCTCGGCTTACGGGGCCCATTGCCCTGACTCTTAGACTGCGGACCCCGATTGGGAGCTGCAGACGCTTGGTATTGAAGGTGCTGTTGCTTATAGGTGGGCACCTCCCTCGGGTAAAAAGGCTTTTTCCCCGAGCCCTTCCTCTTCTGTGAGGGAGTAGAGGTCTTTCTGGATAAGCGAGTCCTAGTGAGAGTCTCGGACTCGAGTTCCGCCGCCTTATCAGCCATGGGTTTGCCAAAGAGGTTTTCACCTCTGCATGGGACATCGATCAACTTGTCCTGCACCCACGGCTCGAGGTCGGATGACTGAAGCCAGGCCTGTCGGTGGGCACTGATGCCGGCTCCCGCAACTCGGGCCGATGCCTCGAAGCCATCGTATGCCGCTCGAGAAATAAACTTCGAGCACTCTCGAATACTATCGGACAAGGTCTGGAACCTCTGTAAGGGTTCCTCGGAGAGACCAGCCGAGAACCCGGAGATTTCTTTTGCCAGGTCTCGGAGGAACATGCCCATGTATAGCTGGTATGTCTGGACTCGGCAGGCCAGCATGGAGCCCTGGAAGCACTTCCTACCGAGGGCATCCAGGCTCCGGGCCTCCTTACCCGGAGGCACCGAGGAGTGCATCTTTTGACTCTTAAGCTGATGCATTGCCGATTCCACTACCATGGAATGGTGCGGAAGTTGTGCCTTCTGGAACCCGGGACTCTTGCAGACTCGATACATCGAATCGACCCGCCTGCTCAGCACTGGCATCGATGCCGGGCATTCCCACATGCGAAAGAGCAGCCGCTCCAGCATCGGGGGAACCGGTACAGTAAAGGCCTCCTTCGGGGCCGAGTCATACTGGAGTGCCTCGAGCTTTTCGGCGCGGGGCTCCTCCTCGGGATCCGCGGGGAAGGCCAACACCTTGGCCATACCCCTCACAAAATCGGAGAAGCGGGTATCCTCCGGAGGGGATCGCTTCCGAGGCTCCGACTCGGGCGAGTCGGAGGGGACGCACCTAGTCTGAAAAAAACCTGGTGATTCGTCCCCTTCCGTGTCCCAGCCCGACGCCTCCGAGGAGGAGTCGAGAGGGTCCGTGTGGGCGAGGGTTCGCCCCAACGCCGAAGACGGCGTCGACGACCTCGGTCTCGAACGGGAGGCCGAGGGGGACCTCGACCGAGGATCGACTCGAGCACGTGTGGACTCGAGGATCGACTCGGCCGCCGGTGTCGACTTGGGCGTCGATGTCCTGGTGGTCGGGGCAGATGCACTGGCGAGGCCGGTCATCAATGCCCGCTGCTGGTCCAAGAAGGCAGTGATACTGCGCTCCAAGTATGTCAATCTGAGGCCAAACTCAGACAACCCGGCAGCTTCCGAAATCGGGCCCCGACGGCGTCGGGCCTGACATCGGTTCCGGAGGGGAGTCCAGGAGGACTATAGCACTCACGTGTCCAGGCGGCTCCACCTCTAGGCGAGGAAGTTTTCAAGGCCTCTCCGTCTCCGAGGGCTCAGGGCGGCTGACGGGGCTAAGCGACCCGGCCATCGAGGGACCAGGTGCGTCCTCCGACGACGCCCGAGCGGGCTTCTTCCGACGATGTTCCCGGTCGGGGGACCCCCGCTCAGAGGAACTCCGATGATACTCGTGGCCAGAGCCCCGAGACGTCGAAGCCTCCGACGAGGTCCGAGCCTGACCGGACTCGGGGTCAGAGAAGATACGATCCTTTTGTGACTGCCGACTCCTCAGAGACTTCGAGGACAGTCTGCTGCACGGGCCGCAACCCGTAGAGTCATGGTTGGGTCCGAGGCAACGGAGGCAGTAGTCGTGCGTGTCCGTAAGGGACATTATCTTGGAACAACGACCACATTTTTTAAACCCGCTGGCAGCCATCGGGGGAAAAAGGGCCCCGGGAAGGTCGAAAGACCGTGCTGCCAGGGGTGAAGAAGAAAATGGCGGGAACACCAGTTAAGACAAAACTGAAAAAGGGGATAAGAACGGACTCGATAGGGATATCGAGACCGGGCAGGGGGGGGGGGACACGCGAACCGAGAAAACAACTAAGAAATTAATCAACTTTTTCTGCGGCGAAAACAAACTACGTCTGTAGGGCTCCGCGGAAAAAGAAGACTGAGCAAGATGGCACCCTTGGGCGGGAAGGGGACCGCGCATGCGCGCTGCAATTCCCAAAAGCTTTCTGCGAAAGCTGGGGAAAATTGCTCCGCGAGGGCTCCGTCGGCGCCGACGTCACCCATAAGTGAGGACTGACTTCCTGCTTGGTCCTGGAGAAAGGCTGTCCATTGAGAGGCTTGAGGGACGCTGCAATAGCACTCAAATGGACTCTTACTGAATTCGTTTTCAGGCCTGCATGGGATAGATGCAGGAGATACTCTAGTAGAGAATTCAGAGGTATTGCAAGAGGGTTTTAGACCCTTCTCTGAACACCAAATGGTGAATCTTTTCCATTTGAAAGCATAGGAACGTCTAGTAGAAGGCTTCCTAGAGGCATGAACAACATCTCTGACTTGTTGAGAGAGATGAAAATCTTGAAGGTCTAGGCCCTCAGCAACCAAGCCCTGAGATGGAGCGACTGGGGGTTTGGGTGCCACAATGTTCCCTCTTCCTGGGACAAAAGGTCTGGTGCAGAGTCTAAGTCCAGGGAAGGAGTTTGAGATGCAGAAGTAGAGGGTACCACACTTGGCATGGCCAATGTGGTGCTATGAGGATCATGGTCCCTCGATCTCTCTGAAGCTTGAATAGTGTTTTGGGAATTAGGGGAATTGGTGGAAAGGCATAAAGGAAGTCTTGACCCCAGTGAAGGAGGAAGGCATCCTTGGCCTGAACTCCCTGACATGGAATTCTGGAACAGAACCGGGGAAGTTTGGCATTCCACGGACTTGCAAAGAGGTCTATGTCCGGGGTTCCCAAAATTCGAAAAATCCTGGCTACCTGGTCCATGTGGAGGGACCACTCGTGTGGGAGCAGAACTCAACTGAGTCTGTCCGCCCAAGAGTTTTGAATACCTGGAAGATATACTGCCAGAAGATGGATGTGATGCTCTCTGGCGAAGGCCCACAGTCGCAAAGCTTCGTTGCAAAGCGACAGAGCCAGTCCCTCCCTGCTTGTTTACATAGAACATGGCTACTTGATTGTCCGTATGGATGAGGACTGTCCTGTAGCTGAGCAGGGAATGGAACACTCTGAGAGCTAAGAATATTGCTCTGAGTTCCAATAGATTGATATGCAGAGAAGTCTCCTGTGGAGACCAGATGCCCTGGGTGGAGAGATCTTGCAGATGAGCTCCCCAACCCTTTGGAGAAGCATCTGTTGTGAGAGTTGCTTGGGCTAGCGGTTGCTGAAAAGGGAACCCCAGCAACAGGTTTTGAGAGGACTTCCACCACTGGAGAGACCAAAATAGACGACTGGAGTTTGCTATTTTGTCTGACAGGCAACCTGATGCCTGAGTCCATTGGATGGACAAAGTCCATTGAGCTGCCCTCATGTGAAGGTGAGCATATGGAACCACATGCACGGTGGATGCCATGTGTCCTAATAGTTTGTCAGACGGCTGCCTAGGGTGAGAACTTACACAATCTTGACGATGCATATATTCATATGATTCTTGCAAGGTATTGTGGGTATTGTAGTTCATTCACTCCCAAACACAGCTGATGACAATAATTTGAGTTGTGAAACCAAGTGGTAAGATCAATAAAATACTTCTTTTATTGATGGGGTTTAATTCACCCAGCACATGTATGCTTGATAGCACTATAAATGAGGTTACTTGCTTGCAGTGTTTAAATGGATAACAAAAAGTCACAAAGTAAACCAGAAAACAACCTTCAGCTTGTCAGGCAATTAGCTAATGTTTTCTTAGCAAATAATTACCAAATACAAAGGCACAACGAAAAGAATAAACTTTGCTGGTTATGTTAACTTCTGCTTATTTTCCACGCTGATCTCAGCAGTGATTCTCCCTTGCTCACACACACAATCAGGTGCAGCCCTAATTACTATCCATGGACCAGCTGAAAGCCTTTAGCTGGCTGGCTGCTACTGTGTGAGCCCAAATCCTGCTTTAAGAGCTGTTTGCAGTGGAAATAAAGAACAAAGTTAGGTTTCTTTGTGATGGCTGATGTGTTTGCTCATAGAAAACTAGCAATAGCATTTAGATAAAGAACAGTCCATGTAAATAGTTTCATCTGCTGTATTTCCCCCTGCATCAACAATCATAGGGTCAATATCATACATTGGCACAGATGAGTCTTTCATTAAGGCACTATCATGAGAATGCTTATTCCCTTGCTGCCATTCTCTATTATAGATAGGGTCTGGATCAGTGTTCATACCTGAGCCTCTCCTGCTATCATTATTCCTCTCTGTATAGCCTGGCCAATATGTAATCCAATTCTGATGTCCAGCCTTCCAATCTTGATCCCTGGATGCTGGATCTTCTCTCACATACCTTCTGGCCTTGGTCTGAAAGTCCCTTCCACATGCAGTCTTCTCTCTTCCAGGTAGCCACTGGTGATTCCTATCTCTGCCACTCCATTCCTCTGGCTGAATCCAGTCCAATGGACTCTGCTGGCTTTTGGAATACCTCCCAGTATGAGTACTGCCTTGGAATCTCCCAGACCTTCCAATGGCCTTTCTTCTCTTCCTTCCAGAGAGTTTCCTTCTCTCTCTATCTGCTTGGCTTGGCTTCTGTTTCTCCAGGTGATACTGGTGCTTGTAGCCGTTGCTGTCTCTGTATCTCTTCCTCCCTCTGTAGCTTTTGCTGAAGCTCTCCCTGAAGCTGGTATCTGAAGAATAAGCTCTATTCTTATCCTGTTCTGATGTGTGCTGCTCCCTAACACAGCGCAGCTGTCTTGAATCAAGCCCTGCCCTTTGAGATGAGTGCTTAGGGATTACCTCATAGCTCTCTTGATTGCACACACATTCTCTCACTTCAGCCCCTCTCATGGCTGCTGGAAAGCTGGTGCATTCTGGGACTGGTAGTCTTTTATGTGAAAACTCTGTTTTCTCACTTCTACCAGAACTGACAGGTTGCTTGTTCAGAGTCACATCATCTTTTCTATAGCTCCTACCTGAGCTATGATAAGCTTCCTTATCACAAGTTGTAACATCTCTCGAGCAGTTAATTGGGACTTTAACTGAATCTGGGAGGCTAACTGTACCAGACGTAGGCAACGGGCCTGAGGAAGATAGGCCCTTGCAGTTGTGGTATCCAGCAAGGCCCCTATGAACTCCAGAGACTGAGTAGGGGTGAGATTGGATTTTGGAATGTTTATTACTAGTCCCAAATACTGAAGGATACGCATTGTGCAGGTTAGACAAGTCTGGGCCTCTGACTGGGATGGGGCTCGAATGAGCCAGTCGTCCAGATATGGGAATACGAATATTCCTAGAGTGTGGAGAAATGCAGCTACTACTGCCATGCATTTCGTGAACACCCTTGGTGCAGAGGCCAGACCGAAAGGAAGCACCCTGTATTGGTAGTGCTTTCCTTGAAAAAGGAACCGAAGGAACCTTCTGTGTGTTGGATGGATGAGGACATGGCATCCTTGCGATCTAGAGAACAAAGCCAATCCTGACTCTGAAGGTATGGAAGCAGAGCCCCTAGAGAAATCATTTTGAATTTCTCCTTGAATAGAAACTTGTTCAATTCTCTGAGATCTAATATGGATCTGTAGCCCCCTATTTTCTTTGGGATAAGAAAATAAGGGGAGTAGAACCCTGAGCCCTGTTGAAGAAGAGGTACTTCTCCTATTGCCCCTTGGGCAAGAAGGATAGCAATCTCCTGACCTAGAAGGTTGAGGAGAGATGTTGGAGAATTGAACTGTTTCACCATGGTGTGAAGAGGAAGGTTTAAGAAGTGTACCCTTGCAGCCTTTGACTTGGCCTGTTTAGGTGGTTGCTGACGCTTTGCAGCAAAACGACCTGCAGAAGATGTCTGCCCATGAGCAGGATAATATCTTCCCTTTTTAGAAAAAGATGTCTTTTTGAACAATCTTTTCTTAACAGGGGCAGAGGTAGACTTTGAAAGTCGATCCAAAGCAGAGTTCTCAGCATCCATCTGAGTGGCCTTTGCTTGCCAATCCCTGCCAAACAGGTTTTCACCTGTACAAGGAAGGTTTCCCAACTCATCTTGGACCCAGAGTTCCAAATCAGAGGCTTGTAACCAAGCAATTCTGCGTGCACCTATGGCAATAGCCGTGGCTCTGCTTACACACTCAAAAGAGTCAAAGGCTGCACAGTTGGAGAATTTGGAAACATCTTGGGCATGTTTGAGCCAAGTGAGAAATTCCTGCCTTTTATCTTCTGAAATAAAAGGAGCTAAAGTCTGCAGATGATCTGTGACTTCTTTTAGAAACATCCCCATATAGAGACTATAGGAGTTGATTCTGGCAGCAAGCATATTGGCCTGGAAAATCCTTTGGCCAAAAGCATCTAGAGTCCTACATTCACGTCCTGGAGGGTTAGATGAGTGTCTCTTTGCACTCTTTATTTTCTTCATAGCAGACTCAACCACAATAGAGTGGTGAGGAAGCTGAGTCTTATGAAAATCAGGACAGGGAGGGACACGATACATGGTGTCTAACCTGCGAGAATGAGGAGAGGTGGTGAGAGGAGTCTCCCACATGCCCAACATGAGATCATAGAGAATCTCATGAATAGGTAAGGTAGCTGCTTCCTTAGGAGCCTTAGGATATTGTAAACTATCTAATTGCTTGGCTCTAGGCTCTGACTCAGAGGCCATTGTGATGGAGAGGCCTCTAGCCACTTCCCTAATGAAGTCTTGAAAAGACAAGTCCTCTGGAGGAGACATTCTTCATTTTGGAGAATCAGACTCCCGAGGAAGAAGCACCGGTGCATCGACAGAAACCTCCGACTCATCAGAGTCTTCGGAGGAATCGAAGTATCGCCTGTCTGGATGCTCCTGTAAAGGCCGATACGCGTACCGAGTGGGATCGACATCGGAAGTAAGCGGTACCGGTTCGGTACCGATGGGCATCGTAGGACAGGGTACTGTTGCAGCTGACACCGAAGCCGATGCAATCGGTACCGGCATTGGGAACGGTGCCGATGCTGGAGTCGGTACCGGCAATGGAGATTGTTGCGGTACCGAAGGCGTCGAAGCCTGCATAAACGCCGTAAGGGTGTGCTGCATGGACAGAATTTTCTGATCCATCGACGCCACCAGAGTCTGGATGTCGGTACCAGTGGAGGCCACCGGTACCCCAGAACACGGCAACAGGTGATCGGTCGAGGCCGTGCTATCGTTGTCAACCTGTGACCCCATAGATAATGCTTTGGAAGACGGAACTTCCCGCCGGGGTAATTTTGCCGGAGCGGAATCCTCGAGGGCAAGCCCGGAGGCATCTCGATGCTTGGAGGGAGATTTGCCCTTCGAGGACCGGCTAGATTTATGTTTGGTTACCTGAGATCCATGGGAGGAAGACGCAGCCCTGGAAGACGTCGATGCCACCGAGGCTGCATCAGAGGGAAACAGGGTACTGAGCTTGGCTGCTCGGTTCTGCCGACTCCTTTTAGACTTCATGGTGCAGGACACACAATCCGTGATGGAATGGTCAGGACCCAAACATTTCAGACACCAATCATGGGTGTCGGTGACAGAAATAGTACCGCCACATTTTGAACCCGGAAGCAGCCTTCTCCATGAGGAGGAAATATTTAGGCCTAAGGCCCAAACTAAAAATGCACAGCTGAAAGAATAAAAGGTTTTTTTTTTTTTGAGAAGAAAGAAAAGAAAAGAAAACACCGGCGGTACCAGTCTGACGTCGAAGGCAGACACGACACAGAAAAATAAAGAAAAAAATAAAGAACTTCTTCTGCGGTGACAGGAACATGACCTGCTGGCTCTGCGGAAAAGAAGAACTGGAGAGAGGCGGTTAGGAAAGGCGGGAAGGCAGCGCGCAGGCGCTGTGGGATGCTCCCAAAAGCTTTCTTACTGGACGCTGGGCTCCCGTGCAGGCTCCGTCGGTACCGACGATACCCATATGTGAAGACTCATTCCTGCTTGTTCCTGGAGATTTCACTCACTCTTCTTTATTCTCCTAACCTCCTTATGATCCTATCAACCAATACAGTTCTTCTCAAAGTAGACCCAAGGAACATTTAACTAGTGGCACAGACTTGAAGTTTTTGGAGGACAGCCTCCAGGAGTATGAGATGTACACATAACTAAAGTGGGTAGGAAACAGGAAAAAAGCATCATTAGCTATATCATTACATTAATTTTTTTTAATGACAATCTATATTCTGGTTGGAAGTTAATAGTTAGAAATATCTTAAATTCAATGATCAATATGAATTTTAAAATTTGTTAGGCTTCAAATGTTATTTTTGCTCTGCATGACTTGAAAAAAAAATACTGTATACTGCTTTGCTTTTTTTTTTTTGTGCCTTCAAGACAGTGCAGACTCCTGGAGACCCAGCTGCCTTTGGGTTTTCTTGGCAATGTATTACCAGAAGTAGATTGCCAGGCCTTTTCTGCAGAGGAAATGGAGGGTAAAGTGACTTGCCCAAGGTCACAAGGCATGCCAGTGAGAATCAAACCCATGAAACTAGATCTACTCAGTCTGAATTTCGCTCCCCAGAAAATGATGTTGAGATTAAAGAAAAGAAAGCACATTTACAGAACAAACTCAGATATTTCATACTAAGACCATGATGTTTAGGGCATAACCTTTTGCTAGAGTAAAAGCCATCTAGGTCTTTTGATCTGCGTTTCAGTCTCGATGTTTCAGTTCGGACTTCACTCATTACTGATTCCCCATCAGGTACGCTTCCAGGTTCAGATAGAACTGCAGGAGATGGTAGAGGACTCAAGACACATGGAATAGGACAGCACTCTCTGCTACAAGTAGTTTGCGTTTCATAACGAAGAAGTCTAGACTGAAGTTCTGCTAATCCAATATCACGTTCTAGAGCTTTCTGATTGTCCAGACAGTATCTAAAATAAATACAAATAAGCAAAAACAAGGTTTACAACAGTTCTAAAAGCAAGTCTATAATAATTTCTACTATGGGATCAGACTATTAGGCTACTTTTATATAAGAAAGTTAAGCTCTGTATCTTCCCCACTTACTCATTCCTCTTGCTGGCTGGAGGTGTTTATATAGAGAAGTACTGTTAAGTCCACTAGGTAAAAAGTACCATTCTAAATAAATCTGGAACTGGCCAAGAGTAGCATGAAAGCTGGGAGAGATTGTCTACCATCTTGGCCATCTGACTGCAAGAGGGCAAGCAGATTCTCTACAATATGTATACAGAAAAGACAAGAAAGAAAATAGGTGAGTGGGGGTGGGAGGGGGACGCACAAAATGATTCAGAGTCACTACAAGCCTGAATCAAAGTACCTGTGGCCTGATATCCCTTTACTCTATGAGCCTTTCTGTGAGAAGAAAACTGTAGGGTTGGAGCAATGGTGGTATAGCAAACAAATGATGGAGCTTGGGAAAGAGTAAAAGCAGTTTCTCAATGCTGATGAGCACATATCAATCCTTTTCATTGTATAGGCACGATCTACTTTTCTCAAAATTTTATCCACTGGTTCACTTTGCTGCATTTGCACTCACATTGATAGGAATCGGACTTATTTTTACAGTAATTTGTCAAGATGAATAAATTTCAAAAGATAAAACAATGTCAAATTATGTATACAGATTTGAACAGCCAGTTTCTGACTGTCGAAGCAATTAGTATTAAATTAAATGTTAAAATATTAACTATAGGCATACTTTATTTTAAAAAATGCTGCTTTTTTAAAAAATTGATACTATGAAGTTGAACTTGTTAGTGTTCTATGTTTTTTTCAGATGTCTTCATGTGCTGCGTGAACACTGGGGACGTGTTTTTTTCTTTTTTTACACACACAGCACTACGTGCGTGTGTGTGTTACAGCAGGTTCCATATTCTTTCCATTTCATGTTCCCTCCTACTCACACCTTTCATCTACATGCATTCTTTCCTTCAAACTTTACTGCACCCTTCCCATAGTAACCATAGTAGATGATGGCAGATAACAGGCCAAAATGGCCCATGTAGTCTACCCAGTAAGATGCTTAGGATTTTAACTGCTGTTCCATCCAGGTTACCCCCATTCTGCTTCCTCATTCTCTCCCCCTCTCCCCACTTTCATATCCATTCTACTTCTGCAAGCTTTTTCCTCTAATATATTATCATTCTCTCTTCTCTCCGCAGTCCAGTGCCCCTTGCTCTCTCTCACCTGCTCCCCTGTACTATGCAACTGCTAGTATCCAGCACAGCAGAAATCACAGTCAGGAATCAGAAGAGGGGACACTGGGACAGTTGGTACATAGAAAACAGAAAAACCATATGGCCTATCCATCTGCCATTCCATTCCAACTAGTAAGGACAGGAAGAGGCTACATACAGCGGCAAAGTTAGACGTGTACGAGCACCGATGCCAGTTACCCTGTGTTTGGCTAATGGGGCCAGGAGAAGCCTGCCAACTAAGCTTCACGGGTGCATTTACATTATGGGCTTATGCAGTGGCATGTTACTGGCACTGCTATTACTCATTTATGGCGTCAAATATCACAGACAGATGAATAACCGCAAAACACATCCACATTTTTATTTTAAATAAAATTTCTAAAAAAGTAATACCATCTGTAGGACATAAAACTACAACAGAAGGCATATAGCAGTTTCTTTGACCACTAAGGCAATGATATTACTGGGCACCAACTTAAAATTAATTTATTAGCATAAAAATGTGTCACAATGAATTTGAATTTTAGAAGTAATTACTCGTCTTTCCAAACAAGTGCTCAAGGCAAATCAAATTCAGGTATAGTATAGGTAGGTCCTTTCTCCAGAGGGTTTACAACCTAAGGGGACTATTGCAGTTGATATGGAAGGGCAGACTAGATAGGCCATGTGGTCTTTTTTTGCCATCATAATTCTATGTTTCTTGGGAGGGAGATGGAATCACAATAGTTTGCATGGCTCAAAACATTCTTAAGTATAGTAATACTGACATACAATTCTCATGATATTAAAATAAGTCCTGTTTTTCATAATATCAATATGAACTGTCATGAGAAACATATTGATGTGTTTGATCTATGCATCTACCCATTCTAGTTACTCTTTAAACCACACCTGGCTTGTAGATACCAAGGGCTGGATTTGAGAACCAGTGCTTAAGTGGAAACGCTACTAAGCCTTGAACGTAGCTTACTATAATAAGAAGTCTAAGCCACAGTTAAAGGTTAAATAAAGCTTTTAATCAGCAGTAAAATATCCATCTGATTGAGAGAACTAAAAGTTTATTTATTTTGGTGATAGATGGGGTGTACCCTCAACAACTAGCTTTTATTCACTATTTTCATTCTCCTTGTTTAACCCAGATGAAAAATCTCGCTGTATCTTGTGTCTAAGAAGGGAGGTAAGGAGCAGGGGAACAACTCCAATTACATTTACAAGAAAAGCCTGTTGAAGAGAGAGCTCTGTGATGAAACTTACTCTAATCCATGATAGCAACATACTGTTGCTTTTTCAAAAGATAACCTTTTCACTTTCTGCACAGTCAGCTTTGGTGTCAGTAAAAAAGCATTCTCACTGTAAGACAAGTGTGAAGAGACAGGTTTAATCAGGACTGGTCAAACATCTGCAGAACAACTGGATAACTGGCCGCATAGCACTATACATAGTTTTGTAGCAGATAACAAAAGTTAATCAATATGGAAGGACTTTTTTTTCTAAATTATTAAAATATAAGCAGTTAGTTAAACTTATAGATAAATTTAAACAAAATCTCCCGTGCTACTCTTTGGTAATGAGAGGAAAGCCGTTTAGTAGACTATTCAAATGCAAATCCAAAGTAAGCTGCTGCTGTGTTGATCTCACTGAAAGTTATGCAACATTAAAGGTTTAGTACTTAAGATGAATACAAATACATTTTTTAAACCATGTCCTCCTGTAACCTTTTAGGCATGTAATTGCATTAATTTTCTCAGTCACCGGTTCTTTCAAATACAACAAAAATACATTTACACATCTCAGTAACAGGCTGCTTTGCATAATATACATTGTATGTCCTCATGGAAGGCCTCCATATGGTATTCTTAAGAATATTTAGTGCACATTCTTTTGATTTTCAGGTATATCTGGCCATTGCAATTATCACAGCAACACAGAAATTGAAAGACCAGAGCAAGGTAGAGGAGAGGGTAAAGGGAGTAGGAGTCCAAAGAGGGAGAAACAGGCAGGCAGGGTCAGCACTGGAGTGGTGCCAATATGATATCATTGCAGAGTTGCAGAGGGGACAACCAAAGTAGTAAAAGAAATGATGGGAAAAAAGGAAAATGAAAACAGTAATATAGCTCAAGGCAGCTTAGACATAGAAGACCCTTAGCTGTGAAAGAGGCCAAACCAGGGATCGACTGTGGTCTCTGTTATGTGTACAGAGAAACCAATTAGAAGCCTCTCAGTGGGCCTTGTAGTTCTCATCTGGTATCGCATTCTATGTTTCTATGAAAGGAAATTAATAGGGAAGATTATGGTGAAGGAAACAGAAAAAAAGATGTGAAAAAAGATTCTGTGAAAGGGGATGCGACATAGAACAAACGTATGCCATATAATGACTCCAAGACCAATCTAATCTGTCTAATTTACCTCCTTTTATAATACCAGTGACCCCACATGACCCCTAACCTCAGGGTGACAGTGCAAAGGTTCTGTGAAGCTAGGTCAGATTTGAGAGGGGACCAAAGGATAAAAAAAAAAGTAATTTGTAAACTTTTTAAAATCATCTACAGTAACTAAAGACTGGAGAGTTGCCAAAGTAACATCAATTTTTAAAAAGGATACCAGGGGTGACCCGAGAAACTACAGACTGGTAAGTCAGTACCGTCTGATGTCAGTACTGTGCAAAATGGCAGAAACCATTTTAAGGACATAATTACTGAACATATAATTATGGTTTAATGAGACAAAGCCAACATGGATTTAGCCAAGGAAAATCTTGCCTCACTAATCTGCTATATTTTTTTGAAGATGTGAATAAACAAGTAGAAAAGGGTGAGCAGGTTGATATAGTGTATCTGGATTTTCCGAAAGCCTTTGTAAAGGTCCCTCGTGAGAGACTCTTGAGGAAATTAAAGTTATGGGACAAGAGGCAGTGTTCTATTGTGGATCGGGAACTGGTTAAAAAATAGAAAACGGAATAGGGTTAAATGGTCAATTTTCTCAAAGGAGAAAAGTGAACCGTGGAGTACCCTGGGGATCTGCGATGGGCCTGCTGCTTTTTAAGATCTTCATAAATGACCTGGAAATAACAACGACGAATGAGGTGACAAATTTGCAGATAACACAAAATTATTCAAAGTTGATAAATCACAAGAGGATTGTGAAAAATTACAAGAGGACCTTGAGAAACTGGGAGACTGGACGTCCAAATGGCAAACAAAATTTAATGTGGACAAGTGCGAAGTTAGACACTTGGGGTAGAACAACCCATTTACTGTACATGATGCAAGGTTCCACATTAGGAATCAGCACCCAGGAAATGGATCTAGGCACTTCGACACCACAGAAGTGACTAACATTATTGATAAATCCACTGACCAGTCTGTCTCCAACAGGTTGCCTCAGTAGACAAATCATCAAACCTCCGTAAAGAGTTTAAAATGCTGTAAGAACATATCCTCTGTAAACAGTTAAAAATGCTGTATGTATGCACCACTGTTAATTGCTATTGTAAATAGTTACTGATGAAACGTTCCATGTACATAAAGTTATGTTCATTGTAAACTGCTTTGAGAATTTGAAAAGTGGTATATAAAAGATGTTAAATAAATAAATAAATCATGGATGATATGTTGAAACCCTCTACTCAGTGTACAGCATCAGTCAAGAAAGCAAATAAATGCTAGAAATCATAAGAAAAGGAATGGAAAATAAAACCAGGGATATTATAATGCCTCTGTATCGCTCCATGAGATGACCGTCACCATGAATATTGTGTGCAGTTCTGGTTGCCATACCTAAAAAGGATATAACAGAATTAGAAAAGGTACAAAGAAGAGTGACCAAAATGATAAAAGGGATAGAAGGAAGCACAGTTACTTACCTGTAACAGGTGATCTCTGGGAACAGCAGGAATAAGTCTTCACATATGGGTATCGTCGGTACCGACGGAGCCTGCGCGGGAACTCTCCCCAGCGTCCTGAAAGAAAGCTTTTGGGAGCATCCCACAGCGCCTGCGCGCTGCCTTCCCGCCTTTCCTAACTGCCTCTCTCCAGTTCGAGTTTAAAGCTGAGACAAAGAGAGAGAGAGAGAGGAAAGGAAAGATAGATAGAGTGATACAACTCCTAGGGGAGGTGGGTGGGTTGTGAAGACTTATTCCTGCTGTTCCCAGAGATCACCTGTTACAGGTAAGTAACTGTGCTATCTCCAGGAACAAGCAGGAATGAGTCTTCACATATGGGGACTCCCCAGCTAGAGATGCCTGGGAGATCACCCAGATTGTGAGTCCCTGGGAAGGGCTCCACCTGCACCCATGAATCTCAGGCATCCAGTCAGGGATGGAGGGTAGGAGTTGATTAGGTATGGAACAGGTGTTTGATAACAGCCTGACCAAACAAGGCATCCCGGCGGGAGTCCTTGTACAAGCAGTAATGGGCTGTGAAGGTATGAACCGATGCCCAGGTGGCTGCTTGACAGATTTGGTCGATGGACACAGAGTTAAGATGAGCCATAGAGGCTGCCATGGCCCTCACATTGTGAGCTGTGACATGGCCCTCCAGAGAAAGATTCTTGCTCTGGTAGGCGAAGGAAATACACTGAGCAATCCAATTAGACAGAGTTCTCTTGGAGACTGGAAGTCCTAAATGAGAAGGATCAAAAGCAACAAAAAGTTGAGAGGACTTTCTATGTTGCTGTGTCCTTTGTAAGTAGAAAGCAAGTGCTCTTTTACAATCCAGGGTATGAAGATTCCTCTCTGCACTTGATGCATGAGGTCCTGGAAAAAAGACAGGTAAATACACCTCCTGGTTCAGATGAAAAGGTGAGACCACTTTAGGCATAAAGTGTGGATTAGTTCTGAGGACTACCTTGTCATGATGGAACCTTGTATAAGGAGGATTAGCCACTAAAGCTTGCAATTCACTGATACGGTGAGCTGAAGTGACTGCAATGAGAAAAATAACCTTCCAGGAAAGGAATTTCAAGGAGGTAGTGGCTAAGGGTTCAAAGGGTGGCTTCATAAGCTGGCCCAGAACCAGATTCAAGTCCCATGCCACTGGAGGTGGTCTAATGGGAGGTTTAGTCAAAAGAAGGCCTCTCATGAATCTTGCTATAAGAGGATGAGAGGCTGAGAAAAGTGTAAATCTTGAAGGTCTAGGCCTTCAGCAACCAGGCCCTGAGATGAAGAGACTGAGGATTTGGGTGCCACAAGGTTCCCTCCTCCTGGGAGAGGAGATCTGGAGCAGACCCCAGGTCTAGGGAGGGAGCTTGAGAGAGATGCAGACGTAGAGGGTACCACATTTGGCGTGGCCAAAGTGGTGCTATGAGGATCATAGACCCCTTGTCTCTCTGAAGCTTGAACAGAGTTTTGGGGATGAGGGGAATAGGTGGAAAGGCATAGAGGAAGTCTCACCCCCAATGAAGGAGGAAGGCATCCCTGGCCTGAACTCCCTGACATGGAATCCTGGAACAGAACCGGGGAAGTTTGGCATTCCACGGACTTGCAAACAGGTCTATGTCTGGGGTACCCCAAATCCGAAAAATCCTGGCTATCTGGTCCCCATGGAGGGACCATTCGTGTGGAAGCAGAACTCGACTGAGTCTGTCTGCCCAAGAGTTTTGAACCCCTGGAAGATACACTGCCATGAGATGGATTTGATGCTCTCTGGCGAAGGCCCACAATCTCAGAGCTTCGTTGCAAAGCGACAGAGAGCCAGTCCCTCCCTGCTTGTTCACGTAGAACATGGCTGCCTGGTTGTCCGTGTGGATGAGGACTGTCTTGTAGCTGAGCAGGGTGTGGAAGACTCTGAGAGCCAGAAAGATTGCTCTGAGCTCTAAGAGGTTGATATGAAGAGATGTCTCCTGTGGAGACCAGATGCCCTGGGTCGAGAGATCTTGTAGATGAGCCCCCCAACCCTTTGGAGAGGCATCTGTTGTAAGAGTTGCTTGGGGTAACACCTGTTGAAAGGGGGACCCCAGCAACAGATTCTGAGTGGACTTCCACCAGTGGAGGGACCAAAATAGGCGACTGGAGGTTGCTATTTTGTCTGACAGGCAACCTGATGCCTGGGACCATTGGGTGGATAGAGTCCACTGAGCTTCTCTCATGTGAAGGCGAGCATAGGGAACCACATGCACAGTGGATGCCATGTGGCCTAAGAGTTGCAACATCTCTCGAGCAGTTAAATGGGATTTTAACTGAATCTGGGAGGCCAACTGCACCAAGCGTAGGCAACGGGCCTGGGGAAGATAGGCCCTTGCAGTTGTGGTATCCAGTAAGGCCCCTATGAACTCTAGAGACTGAGTAGGGGTAAGATGGGATTTTGGAATGTTGATTACCAGTCCCAGATGAAGAACACGCCTTGTGCAGGCTAGGAAAGTCTGGGCCTCTGACTGGGATGGAGCTCAGATGAGCCAGTCGTCCAGATATGGGAATACCAATATTCCTAGAGTGCGTAGGAATGCAGCTACTACTGCCATGCATTTTGTGAACACTCTTGGAGCAGAGGCCAGACCGAAAGGAAGCACTTTGTATTGGTAGTGCTTTCCTTGGTAAAGGAACCGAAGGACTCTTCTGTGTGTTGGATGGATGAGAACATGGGTGTAAGCATCCTTGAGATCTAGGGAACAAAGCCAGTCCTGACTCTGGAGGTATGGAAGGAGAGTTCCGAGAGAGGTCATCTTGAATTTCTCCTTGCACAGAAACTTGTTCAATTCTCTGAGATCTAATATGGGTCTGTAGCCCCCTGTTTTCTTTGGAATGAGAAAATAGGGGGAGTAGAACCCTGAGCCCTGTTGAAAAGGGGGTACTTCTTCTATTGCCCCTTGGGCAAGAAGGGTAGCAATCTCTTGACCTAGAAGGTTGAGGAGAGATGTTGGAGAATTGAACTGTTTCACCATGGTGTGAGGAGGAAGGTTTAAGAAATGAAGTTTGTACCCTTCCCTTATGATGGAGAGGGTCCACTGCTCTGCTGTGATTTGTTCCCATCTCCTTCCTGGGATGGTGAGAGGCTCTGGATGTTCTAGAGCCAGAAAGGCTAAGTTCTCTAGTGGAAAGTCAAAGGCCCTGAGGAGGCTGAGGCTGTTGGGCTGTAGCAGTCCTCGCAGCCTGGGTTTTGGCCTGTTTTGGTTGTTGCTGTCTCTTTGTAGCAAAACGACCTTGAGAAGAGGCCTGACCATAAGAAGAAAATTTCCCTTTCTTTGGGAAAGATCCCTTTTTGAACAACCTCTTTTTAAAAGGAGCAGTAGTAGACTTTGAAAGTCTATCTAAAGCAGAATTTTCAGCATCCATCTGGTTGGCCTTTGCTTGCCAATCTTTGCCAAACAGGTTTTCGCCTGTACAGGGAAGGTTACCTAGACCATCCTGTACCCAGGATTCCAAATCAGAGGCTTGCAACCAAGCAACTCTGCGTGCACCTATGGCAATAGCCGAGGCTCTACTGGTCCCCTCAAAAGAGTCAAAGGCTGCACGGTTGGAAAACTTGGATACATCCTGTGCATGTTTAAGCCAGGTGATATATTCTTCTCTCTTATCTTCTGACATAAAAGGAGATAAGGTCTGCAGATGATCTGTAACTTCTTTTAGAAACATCCCCATATAGAGACTATAGGAGTTGATTCTGGCTACAAGCATACTGGTCTGGAAGATTTTCCTGCCAAAGGCATCTAGGGTTCTGCATTCTCTTCCTGGAGGAGCAGAGGAGTGCCTTTTTGTACTCTTGATCTTTTTCATAGCAGACTACCACAATGGAGTGGTGAGGAAGCTGAGTCTTATGAAATCCAGGACAAGGAGGAACACGATACATGGTGTCCAACCTTCTGGAATGAGGGGAGGTGGAAAGAGGAGTCTCCCATATGCCCAACATGTGATCATAAAGAATCTCATGTATTGGTAAGGTGGCTGCCTCTTTAGGAGCCTTAGGATATTGTAGGATATCCAATTTTTTGGCTCTAGGTTCAGTCTCAGAGGTCACTGAGATGGACAGGCCTTTGGCCACCTCCCTGATGAAGTCCTGAAAAGACAAGTATTCAGGAGACGACATTCTCCTTTTTGGAGAAGAGGGTTCCTGAGGAAGGATGCCCGATGCTTCAATTGAGGCCTCTGAAGAATCAGAGTCTTCAGAGGAATCGAAGTATCGAATATCTGGATGCTCTCGTAGAGCCCGATACGTGTACCGGGGGGGGTATCGACATCGGGAGTAATCGGTACCGGTACGGTACTGATGGGCATCACTGGATAGCGTACCGCTGCAGTCGATGCAAGCGGTACTGGTATCGGAACCGATATCGGGTCCGGTACCGGAATCGGTACAGGTACCGACAACGGTGTTTGTTGCGGTACTGTAGGCATTGCAGCTTGAATGAATGCCGTGATAGCACGCTGCATGGTCAGAATATTCTGATCCATTGACACCACCAATGTCTGCCGGTACCCCAGAACATTGTAACAGGTGATCGGTCGAGGCCGAGCCATCGATGTCAACCTGTGACCCCATAGGTAGCGCTTGGGAAACCAGAGCCTCCCGCCGGGGTAATTTTGCCGGTGTGGTATCCTCAAGAGTAAGCCCGGGGGCATCTCGATACTTAGAGGGAGATGAACTCTTTGAGGACCGGCCAGATTTGAGTTTGGTTACCTGAGATCCATGGGATGAAGAAGCAGCCCTGGAAGACGTCGATGCCACGGAAGCTGCATCGGAGGGAAACAGGGTACTGAGCTTAGCTGCCCGATTCTGTAACCCTCTTTTAGACATCATAGAACAGGACTCACAATCCGCAATGGAGTGGTCAGGACCTAAACATTTTAGACACCAGTCATGGGTGTCAGTGACAGAAATAGTGCTGCTGCACTTTGTGCATTTTTTAAACCCGGAGGTGGGTTTTTCCATGAGGGAAAAATATATCTGTAGGCCTAAGGCCCCAGAAGAAAAATGCACCGAAAAGAGTAAAAGTTTTTTGCTTTTTTTTAAAAGAAAGAAAAAGAACCGGTGGACCGGTATGGAATCGAGAAGGCAGACACGTGACTAAAGAAAAATAAAAGAAAATAAGAAATTCTTCAGCGGTGACAGGAAACACGACCTGCTGGCTCCGTGGAAAAGAAGAACTGGAGAGAGGCAGTTAGGAAAGGCGGGAAGGCAGCGCGCAGGCACTGTGGGATGCTCCCAAAAGCTTTCTTTCAGGACGCTGGGGAGCGTTCCCGCGCAGGCTCCGTCGGTACCGACGATACCCATATGTGAAGACTCATTCCTGCTTGTTCCTGGAGATTACCCCTATGAGGAAAGGCTTAAAAGGCTAGGGTTCTTCAGTTTGGAAAAGAGATGACTGAGGGCAGATATGATAGAGGTCTATAAAATGACGACTGGAATGGAATGGGTTAATGTAGATTGGTTGATCGCAACTTCAAAAAGTAGAAAGATTAGAGGACACGCAATGAAGCTGCAATGTTGCATTTAAGACTAATTGGAAAAGCATAGTTACTCACCTGTAGCGGGTGTTTTCTGGAAACAGCAGGAATCAGTCCTCACATATGGGTGACATCAGAGACTGAGCCCACATGGGAACGCTCCCCAGCTTCCATAGGGAGCTTTTGGGAGGGCAATCACGCATGCGTGTCCATCTTCCCACCTGAAGGAGCCATCTTACCTCAGTATGATGACATAGCTTAATCAAGCCAAAAAAGAAAACAACTCCACGGGTAGGAGGGAGGGTAGTGAGGACCGATTCCTGCTGTTCCTGGAGAATACCTGCTACAGGTGAGTAACTACGCTTTCTCTAGGACCAAGCAGGAAGTCAGTCTTCACATATGGGACTCCCCAGCTACAGCCCAACTGGGCAACCAGAAAAAAGAACCAAAACTAACAGCATAAGTAATAGCTGAAAGGTTCCAAGAATCAGCACTCCACTGTAGCCTGACAGACAGAAGGGCAGGTGGGAAGTAGTTGCCTTAACCTCTTAACTGGGGAAGCAGAGTTAACTCGTCCTCCCATTGCCATTTAGCAAATGGTGTAGACAAGTTAACGTGTCTTCTCAATCTACCTGGGGAAGCTGAATGCTGGAAAGTGAAGGCTTACCCCTGCACAGATCGCCGACGAAGCGCTGCTCCTCTGATCACCTCCAGCAACAGTGATTGCTCGGCCAAGTCTGACAGACACCACGGGTCCATAAAACAGCAGCAAACCCTCCTGCTCAAACTGGAGCAGCTCAGCTATGTCTACGTGTGGCCGAGCTGCTACTGTTCTGATAAGGTACACCGCTGTAAGGACTTGCAGTGGTGTACCTCCCCGTCAGCTCAGCCGCACACATCTGAGCTGCTCTGGTTTTGGCGGGAAAGTTTGCGCTGTTTTCTGCGACTGTGTGTCTGTGAGACTTGACTGAGTGATCACCGATGCTGGAGGTGATCTGGGAAGCAGCATGTGATCGGGGGACTAGCGCTTGATTGGCAATCAGTGCAGAGGTAAATCTTCACTTTCCAGCATTCAGCTTCCCTGGGCAGATTGGAGATGATCGGGGGAGCAGTGCTTGATCAGCGATTGGCACAGGGCAGTAAGTTTTCATTTGCAGGCTTAAGTCAGCATTCACCAGAGGGCTTCCTGCTGTGACCAGGTGTCTGATCTGGAGAGCAGAGCTTGATCAGGGTTTGCAGGCATTTCCACGACTTGGGTCAGCATTTCACCAGAGGATTTCCTGCTGTGACCGTGTGTCTGTGAGACTTCAGTGAACGATTGGAGTGATCTAGAGAGCAGAGCTTGATCAGGGATCGCTGCAGAGGCAGTAAGTCTTCACTTGCAGGCATCTGCAGGCAGTTGGGTATGCTTACCCATCCTTTCAGTAAGGCGCTCAGTGCGGAGAGACAATGGTATCCAGGGCAGGTAAACAGACTGACGCAGATTCTGTAAGACGTTTTAGCAATGATAGTTTATCTCTTTCTCCAGATTCAGAAATAGACGATTCTGATTTTGAAGTGAATAGTCTGGATGGTGACTACATGGGTGGTTACAGTAGCATCGGATCAGAGTCTGAATCCAAAAGTGATACCACTGATACTACCACCGATCCAACTGTTTGGTCCAAAAAACCTTCTTTCAGTAGAGACCTTTTTGTGTTTCTGGTGTTCCGGGCAAAACGTTTCAGATGGATGAAGATTTAGCTGAGGTTGACTATCTAAAATTGTTCCTTTCTGATGAAATAGTAAACATTATAATCAATGAAACAAACCGTAAAGCAAGTACATTGCTAGCCATAACTTGAAACAAAGGTCAAGAGCACAAAAAGCGTAGTTACTCACCTATAACAGGTGTTCTCCAGGGACAACAGGAATCAGTCCTCACTTATGGGTGACATTGGCACGGACGGAGCCCGCATGGAGCAATTCCCCAGCTTTCAAAGAAAGCCTTTGGGATTGCTGCCACACATGCATGGTCCTCTTCCCGCCCAAAGGTGCCATCTTGCTCAGTCAGATCCCTTAGCTCGAGCCCTACCAAGCAGATGGCAAAGGAAGGATAAAAATCCAACAACTCATCAGGGGAGGTGGGAGGGTAGTGAAGACTGATTCCTGCTGTCCCTGAAGAACACCTGTTACAGGTGAGTAGCTAGGCTTTCTCCAGGAACAAGCAGGAATTCAGTCCTCAGTTATGGGACTCCCCAGCTACAGGCTACTGAACCTGTAACCAAAAAAACGCCTTCGCAGGGTTGTGAGCAGAAGCCGATGCTCGAAGGAGACAGAGACCTCGGGTCCCTGGGGCGAAACCCTCGGAAGCTGTCGAGAAGGGTTGGAGGGCAAGAGTTGCTTATACTCCAAACAGATTACGGAGTACAGTCTGGCCGAAGGCGCTGTCCCGGTGGGACTCCCTCTCCAGGCAGTAGTGCGAAGCGAAAGTGTTTGCTGAAGACCAGGTCGCAACCCGGCAGATGTCCATCGTCGGCACCGAGCACAGCGAAGCTAGAGGCCGCCTTGGCCCGGATGCTGTGTGCGGTGATCCGCCAATCCAGTGGGGCACCCGCCTTCACATGATTGAAGGTGATGCAGTCCGCCACCCAGGTGGAAAGCGTGTGTTTTGTGACTGCCTGTCCCAGGCGATTGGGATCATAGGTCACAAAGAGCCGGCTAGACTTGCGATGAGGCTGGGTGCACTGCAGATAGAAGGCAAGAGCCCTCTTGCAGTCAAGTGTATGCAACACCGTCGATGCCTGGTCGACATGCAGTCTCAGGAAGAAGGTCGGCAAGACTATCTCCTGATTGAGATGGAAATCCGAGACAACATTCGGTAGAAACCTGGGGTGGGTATTTATTTATTTTATTTATTTATTTATACAATTTTTCTATACCGCCACTTCCAGAGATCAGTAGCGGTTTACATGTAACAAAAGTTAATAATAGAGAAGCTATTATTTTACAGCGAACAATTTTACAGAGAATTTTAGAACAGAATTAACATAGAACTCAAAACCATATAGAAACTGTTGATAACAAACAATGAACTTGGAGTAACATTTGGTAGAACTCAGAACCATATAGAAACTGTTGATAACAAACAATGAACTTGGAGTTACATTTGGTAATGCTTCAAATAAAAATTAACAATAGCCTTAAAAGGTGATTGTTACATAAATGATAATATTGTATTCAAAAGTTAGGTGATCTGTGAGATGGAATGATTATGAGAGATGTAGTAGAGGTCATTGTCTAGGTAGGGTCTGAGTATGATTGTTGAGTATTGCTTTTCTGTGAGTTTGGAACAATATCATGCTGAAGATTATGGTAATGCATAGTAAAAAGATGGGTTTTTAGTTCTTTTCTGAATGATAGAAGGTCTTTGATTTCTCTAATTTCAATTGGGAGGTTATTCCATAATGTGGGAGCGAAAAATGAAAAAGCTGTTTTACTTGTCTTCTGGTTAGTCTTTCTAATGGAATCTGGGACTTGGATCATATGTAGATTAATTCTTCTTCTTGCCCTGTTTTCATGAGGGATGTTGATGAGCGCTGAAAGGAAAGATGGTGCTAGATTGTTAAGGATCTTGAATGTAGTAACTAAAGATTTGTAAATGATTCTGCATGATACAGGTAGCCAGTGTAGAGCGTAAAGAATAGGAGATATATGGTCTGCTATTTTCGCTTTATAGATGATCCTCGCTGTAATATTTTGGGCTAATTGAAGTGTGTGTAGATTTTTCTTAGAGGTTCCCTGAAGAATACCATTATAGTAGTCTAGATGGGGTGTTATTAGTATTTGGGCCACAGATCTGAAATCAGAGCTGTCAATTAATGGTCTTAGTTGTTGGATTGTCCGTATCTTGAAGTATATTGCTTTAACAGTTTGTTTTATGTCCTATCCAGTGTGACTCCCAGGTATTTGATCTCATCTTTAACAGGAAGGGTAGTTTTTCCAATGTTGATTTCTGACGGTGGAGTAAAATTAGTGTTTCTTGTTACAAATAGAACTTCTGTTTTTTTTTAATTAATATTCATATTCATGGAATTTAGCCACATTTCAGCTTCAGTTAGGCAACAACATATGTTGTTATAATCGGGGCTGGACACATCAAAAGGTGAGTATAACATAATGTCGTCCGCATAGATGTGGTAATTTATTTTGAAGTGTTTAAATATGGAACAGATGGGTTGTAGATATATATTAAACAATAGAGCAGAAAGGGCGGAGCCTTGTGGGATGCCCTGCTCTTGAGGAAATGGTGATGATGCAACTTGATCTATTTGCACATATTGAGTCCGGTTAGTAAAATAGGATTTAAACCAGTCATGGGTTTTATCCTTAATGCCTATTTGAGAGAGCCTGGAGATGAGTGTGGCATGGTTTACATTGTCAAATGCCGAAGAAATATCGAGGAAAATGAGAATGAAAGCTCGCTTGGAATTATCGATACCTCTGATGATTGTGTCAAAGAGAGCTAAAAGGAGGGTTTCAACACCATGGTGTGGGCAAAATCCGTATTGGTGTTCGTCTAATGGTGCTGAGGAGTCTATATAATCTTGCAATTGGATCTGTACAACCTTTTCTATAATCTTAGCAAGGAATGGAATACTTGCAATGGGGCGATATGACGTTGGGTCATTGCCGTCAAGAGCTTTGTTTTTTAGCAGTGGTTGAATTGCAGATCTTTTGAGAGTGTCTGTTAAGCATCCTTGTTGAAGTGATAGATTCACAATGTTAAGTAAGTCCGAGGCAAGTTCTGCTTTTGTTGCCTTTATCCTTGTCACTGGGCAGGGATCCAGTAGAGAAGTTGTCGTATTTAGTTTGGAGATTGTCTGGAGTAGGATTTTGTTGGTAATAGGATGGAAGGCTTTCCATTCAAGGTGGTTGTTATCTATGAGAAGTAGAATGGGTGGCGTAAAATGGCTGTTTTGTTTGAGTTTATTTGCAAAATGCTCAGCAAGTGTTTGGGGGTTAATAGAGATTTTGTGGGTATTATTAGATGGGGATTTGGTCAGGGATTTGACAATCTCAAATAGCTCCCTAGGACGATTGAAGGCTTTTGATAATGTTTTAGAATGATACTGTTTTTTTAGCATTATTAATCGCATCTTTGTAATCTTTAAGTAGTGAGAAATATTGTAATCTGAGTTCTAGAGTTTTTTTCCTTCTCCAGGTGGCTTCTATCTTTCTAAGATCTTTTCTTATGCTTGAGAGTTCAGTAGTGTACCATTTTTCATTTGTTCTGCGTTTGTGGTTCTGAAGATGGTTCTGAAGCGGCCCCAATAATAGAGTTCCAGCTAGATATTGCTTCATCAAGGTTAGTGGTGTACGGGTCTAACCTAGTGAGTACTGATTCCAGAAACTCCTCCTTGTTGAATGTACGGAACCTCTTAACTAGGTGGGGATTGTCAGAAGGTAATTTAGTAGAATGTGGGAGACAGAGTGAGAACCGAATTAAGAAGTGGTCAGAACAGGGGACCTGAGTTGAAGCTGGTGGAACATATTGGGGAGTAGATGTGAAATGAGTTGGGATGAATATTAAGTCGAGAATATTACCTTTGGTGTGTGTTGGTTGATTAATTGTTTGCTTAAAACCCATTTCTTCCATCGCATCCAAAAAGGATATTTCTTGGTTATTGGATAGAGAAGGTAGATTGAAATCACTTAGCATAATGAGGGGTTTCCTTATTGTGGAGCTGCAGGTAGATTCAAGGATGGTGGCTAGAGATTGGTTATTTGTAGTAGGAGGTCTGTATATCAAGCAGATTGCTAAGTCCTTGTTTTCAATCTTGAGAATATTCGTGTCATCATGGCTTTCATAAATGGTAGGGGGTAAGTTGAGGTTGGATTTAGCTAATATGAGAACTCCCCCTCCTCTTATGTGATTCCTGTTGCAGGTAAAGATGGAGTATCCTTGCACTCTTATTTGGTTTAACAGTACTGGGTCGGACTCTGTTAGCCATGTTTCTGTAATACAAAGAAGGTCTGGATTTTCTGCATTAACTAAGTCAGTTATAAGAGGTGCTTTATTTCTGACTGACCTAGCATTAATGAGAATGAGAGAGATATGTGAGAAAGTCTTGATTGTTTTTATGTGGTTGAAATTAAAAGTTGTGTTTATATGGATCAGTCTGTGTTGATTTATGTTTGCACTTCTTGGATATAGTTGGTAAGTGTTAAGTCTGTGGTTAATTTGTCTCTGACGGTATGGGATAACATGGATGTGGGAGAATTCAGGGAGGTTCAATGGTGGAGTGAGTGCGTGAGTAGGTATGGGATAGAGGGAGATCAATAGGCTGACAATGTATATGGTGAGATTCATAGTAAGCAATAGTATTTTTGTAAGGTTCATTTTGAAATACGAATTAGATAAGATGCAGAAACAAGTTGGTATTCTGGTGTGGAGTATAGTTTAAAACTCAAAGAATAAAGTTAGAGTTCGGGAATTGAGTAGCACACAATGTAACAAATTGAATAATATGAGGTGCTAGGATTGATACTCATCAAATATACGAGTATACAAAGTGGCGAAATTGCAAACAGGTCTAGCCTCTAATGTTACTATTAGGAAATACAGCAATGCAAGACTGTTTCAAATACTAGAAATTTAATCAGACAACTATAAATACCTGACTCTGGTGCATCTGATAGTAGATCGAATACAAATTCAATATTTAAATAAGATTGAATCTAAGTAGCACAAGAAGGCTATCAACAAGGGGACACAGGATTCAGACTCACAAGTCCATGTAACAAATAATACATACAAATTCGTGGAGGTGCTGCCTGTTATGAAGTTGTAGACGAAGTGGTGAGATCATGAGTTTATTGTTCAGGAACCTCCACCCTTCTAGATTAACAGTATCAGGGAACATCGATTGGTTGTTGAGCTGCTTTTGTGTTTTTGCTCAGACCGAGTGGGCTCACACCAAAGGGCCACGCCTAAGGGCCCTCTGGCGAGGCCCTCCGGCGCAGGCCCGCCTGGTGGCAGGCTGCTTTTGAGCTGCTGCTGCCCCTCCTCCCACAGCCCCAATTGGGCCAGAGCACCTGAGTAGGGCAGCTGGCTGCAGCGACGACGGTGCTCTACCCTGATCGGGGGATTTTAAAGATGGAGGCGTTCCCGCCGATCGCGGGCTGCTTTTGAGCTGCTGTTGCCCCTCCTCCCACAGCCCCGATTGGGCCGGAGCACCTGAGTAGGGCAGCTGGCTGCAGCGACGACGGTGCTCTACCCTGATCGGGGGATTTTAAAGATGGGGTATGGAGGACCACCCTGCTGCTGTAGAACCTGGTGTAAGGGGCATCAGCCATGAGAGCATGCAGCTCGCTGACTCAGTGGGCCGAGGTCAGAGCCACCAGGAAGGCCACCTTCCAGAATAGGTGCCGAAGTGGGCACATCGCCATCGGCTCAAAGGGTGAATGCGTAAGCTGCATGAGCACTACGTTCAGGTCCCACTCCGCTGGGGGAGGCCAGATGGGAGGTTTGGAAAATAAGAGACTCTGCATAAAGTGGGAGACCAAGGGCTGCTCAGAGAGGGGTTTACCCTCTATGGGAAGGTGATTCACTGAAATGGCGCTCAGGTGCACACTGACCGAGTTTGACTTCAGCCCTTCTTTTGAGAGGTGGAGGAGGTACTGGAGGACCCATCGGGTAGGACAAGAGAACGGGTCGATCTGGAGCCTGGAGCACCAGACCGAGAAGTGCTGCCACTTGAAGGCGTAAGCTCGCCTCGTTGAGTCCTTCCTTGATGTGAGGAGGACCTCCTAGACCTCCTCTGGGAGGTCCAGCGGGACTACGGATACCCATTCAGCTGCCAGGCTGTGAGGGACAACGAGGACAAGTTCAGGTGGAACACCCGCCCCTCCTCCTGCGTTAGTAGGCCTGGGACACAGCCCAGGGGAACTGGGGGTTCGGACGCAAGCCGGAGCAGGAGTGGGAACCACAGTTGTCGAGGCCACAAGGGAACGAGGATCACCGATGTCTGTTTCCGCTGAACCTTGTGGAGGGTCCTCGCAATGAGAGTGGGGGGAAACGTGTAAAGAAGCCCGGAGGTCCAGCTCAGGAGGAACGCATCTGGAGCCTCCCTGCTCGGGTGCGGAGTTGGTCCGCAGAAGTGGGGAAGCTGCATGTTCGTCGGGCTGACGAACAGATCCATGGCCGGGATCCCCCACCGATGGAATAAAAGGCCGGCCACCTCCAGTTCCAGCCGCCACTCGTGAGGGCGGAGGATCCTGCTGAGTTTGTCTGCGAGGACGTTCTCGTGGCCCAGAAGGTAGACCGCTCATAGGTACGCCCCTATTACGACCACAAACCCAACAAACCCACATCTATCAGCATGCTTCTCTGAGGTGTCCGACTGGTTACAAGAAAATAACCTATCCATCAACATAAAGAAAACTGAAGCCCTCATAGTGACAAAAGACCCAGACTTCACACCACCTACACACCTCAACATAGGAACCACAAGCATTCAAATACAGCCACAAATAAGATATCTGGGCATTATCATTGACCAAGCCCTCACCTTAAAGCAACAAATTGCTAAAACCTCCGGAATTATATTCCACAAAGTGAAATTAGTGCAACGTCTCAGACCCCTTCTCGAACATCAAGACTTCCGGACGGTAATGCAAGCAATGACACTCCCACATTGGATTACTGCAACGTACTCTATCATGGCCTTCCAGCCACACAGACCAACCCCCTCCGAACAGCATTGAACACCACAACAAGAATCATTCAGAGAGCAAAGAAAACTGACCACATCACCACAATTCTAAAAGACCTACACATACTTCCCCTCGAAGCAAGAACTAAATACAAATCCATCCTACTCACCCACAAAGCCATCCACCAAACACAGAACACCCAGTTTCGCACCCTGCTGTCTCATCCAGCCCACGGCAAAACTACCAGACAAGCCTCCAGCAATTCCCTCACCGTCCCTCACAAAAGAACTAAATGCTCTCAATGGAATGCAATCGAGCCTTTGAACTTTATGCTCCATCCCTATGGAACTCTCTACCGAGCCATCTCAGAAACAATGCCGATCTACTGTCTTTCAGAAAACAGCTAAAAAACACCTTATTCCAGGAATGCTTCAATACGACTCCCACCAAACAGTGCACTAACCTCTGATCTCGCCCACCATGATCCTTTGATCCAAAGCTGCACTAACCTGTTCATGTCCAAAGTCTGTCTCATGTCAAAATCATCAATGTTGCCTCCCTGGTGATGGTCCCACCCTTATACTTAATTTCCCCACCCTTGTATGTAACACCGCTTTGACCCGGTGAAAAGCGGGATATAAATACAGTTAAATAAATAAATAAATAAAATCTCCCAACAGAAGGCAAAGGAGCAGGGGAGGACCGCCTCACGGCAGAAGAGGCGGGAGCCTGTGCCCCCTTCCTTGTTGATGTAAAACATCGCTACTCGGTTGTCGATCTGCACGAGCACAGACTTCCCTTTTAAATGGTCCTCGAAAGCCTTCAGGGCCCAAAGCTCGAGCAAGTTTATTTGTTGTTTGGACTCTTCAGGTGACCATCGCCCCTGAGTGCACAGTGCACCACAGTGTGCACCTCACCCCAGCAGGGAAGCATCCGTCATCAGGACGAGTTCGTGCTGAGGGGTTTGGAAGGGCAGCCCCCGGAGGAGATTGCGGGGGTCCTGCCACCAGCCTAGGGACCTGCGAAGGTTGCGAGAGATCCGAATGGGATCTCTGAGGTGACCCAATGACAGGCTCTACTGAGCACTGAGGCACCGAGGCGTCCACATATGCATGCAGGCGTGGGGAAGCACATGGACGGTAGAGGTCATGTGTCGCAAGAGGCGCAGCAAAGTCTGGGCCATAATCCGAGTGTTGCTCTGGACCTGAGCCTCTAGGGCTCAGAAGCGGTTTGCACGGTCCGCCGGCAGGAAGGCGGTCGTTCGCCGACTGTTGAGGCGTGCGCCGATAAGGGCTTCATGGCTCTGGGACAGAGGGTGAAGCAGTTAGGTGCACAGGTGGTGTTCTCTTCAATCCTCCCTGTTGAGGGTAAAGGCCAAGGCAGAGAGGCTCGCATCCAGGAGATGAATGCATGGCTGCGTGGATGGTGTCATCGAGAGCGTTTTGGTTTCCTAGACCATGGGATGCTGTTCCAAGGGTTGCAGAGAAGAGATGGCATCCATCTGTCCAAGAAAGGTCAACGCATCTTCAGTAGTAGACTGGCTAATCTACTGAAGAGGGCTTTAAACTAGATTCGTTGGGGATGGGTGAAGAAAGCCACCAGGTAAGTGAAAGCCCCCAGGTAGGTGATACATTAAATAACTTTATGGAAATGGGCAACAGGGGTAACATATGGAAAGCAGTGTGTATAAATGCCTGTAGCATGGGAAATAAGATCCCTGATGTTGAAGCTTTGGTGGGAGTGGCTGACTTGGATTTAGTGGCATTTACAGAAACATGGTTCACAGAAAACCATGATTGGGATGTAACTATACCTGGCTATACTTTATTCAGAAAGGACAGGGTAGGAAGTAGGGGAGGAGGAGTGGCACTATATGTAAAAACTACTATTAAAGCTTTGGAATTACAGAGCTTAAAAGGGAGAGGGGAGGCGTTGTGGGTTAAACTAGAAAGAGGGAAAGAGAAATCTATTTACATTGGTGTGATATACAGACCTCCCTCACAAGAGGAAGAGGTGGACAGAGTTAATTGAAGACATGCGCAGCATTGCTAGGAAAGGGGAAGTGCTACTGATAGGAGATTTCAATATGCCAGATGTTGATTGGCACATTCCTGCTGCAGTATCATCTAAAAGTAAGGAGATCATGGATTCTCTACAGGGAGAACTATTCAGGCAACTGGTAACAGACCCCACACGTGAAGGGGCCATACTGGACTTGGTGCTTACCAATGGTGAAAGTGTTTCTGATGTTGTAGTGGGAGATCATTTTGCATCCAGTGATCACCAGATGGTGTGGTTCAGTATCAGGACTAGGGCTGTTAGAATTCATTCAAAGGTGAGGATCTTAGACTTTAGGAAGACTAACTTTGCGAAGATGGGCCAATACCTCAGGGAGTCGTTAGTTGGATGGGAACAGCTGAGGGATGTAGAAAAACAGTGGGAAAAACTGAAAGGGGATATTTTAAGGGCAACCAACCTTTTTGTTAAAATGGTAAATAAAGGTAAAAGGAAAAGGAGACCGCTATGGTTTTCGAAAGAAGTAGCTGAAAAAGTGAAGAAAAAGAGGGAGGCCTTCATGAAATACAAGAGATCACAGAGAGAGGAAGACAGGCATCTGTATTTGGAAAAACTTAGAGAAGCTAGCAAAGTAGTCAAGAAGGCAAAGATTCAAAAGGAGGAGGAAATAAATACAATAAAATGGGGGGATAAAGCACAGTTACTTACTTGTAACAGGTGATCTCTGGGAACAGCAGGAATAAGTCTTCACATATGGGTATGTCGGTACCGACGGAGCCTGCGCGGGAACGCTCCCCAGCTTCCCAAAAAGGAAAGCTTTTGGGAGCATCCCACAGCACCTGCGCGCTGCCTTCCCGCCTTTCCTAACCGTCTCTCCTCAGTTCGAGTTTAAAGCTGAGACAATAGAGAGAGAGAGGAAAGGAAAGATAGAAAAAGAGATACAACTCCTAGGGGAGGAGGGAGGGTTGTGAAGACTTATTCCTGCTGTTCCCAGAGATCACCTGTTACAGGTAAGTAACTGTGCTATCTCCAGGAACAAGCAGGAATGAGTCTTCACATATGGGGACTCCCTAGCTAAGATGCCTGGGAGATCCCCAAGGATATGAGACCCTGGGAAGGGGTCTACTTCCTCCTATGGATCTCAGGCATCCATCCAGGGAAGGAGGGTAGGAGTTGTTTAAGAATGGAACAGGAGTTTGAGGACAGCCTGACCAAACAAGGCATCCTGGCGGGAGTCCTTGTCCAAGCAGTAATGGGCTGTGAAGGTATGAACCGAGGCCCAGGTGGCTGCTCGACAGATCTGGTCGATGGACACAGAATTTAGATGAGCCATAGAGGTGGCCATGGCTCTCACATTATGAGCTTTGACATGGTTCTCCAGAGAAAGGTTCTTACTCTGGTAGGCGAAAGAAATACACTGAGCAATCCAATTGGACAGTGTTCTCTTAGAGACTGGAAGTCCCAAATGAGAAGGATCAAAAGCAACAAAAAGCTGGGAATACTTTCTATGTTGCTGTGTCCTTTGTAAGTAAAAAGCAAGAGCTCTTTTACAAACCAGAGTATGAAGATTCTTCTCTGCACTGGATGCATGAGGAGCTGGAAAAAAGACAGGTAAATATACCTCTTGATTAAGATGAAAAGGTGAGACCACTTTAGGCATAAAGTGTGGATTTGTCCTAAGGACTACCTTATCATGATGGAACCTTGTATAAGGTGGATTAGCCACTAATGCCTGCAGTTCACTGATGCGGCGAGCTGAAGTGACTGCAATGAGGAAAATAACCTTCCAGGAAAGAAACTTCAAGGAGGTAGTGGCTAAGGGTTCAAAAGGTGGCTTCATAAGCTGACCAAGAACCAAATTTAAGTCCCATGCCACCGGAGGAGGCCTAATGGGAGGTTTAGTTAAAGTTAGGCCTCTCATGAATCTTGCAATGAGAGGATGAGAGGAAATAGGTTGTCCATTGATGGGCTTAAGGGATGCTGCAATAGCACTCAAATGGACTCTTACTGAATTCGTTTTAAGGCCTGCATTGGAAAGATGCAGGAGATAGTCTAACAGAGAATTTAAAGGTAGTGCTAGAGGGTCAAGACCCTTTTCAGCACACCAAATGGAAAACCTCTTCCATGTAAAAGCATAAGATCGCCTGGTGGAAGGTTTTCTGGAAGCATGGAGGATATCCTTCACTTGTTGAGAAAGATTCCAGTCTTGAAGGTCTAGGCCTTCAGTAACCAAGCTCTGAGGTGTAGGGACTTGGGGTTTGGGTGCCACAGAGTCCCTTCCTCCTGGGACAGAAGGTCTGGAGCAGCTCCCAAGTCCAGGGAGGGGGCTTGGGAGAGATGTAGAAGTAGAGGGTACCACACTTGGCGTGGCCAGCGTGGAGCTATGAGGATCATAGATCCTTGATCCCTCTGGAGTTTGAACAGTGTCTTGGGAATCAAGGGAATGGGTGGAAATGCATACAGGAATCCCTGACCCCAATGAAGGAGGAAGGCATCCTTGGCCTGAACTCCCTGACACGGAATTCTGGAACAGAACCGGGGAAGTTTGGCATTCCACGGACTTGCAAAGAGGTCTATGTCCGGGGTTCCCCATTCTTGGAAGATTCTGAGTACCTGATCCATGTGCAGGGACCATTCGTGTGGAAGCAGAACTCGACTGAGTCTGTCTGCCCAAGAGTTTTGGACTCCTGGGAGGTATACTGCCAGGAGATGGATTTGATGCTCTCTGGCGAAGGCCCACAATCTTAAAGCTTCGTTGCAAAGCGACAGAGAGCCAGTTCCTCCTTGTTTGTTTATGTAAAACATGGCTACTTGATTGTCCGTATGAATGAGGACTGTCTTGTAGCTGAGGAGGATATGAAAGACCTTGAGAGCTAGAAAAACTGCTCGAAGCTCCAAGTGGTTGATATGAAGAGAGGTCTCCTGTGGAGACCAAGTGCCTTAAGTGGAGAGGTCCTGTAGATGGGCTCCCCAACCTGTTTGGGAGGCATCTGTTGTGAGGGTTTCTTGGGGCAGCAACTGTTGGAAGGGGGACCCCAGCAACAAATTTTGAGTGGATATCCACCATTGGAGAGACCAAAAGAGACGTTTGGTGGTCGCTATTTGGTCTGAGAGAGCTCCTGAAGCTTGAGTCCATTGGGTGGACAAAGTCCATTGAGCTGCTCTCATGTGTAGGCGAGCATAGGGTACCACATGTACTGTGGAAGCCATGTGGCCTAGCAGTTGTAGCATCTCCCGGGCAGTTAAGTGGCTCTTTGACTGAATCTGGGAGGCTAACTGCACTAGACGTTGGCAACGGACCTGAGGAAGGTAGGCCCTTGCAGTAGTGGTATCCAACCAGGCCCCTATGAATTCTAGGGACTGAGTAGGGGGTGAGCTGAGGACTTTGGGAGGTTTACCACAAGTCCCAGCTACTGCAGAATGCACCTTGTGCGGTCCAGGGAAATCTGGGCCTCTGACTGGATGGAGCTCGGATGAGCCAGTTGTCCAGGTATGGGAAGACAAATATTCCCAGAGTACGTAGAAATGCAGCAACTATTGCCATGCATTTGGTGAACACTCTTGGAGCAGAGGCCAGACTGAAAGGAAGGACTCTGTATTGGTAATGTTTTCCTTGGAAAAGAAACCGTAGGAATCTTCTGTGAGAGGGATGGATGAGGACATGTGTGTACGCATCCTTGAGATCTAGAGAACAAAGCCAATCCTGACTTTGAAGGTATGGAAGGAGAGTGCCCAGAGAAAGCATCTTGAACTTCTCCTTGCACAGAAATTTGTTCAATTCTCTGAGATCTAAGATGGGCCTGTATCCCCCTGTCTTCTTTGGAATGAGAAAATAGGGGGAGTAGAACCCTGACCCTTGATGAAGAAGAGGAACTTCTTCTATTGCCCCTTGGGCAAGAAGGGTAACTACCTCTTGACCTAGAAGGTCGAGAAGAGATGTGGGAGATTGAAGTGACTCACCATGGTGTGGGGAGGAAGGTCTGAGAAATGAAGCTTGTAGCCCTCTCTTATGATGGAGAGGGTCCACTGCTCTGATGTTATTTGCTCCCATCTGGGAGCAAAATGAGCCAACCTTCCTGGAATGGCGAGAGGCTCTGGCTGCTTTAGAGCCAGAAAGGCTAAGTTCTCTAGCATCAAGTCAAAAACCCTGAGGAGGTTGGGCCTGCTGAATTGCAGCAGCCCCTGTAGGCTTAGGCCTGGCCTGTTTAGGATGCTGACGCTTAGTGGTAAAGCGACCTGTAGAAGATTGTTGGCCAGAAGTAGAAGGAAAGCTGCCCTTTTTAAAGAAAGACTTTTTAAAAGGCTTTTTCTTGGCAGGAATGGAGGTTGACTTTGAAAGTCTATCCAGAGCAGAGTTTTCTGCATCCATTTGAGTGGCTTTTATTTGCCATTCTTTGCCAAATAGGTTTTCACCTGTACAGGGAAGATTTCCTAAGCCATCTTGAACCCAGGGTTCTAAATCAGAAGCCTGGAGCCAAGCAATTCTGCGAGCAGCTATGGCAATGCCAGAAGCTCTGCTGGCACCTTCAAAGGAGTCAAAGGCTGCCCTGTTGGAAAACTTTGAAATGTCTTGGGTATGCTTAAGCCAAATGAGGAATTCCTCCCTTTTATCCTCTGGAAGAAAAGGGAGAAAAGTGTGCAGCTTTTCTGCAACTTCTTTTAGAAACATACCCATGTAAAGACTATATGAGTTGATTCTGGCAATAAGCATACTGGCTTGGAAGATTTTCCTACCAAAAGCATCCAAGGTCCTGCATTCTCTTCCTGGAGGAGCAGAAGAGTGTCTCTTTGTACTCTTTATCCTTTTCACAGCTGACTGCACCACAATGGAATGGTGAGGAAGCTGAGTTTTATGAAATCCAGGACAGGGAGGAACACGATACATAGTGACCAATCTGCGAGAATGAGGAGAGAGAGTGAGAGGAGTCTCCCATAGATCAATCATGTGTTCATAAAGAATCTCATGAATTGGTAAGGTGGCTGCCTCTTTAGGAGCCTTAGAATAGCCTAAAATATCCAATTTATTTGCTCTAGGCTCTGATTCAGAGGTTACTGAAATAGAAAGTCCTTTAGCTACTTCTCTTATGAAGTCTTGAAAGGACAAGTCCTCTGGAGGAGACATTCTTCTTTTTGGAGAAGGCGGCTCTTCAGGAAGGGCTATGGATACTTCAGGAGACTCGTCTGATGTATCAGAATCATCAGAGGAATCGAAGTATCGCCTGTCAGGGTGCTCTTCCAACGCTCGATACGGGTATCGAGTAGTATCGACATCGGGCATCCCCGGTACCGGATCGGTACCAATAAGTAGCCCAGGACAAGGGACCACAGCAGCCGGTATCCTGGTCGATGTCGATGGTACTGGTATTGGCGCTGGTGCCGGTACCGGAGCCGATACTGGAGTTTGTCTCGGTACCAGCGGCGTCGGAGCTTGAATGAAGGCCGTAATAGCCTGCTGCATGGACAGAACATTCCGATCCATCGACGCCATGAATGCCTGGAATTCGGTACCGGGAGATTGTGCCGGTACCCCAGAGCATTCTAACAGGTGATCGGTCGAGGCCGTGCCATCGATGTCAACCTGTAACCCCATAGGAGGAGCTTTGGAAGCCGGAGCTTCCCGCCGGGGTTGTTTTGCTGGTACAGGATCCTCGAGGGCAAGCCCAGAGGCATCTCGATGCTTCAAGGACCTGCTAGATTTATGTTTGGTTACCTGAGATCCATCAGGAGAAGAAGACCTGGAAGATGTCGATGCTACCGACGCTGCATCAGCGGGAAACAGCACATGGAGCTTAGCTGCTCGGTTCTGTAAACCCTGTTTAGACATTAGAGAGCAGGAGGGACAATCCGGAATGGAGTGTTCAGGACCCAAACATTTAAGGCACCATTCATGGGTATCTGTAACAGAAATAGTACCGCTACACTTAGTGCATTTCTTGAACCCCGAGGCTGGTTTTTCCATGAGGAAAATTTTCTTGTAGGCCCTGAGGCCCAAGAGGAAAAATACACTAAGTGAAGAAAATATAGATTTTTTTTTTTTTGAAAGAAAGAAAGAGAAAAAGACCGGTGGTACCGGTCCGGAGTCGGGGAAGGCAGACACGCGACCAAAGAAATAAAATAAAATAAAGAACTTCTTCAGCGGTGACAGGGCTCGACCTGCTGGCTCCGCGGCAAAGAAGAACTGAGGAGAGACGGTTAGGAAAGGCGGGAAGGCAGCGCGCAGGCACTGTGGGATGCTCCCAAAAGCTTTCCTTTTTGGGAAGATGGGGAGCGTTCCCGCGCAGGCTCCGTCGGTACCGACGTACCCATATGTGAAGACTCATTCCTGCTTGTTCCTGGAGATGACATTTTTCAGATATATTAGTGAGAAGAGGAAGGGCAAGAGTGGTATTGTCAGACTCAAGGGTGCAGGGGAGGAATATGTAGTGCTACGCTCCTGCCTGGGCCCTAGAGCTTACAGGCAGGAGTGGCCTTATATAATGTCCCTTGTGAATAAAGGTGGTACTGATCGCTCTGAATGCTGGGATTCGTAGTACACTTGTTTTTTTCTTTTAGGGATGAAAGTTGTAGTTGTGACTCGAGTGATAAGGCTTGCAAGAAATTTATTTGTTGTGGGGATATTTCCAACGCATTACAATTCAAAGGTGCATAATGTAAAGGTGCAACTTTCAACATAAAGGTGAAATTAGGAGGTCAGGAAAACAACTTAAAATAGCTTTAACTCAGCTTTACACAGTCACGATAGCATCTACTCAGCTTTGCCTCGTGTGGTTGCTTGGGATTATTGCAGCCTCACAGTAACAGCTGTTCTCCTCACAGCGTGGCTTTACAGAAACAGGTGAAAACAATTTGTGAACTTTCACGGCTAGGCAACAGGTATAGCAAACGTTTTGTATTCTTCTCATACAAACTCCAAATGCTTCTTTACTCTGTTACTCTCTAAAACATAAAGAGCAATCCATTGCACAAGGATCATAACTCAAGGTAGGCACATCATTATCTATCTGCATACATTCATCTGGGCTAAGGCAATTGTTCTCTTCATCAGGTTTCTTATGTTTTCCTGACTTTAGCTCCAGAAATTGCTGAAACTCTTTTAGAAGCAATTTAGCCTGTAGCTGCTCTTTAGCTGCTTGATAGTCTCCGGTAAGGGTCACACCCTTCCCCCATTCACTATCTGCTCCTGTTGCAGAGTTTGGCTTAGGGAGGTCAGCACAATAAAAGGGTTTCTCCAGCAAGGCATTAAAATTAGGAAATTCAGCTTTACCTTTATCAGAGACGTTGACATAAGAACAGGCACCTTTCTTCCAGGACTCTCTCCTCTTTAGAAACTCAGGAGTTTTATGGCTAGTTCTTCTGCTAGGAGAATTTCTCTCAGAAAAACGTCTTTCCTGTTTTGGTTCCTGGCTTTTATAGCACTGCTCGCCACCAGACAAAATACCTTTTCTCCAAGAGCTGGGTTTGCTAGCCTTCCCACGTCTAGGCTCTACCGTGTAGTAAGGATCTCCTTGAGAGTATATTGGGCTCCAAGGCTTACTGCTCCAGGGTTCTGCCTTCTCCCAGGGTTCTAGCATTTTTCCCCTTTGATTCCAAGTTCCTCCTGAAGACCAACGTGCACTGGAAGCTGCTTCTCGTCTGCTTCGTTTCTTGCTGCTCTCTTTGTCAGCCTTGCTGCCAGCCTTGCTGCCTTCTTTGCCAGCCCTGCTGCTTCCTCTGTCAATCCTGTCTGAGGATTTAAAAAGGGCTTCATTTCCCGGCACTCCCTGTCGTTCCCCTGGGCATGCCCAATCAGTGATGAAGCCTAACTCCTCCCCTGGGCTGGGGCTTGTCTTCAGCTCAGCCGATAACTGTGTTTTTTCCAAGTCAGTTTTGGAAATCCTGTGTGTGTCATCCCTTCTATCAGGATTTTCCCCTATCTCCATTTCCTCTGGAGGGGAGTCTTCACCACAGTAGAAGCTGATAAGGATAAAGCGGAATTGCTTAACAAATATTTTTGTTCTGTGTTCACAGATGAAG
Source organism: Ichthyophis bannanicus (assembly GCA_033557465.1). Classification (NCBI taxonomy): domain Eukaryota; kingdom Metazoa; phylum Chordata; class Amphibia; order Gymnophiona; family Ichthyophiidae; genus Ichthyophis; species Ichthyophis bannanicus. The sequence continues at coordinate 1,746,403,796 of CM066031.1, read as the reverse complement.
AACCAGGAGCAGGACCTCAGAAAACACCCATAAATAGGAACAGAAGCAAAGGACATCTTGAACAATTTTCAAAAGACTGTGTTCGTGAGAAACTATCTCAACTTAAAGTAGACAAACGATGGGACCGGATGGGATACACCCGAGAATACTGAGGGAACTTGGGGACGTTCTAGCAACTCCACTGACTGACCTTTTCAATGCCTCGTTGGAGTCGGGAGTGGTGCCAAAGGACTGGAGAGAGGCTCGTGTGGTGCCTTTACACAAAAGTGGAAGTAAGGATGTGGTTGAAAACTACAGGCTGGTTAGTTTAACTTCAGTGGTGAGTAAATTATTGGAAACGCTCCTGAAAGAGAAAATAGTGAGGTTTCTGGAGTCCAGGGGATTACAGGATCCGAGGCAGCATGGATTCACCAGAGGCAGGTCTTGTCAGACAAATCTGATTGATTTCTTTGACTGGGTGATCAGGGAGTTGGACCGAGGGAGAGTCCTAGATGTGCTGTATTTAGATTTCAGTAAAGCCTTTGACGCTGTTCCTGCTTGGGTTAGAAATTGGTTGGGTGGGAGGCGACAAAGAGTACAAGTAAATGGAGCTCACTCTGAGGAGAAGGATGTTATCAGTGGTGTGCCCCAGGGATCTGTCCTTGGTCTGATTCTTTTTAACATCTTTGTTAGTGATATAGCGGAAGGGCTTTCAGGTAAGGTTTGCCTCTTTGTGGATGATACCAAAATCTGCAATAGAATTGACACCCAGGAAGGGGTAGATAACATAAGGAGGGATCTAGCTAAGCTTGAAGAATGGTCTAGAATTTGGCAGCTGGGATTTAATGTTAAAAAATGTAAGGTCATGCATTTGGGCTGCAGCAATCCAAGGGAGCAATATAGTACAGGGGGTGAAGTACTTTTGTCCACTAAAGAAGAGCGGGACCTAGGCGTGGTTGTGTCTGATGATCTTAAAGTAGCTAAACAGGTAGAAAAGGCGATGGCAAAAGCTAGAAGGATGCTTGGGTGCATACGGAGAGGAATGGCTAGCAGAAAAAAGGAGGTGACAATGCCTCTGTATAAGTCTTTGGTGCGACCTCATTTGGAGTATAGTGTGCAATTCTGGAGACCGCACCTTCAAAAGGATGTGAACAGGATGGAGTCGGTGCAGAGGGTGGCTACTAAAATGATTAGTAGTCTTCATTATAAAGCATATGAGGACAGACTGAAGGATCTTAATATGTACACCTTAGAGGAAAGGCGGGATTGAGGTGGTATGATTGAGATGTTTAAACACCTCTGTGGCATAAATGTTCAGGGAGAGAGCCTCTTTCAATTGAAAGCAAGTTCTGCTATGAGGGGACAATGGGATGAGGGTGAGGGGAGATAGATTCAGGAGTGATATGTGGAAATATTTCTTTACGGAAAGAGTAGTGGATCCATGGAATAGTCTCCCAGTGGAGGTGGTAGAGATGAGGACAGTAACTGAATTCAAAAAAGCATGGGACAAACACAGAGGATCTCTAAAGGTAAAAAGGGGACTGTTGTAGTTATTATGGAAGGACAGACTAGATAGGCCATGTGGTCTTTTCTGTCATATTTCTATATTTCTATGTTTCTATGATAAAGTCCAAGGTCTGCACCGGCTCGAGGTGGGACTTGGGGTAATTGACTAGGAACCCCAGGCATTCGAGAAGAAGGATCGTGCGAGATACCACCGATCAAGCTTCTCTGGCCGAGGGCCCCGTGACGAGCCAGTTGTCGAGGTAAGGGAAGACTGATACGCCCTGCCATCTGAGGGAGGCGGCTGCTGCAAAGAGGCACTTTGTGAAGACCTGTGGGGCAGACGCGAGCCCGAAGGGGAGCACCCTGTTTTGGTACATTGCGTCGAGATGCTTACTCACAATGGAAAACCAAGACAGTTGTCTCCCACATGCAGAGTAGCAGTCTGGACAGAATGGGAGGAACTGGGACAGTGAGAGACTCCCGAGGAGGGGACTCGTACTGCAAGATATGAAGAACTTCGGCTCGAGGCTCCTCCTCAATCTGGGTAGCTAGGTTGAGGGCCCACACCATGTCCTGCACGAACACTAGAAAGGATGTGTCCTCGGGCGGCGAACGCCTCAGAAAGGCGGGCGGGGATGGGTCTGAAGGGAGGTCCCTGTGTGCGCGAGTCTCCGGGGAAGTATCCCCATCTGACTCCCAACCCAAGAGATCCGAGTAGGAGTCCGATTCGGGATGGTCGGCCCATCCGGAGGCTGAGGCCCGCTTGGAGCCAGAGGCCCTGGAGGATCTTGCCCCCGAGGAATGGGAAGGCGAGCAAGACCAACGCCGAGGACCCTCACGAGGCCCGTGGCTCTCGGGGGTTTCCAGGGTGAGTTTAGACATCCCTCCCGAGGGAATCTTGGTCTCTAGGCGCGAGCAAGCCATGCTGGGTGTGAGCGCCTGCTGGGTAGCTAAGAAGGCAGAAACACTGCGCTCTAATGCCAGCATACGGGACTCCCACGAGGGCGTGAGGCCCTGCGACACCGACCCTGGGGTCACCGGGTCGGGCATCGTGGAGGAGAGGGGGTCCTCGCTGGGACGGCCCTCAGGGGACCGGGCGCCATCGCCGGAGGCCTCTGTGTCTGTAAGAGGTACCTTACGAGGCCGCTCCTTGTCTGACTCTCGGAAACGCCGAGGAGGGCTAAGCGACTGAGTGCAGAAGCACTCGCGGTTTTCCAGAGCCCCCGACAGTGACTTCGAGGCCTTCTTCTTACGCTGCTCCACTTCAGGGGACCCCTGATCGGAGTGACGCCTTGAGCACAGGGCCGCGGTGGGGGACGACCGGGGTGCCACCGCGGATTCTGAGGCGGCTTTAAGGAAGATGTCGGACTTCTGTTTACGACTTAGCTGGGCCTTAGAGGACATTTGCTTACAAAGTAAGCAGAGCTTCAGATCATGGTCGGCCCAGAGACACCGCAGACAGCAGTCATGAGTGTCCGTAAGCGACATGCTCTTGGAGCATCTGTCGCATTTTTTTAAACCGGTGGCCATCGGGGCAAAAAGGGCCCCAGCGAGGTCGAAGACCCACGTGGCCAGCGGTTGGAGGAAAAAAGGGCACGAAGCCTGCAAAGGGAAAAAATGCTACGAAAATTTCCCGCTTGCCAAAAAAGAGGGAGAGCAGGGGAAGAATGGGTAGAGGACCGCTGCAACTGGAAAAACTAGCAGGCCAGAGGCTGAAAAAAGAAACTCTTTTTCCGAGGGACGAGGATGTGTGTCCGAAGGGCTCCGTGGAAAAAGGGAGACTGAGCAAGATGGCACCTTTGGGCGGGAAGAGGACCACGCATGCGTGGCAGCAATCCCAAAGGCTTTCTTTGAAAGCTGGTGAATTGCTCCGCGCAGGCTCCTTGGTGCTGACGTCACCCATAAGTGAGGACTGACTTCCTGCTTGTTCCTGGAGAACTGGAAATCAACTAACTCTGCTGAAATTCATTTTCTTCTTGCTCAGCTATATCTTCAAGGTCTTGTAAATAAACCTGAAACAAGACAATACTTCAGCTGTCATCCTGTACTCGACACCCCGAGTTGCGATTTTCCTTGCTTCTGAAATTTCTGCACTTTGCAGACAACAGTGGAAATGGAATGCCTACTAAACTTTATAAACAAACCCGTTATGGATTTATTTTGTCAAAAAGTTATGGAACTGTATATACCTGAAAGACATCAGTATCAATGAAAGTCTGATGCTTTGGAAAGGGTCGCTTTCATTCAAGTAGTATGTTCCAAACAAAAGAGCTCATTTTGGTATAAAATCCTATGAACTATGTGAGGCAAAAAGTGGCTACATCTGAGACTTTATTGTATATACTGGAAGTGACAATGATTTTGACCCTTCACTTTCTTTGCTACCTCATGCTGCCTGTGTTGTGATGTTGTTGCAGCCATTGCTGGAAAAAGGGTATCGTGTTCACATGCATAACTTATTCCAGTCCACTCTGTTTGATAGATTGATAAATGCCAACACTGATGAGGTCAGAACTGTTAGGCTGAACAGAAAGTTTATGCCACCAGCACTGAAAAATACTAAGCTGAAAAAGAGAGAAAAAATTGCCTACTACCGTGGTAAAATAATGGCGCTGAAATGGAAAGACAAGAAAGATGTTTGCATGCTGGGCACTGTCCAACAGTGATGAATTTGTGGAAACAGAAACTAAGAGGTAACAAACAGAAACCCTCCATAGTTGCTGAGTACAACAGGTTGATCGTAGTGATCAGTTACTAGTGAGCTATCCATATGCTCATAAACGCCTCAAGAAATACTACATCAAACAACTTCGAGACCAGGTGAACATGGTGGTACTCAAGGCTTACATACTGTATGCAAAATCAGGAGGCAATAAAAGCAGGCTTAGTTTCTAGCTTGCAATGATCAAGCAAATGATAGAACACTATCAAAAGGAGAAGTTGCTTGTACGCCGTGGACGATATTCAGCAGAACCACTGCCACAACGGTTGACAGAGCACCATTTACCTGAACTCATACCACCATCTGAGAACAAAGAATGTTGTACCCGTCACTGTAAACTGTGCTGCAGTAAATCCAATCAGTCTGGAAAGAAACTGCGAAAAGAATCACATTATTACTATCCAACCTGTGATGTCGGGCTCTGTGTGGTGCCAGATTTCAAGGACTGTCATACTAAACTGTAGACATTCTGGACTCTATATTATAAATACTTACTCGTTCACTTACCATTTTACTTATGCCGGTTTTTACTAAACGCTGGAAGTGGCGACCGCCCACTATGTGTGCCGCAGCAGCACTGAATGACAGGAAGCTGCGGCACACACGGCAGGCGGTTGCCGCTACCAGTGTTTAGTAAAAGACCCCCTTAGTTTATTATACCTATCTCAAAAATTTTTAATAAAGATATTTGTCTGAATGCCATAGTTGCAAAATTAATTCTCCAGGCACTGATTGAATGGGTGCTACGTATTTTCTCTAGTTAAGGGGTTAAACCCCAAACAGGTGCCGGGGTATGGCTTGGCCGAAGTTGCTGTCACGTTGAGAATCTCCATCCAGACAGTAGTGGGCTGTGAAGGTGTGGACTGAAGACTACACAGCAGCCCTACAAGATCTCCACCACGGAAACGGAACACATGCTTGCAACTGAAGCAGCCATAGCTCGGACGTTGTGAGCCATGACACATCATTCCAAACTCAGGCCAGCTTGAGCATAAGCAAAGGAGAAGCAGTCCGCAACCCAAAGGGAAGGGGTACGCTTCCAGAGTGTCACACCCAGCCTACTGGAGTCAAAAGAGAGAAAAAGCTGGGAGGAACAGCGGTGAGGCTTGGTATGTTCGAGGTAAAGTGCCAGCACTCTCTTACAACCCAAAGTGTGTGTATAGAGTGGCTTCAGCCCTAGTCACCTATTATTCAAAATATAGCGTCAGGATTCAAAAAATTTTCCAGAAACATAGTAACATATTTCAAAGCACTCTGGGGCTTGAAAATAAATATATACGTTGTGTCTGGAAGAGACATAAAAATTTGAAGGAAATTTTGAGCCCTACAGTATTAAGGCCCTCACTACCACCAGAAAATACAATGATGGGCCATTACAAATGTGGTACATGTACTATATGTCCCATCACATTGGAAATTACTTTTTTTTTATCTATCAGGACAAGACATATTTTTTAAGAGGCCACACTACTTGTCAATCTTCATATGTTGTGTATGGTATCTGGGGAACTTATTTACTGGTTTTCAGAAAGCACTTCAGAGATGAACTAAGAGACCAACAATTGTTTTCAGATAAGCACCATTTTGGCATATATATATATATAACACGAAATACATTATAAGAAAGATCAACACTCAACACTATATAGCAACATTCATGGGGTCGTTGATGCGATAAAGCAGCATTTAATTCAAGCTCTTGTAGTATGAATGAACACTTGGTAAAAGTCTGAGACCTCGTTGCATTCAGTGTTTGGGCTGGATTGTGATACTTTGCTCTCCACGTTCAGATTTAGAGCTGTAAACTATTACATTGTTACTGTGCAGTATTCTAGGCTCTATAAGGTGACGACTTGTGATTCTGTTCAGCCCTGTTGGCATGAGGTCTGGGGAAAAAAGTGGGTAGTACCACCAACCAATTGAGATGAAAAGCAGAGACCACCTTAGGTAGGGAACTTAGGGTGAGTCCGAAGGACCACTCTGTTATGATGGAACCTGGTATACAGTGGATGTGCCACTAGTACCTGTAACTCACTGACTCTGCATGCAGAGGTGATTGCCACCAGAAAAATGACTTTCCAGGTGAGAAACTTAAGCAAGCAGGAGCTTAGCAGCTCAAAGGGGAAAGTGAGAAACTGCCCCAAAACCACGTTAAGTTCCTATGCCAACAGCGGTGGCTTAATTGGGCGAATTGAAAGCAATAGACTCCTCATGAAGCGGTCAATGAGAGGATGAGCGGAGATGGATTTAACAGATGAACCACCATGGTAGGCTGCTACCACACTCAGATGCACTCTGACAGCGTTTGATTTGAGATCAGAGTCAGAGAGGTGGAGCAGGTAAGTTAGCATGGCCTCTACTGAACAGGAAAAAGGATTGAGCGCCTTGCCTGCACACCAGATTGAGAATCTGTGCCATTCAAAAGTAAAGGAGCATCGTGTAGCGTCCTTGTGTGACATGAGGAGTACATTCTCTACTGTCTCTGAAAAACAGAGATTAATGAAAGTTACCCACTTAGCATCCACGCCATGAGCGCTAGAGATCAGATGTTGGGTTGACGAAGGGATCCCACATCTTGGGAGATCAGTTCTGGAGCCCAGCTGAGTCAGAGAAGCTGCTTCCGGAACAGCTGAAGCAGAAGAGAAAACCATGGCTGTTTGGGCTAGTGTGGCGCTATGAGTATCATAGTGGCTCTCTCTGCTTGAAGTTTGAACAGAGTTTTGGCCACCAGAGAAATTAGAGAGTAGGCATACAGGAGGCCCTCGCTCCAGTCTAGGAGAAAAGTATCAGGAGGCAGAGCCAGTTGTGAACCAAGATGGCTGCTTAGGAGCTTTGCTCCCACGGACCCGTCAAGAATCCTGCAATCAACCCTGTCCAATTGCTACATTCATCTTGAAATTTTAGCTTTCTGGCATCCCCTTCCTTCTCCAGATCATGATTAACAGCAAGCTAAGTTGGAATTTTCTGCAGCTCACAATGGAGCTGGAGGAGTGGCCTAGTGGTTGGGGCAAGGTACTTCAGGCTGGAAGGTCGGGGGTTCAAATCCCACTAGAGGACAGCAACCTTGGGCTGGAAGGACTGGGGTTTCTAGTCCCACAGGTGCTCCTTGTGGTCTTGGGCAAGCCACTTAACCCTCCATAGCCCATGTTCCCTGTAAAATAGTTATCTCCAAGTTATAATGCCCTGTTCAATGTAATTTCAGTTTGTTCAATGTAAACCGCACTGATGCAGAATAGCACGGTATATAAGAGAATATAAATAAATAAATAGATAAATCCGGATTCAAAGAGAGCAAAGTCTAACCCTCTTTCCCTGCATAAGATGGCCGCTACCTGTGATCCTTCCGACGCGATACAAGAACTCCTGATGGAAATTCGATCAGTTCATGTTGTCGTATCAGCCAATGGAGAGGCACTTGCACAGGTTCAATCGGACTTACATGAAAGCTCAATTGGTAAGTCTCTCAGGGCATATGGACAAAGCTGAAGCTACTCTTGCAGCCCTCAAGAAGCACCTTAACCAGCTAAACAGGGCCTCCAAAAAGGTAGATCTTTTAGAATGCAGGCTGGAAGATCTTAACAATAGAGTATGATGAAATAATATTTGTATAATTGGTATACCTGAAGGAGCTGAAGGGCCAGACCCGATAGCTTTCTTAGATCTACTGCCTAAAATGCTACATCTAAATTTCGCTCGGCCGCTTGAAATTGAAAGAGCCCAGTGAGTACCAACACAGGCAGGTCTGCAAACTCGGAGACTGCATCCTTTAATCCTCTACTTCCTTAGACACCAACAAGTGGTACAAATAATGAATGCTGCAAGAATGCACACCTCAGTGGTTTTTGAAGGTCATAAGGTATCTTTCTATCCTGACTTTAGCAAAAATACTGTGGAAAAGCGGAAGCAATTTTTGGCATTGAGGCCGTGGCTACAACACCTCCAGGCACGTTATGGTTTATTCTACCTGGCTCGGTTCAAGGTAACACTAGATAATCGCACTAAAACCTTCGAAGACCCAGTAGCTTTGCAGTCCTTCATAGAAGAACAAGAAGCTTTAAAAATGCAATGATAACAGATCATGTTGGGCAACATACCATATGCATTCAGGGCTCAAAGGACCTCAGAATTCTTCCTCGGCCCTATTTAGAATATTCGTGGACTTTGTTCAACAAGGCTAATCCTGATGATACTGTAGGTGAGCACCCGCAGCTCCTTATCAAAGACTCAAGACTCTAGGCTGAGTAGTGCATCAGGCCGCCTGCTTATGCTCCTGTATAAGACATAATAGCTCTGGCCCCCTCTGATTCACAGTTGCTCATATGTGGATAGAGACGAGAGGCCTTTACAGGAAATTTGTCTAAGTTCCCCAGTGTCAACTTTTGGCAGTAATGTCAAGCACGTTGAAGTATCGAGGGGGTACTCACCTGGAAAGAACAGAGGAGGAAGTTGATCGATATGCAACAGGTACCCACATCCCAGACGATCTTGAGGGCACAGTAGTCTGTTGAGATGACTGGTCATCTGTGGGCAAAGTGGATCAATATTCCTCCTGCCTGTATGGGAACCGTGCCTGGTATGGGAAGCAGAGCCATGCTCCTGAGGAAGGAGTCAAAAGCATCCCCCAAGCTGCGGTTGCGGCACTGGCTGGGGTTTCGGCTGGCACTGCTGGCGCTGACCTTGTCGTTTCTGTTTCTGTTTATGCCCCTGTTGAGGGCCTTGATAGGACTGATACAGGTGGTAGCCACCATAAAACGTTTTCTTCTTGGGCTTCTTCACTGAAGACATTTTCCTAGAGGAATCAAATGTTTTTCTGGAAAGCCGATTCATAGTTAACTGTTCCCTCTCCAATCTTGTTCTCCATGGACATACTAAAGAGATTCTTGCCCCGGCAGGGGACATCTGCTAGCTTATCTTGTACCCAATTGCTCTAAATCAGAGGCCTGCAGCCAAGCCAGGTGACGGGCCCAGATGCCCACAACGGCCACCCTGGCGATTGAAACTAATGCATCGTAGGCCTCCCTGGTCATATATTTTGAACATTCCTTGGCCTTGGAGACTAAGTCACAGAGGCTCTCGAAGTGTTTTCTTGAAAGAACAGTGTAGAAATCCACAATGTCTTGAAGTTACATGCTAATATAGAGCCGGTAGGCCTGGATGCAGGCCACAAGCATTAAATCCTGATAACATTTCCTCCCGAAATCATCGAGTGTCTGAGAATCCCAGCCAGGAGGCACCAAGGAGCAAATCTTGGAGCTTTTAATTCTCCGCATCGGCGACTCCACAACCATGGAGTTGTGTGGGAGCTGCAGCTTCTCAAAGCCGGGACTGTTGTAGATTTGGTATATGGAATCAAGGTGTCGGCTCACTGGAGGTACCATGAGGGATGTTTCCCAGATGCAGAAGAGCAACTGCTCGAGGATGTGATGCATGGGCATCGTGATGACCTCTTTGGGAGGGGAAGAGCATTGGAGGATCTCCAACTCCTCTGCCCTGAGCTGTTCCTCAGCCTCGATGGTAAAGAGCAAGGCCTTGCCAATGTCCTGCACGAAATCATGAAAGGACATATCCTCCGGTGGGGAATTCCAGTATTTATATGGAGATGAGGGATTTGAGGGTATGTCCTTAATGCGCTTGGTCATCGGGAAATCCTTTTCGGTCTCCCAGCAATCAGAGTCGGAATCGGTGAGGAAGTCTAAGTATTGACATGAATCTTCATGACGCCTTTGGTGCTCGGGGGTCTCTGGTTCCCGACAAGTTGACCCAGAGGCGCTCGGGGGGGGGGGGGGAAGCCCTGGGTGCCGAGAGGGACCTCGGATGCCCGCCTAACCCGTTTCCCCCACTGGGGAAGGCGTGGGCCTCAAGAATGGGCTGAACTTCCAATGGTGAGGGCACCGCTATGGACAGAGCTGTCATCGGCACCAAGGAACCAGAGGTCATCAGGTCTCGGGTAGCCTGCAAGGCAAGGAACGCAGTCAAGCTGCATACACTCCACAAGGAGCGTGTTTGTCTGAGGTGGAAGGAGCTGGTGCAGCAACCACCGTCACCGGTACTGGGTCCCTCAACAGAGGCTCCATGATGGTCATGGTATCAGGAGTCACCCAATGGCTCTGCTGGGCATCAGGAGGCAACGCCTCCCACCGGGGCAGCTTAGGAGGCTGCTCCTAGCCATTGTCCTTGGAGTCCCATCGAGGGCTTCAAAGCCGGTGCCCATAGATTTTCACCCAGCTCTTGGCATCACCCTTCGACGTCGATGGGGCTATAGTCTGGTCCCTTCTGGGGGTGACCTTCATCAGAGGATAGCCCCAATGCAGGGCACGATGTCTCCTCGGCTCAGAGTGAACTTGGCAATCATACAAAGTCAAAGCTTCAGTGAATCCCTTTGAGGATGTTGATACCGACTCCAAAGAACCAAAACAGCAATTCCCACCTTTTTCCCCCAATACCAGAGCCTCTCATGTGCCATCTGCAGAGCGCGCAGGTGGAGGGCTCATGGTCAGACCCGAGGCACTGAAGGCACCAGTTTTGGCAGTTTGTTATCGAGATCGTCTGGCCACATTGGATGTACTTCTTGAAGCCACTGGCTGGCTTAGACATATTGGGGCAGACAGCTTCCTCCAAGACAAAGAACATCAATGGTCCAGCCGACCAGGGAGGCATGAGAGAAAAAACCAGCACGCTGAGAAAAGGAACCCAAGAAAAAAAAACAGTGTCAGGCACCAATGCTCCTGGGACAGGCAAGACGACCGAGACGAGCACGCAACCGAAAAAAACCCCAGTTAAAACAACAAAAAAAACCATATTGCTAGGGTATCAACAATTTTCCGGGGATAGACAAACATCCAAGAGGTTGAAAAAAAGAAGACTGAGGTAAAATGGCTCCTTTGGGCTGGAGGACGGGCACACATGCATGGCTGACCTCCCAACAGCTTCCTATGAAAGTTGGAGAGCGTTTCTGCATGGGCTTTGTCAGTGACGTCATCCATATGTAAGGATTGACTTCTTGCTTGATCCAGGAGAAAATATGTTTTCACTCAACGTGCAATCAAACTCTGGAATTCACTGCCGAAGGATGTAGTAAACCCAGTGTAGCTGGGTTTAAAAGAGATTTGGACAAGTTCCTGAAGGAAAAATACACAAACCTTTATTAAAGTAGTTTTGGGAAATCCATTGCTTACTCCTGGGACCTGACTGGTACTTGTGACCTGGATTGGGCACTATTGGAAACAGGATAGTAGGCTTGATGGACCCTTGGTCTGACCCAGTATGGCATATCCATAAACCTCAAGAAAATGGAATTTCCATTTGTCATCAAGGATGACACATTTGCTCCCCCACCTACACTCACCCTAAATAACAACGAAATACAAGTCTGTTTGGAAGTAAAGGACTTGGGAGTCATCCTAGATCAACACCTAACCCTAAAACCACAGATAAAATACAGAAAAGGAGCAATTTACTACAAGACCTAGACCTTAAAATGTCTCCGCCTGCTGCTAGACCCTTCCAGCTTCCGCTCAGATCTACATGGCTCTAATCATCCTCACATCGACTTCTGCAACTCCATCTACCATGGCTTACCCCACACAACTCTATTACCCCTGCAAACAGCTCTCCACACACCAGCCCAAATTATCCAAGGAGCATCAAGATATGATCATATCACCCCTATTCTAAAACAACTCCACCGGCTCCCTCTTCACCTCCAAATCCTGTACAAAATCCTTCTAATTGCCTTCAAAATTCTCAACAATCAATCAGCCTCACACCTACAAACCCTCATCAAAATACCCCAGTCCATCAGACCCAGAAGACTATTCACCAGGAACATAATAGCAATCTCTTGTGAAAGAACAAAAAAGCACCCAAAACGCATGCTCAAGATCTTACAAGCTCTACACCCCAACCATCTCGAACTTCCTCTCCAATAAAATAAGGAACACCAAAGACATCCTCATATTCTGGAAACTCCTGAAAACCCACCTATTCACAGAACACTTCGGACCCACCTCCTAAACACTCCCCTCAGATAACCTCCCTCCCCATCCCCTGTATAGATGTCATTGTATATGTTATGAGTTACTGTTCTATGTAAACTTTGTTCACCTGAGTTAAATGTATACCCGCTTTGACTCGGTGAAAAGCAGTATAAAAGAAAAGCCAAATAAATAAAAACATTTCTTATGTTCTTATGCTTTCTGAAATACACTTTGAGAGTCATTATAGAAGCTCTGTTTGTGATTTGGATGTCTGAAAACAGGCATTCAGATATGTAAATCACAGTGATGCCTCAGGAGCAATTTAAGAAAGCCCAAAGATACACGTGGAGGCATAATAGCATCCAATTCGGCCATGAGCATGGCAGGGGCGGGTCAGTAAAGCTATACATGCATACATGATTTCCGACCAGTACTGTACATCTGATATCGCCATCAGGGACGTCCATGGCTATACCTGCTCCAGAACACAAACAAGATTAGTAAAGATTTATGTTTACGTTTACTGAGCTTGATATACCACCCTTCGCAATGCAGCAGGGCAGTTCACAATAATAGAGATGCTCATTTCAGCAACAAAACTGCACGATGAAGAAAAAAATGCTTGTTCCACCAGGTCGATACTTTTCACTCCTTCAAAGATAACAGCCAGTATGTAGAACTTGCATTTCTTCAGGCACCCATGCTGCAACACATCCCCATTTGTAGAACAGTAGGCTGGGACATGCAGTGGAGAGAGATCCATGGTTGTGTTCTGTGATAGATGTGCAAACTGCCCTATTATGCCATATTCTGTGTATGTGCATTATAACACACATTCAAGTTTCTAAATTGTGGATACGTCCTGCCCATGGCTAACCCATAACTCTGTGGATCCCATTTTTGCTATTATGCAGTGGATACATGTTTCTTTCAGGATGGAGAAAGGCCGATTTTACAAGGCACTTACACGTGACACCCTGTCAGCTACCCCTCCTGCTGTATATCGAACATTTTGACTTGGATGTCCTGATTTGCAGACAGACGTCCTTTCTAAAATGTGCCTTCACATCAATTGGCTGAACTTGATCCACGCCTTCAAAGAAACAGAACAGATTGGTGAAGCAAGACTTTCCTTGACTAAATCCATGTTGACTTTGTCCTATTAAATCAAGTGCATCCATCCATGTGTCCAGTAATTTTGTCCTTTATAATGGTTGCCCCCATTTTGCCCAGCAGACATTAGGTCTGCAGTTTCCCAGATCAGCACTAGAGCTCATTTTAGAAACTGGCATGTTCACAAGCCTCCTGTTTTCTGGTGCCACAGACTACTTTAATGGGGGGTTAAAAATTGCCAACAGTAGCTCTGCAATTTCATCTTCGAGTTCTTTCAGCATTCTTGGGCATATACCATCCAGTCCAGATTATTGATTTGTCAAGTTGTTCTATTACATCCCCGTTTCTCAAGACGGTCCTGGTGTACCCCCTAGCCAGTCTCGTTTTCAGGATATCCACAATGAATATATATGCATGAGAGAGATTTGCATACTGCACCTCCATTGTATGTAAATCTCTCATATGCATTTCATTCTGGAGATCCTGATAACCAGACTGGCTAGGAGGTACACCAGGACCATATTTAGAAACACTGTACTCCATCTTCTAGATTCACAGAGATTCAATTCAGCTCATCTGACTCATCACTGTTAAATAGCTTTTCTGGCATGGAATAGCTTCCTCACATCTTACTCAGTACAGACCAAAGCAAAGAATTAATTTAGTCTCTCAGCTAGGGCCTTGTCCTCCCCGAGTGCCCCCTTTTAACCTTTGATCATCTAATCGTTAACCATCTCCTTCCTTGGCTTCTTGCTTCAAATGTACCTGAACAAGTTTTTACTCTGAGTTTTTCTCTCTATGGCAACCTTCTTTTCAAATTCTCTTTTCGTCTTCCTTAACATGTCTTGCATTTAACTTGCCAGTCTTATGCTGGTTCCTTTTTCCATTTTTTGAAAAAACAATTTTTTTACTCAGATATTCTTTCACATCACCTTTTAACCATGATGGCTGACATTTGGCCTTCTTTCCACCTTTCTTGATGCATAGGATAATCCGTTATGGGCTTCAAAGATTATATTTTTAAATATTAATGTAGACTTCCTCTTGAAAATTAAATGTTAAAACAGTAGATTTCTCTTGTATACTCATTCCAGTTATTAAGTCAAATTTGATTATATTATGATCACTTATGTCAAGTGGTCCCAAAACAGTTAGCTCTTGTACCAAAATGGTCCACTAAGGACTGTCTAAAATAGCTCCTTCTCTAGTCCTTTCCCGAATCAACTGCTCCATGAAACAGTCATTTATTTAAGCTAGGAACTTTATCTCTCTAGCAAGCCTAACATGATGTTTATCTAATCAATAATGGGGTAACTGAAATCATCCATTATTACTGCGTTGCCTTTCCTAATTTCTAATAACATTTCATTATCTGTCTGCTTATTCTGTCCAGGCGGCAGCAATAAACCCCTATCTCTATTTTCTTCCACGTCACACGATATGTCAGAATTAGAAAAGGTACAGTAAAGGGCAACTAAATTATGTTCTGAAAGCTCTTTGAAAAGTTTGAAATGGCTGCCTTGTTTTCTGGTCCTGGTTAATAGTGGATGCATTATCCAAGTAATTAATAAAAATACCCAATTAATTTGTGGACAAAAAAATGACCAAGCCACAAGTATAATTTGCAGTTCTGTCAAGATGAAGCAGCAACACTAACATTGAAATAAAAAATAAAGCTAAATGTGTAAAAAGACCTAACTAAGGAGACAAGAGATTAAACAGAACAGCAAAACTTATTGTGAACGATGGCATAGATGTACCAAAAACTCTAAAAAGGGCACAACTCATACTGGCAGTAATGCAGCAAGATGCCCTCCTCTAATTGATCAGACAAAAACTGAAAAGCTGCAGATGATGATGCCTGGAAGCCTTCCTGCACAAATAAGCTTTCCAAAGGCGGCTTTGGAAAAATCTTCTGTCCAACATATGCAATGCAGGCTAACATATCTATGTGGATCACCATCTTCTTGCTAGCAGAGTGAATATGAAGTGGAACAGGCAAGAGCAGAAGACTGGGAACCAAGAAGTGATAGTGTGGAAAAAATGGAAAGATGAAAAAGAAAAAAATGCAAAAGAATATCAGAAAGTCTAGGACCCTAAGGGTGAAAACACGAGATTGAGGAATATTTATACAAACACAGGTTATTATGATTTTGTGGTCACGGATTCCGCAACTTTGGGGTGCATGAGCTCTAGTTCTTCCCTTTCCTGAGAGGTTTTCACTTCCTCACTTCCAGGGCTGCATACTGGTTCTTCAATTCAAGGGCTAGAGGAATTGGATTATTGATTCTGCAGGCTCTGGTAACTCGTGTCCAGCTCTCTTCATTCTGTAGCATCCCATCTTCATCTCTGTCAGAGAACTTGGATATTGCAAGAAGAATCTTATCAATGTACTTCTCACTGTCTCAAATGCTTCTCAGCCTTGCCACCTCTTCTCTAAGCTCCTCCACTTGCTTCATGAGGGCTTCAGCCTGCACGTATCCTGCACATGGAACCGGTCCTTCAACTGGCATCGGGCTCTGTCTGGACAGAGGCAGAAGCTGTAACGGGGCAACAGCTTTGGCAATACGATTTTTCCCAGCCATAGTTCAGCTGGAGGAGCTTTAGTACCTGTTGAAGTCAACAAGAGAGCCCTACCAAAATCCCTAACTTTTCCTCAGCTGTCCTTCAAGAGAAAAAGCAGTTAACCTCTTATGTGTGGTCTAACAGTGCTGTTCTATGTCTCTGTGTGTAGCTCCATTTCCTTGCAAGACAATTACTTTACATTAGTAAAGTTTGATATTGTGTCTGAAGAATACTGATTCATGTATTCCCCTTTGTAAGGTTACCTTATCAAAGCACATTGAAGAATGGCAAATTGTTTGTCAACAAGCTAATTGGGGAGTTGCACTATACAGCAAGAATTATCACATGGGGTGGGTAGGGAGGGATCTAACACCTGATGAGGTCAGTGAGTTCAATGAGCTTGCTTTGAATGGAAATCTGGAAATAAGAAACAATGAACTCTAACAGCAGAGCTTTACCCAACACCACAAAAATATCCCCTTTTACAATATAGCACCAGAAAAAGAAATTAGCTATTAAAAATGAAGACCAAAACACCTTTAAGAGCTCTCGGGCAGAATGCTTGCATTTAAAAATCACACAGTATTATCTTGCTTGCAATGGAGATTCTCTTAGGAATGCCCTGTAATGGAGACCCTATTAGGCACTATCACTCTAGCAAAATGTGCCCAAGGGACTAGTGAGTTTTATTATAAGGAAATGATTAAAAAATACAAGGATATGGAGGAGGAGAAAGAGGGTCAAAATCCAGAGGTAGCTAGGATTTGAAAAGGACTAGAGATGGAGACTGATATATCGACTCAGGAAGTCTATTCCAGGCGTACTGCTCAGCAAGATGGGAATCTTGAGTTAGCAGTGGCGAAGGTCGGCTCAGATAAAAGCAATTTATCTGATCAGTTTAGTTCAAGTATGGGTTTAAGGACAGATTAGAAAGGAGAGGTAATGAGTCATAGATATGATGAACCTGTAGGTCAGTAGGAGAAGTCTGTACTGTATGCAGAAATGGATAGGTAGCCAATGAAGTGTTTTGAGAAGAGGGGCTATGTGGCAATACTGGTGGAAGATTAGTCAGGCAGTTGAATTCCAAATAGACTGAAAGGGAGGAAAGATGGTTCAGTGGGAGACCAGCGAGGAGAAGGTTACATTAGTCTAAGCAGGAAATGATGAAAGAATGGATAAAGGTTTTGGGAGTGTGTCCAGAAAGGAAGAAACAAATTATGTTATAGAGAAGGAAGCAATAGGTTTCAACTGTCTGTTGTATATATGCAGAAAAAAAGAGTCAAAGATGAATCCAAGTTTACAAGCCAAGGAGATAGAAGATAATAGTGTTTTCCACAGAAATAGAGAAAGGAGGAAGGGAGGAGGAGGATTTAGTGGGAAAGATAGAACATAGAGACAAGACAAAGACCATATAACCTGTCCAATCTGCCCTTCCACACCACCTACTAAGCTTTACAGTCCCCCTTCCCCACCCCCTTACAGAATCTGTGTTGTCCCATGCTTCTTTGATTTCAGGTACAGCCCTCATCTCTACCACCTCCACTAGGACACTATTCCATGCATCTACTCTTCTTTCCATAAATAAATATTTCCTCAAATTACTCCTGAATCTACGCACTTTTACCTTCATTGTTTCAACTGAAAGAGGCTCTCCTCCTGTACATTTATACCATGGAGGTTAAACGTCTTTATCATATCTCCCCTCTCCAGCCTTTCTTCAAGAGTAAAGCACTCATTTATGATGTGGTTAGATCAAAGCCCTTGGGATGTCTGACTGCTAATGTAGTTACGCATGAAATGCGAATCAGAAGCTGCAAAGATGTCTTACATATTGGGACATGGAACGTATGAAGCATGAACTAAGGGAAGTTGGAAGTGGTCAAGAATGAAATGGAACGTTTACAACTCTTATCTGTTAGGTGTCAGAAAAACTGAACTGGACTGGTACCTAGCACTTTGCATCTGATGAGCACATGGTCTACTATGCTGGAAATGAAAGACAAAGAAGAAATGGTGTTGCATTTATAATTCAGTAGAAACTTGCAAGAACTGCAATGAAATACAATGCAAACAGTGAATGCTTAATTTCTATTTGTCTACGAGGAATGCCCATCAGCACAACTATAATTCAAGTATATGCCCCAACAACAGCTGCAGAAGAAGAAGTTGATGAGTTCTATGAACAAGTACAAGCTGAAATTGACAGAACATGCAAATAGGATATCCTGATAGTCATGGGTGACTGGAATGCAAACGTTGGCAACAAAGAAGCAAAAATGATTGGAAAATATGGACTTGGCAAAAAAAAGAAGCTGGAGAAAAACTGACAGAATTCTGCAAGACCAACGATCTATTCGTCTCAAACACCTTCTTCCAGCAACACAAGCGGCAACTATACACATTGACTTCACCCAATGGATTGTATAAAAATCAAATGGACTACATCTGTGGAAGTCAACAATGGAAAAGCTCTATAACATCAACAAAGACAAAACCTGGAGCTGACTGGTACAGATCACCAACTATTAGTATGCAAACTCAAGCTAAATTTGAAAAAAAGCAAGCTACTCATGAATGTAGCAGAATATGACCTTAAGAATATACGATCGGAATTTAAAGACTGCCTGCAAAATCGATTTGCTGCTTTAGATACAAATGACAGAACTCCAGAAGAGTTATGGGATGACATCAAGAAGGTTGTGTTGAAGAAAGTGAGAAATCTCTACAAAAGGTGAAAAAGCAAAAATAGCCAAAATGGATGACCAAAGAAACTCTGAAAAATGCCCAGAAACACAGAGAAGCTAAAGCCAGAGGAGAAAGAGGGGGCAATCGCAGAACTCAAAGCATAGTTACTCACATTAACAGGTTCTCCGGGGACAACAGAAATCAGTCCTCACATATGGGTGACGTCAGTGCCGATGGAGCCCAAGTGGATGCATACCCCCAGCATTCAAGGAAAGCCATTGGAAGATGCACCACGCATACGTGGTCCACTTCCCACCCAAGGATGACATCTTGCCTCAGTCAAATGACATAGCTAACACGGCCAAGGAAAAAATAAAATATGGTAAAGAAGCAACTCCAAGGGGAGGAGGGAGGGTTGTGAGGACTGATTACTGCTGTCCCCAGAGAATACCTGTTACAGGTGAGTAACTACGCTTTCTCCAGAAACAATCAGGAATTCAGTTCTCAGATATGGGACTCCCTAGCTACAGGCTACCGAGAACCTCTAAACAAAAATGCCATGGCAAACTGTAAAGGGTGAGCTGTGAACAGCAGCAGTTGAGTTCCTACTGAGAGACTCTTCAAAGACCCAAGTATCTGGCAGAGAACCAGCACTCCGCCTGAACACAGAAAGATCGGAGGGCAGGAGTTGCCTACACCCCAAAGAGATTAAGGAGTACGGCCTGGCCGAAGGCGCTGTATGGGACTCCCTCTCCAGGCAGTAGAGTGAGCTGCGAAGGTATGGACCGAAGACCACGTGGTGGACTGGCAGATTTCTGTCACGAGGATGGAACGCAGATTTGTCACGGAAGTAGTCATGGCCCTAACATGGTGCACCGTGACGCTCTGGTCCACTGAGATCCCTGCTTGCTCGTAGGCAAGGGTAATTCAGTCTGCCACCCAAGTGGCTGGGGTCGTAGGATATGAAAAGCTGTGGTGCTTTGTGCTGGACCTGAGTCCGTTGCAGGTAAAAGGGCAGGGCTCTTACAAACCAGATTGTGGAGAATGGTCTCCGCCCTACCGGCATGAGGCCTCAGAAAGAAGATGGGGAGTAACACTTCTTGATTGAGGTGGAATGGGGACACCACCTTCGGCAGAAACTTGGGGTGTGTGCAGAGCCCCACCCTGTTCTTGTAGAACCTCATGTAGGGCGGTTCCGCAATTGGAGCCTGGAGTTCACTGACTCTGCATGCTGATGTGAGTGCTACCAGGAAGGTGATTTTCCAGGACATGTACCGGAGGCTTAAATGGAGGCTTAGTGAGCTGCGAGAGCACATTGGAGATCCCACTATGCCGCTGGAGGGTGGATGGGAGGGGTTTGGATATCATGAGGACCCGCAGGAATCGGGACACAAGGGGCTGAGCCAAGAGAGGTTTTCTCTCAATGGAATGGTGATGCACTGCAATGGCGCTCAGGTGTATTCTGACTGAATTGAACTTCAATCACACCTGCGATAGCTGAAGCAGGTACTGGAGTACTACTTGTACTGAGCAGGAAAATGGGTTTGCCCGCCTTACCGCACACCATAAAGAGAATTGGCACCACTTGAAAGCATACACCCTTCTTGTGGAGGCCTTACAAGAGGCCAGAAGAATCTCTTCCACGTCCTGTGGGAAGTTGAAGGGGGCTAATGGTACACTTTCAGCAGCCAAGCCATGAGTGAGAAGGACCCCAGGTTTTGGTGTAGGAGAGAGCCCCGCTCCTGATAAGAGTAGCCCTGGAGCTTGGCCCAGGGGAATCAGCGACACCACCGATAGGGAGAGGAGCAGTTGGAACCAGGGTTGCCTGGGCCACCGAGGGGCTATCAACATTAGCGATGCTCTGTCGCGCCGAAACTTGAATAGTGTCTTGGCTACCAGCATTGTCAGTGGGAAGGCATACACGAGGTCTTCTGTCCACAGGATGAGAAACGCATCCACTGCCACATGGAACGGGTGTGTCTGGCAAGAGCAGAATCGGATTAACTGCTTGTTGTCCAGGCTGGCAAACAGGTCCATCAAGGGGACGTCTCAGAGACTAAACAGCCAACCATTAGAGCGTTGTCCGTGGTGAGGACCTCCTGGGGTCTGGGTGCCTGAAAGGGCATTCTGGCCTGAAGGTGACGTTAAATCTGCCACCATCCAAGGGAGTCTGCCAACTGACAGGTCACCTTCACTCTGTCCCTGAGCCTGCCTGTGACTTGTGTCCACTGAGAGCAGAGGCACCACTCGGCTGCTCTCATGTGAAGGTGGGCATAAGGGGTCACATGAACCGTATCCCAACAGGCAAAGTAGGAGTTGGGCAGATAACACCTGGCGGTGTACCTCTGCAGCTAACTCCCTGAGCCATTCTGACCTCTCCCGAGGGAGGAAGGCTTTTGCCTGGAAGGTATCCAATTGTCCCCTATGAACTCTAGGTGCAGGGCCGAAGTGAGGTGGGACTTGGGGTAGTTTATGATGAACCCCAGGAGCTGCAGAGTGTTGATAGTGAGCCCAGTGGTGCATTGTGCCTCTGCAGCAGTGTCCCCCCTTTATGAGCCAGTCGCCAATAAGGGAAGAAGGTGGTCCCTTGGAGCTGGAGGTGTGTTGTGACCAAAACAGGGCACTTTATGAAGACCCTCAGCGACGAGGCTAGACTGAAGGGCAGCACCCCACATTGGTAGTGCTGTCCTCCCACCACGAACCAGAGATATTTTCTGTGGTTGGGTTGAATTAGGATGCGAGTGTAGGCATCCTTTAGGTCTAAGGGGCATAGCCAATCTCCCTGCTGGAGGAATGGCAGTAGTGTCTCAAGGGACAGCATCTAAGTTTTCCCTGACCAGAAACCTGTTGAGCTCTCGCAGGTCCAGGATGAGGTCTGAGGCCCCCAGTACTCTTTGGGACAAGGAAAAAAAATGAAGTAGAAGCCTGTGCCCCAGAGATGTTTTGGCACTGGTTCCACTGCTTTGTCGTTGATTAGGCCTGCCATCTCAGTGAGGAGCAGAGTCTGCTGAAAAAGAGGCCTGGTGGGCTCTCCTGGGAAGTATGAGGATGGCACCCATTGTAGGTGGAGGAGGTAGCCCTCTTGGCCACTTGTAGCACCCAAGTATTGGTGGTGATGGCTGTCCATCTGTGGGCAAACAGGGCTGGGTGCCCCCCCCTGTGGGCAGCAGAGGACCCCATAGGGGTTGGGAGGTCACACCTAAGCAGTCAAAAGCTCCCCCCAGGCTAGGCCGGAGCCGGTGCCTGGGACTTCGGGGCCTTTTGTTTTCTGGGACCATGTCCCTGGCCTTTTTGTTGCTGGCCCTGTTGAGGGGCCAAGAAGTCCTGGAAGTGCAGAGTATCGTTAATGACCCCTTTCTTCCTCGGGAAGAAGAACTTTTTCCCCGGGGCTTTTTTCCGGGGTTGCATTGAGGTCTTCTTTGAGAGCCTGGTCCCCTTCATGTACTCTGTCTATGTTCTCTGTCTATCACCACTGCCTTATCCGCCATGGGCTTCCTGTATAGGTTTTATTCTATGCAGGGGACTTATATCAGTTTGTCCTGTTGTTCCAGGTTGGATGACTGCAGCCATGCCTGACATTGTGCCTCGATGCCAGTGGCGGCCACCCTGGCCGATTTACTCAAAGCCATTGTAGGCTACCTGGGACAAAATCATCAAGCATTCTTTTACTGCCAAGGTCAGTATCTTGAACCTCTCTAGGAGTTCCCCAACGAGGCCTGCCGAGAATATACCAAGCTCCTTTAAAAGTTCCTTCAGGTACATGCCGATGTAGAGCTGGTAGGACTGGATCAGACATGTTAGCATCGAGCCCTGAAAGGCCTTCCGGCCAAGGGTGTCAAGGGTTTGGGCCTCACTGTGGGGTGGCACCGATGAATAGATTTTTTTGGCTCTTAAGCCAGCGCATTGCTGACTCTACGACCAGAGAGCTGTAGGAAAGCTGGGCTTCGGCATAGCTGGTAACATGGCATCTAGGTCCTTACTAACAAATGGAACTGACGCCAGTATTTCCCACATACAGAGGCGGCAGCGGTCAAGGCTTGAGGGCACCGGTACCATAAGGATTTCTTTAAGGGGTGCCTTGTATTGCAGCATCACTAATTTCTCAGTGTGCAGGTCATCCTCGGCCTTGATGAGAGCCTTGGCCATGTCACACACAAAATCGAGGAACACAACATCCTTGCATAAAGAACGGCATAGAGTTGTCGGCCAAGATGGGTCTGAGGGGACATCACGGTGCCCAGCGATTCTTTGTCCTCGGTCTCCCATTCGTACTCAAAGACAGAGTATGAGTCTGACGCTGCGTGATCACCTCGGTTGAGGACCGATGCTCAGCGGTACGTGCCTCTGGAGGATCATCGGTCCAAGCTGTGGGCGCATGCTAGGGAGAACACGTGTCCCAAGGAATGGGACTGGGACCTCGTCTGGGGCAGGGGGCTTTCTCGAGGCCAAAGGCACTCGAGGACTGGCTCGACATCTGGGGAAGCCCTTGATGTCGTGGGTCCCGTTGTTGGGGTGGATATACCAGACGAGCTGAACTTGAACACCTGCTGTATGGCCACTAGGGCAGATATACAGCTTTCTAGGGCTGCAATTCTGGTCTCCATACCAGTTGGCTCTGCACCCTTCGACGCAGGCACCGAGGATTTCGGGCCCGACGACTGTACTGTTGAGGGGGAGTCCTCAATGAAGATGGCCTCGGAGGACTGCGGGTCCTGGGGTGGGATTTCTCCTTTTCCCTGGATCTGTCCCCCATGGCGGTCTTCAAGGGTTTCTTCTTGTGCGCCACCTCCAGGGATTTCCACTCAGAGGAACTGCGGACGTGGGACTCCGAGGAGACTCTGGCTTCGTGAGGCACCAAGGTATCTGGAGCCCTGGAGTGTGAGGTCACCGGAAACTCTGACGTGGAGCTGGACTTCTGAAAAAACCTTCTCTGCTGCTGATGGCGGCTCTTCAAGGCCTTTGAGGGCATGGTTCTGCAGAACTCAGTCAGAGTTGCCGTGCTCTAGGCCGAGTCATCGGAGGCAGCAGTTGTGTGGGTCGATGAGTGACATTTTTCCACATCGGTCACACCATTTGAAGCCACTGGAGGCCATCGGAAAAAGGGGTCCCCGCCTCCCAGCAGAAGTCAAAGGCCTTCTGCTGAAAAAGGATGCAAATGCTGATCGAGTAACACCTTGAAAAAATAAGAAAACGAAAAGATAAATCTGAGGAGCAACACAGAGGCGAGCTGGCTTGGGGGGCGGGAAGGGAACGGTATGCAAACCAGTCAAAACTCAATAACAAAAATCAGACTTTTTCTGGAGAAAATTGGACAACGTCCAATGGGAACCCCGGGAAAAAAGGAGATGGAGGTAAGACGGCACCCTTGAGCAGGAAGTGGATCACGCATGCGTGATGCATCTCCCAAAGGATTTCTTTGAAATTTGGGGGGATGTTTCCACACAGGCTCCATCGGTGCTGACATGAGAACTGACTTCCTGCTTGTTCCTGGAGAACAGAGATTTCCAACATGCTGCAAGACAAGACAAGGAGAAGTACTACAATGATGCATGCGAGGAAACAGAAGCAATTAGAGGAAGAACAAGATTGGCTTTCCTAAAGCTACATGAATTAAAGAAAAAATTTCAGCCTCGAATTGGAATGTTACAAGATGCTCAAGGACCCATGTTGAATGATGCTGAGAAGATCAAAAAAAGGTAAAAGTTATATACAGAATTATTATATGATAAAGAGGACAAACAGCTGTTTCAACATATACCTTATGATCAGGAACCATTGGTGATGAAAGCAGAAATTTAAGCAGCATTAAAAGCTTTATCAAATTACAAAGCACCGGGCACTGATGGCATTCCCATTGAAGTATTACAGCAATCTGATGCAGCTGTTACCATACTTACAAGGCTCTGCTAGGAAATTTGGAAGACAACATCCTGGCCAACTGACTGGAAAAGATCTGTGTTTATACCAATACTAAAGAAAGGTCATCCAACTGTGGAAATCATCGCACAATCGCTTTGACTCTACGTGACAGCAAGATTCTACTCAAGATTATTCAGCAGAAACTACAACCATACCTGGAACAAGAACTGCCTGACGTGCAAGCAGAGTTAAGGAAAGGGCGAGGGACGAGAGAAATCACGGATGTGAGATGGATCTTTCAAAAGACTAAAGAATACCAAAAGGATATCTATATGTGTTTTATTGACTACAGCAAGGATTTTGACTGTGTTAAACATGATAAACTCTGGGCCACATTAAGAATCATAGGTATACCAGTTCGTTCTGTTGCCCAACCTTTACATTGATCAAGAAGCAAGAGTTCGAACGGAACAAGGAGAAACCGAATGTTCTAAAATCAGCAAAGGTGTATGACAAGGCTGCATATTTTCCCACTACCTGTTTAATTTATATGCAGAACAAATCATCAGAGAAGCAGGACTGTATGGAGACAATAGAAGTATGGGAGACTCATCAATAACCTTCTCTATGCTAATGATAGCACATTACTGGCTGAAAGTGAAGACGATCTGAAACATTTGCTTCTCAAGATCATAGTCTTAAAATGGGCCTGCACCTTAATGTAAAGAAGACAAAGATCCTGACAAATGGCAAAATCAATAAGTTCATCGTTGATGGAGAAAAAATTTAAATAGAGGACACCTTTTAACATACTTGGATCAACTATCAATAAAGAAACAAGCAGTCAAGAAATCAAGCAACGCACTGCTCTTGGCAGAATGGCTATGAAGGACCTAGACAAGATTCTCAAGAGCAGAGATGTCGCTCTTCATACAAAGATTCGACTCATTCAAGCCATGGCATTTTCAATAATGTCATAAGGATGCAAAAGTTAGACAGTGAAAAAGACAGATAGGAAGAAAATTGATGCCTTTGGATTGTGGTGCTGGTGACTTTTGTTGTTAAGTGACGTCGAGTCGGAGTCGACTCATGGCGACCCTCTGGATAGCTATCCTAAATTGTGTTCGGTCTTCAGTCAGGCAGCTCATTGTTGACAGATTGGTACCCTGCTGTTATTGTATCGATCCATCTCATTGCTGGCCTTCCTCTTTTGCGTTGACCTTGTATCTTGCCAAGCATGATGTCTTTCTATTATTTTATTTATTTATTTACATTCTCTTATATACCGCGCTATTCTGCATCAGTGCGGTTTACATTGAACACACTGAACTGAAATTACATTGAACAGGGCATTATAACTTGGAGATAACTATTTTACAGGGAACATGGGCTATGGAGGGTTAAGTGGCTTGCCCAAGACCACAAGGAGCACCTGTGGGACTAGAAACCCCAGTCCTTCCGGCCCAAGGTTGCTGTCCTCTAGTGGGATTTGAACCGCCGACCTTCTGGCCTGAAGTACCTTGCCCCAACCACTAGGCCACTCCTCCACTCCTAGATCTTACTCTAATGATCTCTCTCTTCGCATGATGTGTCCAAAGTATGAATGTCGACGTCTTCTCATCTGAGCTTCTAAAGAAAGCTTAGGTTTGATCTCCTCTAGTACCGACTGGTTTGTTCTTCGGGCAGTCCATGGTATACACAGTATTCGCCGCCAGCACTATGATTCAAAGGCATCAATTTTCTTCCTGTCTATCTTTTTCACCATCCGGCTTTCACATCCATATGATGTTATTGAAAATACCATGGCTTGAACAAGTCAAATCTTTGTATGGAGAGAGACATCTCTACTCTTGAGAATCTTATCTAGGTCTTTCATAGCCATTCTGCCAAGAGCAGTGCGTCATCTAATTTCTTGACTGCTTGTTGCTTCTTTATTGATAGTTGATCCAAGTAGGGTAAAGTTGTTCACAATTTCAATTTCTTCTCCTTCAACAATGAACCTTTTGATTATGCCAGTTGTCATGATCTTTGTCTTCTTTACATTAAGATGCAGGCCCATTTTGAGACTATGTTCTTTGATTCTGAGAAGCAAATGTTTCAGATCATCTTCACTTTCAGCCAGTAATGTGGTATCATCAGCATAGCGAAGGTTGTTGATGAGTCTTCCACCAATCTTCACACCTCTGATGTCTTCATACAATCCTACTTCTCTGATGATTTGTTCTGCATATAAATTAAACAGGTAAGGGGAAAGTATGCAGCCTTGTCTTACACCTTTGCTTATTTTACACCTTTGCTTATTTTAAACCATTGTTTCTCCTTGTTCCATTCGAACTGTTGCTTCTTGATCAATGTACAGATTGTGCAAGAGAACGATCAGGTGTTCTGGTATACCCATGCTTTTTAATGTGGCCCAGAGTTTCTCATGGTTTACACAGTCAAAAGCCTTCCTATAGTCAATAAAGCACAAATAGATATCCTTTTGGTATTCTTTAATCTTTTCAAGGATCCATCTCACATCCGCAATGATGTCTCTCGTTCCTCGCCCTTTCCTGAACCCTGCTTGCACTTCAGGTAGTTCTTGTTCCAGGTATGGTTGTAGTCTCTTTTGAATAATCTTCAGTAGAATCTTGCTGGTATGTGGGATCAGAGTGATTGTGCGATAATTTCCAGAGTCAGTTGGATGACCTTTCTTTAGTATTCGTATAAACACAGATCTTTTCCAGTCAGTTGGCCATGGTGTTGTCTTTCATATTTCTTGACAGAGCCTTGTAAGTACAGTAACAGCTGCATCAGATTGCTGTAATACTTCTATGGGAATGCTATCAATGCCTAGTGCTTTGTTCTTTCATAAGGCTTTCAATGCTGCTTCAACTTCTTCTTTCATCACCAATGGTTCCCAATCATAAGGTACAGGTTGAAACGGCTGTTGGTCCACTTGATCTTTATCATATAAAATCTCTGTATATTCCTTCCACCTTTCCTTGATCTTCTCAGCATCATTCAATATAGAACCTTGAGCATCTTGTAACATTCCAATTCAAGGCTGGAACTTTTTCTTTAACTCTTGTAGCTTTAGGAAAGCCGATCTTGTTCTTCCTCTAATAGTTTCTGCTTCTATTTCCTTTCAAGTGTCATTGTAGTACTTTTCCTTGTCCTGTCTTGCTGCCCGTTGGAAATCTCTGTTGAGTTCTGCAATTATCTTTCTTTCTCCTCTGGCTTTAGCTTCTCTGCATTTCTGGGCAATTTTCAGAGTTTCTTCCGTCATCCATTTTAGCCGTTTTTGCTTTTTCACCTTTTGTAGAGACTTCTCGCTTTCTTCCAACACAACCTTCTTGATGTCATTCCATAAACTCTTCTGGAGCTCTGTCATTTGTATCTAAAGCAGTAAATCGATTTTGCAGGCAGTCTTTAAATTCCAGTGGTATATTCTCAAGGTCATATTTTGTTGCATTCATGAGTGGTTTGCTCTTTTTCAACTTTAGCTTGAGTTTGCATACTAGTAGTTGATGATCTGTACACCACAGTCATCTCCAGGTTTTGTCTTTGTTGATGTTACAGAGCTATTCCATCGTTGACTTCCACAGATGTAGTCAATTAGATTTTTATACAATCCATTGGGTGAAATCCATGTGTACAGTCGCCGCTTGTGTTGCTGGAAGAAGGTGTTTGAGATGAATAGATCGTTGGTCTTGCAGAATTTTATCAGTCTTTCGCCAGCTTCATTTCTGTTGCCAAGTCCATATTTTCCAACTACTTTGCCTTCTTCTTTGTTGTCAACATTTGCATTCCAGTCACCCATGACTATCAGGATATCCTGTTTGCATGTTCTGTCAATTTCAGCTGGTACTTGTTCATAGACCTCTTCAATTTCATTCTCTTCTGCAGCTGTTGTTGGGGCATATACTTGAATTATAGTTGTGTTGATAGGAATTCCTCGTAGACGAATAGAGATTAAGCGTTCGCTGACTGCATTGTATTTCATTACATTTCTTGCAAGTTTCTTCTTTATCATCAACTATTATGCCATATCTTTATATATATAGTTTCATGTATTCCTCAACCATCCTGATACATGTCAATATGTAAATAGTTTCCCATGTTCTCCAAGTTTTATGCCTTGTTATAATGTAAATTCAATCAGTCTTCTCTGATCTGAAAAATCTTTGTTAAATGTAAACCGCACTGATAACAAATAGTGCGGTATATAAGAATTGTTAAATAAATAAATAAAATTATAAATGCAACACCATTTCTTCTTTGTCTTTCATTTCCAGCATAGTAGACCATGTGATCATCTGATGCAAAGTGCCCGATGCCAGTCCATTTCAGTTCGCTGACTCCCAACAGATCAAGCTGTACATGTTCCATTTCATTCTTGACCACCTCCGATTTCCCTTGGTTCATGCTTCGTACATTCCATGTTCCAATGTGTAAGACATCTTTACAGCTTCTGACTCTCATTTCATGCGCAGCTACATCAGCATTCAGACGTCCCGAGGGCTTTGATCCAACCACATCATAAATGCTGGCTTTACTCTGAAAAGTCTTCAGCTCTTCCCCAGTAGCTAGTTGAGTGCCTTCCGACCTGGGGGTCTCATCTGCCAGCACTATAGCACAATTTGTTTTATTGTAACTATCCATTGGGTTTTCATGGCAAGATACAGAAGTAGATTGCCGGGCCTTTCTTCCGCGCAGTTTAAGTTTGGTGTTGTTGCCGTTGTCACTGAAATGTGATCCTCCGCCATCAACACTATCCCATTCTGCTGCTGCCCAGATGGGTGGTTTGTCTTGTCTGGCACCTCAGCTGAGACCTGTCCATCTTGGGAGACCCTGCCAGTAGTTAAACTACCGATAGTTTAGCTCTCAGCATCACTGATGCACACAAGCCCTCACAGCACAACAAGCTGCAAACCAAGTGAGGGACTAATACTATGTATACCATGGACTGCTCGAAGAACAAATCAGTCAGTACTAGAGGAGATCAAACCTAAGCTTTCTTTAGAAGCTCAGATGCCCAGACTTTGACTTTCATACTTTGGACACATCATGCGAAGAGAGAGATCATTACAGAAAGACCTCATGCTTGGCAAAGTAGAATGTCATCACAAAAGAGGAAGACCAGCAATGAGATGGATCAATAGAATAACAGCAGCTATGGGTGCCACTCTATCAATAATTAGCCACCTGACTGAAGATCGAACTCAGTTTAGGACAACTATCCAGAGGGTCACCATGAGTCAATACTGACTCGACGGCACTTAACATCATCATATCTCTCCTCTCTAGCCTTTCTTCAAAAGTATACATATTGAGATTTTCAAGTCTGTTCAGATATGACTTATGATGAAGACCACGGACCACCTTTTGCACCAACTCTATCCTGTTTATATCCTTTTGAAGGTGTGATCTCCAGACCTGCACACAATATTCCAAATGAAGTCTCACCAAAGACTTATACAGGCACTATCACCTTCTTTCTGTTGGCCATCCCTCTCTTAATATTCCTTATTCAGCCACTTTACAATCATCAGAAAAAAAATCACCCCAGGTCCTGCTCTCCTTTCATGGATGAAAGTACTTCACCCCAGATCCCTTGGATTTATGCAGCCCAAATGGACAACCCTGAATTTTTTAGCATTAAATCTCAGCTGTTCAATTCTTTCCCATTCTTCAAACTTCGCTACATTCCTGCTTATATTAACTACACCTTCCTGCGTGTTCACCCTATTGCAGATTTTGGCATCATCCAGAAAGACCCAAATCAAAAGAAGAGTGACACTATTATCATTTGAGCCAGCGCTGAAAATACGTTTTGTCGGAAGATCGGCCGTGAGGACTACAAACCTCTCGAAGCCGTTACTTCCTTTTAATCATTTTTATTAAAGTCCAATAATGCAAACTCCCTCAAGAGTCAAACAAGGTGGAAAAATAAACCACTGTCAGGTGCCACCTTGATAAATCAAAAATAGTTCAGGTCTATAAATTCTTGGCAACTTTAACCAGAACAATTGAAAACAGAACTTATCTGGACCGTCGATGATCAGTGATCTTCAAATGTCGGACAAATTAATATCTTATTGATCCGTGGTCCTCATTGCATTGGTCAAAAAATCGCTGACACAGTACTGCGTTTCGGGCAACCTAATCTTACGTGCCCTGTTTCAACGCGTAGTTGAACTGCCAAAGAACCGCCATACAGCATCTCACCCTCTCCGAGACGCCGGCGCATGCTCATTACCAATCCAACCTACATTATTGGACTTTAATAAAAATGATTAAAAGAAAGTAACGGCTTCGAGAGGTTTATAGTCCTCACGGCCGATATTCCGACAAAAAGTATTTTCAGTGCTGGCTCAAATGATAACAGTGTCACTCTTCTTTTGATTTGGGACTTTGGTTTTGTGGAGTGTTTGTTTTTTGTATTTTTGATCATCCAGAAAGAGGCAAACCTTACCAGACAGTCCGGGTAAGTTCCATTTTGACTAGGTTTAGTTTTGTTTTAGATGATGGGACATCCAAGCAGCAAGGTCAAACAAGCAGGCTTAGATGTGGGCCTGTATTCCTGGAAAACTTTCTGGTATAGAGAGGTATAGCAGACAGTCATCAGTGTAAATCTGATAGTGAAAACCATGGGAGGAGATGAGGCCGCCAAAGGAACAAGTATAAAGAAAAAAAGAGGATGTACATTATGTTCAAGTCTGCAGGGGTTCCTGAATATTCCTCTATTCATCAACTTCAGGAAACAGTGTTTTCAGACTCAAGTATTTTCTTGCACGGCCCCTAGCACATGGAATATGTTCCCTTTACATTTAAAGTAAGACAAAGGCCTTTAAATGCTTATGAAAAGATACTCTATTTACTGTTGCTTTTAATTAATTAATATAGTTATTTGTCTGTGATAAATTTCTGTTTATGTATGTCTTAGTATTAAGCAATAATGTCTGTTTTAATGTACACTACCTAGATATTTAAACGTTAATAAATGAAATGAAGCTTCCAAGACAGAGCCCAGAGGTACATCAACCAACAGTGAGATAGCTGTGGATGATCAACCACCAGATCGTACATTAAAAGTGTGATGGGAGAAAGAAGAAGAAATCAATCACAGAACAAAGCCCTACAATCCAAGCCAGAACAGTGTATCAAGTAGGTGGTTGTAACTGACAGTGTCAAAAGCAGCAGATAGGTCAAGAAGGATGAGGATCAAGTAGAGGCCTTTGGATTTGGCCAGAAACAGGTCGCTGGAGACTTTGGAAATGGCTATCTCTACACAATGTAAAAGACAAAAGCAAGATTGGAGTGGATCCAGGATGTTTTGAGATGAAAAGGTCAAGACAGTAGCAGTGAAAAGCATGCTTGAGCAGTTTGAATGCAAAAGGGAAGAGAGGACCGGGACAATTGGAAGGGATGGTATGGTCCGGTGAAGGTTTTTTGAGGAGTACTATAATGGCATAATCACAGTATATTTGAAGGCAGCAGAAACAGTGGCAGTGGATATCAATAGATTGAGGATATAACCAAATGAACGGAGAGAGAGAGAGTTGAGTAGCCTGTTGGAAACGGGTTCTGAGGAACAGGTCGTGAGCTTGGAGGAGGAGATATGTGCAGTTTCCTCCTCTGTGACTTTAGAAAAGGAACAAAGAGTGACAGAGGCTGAAGTAAGGATGTGAGAACGAAGTGGGGAAGGAGGAGGTGGTGACAGTGGAGAACTCAAGACTAATCTTCTGAACCTTGTAATTGAAGTAGCTAGGCATGATCTGGCCAGAAAGCAAAGGGGGGTGGAACGAGTCAAAAGCAGAGGCACTTTGAGAAGAGAGTTGAGCATGGCAAAGGAACTGTTAGGGCCGGAGGCAAGATATTTTGACAGATGGAAATAGTATTCTTGCTTAACAAATGCAATGGCAGACTTGAAGGTGGTTATCATGAATTAGAAACGTATGAAGTCAGCATGAATAGGAGAATTATAGTCAAAAGTACTCAGCAGTGCAAGCACAGGACTATAGGTAGCGGATTCTGAAAGTCACTCAAGGGTGAGACATGGTATATGTTATAGAACCTGGAATGGGAGGAGCAAAATCAAGCAAAGCAGAGGTGGTGGTGACATCTTACTTACCAGATAACATCCTTTCCTTGAGTCCTGCTAGACCAGTCCAGACAAGTGGGTTGTGTTCCTCTACCAGCAGATGTGGAGACAGAGGCTTCTCAAGACATCATCATGCCATTAATAGCCTGCGTCTCTAGGGGCATAACCAGTATTCGTACCCAAGTTTATGGTCAGGAATCTCTGGCCTCACATAACTTCAGTGAAGTTAACAAGGTTCAACATAACAGAAAACAATTATGTACAGGATCAGCTTCAACTGAAGGCTTGTCAGGTTATAAACCCTCAGGGCCAATCACAGAGATTACAGCAGACCAGAGCAGGTTCCAGGGGTGGGTCCTGGACTGCTTTACCAGGTCCAAGTAAAGGATATTATCTGGTAGTTAAAATGTCACCTTCTATATCATCCTGCTAGATCAGTCCAGACAAGTGGGACATACGATTTTCAGAAGACTGCGTTCAAGAGGAACTAGCTAAATTAAAAGTAGACAAAGTCATGGGTCCAGATGGGATACATCCAAGAATACTGAGGGAACCTGGGGACATTCTAGTGGCTCCACTGTCTGATCTTTTCAATGCCTCTTTGGAGTTGGAAGTGGTGCCAGAGGACTGGAGTGAGGCACATTTATTTATTTATTTTATTTTATTTAACCAGTTTTCAATACCACCTTATCCTTCAATCAAAGCGGTTTACATTATGTATTCACTACAAACAGGTACTGGATACATTCCTTTGTCCCCAAAGGCCTCACAATCTATGTGTATCTGAGGCAATGGAGGGTTAAGTGGCTTGCCCAAGGCCACAAGGAGTGCCTATAGGACTAGAAACCCCAGTCCTTCCAGCCTGAGATTGCTGTCCCCAGGTGGGAAGCAAACCACCGGCCCTCCGGCCTGAGGTACTGTGTCCCAACCACAAGGCCACTACTCCTTTACATAAAATTGGACATAAGTATGACATTGAGAACTAAAGGCCAGTTAGTCTAACCTCTGTGGTTAGTAAATTATTGGAAAGGCTACTAAAGGAGAGAATAGTGAGGTTTCTGGAGTCCAGTGGATTGCAGGATCTGAGGCAACATGGATTCACCAGAGGCAGGTCTTGTCAGACAAATCTGATAAATTTCTTTGACTGGGTGACCAGGGAGTTGGACTAAGGGAAAGCCCTAGATGTGCTGTATTTAGATTTCAGTAAAGCCTTCGACACCATTTCACACAGGCGACTTATAAACAAACTGAGCGACCTAGGGATGGACCCTAAAGTTACTGGCTTGGATTAGAAATTGGTTGAGTGGGAGGCGACAAAGGGTACAGATAAATGGAGCTCACTCTGAGGAGGTGGAGGCTACCAGTGGTGTGCCGCAGGGATCTGTTGACATGAGGAAGGATTTAGCTAAACTTGAAAAATGGTCTAGAATATGGCAGCTGAACTGCAAAAATCCAAAGGAGCTGTACAGTGTAGGGGGTGAGGTGCCTCTGCCCACTGTGATGCAGTGGGTATTATAGAGCCTATGGATGTTACTGAAAATGAGGAACTTACCTCAGATTTGGCTGTAGAGAGAAACTCAGTGAATGGAGAAACAGCTGAACAGCAAAGGCTGTCAGCGCAAGAAAAGCCAAAAGCCATTAAAGGTAGTTTTCCCTGTAACAGTTCTGACGCAGGAAGAAACAGAAAAGCTCATCAGGAGCACCTGTGTCCTAACTCTCACGTAACGTGCAGGGCAGGGAAGCATATAAAGTTCCTGGTTAGAACCAGGAAGAGGAAGTGAAGGTAGTTAAGAGGGTGAAGGACGTGAAGGGAGAAGGAGGAGTAGTGCTGGTAAGAAGGAAGAACCAGGAAGTGAATACAGAAGCAGAGCTTGAGAGAAAAGGGTTGGAGCAAGCAGTGCTGGGAAAGGCAATGCTCAAGGAAGCAGACCTGGTGAGAAACCAGGAGGGGCCAGCAGCTCAGGAGGACGGTATGAGCAACCAATGAGCACAGGTCAGCCCAGAGGAAGTTTACCGGCTGAAGGAAACTTCAAGCGTGGCTGCAAAGCAAGAAACAGCTGGGAAGGTGACCAGCAGTTTGTTAGCTCTGAGCCTGACTGGAAAGCCAGGGAGAGAGTCCTCTACAACCCAGGAGCTAAAGCTAGAACCAAGGTAAAAAGGTGGGAGCCTTGTTCTTTTAAAGAAAGGTTTAAAAGCTCTGCATGTTTTAAAGGGCGTGGCCCCGAGTACAACGTTATAGCTGAAAGATATCCAAAGCTTTCATTTGGTGAGGAAAACCAGCAAGGAGCCTTTCTCATACCAGGCAGATATAACCCTGGGCTTAAAGTACCCTTGGCAGGAAGGGATATTGGTGTATCACAAGAGGCTGTGCCAGAATTCAGCACATGTGAAGAATATGACTCAGAGTTTGGGGAGTGAAGCTGAAGGGATGATATGGAAAAATAATAGCCATACTTCAGACCCCATTCCAATGGACTGTGCCATATGTTTTTCAGATGACCTCACTTCTTTGTGTTAACTTTTGAGGAGAATAACTTTGCGACAATAACAAAAGAAAAGATGATATTTTCTGTTGCCATTTTTGTTCAATGCTGTGTTTTGTGTTGCATTCCTGAGAATGACCGTTCGGGAAGGGGAATAAAACCCTAATTATTTACTTTACCACTTGACCAAAAGACTCTGTTTTAATACAAAGAGCAGAGCAAAACTTCAATAACCCTAGGCAGCCGCCTAAATAGGGTTAAAAAGGGCTCTATCATACGAGCCCCATCACACCACAAAAGAAGAGCGGGACCTGGGCGTAATTGTGCCTGATGATCTTAAAGTAGCTAAACATGTAGAAAAGGTGACTGAGAAATCTAGAAGGATGCTTGGGTGTATAAGGAGAGGAATGGCCAGCAGAAAAAGAGGTGATAATGCCTCTGTAAAAGTCTCTGTGCGACCTCATTTGGAGTACTGTGTACAATTCTGGAGACCGCACCTTCAGAAGGATTTTATTTATTTATTTGAAATGTTTTTCTGTACCGCCCCTTCAAAAGAACAAGGTTGGTTTACATTGGAACAAAGAAAAACGTTATATGGTTTTACAACTTTGACAGTGTTCCATGTAACTATTTACATGATAACTATAAACATGTATACATCGATCAGTAAGTCAGCAGGTGTCCATTTGCTATTTTGTTCATGGGAGAACTGAGAATGGTTTTAGTGTAGAAGGATGGGGTTATGGGGGTTGGTGTGTTTGTGTGATGGTTGTATCTAGATTGTTGTTGTAATGTTGGCTACTGTAATGTGCAATGAAGAGGAGTGTTATTAGTTCCTTTCTGAAGGTTTGGAGGTCTTTTACTGATTGTAATGTGTCTGGGAGAGAATTCCATAACATGGGGGCTTATATGTGAGAATGCTGTTACTAGTTGTTTGCTTGGTCTTGCGGATGGATGTTGGGACTATGAGGGTGTTCTGGTTATTTCCTCTTCTGGTTCTGGAGTCCATTTGGGTGTTGATTAAAGATGTAACGTAAGAGGGTGCAACATTGTTAATTAACTTACATGTAGGATTTATATTTTATTCTGCTAGATATTGGGAGCCAGTGTAGATTATGTAGAATGGGTGTGATGTGATCTGATAAGCGTGCTTTGCATATAATTCTGGCCGTGACATTCTGTACCATCTGAAGAATGTTAAGGTTCTTTTTGGTTGTTCCTTGAACAGGCTGTTACAGTAATCAAAGTGAGGCGTGATGAGGGCTTGAACCACTGATCTGAAATCTTGGGCTGAGATGTTGTATAACTCAACTTGAAAAATATGGTTCTGGCTGTTTACTTTAAGTAGGATGTCATACTGAGGGATTTATCAAGAATTACTCCTAGATATTTTACTTCCTGTTTTACTGGGAGTGTGGTGTTATATATGTAGATTGTCTGGAGTGGGGGGGTTAAAGTTTTGGTTCCTTGAGGTGAATAGTACTTCGGTTTTTTTGAAATGAATGTTCAGGTTGTTTGTGTTTAGCCAGTTTTCTGCTTCCCTGATACGGGCTGGACGGTTGTGGTGGGTGGGGTTCATTATGTCCACAAGAGAGTATAACATGATATCATCTGCATAGATTTGATATCCTATTTTGTGTTTTCTGAATATGGCACAGATTGGATGAAGATATAGATTGAATAAAAGAGCTGATAAAGCAGAGCCTTAGGGTATTCCCTGGTCCTGTGGGAAGGTTGTAGATGAATCCTGATCTATTTGCACGTACTGGAACTGGTAAGATATGTAAGATTTGAACCATTGGAGGGTTATTCCCTTTATATCTATATGTGCTAGTCTTGAGAGACGAATATTGTGATTCACGCTGTCAAATGCAGATGCTATGTCTAAAAAGACAAGGATGAATGCCTGTTTTGTGTTGTCCATTCCACGAATGAGGGTATTGAAAAGAGCTAACATAAGTGTTTCTACCCTGTGGAATGGGCGGCAACCATACTGTTGTTCATATAGGGGTGCATTTATGTCAATAAAGTCTTGAAGTTGTAATTGGACCACTTCTTCAATAACCTTGGATATGAATGGGATACCAGCAATGGGTCTATAGGAACTTGGGTCATCTTTATTGAGGGTTTTATTCTTTAGGATGGGCCAAATAGTGGCGACTGAGTTCTTTTGGCAGGATTCCTTGGTGGAGGGATTGGTTGACTATGTTTAGTAGATAAGGAGCTAGTTCTGTTTTTGTTGCTTTGGATCCATGCTACAGGGCATGGATATAGGGGGGAGGTGGTAGTGTTAATTTTTGAGACCGAGTCTAGGAGTTGTTTTCCGCATATTAAGTGGAAAGTGTGCCATTTGTTGAGGTTTGATGGGGGTCCGAGAGAGGGGGGAGTGTCGTCTGTTTCCTTTCTTTTTAGTTTGTGTGCATAGTGGTTGGTTATGATTTAAGGATTAATGCAGATTCTGCTTGTTTCATTTTGGGGGGGATTTGGTTAATGATTTGACAATTTCGAAGAGTTCTCTGGGGCAGTTAATGGCTTTGTTGAGGATTTTAGTATGATGGTTCTTTTTTGCATGGTTTATGGCTTCTTTATAGGTGTTCAATGCTGACATATGAAGTGATTTGCATTCTAGTGTTTTTTTAGATCTTCATTTATGTTCAAGTTTTCTTAGTTCTTTCTTTAGTTTAACCATGTCATGAGAATACCATTTTTAAGATTGCTTGCGAGCAGTTTTTACAGATATAAATGTGGGTATGGCAGCTTTATTAAATGTAGAATTCAAATTTTTTACTGTTCCATCGAGGTCAGCTGGGTGAGTGTCAAGTTGGGGTATTATGTCCTTCAAGAATGCGTCTTTATCGAAGTGATTAAATTGTGTGTTCTGAGGCAAGGTGCAAGAGGATTTAGGGGTGGAGGGGTTATTAGGAGGGAGATGTTCATTAAGAAGTGGTCAGACCATGGGACCTGTGTTATTTGTGGGGATGTGTATTTGAGGTGCTCTGTGAGGGATTTTGGTAAGAATACCAAGTCTAGGGCATTGCCCTTAATGTGTGTGGGAGCCTGAATTATTTGCTGGAAGCCCATGTCTTCCATCAAGTCAAGGAATGCAGTTGATTGAGTTAGGGGGAGGGAGGTGAGGTTAAAGTCACCTAGGATGATGTGAGGCTTCCTTATCGGTGATGAGCAAGCTGATTCAAGTATTGATGTTAGGTTGTGCTGATTGGTTGTAGGGGGATCTATACAGGAGGCAGATGGCTATGTTTTTATTTTCAATTTCAGGTATATCCATCTCATCAACATTACTGCAAATAGAAGGGGATGCTTTTAATTCTATTTTACTTATTATAAGGACACCACCCCCTTGTTTAGTGTCTCTGGGGCAGTTAAAAAGATTATAACCATTTATGTTTAGCTGATTTAGGAGGATGATATCAGTGTCAGTGAGCCAGGTTTCGGTCAGACAGAGAATATCTGGTCTTTCGTCCATAATGAAATCCCGAATAACTGGGATTTTATTCCTTATGGATCTGGTGTTAATTAGGGCACATTTTAATGGAGTTGGTGTATCTGGGGATTTTTGAAATTGGTTTCTGGGTATGGGTTGATATAAATTAGCCTGTGCTGGGGCTTATTCAGATTAAAGTTGTTTCCTCTAATCTGGGAGTTTCTATAGAGAGATGGTGGTACTGGTTTTGTCTGGAATGGTATTGGATGATAGGGATGGGGACAAGCCCGGGGGGAGTCCTGCTGGGGCATGAGGGCATTGGATATCGTTGTTATTACCAGAAGAAGGCAAAGTGTGCAGATTATAATTTTTCTGGTTCCCACTGTGATGTCAGGTCATTCCCGTTGTTGCTGTTATTATTCATATGCATAAAGGAATACAGAAGAACAATATTAACTGGTCTAGTTGAGTACAATATGTGCTAGGTCAATATGTAGTATAGGACTGGTCAATATTGATTGACCAATCATATAATATTGATTGATTGGTCAATATAGAGCAAGTAGTGCATAGCGATATGAGAGAAAATAACCAGTGCTGTCAGCATACATAGATTTTACGGCAGTACAAAGGGAAAGCAACAATGTAATTTATCTGTACAAAAGTAGTAGTATTGACAATAGTGTAATAGGTGGGCAACGATGAACATGAGGCAGAGTATTATAATAGCATAATGGTAATGCAGCAAACTTTAGGTTTGCAATTGCATTGCTGGAACTGGGAATTTAAACTTGAAGAATCATTGAAATGCTGAATTAGAACTAAGATGTTAACTGAGTCCAGTTGTGGAGTCACAATATATGCCGGTTCCTATCCGGCGGTGAACAGGCTGGATGTTACAGCGTGCTCCTATTTAAAGTGCCTGCTGTTTCCCTGACTGGGCCTTGGCGGGGGGAGCAGGAGGGACTTGCAGCTCCCGCTTCCACCCCTGATGTTGAATCGGGTGCTGGAGTGGCGGTCTGTCCAGCAGTGAAGGCAGATTGGAGTCCGTGCAGAGGGTAGCTACTAAAATGGTTAGTGGTCTTCATTATGAAGCATATGAGGACAGACGTAATGATCTTAATATGTATACTTTAGAGGAAAGGCAAGATAGGGGTGATATGATGGAAACATTTAAATACCTTCGTGGCCTAAATGCACAGAAGGGTCTCTTTTCAATTGAAGGCAAGTTCTGCTACGAGGGGACATAGGATGAGAATGAAAGGGGATAGACTCGGGAGTAATATGTGGAAACATTTCTTTATGGAAAGAGTGGTAGAAGCATAGACAGTGGAGGTGGTGGACATGAGGACAGTATCTGAATTCAAAAAAGCATTTGTCAAATACAGAGGATCTCTAAAGGTAAAAAAGGGACTATTGTAGTTGATATGGAAGGGCAGATTAGATAGGCCATGTGCTCTTTTTCTGCCGTCATGTTTCTATACCAAAGCTACGACTGCACTGGGCAGGAAGACAACACTGTAGCTTTTAAGACCTCCAGGCCAAGTGTCTGCCTGAGCATGGACATCCAAGTAGCAGTGCTTTACAAAAGTGATGCCCATGTTGCTGCCCGACAACTGTATGAGGGGCAAATGAGCTATGTTCTGCCGACGAGGATGCACAAGTGGAACATATGCACAAACCCTCCAGAATCGGTCGGTTCCAAAACAGATATGCTGAGGCAATGGCCTCTGTAATCTAGCGCCCCAAAGTAGACTTAGCCGCCGCATCACCATTATGCGAGCCCACAAACAGACGGTCTGACTTGCGAAAGAAGCCTTTATATACTAGAGCACCACTCTCCGGACACCCACCAGGCAAAGGTCCTTGTCCTGCTCTTGGCACCACTCCTTAGAAATGGAGGAGAGACAGACTACCTGATTCACATGGAAGGAAGACACCACCTTGGGTAAGAAGGAAAAGGTTGAATGTACACAGCCTCCTCTGAGAAGGATAGGTAATGATATTTGCATGATAAGGCTTGCTGCTTGGAGATACGTCTCACTGAACAGATTGCGAACAGGAAGTGTCTTAAGGGTCAGATCTTTAAGCATAACCCACTTCAAGGGCTCAAAGGGCTCCAACATCAAAGCCAACGAACCAGGCAGATATCCTATGAAGGAGCAACTGAAAGCAGGGAAGGACGCAGGCATCGTACCTCCTGAAGAAAATAGGAAACATCTGGATGCAAGGCAATGGACCACCCCACCACCGGCCCCTGAAGCAGGATAAGGCCGCCACTATTCATGCCTCCTTGTTGAATGACACACCACTGCCGTGGCATTTTCAGAGTATACCTGCACCACTCTGCTCTTGACTAGGGTCCAGAAGTGCAAAAGGACCAAATGAATTGCTCTCGCCTCAAGACTATTAATGGGTTATGCCAACGCCCTGGTGCTCCACTGGCCCTGAGTTAATAGGTTCTTTCAATGAGCTCCCCAGCCAAACAAACTGACATCTGTCAACAGAAGAAGCTATAAGTGATCATCCAGTGGCATACCCTCTCTCAGATGCTATGGCTGCTGCCATCATCATAGACTGGATGCCACCTCTGGCTGGAGGGGCAGCAGGACTTTGAACTCTAAAGAGCTTGGATACCACCGAGACAGCAAGGACCTCTGAAGTGGCCTCATATGGGCTTGTGCCCAAGGCACCATTTCAATCGCTGCTGCCATCAATTTGAGAGGGCTGATAATAATCCCAAACTCTGGGAACCTATTGAGCATGGAATGCTGCCAGCTGGGGCAACAACTTTTTCACACTCTCCTCTGACAGGGACACACTCTCTACCCAACTGTCGAAACATGCTTCCAGCTATTTCAATGACCAGGAAGGCTTCAAGTGGTTCTTTCTCCAATTGATCATCCGGCCAAGACTCTCCAGGAACTGCACCATAGCTCAAAACCAGAGATGCTTTGGATCATGACCTGGTCTGAATGAGCCAATTCTCCAGATATAGGTAAAACACAGACCCCTTGGTGCCTCAGCACAGTAGCTGCCACCACCATTACTTTTGAGAGCATCCTTGGAGTAGTGGAGAGTCCAAATGGAAGAGCAGTAAACTGAAAATGAGAGCCAAGCACAGCAAAACAAAGAAAGCGCTGTTGATCCTCTCGGATAGGAATGTGGAAATGAGCCTTGGCTAAATCCAGAGATGCAAGAACTCCCCATGGCATTCCACCTGGATCACTGACTGCAGGGTCTCCATACAGAAGAGTGAAGGGTGCACGAGGAAGTGTTGACTTCCTTGAGATTGAAGATTGGCCGAAGGGAACCATCTTTCTTTGGCACCACAAAGTAGATGGCCTACCGGCATGTGCCCCTCTTGGAAGGGGGAAATGGGACCACCACCTGCAGACAGGGCAATCTTTCCAGTGTGATCTGAATGATGGTTCTCTTGGCCCTGGATCCACATGGGGAGACGACAAAGTAGTCAAATAAGCTCTCTACATTCCAGAACATGGCCATGCTGAATGATGTCTAGCAGCCAGCACGATCCTAGGTGACCTGGGCCCACTCCTGGTAGAAAAGGCATAGCCTGCCACCCACTGGAGGTGTCCCAGAATGGGCCCCCAATCAGTCATTGCGCTGGAGAAGGTGGGATTTCTGGAGGTGGCAGAATCCTAGGTACTGCGAGTTTCACGAAAGGACAGAGTCCAGAAGCGAAAAAAAAAATGGAAGAAAAGGAGAGCTTTCCAGGGCGGTATCTATGGATGTCCCAGGACCTCCGGGAGTCCGAGTAACATGAACTAGGAAAAGAGGCATACATTAAGGATGACCACACACCCATATGTCTCCCAGGCCCCTTTGGCCTATCTTCCAATAGGTGATGAGGTTTGGGCTCACCCAAATCTTTAACCAGTTTCTCCAAGTGCACCCCAAACAAAAGCTTCCTTTTAAAAGCTAGATGAGTCAATCGGGGCTTGGAGGACATCTGCTGCCTACTAGCAAAGCCATATCCAGTGTCACTTTACCACCTACCACTAGGCTAAAAACTAATCTCTTTGAGACTGCTTTCGGCTCCTGATCCCCTTAGATTCCTGACTACTACTACTGAACATTTGTATAGTGCTATAAGGCATACACAGCTCTGTAGAGACATATAAGAGACAGTCCCTGCTCATCAGAGCTTACAGTCAAGACAGACAACACAACAGCTGGGGACTAGGATATGTCCAGGGGAATGGTAAGAAAACACAGTTGGAGAGCAGGAGACTACGTGGATAAGGATCCAAAAGCAGCCTTGAAGAGGCGAGTTTCCAGCCTGGATTTGAAAAGGGCCAGAGAGGAAGCCTGACATACTAACTCAGGTAGTTTGTTCCTGGCATAAGGAGCAACAAGGTGGAAAGTTTGAATCTGGAGTTGGTAGTGGAAGAGAAGGGCATAGATAGAAACAATCTGCCAGAAGAACAGAGTTCCCGAGGAGTATAGGGAGAGATAAGAGAAGAAAAGTAGTAAGGAGCAGCAGAATGAATGCACTTATAAGTCAGTAGCAGAAGTTGAACTGGATGCAGAAACGGATAGGGATCCAATGAAGTGATGTGAGAAGAGGAATTATATGAGCAGAGAGACCGGCGGAAGATTAGCCATGCAGCTGAAAGACAGTCGAATAAGCAATGTCTTTAGCCTCCAAGCAGACGAGATCATGCATAGCATCCAACAGAAAGGCCATTGCCGACTCCAAGAGATACATAATATCCTCTGCAGCGAGACACTGAAGCCATTGCAGTACAGTAGAACTCAAGTCATCAGGCCTGCACACAGCCAACTGAAGGATAAAAGTGGAAGTTGCAAACTTATTTCTCAGGAGAAAGTCCACCTTACAATCCAGTGGGGGGAGGGGGGTTGTCCTTTAGGAAAATTCTGCCCTCCACCAGGATGGTGGTCCACTTTGTGACTGCTGTGACATGTGAAAAAAAATATGTATTTTCTCTTATTAGTCTTAAATGGATTACACTTTAGTTTCATTGCATGTCCTCTAGTCTTTCTAGAGCACAGCAGGCTGATACCACTGTTGCGACCAGTTGGGTGAGATATATTTGAGGAAAGATTGCTTTGGTTGCTGCCCTTTGTCATGGAAGCTGAGTCTTCAGGGAAAAGCTAAGTCTTGGTTAGAGCAAGAAGATGCAGAGAAAGCAGTTACTTACCTGTAACAGGTGATCTCTGGGAACAGCAGGAATAAGTCTTCACATATGGGTACGTCGGTACCGACGGAGTCCATGCGGGAACGCTTCCCAGCGTCCAATCAGAAAGCTTTTGGAAGCATCCCAACACGTCTGCACGCTGCCTTCTCACCTTCCCAACTGCCTCTCCTCAGTTAAGTTTTACAGCTGAGACAAAGAGAGAGAGAGCGAAGCAAGGAAGGGAAAGATAGAGATAGAGAAAAAACTCCTCCTAGGGGAGGTGGGTGGGTTGTGAAGACTTATTCCTGCTGTTCCCAGAGATCACCTGTTACAGGTAAGTAACTGTGCTATCTCCAGGAACAAGCAGGAATGAGTCTTCACATATGGGGACTCCCCAGCTGATATGCCCAGAGGGAGTCCTAGCATGTTGCAAGTCTAGAACAAGCCATGCTATACCTCAGGACCTCAGGCATCCTGGGGATGGAGGGCAGGAGTTGAATATAGAAAAGGAGCTGTAGAACAGCTGGCTAGAACAGAGCTTCAAAGGGAAGACCCTGTATCGAGGGCATTAGTAGTAAAATATTGTGATCTGGACCTCCCTTGTTGGCATTTCACAGGAGCACTGAGCTCCATATGGATCTGATAAGAGAGCCAGTGAATATGCTCAAGGGGTACCTCACTATAAGTAGAGGTAACAAAGTAGATCAAAAACAAGTGGAGGCCAGAACCCTTCAGGGTTAGAACAAATAGCCCCAGGGAAAAAAACCTGGGTAGTATAAAAATAGAGCTTCAGCAGACACGCAGAAGGTACTATTGAATTAAAGCTTAAGCTGTTTTGGTCTAAGAGAAAAAATGAGTCTGACCTAACTGGACTGGGGTTGGATCAGTCCATATAGGGAGAAAGGGTATGGAGACCCTTGTACCTGATAAGGAAGTAAGAACAGACTCAGAAGCGCTAAGCTTTAGAGTAACTGAAGCTCCGCAATGTCTTTC
The DNA here is from genome assembly GCA_033557465.1 of Ichthyophis bannanicus. Taxonomy (NCBI): domain Eukaryota; kingdom Metazoa; phylum Chordata; class Amphibia; order Gymnophiona; family Ichthyophiidae; genus Ichthyophis; species Ichthyophis bannanicus. Next base: position 1,746,359,225 of record CM066031.1, on the reverse strand, counting down.
CTAAATGAGGTCACTTAGGAAAGAGAAGGTAAATGGAGAGCTTCAGGAGTACCTAAACCCAAATGTTAAGGTAAAGAAAAGGGTTATTAATTACCACAGGAAGTGGTTATAGGTATAGCCCCCTAAATATGCCGGAACAGCATTGATAGGGGTAGCGACCATCTGTCAGGATCATATAGGAATGTAAGGATATGTGAACCTAACAGATAGATAGATAAGTAGATGGATACAGATCTATCTAAAAATATATCTCATATGGCTATAAATATATATATATACACCGAAATATATACACATATAGAGGCATATATCCCAAAGAGATATATATATATGGGCAGAAGACACATATATTTACACCTATATATATATACATATATACCCAGAAGAGTAGGTCAGCATACGGAGACCTGTCTCCAGGTATATGGATGGAGAGATGTTCAAAGATCCCCATCACCCTTATAGGGAGAGAGGGAGATTTATCTGACAAGAAGGTTGACACCTACTTGAGTAGATAAACAGGAAAAATCCTCTCCTCCCGGTTATGAATGTTATAGTCAGAGGAAGGTTGTCCTTGACAAAAGGGTGGCTTAATTCTTTGTAGAATTTGAGCTGTTGAATAACCAGGATGGCCTACCTGAAGATGGCAGAGGATACATTAGTCTGCAGGCCAGAAGTCCAGATATCTCCAGAGTTGTGGTATGGAGATTGGATAGAGGAGGCTACTAGAGGAAGATACCCTAGCGATCCGCCTATGCGGGCAAGATGGGTATTAGATGTCCTCTAGTTGACAGAAAAATTTTATCCCTGATGGGAAAAATCCCAGACAATATGGGCCAAGCCAGGGAGTTGGGCCCTCTTTTAGACTTTCACGTGATGAAAAGCCTGAGGCTTATGCCTTAACAGAGATTTAAGATAAGATGGAAAGGGTAGAATACCTGCCAGGCATGAATATGACTGGGGAAAACCCTTTTAAACCATCTGGGGTTATCTGCTAGGGAAGATATTGATGCTCCCTAGCAAGGGTCCATAGTGCAAAGCTACCCTGTAGAGTTGCAGAGAGCATGCTGCAGGTTGGTTAGAAGAAAAACTGGCTGTGGAGAATCCCTGGTGAGGAATGTGGACAACCAGCAGGTAACCAACTATTCTGCCAAGGACAAAGGCAAAGAATAGAAGATAGCCTAACCAAACTGTGAAACAGGGTTTCCCAACGAGGTTAATAACCTGTTTGGGACTTAGTACTGAGGTTAGGAGGATTGCTAGTGGAGAGGAAGCCCTGGTTGTGTAGTGAACAAAACCTGTGGCGTAACCACTAGAAATTTTTGCATCTGCAGCAAGTATGAGGGCAGCATAGAGAATTTCTTTCCCCTACTCTGTAGATTGGGAAAAAGAAAAACCAACAGACATGGTAGGACTTCCTATTGTCTGAGAAGCTGCCCTAAGGTAACAAGGGGGAGACAACTCCAGAAGGGGAAACCCCCGGTAGAAGAGGTAGAAGACCATAGGGGCTTACCCGAATAAAAAGTCACTCTTACAAAGAGTTGCAGGAGACCAAGTATGGAGGAAATCTCTGACAGGTAAGATGATACATGCCAATAGATGGAAACAACTGTCTACTGATGGTTGTTACCTCTCCCTCTCCTCCAAAAGGAAGAGGAAAAAATCTGTTAAGAATGGGCATGATCATCATGAAGATTCTTAAGAAAAGATGTCTCATGAAGAGATATCTAAGTAGGTTAGGATAAATTTAGTGCAGATACTTCAAGTAAAAAGAAGCAGACTGCTATCCCAACCCCTCAGACAAAGGGGCAATGATCTATTTAAAACTCTGCAACTGCTGAGTTTGTTGACCCTGTTGGGGTTGTGGATTGCTCAGACTAGAATGATGTTTCCCCTGTTTAGGGACATCTGAATGATGGACAGATGATGGGTAAAACCTTCTCCCCTTAGGGGTTGAAAGTTTGGTAGGACATTTCCTACTTACTGGGAAAAAAGAAGGCGCAGAGCAGCCTCTAGAAAAAGGAAGGTCAGTGGAGAACTGAGTAACCTGAAGTAAAGAGATTGAAGAGATTCTCTCCAGTACAAGGAGTATTTCCCAGTCTTTCCTGTGCCCATTTGTCCAAGTCAGAGGCTTGAAGCCAGCCTCTACGTCGTGCCCCTATAGCTATAGCAGAAGTCCTGCTAACAGACTCAAAGGAGTCTAGGGTAGCACGAGTAAGGAACTTGGAGATATTCTGAATATGACTAATCAATGAGGAATAGTCTGTACATCTGGGCTCCTGAAGAAAAGGAGTCAAAAGATGTAATTGCTTTGTGATCTCTTCAAGAGATAGACCCATATAAAAAATGTATGAGAGAATCCTTGCTGAAAGCATGGAGGTCTGGAAGGTTTGACGTCCAAAGGCATCTAGTGTCTTAGACTCACGACCTGGCGGACAAGAAGAGTGCTTTTTAGTACTCTTCACTCGCCTCAATGCTGATTCCACTACAATGGAATGATGAGGAAGTTGAGTCCTTTGAAACCCTGGAGAGGGAGGCACCTGATATAGGAGATCAGTTGCTCTGGAAAGTGGGGGTACCTTTAAAGGAGATTCCCACATTCGTAGAAGGAGATCCTGCAAAGAATGATGCAAAGGAAGCATTATATTTTCCTTTGCTTCGTTAGGGACAGAGAGATATTCTGTACTCCCTTGTGTAGGATCTTGTCCAGGGACAGGAATGGCAAGTGATTTTGCCATATCCAGGAGGAAAGTCTGGAAAGAAAGATCCCTGGAGGGAATTCCCCCTGGATAGGCTAGATCTGATGAAGAACTAGCCTTAGCACCAAGGGATCTATTCCAGTATATAGGAATAGGAGATCCTGAATGGTGCAGAATGGGATCCTTAGATAGTGGTCGCTGGTACTGCAGGACAGAACCAGCAATAGTCGGTAACATGTCGTCCATGCTTGGAATCGATTCCAAACTCGGCATCGAGGGAAGCGATCCTGATGAGTGAAGCATGGAAGGTACCGACTGTAAAGGTACTGTGGATGTCGGTACCGATGTTGGTACCGAAACTGATGCCGGAGGAAAAAAACCAGCCGGTGGCAACTCTAACGGTATCGGTGGAACTGAGGGGTGCGGATCCGAGGTATCGGAACCGAGCCTCCGGTACCGACGGGAGTCGGTACCGACAGGAGTCGGTACCCAGTCCTCCAGACTGGAGATTGATTCTAGACTCGGCATCGAAGGAAGCGAGTCTATCGATGCACGTCTGGAGGGTACCGACGTCGGAACTCGTATCGGTGTCGATACCGATACTGTAGAATCGATCTGAAGCGTATCCACCGGCCCCGTAGGTACCGGAGACGCCAGACGACGATCCTCGGTGAGGAATATTTCATCCAACACCGGTGCCGATGCCGGGGTATCGGTACCACTCGAAGCGGATGCCACCACCGGACGTGGCTCAGGTATGTTCTGTGAGGGGTGAACCTCAGGAACAACCTGAAACCCCACATAGGCTTTGGAGGCCGAAGACTCCCACCGGGGTTTTGAAACCAGTGGATTCTCGAGGGCAAGGCCGGAGGCATCTCTATGCTGTGCATGAGAACTGCCGCTCGAGGACTGGCTAGTCTTAACAGACTGTTTTTGGGTTACCTGATCCTGTGTAGAAGATATAGTCGGTGCCCTGAAGCTGGAAGGGGACCGCGTGTCGAGGGGAACTCGATGTTGAAAACTGCTTCTCACAGCACTGGTGCCCGAAGGCTCCGGAGGACAATGGTCAGGACCCAAACACCAATTGTGAGTGTCTAAAAATAAAGTTGTACCGCCACAGTTTGTGCATTTCCTGGGGAAAAAGGCTGGCGGTTCCATGAGGAAAAATGGAGAGGCCTAGAAGGCCTAAGAACCGTGAACACTAAGATAGAAATTTTATATTTCTTAAGGAAAAAATTTTAAAAGAAAATAAGAAAGAAACACCGGCGGTACCGGTGGTGTCGGGGAAGGCAGCCGCGACCACAAGAAAACTAAAAAAATAAATGAAGAATTTTCTGCGGTGACAGGAGAACGTCCTGCCGGCTCCGCGGAAAAATGAAAACTGAGGAGAGGCAGTTGGGAAGGCGGGAAGGCAGCGCGCAGGCGTGTTGGGATGCTTCCAAAAGCTTTCTGACTGGATGCTGGGAAGCGTTCCCGCACGGACTCCGTCGGTACCGACGTACCCATATGTGAAGACTCATTCCTGCTTGTTCCTGGAGATTGAGAGATAAACTGGTTGTGAATGTAAGCAAGTTTGTTGGAGACAAAATGGACATTCCATAGGGTGCATGAGAAAGACAGAGAAGGAGAAAAGAGAGGAATGCAAATAAGATTGGAGGGGGTTGCAGTTTGATCTATGTGGGTGGGGACTGACATATCCAGCTAAGAGGAGGAGGAGGAGGAGTAGGAGAATATGGAGAAGACAAAAGGAAAGATAGGGACAAGGATGAGATGTTCTCAGAGAATGGAGATGGCTGAATGAGAGGAAGAAAATATTGAAGGCTCAAGAGCAGATGACAGTGTAGAAGGACAAAATGGCAGTATAGGTGAAGAAAATAGGGAATGGGCTATATGGACTTTTGGTTTGAAGTTGTTTGAAATGAATGTGGTACAAAGCTAGCAACCAATGCAACTGCATTAAAGCAGAGATACATGGTACGACTTCTTCAGCTACTGGGGGGAGGGGGGGAGTCAGTTCTGGGAACCTGTTGACCGAGCTGGGAGAGAGGCAGCAACCATTAAATTTAATTAATTCCCATCACTGGGAAGCAGGGAGTCCCCTAAAAGGACCACCGGCAGACCAGGCCAGGGGCTCAGAAGGGCCACACACGTGGTGAAACAAGTCGGAGCAATGTGGGACAAGCCAAGCGAAAGCAACAGAAGACAGCGAGGTGGGCACATGCAGTGGAACATGCAGCTCTTATCCCAGTCAGTGGCAGTGAAGCAGCAGCAGCAGCAAGCACCCCTTAACCTGCAGAACAGCAGTATGAGGCAGGGTGGAGGCTGCGGCAGAAGATGAAGAGTTCTGGCATCAGGGCAAGAGTCTCAGCAGCAGCAGAGTCAGCTTCAAGGTTCAGGGACTCCAGCAGCATCAATGTCAGCCCAGTGCTCCAGGTTGGGAGGGCCACTGCAGCAGGAAGACATCAGAGGGCAGCAGGAGACAGCCTGACATCAAACTGAGTCCAGCCAGGAGTTCTCTAATGACATCAGAATAAAGCAGCCAAGTTTAAAGTGGCCGTGAAGATTTTACAAGGCAAGGCTGAAGGGACAGGGGAATGCAGGAAAGCAAAGTTCTCTTCCCTCATTAGATCAGCGCATATCAATGCCTCCCTGTGCGGCAGCAGCCAGCACAAACTTAGAGAGCAGCAGTGACAGCAGTTAAAGGGCCAGCAATTCCAACAAGGATAATGGCCGGCACAAGAAGCCAAAGAAGGAAGGAGAAGCAGCACAGCCAAGGGCGTGATAAGAAAAGAAGGAAGGGTAAACACCCAGAATGGAAGCAGAAGAAGCAAAGGTAGATGTTGCAGGTCAAGGGGAGGAAAAAGCAGGAGAGGGAAAGGAGACAGCTCCAAGAAGGTCAAGATAAAGGGGTGGAAGATGGAGAACTGCAGCAAAGCCAAATGACAACAATGATGGCAGCACAGCAAAGGCATGCCGCCCAGGCTAGTGGGCTACCACCTGGTGCAGTCACCTAAAGTACATCACTGGCAATGGAAGGAAGAGTGGGTGACAAAGCAATGGGGACCAACCCGGCAGACAAGAACATGGATATCTGAGATGTAGTCAACAAGGTAAAGGCCATGGTGGCAGTCCACAGAGCAGGACACCTGCATTCTATGCTAGCAGAACTGCAACAGCAGGAAGCTAGCAGCAGCCTGGAATCAGCAGCAAAGATAGCGCAGGCAACAGAGACACTCTACAAGAGCAGGCGAGGACGACAGCAGTCCAGGTGAGCCAAACACTGAACATGGACCAAACACATACATGAAAAACTGATGACATGGAGGCAAGTGATTGCAGCATACCTGGGGGAGGGGACAATGGGTGAAAGACTAAGGCTAGTCTAACTAGCCAGCCAGGTATGTGGACAAAAGGAGAACATGGGGGGGGGGGGGGTGGAAGATATTGGGTTATTTTGAATTCTGGAGAGGCGAAAGGCCTTGCTGTGGCTAAAGAGCCCCTGACTGGCATTGCACAGAGTAATGGTAGTGACATGGGCAAGGAACAGCAGCAGGCACCCATTACAGACAACAGCATGCAAAAAGGAGCAGGCACTACGGCGAACATTAAACAACCCTGTGGCTCTAAGCCTGCAGACTGCCATGAGCATGACAGTCAGACATGTACCCACGCATGTAAAAGAAAAAATATTAAAGAACTAATACATAGATATAGTCTCGTTACAGAGGGAGATGGTGAAACCTGTGATAAGGAAGCTTATCAAGGCTCAGGGAGCAATGACAAAAGAGGAGAATTTACTCTGATTAAGGGAATTTACTCTGCTGGCAGGTTATAGAAATAAGACAGCCTGTTTTCCTAAAAGACCACATGTTCCAGAATGCACTAGTATGCAGAAAGTCCCTAGGGGAGCTAGAGTGGAAAAGCACGAGTCTAATCAGAGAAAGCATATGTCATCCCTAATTAAACAGCCTCTAGAAGAATGCTTAATCCACAACACCTGAAGAATGCAAGGGAGGAGTTGCAATCTAACCCCTTTAAAGATAGAGGGGAATCTTCAGGAAGAAAGACGGAGAAGGAGACACAGACGGAGACGAAGACCGAGAACAGAAGGAAGAACAACCAGAACCTGAAGGAACAAGGACAAGGAAGCAGACGGTCCAAGAGAGGAGCACAGAAAAGTACCTATGCCTGGAGAGATACCTGGGGGAAAGGATCAGAGGACTGGAGAAAACCAGAGGTCTGTAGATCCACAGCCAGGGACCCTCAAGCAACACCTAGGAAGAGGTATGTTGCATCTAAGGAGGAAAGGAGTCCAAATACCTCTTGGAGGATGTCTTGAGAAAAGATCCTGAGGTCCAGAGATACCAACTGGAGGACAGGACACAGAAGCTCTAATGCATACTGGTCAGAATACCAGAAGCAGCAGCCTGACGCTTGCCTGGATTCAGGTAGGAACTGTGAAAGTTTCTCTAGCTTTGAGCAGTGCAAACAGCAGGGAAATAGTTTCTCTCCGTGTAGAGGTCAGTTCCTAAAGCCCTCTGAGTCAGACGGAGAAACAGAATCTATGCAATTTCAAAAGTAAGGTTCAATATCTGATACAGAGGATAATTATATGGACTGTTCTTTGAGTATGTTGTTATTTTAGGAAAATCCTAAATATCAGAGCAAACATCAAAAGGAAACATTCTAAATATTAGTTTCCCATAAAGTTTTGTTGAAAAGAAAACGTTTTTGGGAAGGTTTTGCACGTGTGCTGAAATCAAGCTACTGATTGGTGGAGGAGAGCCCAGCACAAGCCGTGCACACGTAGGTTTAAAAAGTTCTTTTCTGTATGGAGAAAGTGAGCATTGTTTTTGTATAAAGAAGTTTCCCTCTTTGATTTGTTTTTTCCCCAGCACTGCTAAGGAGTTTATTAGCAGTGGCTGAAAGAAGCCTTTCTGTTCTATAAAGGACTTTGATTCTTATTTGCATAAGATTTTTCAGTTGCCTTATTTTGTGTTGAATAAACCCTGGAGAAGTTATCTGGAAGGTGTTATCAAGCATATCTGTGTGTGGGATAATCACCCCATAAATAAATTCTAATTTTGTCTACACTCGACCAACTACAAGAGTTTTCATTATTTTAAAAAGGCAAACTTTGTGTGAATGGACTTCAATAACCACAATCCTTTGCAAGACAGTTGATTTGCATACTTGCCAAGATGGTGGTACTTTCATAACAAGCACCCCCTTTTACAAACCTTACAATTGTGCAGGCTGCCAGGGAAAATGTAAGGCAAATGACAAAGTTAGAGCCTGCGGTAAAAAGCATCACCAACTGGTGTACGGCATTCAGGATGATGGCAAGCATAACTGGAGGAAAAGCCCCGAGAAATGCAGGAATATCTTTAGGATGTCATCTGTGAGGCATGTAAAACATATGTAGACACAGCATGGTTAGACTACAAGGAGGAGTTCTGTAGGAACATGGCATCCAATAACAGTTTCAGCTGGGATAAGAAAGATATTGATTTGTGGATTGTCACCATGACACAACGCAGCAGGGGAACAGGGTATCAGTTCAACAGGCAAGAGGGCAGACAGGAAGGAAGGAAAGCAAGGCACAAGGTGGGAGGCAGGAACCCTAGGAGGTAAAAGGTTACACGATGATGCAAAAGGGTGTCTGTGGGCTCTTCAACAGTGGCTAATGTAGATTCAAAAATCTATGCAAGTTTAAACATGCATGTGCCACTTACACAGAGGATCACCTCCAGTTTAGGTGCCCTAAGAAAGGGAATGGGTGTGTGGCCCCCTCGCCCATCAGATTAAAAGACCTGATGAAGAATAGAGAGTTACATACCATGGGAAGTGCAATGGTTACAGGAGGGTTTCCAAAAAGGTTTTATTATACCTTATATAGCAGATATGTCCAACATGTAGATCGCGATCTACCTGTAGATCGCGGAGGGGTCAGAGGTAGATTGCCAGTCCCACTTGGCTCCATCTCTCCCAGCAGCTCGCCCCGTCGCGAGGAGAGAGCTCGTGCCAGCAGTTCGTCTGCTGAGGTCTTGCCACCGCTGCTGATCCTTTGCCTGTCTTTTTTCCCTAACTATACTAACGTCACTTTTCAGAGCTTTGTGCTGTGTAGCTACAAATATTTGTTAAGCTCCACTATTTACCATTAGTTATTATGACTAACTCACTTTTTGGATTAGCGATCAGGTCTCAGATTTAACGTCGGCTGCTCACTGGATCTGCTTGTATGATGCAGTGAAGAACGCCATTAATACATCAATGACCTGTTATTATTGCTATTTTTCTGTTTTTTATCCCTAGGTTTATTTTGCTTTTTTCTTATTAACTTATCTTGTCGAAACTGCTAGTTACAATCATACTCTCAGGAAGATGGTCAAGGTTTTTTATCAGAAAAATTACTTATCTCAATGGATAATGTCTTTTGAGCAACGTTCTTTCTCATCCGCTGGGCTAAACCCGATAACCCGATGACAAGACTTCTCAGTCGAATCTTCCTGTTACCAGATTGTAATGTAAGCAGTACTCTCAACTTCTGCTGCCAAGCAGTATTTGTAACTTCTGCTCCCGTAAGCAGTACTCTCAACTTCTGCTCCCAAGCAGTATTTATAACTTCTGCTCCCAACGCACTTTCTTGGCGCCGTAGCGTTTCACAAGTAATCGTTTCTTCAGGGGAATGTAGCTCTTTTTTCCCTGCCTGTGGGAATCTTGCCTGCGGGTGTATTGGGGGCACTTGCTGTTTTCGAGCCAATAGTTTGTGGGTATCCCGGGAGCCGCCCATGCCCTGACGCCACAAGCCCAGCATCATACCTGTTTTCCTGCCTCTCAGAATCACCCATTCCTGCTCCCGCCCCAACACCCCTTAGAAGTGTGTTATATACCGGGCGATATCCATTCGCCTGGGCTTTACCTGAATACACTTACCGTATTAGTAGTGCCGTGTGCTGGTCGTTGGTCGCTTTATAGTTCACTTTCATTAAACGTTTTCGGGCAGACACAACAAAGTGTCAAGAATTTGGTGATTTTGGCAGGCTTTTCCAACTTTGTTCTAACTTGCCTTCGAATTGGTTCAAACCACTGTGACTTTTGCTTGCCTCTGCAATTTTATTTTGCCTAGCCTTTGCGTTGATTTTACACTGTGTGCAGAATTTATTAAATTGTGTGTGGTGGTATTTGAACTTGTTTGGCGGTATTTGATTTTATCTGGTTTGCTGGACAGGTGTTTGAGATTTTTTGATGATTGTTTAGTGGTTGATTATTGGTGCCAGTATGATGAATTCTTATTTTTACTTTTAGAACTGCATGTGTGGTTTTGGCATCTCCAGTCCTTGTATTGAACATCATCCAGAGGTCTTCAGCTCCTGCTGATCTTTAATACTTTGGGACAGTGACAGTTTTGGACCAGATTCAGCCAGTGTTTATACTAACTTAGCAGATTTGGCCTTCTTACATCCAACCACCCCAGTATAACGAAGATGAGTGTTCCAAAGAAGAGCAAAACCTACCACTTTCATGATGAATGGGAAATGGACTACTTCTTCATCATGGTGAAAGACAAGTGTTGTTGTCTAATTTGTAACGCCCCAGTATCCTTGCCCAAAAAGGGTAATCTGGAACGTCATTATAAGGCTCTGCATAGCAAAGCGTAGTTACTCACCTGTAACAGGTGATCTCCGGGAACAACAGGAATTTAGTCTTCACATATGGGTATCGTCGGTACTGACGGAGCCTGCGCGGGAACGCTCCCCAGCGTCCAATAGGAAAGCTTTTGGGAGCATCCCACAGCGCCTACGTGCTGCCTTCCCACCATTCCAACTCTCCCTCTTCAGTTGGGTTTAAAGCTGAGACAAAGGAGAGAAGGAGAGAGAGAGAGAAAGAGAGAGAGAGAGAGAGAGAGAGACAACTCCTAGGGGAGGTGAGTGGGTTGTGAAGACTAAATTCCTGCTGTTCCCAGAGATAGCATAGCTACTCACCTGTAACAGGTGATCTCCGGGAACAGCAGGAATTTAGTCCTCACATATGGATATCATCGGTACTGAAGGAGCCTGCGCGGGAACGCTCCCCAGCGTCCATTTAGAAAGCTTTTGGGAGCATCCCACAGCGCCTGCGTGCTGCCTTCCCACCTTTCCCAACTGCCTCTCTCCAGTTGAGTTTTAAAGCTGAGACAAAGAGAGAGAGAGGGAAAGGAAAAGAGATAGAGAGATACAACTCCTAGGGGAGGTGGGTGGGTTGTGAGGACTAAATTCCTGCTGTTCCTGGAGATCACCTGTTACAGGTGAGTAACTATGCTATCTCCAGGAACAAGCAGGAATGTAGTCATCACATATGGGTACTCCCTAGCTTTAGATGCCAGGGAGAGACCCCAGAAGTAGTGTCCCCCTGAGAGGGGCCCCAATTCCCCCCATGGATCTCTGGCATCCAACCAGGGATGGTGGGTAGGAGTTGATTAGGTATGGAACAGGTGTTGGAGAGCAGCCTGACCAAACAAGGCATCCCGGCGGGAGTCCTTGTCCAAGCAGTAATGGGCTGTGAAGGTATGAACCGAGGCCCAGGTGGCTGCTCGACAGATGTCGTCGACAGACACAGAGTGTACATGAGCCATTGAAGTTGCCATGGCTCTCACATTGTGAGCTGTGAGACATAGCCCTCCAGAGGAAGATTCTTACTCTGAAAGGCAAAGGCTATACACTGAGAAATCCAATTAGATAGTGTTCTCTTGGAGACTGGAAGTCCCAAATGAGAAGGATCAAAAGCAACAAAGAGTTGAGAGGACTTTCTATGTTGCTGTGTTCTTTGTAAGTAAAAGGCTAAAGCTCTTTTACAGTCCAAAGTATGAAGATTCCTTTCTACATTTGATGCATGAGGCCTTGGAAAGAACACAGGCAAGTAGACTGCTTGATTTAGATGAAAAGGCGAGACCACCTTTGGCATAAAGTGTGGATGAGTCCTAAGGACTACCTTGTCATGATGGAACTTTGTATAAGGTGGTTCAGCTACTAGTGCTTGCAACTTACTGATGTGATGTGCTGATGTGATTGCAATGAGAAAGATAACCTTCCAAGAAAGGAATTTCAAGGAGGTAGTAGCTAAAGGTTCGAAAGGTGGCTTCATGAGCTGACCAAGAACCAAATTTAAGTCCCATGCCACAGGTGGTGGCTTTATGGGAGGTTTAGTTAGCAGAAGGCCTCTCATAAATCTTGCTATAAGAGGATGGGAGGAGATAGGTTGTCCATTTAGGTGCTTAAAGGAAGCTGCAATAGCACTCAAATGGAACCTCACTGAGTTAGTCTTAAGTCCTGCATTGGATAAATGAAGGAGATATTCCAGTAATGATTCCAGAGGTATGGCACTGGGGTTAAGACCCTTCTGCGAACACCATACGGTAAACCTTTTCCACTTGAAAGCATAAGAGCATCTTGTGGAAGGATTCCTGGAAGCATAAAGGATATCCTTTATTTGCTCAGGGAGGTTAAGATCATGGAGATCTAGGCCTTCAGCAACCAAGCCCTGAGATGCAGAGACTGGGGATTGGGATGCCATAACATTCCGTCCTCCTGAGATAGGAGATCTGGAGCAGACCCTAACTCCAGGGAAGGAGCTTGAGAGAGATGCAGAAGCAGAGGGTACCACACTTGCCGTGGCCAATGTGGAGCTATGAGAATCATACGGCCTCTGTCTCTCTGAAACTTGAACAGAGGTTTGGGAATCAGAGGAATGGGTGGAAAGGCATACAGGAAGTCTTGACCCTAGTAAAGGGGGAAAGCATCCCTGGCCTGACACCCCTGAGCCGGGGTCCTGGAACAGAACCGGGGATGTTTGGCATTCCAAGGACTTGCAAAGAGGTCTATGTCCGGGGTTCCCCAAATTCAAAAAATCCTGGCCACCTGGTCTGCATGCAGAGACCACTCGTGTGGAAGCAGAACTCGACTGAGTCTGTCTGCCCAAGAGTTTTGTGTGCCTGGAAGATACACCGCCAGGAGATGAATCTGATGCTCTCTGGCGAGGGCCCATAGTGGCAAAGCTTCGTTGCAAAGCGACAGAGAGCCTGTTCCCCCCTGCTTGTTCACGTAGAACATGGCTACTTGATTGTCCGTATGAATGAGGACCATCTTGTAGCTGAGCAGGGCATGGAACACTCGAAGAGCAAGGAAGATTGCTCGGAGCTCCAAGAGATTGATATGTAGATGAGTCTCCTGTGGAGACCAGGTGCCTTGGGTGGAGAGTTCTTGTAGATGAGCTCCCCAACCCATTGGAGAAGCATCTGTTGTGAGAGTTGCCTGGGGTAAGGGTTGTTGGAAAGGGGACCCCAGCAACAGGTTTTGAGTGGACTTCCACCACTGGAGGGACAAAACAAGCCAACTTGTGTTTGCTATTTTGTTTGCCAGGCATCCTGTTGCCTGTGTCCATTGAGTGGATAAAGTCTACTGGGCTGCCCTCATATGGAGGCGAGCATAGGGAACCACATGCACGGTAGATGCCATGTGGCCTAGTAGTTGTAGCATTTCCCGGGTAGTGAGTGAGACTTTAGCACTGCTTGAGAAGCTAACTGCACCATGTGAAGGCAACGGGCCTGGGGGAGATAGGCCCTTGCCTTTCTGGTATCCAGCAAAGCTCCTATGAACTCTAAAGACTGAGTGGGAGTTAAACTGGATTTTGGGATGTTTATCACCAGACCCAAATACTGAAGGATACGCATTGTGCAGGGTAGAGAAGTCCTGGCCTCTGACTCTGTTGGGGCTCGAATGAGCCAATCGTCTAAGTAGAGGAAGACGAACATCCCTAGAGTGCGGAGAAATTCTGCTACCACAGCCATGCATTTCGTGAACACCCTTGCTGCTGAGGCCAGGCCAAAAGGAAGCACCCTGTATTGGCAGTGCTTTCCTTGAAAAAGGAACCGAAGGAACTTTCTGTGAGTTGGATGGATGAGAGCATGGGTGTACGCATCCTTGAGATCTAGAGAACAAAGCCAATCCTGACTATGAAGATATGGCAGCAGAGTTCCGAGAGAAATCATCTTGAATTTCTCTTTGACAAGGAATTTGTTCAATTCTCTGAGGTCCAAGATAGGTCTGTATCCCCCTGTTTTCTTTGGGATAAGGAAATAGGGGGAGTAGAACCCTGTACCCTGTTGATGGATGGGTACTTCTTCTATTGCCCCTTGGGCAAGAAGCATAGTGACCTCTTGACCTAACAGGTTGATGAGAGAGGTCGTAGAATTGAACTGCCTTATCATTGTGGGAGGGGGCATGCTCGAAAAATGAAGCTTGTATCCCTCTTTTATGATGGAGAGTGTCCAATGCTTTGCTGTTATCTGTCCCCATCTGGGGGCAAAATGGCCCAACCTTCCTGGAATGGTGGAAGGGTCTGGTCCATTGAGAGCCAGGAAGGCTAGGTTCTCTAGGTGAAAGTCAAAGGCCTTGTGGAGGCTGAGACGGATGAGGCTTAGCAGTCTTTACTTTCCTTTGTTTGGGTGGTTGCTGAGTTTTCCGGACAGGTTGACCTGCAGAACATCCTTGCTGAGAATAAGCAGGATAAAATATTTTCTTTTTAGAAAAGAATGGTTTCTTAAAGGATTTCTTTCTTGCAGGATCAGCTGTAGACTTGGATAATCTATCCAAGGTGGAGTTTTCAGCATCCATCTCATTGGCTTTCTCCTGCCAATCTTTACCAAACAGGTTCTCACCAGTACAAGGAATATTTCCCAGTTTGTCTTGTACCCAGAGCTCCAGGTCAGATGCCTGGAGCCAAGCAATTCTACGTGCACCTATGGCAATAGCAGAGGTTCTGCTTATGCACTGAAAACAGTCAAAAGCTGCACGGTTGACACATTTTGAAACATCCTGGGCATGTTTGACCAATGTGAGAAAATCTTGTCTTCTATCCTCAGGAAGAAGAGGGCCCAAGGCCTCTAAATCCCCTGTGACTTCCTTCAGGAACATTCCCATATATAGACTATAGGAACTGATCCTGGCAGAAAGCATGGAAGTTTGGAAGACACGACGTCCAAAAGCATCCAAAGTTCTGCACTCACGTCCTGGAGGATTAGAGGCATGCCTCTTTGCACTCTTGATCCTTCTCATAGCTAATTCCACTACAATAGAGCGGTGAGGAAGCTGAGTTTTCTGGAATCCAGGACAAGGAGGGACTCGATACAGAGTATCCAGTCTACGAGAATGAGGAGAGGTGGTAAGAGGTGTCTCCCACATTCTTAACATGAGATCATGTGAGATCTCATGGATAGGCAAGGTGGCTGCCTCCTTAGGAGTTTTAGGATATTGTAAAATTTCCAACTCCTTTGCTCTGGGCTCTGTTTCAGGTGCCACAGTAATGGACAGACCTCGAGCCACCTCCCTGATGAAATCCTGAAAAGAAATGTCCTCTGGAGGAGACATCCTTCGTTTAGGGGAGGAAGACTCCTCTGGGAGAAGTATTCCTGCATCGACAGAACTGTCAGAATCCTCAGATTCCTCTGAGGACTCGAAGTATCTTATGTCAGGATGCTCTTGAAGAGCCCGATACCCGTACCGAACGAAGTTGGTACCGGGAGTAATCGGTACCGGAGTATTGGTACCGGAAAGCATCGGATGACTGGGTGCCGGCAATGCGGACACCGATGTCGATGCTATCAGTACCGGTACTGATACCAGTGCCGGTACCGGTTGAAAAGTCTGACGCGGTTCCGAGGGAGTCGACGCCACAAGGAGAGCCGCCAGACTGCGCTCAATAGCCAGGACTTTCTGGTCTATCGACGCTGCCGATGCCTGGATGTCGGTACCGGAGAAGACCGCCGGTATCCCAGAGCATGGCACCAGTAGTTCTGCCGAGGTCGAGGCCTCAAGAACATCCTGGAGCCCCGATAATGCTTTGGAAGCCGAAGCCTCCCGCCGGGGCAATTTTGCCGGTGCAGAATCCTCAAGGGCAACACCAGAAGCATCTCGATGCTTAGAAGGAGATCTACCCTTTGAGGACCGGCTAGACTTATGTTTAGTTACCTGAGATCCACGGGAGGAAGACGAAGCCCTGGAAGACGTTGATGCCACCGAAGCTGCATCAGAGGGAAACAGGGTACTTAGTTTGGTGGCTCGGTTCTGTCGACCTCTCTTGGACATCATGGCACAGGCCATGCACTCCGAGATGGAATGGTCAGGACCTAAACATTTCAGACACCACTCATGGGTGTCGGTGACGGAGATGGTACCGCCACACTTGGTGCACTTTTTGAAACCCGAGGAGGGTTTTTCCATTATGGAAAAAATCTTGGGCAAAAGTGGCGCGTGCACCTGAAAAAAAATGGGAAAGAACTAAGGATTTTTTTTTTTTTTAAAGAAAAGAAAGACAGAAATAAAGAAAAACCGGCGATACCGGTAAAGCGTCGAGGAAGGCAGACGCGACCACAAAAAGAAGGAAAATTTTCTGCGGTGACAGGAACACGACCTGCTGACTCCGCGGAAAACAAAGAACTGGAGAGAAGCAGTTGGGAAAGGCGGGAAGGCAGCACGCAGGCGCTGTCAGATGCTCCCAAAAGCTTTCTAATTGGACGCTGGGGAGCGTTCCCGCGCAGGCTCCGTCGGTACTGACGATACCCATATGTGATGACTACATTCCTGCTTGTTCCTGGAGATCACTTGTTACAGGTGAGTAACTACACTATCTCCAAGAACAAGCAGGAATGTAGTCTTCACATATGGGGACTCCCCAGCTGAAAGATGCCAGGAAGATGGCCCCAGAAAGCTGTAAACCCATGATGAGATGGGTTATGCTTCCTCCCATGGATCTCTGGCATCCAAATCCGGATGACGGGTAGGAGTTGTATTAAGTCTGAAAGAGATGCTGAAGAAAAGCTTGGCCAAACAAGGCATCCCGATGGGAGTCCTTGTCTAAACAGTAGTGGGCTGTAAAGGTTTGCACTGAAGCCCAAGTAGCTGCTCTACAGATGTCCTCTATAGACATAGAATGAAGGTTAGCCATAGAGGCTGCCATGGCTCTCACATTGTGAGCTGTGACATGGCCCTCGAGAGGAAGACCCTTACTCTCATAAGCCAAGGATATGCACTTTGCAATCCAGTTATTATTATTATTTTATTAAAGACTTATAAAGCACCGCAACATATGAAGCGCTGTACAAACATAGAAGAGAGACAGCCCCTGCTCATCAGAGCTCACAATCTAATAAGCCAGAAAACAAAATAAGTTACATAATACAAATACAAAAATTTACAGAACAAAGTAAGCAAATGTTGATAGAGAGATAAAGATAGGGTTAGATAGGAACAGAAAGCAATAGAGAGAGTTCTTTTGGAAACTGGAAGTCCCAAATGACTAGAATCAAAAGCAACAAAAAGTTGAGAAGATTTTCTATGTTGTTGTGTTTTTTGCAGGTAAAAGGCTAAGGCCCTTTTATAGTCTAAGGCATGAAGGTTCCTTTCTGCATTGGAGGAATGAGGCATTCGGAAAGAATACAGGAAGGTAAACCGCTTGGTTTAAGTGGAAAGGAGAGACCACCTTTGGCATAAAGTGAGAATGAGTCCTAAGAACCACCTTATCATGGTAAAATCTTGTATAAGGAGGATCAGCCACTAAAGCTTGTAACTCACTAATGCGTCGTGCAGACGTGATTGCAATTAGTAAGATGACCTTCCATGAAAGGAATTTTAGAGCTGTAGTGGCTAAAGGCTCAAAGGGCGGTTTCATGAGCTGCCCGAGAACAAGGTTCAAATCCCTTGCCACCGGTGGTGGTCTAATGGGAGGTTTTGTTAGTAGAAGATCTCTCATAAACCTTGCTATGAGTGGATGAAAGGAAATAGGTTGTCCATTTAGAAGCTTGTAAGAAGCTGCAAGAGCACTAAGATGGACTCTTACTGAATTGGTCTTAAGACCAGAATTTGATAAATGAAGGAGATACTCCAGTAACAATTCCAAAGGTATCGCAAGAGGGTTAAGTCCCTTTTGAGAATACCATATAGTAAACAGCTTCTACTTGAAGGCGTATGATCGCCTTGTGGAGGGTTTTCTGGAAGCCTGAAGGATATCCTTTACCTGTTGAGAAAGGTTGAGATCTTGAAATTCTAGGCTTTCAGTAACCAGGCCCTGAGATGCAGGGACTGGGGATTCGGGTGCCATAGCGTCCCATTCTCCTGGAAGAGAAGATCTGGAGCACATCCCAACTCCAGAGGTGCAGCCCGAGAGAGATGTAGAAGCAGAGGATACCACATTTGCCGTGGCCAACGTGGAGCTATGAGTATCATACGACCTCTGTCTCTTTGAAGCTTGAAGAGTGTTTTGGGGATGAGGGAGAATGGGTGGGAAGGCATAGAGGAAGTCTTGACCCCAATGAAGAAGGAAAGCATCCCTTGCCTGACAATTTTGAGCCGGAATTCTGGAACAGAACCGGGGAAGTTTGGCACTCTGTGGACTTGCAAAGAGGTCTATGTCTGGGGTTCCCCATATTTGGAATACTCGGGCAATCTGGTCCGAATGGAGAGACCATTCGTGTGGCAGCAGTACTCGCTCGGCTCAGTTTGTCTGCCCAAAGGTTTTGAATGCCTGGAAGATATACCATGAGGAGGTGAATTTGATGCTCTCTGGTGAGGGCCCATAGTCGTAAAGCTTTGTTGCATAACGACAGAGAGCCTGCTCCACCCTGTTTGTTCACATAGAAAGCGTAGTTACTCACCTGTAATAGGTGTTCTCTAGGGACAGCAGGAATCAGTCCTCACATATGGGTGACATCGGTGTCGACGGAGCCCTCATGCAGAGCTTTCAAAGAAAGCCTTTGGGAATGCATCACGCATGCGCAGTCCCCTTCCCGCCCAAGGATGCCATCTTGCTCATTCAGATGACATAGCTAAAAAGACGGCAAAAATAAGAAATAATTAATCAAGGACTGCAACTCCAGGAGAGGAGGGAGGGTCATGAGGACTGATTCCTGCTGTCCCTGGAGAACACCTGTTACAGGTGAGCAACTACGCTTTCTCCAGGATCAAGCAGGAAGTCAGTCCTCACATATGGGACTCCCTAGCTATAGGCTACCAAGAACCCATAGATGAAAATGGCTCCCTCTAGAAGAGCTGCAGCAGCAGTGATAGGATCTTTCTCCGAGAACGCAATCTCCTCGGTAGACTGACACCAAAGGGTCGGAGGGCAGGAGTTGCCTAAACCTCGAATAGGTTACGGAGTACCGCCTGACCGAAAACACTGTCCCGCCGGGACTCTCTCTCCAGGCAGTAGTGGGCTACAAAAGTCTGGCTTGAAGACCAAGTTGCGGCCCGGCAGATGTCTGCCAACGGAACAGAGCGGTGGTTAGCCACTGATGCGGCCTTAGCCCTGACAGAGTGGGTCATAATTTGGCCCTGCAGCTGGAGGTCAGCTGTCCTGTGCGCCCAAGCGATGAAGTCTGCCACCCAGGTGGATAATGTGCGCTTGGAGACAGGTAGACCCAGTTTACTAGGGTCATAAGAGACGAAGAGCTGGGAAGCTCTCTGATGTCCCCGCGTACGCTCCAGGTAGAAGGCGTACGCTCCAGGTAGAAGTCGAGCGCCCTCTTACAGTCCAGGGAATGCAGAACTGCTTCTGCCATGCTGGTATGTGGCCTAGGGAAGAAGGTTGGAAGAACCACCTCTTGGTTGAGGTGAAACGAGGAAACCACTTTTGGAAGGAACTTGGGGTGAGTACGTAGGATCACCCTGTTTTTATAGAACCGTGTATACGGTCTATCCGATACTAGAGCTTGCAGCTCGCTCACCCGTCGAGCAGACATGAGCGCCATCAAAAAGAGTGCTTTCCAGGAAAGGAAGTGGAGGTGACAGGTGGCCATTAGTTCAAAAGGTGGGCAAGCTACTGTAAAACCACATTTAAGTCCCACTCTGTAGTTGGTGGGCGAATTGGAGGCTTCAGGAGGAGGCGGCCCCTGAGGAATCGGGATACCAAAGGGTGTGCTGAAAGAGGTTGCCCGTCCACTGCAGAGTGGTGAACTGATAGCGCACTCAGGTGGACCCTGACAGAGTTAGACTTGAGGCGTAACTCCGAGAGGTGGAGCAAGTACTGCAATACCTGAGGTACTTGACAAGTGATCGGGTTCTCCTTATTCTGGGCACACCACTCTTCAAACCTACGCCACTTGAATGCGTAGGATTTTCAAGTGGATTGTCTCCTAGAGGCCAGCAACACCTCCTCAACCTCTTTGGGAAGGAGTAGAGGAGCAAGTACTACCCTCTCAGCAGTCAGGTCATTAAGCTGAGGGATCTGAGATTGGGGTGTAGCAAGGAAACCTGTTCCTGGGTCAAGAGGTCGGGCTGCAGCCCCAGTGGGAGTGGAATTTCGACCACCAGTTGAAGGAGAAGAGGGAACCAAGGTTGTCTTTGGCCACCTAGGTGCTACCAGGATGACCGAGGCCTTGTTCCGAAGTATCTTGAACAGAGTGCATTCCACCAGAGGAGTGGGTGGGAATGCATAGAGAAGGCCCTGTACCCACGAGATCAGGAAAGCATCCGCCGCCACGCTCAGCGGATGCGGATGCCTCGAGCAGAACGGGGGCACCTGATGGTTTTGCGGGCTGGCAAAGAGATCCATAGATGGGAGACCACAACGGTTGAAGATCCACTGGGCTACATTCCCAGTTCAGCTGCCATTTGTGAGGCTGAAGGATCCTGCTCAACTTGTCGGCCAGGAGGTTCTCTTGACCCGGCAGATAAACCACCTTAAGGGACATGGGATGTGCCACTGCAAAAGAGCAGAGGTCCAGAGTCTCCTGGCATAGGATGTGAGATCCTGTGCCCCCCTGTTTGTTGATGTAGATCATCACCACCTGATTGTCCGTCTGTATCAGCACCGACTGATGAGCCAGAAGATGACAGAAGGCTTGAAGAGCTAGGCGGATGGCTTGAAGCTCTAGAAGATTGATCTGAAGGGCGGCCTCTCGCGAGGACCACAGACCCTGAGTGCATGAATCCTGGCAATGGGCTCCCCAGCCCATCAAGAAGGCGTCTGTCGTCAGCATTCTATTGTGAGAGGGAGGTTGGAATGGTACTCCCTGAAGCAAGTTGGGGGGGTGAAGCCACCATTGCAAGGCTGTCACCAGCAACTTGGAAACTGCTACTGTCTGAGGCGGCCAGTGGCTTGCACCCACTGGTCTCTGAGGCTCTCTTGAGCTGTGCGCATGTGGAATCGAGAATATGGAGTCACATGCACCGTGGAGGCCATGTGGCCCAGGAGGCGTAGGAAGACCCTTGCGGAGACCTGAGGCCTGTGCTGGACCTGCTGGACCAAGTCCAGCAACCGCCTTGCCCTTTCCAGCGGTAGGTAAGCCTTTGCCTGAAGCGTGTCCAGTCTTGCCCCTATGAACTCCAAGTGTTGAGTTGGGAGCAAAGTGGACTTTTTGTGATTGATAACAAACCCTAGGTGCTGGAGCAGGGTGACTGTGAGAGCAGTGGTCTGCTGTGCCTCCTGTGCCGATTGGCCCCTGATGAGCCAGTTGTCCAGGTAAGGAAAGACGATGACACCCTGGCTTCTGAGGAAGGCCGCCACCACTGCTAGGCATTTGGTAAATACTCTGGGAGCGGTAGCTAGGCCAAAGGGAAGCACCTTGTACTGGAAGTGGTTTCCTCCGACCACAAACCTGAGGTATTGTCTGTGGTCTGGGTGTATGAGGATGTGAGTATAAGCATCCTTTAAATCTAAGGAGCATAGCTAGTCTCCTCTCTATTTGCAGAACCCAGGCGTCTGGAGTAATGCCTGGCCACCTGTGAGCGTACAGGGCCAGCCTTCCTCCTGTGCAGGACCAAACCATTGGTGGGAGAGGCCCCTCCTGGCTGGGTAGGAGCCAGAGCTGGAGGCTTAGGAGTCTTCGGCTTACATGGGCCATGCCCCTGTCCCCTAGCCTGCTGTCCCTGTTGGGGAGCTGGGGCGGCCTGGTAAGTGGGGTAGTTTCTGTAAGCCGTACCCCTTCCTCGGGAAAAAGGATTTTTTTCCCCCTGAGGCCTCCTTCTTGTGAGAAGGTGCAGATGTCTTCGACAACCTTGTCCGGGTCAAGTACTCGGACTCGAGTTCTGCAGCTTTCTCAGTCATGGGTTTGCCGAAGAGGTTGTCTCCTCGGCACGGGACATCAATCAACTTGTCCTGAACCCATGGTTCTAGGTCCGATGACATGAGCCAGGCCTGACAGCGTGCACCGATGCCGGCCGCGGCTACTCAGGCCGAAGCCTTGAAGCAGTCGTAAGCTGCTTGAGACATGAACTTCAAGCACTCTCGGATCCTGGTGGACAAGGCCTTGAAACGCTGCAAGGGTTCCTCGGACAGGCCAGCCGAGAACCCGGCAATCTCCTTTGCCAGGTCCCGCAAGTACATGCCCATGTACAGCTGGTAAGTTTGGACACGGCATGACAGCATCGAGCCCTGGTAGCACTTTCTGCGGAGGGCGTTCAGGTTCCAGGCCTCCCGGCCGGGAGGCACCAAGGAGTGCGTTTTCTGGCTTTTCAGCCGGTGCATGGCCGATTCCACAACCATGGAGTTGTGCGGTAGCTGCGCTTTCTGGAACCCAGGACTCTTGCGGACTCGATAGATGGAATCAACCCACTTGCTAAGCACCGGCATCGAGGCTGGGGACTCCCACATGCGGAGCATCAGCCGTTCCATCATCAGAGGCAGTGGTACAGTAAGGGCCTCCTTCGGGGGAGAGTCATATTGGAGGGCATCGAGCTCTTCGGCTCCTCCTCGGCATCCGCAGGGAATGCCAAAGCCTTGGCCATGTCCCTGACAAAGACTGAGAACCGAGTGTCCTCCGGAGGGGACCTAGTCCGAGGCTCCGAACCCAAAGAGTCCGATGGGACACACCGGGTCCGGAAGGTGTCTGGGGAGTCTTCTGCCTCTGTCTCCCACGCCGAGTCCTCCGAGGAGGACTCGAGGGGCTCCGGCCTCGAGGACTTCGAGCCCGACCGCCTCGACGCCGAGGGCACCGGCGTTGACGACCTCGGTCCCGAACAGGAGGTCGAGGGGGACCTTGGCCGAGGATCGACTCGAGAGCTGATCGACTCGAGGATCGGCTCGGCCTCTGGCATCGACTTTGACGTCGACGTCCCGGCGGTTGGGGCGGATGGACGCAAAACCGGCCATCGGTGCCTGCTGCTCTCCAGGGCCGCCAACCTGAGACCGAGCTCAGAAGACTGTGCAGCTCCTGGCTCGGGTCCCAACGCCTGCTTTCCCGGAGGAGAGTCCACGAGGACAACAGACATTACCTTGTCTGATGCCTCCGGCTCCCTGCGAGGTTGTTTAGCCGGCTGCTCCGACTCCGAGTATCCAGGGTGGCAGTCCGGGCTCCGCGGCCTGGAACCCAAGGGCCCAAGCCGATCAGAAGCATCCAGCGATGCCACCCTCATGAGTTTCTTCTTCCTCCAGTGTTCCCTGGAGGGAGACCCCAGCTCAGAAGACCCATGACGGTGCTCGGGCTCTGATTCCCGAGATGTTGAGGCTTCTGAGGAGGTCCGGGCCCAGCCAGAGGCGGACTCAGAAAAGATCCTGTCACACTGTTGCTGTCTGCTCCTCAAAGACTTCGAAGACATCTTACCGCACGGCCCACAGACCACTGGGTCATGGTCGGGGCCGAGGCATCGGAGGAAGCAGTCATGTGTGTCGGTGAGACACATCAACTTCTTACACCGATCACATTTTTTAAACCCGCTGGCAGCCATCGGGGGAAAAAGGGCCCCTGCGAGGTCAAACAACCGGGCTGCCAGTGAAAACTAAAAAGAGCGCGAACACTAGTCACGAAGGACAAAAACAAAAAATAGGACCAGACTCGATACCGGTGTACCGAGCCGAGGGCAGGAAGGGGAACTGGTGTCGAACCGGGAAGCTGAAAAAGTAAATCAACTTTTCTACTTTTTTCCACGGTGGAAACAGGACCACGCCCGTTGGGCTCCGCGGAAAAAAGAAGACTGAGCAAGATGGCACCCTTGGGCAGGAAGGGGACCACGCATGCGTGATGCATTCCCAAAGGTTTTCTTTGAAAGCTGGGGGAATTGCTTCACATGAGGGCTCCGTCGGCACCGACGTCACCCATTTGTGAGGACTGACTTCCTGCTTGTTCCTGGAGAATATGGCTACTTGATTGTCGGTCTGGACTACAACTGCCTTGTAGCTGAGCTGGGCTTGGAATACTCGAAGATCAAGGAAGATTGCTCTGAGTTCTAGGAGGTTTATGTGAAGAGAAGCCTCCTGTGGGGTCCAGAGACCCTGGGTGGAGAGATCGTGCAGGTGGGCCCCCCCATCCCAACTGGGACGCATCTGTTGTTAGAGTGGCCTGGAATAGGGGCTGTTGGAAAGAAAAGCCTATGAATACGTTTTCCAGAGATTGACACCATTGGAGGTACGAAATAAGACGTTCTGAGTTTCTTATTTTGTCCGACAGGCAAACTGAGGCCTGTGCCCACTGAGAGGATAGGGAACACTGGGCTGCTCGCATGTGAAGACGAGCATAGGGAACCACATGTACAGTGGATGCCATATGTCCCAGTAGCTGAATCATTTCCCGAGCAGTTAGGGAGGCTTTTACCGCTGCTTGGGAAGCTAGCTGCACTATACAAAGACAGCGGGGCTGTGAAAGAAAAGCCCTTGATTGTTTGGTATCTAGGCGAGCTCCTATGAATTCAAGGGACTGAGAAGGAGCGAGATGGGATTTTGTAAGGTTTATGACCAATACCAAGTAATGCAGAACTCACATTGTGCGAGAAAGAGTAGAGTTGGCTTCTGGAGCTGTGGGTGCTCGAATGAGCCAGTCGTCCAAGTAAGGGAAGACGAATATCCCCATAGTCCGTAAGAATGCAGCTACTACTGCCATGCATTTTGTGAAAACTCTTGGGGCAGAAGCCAGACCGAAGGGAAGAAACCTGTATTGGAAGGGTCTTCCCTGGAAAAGGAATCAAAGGAATTTCCTGTGATCTGGATGGATGAGTATATGAGTATATGCATCTTTTAGATCTAGAGAACATAGCCAATCCTGACTCTGAAGGTATGGCAGAAGTGTTCCAAGAGAGATTTTGAATTTTTCTTGGAACAGATATTTGTTCAATTCTCTGAAGTCCAAAATGGGTCTGTGTCCCCCTGTTTTCTTTGGGATGAGAAAATAGGGGGAGTAGAACCCTGTACCCTGCTGTGGTATGGGTACCTCTTCTATTGCTCCTTGAGCAAGAAGTATTGTGACCTCCTGACTCAAAAGATTGGCAACAGGCGTTTGAGAATTGAACTGTCTTATGATTGTGGGAGGGGGCATGCTATGAAAATGAAGTCTGTACCCCTCTCATACAATGGACAGAGTCCAATTCTCTGATGTTATTTGGTGCCATCTGGTGGCAAACTTACAATCTGCCGGGGATGGTAGAGGGTTCTGGTCTGGACCCTGCAGAGACAGGAAGGCTAAGTACTCTAGAAAAAAGAGTCAAAGCCCCTGAGGAGGCTGAGCCTGCTGAGCTCTTGGGACTTTTGTTTTTTTTTCTGTTGTCTAGTTTGTTGCTGTTGTCCCTTTTGGGCAGCATGGACTGGACAGTGACCCTGTTGGGTATAAGAAGGATAAAACTTCCTTTTCTTGTTGAAAAAGGTTTTTTTTATTAGATCTTTTCTTTGCTGGGTTGGCTGTAGGACTTTGACAACCTGTCCAAGGTAATATTGTCAGAGTCAATCTCATTAGCCTTTTCTTGCCAATTCTTGCCAAAGAGATTTTCTCCTGTGCAAGGAATGTTTCCCAGTTTATCTTGTACCCAAATTTCCAAGTCTGATGCCTGAAGCCAGGCAATACGACGTGCACCAATGGAGATAGCAGAGGTTCTGCTGATGCATTCAAAGCAATCAAAGGCTGCACGGTTGACAAACTTGGAAACATCTTGGGCATGTCTGACCAGAGCAAGAAAATCCTGTCTTTTATCATAAGGAAGAAGGGGGGCTCATAAGCACCAAGTCTCCTGTAACCGCTTTGAGGAACACCCCCATGTATAGGATGTATGAGCTGATTCTAGCTGAGAGCATGGAAGCTTGGAAGCATCGACGCCCAAAAGCATTGAGAGTCCTGGACTCGCGGCCTGGAGGATTGGAAGAATGTCTTTTTGCACTCTTTATCCTACGCATGGCCGATTCCACTATCATTGAATGGTGTGGTAACTGAGTATTCTGAAAGCCAGGACAAGGTGGAACTCGGTACACGGTATCGAATCTGCGAGAGTGTGGAGATGTGGTTAAAGGAGTCTCCCACATTCTCAGCATGAGATCATGAAGGATCTTATGAATGGGCAAAGTACCTGCCTCTTTAGGAGCTTTAGGGTATTGAGGAATCTCTAACTCTTCTGCCATAGGCTTCTTTTCAGGAGCCACTGTGATTGCAAGGCCTCGAGCCACATCACGAATAAAATCCTGGAAAGCATAGTTACTCACCTGTAACAGGTGATCTCTGGGAACAGCAGGAATTTACTCTTCACATATGTGTATCGTCGGTACCGACGGAGCCTGCGCGGGAACACTCCCCAGCGTCCAATTAGAAAGCTTTTGGGAGCATCCCACAGCGCCTGCGTGCTGCCTTTTTGCCTTTCCCAACTGCCTCTCTCCAGTTGAGTTTTAAAGCTGAGACAAAGAGAGAGAGAGAGAAAGAGATACAACTCCTAGGGGAGGTGGGTGGGTTGGGAAGACTAAATTCCTGCTATTCCCGGAGATCACCTGTTACAGGTGAGTAACTATGCTATCTCCAGGAACAAGCAGGAATGTAGTCTTCACATATGGGGACTCCCTAGCTTTAGATGCCAGGGAGAGAGACCAGAGGTTGTGAAAGGGCTCCACTTCCCCCCATGGATCTCTGGCATCAAACCAGGGATGGTGGGTAGGAGTTGATTAGGTATGGAACAGGTGTTGAAGAACAGCCTGACCAAACAAGGCATCCTGGCGGGAGTCCTTGTCCAAGCAGTAATGGGCTGTGAAGGTGTGAACCGAGGCCCAAGTGGCTGCTCGACAGATGTCATCGATACACACAGAGTGCAGATGAGTCATTGAAGATGCCATGGCTCTCACATTGTGAGCTGTGACATGGCCCTCCAGAGGAAGATTCTTACTCTGATAGGCAAAGGAAATACACTGAGCAATCCAGTTGGACAGTGTTCTCTTGGAGACTGGAAGTCCCAAATGAGAAGGATCAAAAGCAACAAAGAGTTGAGAGGACTTTCTATGTTGCTGTGTTCTTTGCAAGTAAAAGGCTAAAGCTCTTTTACAGTCCAAAGTATGAAGATTCCTTTCTGCATTAGATGCATGAGGCCTTGTAAAGAACACAGGCAAGTAGACCGCTTGATTTAGATGAAAAGGCGAGACCACCTTTGGCATAAAGCGTGGATGAGTCCTAAGGACTACCTTGTCATGATGGAACCTTGTATAAGGTGGATCAGCTACTAATGCTTGCAACTCACTGATGCAGCGTGCTGATGTGATTGCAATGAGAAAGATAACCTTCCAAGAAAGGAATTTCAATGAGGTATTAGCTAAGGGTTCAAAAGGTGGCTTCATGAGCTGACCAAGAACCAGGTTTAAGTCCCATGCCACCGGTGGTGGCCTAATGGGAGGCTTAGTTTGAAGAAGGCCTCTCATATATCTTGCTATGAGAGGATGGGAGGAAATAGGTTGTCCATTTAGAGGCTTGAGAGAAGCTGCAATAGCACTCAAATGGACTCTTACTGAGTTAGTTTTAAGTCCTGCATTGGATAAATGAAGGAGATACTCCAGTAATGATTCCATAACATTACGTCCTCCTGGGAGAGGAGATCTGGAGCATACCCTAACTCCAGAGACGGAGCTTGAGACAGATGTAGAAGCAGAGGGTACCACACTTGCCGTGGCCAATGTGGAGCTATGAGAATCATACGGCCTCTGTCTCTCTGAAGCTTGAACAGGGTTTTGGGAAATAGGGGAATGGGTGGAAAGGCATAAAGGAAGTCTTGACCCCAGTGAAGGAGGAAAGCATCCCTGGCCTGAGAGCCCTGATCCGGAATTCTGGAACAGAACCGGGGAAGTTTGGCATTCAACGGACTTGCAAAGAGGTCTATGTCCGGGCTTTCCCAAATTTGAAAAATCTTGGCCACCTGGTCTGCAGGTAGAGACCATTCGTGTGGAAGCAGAACTCGACTGAGTCTGTCTGCCCAAGAGTTTTGTATGCCTGGAAGATACACAGGAGATGAATTTGATGCACTCTGGTGAGGGTCCATTGTCACAAAGCTTGGTTGCAAAGCGACAGATAGCTTGTTCCCCCCTGCTTGTTCACGTAGAACATGGCTACTTGATTGTCCGTATGAATGAGGACTGTCTTGTAGCTGAGCAGGGTGTGGAACACTCGAAGAGCAAGGAAGATTGCTCTGAGTTCTAAGAGATTGATATGTAGATGCGTCTCCTGTGGAGTCCAAGTGCCTTGGGTGTAGAGATCTCGCAGATGAGCTCCCCAACCCACTGGTGAAGCATCTGTCGTGAGAGTTGCCTGGGGTAAAGGTTGTTGAAATGGGGACCCCAGCAACAGGTTGTGAGTGGACTGCCACCATTGGAGAGACAAAATAAGGCGATTTGTGTTTGCTATTTTGTCTGACAGGCACCCTGATGCCTGGGTCCATTGAGTGGATAGAGGCCACTGGGCTGCTCTCATATGGAGGCGAGCATAAGGAACCACATGCACTGTAGATGCCATGTGGCCTAGTAGTTGTAATATTTCTCGGGCAGTGAGGTGAGATTTTAGCACTGCTTGAGAATTTCCTTCAGGAACATTCCCATTTATAAAATATAGGAACTGATCCTGGCAGAAAGCATGGAAGCTTGGAAAGTACAACGTCCAAAAGCATCCAAAGTTCTGCACTCACGTCCTGGAGGATTACAGGCATGCCTCTTTGTACTCCTGATCCTTCTCATAGCTGATTCCACTACAATAGAGTGGTGAGGAAGCTGAGTCTTTTGGAAACCAGGACAAGGAGGGCCTCGATACACAGTATCCAGTCTACGAGAGTGAGGAGAGGTGGTAAGAGGCGTCTCCCACATTCTTAGCATGAGATCATGTAAGATCTCATGGATGGGTAGAGTAGCTGCCTCTTTAGGAGCTTTGGGATATTGCAAAATTTCCAACTCCTTTGC
The DNA here is from genome assembly GCA_033557465.1 of Ichthyophis bannanicus. Classification (NCBI taxonomy): domain Eukaryota; kingdom Metazoa; phylum Chordata; class Amphibia; order Gymnophiona; family Ichthyophiidae; genus Ichthyophis; species Ichthyophis bannanicus. The sequence goes on along the minus strand of CM066031.1, from coordinate 1,746,330,390 downwards.
TCTGGGCTCTGTTTCAGGAGCCACAGTAATGGACAGACCTCGAGCCACCTCCCTGATGAAGTCCTGAAAGGAAATATCCTCTGGAGGAGTAATCCTGCATTTAGGGGAGGAAGGCTATTCTGGGAGAAGTATTCCCGTACCGACAGAACTGTCAGATTCCTCTGAGGACTCGAAATACCTTCTGTCCGGATGCTCTTGAAGAGCCCGATACCCGTACCGACCGAAGTCGGTACCGGGGGGAATCGATACCAGTGTATCGGTACCGGAGGGCATCGCATGACTGGGTGCCGGTAATGCGGACACCAATGCCGTTGCTGTCGGTACCGGGTCGGTGCCCGTACCGGTTGAACTGTCTGACGCGGTTCCGAGGGTGTCGATACCGCAAGGAGAGCCGCCAGACAGCGTTCAATAGCCAGGAACCTCTGGTCTATTGACGCTGCCGATGCCTGGATGTCAGTACCGGAGAAAACAGCCGGTACCCCAGAGCATGGCACCAGTAGTTCTGCCGAGGTTGAGGCCTCGAGAACGTCCTGGAGCCCCGATAATGCTTTGGAAGCCGAAGCCTCCCGCCGGGGCAATTTTACCAGTGCAGAATCCTCAAGGGCAACGCCAGAGGCATCTCGATGCTTAGAAGGAGATCTACCCTTTGAGGACTAGCTAGACTTGTGTTTAGTTATCTGAGATCCACGGGAGGAAGAGGAAGCCCTGGAAGACGTCGATGTCACCGAGGCTGCATCAGAGGGAAACAGGGTACTGAGCTTAGCAGCTCGGTTCTGCCGACCTCTTTTGGACATCATGGCAGAGGCCATACATTCCGTGATGGAGTGGTCAGGACCTAAACATGTAAGACAACACTCATGGGTGTCGGTGACGGAGATGGTACCGCCACACTTGGTGCACTTTTTGAAACCCGAAGTGGGTTTTTCCATTGTGGAGGAATTTTGGGCCTAGGGCACCTGGAAAAAAAATACTAAGTATATATATATATATTTCTTTTTTCAAAAGAAAAGAAAGAAAGAAAGAAGAACCGGCGGTACCGGTAAAGAGTCAAGGAAGGCACAAAAAAGAAGGGCAATAAGGAAAATTTTCTGCGGTGACAGGAACAACGACCTGCTGGCTCCACGGAAAACGAAGAACTGGAGAGAGGCAGTACGCAGGCGCTGTGGGATGCTCCCAAAAGCTTTCTAATTGGACGCTGGGGAGTGTTCCCACGCAGGCTCCGTCGGTACTGACGACACCCATATGTGAAGACTACATTCCTGCTTGTTCCTGGAGATAGACATGTCCTCTGGAAGAGACATTCTACGCTGAGGTGAAGGCGATGGGTCCTCCCGGAAGAAGTGCTTTGGTATTGTCAGAGACATTGGAATCGGAAGATTCAAAAAATCTCTGATACCGATGTTCGTGCAAGGCACGGTACCGATATCGATCGAAGTCTGTATCAAGGTGTCTCGTTACCGATCCTTCGATACCAGGGATGGACTCTAGACTCGGCATGGGGGTATACCTGCCGGTGCCGGTGCCGATACCTGCCGAGGCCGGTGCTGCTGAACGGTCTGAAGCAGTTTCAACGATACCAAAGCCATTAGAAGAGCCGCTAGATTGCGTTCGATAGCGAGAAATCTCTGATAAGAACATAAGATATGCCATACTGGGTCAGACCAAGGTCCATCAAGCCCAGTATCCTGTTTCCAACATTGGCCAATCTAGGTCATACGTACCTAGCAGTTTCCCCAAAAGACACAGGTTCTGCACTGCTTGTACTAGGTCAAGCATTGATATCCTGGGTCCCTTCTTAATAATGGTTTACGGACCTTTCCTCCAGGAACTTGTCCAAACCTTTTTTAAACCCAGCTACACTAACAGCCTTTACTACATCCTCCGGTAACAAATTCCAGAGTTTGATTACACGTTGAGTGAAAAAATATTCTCTTATTTGTCTTAAATAGTTTACCCTGTAGCTTCATTACATGTCCCCTAGTCTTTCTATATTCTGATAACGTAAACAATCGATCAACGTTTACCCGTTCCACTCCGTTCATTAATTTATAGACTTCTATCATATCTCCCCTCAGCCATCTCTTTTCAAGATTAAAGAGCCCTAACCTTTTTAGCCTTTCTTCATAGGAGTATCCTTCCATCCCCTTTACCATTTTGGTGGCTCTTCTCTGAACCTTTTCTAATAACGCTATATCCTTTTTAAGATACGGCGACCAGAATTGCACACAATATTCAAGGTGTGGTCTCACCATGGAACGGTATAGAGGCATTATAATATCTTTTCTTTTATTTTCCATACCTTTCCTTATGATACCTAGCATTCTATTTGTTCTCTTGGCTGCCTCTGCACACTGGGCCGAGGGTTTTAACATGTTATCCACAATGATGTCTAAATCTTTTTCCTGGGTGGTGGTTCCTAATGTGGAACCTTGCATCGTGTAACCATAGTTTGGGTTGTTCTTCCCTAGGTGCATAACTTTGCACTTGTCCACATTAAATTTCATCTGCCATTTTGATGCCCAGTCTTCCAATTTATCAAGATCCTCTTGCAATTTTCCACAATCCTCTTGGGTTTTAACAACTTTAAATAGTTTTGTGTCATCTGCAAATTTGATAACCTCACTCATTATTCCACTTTCCAGGTCATTTATGAATATGTCAAAAAGCAGTGGACCCAGCACAGATCCCTGGGGTACACCACTATTCACCTTTCTCCATTGGGAAAATTGGCCATTTAGCCCAACCCTCTGCTTTCTATCTTTTAACCAGTTCCTGATCCACAGTAATACACTGCCTCCTATCCCATGACTCTTTAGTTTTGCCAAAAGTCTCTGATGAGGGACCTTGTCAAAGGCTTTCTGAAAGTCCAGATACACTATATCAACCGACTCACCTTGTCCACCTGTTTATTCACACTTTCAAAAAAACATAACAGATTAGTAAGACAAGATCTCCCTTGTCTAAAGCCATGTTGGCTGTCTCCCATTAGGCCATGACTATCTACATGCTGAGTAATTTTATTCTTTATGATGGTTTCTACCATTTTTCCTGGTACTGACGTGAGGCTCATCGGTCTGTAGTTTCCCGGATCACCCCTTGAACCCTTTTTAAAAATTGGTGTTACATTGGCGATCCGCCAATCTTCAGGTATTAGAGATGATTTTAATGATAGTTCACAGATTACTAATAGCAGGTCTGCAATCTCATATTTCAGTTCTTTCAACACCCTTGGATGTATACCATCCGGCCCAGGTGATTTGCTACTCTTCAGTTTATCTAATAGTTGTAATTCATCTTCCCGATGTATTGATATTTCCTTCAATTCATCCGCACCTTCAAATACCACTTCAGTCATGGGTAACATCCCTACATCTTCCTCAGTAAAGACCGAAGCAAAGAATTCATTCAGTCTCTCCGCTATCGCCTTGTCGCCTCTTAGTGCCCCTTTAACTCCTCTATCATCTAATGGTCCAACTGACTCTCTCACAGGTTTTATGCTACGAATGTACTTGAAAAAAATCTTTATTTCGCGTTTTTGCTTCTGCAGCAAGCTTCTTCTCAAATTCTCTCTTTGCCTTCTTTATCAATGCCTTACATTTGACCTGCCAGTGCTTGTGCTGTTTCCAGGTTTCATCGTTTGGCTCTTTTTTCCATTTCCTGAAAGATGTTTTCTTTGCAACAACAGCCTCTCTGACCTCACCTTTAAACCATGCTGGCAATTTTTTGGACTTCCTTCCACTTTTCTTAAAGCGTGGAATACAGCTGGTCTGGGCTTCGAAGATAGTATTTTTCAACAACACCCAAGCTTGATGTAAGTCTTTAACCTTAATCTATCGCTCCTGACGATGCTTGGGTGTCGGTACCGGTAGAAGCGGCTGGGACCCCAGAGCATGGCACCAGTAGTTCTGCAGAGGTGAAAGCCTCAAAAACATCCTGGAGCCCCGTTAGTGCTTTGGAAGCCAAAGCCTCCCGCCAGGGCTGTTTTGCCGGTGAACTTTCCTCAAGGGCAACGACAATGGCATCTCGATACTTTGAAGGAGATCTACCCTTTGAGGACCGGCTAGTCTTTGCAGACTTATGTTTAGTTACCTGAGATCCATGGGAGGAAGATGAAGCCCTGGAAGACGTCAATGCAATGGACATCGCATCTGCGGCAAAAAGGGTACCGGGTTTTGCAGCTCTATTCTGCAGGCCCCTCTTGGTCATCTTTCTACAGGAGAGACAATCCAATGGAGAGTGGTTAGGTCCTAAACATTTGAGACACCAGTCATGGATGTCGGTGACGAATATGGTGCCGCCACACTTAAAACATTTTTTTTTTAAAACCAGTAGCTGGTTTTTCCTTTGTAAAAGAAAAATGGGCCTAGTGCCCAAAATGGCGCCTAGCACCGAGAGGGAAAGCATAGTTACTCACCTGTAACAGGTGATCTCTGGGAACAGCAGGAATTTAGTCTTCACATATGGGTAGCGTCGGTACCGACGGAGCCTGCGCGGGAACGCTCTCCAGTGTCCAATTAGGAAGCTTTTGGGAGCATCCCACGGGGCATGCGTACTGCCTTCCCACCTTTCCCAACTGCCTCTCTCCAGTTGAGGTTAAAGCTGAGGCAAAGAGAGAGAGGGGGAAAGGGAAAGAGATAGATAGAGAGATACAACTCCTAGGGGAGGTGGGTGGGTTGTGAAGACTATATTCCTGCTGTTCCTGGAGATCACCTGTTACAGGTGAGTAACTATGCTATCTCCAAGAACAAGCAGGAATGTAGTCTTCACATATGGGGACTCCCTAGCTTTAGATGCCAGGGAGAGAGCCCAGAGGTTGTGTGTCCCTGTGAAGGGCTCCACTTCCCCCCATGGATCCCTGGCATCCAACCAGGGATGGCAGGTAGGAGTTGATTAGGTATGGAACAGGTGTTGGAGAACAGCCTGACCCAAAAAAGCATCCCGGCGGGAGTCCTTGTCCAAGCAGTAATGGGCTGTGAAGGTATGAACCGAGGCCCAGGTGGATGCTCAACAGATGTCGTCGATAGACACAGAGTATAGATGAGCCATTGAAGCTGTCATGGTTCTCACATTGTGAGCTGTGACATGGCCCTCCAGAGGAAGGTTCTTACTCTGATAGGCAAAAGAAATACACTGTGCAATCCAGTTGGACAGTGTTCTCTTGGAGACTGGAAGTCCCAAATGAGAAGGATCAAAAGCAACAAAGAGTTGAGAGGACTTTCTATGTTGCTGTGTTCTTTGCAAGTAAAAGGCTAAAGCTCTTTTACAGTCCAAAGTATGAAGATTCCTTTCTGCATTTGATGCATGAGGTCTTGGAAAGAACACAGGCAGGTAGACTGCTTGATTAAGATGAAAAGGCAAGACCACCTTTGGCATAAAGTGTGGATGAGTCCTAATGACTACCTTGTCATGATGAAACCTTGTCTAAGGTGGATCAACTACTAGTGCCTCAACTCACTGATGCGGCGTGCTGATGTGATTGCAATGAGAAAGATAACTTTCCAAGAAAGGAATTTCAATGAGGTAGTAGCTAAGGGTTCAAAAGGTGTCCTCATGAGCTGACCAAGAACCAGGTTTAAGTCCCATGCCACCGGTGGTGGCCTAATGGGAGGCTTAGTTAGAAGAAGGCCTCTCATAAATCTTGCTATAAGAGGATGGGAGGAGATAGGTTGTCCATTTAGAGGCTTGAGAGAAGCTGCAATAGCACTCAAATGGACTCTTACTGAGTTAGTTTTAAGTCCTGCATTGGATAAATGAAGGAGATACTCCAGTAATGATTCCAGAGGTATCGCAAGGGGGTTAAGACCCTTCTGCAAACACCATATGGTAAACCTTTTCCACTTGAAAGCATAATCGTCGATGCTACCGAAGCTGCATCGGAGGGAAAAAGGGCACTGAGCTTGGCAGCTCGGTTCTGTCGACCCCTTTTGGACATCATGGCACAAGCCATGCACTCGGAGATGGAGTGGTCAGGACCTAAACATTTAAGACACCACTCATGGGTGTCAGTGACGGAGATGGTACCGCCACACTTGGTGCATTTTTTATAACCCGAGGTGGGTTTCTCCATAGTGGAGGAAATTTTGGGCCTAAGGCCCAAAATGGGAAGGCAGAGGCGACCACAAAAAGAAGAATAAGGAAAATAATTTTCTGCGGTGACAGGAACACGACCTGCTGGCTCCGCAGAAAACGAAGAATTGGAGAGAGGCAGTTGGGAAAGGCGGGAAGGCAGCATGCAGACACTGTGGGATGCTCCCAAAAGCTTCCTAATTGGATGCTGGAGAGCGTTCCCGCGCAGGCTCCGCCGGTACCGACGATACCCATATGTGAAGACTACATTCCTGCTTGTTCCTGGAGATAAGGCTTCTGAAGAAAGTACTTCAGAAAAATATACAGTATATATATATTTTTTTTTTGGAAAGAAGAAAAGAGAACCAGCGGTACCGGTAGGCATTGAATGAAGGCCGACGCGACCACAAAAAACAAATAAAGAATTTTCTGCGGTGACAGGGTATGCGACCTGTCGGCTCCGCGGAAAACGAAAAACTGAAGAGGGAGAGTTGGAATGGTGGGAAGGCAGCACGCAGGTGCTGTGGGATGATCCCAAAAGCTTTCCTATTGGACGCTGGGGAGCGTTCCCGCACAGGCTCCGTCGGTACCGACGATACCCATATGTGAAGACTACATTCCTGCTTGTTCCTGGAGATTAAGTTTGATGCTGATTTTCCACCCAAAAGTGAAATTCATAAACTGAATCTCAAAGAACTTAAATTGAAATTGGCTACTCAGCAACAGTTGATGGGGAAGCCAAGGTCACATTCGGTCAATGCAACCATAGCATCCTTCAAGGTCAGCAACCTGATCGCAAAGAAATGCAAACCTTTCACTGAAGAGGAATTTGTAAAAGACTGTTTTCTTGAAGCAGCTGACAATCTTCTTCTAGGATTTAAAAATAAGAAAGAGATCATAACTGCTATTCAAGATGTACAATTGTCAAGAAACACTGTCGTGCAGAGAACAGAAAAGATGTGTGGAGACACAACTGAACAATTGTTGGAGGATGTTTCAAATTGTGTTGCTTTCTCACTCCAACTGGATGAATCTACAGACATAAGAGACATAGCCCAGTTACTAGTCTTTATCCGTATGGTTTTTGAAGACTTCAGTGTTAAAGAACTACTTGGAATGATTTCTTTAAAAGGGAGAACTACTGGTCAGGAAATATTCAGTTCTTTCCATTCTTTTGTGACAAAGTGTAATTTTCCATTGCATAGACTTGTTTCCATCACTACTGATGGAGCAAGAGCAATGACAGGTGAGGTTAACTATTTCATAGCCCTCTATAGACAGCATGACGGCTTCCCAGATTTCTTTTCTTGCCACTGCATCATTCGCCAGCAAGTTTTGGCGAGCAAGAGACTCAATACAAAGACTCTCATGGACATCACTTTCAAAATTGTAAATTCAGTTCATGGAAGATCACTTCAAAGACGGCTTTTCAATCTTACTCTTGATGAAGGGGCAGCGGAAATCATTTTGCACACAGATGTAGGGTGGCTAAGTAGGCACAAATTTCTGCAAAGATTTTGTGATTTGCTGAATGAAATAAGAAGTTTTTTGAAGGAGAGGAGAGATGACCAAGCAGGGTTGGAAGATGAGGAGTGGTTATGTGATGTGGCATTTCTCGCTGACTTTACAGGCAAACTAAATGATATGAACCTTGAACTACAAGGTAAAAACAAATGCATTGGTGAGATGAGTACAGTTTCATCCTAAAAGAGAAAATTTGAGCTAATGATGACTGACCTCGCAAACAACACTTTTGATCATTTTCCTAATACACAGGACCATCTGGGACAATATCCAAATTTTGTTTTTCAGAACGAGAAGTATTATTTATTTTATTTATTTAACGTCTTTTTTATACCGCGCTCTTTAAAATCAGCGTGGTTTACAGAAAACAAATTTGTGCAGTGCAGGCAGGACCTACACTGGACTTACAATGAACAGGGGTTTCTAACAAGGCTAACAGGGTAACTATATACAGACAAAACTGGCTGTCACTGGCTACGTGGGCAGCTCACAACTATTTACAGGTTGGCCTGACTATATACAGATTGGCAGTAGGGTATACATTGTTCCTGCTGGGGTATTGGAGTCTAGAGGGCGAGGCTGCAGATGGGCATAGTGGATGCTTTGGGGATGTCAGCCTGGTTCCTGAGTGTGACAGGCTTTGGAACTTGTGTCTCTTGGGGAAACTGCTAGGTACATATGACCTAGTTTGGCCACTGTTGGAAACAGAATACTGGGCTTGATGGACCTAGGTCTGACCCAGTATGGCATATCTTATGTTCTTATGTTCTTATGAGATGGCATCAGGGTCATTGAAGTGCTGGAGGAAGAGATAGTGCTTCAGTGACTTCCTAAACTGGACAAGGTCGGTGATGGCACGGATGGCTGGGGGCAGGGCGTTCCAGCATGTGGGTGCATACAGTGCGAAGGCTATGTTTCTTGTTGCCTGAGAACATTTCGTAATCGCCTTCGGAAGTATCAGAGTATTGGCGGCAGCTGATCTCCTAGCTCGGTTGAGGGGGGTGGTCTGGATGAGGTCTGTGAGGGAGGTGGAGGAGCACTTGTTGATGGCTTTGTAGGTCATCAAAAGAGCTTTGAAGGAGAGTCTACAGTATACCGGCAGCCAGTGCAGATGTTTCAATATAGGGTTATGCGCTCTCTCCTGGAGGCTCCGTGCAGGACTCTGGCAGCTGCATTCATTGCCAGCTGCAGAGGATTCAGCGTGTTCTTCGGGAGTCCATGTAGTATTGCATTGGCATAGTCAAAATGTGGGATTATTAGGGCTTGATAGACTGTCCGGAAGTCTTCTGGCTCGAGTAGCTGTCGCAGGTGGCAGTGTGTCTGAATTTTGTGGTAGACCGCCTTGACCATGTTGCTTACCTGGACTTTCATATTGAGCTGTTGGTCTAGCATGACCCCTAGATACCGTACCGTAGGCTTGCTAAGGAGCTCTGCATCCCGTACTTTCAGTGAGGTGGGCGGAGTGAAATCTGGGTTCCTGGTGATAAATAGGACCTCCGTTTTGTTGAAATTTATTCTAAGCCTCTACGCGTGTAGCCAGTCTGACGGCATCAAAGCAGGTGGATAGAGGGGAGAGGTCTGGATGCTCTGTTGATATAGGCATATATAGCAGAACATCGTCGGCATAGACCAGGCAGTTGATATTGAAGGAGCGGATGTCGCAAATGGGCTAAATAAAAAGATGAATAAAAAAATGAATAAAAAGACTCATAATAGTGATATCATAAATGTACATCCTGATCAGGAAATAAACCCAGTACATTTATGATATCACTATTATGAGTCTTTTCTCTCCTCCCAATTTGTAATATTTACGTTGGATTTTTTTATTCATCTTTTTATTTAGTTTTCTATTTAGCAATTTAGCCAGAAGTAATGCCCCCTTTTCTATCACTCTTTCCTCTAATTATTACTCACAAGATACATTTGTTATTTTGTTTTTATTTTTATTTTTATATTTATTTTTATTCACTCCACCGCTCTGTCAGTGCACTTGTACTATATATTCTCTTTTTATTTTTGTTCTTATCTTCATTTTTTCAATGATATATTTTTACTGTATTATGAATTATGCATTATATTATTTATTCATTATACTGTTGAGTTACATTACCCCCCTCCCCATTTTTTTGAGTATTGACTAATGTCTAGTTTATTGTTTAACATACATTTTTTCAATCCTGTGGATATATATATTTTTTACGTATGTATTTGCTCTCTTATCTTAATGAATTGCTCTGATGTAATGCCTTTTTATGTATTGGAATTTGTTTTGTTTTGTTTGTTTTCTTTGTCTATTTTTGTACTAATCAATGATACTTGTTTTTTTAACTTATTCCCTTATAGATTGGGAAGAGTGGTGTAGTCCACCTTGCTCTGGTTATTTGTTTGCTCTTTTATGGTAATGTATTCCAACTTTAATATACAAGATGAGGATGTCCTTCTTTATATATCTTGCATTTTTATTTTTAATATTTATGTTTATGTTTGTCTGTTTTTAGACCCCTGAAGAAGGCCTCCGGCCGAAACCGTTTGAGTTGGGTCTGTTAATAAAGGTTATTTTATACCACTCCTTTGTGTTGGCCGTGGTCCTTAGCTTCCGCTTTGCTCCATTGGTTCTCCTGCGGAAGATTCTCTTCTCTTCCTTTACCACATGGCTAGTGAAGACAGATACTGAATGAGCCTTTCGGCTGTTACTGATCCACCCATCTTGCTTCCCATTACTGGGCTTTAAACTCTGGGGAAGGTATCACTATAATAAGTGTCTGCCTATGGGATGCTCAGTATCTTGCTCATATTTCAAACTGTTGAGCATATTCCTACAATGGGCAGTTGAGGTGGTGGTAGGGGAGCATAGGCTCATCCACTACTTGGATGATTTTCTGATGGGCTCGAGTGAGCAGGGCTGTGGCGACACCCTCGCTGCATTCCAAAGCAAATAACTGGGAATCCCACTAGTGCAAAACCAAATAGAAGGGCTTCACCCAGGTCTTTTTTGGGGACCAAGATGAAAGCCCAGATGATTACCAAGCTCCCAGCAAGCAAGCAAGCTGGCGGCACTGAAAAAGCTGATGGCAGACCCTCAAGCAGATACAGGGCAGTGACCATGGGCAGGGCATTCAACAGACACCTGGTGGCAGCAACAAGACACAAAATGTAACCATCACTTCATCTGGGTAACTGCTCCCTTGAGAGTGGACCTGAGAGTAAAGGGGGCATTTGTGACAAAATACAATGGCCTAAACATATGGTGGGAACCACCTCTCGGCAACCAAGAACTGGAGCTGTTCTCTGATGCATCGGGGAGCAGAGGGTTCAGCCTCTATTTCCAAGGGCGAAAATGTGTGGAGAAATGGCCATAGGAGTGGCATGAGCTGGGGTGGATCAAGGATATATCATTTTTGAAAAATTTTCCAACCATAGTAGCAATGACTATTTGGGGTCCCAAACTGAATAGGAGGGCGATACTCTGTTCAGCAGTTGTGTATGCCATCAACAAGCAAACAGCATGGGCAAACAGGCTAAAGGGGTTGATTAGCAGGCTAGTGTCGAGGAGTTTGGAGCTCAACACTCACATCTTTGCTAGGCATGTGTCAGGTGTCAGGAATGACATTGCTGATGCTCTTTTATGTTTTCAGTGGGAGTGCTTCAAGTGAGTGGCGCCAGAGGCAGAGGACTGTGAGATAAGGATGCCGGAGCAGCTATGGGACTTGAGTCCAGCATGCAACGGAGATGATATGCGGCTCAGGCATTGAGCACATGGCAAGCATGCCAGAAGGGCTGGGCACAACTTGGGCTGTTTACTGCCGAAAAAGGAGTGATAAGAACATAAGATATGCCATACTGGGTCAGACCAAGGTCCATCAAGCCCAGTATCCTGTTTCCAACAGTGGCCAATCTAGGTCATACGAACCTAGCAGTTTCCCCAAAAGACACAGGTTCTGCAATGCTTGTACTAGGTCAAGCATTGATATCCTGGGTCCCTTCTTAATAATGGTTTATGGACCTTTCCTCCAGGAACTTGTCCAAACCTTTTTTAAACCCAGCTACACTAACAGCCTTTACTACATCCTCCGGTAACAAATTCCAGAGTTTGATTACACGTTAAGTGAAAAAATATTTTCTTTTATTAGTCTTAAATAGTTTACCCTGTAGCTTCATTGCATGTCCCCTAGTCTTCCTATATTCTGATAACGTAAACAGTCGATCTACGTTTACCCGTTCCACTCCGTTCATTAATTTATAGACTTCTATCATATCGCCCCTCAGCCGTCTCTTTTCCAGGTTAAAGAGCCCTAACCTTTTTAGCCTTTCTTCATAGGAGTATGCTTCCATCCCCTTTACCATTTTGGTGGCTCTTCTCTGAACCTTTTCTAATAACGCTATATCCTTTTTAAGATATGGCGACCAGAATTGCACACAATATTCAAGGTACGGTCTCACCATGGAACAGTATAGAGGCATTATAATATCTTTTGTTTTATTTTCCATTCCTTTCCTTATGATAGCTAGCATTCTATTTGCTCTCTTGGCTGCCGCTGCACACTGGGCCGAGGGTTTTAACATGTTATCCACAATGACGCCTAAATCTTTTTCCTGGGTGGTGGTTCCTAATGTGGAACCTTGCATTGTGTAACCATCCATGGGGTACAACCAGATGGTGGCATTCATCACCTGGTGCAAGGACAGGGACAAGTCCAGTGCAAGGGTGAAATCGCATCACCTTCTTCCTGAAGTTGGAAGGAAATAGGGACATCACAAACACTTCCTGTATATAGGAAATGCTGGAAGGTTGGGGGAGGTAGGAGGTAAGGCACCAGGACAAAAAAAAAAAGACACTCAGTCACAGTAGAGACAATTGAGGCAGTGTTAGCAGCATTATGCAGACCTAAAGAATGGGACAGAACCAAGCGTCTCAAAGCGGTTTTCCTAGCAATATTTTTTGGGGGCCTTTTGCATCAGTGAACTAATAGCTCCAGCGAAGAAAGCCTGAGAGGGTCCTTGGATCAGGGTAGAGGATTTGGAGTGGGGCTTGAAGGGGTGGACATAATAGTGAAGCAGTCTAAGACTAATCAAGTGGGAAAGGGGCAGCAGATCTGACTAAAGAGCCAGATATGCCACACTATGCCCAGTTCAGGCATTGGAGGCATATAGGGAGTACAGCCCAAGTCTGCGGGGTGTTTTCTTCGAGAACCAGGATTGTAGCTGTCTCTCCCAATTCCAGTTCAGGGCAGAGTGGCTGATGGGTTTGAGAAGGGCAGGCATAAGTATGGAAAGGCTGTCCTCAGATTCCTTTCAGATTGGGGCAACCACATTGACAAGGCGGGCTTGGGGCCAAAAAAGCATAAAAAGGAGCTGGGCAGGGAGGAAGTGGCATCACCGGAGCCAATGGCGGCTTGAAAGAGCTGCTCCGGCACCGACCCAGCCAAAAAGCACCAAAAACAACCCCCTCGGAGGAGGCAAGTGGTGGATTCGGGTGCTGAAAGCGGGCAGGAGGTGCCGGGACCGCTGAAACGCCGGCGGTAATAAAATTACTTTGGCGGTGCGCCGCACGAACGGGAGAGCACCGTGGCAGCGTGGAGGGCCGAAAATGGCGCCCGGAGGCAGCGTGGCGGTGGCGTTTGAGGCAGGCAGCCGATAAGGGCCTGCACCTTTGACAGTGCTGAAGCTCCCCAGCGTGAAAGAACTGCAGGAATCAGAGGGCTGGAGGTGAGCTGGATCGAGGTGACTAGCTGTGAGGTGTGGAGCAGGACAGATGTGCTAAGTGGTGCTGGAGGGACGCAGGGGCTGAGGAGAGTAGCCCAGAAGATCTGTGCAGGCTGAGAAGGCTGTGGGTCAGCAGTGCGCAGTCAGAGAGAGTGCTGGGCCTGGTGGAAGGGCACTGAGAGGGGCGAGAGGTAGCCAAACACCAGTGGCAGGACAGCACGGCGCAGAGGAGGGTACAAGAGCCTTGTAAATCAGCATATAGGGCTGGTGAGCCCAAGTACTGGAAGATCTGTGCTGCCCTTGAAAGGGGCATCTGGTGCAGAGATGACCACCAGAAGAAAAGCGGCGGATCTCAGAGAATATGTGTACTCTAGGGCGCAAGTAGGGAAAGGCAAAGTTGGGCAGATGGAGAACAAAAAGCTCCCTGAGGTGCAAGGAGAGCAGGGCGGAGAAGGGGACATGGAGAATGTAAAAGCCCCAGGAATGGACTCTATGCAACCTATCACGAGAGCGGAGCTTAGAGACTGGTTTCTTGAAATCAAATTTGAAGTGCAGTCAGTGAAGAGTGAGTTGAACGACGGGCTGGGTCCCCTGAAGGAAGAAGTTGGAGAGTTGGTGTGTAAAATGGGGGACCACGAGAACAGGTTACAAGAGATTGAACTACATCAGGAAGAAGAGACACAAAGATCAGTGAAGTTGGGCTCACAATATGAGACTTTGTTATATAAGCTGGGGGATCTGGAAAACCGTTCTCGACGTAATAATCTGAGACTCCGTGGAATACCAGAGGAGAAAGAGTTTCAGGATAGCGAGAAGGTTGCACGTTCAGTCTGCCTGGAGGCTCTACGGCTGGGCGGCAAGGAGGCGTCTGCTACGGATATACAACTTGAAAGAGCCCATAGAGCACTGGGGAAACCCGTGGGCAATAAGCCCCGTGACAATCATCTGTCTAGCATGTTATAAAACTAAGGAGAAAATTGTTAACAAAATCAGGCGTTAAGGCGTCCTCCTGTGGCAGGGCTACCCGGTGCACATATACGAAGATCTATCTGCAGGCACGATGCAGAGGCGGAGGGCCATGCAGCCCGTTACACAACTACTGCGTAGAGAGGACATTAAATACCGGTGGCTCCACCCTTTTGGACTATCATTTACATATAAAGGGCGGACATGGCGGACACAGACACCGGAGGAGGCAATGAAAGCCCTCCGGGGCGTGGGCCTGAGCACCCAGGAGGCGGACTTGGGGGCGGGTCCTTCCAATGGAGGGCGGCAGGGGCAGAGGGGAAGCAGCCCAGAGTGCGGAAGAACCAGAGCGACACGACATGGGCAGGAGATGCAGGAGGACTGGCGGATGGAAGACACTTGAAGAAACTTGTGGACTGATAACATGCTGGTTTAAGTGTTGAAGGGTGGTGGAGGAGTGTTGTCTTTAAGAATGATTTTCTAAGTATTATACAGGTATTTTGCAAAGCACTTGGGGGAGAGGAGGGTGGGGGAGGAGGGGAGGAGGTGGAGAGGGGAAGGGTGTCGGTGGATGGGAGGGGGAGGAGGATGGCGGAGTGGATGGGTCATGGGAGGGAGGTATATGGTAGGGCGGGGGGAGCGGGCAGTGAGGGAGTAGGGGGGAATATGGAGAGGGAAGGGGGAAGAGGGTATGGGCAAGAGGAGGGGGGAGAGCGGGACGGAGGAGGGTGGGGGGTAGGGGTGAGTGAAGGCGTAAGGCTGGGGAAGGTAGGGGCGCACTACTCCTGAGTTATCCTCTGGAAGTGACGGAGGATGGGGACGGGATGGGGGGGAGGGGGGGAGGTGGTATGAGGGCTTGCGGAGGTCGAAAGAGGTGCGGGGTATGCGAGGGGGGGAAAAGAGGGGGGGAACGGGGGGAACAGGGGGAGGGAGGGAGGGAGGGAGGGGGGGAACAGGGGGAGGGAGGGAGGGAGGGGGGTATGGGAAGCGCAGAATGTTAACTATTATGACCTTGAATGTGAAAGGGCTGCGAACACGACAGAAACGCCAGTTGGTGGGGAGAGAGGGTAAAAGAATAGGGGCAGATATTATGTGTATACAAGAAACGCATTTGCGGGTGGGGCA
This sequence comes from Ichthyophis bannanicus, assembly GCA_033557465.1. Lineage (NCBI taxonomy): Eukaryota > Metazoa > Chordata > Amphibia > Gymnophiona > Ichthyophiidae > Ichthyophis > Ichthyophis bannanicus. Next base: position 1,746,315,003 of record CM066031.1, on the reverse strand, counting down.
GGAATATTTGTTGGAATCTAGGCAATACCGCAAGGTGGTTTTGGCGGGCCAGAGAATAAATCCTAGGAAAGGGGGGGTGGGCATTTTGGTGGGGGGGAGTATCACACTAAGGTGAAGGACGTCAGACGGGGGAAAGGAGGGAGATGGGTGGGGGTGTTATTGCGAATTGAAGAGGAGGAGGTCTGGGTGATAAGTCTGTATGGTCCTAATGAGAAGCAGGGGGAGATGTACGAACAACTCTTGAAGGAATTGGAAGGACTTGGGAGTACTCCAATAATCATGGGGGGGGGATTTTAATTTAACATTTAACCCTAGAATTGACACAAGTGGGGGGCAGGGGGGAGGAGGGAGGGGGGATAGACGAAGCCTACATGCATTGCGAGAGCGCCTGGGTTTGGTTGATATGTGAAGAAGTTGGCATCCGGGGGAACGGAAATATACTTTCCATTCACCAGTGCATGGCTCTTATAGTCGGTTGGACATGCTCTGGGGGGGTGGAATTTGGTTGGACAGAATACAGGAGGTGGAACATGGTCAGATCACTTGGTCAGATCACACCCCAGTGAGTGTACGATTTGATATAGGATGGAAAGATGATAGTTTAAAATTCTGGAGACTAAACAATTCCTTGCTGGAGGAGGAGAAACATGTGGAGAAGATTAAGGTTCATATAAAGGAATATCTCCAGCTAAATGATACGGGGGAGGTGTCTATGGGGGTGCTTTGGGATGGTTTGAAGGCGGTGATTAGAGGACAGTTGGTTGGGTTGGGGGCGCGGGTAAAGCATGAAAAAGGGGCCATGGAAAGTGACTTATTGCAACAGCTGCGGCGATTAGAGGGGGTACATCAGAGGGTGGCGGATCCAGGTACCCTTACGGAGATACAAAGGGTGAGAGGGGAGTTGAGTAAACTGCGGGCCCAAGAGACAGCATTCCAACTGGCAGTCTTGAAGCAGGCTCATTTCGAAGGTGGGAATCGGGCGGGGAGGGTGCTAGCAAGTCGCTTGAAGGGGCGGAGGCAAGCAGGGCATGTAGCGGGCATTAGGAGCAATAAAGGGGAGTGGGTACACAACTCCAAGGGAATTAGGGGGGTGTTTCGGGAGTACTATAGGACTCTGTATGAAAGTGAACTGGAGGTGGGAGAGAGGGACACTGCAGAATTTCTGGAGGAATGTGGTCTGTCACAGGTGACGGAGGAGGAAAGGGAGCATCTTGGGCGGGAGATTGAGGAGGAGGAGGTGAGGCGGGCTATAAACACGCTGAAATTGGGGAAGGCGCCAGGGTTGGATGGGTATACGGCAAAGTTTTATAAGGTCATGTCGGAACAGATTACGCCCACATTTACCAAGGTAGTTAACAGGGTGCTTCAGGGAGAGGGCCTTCCGCGAACAATGGCGGAGGCCGGCATAACGGTCTTGCCGAAACCAGGCAAGGATAAGGGGGTCTGTGGCTCGTATAGGCCCATTTCTTTAATAAATTTGGATGCAAAGATATTGGCAAAAATTTTGGCAAACCGGATCCAGGATATAGTGCCGCACCTGATCCACCCAGATCAGACGGGCTTTGTGAAGGGGCGTCAGGGTAGCGATAATGTGAGAAAGATTTTGAATATTATGTGGCAACTTCAGCGTACTAAAGAAGAGGCAGTGTTAATCACAGTAGACGCAGAAAAGGCTTTCGACCGGGTGGAGTGGTCTTTTATGTTTCAAGTTTTGGAGAAAATGGGGTTTGGAGGGAAGTATATCAGTTGGCTTAGAGCTCTATATCAGGGCCCGAGCGCTAGAGTTCGGGTAAACGGGGGGTATTCGGAGAGTTTTGAGCTACATAGAGGTACCCGACAGGGGTGCCCGCTGTCACCCTTATTGTTTGCCTTGGCTATAGAGCCGTTGGCGGCCTACATTAGGCGAACGGGGGACATTAAGGGAGTACAGATAGGTGGGAGGGAGGAAAAGATTGGACTCTTTGCAGATGACGTTATCTTTACACTGACGCAACCGCTTACAACGCTACCAGTGCTAATGATGGCTATACAAAGGTACAGCCGCTTAGCGGGTTATAAAATTAATCAAGGGAAAACGGAACTGCTGGGATTTAATCTGGCGCCCCGGGTGGAAGAGAGCTTGCGGCACCACTTTAAATTCAGGTGGGTGGAGGGGAGTTTCAGGTATCTGGGGATCCAGTTGGGGACCCCTCTATTTAAGATTAAGCAATGGAATTATCAGGGTCTGGTCGAGAATGTTCGGCAGGATTTATCACGGTGGAGGGGGCTGTATTTGTCTTGGATGGGGCGTATTGCAGTGGTAAAAATGAATGTTCTTCCAAAGTTGCTGTTTGTTTATATGTCCCTGCCGTATAGGTTGGTTCGAAAGGAAATAGCTAGGATGCAAAATCTGCTACTGCAGTTTATTTGGGACGGAAAGCGTCCAAAAGTAGCCCGGGCGACCATGTATAGGCTTAAAACGGAGGGGGGGTTGGGGGTTCCATCATTGCTCCGGTATTATGAAGCGGCGCAACTTCGGGCCTTATTTGCCTGGAAGGAGGGGGTGGAGAGGCCTGGGTGGGTGGGGATGGAGGGGGAGGCGGGGACAGAGGCGGGAGCCATGATTTGGGACCCTGGGGGGGGGGGGAGGGAAGAGGCTGGGAGAAGAGAATCCCTACAGAGAACTTACCAGACAGGTTTGGCTGAAATGGAAGGGGTATCTGTTAGGGGGGAAGCAATACTCTCGCGAAACTTCAATTCAGATAGCAATGAAGGGTAGGATGGGGGAGGAGGCAGGGGTGTTTAGGAGATGGGGGGAGAAAGGGTTGCGGAAGTTAGGCCAATTGGTGGGGGATGGGGGGAGGATTAGGGGCTTTGAGGAGTTGCAACAGAAGTATAGTTTGGAGATGCATGATAGATATGCTTATGTTAGTGTGTGGTATTGGCTTCAGAGGAGGGAGGTGAAGCGAGACTGGATGGCGAAACCTGCGCCCTTTGAGGAGATGATGGGGGGTACAGGGATGCCTACTAGGCTTATATCGAAATTATACAAACTCCTGGGGGAATCCGAGCAGGGGACCATATGGGGCCAGTTGCAGTGGGAGGAGGACCTGGGGGGGCAGTGGGATGGCGAGAGGTGGGATAGAATTTATATCAGAACCCATAAATTAGCACCGGGAACAGCAATGCTGGAAAACAGCTATAAGTTAAGACTAAGAATGTATTGGACCCCGGTGTGGCTACACGCTTTATACCCTGCTAGTTCGGATCAGTGCTGGAAGGGGTGTGGGGCTAGAGGAGACTTTCTGCATATGATGTGGGGATGCCCGGTAGTTCGGGAATATTGGAGTGGGGTGGAAAGACTTACGGAAGACATCACAGGGGTGAAGGTAGGTTTTACCCCTAGTATGGTGATATTGAATGAAGGGGGGACGGGAGACGGTGGGAGGGAAAGGGGGAGACTACAGGGATATTGTGTACTTGCAGGGCGGATGTGTCTTCTCCGCTGGTGGAAGAAACAGGATGTCCCCCCCTTAGCGGAGGTGGTGGGGCGAATGGAGCAGCTTTGGGGGTACTGTGCAATAGAAGCCTATCAAAAACATACTGTTCCACGATATAATAAGGTGTGGGGAAGATATGAACACTGGAGGGAAGGGGGGGGGGGTCCAGAGGAATGACGGCGGGGAGTAGGAGAGCTTAGTTCCCTGAAGGGGGTAGGGTTAGGGGGGGGTATACTCATGCCCCATCATATTATATTGAAGAGGTCCTGGGTGGGGCGATCACATTATGCCTATATGATTACAAAGGCCTGTACGGGTTGCTCATGGCAAGATTAAAGTTGAGTGTTATACGGATAGGAGATCTCACCAACTTGAGGTCCGGGTGGAGTGCATGTTTTGAAGCCTATTGTTGGAGGGTTGGGGGATTGGCAAAGGTGGGAGGGCAGTACGGGGTTGGGGGGGGGGGAGGGAGGGGGGGGCAGTGTGCTATCTGTGTACATTATGCCGGTGTGGTTCATATTGGAAGAATTTCTGCCCGGTGGGTGGAAGTGAGGCTGGTGGAATATGGGATAGTGGGTGGTGGGAGTTGAGAATTTACGACCGGGCTAATGTACAGCATTATAAGCGGGGCTGAATTGTATATTGTATACAATGTGTAAAGGGTACAAGGGGGGTTTTGGGGGTTCAATGAAAACCATATGGGGAAGCACTAGGAACAGGGGCCTCTCCCAATGGTTGATGTTATTGATGTTAAGAATGTATATTGGTATATACGTGGGGGGGGGGGGGGGGTCACGGTTTATGTTGTGTATTGTATGCTGTGTTGGGTGCTAATAAAAAATTTTAAATACAAAAAAAAAAAAGGAGCTGGGCAGGTGGAAATTGGGAAAGTACAGAGAATATATAAGAGTGTGGGGGGAGGAGGACATTCAGCGCACTGCAGGGGGGGGGGCAGGCAGTAACGTAATGATTGTGTCATTAAAAAGCTGTGGAAGCGCACCATTTAGATTACTGAGCACTCCTTTATATACAGGGCCAGGAAATAGGCGGCAGCAAAAACCATGGGCAAACAACTCAGGTTCCACCCCGGTGCGGTAACCATTCAGTGGCTGGGTAAGAAGGGAATAGGGTAAGAAGGGAATATACTACACTTGGGAAGGAATGACCTCACCCACATCAAAAACATACATCTGATCATACAAATAAAAAGACCTCATCTACTACTACTTATTGTATAGTGCTACAAGGCATATGCAGCGCTGTACGTATAGATGTAAGAGACGGTCCCTGCTCATCAGCATTTACAATTTAATCAAAACGAACAGCACCACAAAATTGGAGACTAGAGTATGGTAAGATACACATAAGTAGTGAACAAAAGAGTGAGGGACATCAGGATCCAAAAGCAGCCTCTAAGAGATGAGTTTTTAGCCTGGATTTGAATAGGGCTAGAGAAGGAACCCAACGCATTGACAAGGGTGGGTTTATTCCAGGCATATGGAGTGGCAAGGTGGAATGAGCAAAGTCTGCAGTTGGCAGTGGCAGAGAAGGGTACAGATAAAAGGGATCCGCCAGAGGAGCAGAGTTCCTGAGGAGAGGTATAGGGTGAGAGGAGAGGAAAAGTAGTGAGGAGCCACAGAATGAATGCACTTATAGGTCAGTAGGAGAAGTTTGAACTAGATGTGGAAACACATAGTGAGCCAGTGAAGTGACTTGAGAAGAGGGGTTACATGAGCATAGCGACATTGATGGAAGATAAGCTGTGCAGCGGAATTTTGAACAGATTGAAGGGGAGTGAGACGATTCAAAGGAAGTCCACCGAGGAGCAGTTTACAATAGTCAAGACGGAAGATGACTAGAGAATGTATAAGGGTCTTAGTGTATTCAGAAATGAAGGGGCTAATTTTGCTGATGTTATAGAGAAAGAAGTGACAGGTTTTAACTATTTGCTGTATGTATGCAGAGAGAGAGAGAGAGAGAGAGCGAAAGAGCGTAGAGTCATGGGTAACTTCAAGCTTGCGAGTTGAGGAAACAGGGATAAGTATAGTGCTATCCACATAAACAGAGGAGAGAGGAGTGAGTTTAGGGGGAGAGAAGGAGCTAAGTTTTGGCCATGTTCAATTTCAGGCGATAGCAAGACATCCAGGCAGCAATGTCAGATAAGCAGGCAGAGATCCAGTCCAGGATTCCTGGAGAGATTTCAAGTGCAAAGAGGTAGATCTGGTCCAAGGGAATAAAATGAAAGCATGCCCTTGATTCAAAAGGTATAGAAGGAGGCTAGGAAAAAGATTAACAGCAAGGTCAGGGGATTAGTAATAAGGCACTAGCAGCTAAAACGAGATTTATGCCACAGATGGAATTCACCTTTTGGGTCCAAGCAAAGCCATTCTTCTGGCCAGCATCCATGAAGCCATCGGCTTGGTCCTGGGTGGGGGATAGTCTAGCATAGGATTAGGTTTGGGCCATGCTAGTGGCGGGAACCTCAGCCAGGCAAAGGAGAGGAAGGCCACAACAGGGCTCAGGCACAATAAAACATGGTGTCTGGGCAGGCTGGCTGGCAAGAAAGGGGGGGGGGGGCGCCTGGCACCACATGTCAAGGGCAGGATGCTCGGGCCCAGGGGCCGGCCTTGGCCTCAGAAGTTGAAGCCTAGGGTGGCGATGCTCCCAGCTAAGCAGAAAGAGCAGATGGGGATCAGAATTGGACATAACTGGCTACACAGAGGGGCAGCCAGCACTGGACGTTTTCGACAACCACAGTGCACCGTGGAGTGGGTGGACAGCTATAAGGAGGTTCATAAAAAACAGTTGAATAAAAGATGGGACTAAGATACAGATGAGTACACCCTTCCTTCGGCCTGGTGAGGTCATGGGTCATTTATGTTGCTAGTGGGATATTAAAAGGTATAGCCATGTAATATCGAAGTTAAGCATAAAAGCTGTGGTTGTTTTGTTCACATTTAGAAGAACATAAGAACATAAGATATGCCATACTGGGCAGACCAAGGTCCATTAAGCCCAGTATCCTGTTTCCAACAGTGGCCAATCTAGGTCATACATACCTAGCAGTTTCCCCAAAAGACACAGGTTCCACAATGCTTGTACTGGGTCAAGCATTGATATCCTGGGTCCCTTCTTAATAATGGTTTATGGACCTTTCCTCCAGGAACTTGTCCAAACCTTTTTTAACCCAGCTACACTAACAGCCTTTACTACATCCTCCGGTAACAAATTCCAGAGTTTGATTACACGTTGAGTGAAAAAATATTTTCTTTTATTAGTCTTAAATAGTTTACCCTGTAGCTTGTGATAAGGAAGCTTATCATAGTTCAGGAAGGAGCTATAGAAAAGGTGAAGTAACTCTGAACAAGCAACCTGTCAGTTCTGGTAGAAATAAGAAAACAGAATTTTCCCATAAAAGACTACCAGTCCCAGAATGCACCAGGTTTCCAACAGCCATTAGAGGAGCTGAAGTGGGGAAACGTGTGTTCAATCAGGAGGGCTATGAGGTAATCCCTAAGCACTCATCTCAAAGGGCAGGGCCTGATTCAGCACAGCTGCGCTGTATTAGGGAGGAGCACTCATCTAAGCAGAATAAAGGTAGAGTTTATTCTACAGAGAATTATCCCGAGAATCAGCTTGAGCTTGATCATCTTCATCATCAGGAGGATCATCAGAAGCAGAAGTCAAACCGGACGGACAGAGAGGGAAAGAAACCCTTTGGAAGAAGGAAGAGAAAAGCCTTTGAGAGGTCTAGAAGAGTCCAGAGCAGTACGTATACTGGGAGGCATTCCAAGGGCCAGCATACACCATTGGACTGGGGAAAGCCAGAGGAATGGTGCTGCAGAGCTAGGAATCTCCAGACGGTACCTGTGAGAGAGACGGCTGCACGTGGAAGGGACCCTAAGACCCGTGCCAGAAGGTATGTGAAGAGAGATCCAGTGTCCAGGGATCTGGATTGGAAGGCTGGACATAAGAACTGGACTACATACTGGCCAGGCTATATAGAGAGGAACTCTAACAGCAATGGAAGCTCAGGTATGAACACTGATCTATGCCCTAGCTATAACTTGAAAGACAGCAGGGAAACAAGTATTCTCCTGAAAGTGCTCCATTGGGACATTCATCTGTGCCAATCCATGATATTGAACCCATGCTTGTTGAAGAAGAGGGGGTGATAGCAGATGAAGAATCTGTTTACATGGACTGCTCTCTGTCTAAACTCCTTTGGTGATTTTCTGTTATAAAGTACAGCAACCATCACAAAGAAATACAAACTTGTTCTTTAATCTACTCAGAAAAGCTCCTGAGTAGTATTTTTTTAGCCACGCAGTAGAAAGCAAGCCAGCTAAGGGGTTTCAGCTGGATAACTGCTAGCAATTGAGCCTTACCTAATTGTTTGTGAGCTAGGAGAGAATCACTTCTGAATCTATGTGGGAAGATATAAGAAGTTATCCTGAAAAGAACAGTTTTTTCCTTTCTTTGTGGATTTTGTTTGCTGTTTGATACATGCTAAGAAAATATTAGCTAAGCCTACAGAAAAGACCAGTTTGTTATCAACCAGGTCTTATTTATTTATTTATTTATTTGAACTCATTTCTATACCGCTCCTTCCGGTGATCAGCAGCGGTTCACATCAAACATTTAACTCTGCAAAGTTAGCAGTTTACATAAAACAAAAATTAGCAGTTTACATAAAACAGTAGTGTGGATCACTGAACGTGTAAAAAAGGTAACATTAACTTCATAACTCAAACTATTTACATAATAAGGAACACATATGGTGATACATATGGTTAAAAACTATATACAATATATTATTTCTTTTGCTTTGATTGCCTGATAAGTTAAAATGTTGTTTTCCTGATTTTGTTTTTCCAAGTTTAACACTGAAAGCAAGTAACCTGATTTATGTGCTACCAAGCATATCTGTGTTGGGAGAAATAACCCCATAAATAATATCTTATTGGCTTTACCCAAAAGCACAACTAATTATTGTGAGCAGCTGTGTCTGGTGTGAATGAACTGCATTGCCCACAATCCCTTGCAAATCATATAGATATATGCACTTGCCAAGACTGTGAAGATTCTCACCCAGGCAGCCGTCTGACAAGCTTCATTGCATGTCCCCTAGTCTTTCTATATTCTGATAATGTAAACAATCGATCTATGTTTACCCGTTCCACTCCGTTCATTAATTTATAGACTTCTATCATATCGCCCCTCAGCTGTCTCTTTTCCAGGTTAAAGAGCCCTAACCTTTTTAGCCTTTCTTCATAGGAGTATCCTTCCATCCCCTTTACCATTTTGGTGGCTCTTCTCTGAACCTTTTCTAATAACGCTATATCCTTTTTAAGATATGGCGACCAGAATTGCACACAATATTCAAGGTGCGGTCTCACCATGGAATGATATAGAGGCATTATAATATCTTTTGTTTTATTTTCCATTCCTTTCCTTATGATATCTAGCATTCTATTTGCTCTCTTAGCCGCCGCTGCAAACTGGGCCGAGGGTTTTAACATGTTATCCACAATGACGCCTAAATCTTTTTCCTGGGTGGTGGTTCCTAATGTGGAACCTTGCATCGTGTAACCATAGTTTGAGTTGTTCTTCCCTAGATGCATAGCTTTGCACTTGTCCACATTAAATGTCATCTGCCATTTTGATGCCCAGTCTTCCAATTTATCAAGATCCTCTTGCAATTTTCCACAATCCTCTTGGGTTTTAACAACTTTAAATCGTTTAAAGGCTTTCTGAAAGTCCAGATGCACTATATCAACCGACTCACCTTTGTCTACCTGTTTATTCACACCTTCAAAAAAACATAACAGATTAGTAAGACAAGATCTTCCTTGTCTAAATCCATGTTGGCTGTCTCCCATTAAGCCATGACTATCTACATGTTCAGTAATTTTGTTCTTTATGATGGTTTCTACCATTTTTCTCGGTACTGACATCAGGCTCACCGGTCTGTAGTTTCCCATATCACCCCTGTAACCCTTTTTAAAAATTGGCGTTACATTGGCCATCCTCCAATCTTCAGGTATTACAGATGATTTTAATAGCAGCTCACAAATTACTAATATCAGGTCTGCAATCAAACCAGGGTCCTGAGCCTTTATTAGAGCTGAAGGCAGAAGAGGAGGGGGCAGGAGCAGGGAGGGGAAGACCAGAGTGCCAGGGAGGAAAATGGTGTGGGTAGAGTCGGACAGCCCTGTAACGCCATGATGGTGTTAAGTAATTTAGCTGTAGTATTCTCAATGCACTGTGGCTGCTGAATATAATTTAGTGGCAAATCTACTAACAATGAGTTGCAATAATTCAGCTGAAGAAAGATGAGCACATGTTATTAAAGCTAGATGTAGGGGACTTCTGGTGGCACATGAGCGAGTGAGGACGTGTTCTCTGCTCGCTCCGGGGCCGCCTCAGCTTTAACCACTTTTTTTTTTGCAATTGATGCCCATGGAAGTCGTTTAAGTCGGCTGCAGAATACTGCTGAAACAGTAGTGGACACGGTGGCAGCGAAACCGCATCGGAAAATGCCCCCACCGCCGAAGAAAGAGCGGGAGAAAGCTCCCCGGACAGGGGCCACGCTTTCCGGAGCATCCAATCCGGCCTCCCCGGGAACGGAGAGTGCCGACTCCGCTACAGAAGAGCTGGCGAAGGAGGTAGTTAAACTCCTTGATCCTAAATTTGATCGCATACTCAGTAAGTTGGACTCTGTGGGTACCGCGCTGGCTGAAATGGGCCAGAGGGTAGAGGAGGTCGAGCACAGAGTCTCTGTGCTGGAAGACGATGTGGGGTGCAGGTCTCGAGAGCACGAGGCTCAGTGTGCAGTTGGCGGCCTTGTTGGAGAAAGTTGAAGACCTCGAGAATCGCTCCCGAAGGAACAATCTGCGGATCGTAGGGGTACCGGAATCCACCACTGATGTCATGCTTTTGTCCCTGGTTGAGTCTTGGTTGCCCAAAGCTTTAGGTCTGGATGACTTGGTTGGCCATCTCAAGGTGGAACGGGATCATAGACTGGGGCCGAAGCTCGAGTCGCGCCTGCGGCCGAGGGTGGTGATTGCCCGTATCTTAAACTTTCAACACAAGATGCAACTCCTTCAGGCATATTGGAGGAAGCGGGATGCGCAATTTGAAAATCAAAAACTTCTGCTTTTTCAGGACTACTCTGCTGCAGTTGCAGTTAAGCGGAAGGAGTTCGCGCCGGTTTGCTCCGCTCTCTTTCGGAGGAAAATGAGGTTTACTCTAGCGTTTCCAGCTACCCTGAGAGTTTCCCACTCCGGTAAAAATCATGTTTTTACAGCGGTCGGCGATGCCAGATCCTTTTTGGACACTTTGGGTGACGACCCGGCAGAGCCATCAGCCCGAGAGGAGAGCGGTTGAAGCTCTGGGATGCCAGGATTTGCCATAGGATCTAGCGGTTTATGGCTCAGGATGTCCGCATGGCGCAGCCGACATGAGGACAGTTAAAACTGTGGCACCTTTATTTCTCATGTATAATGTGTATTTGTGGGCTCGTTACTGTGAGTATGGGGGGGCATCGGTGTGCCGGTTTTGTGAAGGTGGGGGTCAGAGGAGGCGGTTGTAGTAGTGTGTAGAATGTTTTGGTGCAGCATACTGTTCGTTGGGTAGGGCAGAGAGTGTCCTGGCTGTGCACTGTTTGGTGGGTGGGTTGGGGTGGGTTGGGGCGGCCCTGCAGTGCCTGACTCGAAGTCCAGCCTCGGCTCGAGTGGCTGAAGACGAAAGTTAGTATCTTTGGGGGGGGGGGTGTGGTAGGTAGGCGGGGAGTAGTTGGAGTGGGGAAGGGGGAAGTAGGGGGTGGGGGAGGGGGGATGGAGGGAAGGGTGGGGGGAGGGGGATAGTGGAGGGGGAGGGGTGAAGGGTGGGGGCATAAGACGGGGACAGCACTATTTTTTGGTAGCTCTGCTGGTGGGAGGAGCGTATATACACTTTGGAAGTTTTGGCACAGTGGAGGGGAGGGGCGAGGGTCCCGGAGATGAGGCTGGGCATCTCTGGATGGAGAGTGTGCGGCATTGCCTGCTGGTATTCTTTGTATTGGTGGAATGCCCGAGGTCAAGATAATTTCTTGGAATGTGGGGGGCATAGGCTCTCCGGTTAAGCGTACTAAGATACTCCAGGGGCTCAAAAGAAAGGGTGCACACATCGCCCTGTTGCAGGAGACACATTTGAGCGCCATAGAACATAGAAAACTTGCACGGATTGGGTAGAGGTGTCCTATGGGGCAGAGTCGGGTACGAAGAAAGCTGGGGTGGTGGTGTTAGTGAAGAGGGGGGTCCCTTTTGAAGTGCATGTAGTGCAAACAGACCCCCATGGGCGATATATTCTGTTGCAGGGTAAGTTGTATAATGAACCACGTTGGTTATTGAATGTTTATGCACCCAATGTCTATGATCATGCTTTTTTTACCCAGTTGGTAGGATTGTTAAAGCACGCTGAGAGGGCTAAGGTCATTGTGGCTGGTGATTTTAATTGTCCACATGATCCACGTTTGGATAAGTCCTATCAAGGGGGGGAGGGGGCTTGGACCCGTAGGAGGGTTAGTTACCTTTGTAGGGTGGGGGCCCTCGTGGATGTTTGGCGAGTCTTGCATCCTGGGATGCGGGAATATACGCACCAATCAAGAGCGCATCTTACCTGGTCCCGCATAGACTACATCCTTGTTAGTGAAGGAGGGCTCCCTCGGGTAGTGCAGGCGGAAATAGAACCCATTGCCGTTTCGGATCATGGGATGGCCTGGATTTCTTGGGAGTGCCAGGGGCCGGAGAGGGTAGGGTGGAGATTTCCCGTATATTTGTGGGAGGATGAAGCTTTCCGACTCTATCTTGCAAAGCAGTGGGATGAATATGTTTTATTCAATGATACCCCGCACTGTTCCCCGCTGTTATTCTTGGAGGCTAGTAAGGCGGTGATGAGAGGAGCGATTATTTCTTACACTGCTTCGCGCCGTAAACATCTGGACCGTAGCATCTTGGTATCGGAGCGCGCTCTACGGGCTATGCAGCGTCAGTTGTGTCGGGGTAGAGGTGGTGTTCTTCAGCGGGACTATGCTCGTTCGCAGGCGGCGCTCAATGACTTACTGCAGCGGAGAGCTGCGCTTTCGATGCAATATTATAAACATCGACTTCATCTTTATGGTAATAGGGCGGGGAAGTTACTGGCCAGACTTGTCCGGGATCCTAGAGGCACTAGGTTTATCCCTGTGCTTCGCGATCAGAATGGCACCTTGCAGCATCAACCTGCGCTCATTGCGCGGATTTTCCGAGCCTTTTATAAGCAGCTGTACAATGAGGAAGAGCGGGATTATGGGCAGGGGGCAGCGTTCTTGCGCAATTTGTCTCTCCCAAGGGTCTCGGACGAGGACTTGGCAAAGCTCAACGCGCCGTTGTCGGTGCCGGAGCTTCTTGCTGGTATTAAGCGGGGGAAATCTCATAAGGCTCCTGGGCCTGATGGTTTTAGTATGGATTATAATAAAATACTGGCTCCGCGCCTTGCTCCCTCTATGGTGGTGATGTTTGAGGCGGCCCATACAACCGGTGTCTTTCCTCGGGATATGCGTTGTGCAGATATCACTGTGATTCCAAAACCCGGGAATGATTTGTCGGATCCGGCCTCCTACCGCCCGATTTCTCTCATTAATTGTGATTTGAAACTTTTGGCTTCGGTTTTGGCGGCCCGGCTTGCACCTTTGTTACCGTCGCTTATTGATCCTAGACAGGTTGGGTTTGTGCAAGGGAGGGAGGCCTCTCGAAATATTGCTAAATTGCTTTTGGGCATGGAACATTGTCTGCAGAAGGATGAGGCCTTGCTTCTTGTCAGCCTGGATGCTGAAAAGGCGTTTGATAGGGTGGCCTGGGTTTATATGTGGGATGCCCTGTCCGCGTTTGGATTGCAAGGGAGTTTTGTGCAGTGGGTTCAAGCATTGTATGCGCAACCCATGGCTCGAGTGGGCTCTAATGGTGTCTTTTCGGATCCCTTTGTGTTGGAGAGGGGCACTCGACAGGGTTGCCCTCTGTCCCCGTTGCTTTTTGTGCTGGCCTTGGAACCGCTGTTACGGGCTTTGCAAAGCGACACGGAGATTGCTGGTATACGCATGGGAGGGGAAGATATCAAAGTTAGCGCTTTTGCCGATGACATGTTGCTGTGTTTTACGAAATTACCCACGTCTCTAGAGCGCGCGCTCCAGTTGATACAGGAATATGGGGGATTTTCGGGTTTGAAAGTTAATGCTATGAAGTTGGTAGTGTTAGATGTTGGGGGTAAAGCACGGCCGGGGTGGGAAGGGGTGTTTCTGTTGGTGTGGGCAGATGGGGTGATTAAGTACCTGGGGATACAGCTCCCTGATAGGCCTGCACATCTGTATCGCGCTAATGTACCTGGTTTGCTAGCTAGAAGTAGTAAAACTTTGGCAAGCTGGCAGAGTTTGCCTTTGTCCTTGAAGGGGAGGATTGCGTTGTTTGTCATGGTGGAGTTTCCTAGATGGTTATATGTGTTACGTACACTGCCTTTATGGATTTTGGACAAAGACTGGAAGCGTTTTGAACAGTGTTTGCGTGGGTTTTTATGGGGGGGTCGTAGGGTGCGGATCTCCCTACGAGCCTTAATGAGTCGGAGAGCGGAGGGGGGATTGGAGCTGCCTTCCTTGCGTAATTATAATTTACGCTATTTAGCTCGACATCTGCGGGCGTTGCTGGAGGGGGATGGGGGGTGTGCCCCGGTTCGGCAGTTGGTGGAAGTGCTGGCTCCGTATCATGGTCTCTATCTTCTACATGTAGGTCAGTTGCTGATGGCGATCAGGGCTGGCGTGGGCGGGAGTTATATGGGGGCCTTGCGCGCTGCCTGGAAAGTGCTATGTCAGAGATTTGGGTGGGATTGGTGTAAGTCACCTCTGATGCCTTTGGTGGGTAATCCTGACTTTCCACCTGGGTTCGCACAACCGAGTATCTTTTGGGCTTGGGCTGAGAGGGGGCTTGTTTGCCTGGGAGATTTATATTCTAGTGAAAATGGGGTTCTGGATAGTTTCCAACAAGTTCAGCGCCGGTTCCATATTCAACAGGATTTTTATGGCTACTTACAAGTCCGATCTTATTTGGTGTCTGTTCATGGGGGAGGGGGAGTTTGGTTAGCTTCCGAGTCCCCGCGCGCAATCTTGGAACAGTTAGAGGAGCGTTGTTTGGGGGAGACGGTCTCTCGGAGGGTGCTTCGGCCCTCGGGTGGTACTGGATTTCTTACTGAGCTCGCACTACGGTGGCGGAAAGATGGGGTCGAGGAAATGACGGAGGAGATACTGCGGGTGGCCTTTGAGGGGATATTGAAAGGGCCGGTATGGGTGTATTTGCAGGAAATGCAGTATAAATTTTTATGGCATGCGTATACTAGTGATAAATGGGCCTCTCAAGTTGGGTTGCAGCTATCTGCTACATGTCAGTGGTGCGGCTGCGGCGCCGGGACTTTAACGCACAAATTTTGGGGATGCCCGAGGGTGCGTGCTGTGTGGGTACAAGTCTTTAATAAGTTGCAGGGGTGGCTGGGGTCGGGATGTGTTCTGCAGAGAGAGGTTTGTCTGTTTCATAATTGGGAGTTGGGGTGTGAGAGGTTTTCTTTCTGGCACAGGGCACTGCTTAAGCGGGGTTTTCTGTTGGTTAAGAGGGCCCTGTTGTGTCAGTGGGTGGCTCCCTCCCCTCCATGTCTGGCGCTTTGGGAGAACTTCATGTTTGACTTGATGTGTATGGAAAAGTTGACTGCGCAGCAGAAAGGGGGTAGGAGTTGGGAGGGTTTTCTGGAATTATGGTCCCCCATGACTTCCCAGTTGTCCCCTAGGGAACGGGGTGGGGTGTTCAATGTTTAAAAGGGGTATTCCCTGCTTTTGGGGAGCTCTATGCCACAATATTTTAGTCTCTCACCTGCTCTGAGTGCTGGAGCTTGCTACTGCCTGTAGTCAGTACGGGAGCGGGGTTCCTAGTCCTCCTGCTATGTGCTGTGCTTTCATGCTCTATGTTGTAGTGACATCAATGTAATTCTCACTAGTGCACTTGCTGTCCCTAATGTTGGGTTTGTTGAATGCCTGTGCTTGCTGTCGGGAAGGGTGGGGGGGGGGGGACTGCTCGCCTAATCAGAGTTAGGGGGGATATCCTCCCTGCTTGTATTTTGGACGGGGGACGTTGTTCTGTTTGCCTTTCTATTGGTGTTTGAATTTTGTGTGAAAATCTCAATAAAAATGATTTGAAATAAAGCTAGATGTACAATAGGGAAGAGAACTACAGATCTGAGGAAATATGATATAGTAAGGCCTGTGTCTTCTGGAAAGCATCTGAATGGAGCCTGGAGTAACAGGAGAGGAAGCCCCAGTGGATAGGGGTGCTCCTGGGAGTAGTAGTGTTAATGAGTCCCAAGAAAGCTATGTAAGCAATTTAGACCGAGAGGTGGGTGGATGGGTGGGAGTGAAATGAAGTTAGCAGGTCAGAAAAAAGATATCAGGTTTAGTGATGGCCAGTGTCAAGGGCTGGTTGTTTCTTTAATGAATAAAAAGAAGAGATATAGACAGAGATTACCAAACTCGGCACAAAAAAACAGAATGAAAACAAAACACAGCAGGTAGGATAGCAACCCAGAATCTAAAACTGGGCAAATTACAAAATATATCTAAATCAATACAGATAGAAAAACAAATAAAATAAATATAAAAACAATTCTGAGAAAGCACAATTGAAGTCTGAAACAAATACTTAGGAAGAAATCTTTCTGTTGCTGCTTCTGTCCTTTAGTTAGCTATTTGTATGGCATATGTGCACCTTCTTAATCCTTTTCAGGCCGAGCCCAAAACTCTTGGGATCCAAAATTCTGACTAAATATTCCTATCAAATGGTATATAATACATGACCATAGCAGAAGGAAAATCACTATTAGAACATATTGAATAAGACGGGTACAATTTTCCTAAAATATGCAAAAATTAACCCGGCTGCAGAATGTGGATTAAAAATTTAAAGTAGGCCTTCAAAGGGTTAATAGTCTCCTAATTTTGTTTTCCCCACTAAAAACAAAACTAAGGGGTATGTTCAAGTGCCAACATTGCCCATTTATTCCTATGGCCACGACAGCATTTAATGCAAGGTCATGCTTGTTAACATGTGGTAATGTTTAGTAAACATGCCACTAAATACTTCTGGCCATAGGTGACAAACACCATGTAGTAAAATAATTAAAGCAATCTACTTGGTCTGACAAATATGCTAGTGTATCTTAAACCTCCCTGAGGCAGCCGTTAAGACTGCTTCTGGAGGACACATTATGTGGTGTTTTTTTTAAAACTAGGCTCAGCAGTATTTTTAATTTGCTCAAATATGAATGTAAAAACAGTGACTCTGAACATCTACTGAAATCTTACCCTCTTTGAACTTGCAATGGTTGGAGCTCTCCAACTGGAAAACCTTGTGAAGTGAAGTATTTCAGCAGTTCTTTAGCATCTAGCAGTGTCATTGACTCTCTTTGACTGTCCTTTCGGCCCAACAACTGCTCTGACGAACTTACCAACATATGGGCTCTGGAAAATGGAAATATTTTTGTATTGTAAAGAAAAGGTTACATGCTTTGATTTAAGGTTTAGTTTGAAAACACTAGATGCAGATTTGTTCAGTGGCTCAGATGCACTGGAGTAAGCAATGCACGTCCCTCACTAAGCCCAGATGCTGGCATTTTGCTGAGCACCCGAGTCAGCGAATTTGTACTCTGGCATATGGAGGTCTGGTCAATAGTAAACACTGCAGCTACTATCTGGATACTGTAAGAGGAATGTGTAGAAGAAGAGAGACTATTTTATTTATTTATTTTAATTTATTTATATACCGCCTTTCTACAATTCAAAGCGGTTTACATGTAACTAGTAATTTGAACAGAGCAAAATTATGTAATGTGTTGTACATTGAACACTATAACAGAACATCACAGAGTTAAGGGGGGCAGATCCTTAAGAGAGGATTGTAGGAAATAAGTTATGTACACTTTGGAAAGCATTTACAGTTTAGGATATAACTTATGTGCACTTTGATAAAGCATTCGGAATTTGCAGTTAGAATAATCTTGTTACAATATTTGGTAAGAGAGAGTAGAATAGATGAATGTTCATGCAGTTGGCTGTTCTGGGTTGCTATGAGGTTGCGGATTATGGGGCATGGCAGAGTTACAGTATTCTCGGAATAGGTACGTTTTCAGTCTTTTATGAAAGCCACTTAGGTCAGAGCAACCTCTTAGATATGGCGGGAGAGAGTTCTACATCGTGGGAGCATACAGTGAGAACGCACGGTTGATCTTTGTATTGGTATGGAGAGAAGGTTGAGGGAGTTATTCCTTCATATCCTATCGCTATTTGGTCTTGAAAGAGATTCTAGAAAGTTTGCTGATTTATTGTATATGACTTTAAACGTAATGAATGGGTACCTTATTCCTGCTGCTACAAGGAGCCAGTGGAGTTGCATTCGAATGGGGGTGATATGTGCATGTTGCGGGGCTGCATGTATTTTTCTTGAAGCTGTCTTCTATGCCATTTGGAGCAGGTGTAATGTATGTTTGGGTAGGCCTTGGTAGATATTATTCCTGTAGTCAAGGATGGGGTGATTATTGCTTGGTATACCATCCGGTAGAGATCTGGGGTTAGGAGGGGGCCTAGGTTCTTTAATGTTCTCAGCTTATAGTAAATGGTATTAGTTGTTCTCTTGATTTGTGCCTGGAAATTTAGCTTTGGGTCTATTATAGTGCCCAGATATTTAACTTCTGCTTTAATCTAGATGTTGCAATCCTCAAGCTTCAGTGATTGTGGTGGGGTGAAAGCTGGATCTGTGAATACATGGAGTGCCCCAGTCTTTTTGTGGTTAATGAATAGGTTGTGTTGTTGAAGCTACTGTCTCACATTCATGAAGCATTTGAATATATCGGTTGACTCTGGTTTTGATGAATTAAATGGGCTGTAGAACATGATATCATCAGCATATATTTAGTAGGGTATCTTGTGTGTTTTGAATATTGTGCATAGGGGCTGATAGGAGGGCTGAGAGAGCTGAGCCCTCAGGTACTTCCTGTTGTTGGGAGAATGGATGTAATGTCTTCTGTCCAATCCTTATTTGCTGGTTGTGATTTTCTAGGTATGAGCAGAATTAACTTATAGTGGTATCGTAGACCGATGTCGTGGAGTCTCAGTAGGAGTTGATGGTGAGGTATGGAGTCGAAAGTCGATGAGATATCTAGGAAGATGAGGATGAAGCCTTGAGTGATATTTTGGGTGCCTGTATGCAGTGTTAAGTAGTGAGATAAGTAGAGTCTCAACGCTGTGGTTCTGTCTAAAGCCATGCTGATGACAGTCTAGGAGGAACATGATCCTTGTAATCCTGTAGTTGAATCAGTACCGTTTTTTCTAATATTTTTGCTATAAATGGGATACTGGAGATTGGTCTGCATGAGCTCAGAGAAGCGCTATCAAGGTTTGGGCTTTTTAGTAGTGGCCTGACTGAACTTTGTTTCAGTTGGGCAGGCATGTACCCTTGGGATAGGAAAGTATGGATGATACCCTGCAGGTAGGGGCTAAGCTCTGTTCTTGCAATCTTAATCCATGATTCTGGGCAGGGGTCAAGAGCTGAGGTAGTAGTGTTGAGGTTAGTTATAGTGGTTTCTATATTTTCTAGAGTGTAGTTCGAACTTCGACCATGTGTTCAGCGGGCTGTCTGTATGGGATGGTGTGGTTCTAAGGCGATTTCCAAGAGAGGCTGACCTGTGTTTTTTGCATAGATAGTTCACCATTTTTGGGGGGCAAATGTTATCTTGGGGATCTGTTTATTAGGTTCCCTTAGCAGGGCTTTTACTAATTCAAAAAGTTCCTTCGGTTTATTTAGCGAGTGCACAATGATGTTGCAATATTCTTTTTTGCATCTACTGTAAGTGTTTCCTTGCAGTATCCTTGGAAATATCTCCATTTAAGCTGATATAGGCTACTCTCTTGTTTCTGTAGAGTTGTTGAGTACCAGGGAGCTCTTCCTTTTCGTTTCGGTGGGCTCTTTCTTCACAGTGCTAGTGATGCTGCAGCTATAGTGACATTACATCCTGCAATCCCTGCTTCTAGGCTGGCTTTGGGCTTGATGAGATTAAGTTGTGGGAGTACTTACATAAGGAACTTTTGCTGTTAAACTGTTGAAATCGATGGTTGATGGCTGTTGTGTTGGTATGGGGGTCCGTGTAGGATTGTGAGGAATAGTGAAGTGTATAGATGCATGATCTAACCACGGTACTGGAAAGACTGTGTGAGAGGTTTGCCCAGTGCCCCTAGTAATGGAGTCAGGGATGAATATGAGGTCAAACTTGTTTCCTTTCTTATGAGTGGGACTGGCAGTTGTGTGTAGTGGAGGGCTTCCATAGCCTTTAAGAAGACGGATGATTGCTTGGTGGGTGCAGAAACTAGGTTCAGGTCCCCAAGCAGTATGAATGGTCGTTTGTTCGTTGGGAGTGTGCAGGCTGCTTCTAGTAGGGTGGACAATTCTGTGGCATCTCCATGTGGAGCTCTGTATGTTACACACATTGATAGCATCTTGCTTGAGACCATTAGTATGTCTATATTGTCTGTGAAGCTTGTGTCAATGGTGTCAAAATCTAGGCTGAATCCAGCTATAATGCAAACACCCCCACCTCTGCTGGACATTCTGTTACAGTTATGGATGGAATAGGAGGGTGGGCGTAGCTGGTTTAGGAGGACATTGCTGTTCTCAGTAAACCATGTCTCGGTTATGCAAAGGATGTCAAGGTCCTGGTCCTGGATGAAGCCAGTAATTGTAGGAATTTTGTTTTGGGTGGAGCATGCGTTGATTAGAGCACAACTTATCAATTTGTTAACAGTCCGTAAGTCACTTGAGATGTATGAAGAATTGTTGCGCAAGTTAATCTTGACAAGTGTACAATTTTGTTTTGCTGTTGTGTTTGTGACAGGATCTCTTGGGTGATATCCTTTGATTGTCTATGCCTGTGTATTATGAAAACACTGGTTTTGTTGAAGCAGGAGGCCATGACTGCTGGCCATAAAATAGGGGAATTGTGAAGACATTGACCAGGAGGTCTCTAAGATGAATAGGCTCTACTAGAGAATAGACCATTAGAGACATCAGCACCATGGGCCTTCCCCTGGTTTGAGGCTTAGAGATCTATTCTAACCAGTTACCACTAAAACTAGAGCTTTCCTTATCTGGCTGGTTGAATGTGGCAGATTTTCACTTGCAGGGGACCAAGTCTCAGCTATCTTTCAATTTAGCTTGGAAGGAAATTGCAAAATAGGATATGAGGCAAGGACTTGGATATCAAAGTATGTTAGAACTGTTGCTAACATACTAAATTAGTATTGTTTACATGTGAAAGCTGAACTTTCACATGCATGTTCAATTTTTGATGTTGCATTGAACTTCCTTATATATACACAAGAAAATAAATATTTAAAAAATATACAAGATTTCTTATATGGAAGTACTGCAGGGTACAGTATCCATCCAGAAGATAGAAAATTCACCTCTGGTGAAAGAGACAACTTTTTAGGTTTCAACCGATAAACACCAATAAAACATACTCAGTGCAAAAAAGTAAAATCGGGGGTGGGGGGGGGGGGTGATAAACACAAGACAGACACTGCTTCTCCTAGTACATTTTCACCTCTCTTCTTGCCTGCTTTGGATTCTCCAAACCAGCAACTCTTCAGTTGAACAAATGGATATATTTTATTCCATCACATAAGGCGCCAAGCCATGACACCTGTGCCATGCAAACACTAACACACTGATTTTTGTACTCTCAAAGAACCTCTAATTAGCTGGAATATAAATACCTAAATTTTCAAATGATACATACTTAAGAAAAGCCCTAAAGATAACCTAGTCTTACATAGGAAACTGGCAATGATGAAAATGGCAACAAAGAAACATTTATGATTTATTAAATTCCCTAAGTTGCTTAATATCCAACCTTAATGATATTTACTTAAGGAGAGATTTTAACATACCCGATAATCTCCTTTCTTTGAATCCTGCTAGACCTATCCAGATGAGTGGGTTATGTCCCCTGCCAGCAGGTGGAGGCAGACAAGCTACTTTCAGTGATGCATCACCTGGTATATCCTCTGGTACAACACAGAGAAGCCAGTATGACTCTTCCCAAGCAACAACCAAAAACTGAAAAACTCAGAAAAAAAAATCTGATAACGTTACTAAACGCACATATTCTTGTCACTAAGACTGATCAAGAACTTGGCTGTCTTACATGAGTCGGCAGCAACTTGAATGAACTTTCCGTTGATAAGTAGTAACCAAGCCTCGGGACCTTGACTCCAGACTTTCAAGCCTGAGCTCTGCAGGCTTGTCTCATTTGCACCCTTTGCTAATGACACTAAAATGGGACAGCTCAACATCCAAGCATGAGCAACTGGGCCTTCTGCCTGCAGAGAGGCACTGCTATCACCATTACAACCTTGAGAAAGGTATAAGGAGTCACAAAGCAAGAAAAGCACTGGCAAAGTCCAACAGGTAGGGAGCAACCTCCACTGGACCAATGCATCAGCAGACTCAAAGGGCCACACATGTAAAGGAGAGACTGAGTTCAAAGACAACAGAGCTTTGGGACAAGAAAATGTTGGAAGAAACATAACAGAATCCATATGTATCCAGGATAACACCCTGGTTATGCTGCAGAGGGAACAGGAGAAACAACCTGTCATTGCCAAGCAGTAAATCAGTTCTCACATGAGAGACTCCCCAGGTACAGGCTACCAAAAAAAACCTGTAAACGACCCAATGAGGCAACCAGAAAAAAGAACCAAGAACAGCAGCATAATTGCTGAAAGGGTCAGAGAGTCAGCGTCCAACATAGATGACTCTACAGTAGCCTGACAGACTGAAGGGCCGGTGGGAAGACGTTACTTTAAACCCCAAATAGGTGCCGACTTGGCCAAAGTTGCTGTCACATCGAGAATCTCCATCCAGACAGTAATAGGCTGTGAAGGTGTGGACCAAGGACCAGATAGCAGTCCTACAGATCTTCACCATGGAGAGAGAATGCAAATTTCCTACCAAAGCAGCCATAGCTTGGACATTGTGAGCTGCAACATGGCATTCTAAACTCAGACCAGCTTGAGCATAAGAGAAAGAGATGCAGTCCGCAACCCAAAGGGTACACTTTCAGATTACCGCACCCAGCCTACTGAGGTCAAGAGAGACAAAAAGCTTGGAGGAACGGCGGTGAGGCTTTGTACGTTTGAGGTAGAATGCCAGCGTTTTCTTACAATCCAGTGTGTGTAGAGTTGCCTCAGCCCTGTAGGTGTGAGGTCTGGGAAAAAAAGGTGGGCAGTACCACTAATTGACTGAGATGAAAAGCAGAGACCACCTTAGGTAGGAACTTAGGTTGAGTCCGAAGGACTCTGTTATGATGGAACCTGGTATATGGCAGGTGCGCCACTAGTGCCTGTAACTCACTGCCTCTGTGTGCAGAGGTGATTACCACCAGGAAAATGACTATCCAGGTGAGAAATGTAAGCAAGCTGGAGTTTAGTGGCTCAAAGGGAGAAGCTGCCCCAAAATCATGTTAAGGTCCCATGCCACCAGCGGTGGCTTAATTTGGGGGACACAAAAGCAACTGACCCCTCATGAAGTGGCCAATGAGAGGATGAGCAGAGATTGGTTTACCTGACTAGCAGCGATGGTAGCCTGCTACCACACTCAGATGCACTCTGACAGAGTTCGATTTGAGACCGGGGTCGGAGGTAGAGGAATTAAGTTAGCATGGCCTCTACTGAAGAAGAAAAAGGATCAAGCGCTTTACCTGCACACCAGATGGAGAATCTGTGCCATTTGAACATGTAAGAGCATCACAGAGTCCTTGTGCAATGTAAGGAGTACACTCTCCACTACCTCTGGCAGACGGAGATCCGGGAGAGCTACTCGCTCAGCATCTACACCATGAGCACTAGTGATCAGACGCTGGAGTGAAGAAGGGATCCCCCGTCCTGAGAGATCAGATCCGGAATCCAGCAGAGTCGGAGAAATTGCTTCCTGGACAGCCGAACAGGAAGAAGAAACCATGGCTGCTGGGCCATTGCAGAGCTGTGACTATCATAGTGGTTCTCTCTGCTTCAAGCTTGAATAGAGTTTTGACCACTAGAGAACTAGAGGGTAGGCATACAGGAGGTCCTCTCTCCAGACCAGAAGAAAAGCATCAGAAGCTGTCTGATCCCTGCACGTCACTCTAGAGCAAAACCGTGGTAGCTGGGCATTGTGCAGGGTCGCAAAGAGATCTATCGACTGAGTGCCCCATTCCCGGAAGATGTGGTTCACAACTTGTTTTTTCAGGGTCCACTTATTTTTTCTTGGCTAAAGGACTCAGCCGAGACAATCTACTAGGACATTGTGCTCCCCAGGTTGATACACTGCCTTGAGGAGCATGGCGTGAGAGATTGTGATCTTCCAGAGGCAGACTGCCTCCCAACAGAGAAGGTATGAGCCCACGCTGCTCTGCTTGTTGATGTAGAACATGACCACCTGTTTCGATGATGACCACCTGGTTGGCCAGCTGCTGCTGAAATGCTTGGAGCACGTTGGCATGGCACAGAACTCCAGGAAGTTGATCTGGTGTAGGCTTTCTCGAGCTGTCCATAGATCCTGTGTATAGAGACCATGGAGATGAGCTCCCCAGCCCATCTTGGAGGCATCCGTTGTGAGAATGTGCTGATGTGGAGGGGTCTGAAAAGGGAGCCCTGTGAGCAGGTTTGGAAGCTATAGCCAACAGGAGAGCAACTCCTTGAGCGGAGGAGCGACCACCACATTGTCTCTGAGATGGCTGGTGGCCTGACGCCACTGTCTGCGGAGTGTCCATTGTGACTGTCACATGTGGAACCATGCAGTTGGAGTGACAGACCATGGAGGCCGTGTGGCCGAGGAGGCACAACATCTGCCAAGCCGTTACGATGTGATTGTTCTGTACGTCGTGCGTCAGGGCGACTAAGTGCTGGACCCAGTCCGACGGCTGATAGGCTCAAACTACAATAGCGTAGTATCTAGGAGAGCCCCAATGATTTCTAGGCACTGAGAGGGCCTGCAGGTGAGATTGCATAGTTGATCACAAAGCCCAGATGTTCCAGCACTTGTATAGCAAGTCTTTCAGAGTGCCAGACCCTGGTCCAGCACTGCAACTCTTATCAGCCAGTCATCCAGGTAAGGGAAGACAAAGACCGGAGTCCGGAGAAAGGCGGTGACGACTGCTAGACACTTCTTGAAGACCCATGGAGCAGAGACTAGGCCTAAGGACAGCATCTGGTACTAATACTGCTCTCCACTGAGGATGACGTGGAGATACCGCTAATGAAGGGGGTGAATGGGAATATGAGCAAAGCCATCCTTGAGATCCAAAGCATAGCCAGTCTTTCCGTTGAAGGTATGGTAACAAGGTTCCCAGGGTAACCATCTTGAACTTCTCCCTCATCAGGGACTGACTGAGGTTCTGAAGATCCAGAATGGGCCGAAAACTGCCAGTTTTCTTTGAAATGAGAAAGTAACAGGAGTAGAATCCTCTTTCTGTCTGAGATGGAGGTACGAGCTCGATAGCTCGGTCCGTCAAGAGAATCCAGACCTCTAGTTGGAGGAGCTCTCAGTGGTGAGGATCAAGGGGGTAATCCCCTAAAAAGAACAGGGGAGGAAGTAGATCAAAATGCAACAAGTACCCATCCTGGACAATCTTGAGAGCCCAGGAGTCTATTGAGATGACTGGCTACCTGTGGGCAAAGTGGATCAATCTTCCTCCTACTTGTTTGGGAACCATGCTTGGTACGGGAAGCAGAGTCAAGCTTCTCAGGAAGGAGTCAAAAGCCTCCCCCCAGATGTGGTTGCGGCGCTGGCTGGGGCTTTGGGGGGGCTGGCACTGGCCTTGTCTTTCTGTTGCTGTCCTTGATAGGACTGATACAGGTGGTAGTCGCCATAGAATTTTTTCTTTTTGGGATAGAAGGGCTTCTTTCTCAAAGGCTTCTTCCTAGAGGGATCAAATTTTTTCTGGAGAGCAAGTTCATAGTGATCTGTTCCCTCTTCAACTCTCTGGCCTTGTCCTCCATGGGCTTGCCAAAGAGATTTTTGCCCCGGTAGGGGACATCTGCTAGCTTGTCTTGCACCCATTGCTCTAAATCAATCAGAGGCCTGCAGTCAAGCCAAGCAGCAGGCTCAGATGCCACAGTGGCCATCTGGGCGACCACTTCTAACGCATTGTAGGCCGCCCTGGTCATATATTTTGAACATTCTTTGGCCTTGGTGATGAGGTCATGGAAGCGCTCGAGGTGTTCTCCTGAAAGAACGGCAGAGAAATCTGAAAACTCCCCCGCAATGTCTCAAAGGTACATGCCAATATAGAGCTGGTAGGCCTGGATGTCGGCCACCAGCATTGAACCCTGATAATATTTCCTCCTGAAGCCAACGAGTGTTCGAGCAACCTGGCTGGAAGGCACCAAGGAATGAGTCTTGGAGCGTTTAATTCTCTGCATTGGCCGACTTCACAACCATGGAGTTATGTAGGAGCTGCAGCTTCTCAAAGCCAGGGGTCTTGTGGACTTGATACATGGAATCAAGGCGTTGGTTTGCCGGGGGCACCGTGAAGGGAATTTCCCAGGTGCGAAAGACCAACTGCTCAAGGATGTAATGCATGGGCATAGTGATGGCCTCCTTGAGAGGGGAAGGGTACTGAAGGATCTCAACTCCTCCACCCTGGGGCTCCTCTTCAGCCTTGATGGTAAAAGGCAAGGCCTTGCCCATGTCCCACACAAAATCATGGGAGGACATGTCAGCCAGTAGGGACTTCTAGCTTCATATGGAGGTGAGGAATCCGAGAGTATGTCCCTATGGCGCTCGGTCACTAGGGACTCCTCTTCGGTCTCCCAGCGAAAGTCCCAGTATCGATGTGAATCCTCATGAAGCCTTTTGCGCTCAGGGGTTCGTGGCTCCTGACGATTTGACCCAGAGGCACTCGGGGAGGGAACCATAGGCGCCGAGAGGGACCTTAGATGCCCGCCTAACCTGTTTCCCCCACCAGGGAAGGCATGGGCCTCGAGAATGGGCTGAACCTCAGATGGTGAGGAACTGCTGTGGACGGAGTCATCACCGGCACCGAGGAACCAGAGATCAACAGATTTCGGGCAGCCTGCTGGCTGAGGAATGCAGTCAGACTGCATTCGAGGGCCTGTATATGGCTCCCACAAAGACTCGTTGTCCGAGGTGGAAGGAGCTGGTGCAGCAACCACGGTCACCAGTACTGGGTCCATCGGCGAGGACTCCATGATGGTCATGGCATTGGGAGTCACCCGAAAGCCCTGATGGGCATTGGGAGGCAACTCCCAGCCATTGCCCTCAGAGTCCCATTGAGAGCTTTGATGCCAATGCCCATGGGTTTTCACCCGGCTCTCAGCATCACTCTTCAATGTTGACAGGGAGGATAGCCCCTGATTCAGGGCACCATGGCCCCTCAGTTCCAAGTGAGTCCAGTCATCATGCAAAGCCTTGGCGGAGGCCTTTGAGAGCATAGATGCCAACGTTTATGCCGGTGCCAACTCTGAGGAACCAAACTGAGAGTCCTGCTGTTTTTCCCGATTAAGACCGAGTTCTTTGCATATCATCTGCAGACAAAGAGTGCAGGTGGAGAGGCTCATTGTCAGGCCTGAGGCACTGAAGACACCAGTTATAGTGGTCCATTATCAAGATGGTCCAGCCACAGTGGGTATACTTCTTGAAGCCACTGGCCAGTTTAGAAATAATGGGGAAAACGGCTTCCACCAAGTCAAAGGACACCAATGTCCCAGCCGACCAGGGACAACCAGCCAAAAGAAAAAACTGCATGCCGGGAAGAAGCAAAAACTTGAGAAATAAAATGCAGTGCCGAGGCACTTAGCTCCCAGGGACAGGCAAATAGATAGTGATGAGCACGCGACCGAAAAACAACAGGTAAAACAAACAAACAAAAAAAGTACCACAAGGGTATCAATGATTTTCCGAGTACAGAGAAGCGTCTGAGAGGCTCCACGAGTAAAGGAAGACTGAGGTAAGATGGTTTCTTTGGGTGGGAAGATGGGCATGCATACGTGGTTGATCTCTAAAAAGCTTCTTATGGAAGCCGAGTGTTCCACACAGTCTCTCTTAGTGACATCACCCATATGTGAGGACTGACTTCCTGCTAGGTCCCGGAGAAAGAATGTCAACTACTATCCCCTACCCAAACAGCCTCAAGGAGCTTCTTCCAGGAAAATTTTGCAACCACTATTGCCACTCATATGGTGCACTTCAGGAGTCTCAGGATGGACTGAGCCAGCAACTGGCAAGACCGAAGAAAGGTGGCTTGTCGATGGCGCTGAGAAACTCTGACCTTGCCTAAGGAATCAGTTACTTACTAGCTTAAAGTGGTAAGGGTACGCTCAGTATAAACAGACTCAGCCCAAAGCTGCTGCCCCTCAGGAGGGGCTATCAGCATCCAGTGAGTCAGATTAAAGGCTCCTAAAAGTATCTGGAGGTGAACAGAGCCTGATAATCTCTGCCAGGATTGCCCCTGCTGCAATGGAGACCACGAATGGCTCCCCTTCATTGGCTGTACGCACAGCCCTAGAAGGTTCGCTTACCCTTGTAAGCCTATCCTTCGAGAGTAGATATGGTCGAGCTTCTTCTCCTGGAGAGAAAGCCACCCCATAAGGGGAAATACTCTGCCACAGAACAGAGCGATCTGTGGAAGAACTCCAGAACTACTAACTGACCACTACCACTGCCATGGAGTTGGAAGAAACTTCGAACCAGCCTCAACCAGCAGCCACTGCCTCAATAGTCTACTATAAGCCTGCTAGTCTCCAGAGGGAAAATGGGCTCACTGACTATTTGCCACAATTTATGCCAGGTATTCCCAGGAATAACCTACAACCATGGGAGTAAGGGGCCAAAGCCATCAGGCCACCAGCAGAGGGTGGAGCACTTATCAGAGGACTATACTCCAGGCATGCCTACAGCACTGCCTGAAAGTCAAAAGATGGCTACCGTCAAGGTCAAGGCCTCCTGAACTACCCCAAGCCTACCAAATCTAGACGTCATATGTGTAGCAAACCCCCACTCTTGAGACAGTCATACGCCTAGTCACCACTCAGAACCCTACTTCCATCCCAGAGGCCCAAGGGGGCTGGTCCAGTTTGCCAATGGCCAAAGAAGCAGCAGAGACATGACACTAAGGACCCCAGGGGCCCAAGCTCATGGTTCCCTCCCCCCCACCCCAAAGCCCATATGTTACTGCTAGGATCCTGGAGAAGGCGGAACATTGCAGAACAACAGGTCTGCCGGGGACAAAGGGGACCAGTCTGCTACTCTCACCCATGCCAGGTCTCAAACCTATTGAGCCACCATAACATCCCCTAAAGTCTGGATAGGGCACTGGCTGAGGAAAGATGCATCTTGCAGGGATCCCACCTGGCTCGTGAAGAAACCACCATTCCGTTCTCCTCAGAGCAGAACCCCCTGTAGGGAAAGGCTGGGCTCAGAGAGGAATGGAGGAGCACAAGAGCGAAGCAGGGGATGTGACCTCTCTAGCTGCCCATTAGAAGAGTGTTTGTGAGCTCCGGGTCTCCAAAGGGTACACTCAGTACCCCAAATATCCCGTGGGGAACTGAAAAGCAGCTAGCCAACTGAATGCAGTCCAAAGGCTGTTTCAGGAGATGCAGCACAAGCTAGTCCTGGGTCCCTCAAGGGCTAGTGCCATGCTCCACTCTTGCCATGCCCAGGCAATCCATCAAAGTGGCTGCAGAGCTCACCAGTGGCAAAGAAGAAAAGAAAGTAGAAGCAGAGGCTACAGGCATAACATCTGGCCCTGGGCCCCCCGTGGGGGGAGGGGGTGTCAGGATGCCAGCTAAAAGTTGCCCTGGGCATCACAGCCCATTCAAGGGGCAAAAAAGTGCAGCCACAGTAAAAATCTACTAGAGGCTGTGGCTGCATCGGGCTGAAAAAAAAGTTGTGGTGGCAAAAGGAAAAAAAAGAAAGGTGAAAAAATTGCACCGAAAAAAGTAGAGTAGAACCATGGAAAAATCTAGTCCTAAAAAGGGAATCCCAAGGCTTGTCAGGCCAGCTGGGGAAACCCTATTAGAGAGGCCCTGGATGCCCACACAAGCCTGTGGAGGTCTGGCTGGGGAAGATTTTTTTTTTTTTTTTTTTTTAAATTGTAGCTGCTTTATTCAAAGCAGCCGAGAGCCAATTTAACTCCCATTGAGATTAATGGGGGAAAAAAGGGACTTAGAAAAAATTTGAACAAAACACGCAAAAAAGGGGTGAAGATCAGATACGGACTACAAAAGGGAAGGGGGGCTGGGCCCAACTTACTGACTGCCCTAAGAGACCCCATGGGGTCCTCATGCTCCTCTTCAGGCCCACCAGTGCTCGTAATCTAAAGGAAACAGTGTGACACGGGGGAGCTGTGTGCGGCAGGAGACATAGGTGTACCCACTCTGAGCCACTGTAGCATTCAAGACTCAGTCGAAGGCTCTGCACCGCATACAGGTGAAGAGAGTCTGACTCAATCCAAGGCCTTTGCACTGAAGGGTGGGTGAGGAGATTCCGGCTTATCATCACTGCTTTATCTTGACACCTGCTGGAAGCAGACAATATTGGCTTCTCTCAGTGCTGTACCAGAGATATACTAGTTGACATCATTGAAAGTCGCTCAAGTCTGCCTCTATCTGCTGGCAGGGGGACATAACCCATTCATCTGGATTGGTCTAACAGGATAAGGAGGGAAGTATTGAAATTCCCAAAACAGTGCTGCCAAACTTGGTCAAATAAAACTATCTACCAACAGACAGGTGCATGACAGATCCAAATGGGGGTAGAGTGGTTCCAATTAGAACAGAAAGCTTGGACTTCTCAATCTCTGCAAGTCATTACAATAAGGAGTGAGGTCTAGGGGCTCCCTGTTTGCAGCTTTTCTGCTAGAGATAGTCAGAGAAGATATTTTGTGAATAAATATCCCAATTTACTGTGAAATAAAATCCAAATCTTCCGACATGTGCAGGGTTATCCAGATAAGAGGAGAAATTTCTTGAATTTCGGAACTAGCATTGTAAATCTTTTCTTGTATCATGGAGGTTTTTTGAGCCTGCAGTTAGGGGAACTTCCACAGGAAAAGCCCTAGCCAGCCATCCTGGGTTCATTATCTATGCTGTGTGAGCTGCTGTACCCCATTTGGACCATTCATGTGGGTGGGGAAGGTAGGAATACGTTATTTGTTGCTTTTGATTGATGAGTAGCAGTCTCTTTCCACTATATAGAGATTAATTTTATTTTAATTTTGTTATAAATTTTAGTGGGAGCCCTGATTTTGAGATCTGTTGTCAGGTAATAACAATTTGTGAGATTTAATTTAATTTAACACAAACATTTATAGCCTACCTATACAGTTTTAGTTCCAAGCAGATAACAGCAAAATTCACATTACAGCTTTGTGCCAATAAAATTGCTACACTCAGTTTCTCTCTAACAAATAATTTTTGAATTAAATTGTTTTAAGAGACTGCTTATATTCCATATAACTAGATGAACTTTTAACCTAAGGCAATCTATTCATTCAACGGCTGCCACAAATGTACACCACTGATCTACGTAGTTTACATTTAAATTTAAATTTCTTTTTCAAAGTGGTTGCCGAGGAAGTATTGTAGACTGATCAAGAGACCCTTAAAAGAACAGTAAAGGAAACTGTATTTTTCCTTTGGTTCCTGGAGATTCTATTTTCCTCTCTACCCCCTTTTGAACTTTTTTCTTATGTGTAGTATTACTTGAAATTTATGTAAATTGAAAAAAAAAGTATAGTTACTCACCTGTAGCAGGTGTTCTCCGGGAACAGCAGGAATCAGTCCTCACACATGGGTGATATCGGCACCGACATAGCCCACAGGGTAATCTCTCCCCAGCTTTCAAAGAAAGCCTTTGAGAGATCAACCACGCATGCGTGGTCACCATCCCGCCCAAGGGAGTTATTTTCCCTCAGTAGAATGACATAGCTTAATGAAGCCCACAAAGAAAAAAGTGAAGACAGATTCCTGCTGTTCCCAAGAGAACACCTGCTACAGGTGAGTAACTACACTTTCTCTGGGAATAAGCAGGAAGTCAGCCCTCACATATGGGACTCCCCAGCTACAGGGCACCACAAAAACCTGTAAATAGCCATGGCAACCCAAAAATCAAACCGTGAATGGCAACTGAAAAACGCTTTAGAGCACCACGCATCGGGATGCAACAGCAGCATCTGCAAAGGAATAGTGTCTCCGGTAGCCTGGACAAACAAAAGGGTCAGAGGGAAGGAGTTGCATCAGTCCCCAAAGAGGTGTCGGAATGGCCTGGCTGAATGCAATGTCACACCGGGAGGCCTCCTCGAGACAGTAGTGAGCTGCAAAAGTATGGAGAAAAGATCAGGTGGCCGCTCGACAAACCTCCGTCAGGGAGACTGAGCGTAGGTCAACCATGGAGGCTGCCATAGTTCGAACGTTATAGGCCATCAAATGATGCTCCAGAGAAAGGCCAGCCTGTCCATAGGCAAAGGAAATGCAGTCATCGAGTGGAGGAGTGGCCTAGTGGTTGGGGCAAGGTACTTCAGGCCGGAAGGTCGGGGGTTCAAATCCCACTAGAGGACAGCAACCTTGGGCTGGAAGGACTGGGGTTTCTAGTCCCACAGGTGCTCCTTGTGGCCACTTAACCCTCCATAGCCCGTGTTCCCTGTAAAATAGTTATCTCCAAGTTATAATGCCCTGTTCAATGTAATTTCAGTTTGTTCAATGTAAACCGCACTGATGCAGAATAGCGCGGTATAAAAGAGAATGTAAATAAATAAATAAAAATCCACCCAGGTGGAAAGGGTGCGCTTAGAGACTGCCACGCCAAGTCTGTTGAGGTCATAAGAAAAACAGTTGAGAGGAGTGGCAATGAGCATTCATCTGATCAAGGTAAAAGGCCAAAGCCCGTTTACAATCCACAATATGGAGATAGGCTTCCGCCTTGAGTGTGGCCTGGGAAATAAGGTGGGAAGAACCACCTCCTGGCTGAGGTGGAAGGGAGAAATCCCCTTAGGAAGAAACTTAGGGTGGTTCTCCACACATATCTTATTTCTATGAAACCTAATGTAAGAGGTGTGAGCTACCAGACCTTGCAGCTCACTAACCCTGTGTGGTGAAGTGAGTGTCACTAAGAAGATAACCTTCTATGAAAGGTACATAAGATGGCAGGAGGCCAGTGGTTCAAAAGGAGGGTCAATTAATTTACCCAGAACCACGTTCAGCTCCCACGCTGCTGCCAATAGGCGAATGGGAGGCTACGAGAGCAAGAGGCTCTGCATGAAGCGACCAATGAGAGGATGAACTGACAAAGAATGCCCATCAACCACATGATGGCATGCCACCAGCGCGCTCAGATACACCCTGACGGATTTGAACTTTAATCCAGCCCGGGAGAGGTGCAGAAGGTACTGCAGGATCACCTGCACTGGACAGGAGAATGGGTTGAAACCTTTATCTGCACACCAGACCGAGAACCTGTGCCATTTGAAGGCCTATGCTCACCTAGTGGAATCCTTGTGGGACGCAAGAAGGATGACCTCAATGTCCCTAGGCAAGTGATGATGAGCAAGGACTACCCTTTCAGCATTCACGCTGTCAAGTCAACGACTCGAGGATGAGATGCAGGAGGGTCCCATTGTTCTGAGAGATGAGATCTGGAGCAAACCCCAGGGGAATGGGCGGTGCCTAAGAAAGTCTGAGCAGCAGCTGGTACCACGGTTGCTGGGGTCATCGTAGGGCAATAAGGATCACTTTGGCCCTGTTCTTATGGACCTTGAAGAGACTAAGCCCCACTGGAGAAGAAACCTATCTGCCGCGAGGCAGTTCCAGCAACGAATCTTGGAGCAGAACAGCAGCAGCAGCTGAGCATTGTGAGGGTTGGCAAAGAGGTCCACGGCTGGGATGTCCCATTTATAGAAGATATCCTGTACCACTAGTGGGTTGAGGGTCCACTTGTGAGGTTGCAGCATCCTGATGAGCTTGTCCGCCAGAACATTTTCCTGTCCCAGGAGGTAGATGGCCCAGAGGAGCATTCACCACCGGTTTGCAAAATTCCGGAGTCTGATCGCTTCCCAGCAGAGGAGGAAGGACCCCATGCCATCCTGTTTGTTGATGCAGAACATCACCATTTGATTGTCTGTTCAAACAAGAACAACCTGATTCGCCAGACAGTGTTGGAAGACCCGCAGGGCATTCGCAACTGCTCAGAGCTCGAGGAAGTAGATTTGGAGCTGACTCTCTTCCTGCGACCAGAGACACAGACTGAAAACCGTTCTTATGTGCTCCCCAGCTGAGCTTGGAGGCATCAGTTGTGAGGATCTGTTGATGCGTAGGATCCTGAAAAGGGAGATCCGCCAGAAGAATGCTTGACCGTTGCCACCAGACGAGGGAGTGGGAGAGGGGTGGAGTGATCAGATGCCCCGTCGCCTGCTTCCACTGAGTGCAGAGTCCACTGGGCCTGATGCATGTGGAGATGGGATGAGAATGAGACATGAACAGTCTAGGCCATGTGTGCCCCAGGAGGTGGAGCATCCAACGAGCCGAGACCCTCAGAGAGGAATGGATCTCTCCCACCAAGACAGAGAGGCGCTAAGCCCTGTCAGGTAGGAGAAATGCCCAGGACTGAGTGGTATTGAGGAGGGCTCCGATGAACTCCAGGCAACTGGATGGGCTGTAGATAGAACTTTGGATAGTTCACTACAAAACCAAAGGTCTTCAGGAGCTGGATGGTACGATATAGGACCTGTCAGAACTTGTCCCGGGACCCTCCGCTTATCAGCCAGTCGTCCACATAAGGAAGATGAACATGCCTTGCAGCTGCAGGAAGGTGGTAACCACCACTAGGCACTTTGTGAATACCTTGGGGATGGATGCCAGTCCAAAAGAGAGGATCCAGTACTGGCAGTGACAGTCGCCGATGACAAAGCGGAATTGCTGCTGGTGCAAGGGGTGGATCAAGATATGGGTATATGCATGTTTGAGATCCAAGGAGCACAACCAGTCTCCCTGGTGTAGGTAAGGCAGCAATGTTTCAAGGGATACCATCTTGAACTTCTCCTTCACTTAGAAGCGGTTGAGATCCCGTAAGTCTAGAATGGGTCACAACCCGTCCATTTCCTCAGGAACCAAGAAGTAGTGGGAGTAGAATCCTGTGCCTTGTCAGCGAGAAGAGCCGCAAGCTCCCTTTGAAGGAGGTCCTGATATGTGGGATACCAGAGGAAGTTCCCCTGTAAAGAATGAGGGGGCATCTGGTGGAAGTGAAGGAGGTAGCCTTCCTTTACCACCTGAAGTGCCCAGGTGTCGGCGGTATATTTATCTTATCATTGTTAAAGTGCCTTATTTTTCAGTAATTTTATTTGTGATCTTGTTCAGCTCTCCCTCTGTTCTCAGCTGTGTATGTCTCTCTCCTCTTCCTCATTATCCCACCCTTCCTCTCCACAGCACACCCAACCCCTGGCTTATCTCTTATAGTCACCCTGTGCTCATTACCATGATCACTCACAGCTGCACCTTATCCCCTACAATTTCTACCACCTATCCTTTTACTTCTGACTTCTGTGCTCCTCTCCATCTCTCTCTTTATGGCTCTTCAATACTTTCTCTTCCTATTGCTCATACTTCTTAATTGTCTCCCCTCTTACCAACACCTTCAAGCCACTCCCCTCTTATCTCCTATTCACTATTGTAACTTCCCCCACCATCTTATCTATCCTATCATCAGTTCTTGAGCTTCACTACATTCTCCCTCATTCAGCCATCTCATCTCTCTCTGAAACAACCTCACCCTCTTTACCGCCATACTGTCTCCGCTCTGCCCTGTACTCTTCTACTCCTCCTCCTTCTCTCTTCTGGAGATATCAACCCCAATCCTGGCCCCCTTAAGACTTTTGTCACACTCCCAGAACAGATCCTCACGCAACAATTCAAATCTTATTCATACTCTGCTCCTTTCCCCCTCCTCTCTCCTTTTCTCATGTGCCTTGTACAACGCACACTTCATCTGAAATAAACTTGCCTTTACTCATTATCTCTATCTCTAATGCTCTCCATCTCCTTGCTCTAACTGAGACTTGGCTCCTCCCAGAGGACTCAGCTTCAGTCGCTGCTCTCTGTCATGGCAGCTATCAAATCTCCCACATGCCTTATACCACTGGCCGTGGTGGTGTTGGGCTCCTACTCTCTCCTTCCTGTCAATTTCAACCCCTCCTTCTGCCTCAGTCTCACTCATTTCCATCCTCTGAAGTCCACTCCATCCGGCTTTTTACTCATTACCTTTCCAATTATCTGTTATTTATTGACCCCATGACAAGTCCATCTCCATCTCTCTGACTTAAGTTGTTTTATTTATTTAACTGTATTTATATACCGCCTTTTGCCAGATCAAGGCAGTTTACATAGAACATATGTGGTAATATAACAGCCAGTATAATGATAACTATTTACAACCATGCAAAAGTAATAGGGGATCCTAACTATATACAATTAGGAGGTATATATAACTGTGGGGAATTAGTCAATCCGGTTTTGCTCCCATTAGTGGGTGGATTAGGTGATAGGGTTGAAATGTTCTGAGAATAGGTAGGTTTTCAGATGTTTCCTGAAGGTCTTAAGGTCCGTTATATTTCTGAGCTGGTCGCGGTCTGAATCACCTCTCTCCCCTTCAATCTTCCTACCCGTCCTTTAAAGCTAAACTAAAAACTCATCTTTTCTGTTCTGCATTTAATCTCCCCCTTCCTGCTCCGTCCCCTTCTCCTTCCTAGTACTACCATGCCAGCTCCTTATCCCTTTCTTTCCTCCACCCTTCTGTATTGTCAATGTGTTTCCCCTCCCCCCTTATGTTGCCACCTTTGTTCCCCGACTGTTCTCTGTCCTCATCTCTTTTCTGTATGATTTTATGGCGTTCTCTCTCTGTTTCTCCTTTCGCAGCTCTCTTTTTAATTTGATTTTATGTATTGTGAACCGTCCAGATGCTAACCGTATTGGGCGGTATATAAAGTTTTAATAAACATAAACAAACACTCTGCTGCGCGGCTAATCTTCCGCCAGCCTCACCATGCTCATATTACCCCTCTCTTCTCGAGTCACCTCATTGGCTCCCTATTCGTTTCAGCATCCAGTTCAAACTTCTACTGCTGGGCCACCGGTAGGCAAAGAACATGAGTTGTCACCCTATGTGTTGGGGCTCCTGACCTTCCGTGGGAAGAGGGGATATGCCCTGGGAGTCAAAACACCCCCCCCCCCCGACACTGCAGCACAGGCACTGTTTGAGGTTTGGGGGCTTTAGGCCTACGGGGGCCCTGCTCCTGGCTGGCTGCCTCTGCGGGGGAGCTTGACAAGATTGATAGGCCTGATGTTGGGGGTATGTTCTGGAGGCCTCTTCTTATTCGTGTAGAAGGACTTTTTCCCCCGAAGCCTTCCATTGTGAAGGATCAGTGGCCTTCTAAGAGAGCCTGGTTCTGGTAATCAGCTTGGTCTCCAACTCGGCGGCCTTGTCTGTCATGGGCTTGCTGAAGATTCTCTCCCTGGCAGGGGACATTAACCAATTTGTTCTTAACCCATTGCTCTAGGTCCGAGGGCGATAGCCATACTAGGTGGCGGGCACTAATGCCTACCACAGCCACTCTAGCCACAGACTCTAAGCAGACATGGGCCACTCGAGTCACATACTTGAAGCATTCCTTGACCATGGTCACCAGCCTCCTGAAGCACTGGAGGTGTTCACCAAACAGCCCAGCTGAGAAACCAGCGAGCTCCTTCACCAGGTCTCTCACAGGTACATGCCCATGTACAGCTGGTAAGCCTGGATACCAGCCATGAGCAGAGTACTGGAAACACTTCTTATCAA
Source organism: Ichthyophis bannanicus (assembly GCA_033557465.1). Lineage (NCBI taxonomy): Eukaryota > Metazoa > Chordata > Amphibia > Gymnophiona > Ichthyophiidae > Ichthyophis > Ichthyophis bannanicus. Next base: position 1,746,277,547 of record CM066031.1, on the reverse strand, counting down.
ACCTGTCCATTATGCGGACCTCCTCACCTGGGGACACCAAGGTGTACGTCTTCTGGCTTTTCATCCGGCGCATGGCCGACTCCATCACTACAGAGTTGTGCGGTAGTTTAGTTTTGTTTTTTTTTTAAGCAGAGGCTCTTGTTGACCCAATACCTGGAATCAAGCCGCTAGCTCACAATGGGAACCATAATCAGGGTTTCCCACATCCTAAAATGGAGGCGGCCCCAAGATGGGAGGCACTAGCACCGTTATGGCCTTGTTGGGAGAGAGAGTCATACTAAAGTATGTCCAGGTCCTTTGCCCAGTGCTCCTCCTCTGCTTTGATGGTGAAGGAGAGAGCCTTGCCCATGTCCTGGACGAAGTTCCCCTCAGGCAGGGACCGCCGATGCTCCTGAGGAGGAGAGGGGTCCGACAGAACGTCCCGATACAGAGCGGTATCAGGACACTCATCATCCATCTCATTCTAAATCAGAAGGAAGCTCAAAGCACCAGCGGGAATCATGCCAGTGTGCAGTCGGGGGCAAGGACAGCAACCGGGACTATTGGTGGTCCAATCCTGAAGCACTCTGTGGAGAATCCCGATGCTCTGACCAAGACCTGGATCGGTCATCAGAATCGTCCCCACAGGGCATGCCGTTCTAGGCCAGGCTGGATCTCCCGGATATCTGTGCGGATGCTGGTTCCCTTGATGGGGAATCACCGATGGTGATTGCCTCAACAGCCCGAGGGCAACCCTCCGAGGGGATGGGAACCACTTCCCACTGGGGAAGCTTTGAGGGCCACTCCTGGCCCTCACCCTTGAAAGTTCAGTTGAGGGCTCTGGTGCCAGTGCTCACAGGTCTTACCTGCAGTACAGACATCCCCGACAAGGACTTGGTCAAAGTCCATTCCTTCCGGGATGGTCCTCCACAGACAGTCGCCCATCTGATGCTCTGTATCCTCGAGGCTCCAAGTCCTCCATGGTTGCCTCCAAGGGCGCTGTTTCTGACGCAGAGGCCGAGGACTTGGGGCAAAACAGCATCTCCTTTTGCCTTTCACGATTCTTATGCCCCTTGCCCATCATCTGAAGACAGAGCGGGCAAGAGGAGGCATTGTGATTGGTCTCGAGGCATTGAAGGCAGCAATCGTGGCAGTCTGTGATGGACATAGTCCTGCTACAATTGGTGCACTTCTTAAAACCACTAATCGAGGACATAGTAGGAAAGACAATCCCCATGAAGTCAAAACTCCAATATCCTGTGATTAGTAGGGCGCGAGAGAAAAATCCCATGCACCGACAGAAGAAGAAAAAAAAATAAGCACCCGAGAAAAAAAACAATGCCGAGGTAGGGACGTTTCTGGGACCACTAGAAGGTGACAGTACGCAACAGAGAAAGAGTGAGAAAACAGCACGAATTCACTTCAAGAAAAGCCAATTTTTTCCTGGCTGCAGACGGTACGTCTGGTAGGCTCTGTGGAAAAACAAAGACTAAGGGAAAATGGCTCCCTTGGGCAGGAAGGTGACCACACATGCGTGGTTATCTCTCAAAGGCTTTCTTTGAAAGCTGGGGAAAGATTACCGCCCAGGCTCCGTCAGTTCCAACATCACCCATATGTGAGGATCGACTTCCTGCTTGTTCTCAGAGAAATAAAGACATATAGAAAAGAAAATAATGGTAGATAAAGACCATGTGCCTACTCAGTCTACTCATCCATATCAACTACTAAGCTCTACAATCCCTCTCATCTCCCTTGCTTGTACTATGCTTACATATAAAAGATATGTAGACTCTGGACCAAGGATCACAGGCATCTACCCCTCTTCTGTTGCTAAAAATGAGGTCAGATTCTGGCTATTGAGGAATTATCAGCTAAGTGATTAAAACCCAATGAAATGTAATTAGACAAGTAGCCTAATGGTTAGAGCAGCAGGCTTGGAAGCATGGACAGGTCACTTAACCCTTTGCTGCCTCAGGTATGGATTCAGATTAGAAACTTATAGGGCTTCAGCTCAAGCCAAACACACAAAATCACTACAGAAGAGAGATTACCCAAGGATATCCTTGAGATGCAAACCAAGGTTCTCCTAGGACAAGCAGGATGAGTTAGCCATACCTGGTGACGTCATCCGATGGCGCTGTAGTCGGAAATACTCCCCATAGCTTAGGTGGCTTTACCTTCTGAGCATGAGCCACAAGCCCAACCCCCTGGCCTGCCCACCTTGCCTGCAAAATGGATTTCTCCATTCTCTGACTGATTCCTACTAAGAACCACATTTTAACTTCACTGAAGAAGAAAAGCAAAACTGATTTCTACCCAGAATCACCTAAAGAAGAGAAGAACAGGGGCATACCTGCACCATGCCGAAGCTGGGGTTTAAAAAGTGCCCCAAGTGCTCCAGGAAAATGATCAACTCTGACATTCATTAACTTTGCCTGCGCTGCCTGGGTAAGGATCACCAAGTCTTAGATTGCACCCATTGTGCTCGGATGTCCCCAAGGGTCAGGAAGTCCCACAACCATGTGCTCCAGGACTTCCTTCAGCAGGCTTCCCCTATAGAACAGCCTCCAGCAATCATCCGTGACAAAGTTTCTCCAGTTCAAGTCAGGGACACGCCTTCCGAGGTCCCCGCTCCAGGCCGCATGCCTCAGCCTCCTCCTGTGGCTTCTCTCATGCTCCTCGACCCAGCTCCGGAGCCCACCACCACATGGGATCCTGGCCATGCTGCCCCCGCCTGCTCCCTGGTGTCTCTTCTGGCTTTGCCTGCTTCTCTTCTGGGTCTGGTCCCGCCCCACAGGCTCCTACTGGACAGAGCCAAAGCACTGAGCCCTCAGAGCAACATCAGCTGCAACGTCAGACCCTCTGCTCTTCCCCACCTGCCCCGACGCTATGCCGACAGAGCCTGCTATGGCCTGCCTCACCGCGCCAAAGCACTCTCATTCTCTGCGCCGTACAGCCTGCCTCACCAATGCCGCAAAAGGAAAAGCCCCTCCAGCCCTCAGCTATGCCAGCATCATGTTAGAAGCTCCTCAAGCCCACATCAACACTGGTGCAGAGAGAGAAGACCCTCCCAGCCCCCAGAGACACGGGCACAGGAGCAGGCATGGCGACGAGCACCGCAGAAGCCGCGATCCACACAGGCAGCACAGAGGATTCTGTGGCAGTCATCTCTGGTACCCGCACAGCGTCAGCTCTAGCAGCCTCCAAAGTGGCTCTGCAAAGCAAGCCAGGTACACTACGATCCCCTCTCCCTCAGCCAGGGATCAACCAGTCCAGTAAGGGAGGCCTAACAGCCACATCCTGGGAAGCCTTCTCTCTCAGGTGCAGCATGCATACCCCCATAGACTTCCAGAGGGCCTGGCTGGGATCCTCCAACTGCTCTCTGGCCTGCTGCAGCAATGGGGCTCTGGACTAAAATCATCTGCGCCAACTGTGCCAATGCCCATGCCTTCAAATCAACGCCCAGTTGCCCTTGTCGTATGACCCTCAACGCCGGGGACTCTTTACCTGGACCCTCGCTCATGCACTCTCCCAAGCGATCTACTATGCTCAGCGGCAGTGGGGAGGCAGCCACACTTGAGACTTAGGACACAGGGATGCCCTGATGACAGACATGGGGGATGCCTTATGATGGCACAAGTGACTCCTCTCCAGCACCCCACAGCCTGTCCCTCTGGAGGACTTGACGTTTTCGAAATTTCTGCGCAGGTTTATGACCGCCCTAGCCATCACTACCTGCGACAACAAAGACCTGCGAAGCGAGGTCCAAGGGGCGCTCAAATTCTTGGAAGCTCTGAAGACACTGGTCTCTGTCAGTCCACCAACTTTTACGTGACAACTTGGGAAAGCTGTGGCAGAACCTCGCCTCCAACCCTGCCTGTCCCCACAAGCTGGACGCTGTGACGCAGTGCCAAGCACCGAAGCCATGGAGACCGATAGTGACCCCCTGGTAGAGTCCGGTACTGCAGGCAAAAGAAGAGATTCACACTCTCAGCATAGCCTGCAGGCAGCCAATCAGTTCACCTCAGAGGAGGAGAGAAGTGAACCCATGGATTGGGCACGCCCTAGGAGGAGGCGGGTTTCCCAGAGCAAGGGTCCCTTCTTAAACAAAGAGAGGGAACACAGTGAGAGAGAGAGAGAGACTGGAAGAAGGAGAAGCACTAGAACGAATGCAGAAACAGGACCATTTGAGAGCGTATGGAAAAGGAATGAAGGAGTGAATGCTGCGAGTGGTTGGAGAAAGGAAGTTCCTTTTTACCCACGAGAGAGTAAGCAGAAGCTACTGGGAAGGCAGGAAGTTCCTCTGACTGCAGAACCCTGTGACCTGACTTCACAACCTCTGCCCAGCTGCACCAGAAAGGAAGCTAATTCCTCAGCAGGAGAAAAGCTCACGTTTCTGAGAAGCAATTTCCTTCCATGGAGAGAAAGATATGCTGGCAAGATAGTTCCTGAGCACTCTCAACACAAGGTATCTGCTGTTCTTAATCCTTATGCAAACTTTTATAAACCAAAAAGAGAGAATCCTGTGTGCAGAGGACAGGACAGTTTCAGGGAACATAAAGGGAGTTTATTTCACCCTGAAAGCTCTCCCTGTAAACCTACCTTTACTCAGCCTGTAATTCCTGTGCTTAATAGAGAAGCTGAGGAGATAAACACAGAAAAAGGGTTTACAGATAGATTAAATTATCCAGGTTTAGGAGGACCTACTTTTGAAGCTGTGCTAAAAGCTAGGACTGCTACCAACAGATGTGAGATTCCTCCACTCGATAACAGAGAGCAGTGGGGGCAGGGAATCTCCACCTCGGGACCAGAATGTTTAATAAGGGAAAGCCCTGCTGCCTCATTACAGCCTGTTAATCAGCTGTTTAAACAACAGCAAGCTTTGCCCCTAGCCCCTGCTAGCAGCCAAGCAGAATACCTCCTAACTGAGCTGAGAAAACTATTGAATAAAAGAGACATTTTATTACCAGCCCATATTCAAGCAGGGAACAATCCTGAAGAAAGGATTTTACCCCACGTCCCTTTGCCGATGAGAGAAATCAATCAGCCGATGGATTGCTCGATAGGACTGATTGATAAGCCTAAGGAAACCAAAGCTTGAATGATTATTCCTGAATTTAATTCTGTTTATTGTTGAGCCAGAATTGCTGAAATTTACCCACCAGGACTGCGATTGGGTAATTGCAAGAAAAGGCTATTGTGCATAGATGTATCCGGGACTGTGAGTTAACTGTTCAAGGGAACCATTATACTTTATATCCACTCACCTATACATGACCAGGAGAAAGACACATGAAGCAATGTGTTTTCTACTGAAGAAGTTTTGTTAAAGCACTTTATTGGAAAACCCTCTGTTTGCAGAATCCTGAGTTATTGACTTTTCTGTTTCTGTGTGCCTCACGGAGCGGGGAAAATAAACATCCTTTTGAAAAAAATAAATTTCTTGTCACCCATATTATTCATTTGGGCCCCCACAACTACACAAGCCCTTTCCCTCCTCAGCCCACAAGGTTGGGGAGTGAGTGAAGGTGTTGACAACGCTAAATACCTTGTGCAACCTGCTCCCAGATTCGAGGAGGCCCAACTCCCACACCACTTTATTGTGGTGGAGTCTGCCCTCAGGTGGACCAAGTCTTCTCACAACACTGCAAATAACCTGCCCGGGAGAAACCACAAACTTTGATGATGTCAGCAAGCGAGTGTATCAAGCAGCCATGCTGAGAACCAGGGTGGAGGCCCATTAATTCCAGCATGCCCTGTATCAGGATGTCCTCATGGGAAACCTTAAAGCATCCCTCTCTGCCCAGACTCCAGAGGTGCCGTCGGCGACAGCAGTGGCTCTCACGGACCTGGAAGAATGCAGGAAGCACCAGGTGCGGGCAGGCCTAGGACACCTTTGAAGCAGCCACCCGAACTGCAGGAACAGCTATCTCAGCCCGCCAGCTGGCTTGGCTGCATACGTCCGGGCTACAAGAGAAGACTCATGATTGCATCGCAGATACCCCCTGTGCGGGCGATTCAATCTTCAGGGACAAAGTCAAAGACTTCGTCAACGACATGCGAGAGCATTGCACCACTCTTCAAACATTGGCAGAGGAGGGACTTAAACGCACCCACTCCAACTGAAAAGGGAGTTATCATCAGAAAATGTACTTGTTTTCCAGATGTTACAACTCCTACCGCAAGTGGCGATCACCGCGATACAGACAGCAATCCTACCAGTCTTCCTACTGCTCCAAACCCCACCAGCGGGAGGCACAAGCAGCCAAACTTAGCACCTTCTGCAGTGGGGAAGGCCAGCTCTACTGTTTGAGAAGAAGCTTCAGGCCAGGCCAGCCCACCCATGGGGGGCCGGCTTTCAGCCTTTCTACATTCCTGGGAAACCATCACGATGGAACGATGGGTCCTCAGGATCACTGAGGAGGGATACCGCATCAGATTCTCATCCATGACGGTACAGCACACCCCTCCCTCCAGCAACACACCTCCGCACCTGTTTCTCACCATGACGGCAGAACTGCTATCCCTCCTGGCCTCATGGGCGATAGAACCAGCCCCGCTAACTAACTCAACACCGGATTTTATTCCAGATACTTCCTGATCCCCAAGAAGTTGGGTGGTGTCCGTCCCATCCTCAACCTTAGGAAGCTCAACCAATTCATCACCAAGGAGAAGTTCAGAATGAACTCCCTGGGATCTCATCCAGCTGGACAAATGGTTAGCTTCCTTGGACTTGCAGGATGCTTACAGGCATGCCCCCATGCATGTGATGCACAGGAAGTATTTGCGATTCCAGGTGCTGGTGAACCACTACCAATACCAGGTCCTCCCCCTTTCGGGCCCTCCCCTACCACACAAGTATTCACCAAGTGCGCTGCATCTGTGTCTTCCCTTACCTCGATGACTGACTCATATCTGCATAGTCATATCTGGACCGATGCTCAGGCCTCCTGATAGCCACTGACATCCTATCCTCTCTGGGCTTCCTGGTGAACCATGCAAAGTCCCACCTCCACCCCTCCCAACGTCTGGAGTTCATCGGAGTGGATATCTACACCACAGCATCCAGGGCCTTCCTCCTGCAACATTGGAAGGATGCCATCATCAACCTGACCCGAAGCATCTCCGCAGGCCATCAGATGACCACAAGATGCCTTCTATGCCTCCTGGGCCACATGGCGGCATCCCTAGCGAGACTATGCATGCACCACCTACAATGACACCTGCACACTCACTGGAATCAACTCCCAACCCCTGTCCACAATCATTCCACTGCCTCTCTGCTCTGGTGGACCTATGAGGTAAACCTCTCCCTATGCAGACCCCTTCAGCATTTCACCCACCAAATAATCACCTCCTCCATTGCCTTGACTGTGGGGTGGGGGGCCCACTGCCTACAACTCCGCACTCAAGGGGCCTGGACGGCGAAGGAAAGAACGTTCCACATCAACCTGCTCGAGCTCAGGGCAATCCGCTATGCGCTCGGAGCTTTCCAGGACCACATCATGGGCAAGATTCTCCTGATCCAGATGGACAAACAAGTTGGCATATTTTACGTCAACAAACAAGGGGGGACTGATTCCTGCTCTCTCTGCAGGGAAGCCTTCAAAATTCTGACTTTTGCCCTCTCCAAGCAATGCCTCCTACAGGCTTCCTACAGGCCAGGGATGCAGAAAGAACTAGCAGACTGCCTCAGCTGCCTGCTGAACTCACACGAATGGACCCTGAGCCCTCAGGTGGCAGCCTCCCTCTTCCATAGGTGGGGCTGACCACAAAACAATCTGTCCACCACCGAGGAGAACAAGAAGTGCACTCTGTTTTTCTCCAAGTGCCCTTCCAACAGCAGCATCGCCACGGATGCCTTTAACGTGTCCTGGGGGGAGGAGTTATCATTAGTGTATGCCTTTCCCTCTCTCATCTCAAAGACCATACAATGCATCATCACAAACAGAGCCCAAGCCATACCCATCACTCCCCATTGGCCAACCTACAGATGCTGGCCTTGACAGTATGGAAATTGAGAGGTTGACCATATCCTCACTCAACCTACCCTCCGAAGTTCAACAAGTGATACTGGCGGCGAGACACCCAACCACAAGAAAGTTGTACAGCTTGAAATGGCAGAGCTTCAACGCCTAGTGCACGTCACAGCAGCTGGACCTCTTCTTCTGCCCAGTGACACATGTCTTCCAGTACATCATGTCTCTCTTCGACTAGGGCCTAAACAGTCCATCAGAGTACACCTCTCCGCGATCACAGCATTCCACGACCGCATCAGCGATAGCTCTATTGCCTCACTACCGCTGGCCGCATGCTTCATGAAGGGCCTGACAAACCTCCGCCCCACCATCTGGGCCCCTGTGCCCTCCTGGGACCTCAATGTGGTCCTCAACCAGCTAATGCAGGAGTCCTTCGAGCCACTTCAGTCAGCGGACCTCAAGTTTGCCTCCTGGAAGACTATTCCTGGTAGCGATCACTTTGGCCAGACAGAGCAGTGAACTGCAGGCCCTATTGGACCACCCTCCTTACATGCTGCTTTTCCAGGACTGTGCCATCCTCCGGATACAACCCAAGTTCGTCCCCAAAGTGGCGTCCGCTTTCCACATTAACCTGGCCATAGAACTTCCCCGTTTCCACCCGGAACCACACACCTCTCTGAAGAAACAGAGGCTCCACACCCTGGATTGTGTCAGGGCCCTGCATGTCTGCCTGCAGTGGACAACCCACCAGTGGCGGGGGTCGCAGCTCTTCATCTCCTATAACCCAACAAACCAGATCGCCTGGTCACCAAACACTCTCTCCTTGTGGATCTCTGCCTGTGTCGCTTTATGTCTAGACCAGGCCGGTGAAGGGCAGGTGCCAAGGGTCAACGCACATCAACTTCGGGCCCTAATAACCACCACCCCAACCTGCGCTCCGCACTGGTGCCTGACATATGCAAGGCTGCCACCTGGTCCTCTGTGTACACCTTCCAGAGACATTACTGCCTCGATCTCACAGTATGGATCAACACGTCCTTCAGCCAACCATCCTAACCACGGCAGTCTCTTCAATGAAGCTACATCACGAGTCTGCAGCAAGCTCATGCTGGGCCACCCCCGAATGGCACGGAGCCTCGCACTAGCATGCCATGCTAAGGACTACCTCCCGATATCGCAGTACATGGTTACTATTCTTGCACATTGTTGTTGATTGTTGCACATTACTGTTGCTGATATTGTCGCATGTGTTCTTGCCATTGTTGCCAATTGCACCTGTTTCTGCACGTTGCACTTTACAGACTTCTTGTGTCTGTTGTTTCCTGGACACTGTGGACATTCTGTTGCTACTGCTGTTGTTATTTTTGTTCCTCTTGTTACTGCATGAGTTGCCTCATAAATAAACATTGCTCATGTTAACCATGGAAGTGTCCTCCTTGGGCTTGTCGGGCCTCAGCTTCCCCCCATCTACTTCAGCGCTCATTCAGCTTGGGAGGCACCAAGTGTGGCTGACTCATCCTGCTTGTTCTAGGAGAAAGCGAGGTTACTTACCTGTAACAGGGGTTCTCCGTGGACAGCAGGATAAGTCAGCCACACATACCCACCCACCTCTCCTAGAGGGGATCAACCAACGGCCCTGGCACCACCTACCTAGCGACAAGGTCTCAGCTCGGGACAAACTGGTTAGCTAGGGGTGGGCCAGGGGCTTGGGCTTGTGGCTCATACTCAGATGCCTTCTGAGCTATGGAGAGTATTTCAGTCTATGGCGCCATCGGCTGACGTCACCAAGTGTGGCTGACTTATCCTGCTGTCCACGGAGAGCCCCTGTTACAGGTAAGTAACCTCGCTTTTCTACTGCTGAATCACTGACACTATGCTACATAGATATTTTTGTCTTGATAATCTGGGAAACAGTTCCATGACAGTATTCTTTTCCCATCGATATCAGCAGAGAAACTGGCAGAAAAGACTGCAAGAAGAAAGGGCCTAGCAATCTTGGAACGGACTTTTGGTTCTGGCTGCTATCTCTAACCAAGTGACACTCTCGAGTGTGCTCAAATTTAGTTTATTTACAAGGCTACTGCATTAATTAGTATACTAGTTCAAAAGGATAAGTGTGAAAAGTGGTGTCAAATTAAAAGCCTGCAGGGCCACAAAATAATGTGTTGATTACTATTAAGAAGGCCTGGAGACTTATGCATAAAAAACTACTATTTCTCTAAGGCCCATTCTTCCTTCAACTTTTGTAGTGTATGGTCTTAGCATACACTGATTTTTACAGATTGTCTCTTAGGCAGAAGAGTTTTTAATACCCTGCATACAGCTCCATGTCTCATCTACCCAGCTAACTGTAAGCTTTCTATCTGTCTCTTCATGATGCCCTATCACAGACAAACATGGGTATTTATCTTGTCAGAGAGATGCATACACGCACCCATCTATTCCCATTCTCATACACAAACATGGGTATCTATCCTGTCAGAGAGATGCACACCCCCCCCCCATCTATTCCTACTCTCATACACATCAGCACCTTCACTACTCTCTCCTATCCAAAAAAATTTAGTTTTTAGGCTATCCTTGATGAATACACATGAGAGATATTTGCATACAATAAAGGCAAAACTCTCTCCACATACTCATTAGGGAGATCCTGAAAACCTGATCAGTTTTTAACTCTCCAGGATTGCAGTTTAACTCCTTTGGTATAACAAATCTGACAAAATTATTCAGAGGAAGAAAAGCACTTAAAGTATGAGGGTTATTTTAGAAGCCTTATTTGCAATTGCCACAGGTAGAATCAGGTATTTACACATGGAAATGGCATTCATGAATAAATGGAGATTTTAGAAAGGGTTAAATTTAATTGTGGCTGTTTAAAATATGTAGAAATTGCAAAAGGGCCTTGTTGGGGGCATGGCCAGGGCAGATCAATAATCTACATATGTATTCTCCATTTCACATAGGGAATATACATGTATGACCAAAATTGTCCTCCTTGGAATTTACAGCTGCTCCCTGGCTTGCATAGGTTTTGAAGAAGTGACTGTTTTGGTCAGCCTTTTATAGGAGTAAATAAGAGTCTTATCCTCCTTCATCCTCCATTGTTTATTCCCCCCCCCCCCAGATTGAAACTAAACATAGCTGCATCTGTAATTAATTGGGGCATTTATACATATAGATTGGTAAAATGGCCAACGTACATAAGAAAGTTGTAAAATTGTGCATGTCCAGACCTAGACATTTCAATTCCAATCTCCACATCCTACATAAAATCTGCCTTTATAGGTGAAAGTTATCCACATGCAGCAGACTCTTGCTTCTCTGAAAGGGCAACTGAAATTCCACAAAATCAAATTAACACGTCAGAAGTAAACTTTTGAGTACATTCCTGCTACATTTGTCCAGATGCTTTGAAGTACACTAGAGCAAGCCCTTTTGAACAAAAAGAATTTAAAAAGTTTTGGCAATCTATAATATCCGGTATATTCAGCAACACACAATGCTAGCACCAGTGGCAAATTTGAATATTAAATCTGCATATCAAGTCAAAGAGAAACAAAAATGGAAGTTCCCCCTCCCCCTTTAAACAAATCACCTTTTTTCAACACCTACCTGAGCTTTTGCTTTGTTTTTTCAAAAATTTCCAAGTTCTGAAGTACATATCTTTCTGGCCATTCCATAGGATTTGATTCTATTATAGCAGATTCTGGAGAGTTAGAAAGTATTTAGATTAAATCCAACTTTAGAATTTTCATGAAATGTGTTGGTTACACATCAATTCAAATCACATCTTTAAAATAAAAACTTGAGATCTAATAAGCAATATTTAACACAGAAAAAATAAATGCGTTTCTGCAGTCACACATATGAAACTGACTAGTGTCACCAAGCACACATTCCATAAATTTCAGCATTGTCAATAGCCAAATTAACTAAGTCTGCTTCTTTGAACTAGTCGTGAAGTGCTTCTGTCATGTGGTTTCGCTTCTTACTTTCTTGCATATGGACTGCAATCCGAGTCCTGAAAATAAAATATTGGCACTCCGACATCCCTGAACAATGGCACATGTGGATTCAGCCAAGATTAAAACACACATCCTTGTATCCAGGGTGATGTCTTATTATAAAATCAGGGGCATAATACACGACTAACCTCATAGAAATTAATAAACTTAAAAACGTGAGCGTGCTTACTAACATTCATCTAAATGTCACATTGTGCTTGTTAAGTGTCGTCAAGTCGTTGCAGACGCCTAGCAACTCTGTGGACTAGAGTCAAATTATCAAAATCAAAAAAGAAAATAGGCAATGGTATGAAAAACTAGGTAGGATTCTCTTACAGGTTTAACTAGGAGAGTTGTAGATGCAGCTAAGTGCTGGAGTCTGTAGTACAGGCAGAAGTTTGCATGTGCAAAACCCAAGGTCCTCAGATAGAAAACAAACCATGGCACTGTGGACTACTTATTTATGCTGACATGCCATTAAATGGGGGAAGGGGAAGGTACGTCCTATTGCTCATAAATCACTATGGCTCATGACATCCCTCTTTTGAGATTCCCATTCAATGAAGCTGGCAGGTCTGATGCACTGCAGAGATGCGATGTTATGATCCGGGGTAAAACGAAAAGGAAGAACTATACCAGGAATATCATGCAAACCCACTGACTTGGCCACGTACAAATTCAGTCTGATGTGTCCTCCACAAACAAAAATGACTACAATGGAATACAAAGATCAGGATGGTTCTTTCATGAGCTGACATCAGACAATAAGAATATTCTAAATTCTATATTTTTACTGTACAGCAAATGTATACTCATAACATAAGTAATTTTATCAACTAAAATATCTACTGTATAAGTCATGCATAAATTGAGAAATTTTATGCCTAAAAATTGAGCATAAATTTCATGTTCAACTTAAGTACAGGTAATTATGATTTCACAGAATTAGTTCCATCGACTCCTCCCTTTCTCCTTCACAGTTCCTATTGTGAGACTTGGCACAGGATGGCAGGAAGAAAGAAGACATGCTTAAGTACCTCTGCTACTGCTGGGTTTCATCGGGGGTAGAAGGGTCAGACAGCACAGCAACACTGCGGAAAGTAACAGTAAGCATAGTATCTGTTGTGATGACCTCCCTAGAGGGGAGAGAAGGAAGGGAAGGGGAGATACTAGACACCTAGGGGGAGGCGGAGGCAGGAAGTGAAGGGTAGATGCTGGATAACTAAAGAATCCTGTTTTTAAACTCAACTTATGAATGGGTCAATACAGTATTAATGCTCTTTTGACTCAAAATCATCCTATTGACTGGAAAGCGCTCAAATCCCACCTATTCCCCCAATATTACCAGACCAACCAAACACCGACCTGACCTGCCATCCCTCTTGAACACATGTGCCACATGACCCATCTCAATCTAAGAATAATACCGCTGTATATGCATGTAATTACATATGTAAATAGTTTCAGTTAATAATTTTCCCCTTGTTTTATCCAAGTTCTTGTTCCTGTTCTATGTAAAACCAAACAGCTGCTTGTTCTGGTATATTGTTATATTGTAAACCGCGCTGATCTCAAATAGTGCGGTATAAAAGAGCCTGTAATAAATAAATAAATAAATATACCTATATATAAATTAAAATAAATAAATAAATAAATATATATATATATATATATATATATATATATATATATATATATATAAATAATCTGTGAACTGTCATTAAAATCATCTCTAATACCTGAAGATTGGAGGATCGCCAATGTAACACCAATTTTAAAAAGGGTTCCAGGGGTGATCTGGGAAACTACAGACCGGTGAGCCTGACGTCAGTACCAGGAAAAATGGTAGAAACCATCATAAAGAATAAAATTACTCAGCATGTAGATAGTCATGGCCTAATGGAAGACAGCCAACATGGCTTTAGACAAGGAAGATCTTGTCTTACTAATCTGTTATGTTTTTTTGAAGGAGTGAATAAACAGGTAGACAAAGGTGAGTCGGTTGATATAGTGTATCTGTACTTTCAGAAAGCCTTTGACAAGGTCCCTCATCAGAGACCTTTGGCGAAACTAAAGAGTCATGGGATAGGAGGCAGTGTACTATTGTGGATCAGGAACTGGTTAAAAGATAGAAAGCAGAGAGTAGGGCTAAATGGCCAGTTTTCCCAATGGAGAAAGGTGAATAGTGGTGTACCCCAGGGATCTGTGCTGGGTCCGCTGCTTTTTGACATATTCATAAATGACCTGGAAAGTGGAACAACGAGTGAGGTTATCAAATTTGCAGATGACACAAAACTATTTAAAGTTGTTAAAACCCAAGAGGATTGTGGAAAATTGCAAGAGGATCTTGATAAATTGGAAGACTGGGCATCAAAATGACAGATGAAATTTAATGTGGACAAGTGCAAAGTTATGCACCTAGGGAAGAACAACCCAAACTATGGTTACTCGATGCAAGGTTCCACATTAGGAACCACCACCCAGGAAAAAGATTTAGGTGTCATTGTAGATACCATGTTAAAACCCTTGGCCCAGTGTGCAGCGGCAGCCAAGAGAGCAAATAGAATGCTAGGTATCATAAGGAAAGGAATGGAAAATAAAACAAAAGATATTATAATGCCTCTATATCGTATCATAGGAGTGGAGGAGTAGCCTAATGGTTAGAGCAACTACCTAGTACCCAGAAGATCAAGGGTTCAATTCCCACTGGCACTCCTTGTGACTTTGGGCAAGTCACTTTACCCTCCATTGCCTTGGAAGAAAAGGCTGGCAATCTACTTCCAGTGATACATTGCCAAGAAAACCCAGAGGTAGCTGGGTCGCTATGAGTCAACACTGACTTGATGGCACTCAAAAAAAAATCGTTCCATGGTGAGACCGCACCTTGAATATTGTGTGCAATTCTGGTAGCCGTATCTTAAATAGGATATAGCGATTTTAGAAAAGGTTCAGAGAAGAGTCACCAAAATGGTAAAGGGGATGGAAGGATACTCCTATGAAGAAAGGCTAAAAAGGTTAGGGCTCTTCAACCTGGAAAAGAGACGGCTGAGGGGAGAAATGATAGAAGTCTATAAATTAATGAACGAAGTGGAACGGGTAAACGAAGATCGATTGTTTACGTTATCAGAATATAGAAAGACTAGGGGACATGCAATGAAGCTACAGGGTAAATTATTTAAGACTAATAAAAGAAAATATTTTTTCACTCAACGTGTAATCAAACTCTGGAATTTGTTACCGGAGGATGTAGTAAAGGCTGTTAGTGTAGCTGGGTTTAAAAAAGGTTTGGACATGTTCCTGGAGGAAAGGTCCATAAACCATTATTAAGAAGGGACCCAGGATATCAATGCTTGACCCAGTACAAGCATTGTGGAATCTGTCTCTTTTGAGGAAACTGCTAGGTATGTATGACCTAGATTGGCCACTGTTGGAAACAGAATACTGGGCTTGATGGACCTTGGTCTGACCCAGTATGGAATATCTTATGTTCTTATAGCTGCAATGAAGGGGGGATTAGATGAAGTGGCACCACTGAAGTGGGTGAAGGTCCGAGAGGAGAAATCTGATATGGTACTCTCCCTCCTTGCTGGAAGTCAAGAGAGCTGCGATAATTAGAAAGACAATAGAGGAAATCTGGGAGTAGGATGGACAGGGAGGATTGGAGAAAGAAAGTCAAAGAATATCGCAGATTAACTCAAGAAGCAAAGCAGAATATGTGCTCAGCTAGAGTGCTAGCCATCATGAATAGATCAAAGGAACTGTTTTGGGTAGTCAAACAGCTCTTGGGATGGAATACTACGGATAGGGGGGAAGAGGGGGTGATAGATGTAGAGGAGGTGGTGGATTATTTTGTGGGGAAAGTGGAGACATTGCAGGTTGGGAGGGAGGGGTGGTAGGGGAGGGAGGGGGATGGAATGAGATTGAGGGGTTAGGTGGGATACGTTTGGGAAAGTAACTTGAGAGTCTCTAAATGTAATAATTCAGTGGCTACACTTGGACTTGGATGCATCTGGATCCGATTCTGGGGCAGCTACTGAGGCAGTGCTGGACTGGTTGACCGATTTAGTGAATACATAGTTAGTCCAGGGAAGTTATCCAGAAATGTAGAAGGAAGTATGGTCACCCCGATAACAAAGAATGGGAATGAGTTATGTTGTGAAAACTTAGGACTGATATTGTTTTTGACTTGTTTGGCAAAGATCCTGGAGAAGGAAGTGGTGGGACAGCCAGATAGATTTTTGGAGGGGAGGGGCAGGTTGGATTGGGGGCAAGCAGGATTTTGTAGGGGTTCTGGGTAGAGTCTTTAATGGCAGTCATATGGGGCGAAAGATAGTGGGAAGGTGGCAATGGTGATCACTTTAGATTTATCTGCGGCTTTTTGATTTAATAGCCAAGGATATATTGTTGGAGAGGTATAGACAGCTGAGGATTGGGGGAGGAGGGAGTTTTAGTGTGGTATGGCTCGTTCTTGAGTGGAAGGAGGTTCAGGGTACAGTGGGAAGGTAGGATGTCTTCCCATCAGAAATTTGCCATGTGGGGTGCCACAGAGGTCAGCATTGTCCTTAACCTGTTTCAATCTGTTTATGAGTCTGGAGCAAAGGATTATACGGAATCATAATTTTCAAGGATTTCTTTATGTGGACAATATTCAGCTGATGGTGTTTTTTGAGTAGGATGCGATGGAAGTGATCAGGAGAGTCAATGTTTGTTTGGAGGAAGTAGTAGAGTGGTTGAGGAGGAATCAGCTGGTATTGAATGCTTGAAAATCTGAGATCCTGTTGTGTGGGGAGCTGGATGAAGAAAGTTTGAGGGAAGGGCAGATAATTGGAGAAGTTTGGCTAGAATGGAAGAAAGAAATTAAGGATTTGGGAGTTAGGCTGGATGCCAATTTGATATTGCATGCCCAGGTGCCACATGTGTGTACAGTCTATGTTAAACTGCAGGTAAAGACGCAACTGTGACAGTTTGTGTATGAGGGGGCGATGCAACTCTTAATGCAAGCATTTGCGATGTCGATTTTGGATTATTGCAATTTTAATTTTTTTATTTAACACCTTTTATATACCGCTTTTCTGGAGAGTCAAAGTGGTTTACATAGAAAAATATGGCAAACTTTATATTCTGCATGTTGGATTATCAGGGTATGTGCTACGGAAATTGCAGGTGGTACAAAATACTGCCACAAGGGTAATCTCAGGGAGGGGGAGAAGGGACTTGGTCTCAGATGTGCTCTGACAACTGCACTGGCTTCCTAACCAGCAACGGAATATATATAAGCTATTACTGCTAATATGTAAAACAGTCAGAGGTCCGGTTATTTGTGAGATCTATTAACCTGGTACCAGCCAGGGAGAATGTTGAGATCTAGCCAGGGTCATCTTCTGGCTATTTCAGGTTGTCAGCAGACAAGACAAAAGAGGTGGAGAGACAGCATTTAGGACTATGGTGTGGACTTGGTTGAACAAACATCTGGGAAGTTTATGAAAGGAGCAGGAATTACTGACTTTTAGAAAACTCTTGTAAACATTCCTATTTCCTCTGTAAGGAGGTTAAGTATGGTAGGGGCAGAGCGGGTATCCAGTGTTGGGGTGATGGGGGTGTTTGGTTAATTGGAATGTTATGTTATGTATGCTCTCTTAAGAATTGCACACCGCCTTGAATGCTATGGCTGTATAGAAATGTTTTAAAATAAATAAAATAAAATAAAATATAAGCAAAGTAAGTAAGTAGGTAAATAAATAAATATCTATTGAAGCAGGGGTAGAAATTTCTTGGGAAGAAATTGTTTGGGTAGAAACTTAGGCACAAGACATAATATTTAGAAGCTGGATGAAAACAAATATTTATAGCTTTTAAAAATTTTTGGCAAATACTTTTTACTTATAATTTTATTTTGCTGTTATCACGCACCCCTATATCATCTCACCTACCCCCTGCTTTTCTCTCCTCCCTGTTTTCTTCCTCCTGTCCCACACTTCTGCAGTCAGTGGCAATGATTTGCTCATGTCGGCAGATTTACATTGGAAAAACACTGCAGAAGGTTAAAATCTGCATTGTTGAACATCATTTAATGATATGCATGATGAGAAAAACAGCCCCATGAATCTCATTGGATTCAGATAGCACATGTTCTTGATGACCTAAAGTTTCTTTTGTAGTGGAAGTAGGACAAAAAATAAAGGGATACATTTTTCAAAGAGATTGGTTCGATGTGAACAAGACTATATCTGCAGAAGTTGAAAGGTGGAGCAAAGTGGAGAGATGTTTAGGATTTATCGGCAGACTATATATGTATTATATGTATTCTGGACATTAAAAAATACTGTGAAATGCAGCTGCAGTAACAGACATTATTTAAGATAAGTCAAGTTTTATTAATTTCCAGGAGGAAGTTAATAAAAGTCGTTTTAAACGCAGCTAAAAAGAAAGCAAAAATAGAAATTGCAAGAGTGATAATTGAGTGAACAAGCAGTGGATATCCTATTCTGAAATATTTGTTGTTGCCTGCTTATTTGGATAAAGTAGAAATACATTGAAAACATGATAAACAACCAGACAGCAAAGAACCTCACTTCCATGTCAGGGTGAATGGGATATTATGCCTGTCTCAAATTTGCTGCTAATGCTTGCCCTAGAGCTTGCATCATGCTAAAGAGAGCTTCCTTCTGGATAAATAAGATTTAACATGTATTGACAATCAATCAAGGTGTGCTTCGAAACTGCTTTTAATCAGGCCTGTGGCTGCCAATATGATGGGAAGGGGACCGCGCATGCGTGGGTGTATTCCCAAAGGCTTTCTTAGAAAACTGGGGAAATGCTCCGCATGGGGGCTCCATCGACGTCAATGTCACCCATATGTGAGAACTGATTCCTGCTGCTCCTGGAGAACACCTGTTACAGGTGAGTAACTACTCTTTCCCTCCCAAAGGTGCCATCTTGCTCAGTCAGATGACATAGCTAAAAGACAGCACAAAAACAAATGAACTATGTACAACTGCAACTCCCAGGGGAGGAGGGAGGGTTGTGAGGACTGATTCCTGCTGCTCCTGGAGAACACCTGTTACAGGTGAGTAACTACTCTTTCTCCAGGACCAAGCAGGAAGTCAGTCCTCACATATGGGACTCCCTAGCTCTGGGCTACGAGGAACCCAGGCTGAAAAATGGAGCTCCCTCTGTGAAGCCTCAGCATCAGGGAAAGAATTTTTACTGAGAAAAGATCCCACCGGTAGCCCAACAAGAGGGCTGGAGGGCAGGAGTTGACTAAACCTCGAAGAGATTCCGGAGTACTGCCTGACCAAAAGCACTATCCCTACGGGACTCCCTCTCCAGGCAGTAATGGGCTGCAAAAGTCTGGCTTGAGGACCAAGTTGCAGCCCTACAGATGTCTGCCAACGGTACAGAACGGAGATGAGCTACTGATGCAGCCATTGCCCGGACAAGGTGAGCAGTGACTCGACACTGCAAGGGAAGGTCTGCTGCCCTGTAAGCCCAGGTGATACAGTCCGCCACCCATAAGGACAAGGTACACTTGGAGACAGGTAACTTCAAGTTGTTTGGGTCAAAGGAAACGAAGAGCCGAGTAGCCCTTCTATGACCCTTAGTCCGCTCAATGTAGAAAGATAAGGCCCTTCTACAGTACAGGGTATGCAGAACTTCCTCAGTCCGGCTAGCATGGGGCCTAGGGAAGAATGTTGGAAGAACCACCTCCTGATTGATGTGGAAAGAGGAGACTACCTTCGGGAGGAACTTAGGATGAGTCCTAAGGACTACCCTGTTCCTATAGAAGCGAGTGTATGGCCTGTCACAGACCAGGGCTTGAAGCTCACTCACTCGTCTGGCGAGGTCAGTGTCACAAGGAAAACAGCCTTCCAAGAAAGGAAGCGGAGAGGACACGTAGCCATCGGCTCAAAGGGAGGGCGAGTAAGCCACTGCAAGACCACATTCAACTCCCACTCAGGGCTGGTGGACGGAGAGGAGGCTTTAGCAAGAGCAAGCCTCTGAGGAACCTGGACACCAAGGGGTGAACTGATAAAGAGTGCCCTTCCAACTGTGAGTGGTGGGCTGCCAGAGCAGAAAGGTGTACCCGAACAGAATTAGACTTAAGACCATGATTAGACAAGTGGAGCAGGTACTGAAGCACCACTGGCACAGGACAGGAGAAAGGATTCTCCTGGCGGTTATCACACCACAGGGAGAACCGTTTCCACTTCAGGGCATAAGTCTTTCTGTTGGATTGCTTCCTAGAGGCCAAGACCACCTCTTCAACTTCCTGAGGCAGGCCCCAGGGAGCCAGCACTACTACCCTTGCAGCCTCCAGGCCATCAAATTTAGAGTTTTGAGATTGGGGTGCAGAAGAGAACCCTGATCCTGAGAAAGAAGATCAGGATGCAACCCCAGAGGGAGTGGTGTGCCCACCGCCAGCTGTAACAGAAGCGGGAACCAGGGCTGTCTCGGCCACCTGGGGGCTACCAATATGACCGAGGCCCGGTCCCTTAGAATCTTGAACAAGGTTCTGGCCACCAGAGGCGTGGGAGGAAACGCATACAGGAGGGCCCTTGGACCATGATATCAGGAAGGCATCCGCTGCGAATCTGGTGGGATGCGGTTGCCTGGAGCAGAACTGAGGCAGCTGCCGGTTCAGGGGACTGGCAAAGAGGTCTATGGATGGAAGTCCCCACTTCAGGAAAATGTTCTGAACCACCAAAGGGTGCAGTTGCCATTCGTGAGGCTGTAGAACCCTGCTCAATCTGTCTGCCAGGAAATTTTCTTGCAAGAATATCGTTGGTCTTATCGGAGTAGTAAAACTAATATTAAAATGATGCCAAATTACTCCACTTTAACCTGCAGCTATAATTGGGGCGCCAGTGATATTTAAATCCATAAAACTCTCATTAACCCAATTGTAGTCACAGACCAGTGCAGCGCTCATAATCACTATACTTAGTGAGAAACAAATCGCGCTCTGATAACATCAATGACTACTGGGCAAGTTGTCTTTTTTTGTGTGTAATCATCTTTTTACCAGCATCCTTTTATCAACTACACCACCAGTGTTCAATCCCCTCTGTTTCTAAATATTGTTAAAAGCTATGTCGTAGAATTGTAGAACAAACTATTAAACAGCTTATCTTTTTTCCACTGAATCGTAGTGGTTCTCCAACTTCCAACTTCGCAAAATCTATCTCGCTTCACCGAGTCCTTCTCAACGCCTCACTCGGCGCCTTTGCGTTTCACTCCTTTACGGAGTTTCTTCAGGAGAATCTAAATGCGAATGAAAAACAATATTGATAATATCTTGCAAATCTTCCTTGCTGCAAATCTATCGATCATACTCACTATTACTTGCTGCCCACGTTTCTCTGTATTGTTTGTGTTTTTTCTATATCAAAAACGCCGCGCATGCGGACTACGTCTATCCTCCTCCTTTTATACTCTATGCTGATTCGCCTGTGGGAAACATCATTTGCATACTTGCCACTCTACTGAGGCATTTAAACCTAATGGTTTAACCGTGTTTACTGAAAAAATCCAACGCTGCTCATAGAACAGCAATGTCTCGTCCAGTTTTGCCCTTCTTCGGCTTATTAATATGATCTATGCAGAAGCATCGCAGTTGTAAAAACTCATGATCAAATTCAACACAGTGCTGAACCAGGGGTGCTGTCATGATTTTATTTGCCAAGCGGCTCTTATGTTCCTGCATACGAACTTTAAAAGGTCGACTAGTTTTTCCTATATACAGTTTCTTGCAAGGACATCTGATAGCATACACCACTGAAGCCGAGTTGCAGGAGGTTGCTTGTTTGAGGATATATGTTTTTCCTAAGTAGTTAAATTCCTTGGTGTCTTCTATGATTTGACATATTGTACAATGACCACACGAAATGTGGCCTTTTATGTAAGGCACTGTTTCATCTATGTGAAAGGGGCGTGTGCTAGTCGGGCTCAATTGTTCTTTTAAATTGTTGTTTCTTTGCCATACACACCTTACTGTTTTTTCTGCCAATCCCGGGACCGTGCGTACTAGATAAAGGTGTTTTTTAACTATTCTCTGGATTTTATAGCTAAGAGGTGAGAATCTCGTAATTAGATTTATACTGTCTTCCTTTTCACTCAGGCTTGTGTGACGAGTAGGGTTTAATAACCAAGTTCGGTCATTATTCAAAGCCCTATTGTAGGCTCTCTTTGAGATGTGTTCCGGATAGCCTCTAGCTGCAAAATCCTTGAGCAACTGCTTGGACTTTTTTTAAAAATCTGACGTCTCAGAGCAATTGCGCCGGAATCTCAAAAATTGAGAAAATGGGAGGCTATTTTTTAGCCTAACTGGATGAGCACTGGTATAGTGTAAGAATGTATTACGAGTAACTGGTTTTTTTATATATAGTGGTTACCCATCCTTCTGAGCCCTTTCTCACTTCCAAATCCAAAAAAACTACGGCTACCGGGTCTATTGTAGACGTGAACCTAATGGCTGCGTTACAACTATTTAGCCAAACGATGAACTCCTTCACTACTGCTACGGATCCTTTCCATAGTACAAAAATGTAATCTATGAACCGGGTCCACATTTTGACTTGATGACACCATGGAGATGTGTTTAGCCATTCGTATTCAAAATCACTCATAAATAAATTGGCTATCGAGGGGGCACAGGAGGCCCCCATCGCTAGCCCCGATTTCTGCAGATAAAGAGTATTCTCAAAATGAAAAAAATTCCGAGTAATAACCAGGTGTGACAAACTCATCAAAAATGAAATATGAGCCTCAGAAAAATCTCCCCTATTACACAGTGATTTTTCTATCATGGCAATAGCTTCCTGTTGGGGTATGCTTGTATATAATGCTGTGATGTCTAAAGTCATTAATAATACCTCTGTATCAAGAGCCCATTGGGTTTGTTGGCCCAATTTTTCAAGGAAATGGGAGGTGTCACGGATGTATGAAGGAATGTCCTTTAGTAACGGTCTCAAAAAGGAATCTAAATAAATTGAGAGTGGCTCCAGGAGTGATCCTCTAGTAGACACAATTGGTCTGCCTGGTGGTTTTTGTAGGCATTTATGTATTTTAGGAACCAAATAGAAGCATGCTATCTCGGGTGCTTTGGCATTCAGAAAAATCATCTCCTTCCTAGATATTAATTTTTGTTGTAATGCTGCGGTTGTCTCGTCCTTAATAATGTTAGGATTACGATCCATCCAGGGACAGAAGCCGCGTAAAAAGGTCAACTTCACAGCTTCTTCAGAGGACACTATCAGCTCGGAATCCAGTAGACCTTCCACGGAGGATTTTTCGGACGAAGCTTCAGACAAGAAGAAAAAGAAAAAAGTTCTCACACGCAACAGGGCACGCAACAAACACGATTAATGATTAATACGGCCAACACTGAGCAGTATAGGAACATCTCAGATCTGGTGATTAATATATCAGGAACACCTCTTCCAGAGGATCAACATCAGTTATTAAGTAAAGGTCTGTCCTATGTCCCGGCTATGACTCATGATCCGTTTCAATTTAGAATTGATTTTGAGGCTTTTATTAGGAAATTAAATCTCAAGTGTTATTTTTCCCAACATCTAGTTTCTGAGATAACTTCACAGGACCGTAGGGTACCTCTTCCATTGAAATCAAGATGGGAGCCTCCTGGCCCATTACCCCCGGCCATACAAATATTTAAAGAAGTTGTTTTAGGAGAAATCAGTGGGTTGGAACAACAGCAGACATTATCACGAAATGTATTAACAAAAAATGAGCGAAACACATGGAGAGAGATAAAAAAACGGACCGATACAATTATCTCTAGAGCTGATAAAGGTGGAGCCATAGTTATCCAGGACAGGAGTGACTATGTAGAGGAAGTGCAACGCCAATTATCTGACAATCAAGTGTATCAAACATTACTTGAAGATCCGACTAATTATTTACAGAACATTATTAAGGACGAGACAACCGCAGCGTTACAACAAAAATTAATATCTAGTAAGGAGATGATTTTTCTGAATGCCAAAGCACCCGAGATAGCATGCTTCTATTTGGTTCCTAAAATACATAAACGCCTACAAAAACCACCAGGCAGACCGATTGTGTCTACTAGAGGATCACTCCTGGAGCCACTCTCAATTTATTTAGAATCCTTTGAGACCGTTACTAAAGGACATTCCTTCATACATCTGTGACACCTCCCATTTCCTTGGAAAATTGGGCCAGCAAACCCAATGGGCTCTTGATACAGAGGTATTATTAATGACTTTAGACATCACAGCATTATATACAAGCATACCCCAACAGGAAGCTATTGCCACGATAGAAAAATCACTGTGTAATAGGGGAGATCTTTCTGAGGCTCATATTTCATTTTTGATGAGTTTGTCACGCCTGGTTATTACTCGGAATATTTTTCATTTTGAGAATACTCTTTATCTGCAGAAATCGGGGATAGCGATGGGGGCCTCCTGTGCCCCCTTGATAGCCAATTTATTTATGAGTGATTTTGAATACGAATGGCTAAACACATCTCCATGGTGTCATCAAGTCAAAATGTGGACCCGGTTCATAGATGACATTTTTGTACTATGGAAAGGATCCGTAGCAGTAGCGAAGGAGTTCATCGTTTGGCTAAATAGTTGTAACGCAGCCATTAGGTTCACGTCTACAATAGACCCGGTAGCCGTAGTTTTTTTGGATTTGGAAGTGAGAAAGGGCTCAGAAGGATGGGTAACCACTATATATAAAAAACCAGTTACTCGTAATACATTCTTACACTATACCAGTGCTCATCCAGTTAGGCTAAAAAATAGCCTCCCATTTTCTCAATTTTTGAGATTCCGGCGCAATTGCTCTGAGACGTCAGATTTTTAAAAAAAGTCCAAGCAGTTGCTCAAGGATTTTGCAGCTAGAGGCTATCCGGAACACATCTCAAAGAGAGCCTACAAGAGGGCTTTGAATAATGACCGAACTTTGTTATTAAACCCTACTCGTCACACAAGCCTGAGTGAAAAGGAAGACAGTATAAATCTAATTACGAGATTCTCACCTCTTAGCTATAAAATCCAGAGAATAGTTAAAAAACATCTTTATCTAGTACGCACGGTCCCGGGATTGGCAGAAAAAACAGTAAGGTGTGTATGGCAAAGAAACAACAATTTAAAAGAACAATTGAGCCCGACTAGCACACGCCCCTTTCACATAGATGAAACAGTGCCTTACATAAAAGGCCACATTTCGTGTGGTCATTGTACAATATGTCAAATCATAGAAGACACCAAGGAATTTAACTACTTAGGAAAAACGTATATCCTCAAACAAGCAACCTCCTGCAACTCGGCTTCAGTGGTGTATGCTATCAGATGTCCTTGCAAGAAACTGTATATAGGAAAAACTAGTCGACCTTTTAAAGTTCGTATGCAGGAACATAAGAGCCGCTTGGCAAATAAAATCATGACAGCACCCCTGGTTCAGCACTGTGTTGAATTTGATCATGAGTTTTTACAACTGCGATGCTTTTGCATAGATCATATTAATAAGCCAAAGAAGGGCAACACTCTGGACGAGACATTGCTGTTCTACGAGCAGCGTTGGATTTTTTCAGTAAACACGGTTAAACCATTAGGTTTAAATGCCTCAGTAGAGTGGCAAGTATGCAAATGATGTTTCCCACAGGCGAATCAGCATAGAGTATAAAAGGAGGAGGATAGACGTAGTCCACATGCGCGGCGTTTTTGATATAGAAAAAACACAAACAATACAGAGAAACGTGGGCAGCAAGTAATAGTGAGTATGATCGATAGATTTGCAGCAAGGAAGATTTGCAAGATATTATCAATATTGTTTTTCATTCGCATTTAGATTCTCCTGAAGAAACTCCGTAAAGGAGTGAAATGCAAAGGCGCCGAGTGAGGCGTTGAGAAGGACTCGGTGAAGCGAGATAGATTTTGCGAAGTTGGAAGTTGGAGAACCACTACGATTCAGTGGAAAAAAGATAAGCTGTTTAATAGTTTGTTCAACAATTCTACGACATAGCTTTTAACAATATTTAGAAACAGAGGGGATTGAACACTGGTGGTGTAGTTGATAAAAGAATGCTGGTAAAAAGATGATTACACACAAAAAAAGACAACTTGCCCAGTAGTCATTGATGTTATCAGAGCGCGATTTGTTTCTCACTAAGTATAGTGATTATGAGCGCTGCACTGGTCTGTGACTACAATTGGGTTAATGAGAGCTTTATGGATTTAATTATCACTGGCGCCCCGATTATAGCTGCAGGTTAAAGTGGAGGAAATTTTCTTGGCCAGGCAGATAGACTGCCCTGAGCAGCATATTGTGTTGAAGTGCAAAAGAGCATAGGGCCTGTGCCTCCCGACACAGGAGCCTGGACCCCATGCCCCCTTGTTTGTTCACATAGAACATTGCCACCTGGTTGTCTGTCTGCACCAAGACAGATTGGTGGGCCAGGGTGTGAGAGAAGGCCTTGAGGGATAAGCGTATCGCCCTGAGCTCCAGGAGACTGATTTGTTGTGTGGCCTCCCAAGGAGACCACAGGCCTTGTGTGCACTTGTTCAGACAATGTGCTCCCCAGCCCTTCAAGGAGGCATCGGTTGTGAGTACCACAGTGGAAACAGGTACCTGAAAAGGAATTCCCTGTAGAAGGTTGGGGGAGTGTAGCCACCACTGCAGGGAGTTCAGGAAGGGTTTGGACACCCTTACTTTGTCTCTTAGGCTTCCTGTAGCCTGCCTCCACTGAGTCCTGAGACACCACTGTGCAGGCCTCATATGCAGGCGGGCATTGGGGGTCACATGCACCGTTGAAGCCATGTGGCCCAGGAGCCTCAGACAAAGTCTGGCGGATACCAGTGGGTTGTCTAGAAACCGACTGGCCAAGTCCATCAGCCTTCCCACTCTGTCTTCTGGCAAGTACGCTTTTGCGTGCAGGGAGTCCAACCGTGCCCCTATGAACTCCAGGTTCTGGGAGGGGAGCAAAGTGGACTTTGCGAAGTTTATGACAAAACCTAGTTGTTGAAGGAGAGAGACAGTACGGAGGGTGGCTTGCCTGGCCTCCTGGAGAGTCTGACCCCTGATGAGCCAGTCGTCCAGATAGGGGAAGACAAAGATACCCTGGTTTCTCAGGTAGGCCGCCACCACCGCCAGGCACTTTGTGAAGACCCGTGGAGCGGAGGTTAGGCCAAAGGGCAGTACTCGGTACTGAAAATGGTTTCCTCTTACCATGAACCTGAGGTACTGTCTGTGGTCTGGATGAATGAGGATGTGAGTGTACGCATCCTTTAGATCCAAGGAGCATAGCCAATCTCCCTGCTGGAGGTAGGGCAGCAGCGTTCCAAGAGTAAGCATCTTGAACTTTTCCTTTTCCAAGAATTTGTTGAGACTTCTCAAGTCCAAAATGGGCCGGAGACCTCCACAGTTCTCTTTGGCACAAGGAAGTACCTGGAGTAGAAGCCCTGCCCCAGCTGGTGGGGAGGCACAGGCTCTACCGCCCTGTCTTGAAGAAGACTTTGCAGTTCCTGGAGAAGGAGTTCCTGATGCAGGGTAGGTCTCGGAGGCTCCCCTGGGAAGTAGGAGGGGGGTACCTGATTGAAATGGAGCAGATAGCCCTTCTGGACTATGCTCAGTACCCAAGCATCCCCTGTGATGGGTGGCCATTGGTGGGCAAACAGGGCCAACCGACCTCCCGTGCTGAGATGGGCCAGCAAAGGTGGAGAGGCTATGCAGTGGGAGTCAAAAACCCCTCTCCCTGCTGAGTAGGAGCAGGAGCTGGAGGCTTGGATTTTTTTTGCCTACGGGGCCCATGTCCCTGCCCCTTGGCCTGCTGACCCTGCTGGGGAGCTGGAGAGGCCTGATAATGAGGGAAAGGTTTGTAGGGAGATGCCTTCCTCGGGTAGAAGGTCTTTTTCCCCGAGCCCTTCTTGTGTCTCTTGGGGAAACTGCTAGGTACATGTGACATAGATTGGCCACTGTTGGAAACAGAATACTGGGCTTGATGGACCTTGGTCTGACCCAGTATTGCATATCTTATGTTCTTATGTTATGAGAAGGGGCAGAAGTTTTTCTGGACAGCCTTGTCCTTGTCAGAGTCTCGGTCTCGAGCTGAGTGGCCTTTTCGGCCATGGGCTTGCCGAAGAGGTTTTCACCCCAGCATGGGACATTGACCAACTTGTCTTGTACCCAGGGTTCGAGGTCCGATGACTGTAGCCATGCCTGGCGTCGAGCACCGTTCCCAGCACCGCTACGCGGGCTGAAGCTTCGAAGCCATCGTAGGCCGCCCGGGAGATAAATTTGGAGCATTCCCGGACCCCTGAAGACAAGGACATGAACCTCTGCAAAGGCTCCCCGGAGAGGCCAGCTGAGAACCCGGCTATTTCCTTAGCCAGGTCCCGCAAGTACATGCCCATGTACAGCTGGGTAGGACTGGAGACGGCAAGCAAGCATCGAGCCCTGGAAGCACTTTCTGCCGATGGCATCTAGGCTTCAGGCCTCCCTACCGGGGGGCACCGCAGAGTGCATCTTCTGGCTCTTCAGACGATGCATGGCTGATTCCACAACCATAGAATGGTGCGGCAGCTGCACCTTCTGGAACCCAGGGCTCTTTCGGACTCGATACATGGAATCGATCCGCTTGCTCAAAACCGGCGCCGAGGCCGGTGTCTCCCACATTCGGAAGAGGAGCCATTCCAGCATCGGAGGAACCAGCACAGTAAAGGCCTCCGTCGGGGGAGAGTCATACTGTAGGGCATCGAGCTCTTTGGCTCGAGGCTCCTCCTCGGGATCCCCAGGAACATTCAAAGCTTTGGCCATGTCCCTGACAAACTCCGAGAACACGCAGATTCATCCGAGGAAGAGTCGAAGGGCTCCGACCGTGCGGGTTCCGGCAACACCCGCCCCGATGCCGGGGCCACCGGCGTCGATGCCCTCGGTCCCGAACGGGAGCTCGAGGGAGACCGTGACCGAGTCCAGACTCGGGCCTTCATGGCTTCGAGAACCGGCTCGGTCTCCGGGGTCGACTTAGACGTCGATGTCCCGGTGGTTGGGGCAGATGCACCAGTCAGACTGGCCATCAGCACCCGCTGCTGATCCATGAAAGCAGACAGTCTGCACTCCAAGGCTGTCAGCCTGAGTCCAAGCTCAGGAGACTCAGCAGCCACCGACTCAGGCCCCGGCAGCGCCGGGCCCGACGTCGGCTCCTTGGGAGAAGAGTCCTCGAGGACAACAGGACTTACGTGCTCGACAGACTCCGGTTCTACACGAGACATCTTAGATGGCTTCTCCACGTCCAAAGGCCTGGGCTGGCGGTCCAGAGTCCGAGACCCGACCCTCGAGGAACCATGGGCATCCTCCGATGCCGCACTCACGAGCTTTCTCTTTCCCTTATGCTCCCGGCTGGGGGACCCCCTTTCAGAGGAAACCCGATGAAGCTCGGGGTCTGACTCCCGAGACGTTGAGGCCTCTGATGAGGTCCAGGCCCGACCGGAGGTAGAGTCAGAAAAAATCCTCTCCTCCTGATGCTGCCGGCTTCTGAGTGCCTTAGTGGACATCTTTCCACATGGGACACAGACCTTGGGATCATGGTCCGGCCCGAGGCAACGCAGGCAGCAGTCGTGTGTGTCGGTAAGAGACATAAGCTTCTTACAACGATCACACTTTTTAAAACCACTGGAGGCCATCGGGGAAAAAAGGGCCCCCGCAAGGTCAAAAGACCGGCCCTCCAGGGAAAGAAAAAGAATGCGAACGCGTGCCAGGAAGGGCAAAAAACTGAAAAATAGAGATCGGGTCGATACTGGTGTACCGAACCCAGTCGGGAAGGGGAACCGGCGTCGAACCGGACAAAAAGAGAGTGAAAATCGCAGAAAAAAATCAAACTTTTCCGGGTGACACGGACTCATGACCGTTGGGCTCCACGGAAAAAGAAAGACTGAGCAAGATGGCACCTTTGGGCGGGAAGGGGACCGCGCATGCGTGGGTGTATTCCCAAAGGCTTTCTTAGAAAGCTGGGGAAATGCTCCGCATGGGGGCTCCATCGACGTCGATGTCACCCATATGTGAGGATTGACTTCCTGCTTGGTCCTGGAGAAATATTTCTGCATCTTTCCGCCACGTTTTCTTGGTTTCTGGGTACTTGAGGATATTCCTACTCTACATGATACACAGAATAATCACTAGAAACCAACACCCCTATTATCATTAATATTTTGGTGTTTTTCTCCTTTACCACTATGCCCGGTTTCTTTGTGTCCAGCTTTATAATCGATCGGAATGGGAATGGTCAAAGTGATCATAACTCTTCATTCTCCCTAGTTCTCTTAGGGTCATGATCCCAGTGAATTTCCAATACAGTGATGTTATAGTCCTTGCAAAGTTTCCAATGGATGTAATGTGCTACCTTATTGTGCCTTTCTGTATAGAAATTTTCTGTTACCAGAACTTTGCAGCCAACTACAAGATGAGTAACTGTTTCCA
Source organism: Ichthyophis bannanicus (assembly GCA_033557465.1). Lineage (NCBI taxonomy): Eukaryota > Metazoa > Chordata > Amphibia > Gymnophiona > Ichthyophiidae > Ichthyophis > Ichthyophis bannanicus. The sequence goes on along the minus strand of CM066031.1, from coordinate 1,746,247,117 downwards.
GACTTTTTTTTACAGAATTACATGCGTTTTACCAACTTTTTCTAAATTTGCTGTTAACCATCTCGTCCATAATTTACTGTCCTGAACTGCAACAATCAATTCCCATTCCTAGAGGGGCTTTATTTCAACATGGCTATTCTGTGGTTCTTAATATAAATTATCCGTCTGAATGTGCAAGGAGCTCTTTTCTCTCAGGGAATGAGTCCAACCTCTGGAGGCTAGAGTAGCAGAAGTGGAAGAGCTAAGGAAGACAGAGACCTATAGGGACGTAGTACTGTAGTCCCACCTCAAGTCTGGCAGCCTCTCTGTTGTCATGGAGGAGAGAGGTCACATGAAGAGATCACCTTCTTGATGGGGCAGGAAGTGATTCTATAGCTAGGACCTGTCCTCTATGTGATGTAAAACTATCAAAAAAAGGAACATGTGCCCATGAGGGTTAGAACGGCTGTCATAGCTGGAGATTCAATCATAAGGCATGTAGATACCTGGATGGCTGGTGCACATGAGGCCTGGTAACATGCCTGCCTGGTGCAAAGGTAGCAGACCTCACATGCCACCTAGACCAGGTTTGTCTTATTAATTGATTATATTTTTGAAGATGTGAACAAACACGTAGACAATGGTGAGACAGTCGATATAGTGTATCTGGATTTTCAGAAAGCCTTTGACAAAATTAAAAAGTCATGGGATAGGAGGCAGTGTACTACTGTGGATCAGAAACTGGTTAAAAGATAGAAAGCAGAGAGTAGGGATAAATGGCCAATTTGTTTCAATGGAGAAAGGTGAATAGTGGAGTACCCCAGGGATCTGTGCTGGGCCGTTGCTTTTTAAGATCTTCATAAATGGCCTGGAAATGGGAATAATGAGTAGGATGATCAAATCTGCAGATGAGACAAAATTATTCAAAGTTATTAAAACATAAGAGGATTGTGAAAAATTGCAAGAGGACCTTGATAAATTGGAAGATTGGACATCCAAATGGCAGATGAATCTAATGTGGACAAGTGCAAACTTATGCTCTTTGGGAAGTTACATGATGCAAGGCTTCACATTAGGAACCAAAACCCAGGAAAAGGATTTAGGCGTCATCATGGGTAATATGTTGAAACCCTCTGCCCAATGTGCAGCAGTGGCTAAGAAAGCAATTAGAATGCTAGGAATCATAAGGAAAGGAATGGAGTCAGAAGAAACAGTTTCCTGATCTGGAACTGTTTCTTCTGACTTAAAGCAGATGCTTAGTCCATTGTTGTTTCCAGTAGTTCCCAAGGAAATATCTCCCCCAAAGGAAGTTTCACTGTGCGACATTTGGAAGTAGTGACTCGCCTGGAATTGACATTGCAGTCTTCTCTTTCCCAGGTTGCGTTGTTTTCTGTTGATGTTCTTGATAAGTTAAACGAGCACAAGGGTTGAATATCTCTCTGTAATACTGCTTTGTCTAAGTTGGAGGGGCAAGTTCCTTGGCTCAGGCAACTCTCTCCTCAAATATTCGTGATAGTTTGGTGCTCCATCACCAACTGGAGGCAATGGAGAATTCTGCCCAAGCAAGGAACTTGGTTACTCAATTTTCCATGCACTCATTATTTAGCTCCGCTTATATTGTTTCAGAAGTATTTGAAAGAGGTACTATTGATTGAGGATGTTGACGCGATTAAGTTATTTAATATTTTTTACATACCCTCAGGTCAGTTAGTAATGCACAAAGAAGTAGGTGGTTTATGTCCTCCCTCCTCGGAGTCATTAGAAATTTCAGCTTTCTTAGAATTATCTCTTGGTGTAATTTCATCTCGTTCAACATTGGTGATAACATTTTTATCTATGAGTGATAAGAATTTGGTAATGAAGTTGTATTTTAATAAGACGACCGCCATGTTTTGTGGAAGTAGGATTCAAATATTTCCTGATGTTAGCAAGGTAACACATAGGCATAGGAAGGCCTTCTTGGTACTGAAGCCACAGGTGCTTGCACTTGGCGCTTCATTTTTTCTGAAACGTAAATATATTGCTGTTTTACAGGGGGTTAAGATTATTTTTATATTACTGGAGAAACTAGAGGCCTTTATTTTGGGGAGGTCTAATTTTTGAATTTTCTTTTAGATTGTTCAGGCTTCCTGGCTTAAGTTTAAATGGGCATTAGTTTAATAGAAACTTTACATTGTGTGTGGGGGGGGGGGGGGGCTTTGATGTTTTTCCTGTTTGTTTTGCTTATTATTTTTTATGTTAAAAAATTCAGTAAAGTCCCCGTCAAAAGGGAGATCATTTTTCTTTATGATTAATAAAGAAATTTGAAATGGGGGGAAAAAAAGGAAAGGAATGGAGAACAAACCCAAGGATATTATAATGCATCTGATATAGTTCCATGGTGCGACCACACCTTGAATATTGTGTGCAATTCTGGTCGCCATATCTTAAAAAGGATATTATGGGATTAGAAAAAGGTACAGAGAAGAGCCACCAAAACGGTAAAGGGGATGGAAGGATACCCCTATGAGGAAAGGCTTAAAAGGTTAGGGCCCTTCAACACGGAAAAGAGATGGCTGGGGGAGATATGTAGGGGCCTGTAAATTAATAAATGGAGTGGAACGAATAAACGTAGATCAGTTGTTTACTTTTTCAAAAAGTAGAAAGACTAAGGGACACTCAGTGAAGCTATAATATAGTCCATTTAGGCCTAACAAGAGAAAATATTTTTTCACTTTATGAGTAATCAAACTATGGAATTCATTACTGGAGGATATAGTAAAAGCTGTTAGTGTAGTTGGGTTTAAAAAAAGGTTTGGACAAGTTCCTGGAGTAAAAGTCCATAAACCATTATTAAAGAGGACCAGGATAAACATTGTGGAATCTGGGTACCTTTTTGGGAACCTGACAGGTACTTGTGACCTATATAGGCCACTGTTGGAAATAGGATACTGGGCTTGATGGACCTTGGTCTGACACAATATGGCATTTCTTATGTTCTTATGAGTTCTGAAGAAATGGGACTATTTATTTTTATTTCTTTATTTTTATTAGATAACTTTTTTTGCTGGTTAGGTTATTAGTTTATCTTCTGTAGCTGTTTGGAGAAGGGTATTTTTCTGTCTTAGGCAAAGCTTTTCTGCTGCTGGTTTTTTTTTCTCTTTCCTCTAGCCTTCAAGTTCAACGAGGAAAAAAAGCATTCTTTGAAGTCACTGCACTGCTAAGATGTTAGATCCCTCCTTTCCCACCCAATTCCCACAAACTCCATGTGAGAAAGTTTGCTATATAGAACCACTCGCCAATTACCTTGTTGATTACGACAGAAGTGTTTGGTATTAGCTGGAAGGGAAAAACTAGGAAGTAAATACTACCACATTTGTAGAATTACCTAAACAAAGCTCCTTGCAGTATAACAAATTGTTTACTTTTAGCAGATATCCAAAGGGATCACACATCAGACCAGAGGTTCTCAATCCAGTCCTCGTTACACATCTAGCCAGTCGGGTTTTCAGGATAACTAAAATGTATATGCATGAGAGAGATTTGCATGCACTGCCTCCATTATATGCAAATCTCTCTCATACCTATCCTGAAAACCTGACTGGTTAGGTGTGTCCTGAGGACTGGGTTGAGAACACCCTGCTTAAGACTATACTCAGACAAATTTATCAGATTTTAGTAGCTTAAAGTGATAAGAAACTGTTCCATACCCAAATAAGAGGCGAGCAAGCAAGCAGGGCTACACACAGGGAATTAAAACAGGTGTAAAATCTCAAATAAAAGCAGCTACCTGATTTTTGTCTTAAAGGACAACTGAGAAAGAGTTAAAGACTCCGGTAGGTCTTTTTCTGATTTCCTTCAACAGCTACCAAAGCTCCTATAACTAAATTATAACTGGGAAAAATCATGTCACCAAAGTTGTTGCCCCCATTATGTCTTCTACCTCTGGACAACCTGATTCCAGGCAAGGGGTTGGTTCCATGTACAAAACATCTGCCAGTTGAATCCGTTAAAACAAGTGAAGGAACAGAGAGGAGGTGGCAAGGTTGAGAAGCATCCATGACAGCGACAGCTACAATGATAAAATGCTTTTTGAGGCATCCAAGATCTCCAATACAGGTGAAGATGGTATGGTGTATTAAGAAGAGGGCTGGACATGGGTCACCAGAGACTAAAGAATTGACATTCGAACTCCACTGACCCTCAAAAAAAACAGTATACAGTCCTGGAAATGGAAGAGATAAGAGCATCCCAGGAACAGGTAGAACTGCAGCTCAAAAAATCCAGAGTCACAGTGGATCCCTTTATAGCAAAAGGATGAAATCAAAGCAATTTAAATATCTTTATACTTTAATAAATGAAGGGGGGCTGACCCATACGGAGCGGCAGGTACTACTCTAGCCAACTTACTGGGCAGACTAGATGGACCATACTGGTCTTTATCAGCCACCATATACTATGTAACTACAGTATATGTAACTGAATTAGTGACCACAAGTACATGAAGGGTAGTGGTGATTGCTCTCGAGAGCACTCTTTCCTTTCCTTCCTCTTGGACCTGTCCCTCTTACAACATGTTACCATTCCCACCCATCAGGCAGGTCACACTCTTGACCTTCTCATAACGTCTTCTTCCTCTTCTCTCACGCTTTCCAATATCAGTTCCATATGTCTTCCCTGGTCCGATCATGTTTGCATTGCCGCTTCCTGCTCCTGGTCACATGACCCTCCCTCAGCGTCCTCTTCTTCCCCTCCCCCTCCCTTCCAGAGCGTCGTTCACGCCCACTCACCTCCCTCACACTGCAGCAGTTTCCCCCAGCAGCGGAGCTTTTACCTTCTGATTTTTCCTCACTCTCTCCAACTCCCAAGTGACCCTCTGGTCCTCCACCCTTTCCTCCACTCTCGATCGCATAGCCCCCTGGCGCTCCCACTCCCTTCGCCGTCGCCCTTCACACCCATGGTATCACAGTGGTTTACGGCTGCTCCGTTCACATCTTAGAAGAGCGGAACGGTTGTGGCGCAAGGCCCCTTCCCCCAACACTCTAGCAGTCTTCAACTCCCATCACACCTACTACCGTTCTAAGGTGCACGCTGCCAAGCGCTCATACTTTTCTAACGCCATTTCTAATGCCCCAAACCAAACCCGACATCTTTATTCTACCTTCCAATCTCTTATTTCTCTACATGCCCCTCAGTCAGCCTCCTCGCTCCGACCCACCCCCCCTCCTGCGCATTTAGCCGCCTTCTTCAGTGACAAGGTCTCGTCCCTAAGATCATCCTTACCTTCCTGCCCTGCTCCTATCACCTCTCCCCCCCCTGTTCCTTCCCCCCCTCCCACTTCACAGCTTTCCCACTTCTGGGCCTCCTTTGACCCGATCACGGCACCAGAACTTCATCGTCTCATCTCTACTTCTAAGAAAACCTTCTGCTCCCTTGATCCCATTCCTTCCTCCTGGCTTCTCACCCCCTCCCTGGGTTTCCTTCCCTATATTCTCACCATGTTTAATTCTAGTTTGTCCACTGGGACTTTTCCTAAACCCTGGAAGCACGCCTTAATTCGCCCTATTATAAAGAACTCTTCACTCGACCCTCTAATCCCTGCCCACTATCGTCCTGTCTCCAACCTCCCCTTTCTATCTAAACTTCTCGAGAAATATGTATTTGCACAACTTTCCCATCACCTTGATACCATTAACTTTCTTCACCCACGTCAGTCCGGGTTTCGTCAGGGGCACAGCGTCGAGACTGTCCTACTGGCTTTCACAAATGCTTTACACGTGGCTCACGACCGTGGTGATGTCTCGGTGGCGGTTGCTTTGGATCTTTCTGCTGCTTTTGACCTGGTCGATCACTCTCTCCTTCTCCAACGTCTACGGGATGCGGGTCTCTGCAGCACAGTTCATCACTGGTTCCACTCTTTTCTTTCCTCTCGGTCCTGTGCAGTTCTCTTCTTCTTCCTCTACCCCCCCCTTCTGTTCCTCACCATCTTCCTTGCGGGGTCCCTCAAGGTTCCGTTCTCGCCCCGCTCCTCTTTAACCTCTTCTTGGCCCCCCTCGCTTCCTTAGTACAACAATTTGGTCTATCTGTTTTTCTCTACGCCGACGACATTCTTTTACTCCACCACACCTCACCTTCCTCCCCTGATCTTACAGTTCTTGACTCTTGTCTTTCAGCTGTGGCGAATTGGTTAACACTCAACTGTCTCCACCTTAATCTCACTAAGACTACTGCTATCTGGTTCTCTCATAATGGCCCCTCTCCTTCAATAGCTCCTTTCTTTTCCGGCACCCCTGTACCATTGGTCTCTACTTTTCGTTATCTTGGTGTGCACTTTGACTCTGACCTTTCCTTTCACACCCACATCTCACACATCACCAAAACATCCTTTTATTTTCTTCGCCAAATCCGCTCTGTTCGCCCCTTCCTTTCCCCCTCGGCTCTCATTACCCTAGTATTATCCCTAGTTATGTCCCGTGTAGACTTTTCCAACTCACTATTCATCGGTCTCCCTAAATACCATTTAACTCGCCTTCAACGGATCCAAAACACTGCAGCACGCCTCATCTCAAACACCTCCCTTCGAGACCATATAACCCCTCAACTGTTTCACCTTCACTGGCTGCCTGTTCCCTTCCGTGCTACCTTCAAACTTCTAGTCCTAGTTCACAAAGCCTTTCATAATAGCACTCCTCAGTACCTAACAGATCTCCTCTACTTTCACTCTCCCCGACACACCCCTCGCTCCTTTCACCTTAACCGTCTCACCTTACCCTCCCCTTCCCGCGCTCACCTGCAGTCCACCCATTCTTCTGCTTTCTTTTTTGCTGGTCCTGCCGCCTGGAATGCCCTTCCCCCCTCCCTCCGTTTAGAACCACAACACGCAGTATTCAAATGCAATCTAAAGACCCACCTATTCTCCCAAGCATTTAATGTTCCCTCTCCCTTTGTGTGATTTCCCCCTCTCTCTGCCTTTCCTTTTGTGGTGTCCCCCTGTTTATGTTCTGTCCTGTCTTCCTCCTTCTCTCTCACTGTCCTTTTAAAAGATTGTACATTTCCTTTCCTTTTCCATGGGCCTTGGCCTCCTTTTATTGCTTTGTTTTTACTTGTACACCGCCTTGGTTCCCGGAAAGGCGGTTTTATATAAAATACAATAAAACATAAAACATAAAACATTGGTGATACCAGTGGGTACAGAGGCATAGCTATGTTTTGGACAAACAAACTAAAAAATGACTTTCTTTATGTATCCTGCTTCAGGAGACAGTAACTTAATATATGATGGCACATAAAGACCAGCATGGTCCATCTGGTTTGCCCGGCAAGGTGGCAAGAGTAGGTGTGCCCGCCGCTCCGTGCGGGTCACCACTCCCCATGCCTTTGTTTAGGGATGTACCCACCGCTCTATGCAGGTCACCTCTACTTGTTGAGATATCAGAGACAGTTAAGTTTGATTTTATCCTGTTTCTATAAATGGATCCATTGTGTCTGCCCATACCATTTTGAAATCTGTCACTGTATTTGCCCCCACTAGTTTCATCGAAAGGGCATTACAAGTATCTAGCACCCTTTCAGTGAAAGTGTAGTTACTCACCTATAACAGGTGTTCTCCGGGGACAGCAGGAATCAGTCCTCACATATGGGTGACGTTGATACCCAAGGAGCCCTCGCGGAAGCATCCCCCCAGTTTTCAAAGAAAGCATTTGGGAGATGCCACCACACGTGTGGTCCCCTTCCAGCCCAAGGGTGCCATCTTGTTCAGTCAGACATAGCTAAAGATGGCAAAAAATAAGATGGTAAAGAAGCAACTCCAAGGGGAGGAGGGAGGGTTGTGAGGACTGATTCCTGCTGTTCCTAGAGAACACCTGTTAAAGGTGAATACCTAAGCTTTCTCCGGGACCATGCAGGAAGTCAGTCCTCACATATGGGACTCCCCAACTACAGGCTACCAAAAGCCCACAGAGAAAAATGATGGTCACACTCAAGGGCAATCGTGAGAAGCAGCAATTGAGTCCACAAATAAGGACTACAGTAGGACCCGTGTGTCCAAGGAAAATCAGCACTCTGGTAGCCTGAACACAGAAGGGTTGGAGGGTAGGAGTTGCCTAGACCCCGAAAAGATTAAGGAGCACAGTGTGGCCAAAGGCACTGTCCCATTGGGACTCCTTCTCCAAGCAATAACGGGCTGTGAAGGTATGAACTGAAGACTAGGTGGGGGCCCAGCAAATGTCCAGCATCAGGATGGAGCGCAGGTTTGCCACAGAGGCCCTGACATGGTGTGCCATGACCCAGCATTCTAGTGGAAGCCCCGCCTGCTCGCAGGTGAGAGCGATACAATCCGCCACCCAGGCAAACAGAGTACGTTTGGCCACCGCCTCCCCCAGCCTTCTGGGGTCATACAAGACAAACAGCTGAGAAGCCTTCCGGTGGCCCTGGGTATGTTGAATGTAGGACAGGGCACTCTTACAGTCCAGGGGGTGTGGAAGACAGTCTCCGCCCTACTGGCGTGAGGTCTTGGGAAGAAGGTGGGTAGCACCACCTTCAGAAGGAATTTAGGGTGTGTACGGAGCACCACCCTGTTCTTTCAGAACATGGCATACGGCGCCTTCACCACCAGGGCTTGGAGATTGCTAACCCTGCGAGGGAAGGTGAGCGCGACTAGAAACACCACTTTCCACTAGAGGTATTGCAGGTGGAAGGTAGCCAAGGGCTCAAAAAGTGGGCGAGTGAGCTGCGCCAATACGACATTAAGGTCCCACTCAGTTGCTGGAGGGCTAATCGGGGGTTTCGATAAGAGAAGTCCCCTCAGGAAGCTGATTACCAGTGGTTGGAATGAGAGGGGTTTACCATCCACTGAGTGGTGGTGTGCCGCAAGGGCATAGAGATGCACTCTGTCGGAGTTTGATTTAAGCCCGGATTGCGAGAGGTGGAGAAGGTACTGCAGTACCAGCTGCACCGTGCAGAAGAAGGGGTCAGTCCCACGCTATGCACACCAAACTGAGAATCTGTGCCATTTGAAGGTGTACGCTTTCCTAGTGGAAGCCTTGCGAGAGGCCAACAGGATCTTCTCCATTTCACCCGAGAGGTTGAAAGGGACCAGGGTCACCCTTTCAACTGCCATTCTGTCAGCGACAGGGACCTCAGATTGGGATGCAAGAGAGAGCCCCCCCCTCCTAGGACATAAACCCCTGAGGGTTCCCCAATGGGATGGGGGTCTCCACTAATAGCTGGAGGAGTAGCGGAACACATGGCTGCCTAGGCCATTAAGGGGCTATCGGGAGGCCTGGTTGTGGAGGGTCCTGAATAACATTTTGGCAATTAGTGGTGTAGGAGGGTAGGCACACATGAGACCTTCCGACCATGAAATGAAAAACACGTCTGCCACCACTCTGGAGGGGTGGGCTTGCCTGGAGCAGAAGCGGGACAACTGGTAGTTGTCCGGACTGGTGAACAGATCTATCCAGGATTCCCCCCAGAAAAGAAAGAGCCAATTGGCCACTCTGGGATCCAGCTGCCACTCGTGCGGCTGGAGAACCCTGCTCAATCTTTTGGCCAGTGAGTTGTCCTGGCCTGGCAGATATACTGCACGCAGGAGCATGCTCTGCTGGACTGCATAGGAGCAGAGGGCCATCGTCTTGCGGCAGAGGGCCCCAGCACACTGTTTCCCCCTGCTTGTTCACAAAGAACATCACCACCTGTTTGTCCATTTGGATCAACACTGGTTTGTGCCGTAGGCGGTGGCAAAAGGCTTGGAGGGCTAAGGATATCGCTCACAACTCCAGGAGGTTGATTTGCTGGTTGCTCTCATCCTGCGACCAGGTGTCCTGGGTGCGGAGTTCCTCACAGGGGGCTCCCCAGCCTAGCAAGGAGGCTTTCGTATTGAGAACCCTTACTGGGCTTGGGGTTTGGAAGGGCCTCCCTGCATCGAGGTATTAGGGAGTTTGTCACCAGGTCAGGGAGTACGCCAACTGGCGGATCACTGAGACTCTGTCCCGGAAACAGCCTGTGACCTGCTTCCACTGGTCCTGAAGACACCACTATACGGCCCTCATATAAAGGCAAACCCCAAGTGCTGCAGGACCTGGATAGTACATGTGGTTGCCTTCTACACTTCTAAGGCCGTGCCTCCTGTTATGAGCAAGTCGTCCAGGTGGGGGAAGAGAGAGACCCTTTGTAGGCGGAGGAAGGCAGCCATGACTGCCAGGCACTTTGTGAAGACTCTTGGGGCAGAGGCTAAGTTGAAAGGCAGCACCCTGTATTGGTAGTGACTGCCTCCCACCATGAACCACAGGTACCGTCTGTGGTTGGGCTGGATGAGGATGTGGGTATAAGCATCCTTCAGATCCAAGGAGCATAGCCAATCTCCCTGCTGGAGGAAAGGCAGCAATGTTCCAAGGGAGAGCATATTGAAATTCTCCCTCACCAGGAACTTGTTGAGGTTGTGCAAGTCGAGAATGGGCCTTAGGCCCCCTTTTCTTTTTGGCACAAGAAAGTACCTGGAGTAGAACCCCTTGCCCCTGAGATAGAGGGGGACTGGTTCCACCTCCCTGTCCTTGAGAAGACCTGCGAGTTCCTTCAGTAGAAGGTCCCAGTGAATGGGAGACCTGGGAGGCTCTCCTGGGAAGTAAGGGGGAGGTGTTGAAGTCAGATGGAGGAGGTAACCCTCCCTCACCACTTGGAGTGCCCAGGAATCGGTGGTGATGGCTGGCTACCTTTCGGCATAGCATATAATACGTCTCTCTGTGGGCTGCTGACCTCCATGAGGTGGAGATGCTATGCCCAAGGAGTCAAAAACAACCCTCTGGCTGGACCGGGTCCAATGCCTGGGGCTTGGGAGCCTTCTGCTTACGAAGACTATGCCCATGTCCCTTGGCCTGCTGTCCCTGATGGGGAGCCGGGGAGGTCTGAAAAGGTGGGTAGTTTCTGTAAGCAGCCCCTTTCCTCAGGTAGAAGGGCTTTTTACCCAAGACCTTTGTTGGGGAGGGGCAGCAGTCTTTTTAGAGAGCCTAGTCCTCGTCATGAACTCTGTCCAGCTCAGCGGCATTGTCGGTCATGGGTTTGCCAAAGAGGTTCTCTCTCTGGCAGGGGACATCGACCAATTTTCCTGAACCCATTGCTCGAGGTCAGACAACTGTAGCCAAGCCTGGCGTCAGGCAGCGATGTCCGCCACTGCTAATCGAGCCACAGATTACTAATAGCAGGTCTGCAATCTCATATTTCAGTTCTTTCAACACCCTTGGATGTATACCATCCGGTCCAAGTGATTTGCAACTCTTCAGTTTATCAAATCGTTTTAATACATCTTCCCAGCGTATCGATATTTCTTTCAACTCTTCCGCAGTATCACCTTTAAATACCACTTCAGTCATGGGTAACATCCCTACATCTTCCTCAGTAAAAACAGAAGCAAAGAATTCAGTCTCTCTGCTATGGCCTTGTCCCCTCTTAGTGCCCCTTTTACCCCTCTATCATCTAATGGTCCAACTGACTCTCTCACAAGTTTTTGCTACGAATGTACTTGAAGAAGTCTTTATTACGTGTTTTTGCTTCCACAGCAAGCTTCTTCTCAAATTCTCTCTCTGCCTGCCTTATCAGTGCCTTGCATTTAACTTGCCAGTGCTTGTGCTGTTTCAGTTTTCTTCATTTGGCTCTTTTTTCCATTTCCTGAAAGATGCTTTTTTGGCAACAGCCTCTCTAACCTCACCTTTAAACCATGCTGGCAGTTTTTTGGACTTCCTTCCACTTTTCTTAAAGTGTGGAATACAGCTGGTCTGAGCTTCCAAGATAGTATTTTTAAACACCCCCCAAGCTTGATATAAGTCTTTAACCTTTGCAACTGCTCCTTTTAGGGTTTTTTTGTTTGTTTTTTAAAATATTTTCCTCATTTTATCATAGTCTCCCTTTTGAAAGTTAAAAGGTAGTACTGTGGATTTCCTTACCATCCCCTCCTCCATTAATTAAATCAAATGTGATCATGCTATGATCACTATTGCTAAGTAGCCCCAACACCCTTATCTCTTGCACCAGATCTGGTGTTCCACTAAAGACTAGGTCAAAATGGCACCCCCTCTGGTCGGTTCATGAACCAGCTGCTCCAAGAAGCAGTCATTTATTTCATCTAGAAACTTTATCTCCCTAGCATGTCCTGCCATGACACTGACCCAGTCAATACCAAGGTAATTGAAATAATCCATTATTATTACTGTGCTGCAACTTTTATTAGCTTCCCTGATTTCTTTGACCACTTCATCATCCATTTGTTCATTCTGGCCAGGTGGTCGATAGTACACCCCCATTGCCATCGCCTTCCCCTTTTTACATGGATTTCAATCCATAGAGATTCTACAGCACATTTTGTTTCCTGAAAAACTTGAATCCTTTATTACCGGGTCAGGTGTTGAGGAGAAGAGGGGGTCCTCGCTGGGACGACCCTCGGGAGACCAGGCACCATTGCCGGAGGCCTCAGTATCGGTCCTGGGAACTTTCCTTGGCCGCTCCCACTCCGACTCCTTGGAGGGCCGCCGGGGGCTGAGGGACCGCGTGCAAGATTTCCCATGCTTGTCCGTCTCCCCAGACGATGTCTGCAAGACCTTCTTCTTATGCTCACGCTCCAGGGACCTTTGGTCGGAGTGCCTACGGGCTCATCCCGTGGAAACTTTAGGCAACTCCGAGGATTGCGAGCCTTTGAGCGCAAGGCTACCAGGGTTGAGTCTGCCTTGAGGAAGATATCATCCTGCTTCTGCCGGCGACTTTGTATGGGCTTAGTGGACATCTTTTTGCACAAGGAGCACTGCTCTGGGTCATGACTGTCATCCAGACACCGGAGACAACAGTCGTGAGTGACAGTGAGAGACATGTTTTTAAAGCACTGATCACATTTTTTTGAAACCAGAGGCTATCGCAGCAAAAAGGACCCCCTGATCACATTTTTTAACCTGTGGCCAGTGGTTGAAAAAGGCACAAAAGCACCAAAGTGAGAAATAGGGGGAAAAAAATAGTTTCTCAAGGTCCGCTACCGGACCTGTGGAACTCGAGAAGTGGGAAGGAGAACTGGCGCCTGTTGGAAAGATACAATAATGCACTAGAAAAACTAACCTTTTGCAGGGGTACAAGACGAACGTCCGAAGGGCTCCGTGGAAAACGGGAGACTGAGCAGGATCGCAACCTTGTGCATGCGTGGTGGCATCTCCCAAAGGCTTTTTTTGAAAGCTGGGGAGATGCTTCCATGAGGGCTCCATCGGCGTCGACATCACCCTTATGTGAAGGCTGACTTCCTGCTTGTTCCCGACGGAAAAAAGGATATAGCTTTATTAGAAAATGTACAGAGAAGAGCCACTAAAATGGTAAAGGGGATGGAAGGATACACCTATGAAGAGAGGCTAAAAAGGTTAGGGCTCTTCAACCTGGAAAAGAGATGACTGAGGGGAGATATGATAGAGGTCTATAAATTAATGAATGGAGTGGAACGGGTAAACGTAGATCGGTTGTTTACGACATCAAAATATAGAAAGACTAGGGGACATGCAATGAAGCTACAGTGTAATCTATTTAAGATAAACAGAAAATATTTTTTAACACATTTAGTCAAACTCTGGAATTCGTTACCAGAGGATGTAGTAAAAGCTGCTAGTGTAGCCGGGTTTAAAAAAAGGTTTGGCCAAGTTCCTGGAGAAAATATTCATAAACCATTATTAAAGGGGACCCAGTAAATCCAAAGCTTGCTCCAATACAAGCATTATGGAACCTGTGTCTTTTGGGGAAACTGCTAAGTGCTTGTGACCTAGATTGGCCATTGTTAGAAACAGGATATTGGGCTTGATGGACCTTGGTCTGACCCAGTATGGCATATCTTATGTTCTTAAGAGGTAGCAAAGCATCAAAAAAATGCAACAAAAGTGGGCTGAAGAGACACAGGCCCTCCAGATTCTGCAGAAGAACAGAGGCGATTCTGCATGGCAATAGACATGTGAAACCCCACAGATGCACAGTTCACTTCTCTATATAGTTATGTGAGCTCCATCTGATGAAGTTACCACTTGGGAGCACTGTTCCCTCTAAGCTGTGCGCGTGCACACACCTCACCGAGCGAGCGCACATACTTTACAACAGAGCGCACAAAAATTATGGCTCTGATTCTGATAGAAAACAACAGACGTCTTAAAATTTAAAAGTTATGATTGTAATTACTAGAAATTTCCTGCTTCATTTAGTAATCGTCTATTTTCATTTAATTTGATTAAAATCAATGTGGTGTACATACTGTATTCTGACGTGTAATCAAATTTTAAAGTATATAACCCCGAGTGTCGTTATGTGGCGCACAAAAATTTAACATTCCATAGTGGTTAGGACAAGGTACTTCAGGCCAGAGGGCCGGGGGTTCAAGTCCCACCTGGGGACAGCAATCTCAGGCCGGAGGGACTGGGATTTCTAGTCCTATAGGCACTCCTTGTGGTCTTGGGCAAGCCACTTAACCCTCCACTGCCCATGTTCCCTGTAAGTATTAGTGTATGTGTCTCATATCCCCTCATGTTAAATGTATCCCCCAATTGACCGCTTTGACCCGGTGAAAAGCGGGATATAAATACAGCTAAATAAATAAATAAAATAAATTCCTTCAAAAGCTGCACACAGCTTATATTTTATGCGCACACAGCCTACAGAAAATTAGAGGGAACATTGCTTGGGAGGATTATATATCTTGCTCTCTGAGAAAAATATAATCCCAAGCAAATAAAGTATGCTTACCTGCAAGCATGGCAACAGTATTCCTCTCTTCAGCTGTTCTCAGTATACAGTTAGGAAGATTTTTATCATACAAACTAAACAGATGTTCCCTAGTAAGCGTTAACAGTGCCTTAAGGTCGTTAGCAGAAATAGTTGGAGAGGTCTTGGTTATTTTTCGCCTTCCTGTAAATAAAAACAAAACATGATAAAACAGTTTCAAGAAATATGTAAACACCTGAAGCCAATTTAGAACACTAATTCAATCAAAGGACATGCAATTTGGAAAAGAATACAGAAAACAGCTGGAAATAAATCTAGATTGCCTGATTTTTTACTTAGTAATCAGGGAGATTTATGTCTCCTTTGCTCTTATGAAAATAAAATATTAGAAATCTATAGATAAACGAGAAAGAAAAAAAAAAAAAAAAAAGAGTAGCCAGGAAAAACTCAGACAGTAAGATTTTAATGGGCTCAATGAGATGGAATGGAAAACGTAGTTACTCACCTGTAACAGGTGGATCTCCAGCAACAGCAGGAATTTAGTCTTTATATATGGGTGACATCATAACCGATGGAGCCCATGCAGGAATGATCCCCAGCATCCAACGGGAAAGCCTTTGTGAGCACTCCACTGCATCTGCGTAGCTACCTTCCTGCCTTCCCAACTCCTTTTCCTCAGTTGGGTTTGTAGCTGAGAAAAAGGAGAGTAAAAGAAAAAAACCTACAGCTCCTAAGAGAGGAGGGTGTGTTGTGAAGACTAAATTCCTGCTGTTCCCAGAGATCACCTGTTACAGGAACAAGCAGGAATGTAGTCTTCACATATGGGACTCCATAGCTCCCAGACATGAAATGACCTCAGAATCAGTGAAGGTTTGCCTCGGAGTAGGTTTCAAGAGGTCATGGATCCCTCATGGATGTCTGGTATCATCAAAGTCTAGGACGGAGGGTAGGAGTTGCCTCTAAGTCTGAAAGAGGTGTTTGAGAACAGCCTGACCAAACATGGCATCCTGGCGGGAGTTCTTGTCCAAACAATAATGGGCAGCAAAGGTATGGACAGAAGACCAATTTGCTGCCTTGCAAATTTCGTCAATGGCTACAGAGCAGAGGCTTGCCATCGAGGTAGCCATGGCACGAACATTGTGAGCAGTGACATGCCCTTCTAGGGAGAGTCCTGCTTTGTCATAAGCAAATGAAATGCAATCCGCTATCCATCTGGAGAGTGTACGTTTAGATACCGGGAGCCCCAGGTGACTAGGGTCAAAGGAAATTAATAATTGTGAGGCTTTACGGTAATCTCGAGTCCTCTGAAGATAAAAAGACTAGGCAGGCTTGCAGTGAACAGTATGCAGGGTTGCTTCTGCTTTAGACGCATGTGGTCTGGGAAAGAATACAGAAGGTATACAGACTGATTCAAATGAAAAGGAGACACCACCTTGGGCATGAAATGCGGGTGAGTCCTAAGGACGACTTTGTCATGGTGCAACCTGGTGTAGGGTGGGTTCAGCACCAAAGCCTGAAGCTCACTAATGTATCTAGCTGAAGTGAGGGCAATAAGGAAGATAACCTTTCATGAAAGGAACTTTAGTGGGGTCATAACCAAAAGGGCAGCTTAAGAAGTTCCACTAGAATGACACTGAGATCCCAAGCCATCGGAGGTGGCTTAATGGGCGGCTTGGTCAGCAAGAGCCCTCTCATAAAGCACGCTACCAGCGATTGTGAGGAGATGGGCTGTCCAACCAAGAGATGAGAGGCCGCAATGGCACAGAGGTGAACTCTGACTGAGTTGGTCTTGAGACCTGTTGAGGTGGAGGAGATACTGGAGGAGTGCCTCCATGGGAGCACAGAAGGGATTGAGATCCATCTGGGAACACCAGATAGAGAATCTACGTCACTTGAAAGCATAGGAACGCCTGGTGGATGGCTTCCTGGAAGCCAACAGGATCTCCTCCTTAACTTCCTGTGTAACTTCCTGTGCTATCAGTAGCCAAGTTGTGAGACGGAGAGACTGTGGATTGGGATGAAGCAGTGTCCAGTCTTCCTGGGAGAGGAGATCAGGCGCAGATCTCAATCATAGAGGAATCAGTCCTCACATATGGGTGACGTAGGCAAGAACAGGGTCATGCTACGCATGCATCCCAAATTCCTTCCAAAGAGGTTGATCTGTTATTGGCTTTCCGCCCTGGACAAGATGCCCTGTGTGCGGAGGCCTCTGCAGTGAGCTCCCCAACTCAGCCGAGAGGTGTCCATGGTGAGGATCCGCTGGGGGACGGGGGTCTGGAAAGGCATGCCTGCCCGTAGGTGGGTGTCACTTGCCACCAGTTGAGTGACTCCGCCAGTGGGTAGGTCACATGTACTCTGTCCCTGAGGCGGTCGGTGGCCTGCGTCCACTGGGATTGGAGGCACCATTGGGTCACCCTCATGTGGAGGTAGGCGACCGGTGTTACATGCACCATGGATGTCATGTGGCTGAGCAAGCGGAGCATGGAGCGAGCCGGCACAAAGCATCAATGCTGTATCTTTGTGGCCAGAGCCTCAAGGCAACTTACCCTGTCTAGAGATAGGAAGGCCTTGATCTGGCGGGTATCCAACTGAACCCCTATGAATTCCAAGCTTTGGTAGGAGTGAGATAATACTTGGGTTGGTTTATTATGAAGCCCAGGTGTTCCAGGATATTGGTGGTGCGGCCTGTGGCCTGCTGTACATCGGTGGCTGTTTCTCCTTTTATGAGCCGGTCGTCCAGATAGGGGAAGATGGCCCTTGGAGGCGGAGATAGGCAGCCACCATCCCCAGGCATTTAGTGAAGACCCTGATTGCAGAAGCCAGCCCGAAGGGTAGCACCCTGTACTGGTAGTGGCCACCCTTGACCTCAAATTTTAGGTACTGTCTGTGACTGGGATGAATGAGGATGTGGGTGTAAGCATCCTTATCCAAGGAGCATAGCCAGTCTCCCTGCTGGAGGTAGGGAAGCAATGTTCCAAGGGAGAGAACATAAGAACATAAGATATGCCATACTGGGTCAGACCGAGGTCCATCAAGCCCAGTATCCTGTTTCCAACAGTGGCCAATCTAGGTCATACGTACCTAGCAGTATCCTCAAAAGACACAGGTTCCACAATGCTTGTACTGGGTCAAGCATTGATTACCCTGGGTCCCTTTTTAATAGTGGTTTATGGACCTTTCCTCCAGGAACTTGTCCAAACCTTTTTTAAACCCAGCTACACTAACAGCCCTTACTACATCCTCCGGTAACAAATTCCAGAGTTTGATTACACGTTGAGTGAAAAAATATTTTCTCTTATTTGTCTTAAATAGTTTACCCTGTAGCTTCATTGCATGTCCCCTAGTCTTTCTATATTCTGATAGTGTAAACAATTGATCCACGTTTACCTGCTCCACTCCATTCATTAATTTATAGACCTCTATCATATCTCCCCTCAGCCGTCTCTTTTCCAGGTTGAAGAGCCCCAACCTTTGTAGCCTCTCTTCATAGGAGTAGCCTTCCATCCAATTCACCATTTTGGTGGCTCTTCTCTGTACTTTTTCTAATAATGCTATGTCCTTTTTAAGATACGGTGACCAGAACTGCACACAATATTCAAGGTGCGGTCGTACCATGGAACGATACAGAGGCATTATAATATCCTTTGTTTTATTTTCCGTCCCTTTCTTTATGATACCTAGCATTCTATTTGCTTTCTTGGCTGAGAGTATCCTGAACTTCTCCAGCACCAGGAACGTGAAGTGCCGCAGGTCTAGGATGGGCCTGAGGCCTCTGGTTCTTTTCAGCACAAAGAAATACCGGGAGAAGAATCCCTTGCCCTTTTGGCAGTGGGGCACTGGTTCCATGGCCCTGTCCTCAAGTTGACCTGCCATAACAGGTTCTGGTGAAGGGGAGTCCTGGAGGGCTTTCCTGGAAAGAAAGAGGGAGGCGTCTGGTCCATGTGGGAGGAGGTAACCCTCCTTGACCATATGGAGGGCCCAGGCAACTGTGGTGATGTCTGGCCACCGGTTGGCGAAGTGGACCAGGCGTCCCCCTGTTGGCAGCTGACCTGAGTGTAGAGGGGCTATGCCTAAGGGGCCAAAAGCTCCCCACCGATGGGGCTGGAGACGGCGTCAGAGCCTTGGGAATCATCTGCTTACGGGGACCCTGTGTGTGCCCCTTGGCATGCTGCAAGAGCCTTGGGAATCATCTGCTTACGGGGGCCCTGTGTGTGCCCCTTGGCATGCTGCCCCTGCTGTGCAGCCTGGGAAGGCTGGTACTGCTGACAGCCTCGATACGCCGGTGCCTTCCTCAGGTAGGATGGCTTTTTCCCCAAGGCCTTCTGCTAGAGCAGAGTGGTGGTCTTCTTAGAAAGTCGAGTTCTTGTCAGGAACTCAGATTCAAGCTCTGCAGCCTTGTCTGACATGGGCTTACCAAAGAGGTTCTTCTCCTTGGCATGGGTTATGGACAAGTTTGTCTTGGACCCTTTGCTCCAGGTCAGAGGACTGGAGCCACACCTGGTGTCGGGTGCCGATGCCTGCTGTGACCACCCAGGCTGTGAACTCGAAGCAGTCATAGGCTGCTCAAGACAAACTTAGAGTCACAGATACATTTGATCACGTTCCAGGACTGTTGGAGGGGTTTCCTTGGAGAGGCCAGTGGAGAACCCAGAGTGCTCCTTCCACAGGTCCCTCAGGTACACTGCCATATATAGTTGGCATGCCTGGATCCAAAAGGCCAGCATTGAGCCCTGGTAACATTTTCTGTTGAGGACGTCGAAGGTCCTGACCTCCCTGGCCCAGGGGCACCAACGAATGCATCTTCTGCCTTTTAAGCCAAATCATAGCAGACTCCACCACCATGGAGTTGCGCGAGAGCTGAGCCTTCCTGAAGCCCGGGCCCCGGCAAACTTGGTACATGAAGTCAATGGCTGACTATAGGCACAGAGGCCGGTGACTCCCACATTCAGAGTAGCTGTTCCAGAATGGCGGGATGGGCACTGTGTGTGACTCCTTTGGCAGAGACTCATATTGGAGGATCTCGAGCTCCTCCATGTGAGGGTCCTCCTCCAAGTCAGTGGGGAATGCTAATGCCTTTGACATGTCTCGCACAAATTCGAGGAATGGTGTGTCCTTGGGTGGTAACTGGCGCCTGGCATCAGGTGGAGACAGGTCAGTCGGCACGTCACGGTGCTTGTGAGTGTCCAGGAATATCTCATCCTTGGACTCCCAGTTCGAGTACTCAGTGCAGGACTCAATGGTGGGCCATATCAGCGATGGGCCCGGGGCCAGTGGTCCATAGGCCTTCGAGGCTGCGTGGCTGGAGCCATGAGCACTGGTTGAAGATGATCGATGGCCCGAGGAACAGGACTGTGATCGAGACCGCTGTCGAGGATAGACTCGAGGCTGGGAGCTCACAAGGATTGGCTCAACAACCGGGGAAGTCCTCGAAGTCGAGGTTCCAGTGGTCCAGGAGGATGAACCGGACGAGTTGGACAACTGCACCCACTGTGTCTCCAGGAAGGCATCAGGCTGCGCTTCAATGACTCCATCCTGGACTCCAGTCCAGATGGTACCACAGTATTTGGCATGAACACCATTGGTAGCCAAGTCTGGCACTGGCGGGGGGGGGGGGGGGGGGTGGAGACATTAACGAGGATGGCCTCAGAGGTCCGAGGCTGATTGCCGGGGACAATGATTCCTTCCTTCCTGCTCTGACACTTCGGGCCTTCTTCGAGGGCCAAGGGATCTGGTGTGGGGCTTGTCCAGTTTCACCAAGTCCCATGAGGAGGTCCTCAAGGATTTCTTCTTCCTCTTGTGTTCCTGGTCCGAGGAACCATTGTCGGAGGACCTGAATGCCCGGTCGGTTGCCACAGGGTCACTACTTGACTCCGGGGTCTGGGCTAGGGCCCTGGATCGTGGGGTCATCAGGGACGTTGGGGCAGAGTCTGACCTGGAGAAAATTTGGCTATGCTTCTGCCGATGGAGTTTGATTGCTTTAGTGGACATCTGCTTGCAGAGGCCACAAATCTCAGGATCATGGCCAGGACCAAGACAATGGAGGCAGCCATCATGTATGTTTATTTTATTTACTTATTTATTTAACCAGCATCGATCATACTTCTTGAAACCTCTGGTCATTGGGGAAAAAAGTGCCCCGGAGAGGTTGAAGATCTGAGGAACTGCCAAGCGGCGAAATAAAGGTGCGAAGCTGCACCAGGAAAAAGGAACTTGACTAGGGAACCGGTCGCAGCCATAGAAAAACAAAATGCTATAGGATGAAATTTAACTGCTTTTTTGGGGGGGAAATCAGACATACGCCCAGTGGGTTCCATGGAAAAAGGAGACTGAGCAAGATGGCACCCTTGGGCAGGAAGGGGACCACACATGCATGCTCCAGCTCCCAAAGGCTTTCTTTGAAAGCTGGGGAGATACTTCCATGCAGGGCTCTGTCGACACTGACATCACCCATATGTGAGGGCTGACTTCCTGCTTGTTTCCAGAGAAAACATTTATTTTTTGCTATACTGCCAACTGGTAGGCTAGCAGTTTCCCCATTAGGGGTATGTTTTTTTGTTGTTGTGCGTTTTGTTTTAAAAACATTAATTTCCTTGCTCATTATCCTGCTATTCTGATTTTTCTCTGTCTTCTCTCTTAGGCCGCAAGGTACTTTATGACTATTTCTCTGAAGTCAACACTTCTATAACAAGTCCCTTGATACAAGCATTGGCTGAAACATGTTGGACAACTTGATCTGTTCTCAAACGTTTGTAATCAGAAATTATAATGCTGATGCACAGTATATTATATCCGTAGTTTTTGGCCATGAATTATATCTGTTTAGGTTATTTCAGTTTTTTAAAATAAACTGTTATTGCTTAGCAACTATTTATGATTTATTATTCAAGGACATACATCAAGTGTTTTGTTTTGTTTTTACTCTGCCCCTGCTATTTGCCTTTTGCAGTGGTTTGTGCATCTTTATATTGCTGTTGGTGTTCATGGTTCCCCATAGTGTGTCTCATCTGCTAGTTGAAGGGTTCCGAGACAAGCCAATTATCTAGACACAGGCGGACTAAAGTGCCCAGCCCTGCGGAGGTAGGCAAGAACAGTCAGATACTTCATGAACAAACTTGGAGCAGAGAAGAGGCTGAAAGGAGGTACCCTACACTGAACTGCATTGAAGAATGTGAAGCGAAGAAACTGCCAGTAGGGGGGGGTAGATGAGGATGCAGGAGTTGACTTCTCTCAGGTCAAGAGAGGCGAGCTGCTCACCATGGCTCAGGAGCAGCAATATCATGGCAAGGATGTTAATTTTGAATTTTACCTGTTTAGAAAGGGGTTCAAGTTGTGGAGATCAAAGATAGGCCTCAGGCCTCAACCTTCTGGGGATAAAAACGAATCTTGAGTAGAATCCTTAGCCTTACTAGGACCATGGGACTTCAACTGCTTTTTTATGTAATAGCAAGTTGAGCTCTAAGGCTAATAAGGCAACATGGTGGAAAGAGATCCTTGGTCTCGACTTAAGTCCTGAGGTACAGGAGCATAGGATGAAATTCAGCTTGTAGCCAAGGCTGATGATCTTCAGGACTCAATGATCTGTGGTAATAATAAACCAAGCCTCTCTGAAATGTTGGAACCTACCTCCTCACTGGCAGGCAGTCAAAAACGGAGGTTGGGTTTGAGGACAGCTGAGACTGCTGCAGACTACCTGTTTATGATTACAAGGCCTTTGCTTTTCAGGATAGGGCTGAGTGGCTTGGCGCTGGGAGAACAGCCTGGGATGCAGCAGATAGCACTAATGAGGAAACTGCTGAAAAAAATTGTTGATGGAATGGCTTTTTATAAGAGGATTGTTTCTGCTTGCAGTAATGAAAGCCTGGTCAGCTGGCTGCGAGGACATTTCTCGCATGGTAGAGAAGTTGTCTACATTTCTCTCATGGTAGAGAAGTTGTCCTTAACCTCTTAAGTGGGAAGTCGGGTTAACTCATCTTACCCTAACCATTCAGCCAATGGGGACGACAAGTTAACTCGTTCCCCACAGTGATCGCCACTGCTCCTGCTGATCACCGATCCCCCCACTTCTCTCTGCACAGTCTGTCAGTCATCGTGATGGTGACTGACAAATTGTGCAGAGAGGAGGGAGATTGGTAATCAGTGGAAGCAGTGGCGATCACTGCTGGGAATGAACTGCCGACTGCAGAGTTCGTTCCCTGCAGTGAATGCCCATCAAGCGCTGCTCCCGCTGATTATCGATCTCCCTGCTTCTCTCTGCACAGTTTGTCAGTCACAGTGGCGGTGACTGTCAGACTGTGCAGAGAGAAGGGAGATCGGAAATCAGCGGGAGCAGCGCTTGATGGGCGATCACTGCAGGAAACGAACTCAGCAGTTGGAGAGTTAATTCCCCAGGCAGTGTTTGGCTGGGTGCTATGCCTTTTGCCCAGTTAAGGGGTTAATTTATGAGTGTCTTTTAACCTCATCACCAAAAATATTGTCTTCTGGACAAGGCATCCAACAAGGTGGTCATGAAAGTCTTCATGAAAACGAGATGCTCTAAGCCAGGTGTTGCAACATGCACCAATGGCCACAGTAGTGTTACGAGACTAAGGGGGTCCATTTTAAATCACTTAGATGCAATTTGGATGTCCACAAACACGCACATGAACATCTAAATCATAGAGAAGTCCCTGAAGCGATTTCAAAAACAGATTTTTTTAGATGTTTCCACTGCAGGGATGTCTAAATAGGCAGGGGGTGTGATGGAGGCATTTCCAGTAGACCCCCAGTGGCATCTGCATTCGCGTCCAAACTTAGATTTGCTCCAGACATGAACAGGCATTGGAAAGGTTCTCATTTCGGCAATAAAACATATGGATTGTGTCAAGAAATTGGCACTACACTATCCTCTGTACTATTGACAATGACAATGCTATGTTGTGTGTGTTTGAGAAACTTGTTTTGAGTTTGCACCATTGCTGCATGTTTCATAGACTTCCCTGGAATTAAATACTATACCAGGGGCACCTATGTAGACATCCCTTAGAAAGGGGGTCCACAAAAGAGCATACACACTCGCAAGCAGAACGATTAACAGGAGCAAGGTGTAATGAAACAGTCTTTATTGAACAAATCCAGACAGACGCATTTCGACTTTGTGTCTTCCTCAAGGGGTGAACCTCAAAAAAAATAAAATAAAAATATGAACATTAAAAAAACATAAATCATATGTAAATCAGAACCAGCTAAAGGGAAAACACATATCAGTGTAAAATATTACACAATAAAAGGTGCACACTGGAATAAATGTTCACAAAAAACTATAAATGCAATAAAACCATATAGGAACTTGGAGGACATGCTGTGAATGCACGTAAATGCAAACATAAACCTAGTGGACCACAGTAGGGACAAAGAGGACAATAGGAAGACTATATATTGCGTACAGACATGATAGTGAGGGACCCATATTGCAGGTAAGCAAAAGGTGATCTAGTAAACTAAAAACAAATTTAAACCATTAATGGACAAGGTAATCAAATAACTACAATAAATAAAAGAATTAAAAGCCAAACTGAGCATAGCTAAACAGTAACAGATGTATCCTGCCCCTAATGAAGGATTGTTGTGGAAAAGCGAGATATTATGCAATCCACTAGTAGGGGGGATAGAACCAACAAAAGAACTACCGGCAACAAAAAATGCAATGTAGGACAACACTCACTGAGTCATGGTTAAGACTTTAGCAGCTGTGTACACCCAAATAAGTACATGGACCATGGAGTTCTGTATTGTAGCTGTATGCACACAAAAAGAAAAATGATTAAGGCCGGCATGAGCTATGCATACAGAGACCATAGGAAGTACTCCAGTGTAAATAAAGGGGGAGGGGGGAGGGGGAGGAAAAGCATATGGTTATACTGATAATGAAGGGAAAGTCCTACAGTTGGATGCCATACAAAAACAAATCCCGTATGGCATCCAACTTTAGGGCTTTTCCTTCATTATTAATATAAACCATATACCCTTCTGTTTTCCCTCCTTTCCCCCTTTTTTACATTAGAATATTTCCTATGATACTATTTAGCTATGCTCAGTTTGGCTTTTTTTTTTCTTTTTTTTTTTTTAAATTTTTTATTTATATGAATTTTTTTTTAATTCTTTATTTAATTTTGATAAAACAAACATAAAATAATGGTTGCATTCAACAGAGTAACATGGGTAGATTCAGCGATATTGGTGTTATACAACAAAGCATGTATTCTCAGAACATTTGTGGTGATACCCAAATTAACAGTGTGCTCTAATAGCCAAGTTACAAATAAATATCTCTTATAAGAAAAGGTTAACAGTGAACCAAGAGAAAACAAAAGAAAACAACATCTTCCAGTGACGAGCAGCATCCCCTCCCTCCAGCCATCTAATAACTATCGAGATACTTATAGACTGAGGACATCCCACTTTTTCAACATGGGCCGGAAGATAGGTTTCCGCCGTACATAAGCCAGCTCACAGGTGTGGTGATAACAGACAAGGTTCCACCAGTATTCGCTGGACAGGCTATCATAATTTTTCCAGTGGCTCAGTAAAGCTTTCAAAGCAAGGCTTAAGAGCAGGTCAAAGATAATTGACCTCTGTTCTTTCAGTGTTGGCACTCTGGCTAGCGACTTGTATATAACTATACGGTATGTCAGTTCTGTGTCCAGCCCCAGTAGTAGGGAGATACGTGCCCAAACGGCCTGCCAATATTCGCGGAGTACAGGACAGAAGTATATCATATGAGCTAGGGTACCAGCGTCCGTCCCACAGTTCCAACATCGCGCATCTGACTGCGCACTCCACCTAGCTATGCACACCGGTGTGTAGTAGGCCCGATGGGCCAAGAAATATAGCATTTGATTGATTGAGGCTGATCTTGTTAGCCGCCTTTGTCGGTTCCATATCTCTTCCCATATGCTTGCATCTTCTGGCTGCCCCGTTTCGGTTTGCCATACCATTTGCAGTCCAGTGCAGCGTTTCCTCTCCCCTTCTCTGAGTATGCTAACAAATCTGGAGATAAGTTTAGATCCTGCCCGAAATTCTTGCACTTCCTGATGAAAGGGGCTACCAGCGCTTAGTGCCATGGGTAGGACTCCCACTTTACTCAAACAATGTCGCAACTGACACCACTGATAAAGGCACCGTTTGGATAGTTGAAATTCTTGTTGGAGAGTTAGGAAGGGTTTGTAGGCCTTATCGACAATCAGATGCCCAAGACTATATATGCCGGCCCGGAGCCAGGATAGCCATAGGAAACTATGCCCTTCTATCTTGAACTTCTCATTGCACCATAGCCCCGTAGATTCTGAGAAGCTCGGGTCCGTTCCCATATGTTGTCGGAGCACTCGATAGGCCATCTGAGTGTCTCGCATTATATCGTTAGCCATTCCGGTATTCCAGTTGTCCATTCCCAGCCGCATCCACAAGGGAATCGGTTGGCTCAGGGCATTCTCTATCTTCAGCCAAACCGGGGCCTCCTCCCCGATGAGTTCCTCACTCCACTGGGCTCCCTGTTTAAGGAGGGAGGCCATGTGATACCAGTAGAAATCAGGGAAGTGTATTCCACCTCTAGCTTTGGGGGATTTAAGCTTCCATGTAGCAATGCGTGGAGGTTTGCTACGCCAAAGAAAGGATATCAACCTTTTTTCCAGTCTCCCGTAGAATTTCTTGTCAAATAAAGTCGGGACCATGTTGAGTATATAACATATTTTGGGCACAATGACCATTTTGATAGTCTCCCCTCTACCCCACCACGTTAAATTTAACGGGGACCATTTGCTTATATACGCTTCCAATATCCGCTCACACTGAACCATGGAGCTTCGGACAGTGTCTAGGAGAGTGGGCCCATATGTTACCCCTAAATATTTGAAAGACCCACTCTCCACTGTGAACGGGTATCTGTGTAGCAGCTCGCTAGAGACGTGCTCGTTCAGTGGGATGATGGTAGTTTTGGACAGATTTAATTTATATCCAGATATGCCCGAGTATTCAGCGATGATCGACAACGTGGGTTCTAGTGATCCGGAATGTAGCAGAAGTAAGAGATCGTCTGCATATGCCGACAACTTGACCTGGGTAGCTCCCATACATATCCCTTCTACCTTTGGAGACTGTCGAATTTTCATCAGGAGTGGCTCCATAGCTAAGTTGAATAACAATGGTGAAAGGGGGCAGCCCTGTCGTGTGCCTCGTGTCAAGCGAAATTCAGAGGAGAGTCCGTTGTTTGCCGCTATGCGCGCAGTGGGGTGGGAGTACAGTACCCGGACATTGGCTAGGAAGTCTTCTGGTATTCCGAACCACTGTAGTACTTGAAATAAGTAGGGCAATTCCACACGATCAAACGCTTTCTCAGCATCTAATGCAAGTCCCACGATTGGTTCCTCGAGCTGAGAGACTTGCCCGAGGACATGTGCCAGGAGTCGCCCATTATCAGTTGTAGACCTGCCAGGTATGAAGCCACATTGATCTGGCTGTATCAGAGATCCCATGACAACAGTAAGACGGTTAGTTAGGACTTTGGCGTATATCTTGTAATCAGCGTTGAGGAGCGAGATTGGCCGGTAGTTTTCTATCTGCTGATCATCACGACCTGGCTTAGGGTGTATTACTATAGTAGCAGCAGCTATATTACCAACCACTGGACACTCCTTTGCCAACTCCATATAATATGTATACAATTCGGGAAGCAGCTCCCTTTGGCGAGCTGCCGCATTGCCTGCTGTATTTCCGTACATGTGATAGTGCCCGATAGTTGACGCTGCTGTTCTCCGGTAAGTTTGGGGCCAATTAAGCTCGCTGTGAAATTGTTAAATCCGTCTGCTGTGAAGATCCCTTCTGTTTGGTATAGCTGTGAGTAGAAGGCTTCACAAATTCTCAGTATGTCTTCATTTTGCCGCTGCAACTTCCCTCCGGCGTCCTTCAGGCCAGTGATGTGCGATTGAGCTTTTTTGGCTCGTAGTGTTTGCGCCAATAACTTACTTGCTCGATTACTTTCGTGGTAATACATGCTCTGCTGGGCCTGAATTTGTTGGCAGGCTTCCGCATTGAGAATAGAGTTGTATTGATACCTCAGCCTCTGCAATCGAAGCAAGACAAGCGCATCTGAGCGTTTGGAAAGCAGCCGTTCTCCCACCCGTATCTCTCGCTCCAGCTGAAGCAGTTGTGCTGCCGCTGCTCTCTTCTGCTTGATACTATATGATGTAATGCACCCCCGTATCGTGGCTTTAAACGCCTCCCACCACGCCCAGGTGGGAGTGTCATGCAGCTCATTTAATTTGAAGTAGCCCTCAATTTGTGGGCGTAGGGCGTCGCGGAACTCTTCACTATGGAGCCAAGCGCGATCAAATTGCCATCGAAATGTGGTCTTCTTGGGTTGCCCAGAGCGAAGTTCTATAGTGATCGCAGCATGATCCGAGACCATCTTAGCTGCAATATCCGCTGCCGTTAACTGCGATACTAAAGTCTTCGAGATCAGGAAGTAGTCGATGCGCGTCTGTGTGTTATGCGGCATTGAGTAAAAGGTATAGTCCCTCTCTACGGGGTATAGAAGCCGCCACGGATCCACTAGGCCAAGTGCTTCCATCATACCCACTAATTGCTTATGGGCCCGCGGCTTATGCTGACACTTATAGGGTGTTCGGTCTAACAGCGGGTCTTGAATGAGGTTAAAATCTCCCCCAAGGATAACGTTGGTAGCTCCACTTAGCAATACTTCCTGAGCAATCTTTTCAAAGAAAGTGTGATCATCGTGGTTGGGCCCGTAGAGAGTCATGAAAGTGTAATTTGTGTCAGAGATCTGAACTCGTGCTCTCGCCCACCGCCCCTCTGGGTCTATGACCGTGTCTTCAACTTTGGGTTGCAGCGCTGCGCGCACTAGTATTAGAACTCCCCCCTTCCGTTTGTGTGCTGGTGCTGATAATATGTTCTGGTAGCCATCCCCAGTCACCTTGCGAGATTCAGGCAGTGTTAAGTGGGTTTCTTGGATATAAACCACATCAGCTTTCAGCCGCTTACAGTAATTTAAGATTTTCTTTCGCTTGGCTGGGTTGCTAATTCCTTGCACATTAAGGGATGCCACTCTCAGTTTCTCAATATTTGTTATGATAGCTGGCCCAGTCTCTGGGGATGCCGCCCGCCACCTGCAAACACTGGAACATTAAAATTATATTAATACAAAAGGTATCAAGGCTAATCGTCATGCAATCAGCCTTCAACTGTGTTAACATTTAATGGTGGAACCTAGCCCGCCCTCCTTCCTCCCGCCACCCTTGAGTCCCACTCCCACCCGCCCTTTCAAGCCTTGTTTCATAACAAAGATACATTTCTCCACCCCCCGATTTATCAATGCAGATATCCTAATTACATTAACAGTCGCTACTGCTCCTGCTTCCTAATCCTGAGGGCCCTCGGCAAATCCAGTATCTATGTAAGCAAATACCCCAGAGCGTTAATGTCCTCAGGTATGGGATGGATCCGTCTCCATTTGGCTCCACTCACGGAGATATGTCCGCAGCTTCTCTCCGGTGTCAAAGGTCTTCGTTGCATTCCCCAGTGTTATTTATTTATTTATTTTATTTATTTAACACTCATTTTTATACCGCATCTTCCAGAGATCAGGTGCGGTGTACAAACAACAACAATTAACAAAGCTAAGTTTGTTTTACATAGAACATCTTAATTTTTACATAGAACATCTTAACATATCATAAATAAACAAAGTGGGTTTTTGAACTGGGACCGTGTAAAAACAGTTAACTAACAAAGTGTAGTATCTATATACGTAAGATAGTACATAACTAATACAACTATATACATGCGTTGGTATTAGGTCATAGGAGATAGGATCGTCATTTCATTAGCGCTGAGTGTTGTCCATTTAGGTGTGAGGTTTGTGCTTTAAGTGGTCATTTACCTGATTATCCTTTATCTATGTTGAGTGCAAGGTTTTCTATGGAATTGTAGTGTTTAGTGAATAGATAAGTTTTTAGTTTTTTGCGGAATTCCAAGATCTCTGTTAGTGAACGTAGATCCTCTGGTAGGGAATTCCAGATAATTGGGGCTATGTGTGAGAAGGCTCTATTGTTGGTCAATTTATGTGCTTTTATGAAGTCCTTCGGGATCTTTAGTTTATTTAACTGTTCTTTTCTATTAGTAGGCTTAGGTGTTTCTTTGCATATTAGATTACATAGTGTAATCGGTGCTATGTCGTTTAATGCTTTAAATGAGGTTATTATTGTTTTGTATATTATCCTACTTTGTATTGGTAACCAGTGGAGAGATGCAAGTATAGGTGTTATGTGTTGTATAGAATTTATTTTAGTATAATTCTTGCTGTTGCATTTTGGGCTAATTGAATTCTTTTAATGTTCTGTTTTGAAATGCCTATAAGTATTAGGTTGGCGAAATCAAAATGAGGGGTTATGATAGCTTGTGTTATATTAATGAAATCTTGTATAAATACAAGCGGACGTAGTTGTTTGAGAATTTTAAGTTTGAAATAGATTTTCTTTAAAGTGTTTCTAATGTGGGTTTCCATTGTAAGGTGTGTGTCTAGGATAACACCTAGATATCTTATTTCATTTTTTATTTTAATTTCTTGCTCTTGTAGTGTTATATGGGTTGGAGGGATAAATGATTGATTTTTAGTTACGATTAGGACTTCAGTTTTGGCATGATTTATGTGAAGGTTTTGAGTTTTTAGCCAAATTGTGATTTCATTATAGCAGTCTGAGAGTAGATGTAATGGTATGTTAGGGATTGTAAATGGGATGTACATCATAATATCATCTGCATAGAGGTGATAATGTACTCCAAATTTTTTAAAGATATTGCAAACCGGTTTTATGTAAATGTTAAAGAGTAGGGCTGATAGAGCAGATCCTTGTGGTAAACCTATTTCTTGGTTATATGTAGTTGAAGTTTGATTACCTATTCGTACATTTTGTGTTCTGTTGTTTAAATAGGAAGTGAACCAATTATGTACTGTGGAGTTTATGCCTATCTGTCTTAAGTTGCTGAGCATTATTGAATGATGAACACTATCAAAGGCTGCTGATATGTCGATAAAGAGGAGGATGAATGCTTGTTTATGATTGTCAATTCCTCTTAGGAGAGTATCAATTAATACTGTTAGTAGTGTTTCTACTCCGTGGCGGGGCCGAAATCCATATTGTTGCTCGTCAAGTGGGTAAGATGTGTCTATGTATTCCTGTGTCTGTAATTGCACTACTTTTTCTATTATTTTGGCCAAAAATGGAATGCTAGAAATGGGTCTGTATGATGCTGGGCATGTTTTATCTAGTTTGCCATTCTTTAGGATTGGGCGTATTTGTGCATGTTTGAGTGATTGAGGAAGGTAACCTTGGGATAATGAGAGGTTGACTATTGGGAGAATGAAGGAAAGTAAGGTAGGCAGAGTGTTTTTTATCCATGACACTGGGCATGGGTCTAAATAAGAGGTGGTAGTATTGAGTCCGGATATGATAGTTTTTAATGTTGTTCTTGAAATGGGGTAAAAGTCTGACCATTGGACAACAGATTGGTGAGAGTTATTGATTGTATCAAAAGGCATTTGAGTTTTTTTTATTTATTTTGGTAGTGATTAGCTAGTGTTTGTACTGAGATGTCGGTGATTTCGTTGCAAGAATTTTGAGCGTTATTGGTAAGGTTTCTGACAATAGAGAATAGTTCTCTAGGTCTGTTGTATGATTTTGATAAAGTTGCAGCGTAGTAGTTTTTCTTTGTACTATCGAGTGTTTCTTTATATTTTATGAGATGGTTATTGTATATTTCCTTATGTATAGTCAACTTAGATTTTCTCCATTTAATTTCGTGTTTTCTTAGTTCTTTTTTCATTTGTTTTAATGTGTTATTGAACCATGGTTTGTTGTTAGTTTTGGGGTGTATCCTTTGTTTATTTGTATAATTGATTTTGGCTGCATTATTGATGGTATCATACCAGTTTTTGACAGCATCATCTAGATCGGATGTGGAAGGTAAGAGGTAGGGAATTGTTGAATCGAGGAATTCCGTTTCATTAAATTTTTTAAATTTTGATGTGGGGCCACTTAATGTATAGCTTTTGACATTAGCAGTATGATATGTGAAGTTTGTTTTGATAATATAATGATCAGACCAGGGTGTCTCTGTGAGTGCTATGGAATTTAGATTCATTAGTTTGAAAAGTGAATCGGGAAGAAAGATAAGATCTAGTGTTCCTCCTTTTATGTGTGTTGCGGTATTTATTATTTGATAATCTATATCTGATAAGGCATCCATAAATAATTTGGAGTTTTGTGTTGATAGTGATGGAAGGTTGAAATCACCTAGCATGATTATAGGGTTTTGTTCAGAAGATGAGCTAAGGAGATCAATAAATGAGTCCAGACAATCTGCACTTTGGTCTGGAGGTCTATAAATTAAACAGATTTTCATGAGGCCAATTTTTATCAATAATGTGTCTATGTTATTAGAGATATTTGATTGAATTGATTTGGCTTTTAGTATCTTTTTTGTCATCATTAAGACTCCTCCACCTTTTTTGTTGGATCTATGTTTGTAAAACAGGTCGTAGTTTTCATTATCAAGTTGGTTTAGGTAGACTGTGTCTGTTTCAGAAAGCCAAGTCTCTGTGACACATAATATGTCTGGTTTAGAGTCTGTTATTAGATCATTAAATATAGGGAGTTTGTTTTTCATTGAACGTGCATTAATAAGTATGCATGATAGTGAGGATGTGTTTGAGCATGTTTCCTTGTAAATTTGGGATGAGTTTGTTTGTTTTATGTGTATTAGTCTATGATAGTTTATTTTTGGATAGTTATTTGGGTGATTGTGTCCAATATGGTTGTCATAGCGAAGTTGGGTATGTATTATAGGGATGGTCATATAATTTTTGATGTTTAGACTTAGTGATAGGTTAATTATTATTATTGTTAAAATTATACAAGTGTATGATATTCTTAGAAACATGATGTTGTGGTGTGGCATTTTCTAAATCTGATTCAGGGGTATGTTAGCCAATGTATCTGATTCAGTGGTGTGTTGAGTAGGATAGTGATGGTGTTGTAGTGTCTGTTGTGGTAATAGGTAATAAGTTACTGACAACAGTAAGATATATAGTTATTGACTAGTGTGAGGTATAGGCTACTTCATATATTTAAGGTGAAGCACAGATAGCAGTGATATTTCTAAATTATGTTACTGACAACAGTAATAAATTCAGGGTAAATCACAAGTAACAGAAAAATATCTAAGAAGAATTACAGACGACTGTAATATATCTGAGATTTACTACTGACAACAGTATTAAGTCTGAAATAATTCACAGGTAGGAGAAGTATATCTAAAGTGATCTACTGGCAACAGTAATTTAGATCTGGTTTAATTTAAAGGTAATATTTAAATTGCTAAGGATGGTAGAACACAAGGCTTAATTTTTACAGAATTATGTTGTCTAAAATGAAAACTTAATATTGACAATAGTAAGGTGTTCTTGTATAATTAATACGGACTACTATGAACAATTTAAGCAGTATAATAAATAGTACATTTATGTAGATTAAGATTTAGAATTGTTAGATATAGATATTATTCAATTACTAAGGTGGCACAATTATATAAAATGTTTACTATGTTCCGGCAAGCTTTAGCTATTCAAATTAAGACTGTTCAGAGAAACTGTATTGTTGCGTATACTTGCAGCACGTTGAAAGGAGTGTCCAAACGGTGGTTCCCTGCGAGCTCAACCCTGAAGGAGCTCAGCAGTGCCTTGTAGGGCAGGGTCTTAGCGTTGCTGGGAGGTCTTGGTATGCAATCGCTGGATCAGATTCCCTCCTGAGAGAAGCTTGGCGCCGAAGAGGGCTGATATGGCAGGCGTGCTTCTTTTGAGGGAGAAGCTATTGCCGTCTCCGTCTGTGGTAGCGTGGCTGTAGTTGTTGGTGCAGTTGTTGTTGGGTTTTCGCCTGTCGTGCCACCGCCTAAGGGCCACGCCAAAGGGCCCTCTTGCGAGGCCCTCAGGCGCGGGCGCCCTTGCCTGCAGCTGTGCTTTATTCTTGGTGCTGAGTCCTCCCACGGCCCGGATTGGGCCGGAGTGTGGGCGCTTGGCCAGAGATGTCTTCTTGGGCTTCCCTCGCCTCTGGAGGCTCGATCCCCCGGCTGGGGAGAGCTGATGAAGGAGGCGGGTGGTGAAAAGAACGTGCGCCTGCCGGCGCGAACTTTTAAAGCTGGTGGAGCTGCTCCGATTGGCCAGAGATGGCCAGAGATTGGCCAGAGATTGGCCAGAGCTGCTCCGATTGGCCAGAGATGTTACCCTCATTCGTGCGGGGTAGTAGAGGCCATATTTTGCCTGTAGTTTCTGCAGCAGTGGTCTGCATTCTAGCAACTCTCTTCTCCGCTCCGTCGTTTTTTTACAAAGGTCAGGAAAAAAAACTGATTTTATGTCCCTCATAGCGTGTATCGGCCATCTGCTTAGCAGTCTGCAGTATCTGAAGGACTTGTGGATACCGCAGGATTTTGATGATGAAAGGGCGCGGGTATGGTTTCTTCCCCAATGCATGCGATGGTACACGATGGGCCCTCTCTATCTCAAAGGGCTCTGCAAAAGTTATCTGCAGCAGATCAGGAATTAGTTGCTGTATAAATTTAACTGAATCCAGCCCTTCCCGGCCCTCCGGAATGCCAAGAATCCGGAGGTTGTTCCGGCGAGCCCGGTTATTCTGATCCTCATACTGATCCTCCAAATCTATGATTCTTTTCTACAACGGGCCAATCTGTGCAATAAGGGGATCATGTCTTTCCAGTACCGACTCTACCTTATGCATCCGTTCCCATACCTCAGACATCCGATTTTTTAAATCAGACATATCTCCTTGCAATAAGGTTAGGGTTTCTTTGCTTTCTGCTACCATGTTCTTAACTGTCCGAAGCTCCTGTAGAACTTCTCTGATGCCTTCCGCGGCTTCCTTCTCCGACGCCATTGTGTGGGGAGGCCGCCTCTTGTTTTGTTCTTTTTACGGCGTGTCCTGTTGTCGGCGAAAAATCTAGCTTTGCCGGTTTCAGGGAGGACATTTCACCGATCCTTTATGCCTCAAAGTAGCGACGTAGCTGGGCTCTATCAGGGGTTATAGATCAGATGCTCGGGCGGCAGGTGGGAGCAGTTCTTTTAGACAGCCATTCCTGAACGCAGCAAGCTCCGCCCCCCCTTATTTATATGAATTTAATAAATTTTGACATCCAGACAATATCCATGAATGAAATGGAAAAATAGAAACATCAAATACAAAAGGAAAAAAAAAATAAAGCCATCACATACTCATTTTTCCCCATTATCAGACCACAAAAAAAAGGAAATAGGGGAGTACTAGGAAACAAATCAAACAATATAATGACACAGATACCGTAGCCATTAATCACGCGAATTCAAACAGGCGAATGAGAGACTCACACGTCAGCTGTATGAGAAGTTACAACAACCTCAACATCACTCACTTCTCTAGTCTCCAAGAAAGCTAACAACTGCTTGGGCTCAAAAAACAAATACATCTTTTGTTTAAAATTAACATAACATTTCACAGGAAATTTAAGTTGGAAGGAAGCGCCCAAGGCCAAAGTCCTGGGGCAAAGAGTCAAAACGCCTTCCTTCTCAATTATGTAATTCGTGATAAATCAGGAAATACTCTTACTCTTGAGCCCATAAAGACTTAGTTAGCATTTCTAAAATACATTTTGAGAATAAACACTTTATCAGTCTCCAAAGCAAATGTGGCAAGGAGGGTAGTTCTTTCCATAACAATCTCCAGAGAACTCTCGAGGAGACCTGTAAGATCCCCCAACCCCGGGTATGAGGGGGGGACCCCATCTACTCCACCTCTACCACCCAGGGATAAGTACTGGGCCCTAGTCAAAGGGGGATACTGCTCTGGGGGGATTTTTAACACCTCCCCAAAGTACTTCCGCAGCATCTCAACCGCTGATAATACTAGGGACCTAGGAAAACTCAGGAACCGGAGATTACAACACCGGGCCTGGTTTTCCAGGTACTCCACCTTCCTAGCAGCCGCAGTACTATCCCTTAGCTGAGCATGAACCAGACCGCGCACCTCCCCCATCTCCTTCTCCAGGGTGGTAACCCTACTAACTTGCACTTCATGAGCCGTAGAAAGAGAATCACAAGAGTCTCTAACCACATTAAGTTCCATTTGAAACGTCCCACAAAGTCTGTTCATGGAGGGATTCAAGGACGCCAATCCTTCCCATAGCGTTTCCATAGTAAATACCGCAGGTCTCACCAAAGCTGGAACCACAGGAAGCTCTTCCCGCATCACCGGGACTTCATGCACAGGTCGCTCCGCTGACACTCCCATCTCACACCTCCGACCCCGGCTTGTATCCACCGAAGGGGAAATCAACACAGTAGCTGCACCTCCTATGCCCTCCAAAGTCAGCGTACTTGTTGTAACCAACTACGGGATCAAAGCAACTACCGAGGATAGGCTTCCGGGACGCGGCGGCGGTGTCCGCTCCTCAGGTGAGAGCCAGACACCCGACACGCTCTGGGGCAACACTTTTCCCTCTGCCCCAGCCAAAGACGCCGCTCCAACGCGGGACTCAAAGCCACACTGCCCCAGCGTACGCTGACCCGCAGAGCTCGATGTTCTCTCGCCCGGAGGTAAGGCAATTTGCTTCCGCTTTCTCCGACCCATCCCGCGGTCGCCGCTCCACAGGCTCGCAAAACTCAAGACAGGAGCTCACCGCTCCGCGCACACATCCGCCATCTTGGTTACTCCCCCATCAAGATGTTTTTGAGGAGTTTGGCTTTTAATTCTTTTATTTATTGTAGTTTTTTGATTACCTTGTCCTTTAATTTTTTTTTATTTGTTTTTAGTTTACTAGATCATCTTTTGCTTACCTGCAATATGGGCTCAACACCATGATGTCTGTATACAATATATAGTCTTCTTTGTCCCTACAGTGGTCCACTAGGTTTATGTTTGTATTTATGTGTGTTCGCAGCAGGTCCTCCAAGTTCCTATATGGTTTTTATTGCATTTATCGTTTATATACATTTATTCCAGTGCACCCCTTTTTATTGTGTTCTATTCTACACTATTATGTGCTTTATTGTTTTATTAAGTTGCTTTCTCTTTATCTGGTTCTGAGTTACTTTTTTTTTAAAATTTAACTGGTTTTATATACCGCCTTATCAAGCTGTCAAGGCGGTTTAGAGATAACAGTTTAACTTAAGATACACAGAACAGAACAGGTAAGCTTAACTGGATTTAACTTAACATGGGCAAACTATAATTCGCAGTTAACAGTTTAACTCAAGGTAAATGGAACATTGTAGGTTAACTTAACTAGACTTAATGGGAGCAACTATAACCAATGAGCAATGCGGAACAGCGGAGAAATGGGGGGGGAGGGGGGAGTACATGATTGTGTTGTGTGGCGAGAAGTGGGCTACGGGACAATAAGGGGCTAGGTCAGCTTGTTGGTATGGGATAATGCTTATGTAATAGTTCCGCCAAAGTGTTTCCTGAAGAGGTGTGCATTTAGTATTTTCAGAAGTCTTTAAGAACACTCATGGGCTCGGATATCATCAGGAAGTTCATTCCAGAGGTGCAGCGCATAGAGCAAGAATGCTCTTCAATGATTGAAAATAGTTGCTGTTATACAGATTTTATAACTAAGATGTTATTCGTTCCATGTAACTATGTTAGTTCTGTTAATTGTTATCTAAGATGATATTTGTTCTATGTAACTAATGTTATGTTTCACTGTAAAATGCTTTGACCTGGTGAAAAGCAGTATATAAGCCTAGTTAAATAAAATAAATAAATAAATGTTGCATAGTTGCTGCTTTAACTCAGTGGGAAGGAGCATGGTTGCTGCTTTAACTTGGTGGGAAGGAGAGGGTGAATTGCCTGTTAGTGCTTCTTGTCCTGTCAATTAGGTGTCTTCTGAATTAGTGTGTGCAGGTACTGGGATGAAAGATTGTGGAGGGCTTTGAACATTGTGATGATGGTCTTGTACTCAGTGCGTAAAGGCAATGGGGAGCCAGTGGAGGTTATGGAATATTGGTGTTGTGTTCATGAGAAGAGGCTCCATGCAGGATTCTTGCAGTAGTGTTTTGGGCTACCTGCAAGGGGTGGATTGCACATGCTGGTAGTCCTTGAAGGATAACGTTGCAGTAATCCAAGTGCGGAAGTACCAGCACCTGGAAGACTGCGTAAGTCGTCGTTGTCTAGTATAGGTTGAAGACCACCGGCTGTTTTTGTCTTGTGGCAGACAAGTTGTTTTTTTGGTTTTATTTCTAGATGTTACAAAAATAATCAAGCAAAAGTTTGTACAGAAAAGATGATTTGTACAGAAACTAATACATCACCAACAATGTTAAAGAAAGCAAAAAGTCACAGAAGCATCTGTAGTCCACATAATGAAAGAATATGGAACAAAGAAAATCTACAGTTGGCAAGAGGAAACACCAACTGCAAATAATCAAAATACCAAAAGTACAAAAAAAAGGAAAACTAGAGAGCTTGCGAGGCCCCGAGGTATAAATATCCACAGCGTGGTCACCAAACTCTAAGCTTAACCTTAAAGCTTCAAGCCCCTCAGTGGGAGTTGATATAAGAGGTAATTTAGCGCTAATGAAAGCAGATAGATCTTCTGGTTGGTAAAATATAAATCTCTGTGTTTTAAGCATAACAATACATTTACAAGGAAAACATAAATAATAGGATTCCCTTAACTGCAGAACTCCAGCCCTTAACAAAAGAAACTGCCTACGTCTTTTTTTACTTTCTCTTGAGACATCAGGAAACAGATACCTTAACCCCCTGAAACAAAGAAGCCTGTTTTTTATAATACAACTTAAGCAACAAATCTCTGTCCGAGACCACGGCTAGTGTAACCAACAAAGTAGAGACTTTAACAGAAACTAAAGTAGGTGAAGAAAGGAGGTCAAAGACATTTAAAATGTCCATTGCAACATCCCCATGAGCAGCAACTGGCTTCTTCTTGGCCAAAGGTAAATAAAAAGTCTTCGTAATAGGTGGTAAAAAATCTTGAAGTACCAATAAGATATCCACCAAGAACTTCTTAAACATATCTATCGGTGTAAACCCTGGTAAAACAGAAAAGTTCAACACCCCCGATTAGAAGCACGAATAGAGTTTTCTAGCACTTCAAGTTTAGCCCGAAGAGCAGTACTGTCTTTAACCAGAGCCAGTGTAGTATCAGAAACATGGTTCAGCTTAAGTTCATTCTCCTCCACTTTCCCTTTGATCCGATTCACCACATTGGCATAAACCTGCAACTTTTCCTCTACTTGAGTTACCTTCGCCGAAATCCTGGTCGTTTGTAGGGCAACTGCTTCAGCTAGGCGGGAAATAGCATCCCAAATACTCTCTAGCATAATTGTCTTTGGACGAGTCAGTCCCAAAGCAGGTGAAGGCAAAACAGGTGCAGGCAAAAGAGCCGTTGGCTCTGCCAAGTCAGGAGTTTGCAGTCCACACTGAGGGGGCCATCCCACTGTCAAAATCCCTTTGGCAAGGTCTTCAGAACCTCCTAAGGCCAACTCTCCACTTCATTGGCTCCCCGCCGCAGAACTGTGAGCTCACCGACATCAGACGTTCCAACAGAACCGACCGCTGAAAGGGGAGGAGAGGAAGCCGGAGGCAGCGGTGGGGACCTTGCTTCGGGAGATAAGGTCGTGTCCAGGCTCAAAGGAGAAACGGCCTCCTCCTTCCATTCTCCAATGCCTGCTCGAATCTCCCGCATCACATCCTCGGAGAGCTGCACAAATTTATCCATGGGACATGCCTGGGGTTCGGGCGGATAAGCTCTAGGCTTGCCCTTTCACTTAGGCATCGATGAAGGGAACAAGCTCAGACCTTGTCAGCCATCTTAGGTATGGTAGACAAGTTTGAGAATGTTATTGATGTGTGGTTGTAGAGTTAAACCCTGGTCCAAGATGATTCCCAAGTAACGTACTTGCGATTTTACTTGTAGTTGTGTGTCTGATGTATTTAAGTGTGTGAGTTGTGTGAAATTTGTGTGTCTGGTGACGTGTGGAACCTCAGTCTTGTGGAGGTTTATTGATAGATGTTTTGCTAGCCACTGTGTAATTGCTATGAAACAGTTGATTATTGGGGAGTAGTCAGGGCGTAGTGTGAAGAATGGGACATAAATCATTATATCATAAGCATAGATGTGGTAGAATCCCTTGTGTGCACAGAGAGGTTGGATGAAAATATTGAATAAGAGAGATGATAGTGCAGATCCTTCGGGTACGCCTTGATATACTTGGGGCAGAGGTAACACCCTCCACTTGTACCTGTCTCCCTTCCATTAGGCAGGAGGTTAACCATTTTATGGTTGTGCTGCGTAAGCCAATTGATTGTAAGTGGTGTAGTAGAGCTTCATGAGGTACAGAGTAGAAGACAGCAGTGATGTCCAAGGAAGATGAGTATGAATCCTTCGTGGAGTTTCTATATGCCTTGAATTAGTCTGTCAATG
The DNA here is from genome assembly GCA_033557465.1 of Ichthyophis bannanicus. Classification (NCBI taxonomy): domain Eukaryota; kingdom Metazoa; phylum Chordata; class Amphibia; order Gymnophiona; family Ichthyophiidae; genus Ichthyophis; species Ichthyophis bannanicus. The sequence continues at coordinate 1,746,206,899 of CM066031.1, read as the reverse complement.
AGGGCTGTAAGCAAGGTTTCGACACAATGGTTGGGTCGGAAGCCATGTTGTGTGTCTAGGGGTGCGTGGGTGTCAATTCTTTTTTGACGTTCACCTCCTGAAGAAGGCACTAAGCCAAAAACAGCAGATTTGGGATTTGTTCTACTCTGTTCCTTGTTAAATTGCTATGTACATAGTTAATGTATAACCACTTTCTACACTGTTTTATGTAACTTGTTAGTTTTGATGTAAACCATTCCTGATATATAGTACCAAATGAGAGGTTAGATATGATTGGTATCTCAGAGATATGATGGAAGGACGACAACCACTGTGATACCTTGGTACAAACTATATCGTAATGATAGAGCAGATCAAATTGATGGCGGAGTTGCACTCTATGTTAGAGAGGGCATTGAGTCACAAAGGATTAAGGTTTTGAAAAAAAACAAAATTCACTGTAGAATCTCTATGGATTGAAATCCCATGTAAAAAGGGGAAGAGGAATGCGATGGCAGTGGAGGTGTACTATCGACCACCTGGCCAGAATGAACAAGTGGATGATGAAATGCTCAAAGAAATCAGGGAGGCTAACAAAACCTACAGCATAGTAATAATAAAGGGTGATTTCAATTACCCCGGTATCAAATGGGTCAGTGTCACGGCAGGACATGCTAGAGAGATAAAGTTTCTAGATGAAATAAATGACTGCTTCTTGTAGCAGTTGGCTCATGAACCAACCAGAGGGGAAGCCATATTGGACCTAGCCCTTAGTGGAACACAAGATCTGGTGCAAGAGATAAGGGTGTTGGGGCCACTTGGCAAATAGGGATCATAGTACGATCGCGTTTGATTTAATAAATGGAGGAGGGACGGTAAGGAAATCCATGGTACTACCTTTTAACTTTCAAAAGGGTGACTATGATAACAAGGAAAATAGTTAAGAAAAAACTAAAAGGAGTAGTGGCAAAAGTTAAAGATTCACATCATGCATGGGTATTGTTTAAACATACTATCTTGGAAGCCAAGCTTTAAGAAAAGTGGAAGGAAGTCCAAAAAACTGCCAGCATGGTTTAAAGGTGACATCAGAGAGGCTGCTGTAGCCAAAAAAGCATCTTTCAGGAAATGGAAAAAGGAGCCAAATGCCAGTGCTTGTGGTGCATGACACTGCACTTCTTAACATTTAAATTTTAACTTCCAAGCATTAGGAAGCACTTGGGAAGCAGAAATACAAGGGAACTGTATGCAATAGGGGGGGACGAGAGGTTGGTGTGCAAGGACCAGAAGGACCTTGGCGCGATTGTTTCTGAGGATCTTAAGGTGGCAAAACAATGTGACAAGGCGGTAGCAAAAGCCAGAAGGATGCTGGGCTGCATACAAAGAGGAATTACCAGCAGAAAGGAAGAGGTACTAATGCCACTGTACAAGTCGCTGGTGAGGCCTCACTTGGAATATTGTGTTCGGATTTGGAGACTGTATCTCGCAAAGGATATAAAAAGACTGGAAAGGGTTCAAAGGAAGGTGACCAAAATTATTTGGAGCCTGCATCAGGAGACAAATGAGAAGAGACTTGAAGACCTAAATATGTACACTCTGGAGGAGAGGATGGACAAGGGAAATATTATTCAGATCTTTAAATACTTAAAGAGTATTAATGAACAAACAAACCTCTTCCAAAGACGGCGAAGCTGTAAAACTAGAGGGCATAACATGAATCTGCAAGGGGATAAACTGAGAGGCAATGTCAGAAAATACTTTTTTTAATGAAAGGGTGGTGGATGCTTGGAATGCTCTCCCGATGGAAGTGGTGGGGGCAAAGACAGTGACGGAATTCAAAATGGCATGGGACAGACACTGAGGATCCCTTTATAGCAACAGGATAAAATCAAAATAACCAAACTATTTCAACAAATAAGGGGTGACCTACACGGAGCGGCTGGTATACCCCTAAACAAAGGAATGCGGAGGGGTGACCTGCAAGGAGCGGCAGGTGCACCTGCTCTTGCCGCCTTGCTGGGCAGACTAGATGGATCATACTGGTCTTTATCTGCCGTCATATACTATGTTTCTATGACAATGAACGTATACAGGGATGTAAGAACAACTCTTCATAGAAAGAGATCTTGCATTTATCTCATGCAACAAAGTAGGTACAATTGTGGTCAACATTACTGGCATCCTTGCATTTTAGGTATGTTGTGTACAATATCTTCAGTAATAATTGGAAATAATCCAACTGTATGTCATCATAATATTTAAATAGTATTTTAAAAGTTAAACAACAAAAGAAAAAAAAAGTGTCTGCGCAATATAGATGTAGTAATTTCTGAGAAAAACAAAATATGACAGGGACAGGATTAATGGCACCCTTCACTAATTGGCTGCATAACCCTCAGCAGTGATGACAGCCTCCAAATGCTTTTTGTAGGCATCTATGAATTTCGTACATCTGTCTGTTGGTAGTTTCTCGCATTCTTCAACTGCGATTTGTTCCAGCTTATGAATGTTTCCAGGATCCTTTTTACCAATGGCAGATTTTACCTCTTTCCAAAGGTTCTCGATTGGATTGAGATCAGGACTTATTGCTGGCCAGTTTAAAACAGTTCATTTTTTTATTTTTAACCATTCTTTTGTATTTTTGGAAGTATGTTTTGAGTTATTGTCCTGTTGGAGTATCCATGGCCTTTGACCCAGGCCTAGCCTTCTGACACTAGGTAGCACATTTCGCTCCAAAATACCTTGGTAGTCTTCCTTTAATATGTTACAGACCTCCAGGTTCCTGAGGCAGCAAAGCAGCCCCACATTATTATGGAACCTCCACCATATTTAACTGTTGGAAGTGTGTTTTTTTCCCCCATATAAGCTTCATTTCTTCGCCTGTAAATTTATCGCTGGTCTGCATGGCCAAAGAACTCAAGTTTGGTTTCATCTGTCCATGGAACATTTTCCCAGAAGGATTATGGTTTCTCAAAGTGGGTTTGGGTAAAGATCAGGCATGACATTTTAATCTCTGAGCAGTGGGGTCCTTCATGGCCTTCACCCATGACGTTTTCTTGTTTAGCATGCAGTGTATGGTGCAGGTTGAAACCACCACTCCAGATTTCTTCAAGACAGCCTCTTTGGATGTTGTACGTGGTTTTTTTTTTTCTAACAGTCTTCACTAACCTTTGAAGACTTCTTAGACTAATTTTCCTCTTCCCACCACATCCTGAGAGGGTCACAGTTCCATGAGCAGAAAACTTTTTAATAACATCGCAAACTGTAGACAGAGGAATTCCAAGGTCTTTGGAAATGGCCTTGTACCCCTTTGAAATTTGATGTGTGGTGATAATGGTTTTTCTGATGGTCTCAGGCAACGCTCGTCTTCACCATTGTGAAAATGGAACAGGGAGTGAATGTGGCCATTTGAACCATTAGAGCAGTGGTTCCCAATCTTGGAGTCAGGACCCCAAATGATATGTCCAAAGTAGGAAAGTCAAAGGGGCTTGTTTACAAAGCCGCGGTAGCGATTCGCGATCGTTATCGGAGCCGTGGTCCCATTGAAATCAATGGGGCCGCGGCCCCGATAACGATTGCAAACCGCTACCGCGGCTTTGTAAACAAGCCCCAAAGTCTTGTCATCTGAGCTTCTAAAAAAAAGCTTAGGTTTCATCTCCTCTAGTACCAACTGATTTGTTCTTCAGGTAGCCCATGGTATGGCACAGTATTCTTCACCAGCAGCATAACTTGAAGGCATCAATTTTCTTCCTGTCTTTCTTTTTCACTGTGCAATTTTCACATCCATATGAGGTAGTAAATGAGTACAGGTAAATGGAGCTCACTCTTGAGGAGAAGGATGTTACCAGTGGTGTGCCCCAGGGATCTGTCCTTGGTCCGATTCTTTTTAACATCTTTGTTAGTGATATAGTGGAAGGGCTGTCGGGTAAGGTTTCCCTCTTTGCGGATGATACCAAAATCTGCAATAAACACCCAGGAAGGTGTAGATAACATGAGGAGGGATCTAGCTAAGCTTGAAGAATAGTCTAGAATTTGGCAGTTGGGATTTAATGTTAAAAAATGTAAAGTCATGCATTTGGGTTGCAGCAATCCAAGGGAGCAATATAGTATAGGGGGTGAAGTACTTTTGTCCACTAAAGAAAAGCGGGACTTATGCGTGGTTGTGTCTGATGATCTTAAAGTAGCTAAACAGGTAGAAAAGGCAACGGCAAAAGCTAGAAGGATGCTTGGGTGAATACGGACAGGAATGGCTAGCAGAAAAAAGGAGGTGATAGTGCCTCTGTATAACCTCATTTGGCGTATAGTGTGCAATTCTGGAGAACACACCTTCAAAAGGATATAAACAGGATGGAGTCAGTACAGAGGGTGGCTACTAAAATGGTTAGTGGTCTTCATTATAAAGCATATGAGGACAGACTTAAGGATCTTAATATGTACACCTTAGAGGAAAGGCGGGATAGAGGTGATATGATTGAGATGTTTAAATACCTCCATGGTATAAATGTACAGGGGGAGATCCTTTTTCAATTGAAAGCAAGTTCTACTACGAGGGGACATGGGATGAGGGTGAAGGGGGATAGATTCAGGAGCGATATGCGGAAATATTTCTTTATGGAAAGAGTGGTGGATTCGTGGAATAGTCTCCTAGTGGAGGTGGTAGAGATGAGGACAGTATCTGAATTCAAAAAAGCATGGGACAAACACAGAGGATCTCTAAAAGAAAAAAGGGGACTGTTGCAGTTGTTGATATGGAAGGACAGACTAGATAGGCCATGTGGTATTTTTCTGTCGTCATATTTCTATGTTTCTATGTTATTGAAAATGCCATGGCTTGAATAAGTCAATTTGACTTATTGAATCTTCTCTGGGTCCTTCACTACCATTCTGCCAAGAGCAGTGTCTCGTCTGATTTCTTGACTGCTTGTCGTTTCGTTGTTGATTGATCCAGACAGGTTAAAGTTCTCTACTATTTCTTCTCCATCAAAGAAGTAATTATTGATTTTGCCAAATGTCAGGATCTTTGTCTTCTTAATGATAAGGTGCAGGCCCATTTTAAGACTATGTTCATTGATCTCGATAAGCAAATGTTTTAGACAGTCTTCACTTCCAGCCAGTAATGAGGTATCATCAACATAACAACTGAGGTTGAATAGTCTTTCACCAATGTTTACATCTTGGCTGTCTTCATGCAGTCCTGTTTCTCTGATGATTTGTTCAGATAAAAAATTTTGCTGATTTTAAACCATTCGGTTTCTCCTTCTTCCGTTCTAACTGTTGCTGCTTGATCAATGTAAAGGTTGCTCATGAGAGCTATCAGGTGTTCTGGTATACTCATGCTTCTTAATATGGCCCAGACTGTCTCATGATTTACACAATCAAAGGCCTTGCTGTAATCAGTCAAACACATAGATATCCTTTTGGTATTCTCTTCTCTTTTCAAGGATCCATCTCTTATCTGTGATATCCTTTGTTTTTGCCCTTTCCTGAACCCTGCTTATACTTCAGGCAGTTCTTGCTCCAGATATGGCTATAGTCTCCACTGAATGATCTTGAGGAATCTTGCTGGCATGTGAGATCAGAACGATTGTGAAACAAATTTCCACAGTCAGTCAGATCACTTTTCTTTTAGTATTGGAATGATCTTTTCCAGTCAGTCAGCCATGATATTGTCTTCCAATATCATGGCAGAGCCTCATAAATATTTTAACAGCTGCATCTGTTTGCAGTAATACTTCAATGCAGTGTTATACACTAAGGGCAGGACAGCAGGTGCAGCCTGCCCCGGGTGCTGGCTAGATGTGAAACTTCAGCCTAGGAGGGAACAGCCACCAGGCCTAGAGCAGAAGCAGCTTGCAAGCCACACACAATGTTAGGGTAGGTTTGCCATGCTAGCTCCGCTGTGTGGGTCTGGCAGGGGGTGGGGCACACGCCACGAGGGAGGGTGCTTGCTCTGAATGCAGATGGCCCTTGGAGTGCCATTGCTTTAAAGGGAATGCCATCAATGCCCGATGCTTTGTCCTTTGATAATGTTTTCAATGCTGCTTCGACTTAATTACCAATAAAACATAGAAATATAACAGCAGATAAAGACTGTACAACCTATGAATTCTGCCCTTCCATACCAACTACTAAAGTTCCTTTTTTTCCTTTAGTCCCATGCTTTCTTGAATTCAGATACTATCCTCGTCTCTACTACTTCCACTAGGAGACTATTCCACACATCTACCACTTTTTTTGTAAAGAAATATTTCCATATATTACTCCTAAGTCTATCCCCTTTCACCTTCATCCTATACCCCACCCCCCTCACTATCCCCCACGAACAAACTAAGTTCAACCAACAAACCTGTAACAGAGCATTCGAACTGTATGCACCCTCCCTTTGGAACTCCCTTCCACACCAGATCCGAAACAGAGACCTCTCCACATTCCAGATCCTGTTTCATTAATTTCTTGGATCCGAAACAGACATCTCTCACTAACTGCCCAACCAGATCCTCCTACTTAAACCCCCCTGCTCCCATCTAAGAGTTTTAAGTCAACTGTCTAGCACTGTTACTCCTTGTTCAGATCTCCACTCTTGGTCCCCTGGTGATGGGCCCCCCCCAAATTGATCTTTGTCCCCCCCCCCCACACTTTTTTTGTCTAAACTGCTTTGACCTGGCGAAAAGCAGGATATAAATGCAGCTAAATAAATAAATAAAATACCCCCTCGTTGCAGAGCTCTTTCAAATGAAAGATACTCTCCATGTGCATTTATGCCATAGAGGTATTTAAACGTCTCTATCATATCTCTCCTCTAGCGTCCTTCTTCAAAAGTATACATATTTAGATCTTTAAGGCTTTCTCCATATCCCTTATGTCGAAATCCCCTGACCATTTTGGTAGCCATTCTCTGCACCGACTCCATCCTTTTTATAGCCTTTAGAAGATGTGGTCTCCAGAATTGCACACAATACTCCAAATGAGGTCGCACCAGAGACTAACAGGCCGATGCAGAAAGTCGGTGCTAGACCCGCGCTGGATCAAGATTTTATGTTCCTGACAATGCACATATTTTAACGTGCGATGCAGGAAAGAAAGAGTATGTAAATGACCACTGCAGTAACCGTGCGCATGCAAATGAGCCACTGCAGCATTAAAATGGGAGAGCAAGCCAAACATATGCGCACAAGACGTCTGTGCTAGTTTGCAATGCTCTTTGGGCACAGTGTGACTAATTTGCATATCAGCCCAGACAGTATTTTGACAGCATCGGGGACGATCACAGCATCGGGAAAAGTTCCTGATGCTATCAAAACACTGTCGGGGGGCCGGTACCCCAACAAAGTAAAAACCTGGTGGTCTAGTGGCCCCTGTACCCTCCACTGCAAAGTAAAATAAAATCACCTGGTGGTCTAGCGGCCCCTGTATCTGCCATCCCCCATTAAAATAAAACAACCTGGTGGCCTACACTAAAACTACCACCCCCCCACCCAGTACCTTAAAAGCAGGAGCACTACTTACATGTTCCCGCTCTGCATTCACCATCTTGAAAAATGGCGACACCTGGCCCCACATGGTGCATCCTGGGATGCACTGGGTGAGGTCAGACTGCCATATAAGGTAGACTATGCCTTATATGGCAATCTAACCCTGCGTGGTGCATCCCAAGATGCACCACGCGGGGCCAGGTGCTGCCATATTTCAAGATGGCAGAGAGAGTGGGAGTGCGTAGGCAGCCTTCGCACTTCTTTTAAGGTAACGAGTGGGGAGTGGTAGATTTAAGGACCGCTAGACCATCAGGTAATTTTATTTTACTTTATTTTAATTCAAGGTGGGAGGTTCAAGGGCCACCAGACCACCAGGATGTTTTATTCTAATGGGGGACGGGGGTTCAAGGAGTCACTAGACCACCAGGTACTTACATTGTCAGGGAACTGGCCCCCAACAGTGTTTTGCTTGCATCAGTGGCTTTTCCCCGATGCCGTGATTGTCCCTGATACCATCAAAATACTGTCGGGGGGGGGGGGGGGAGGGAAACGGGGCTGCTAGGCCACCAAGAATTCTCTTTTCTCGGACACTGGCCCTCAACAGTGTTTCGATGACATCAGGGCTTTTCCTGATGCTTGATCATCTAAGAAGATGATCTAGGCATCGGAGAAAGCACCGGGTGCCATCAAAATACTGTTGGGAGCATGTGTTAGAGCAGGCATGTCCAACAGGTAGATCGCGATCTACCTGTAGATTGCGGAGAGGTCAGAGGTAGATCGCCAGCCTCACTTGGCTCCATCTCTCCAGCAGCTCGCCCCGTCGCTAGGAGAGAGCTCGTGCCGGCAGGTCGTCTGCCGAGGGCTTGCCGCCGCTGCTGATCCTTTGCCTGTTTTTTTTGCCCTGCCTGCGGGAATCTTGCCTGCAGGTGTATTGGGGGTGCTTGTTGTTTTCATGCCAATAGTTTGTGGGTACCCCGGGGGGCGCCACCCACGCCACGCGACGAGACGCCCCAGGCCCGGCGTCATACCTGGTCTACTGCTTCTCAGAATCACCCATTCCTACCCCCGTCCCAACACCCCTTAGAAGTGTGTTATATACCTGGCGATATCCATTCGCCAGGGCTTTACCTGAATACACTTACCGTATTAGTTGTGTCATGTGCTGGTCGTTGGTCACTTTATAGTTCGCTTTCATTAAACGTTTTCGGGCAGACACAAAGTGTCAAGAATTTGGTGATTTTGGCGGGCTTTTCCAGTTTTGTTCTAACTTGCCTATGCCTTGCCTTCGAATTGGTTCAAACCACTGTGACTTTTGCTTGCCTCTGCAATTTTATTTTGACTAGCCTTTGCGTTGATTCTACACTGCAATTTTATTTTGTCTTGCCTTTACGTTGATTCTACACTGTGTGCAGAATTTATTAAATTGCGTGTGGTGCTATTTGAACTTGTTTGGCGGTATTTGATTTTATCTGGTTTGCTGGACAGGTGTTTGAGTTTTTTTGATGATTGTTTGGTGGTATTTGATTATTGGTGCCAGTATGATGAATTCTTATTTTTACTTTTAGAACTGTATGTGTGGTTTTGGCATCTCCAGTCCTTGTATTGCACATCATCCAGAGGTCTTCAGTTCCTGTTGACCTTTAATACTTTGGGACAGTGACAGTTTTGGACCAGATTCAGCCAATGTTTATACTAACTTAGCAGATTTGGCTTTCTTACATCTGGCCACCCCAGTATAACGAAGATGAGTGTTCCAAAGAAGGGAAATGGACTACTTCATCATGGTGAAAGACAAGTGTTGGTGTCTAATTTGTAATGCCCCAGTATCCTTGCCCAAAAAGGGTAATCTGGAACGTCGTCATAAGACTCTGCATAGCAATAAGTTTGATGCTGATTTTCCACCCAAAAGTGAAATTCATAAACAGAGGCTCAAAGAAGTTAAATCGAAATTGGCTACTCAGCAACAGTTGATGGTGAAGCCAAGGTCACATTCGGTCAGTGCAACCATAGCATCCTTCAAGGTCAGCAACCTGATCGCAAAGAAATGAAAACCTTTCACTGAAGGGGAATTTGTAAACGATTGTTTTCTTGAAGCAGCCGACAATCTTTTTGAAGGATTTAAAAATAAGAAAAAGATCATAGCTGCTATTCAAAATGTACCATTGTCAAGAAACACCGTCGTACGGCGAATAGAAAAGATGTGTGGAGACACAACTGAACAATTGTTGGAGGATGTTTCAAATAGAGTAGTTACTCACCTGTAACAGGTGTTCTCCAGGAGCAGCAGGAATCAGTCCTCACATATGGGTGTCATCGACACCGATGAAGCCCCAGCGAAGCATTTCCCCAGCTTTCTATGAAAGCCTTTGGGAATGCAGGCATGCATGCGCGGTTCGCTTCCTGCCTAAAGGTGCCATCTTACCTCAGTCAAATGACATAGCTAAGAACAGCACACAAAAATGAAAAATAAACTATGTACAACTGCAACTCCAAGGGGAGGAGGGAGGATTGTGAGGACTAATTCCTGCTGCTCCTGGAGAACACCTGTTACAGGTGAGTAACTACTCTTTCTCCAGGACCAAGCAGGAAGTCAGTCCTCACATATGGGTGACTCCCCAGCTCTGGGCTACCGAGGAACCCAGGCTGAACAAGAGAACTCCCTCTAGTCTCAGCAGCAAAGAAAGGCTTTTCACTGACACAACCTCCACCGGTAGCCCAACAGAGGGCAGGAGTTGCCTAAATCTCAAAGTGATTCCGGAGTACTGCCTGGCCAAAAGCACTGTCCCTACGGGACTCCCTCTCCAGACAGTAATGGGCCGCAAAAGTCTGGTGTGAAGACCAAGTTGCAGCCCTGCAGATGTCTACCAAGGGCACAGAGCGGAGATGAGCCACTGAGGCAGCCATTGCCCTGACACGGTGGGCCGTGACCCGACCCTGCAAAGGAAGGTCAGCCACCCTATAAGCCCAGGTGATAGTCAGCAACCCAGGTGGACAAGGTACGCTTGGACACAGCCATCCCCAACTTATTAGGGTCAAAGGATACGGAGAGCTGAGTAGCCCTTCCATACCCCTGCGTACGGTCAAGGTAGAAGGATAAGGCCCTCCTACAGTCCAGGGTAAGCAGAACTGCTTCAGCCTGGCTGGCATGAGGCCTAGGGAAGAATGTTGGAAGAATCACCTCCTGGTTAAGGTGGAAGGAGGAGACAACCTTTGGGAGGAACTTTGGATGAGTCCTAAGGACTACCCTGTTCCCATAGAAGCGAGTGTAAGGCCTATCACAGACCAGGGCCTGAAGCTCACTAACTCGCCTGGCCGAGGTAAGGGCCACTAGGAAGAGTGTCTTCCAGGACAGGAAGCGTAGAGGGCAAGTAGCCATCGGCTCAAAAGGTGGGCGAGTCAGTTGCTGCAAGACCACATTCAACTCCCACTCAGGAGCAGGAGGACGGATTGGAGACTTGAGCAAAAGCAAGCCTCTGAGAAATCGGGACACCAAGGGGTGAACCGACAGAGAATGTCCTTCCACTAGTGAGTGGTGAGCTGCTAGAGCTGAGAGGTGGACCCGAACAGAATTGGACTTAAGTCCCTGATTGGATAAGTGCAACAGATACTGAAGTACTACAGGGACAGTACAGGAGAAGGGATCTTCTGTACGTAGCTGACACCAGACAGAAAACCTCTTCCATTTGAGAGCATAGGTTTTCCTTGTGGACTGTTTCCTAGAGGCTAGGACAACCTCCTCAACTTCCTGAGGTAGGCCCCAGGGAGCCAAAACTACCCTTGCAGCCTCCAAGCCATCAAATTGAGAGCTTTGAGGATGGGGTGCAAAAGAGACCCCTGATCCTGAGAAAGAATGTCAGGTTGCAACCCTAGAGGCAGTGGGGAATCCATTGCCAGCTGAAGCAAAAGTGGAAACCAAGGCTGTCTCGGCCACCTGGGAGCCACCAGCAGGACAGAGGCCTTGTCCTGGAGAATCTTGAACAGAGTCTGGGCCACCAGAGGTGTGGGAGGAAACGCATACAGGAGTCCCTGAGACCATGGAATAAGAAAAGCATCGGCTGCTATCCGCAGAGGATGCAGTTGCCTGGAGCAGAACTTTGGCAGTTGCTTGTTTAGTGGACTGGCAAAGAGATCTATCAAAGGAAGACCCCATTTCAGGAAGATCTTCTGAACTACCAAGGGATGCAGCTGCCACTCGTGGGGCTGCAAAATCCTGCTCAACCGGTCGGCCAGGTAGTTTTCCTGGCCTGGAAGGTACACCGCCCTGAGGAACATGTTGTGCCTGAGGGCAAATCAACAAAGGTCCTGAGCCTCCCGACAAAGGAGCCTGGACCCAGTTTCGCCCTGTTTGTTCACATAAAACATGACTACCTGATTGTCTGTCTGAACCAGGACAGATTGATGTGCCAGGGCAGGAGAGAAAGCTTTGAGAGCCAAGCGAATAGCCCTGAGTTCGAGGAGATTGATCTGTTGTGCAGCCTCCCAAGGAGACCACAAGCCCTGGGTGCATTTGTCGAGACAATGAGCTCCCCAGCCCTGTAGGGAGGCGTCTGTGGTCAGCACCACAGTGTACCCTGGAATTTGAAAGGGCACCCCCCTTCAGTAGATTGGGTGGGTGCAGCCACCAGTTTAGGGAGTCCAGAAATGGTCTGGACACCCTTATCCTGTCTCTGAGGCTGCCTGTGGCTTGTGACCACTGATTCCGAAGGGACCACTGTGCAGGCCGCATATGGAGCCTTGCATTGGGGGTTACATGAACTGTCGAAGCCATGTGGCCAAGCAGCCTCAGGCAGAGTCTGGCAGAGACCAGTGACTTGCTGAGAAATTGGTTTGCCAAGCTCATGAGTCTTTGGGCTCTGTCGTCTGGCAAGAAAGCCTTTGCCAGCAGAGAGTCCAGCCTGGCCCCTATGAACTCCAAGTTCTGGGAGGGGAGCAAAGTGGACTTTGCGAAGTTTATTACAAACCCCAGGTTTTGAAGAAGAGCAATAGTTCTGAGGGTGGCTTGTCTCGCCTCCTGGCACGTTTGACCCCTGATGAGCCAGTCGTCCAGATAGGGGAAGACAAAGATCCCCTGATTTCTCAGGTAGTGCGCCACACCACTGCCAGGCATTTGGTAAAGACCCTGGAAGTGGAGGTGAGGCCAAAAGGCAGGACTCTGTACTGATAATGGTTTCCTCCCACAATGAACCTGAGGTACTTTCTGTGGTCTGGGTGAATAAGGATGTGAGTGTACGCATCCTTTAGATCTAAGGAGCATAGCCAATCTCCCTGCTGGAGGTAGGGCAGAAGTGTTCCAAGAGTAAGCATCTTGAACTTTTCTTTCTCCAGGAACTTGAGGTTCCTGAGGTCCAGAATAGGTCGAAGGCCACCGGTTCTTTTGGGCACCAGGAAATACCCGGAGTAGAACTCCTGACCTTGCAAGTGGGGAGGCACAGGCTCCACCGCCCTGTCTATCAACAGACCTTGAAGCTCTTGGAGGAGAAGGTCTGTGTGCAGGGGAGGCCTTGGAGGTTCCCCTGGAAAGTATGGCGGAGGCAGTTGGTGAAAATGAAGAACATAGCCCCTGTGGACTATATCCAACACCCAACTGTCCCCAGTGATGTGGGGCCACTGGTGGGCAAAGAGGGCGAGGTGACCTCCTGTGCAGGGTTGGGAGAGCAGGGACTGAGAGGCTACGCTCAAGGAGTCAAAAACCCCCACGCTGCTGAGTGGGAGCAGGGGCCGGAGGCTTGGGGGTTCTCTGCCTACGGGGCCCATTACCCTGTCCCTTGGCTTGCTGACTCTGGGGTGCAGCTTGGGCAGCCTGATACTGAGGGTACTGTTTGTAGGCAGTGCCCTTCCTCGGGTAAAAGGGCTTCTTACCCGAGGCCTTCTTCTTGTGAGAAGGGGCAGAGGTCTTTCTGGACAGCCTTGTCCTTGTAAGGTGCTCAGTCTCGAGCTGTGCGGCCTTCTCGGCCATGGGCTTGCCAAAAAGGTTCTCACCTCGGCAAGGGACATCGACCAACTTGTCCTGAACCCATGGCTCGAGGTCCGATGACTGCAGCCATGCCTGGCGTCGAGCCGCGATGCCAGCTGCCGCAACTCTGGCCGAAGCCTCGAAGCCATCGTAGGCAGCGCGGGACAAACTTCGAGCAGTCCCAAATCCCCGAGGACAAGGACTTGAATCTCTGCAAGGGCTCCCCGGAGAGAGACCAGCGGAGAACCCGGCCAACTCCTTGGCCAGGTCTCGCAAGTACATGCCCATGTACAGCTGGTAAGACTGGACAGGGCAAGCAAGCATCGAGCCCTGGAAGCACTTTCTTCCTACACCATCTAGGTTCCAGGCCTCCCTGCCGGGGGGCACCGCAGAGTGCATCTTCTGACTTTTCAGGCGATGCATGGCCGATTCCACCACCATGGAATGGTGTGGTAGCTGCGCCTTTTGAAAGCCAGGGCTCTTCCGGAGTCGATAAATCGAATCGACCGCTTGCTTAGAACCAGCACCGAGGCTGGGGCCTCCCACATCCGGAAGAGGAGCCTTTCCAGCATCGGAGGAACCGGGACAATAAAGGCCTCCTTCGGAGGAGAGTCGTACTGCAGGGCCTCGAGCTCCTCGGCTCGAGGCTCTTCCTCGGGTCCGCCGGGATAGCCAACGCGGTGGCCATATCCCAGACAAACTCCGAGAACTGGGTATCCTCCGGAGGGGATCTGCTCCGGGGCTCAGACTGCGGTGAGTCCGACGGGACACACCGAGTCTTGAACGTGTCAGGGGACTCCTCATCCTCCGTCTCCTAGGCGGACTTGTCCGACGAGGAGTCGCGGTCCGACCCCGCAGGGCTCTGGAGCACCCGCCCCGCCGCTGGAGGCACCGGCGTCAATGCCCTCGGTCCCAAATGGGAGGTCGAGGGAGACTGCGACCGAGGTCAACCTCGAGCCATCATGGACTCAAGTATCGGCTCGGTCTCCGGGGTCGACTTCGATGTCGATGTCCCGGTGGTCGGGGCAGATGCGCCAGACAGGCTGGCCATAAGTGCCCGCTGCTGCTCCATGAAGGCAGACAGTCTGCACTCCAAGGCTGTCATCCTGAGACTAGGCTCGGGAGACGCAGCAGCCACCGACTCAGGCCCCGGCGGTGCCGGGCCCGACGTCGGCTCTCTGGGAAGAGAGTCCTTGAGGACTACGGGGCTTACGTGTCCAGCAGACTCCGGTTCCATGCGAGGAACTTTGGCAGGCTTCTCTTGTTCCACGGGCACGGGGCGACGGTCGGGGTCTTAGACCTGGCCCTCAAGGAGCCAGGGACCTCCTCCGACGACGCCGTCACGAGCCGCTTCTTCCTCTTGCGTTCCCGGTCGGGGGACCCCCTGTCCGAGGAGCCCCAACGGCGCTCGGGATCCGAATCCCGAGATGTCGCAGCCTCAGACGAGGTCCGGGCCTGGCCGGAGGCTGAGTCGGAGAAAAACCTTTCTTTCTGCTGCTGGCGACTTCGTAGTGCCTTGGAAGACATTTCCCACATGGTCCACACGTCTTAGGGTCGTGATCAGGACCGAGGCACCGAAGGCAGCAGTCATGTGTGTCGGTGAGAGACATCAACTTCTTACACCGATCACACTTTTTAAAACCGCTGGAAGCCATCGGGGAAAAAAAGAGTCCCTGCGAGGTCAAAGGACCAGCCTTCCAGGGAAAAAGCAAAAAAGGGGCGCGAACGCCAGCCACGAAGGGCAAAAACCGAAAAAGAAGAATCGGGCTCGATACCGGTGTACCGAACCCAGCGGGAGGGGAACCAGCGTCGAACCAGGAAGAAAAAATAGCGAAAATCGCCAAAAAATCACACTTTTATCTGGGATGACAGGACACACGTCCGGTGGGCTTCTCAGAAAAAGAGAGACTGAGGTAAGATGGCACCTTTAGGCGGGAAGGGAACCGCGCATGCGTGCCTGCATTCCCAAAGGCTTTCATAGAAAGCTGGGGAAATGCTCCGCTGGGGCTTCATCGGCGTCGATGACACCCATATGTGAGGACTGACTTCCTGCTTGGTCCTGGAGAATGTGTTGCTTTCTCTCTCCAACTGGATGAATCTACAGACATAAGAGACATAGCCCAGTTGCTAGTCTTTATCCGGATGGTTTTTGAAGACTTCAGTGTTAAAGAAGAACTACTTGGAATGATTTCTTTAAAAGGGATCACTACCGGTCAGGAAATATTCAGTTCTTTCCATTCTTTTGTGACAAAGTGTAATCTTCTATTGCATAGACTTGTTTCCATCACTACTGATGGAGCAAGAGCAATGACAGGTGAGGTTAACGGTTTCATAGCCCTCTGTAGCCAGCATGACGACTTCCCAGATTTCCTTTCTTACCACTGCATCATTCACCAGCAAGTTTTGGCAAGAGACTCAATACAAAGACTGTCATTGGCATCACTTTCAAAATTGTAAATTCAGTTCGTGGAGATCACCTCAAAGATGGCTTTTCAATCTTACTCTTGATGAAGGGAAATCATTTTGCACACAGATGTAAGGTGGAAAAGTAGGCACAAATTTTTGCAAAGATTTTGTGATTTGCTGAATGAAATAAGAAGTTTTTTGAAAGAGAGGGGAGATGACCAAGCAGAGTTGGAAGATGAGTGGTTATGTAATCTCGCATTTCTCGCTGACTTTACAGGCGAACTAAGTGATATGAACCTTGAACTACAAGGTAAAAACAAATGCATTGGCGAGATGAGTACAGTTTCATCCTACAAGAGCAAATTTGAGCTAATGATGACTGACCTTGCAAACAACACTTTTGATCATTTTCCTAATACGCAGGACCATCTGGAACAATATCCAAATTTTGTTTTTCAGAACGAGAAGTATGTGAAAGAAATCTGTTCTGTTATCCAGGAATTTGAAAATAGATTCTGTGTCTTCCAAAAAATTGGAACAGTTGTGGAGTACTTGTCATACCCATTCAAAGTAGATGTGGACATTAAAGAAACTGCAGCTGCTATCAGTAAAAATTACTCATTGAACAAGCCATCTCTTGAAAATGAAATATTAACCCTTAAAAATGCCTTTTTTTCAAGACCTGTGCTGAGCAAGAATCGTTTTGGAAGCTAGTGCCTAGAGACAAATGTCCCAACTTGAGAAGATGCAGTGAAGCTGTACACTCCTGTTTCGGTTCAACTTATTTGTGTGAATCTGCGTTTTCCCATCTGAAAATGACAAAGAGTACACAACGTTCCAACATGACAGATGAATATCTCCAGGATTCCCTGAGACTGGCCCTCACGCAATATTCACCCAACTTCAAAAAGCTGGTGGATGAAATGCAGGCTCAGACGTCTCACTAATGAGCAAGAGCGAACTATTAAAGATTGTGCAAGATCCGCCTGGATCAATACTCGACCTAAATTTAACATAAATTACTCAATAAAAGTTAAAGTTATTAAGACAATTAAAGAAAGTTATTACTCAATAAAACTTTAAGAAAAAATGTACTTTCCATTTCCCCTTGCAGTTCTTACTGGATCTTCGTCTGTTTTGTTTTTGCTTAATTTGCTTAACAGCTGATCACATCCAAGTAAATGACAGAATGTTCATTAAAAATGGTGGAGGGAATCCTCCAACTTTATTGGGTTAAAATTTAATTTGAAACTAATTTGAAACTTAATTTTCATGGTGGTAGATCACCGGCACTTTTGGCCGGAAAAAGTAGATCACGACCTCTTCGAAATTGGACATGCCTGTGTTAGAGGTTTAAGTCATCTCAGATCCTGGAGTAAACTTTTTGGCGCTATGGCTGCTTTTTAAATCCTCTATGCCTGTCTCTGCATCAGGTGTAGCCATGATTTGCATACCAGCAGCTGATTAAAATACATTAAAATAAGCCTGGTGTTAATTGGGCGTTAGTTTTTGTCTGTGTTTCCGTCCATTTTCTGCATTGAAAAGGTTCATAAAGTGTACTTAAACGTGGCATTATGGGCTCTTAAAGGCCACGCTAGCTTTCTACATCGGCCTATTCTACAGGTGCACTATCACCTCCTCCTTCCTGCTGGCCATTCCTCTCCCTATTCATCCAAGCATCCTTCTGGTTTTGCCATCGCCTTTTCTACCTGTTTAGCCATTTTTAAGAACATCAGAAATAATCACACCCAGGACCTGCTCTTCTTTCATGGACAGAAACACTTCACCCCGTATACTGTACTGCTCCTTTGGATTTTTACAGCCCAAAGGCATGACCCTGCATTTTTTTGCATTAAATCTTAGCTGCCAAATTCTTGACCGTTCAAACTTTGCTAGATCCCTCCCTCCTGTTATCTACTCCTTCCTGGAGTCTATTCTATTGCAGATTTTGGTATCATCAGCAAAGAGGCAAACTTTATCCTACAGCACCTCTGCAATATTACTACAAAAAACGTTAAAAAGAATTGCACTAAGAACAGATGCTTGTAGAAAGCCATTAGTAACAACCTTCTCCTCACGCAGAGCTCCATTTATATGTACCCTTTTTGTTGTCTCCAACTTAATATCTAACCCAGTCAGTCACTTTAAGGTCCATCACTAGGGCGCTCAATTTATTTATAATTTGCCTGTGTGGAAAAGTGTCAAAGGGTTTACTGAAATATAAGTACACCACATCTATGGCTCTGCTTCAATCCAGCTCTCTAGTCGATCAGTCAAAAAAAATGAACTAGACTTGTTTCATAAGACCTGCCTCTAACACCATGCTGCCTCAGATCCTGCAATCCATTTGTACTCCAGAAACCTCACTATCCTGTATTAGCAGCATTTCTATTAATTTACTCACACAGAGGTAAGACTAAATGGCCTATAGTTCCCAACTTCATCCTTACTTCTGCTTTTGTATAAAGGGTCCACATGCACCTTTCTCCAGTCTTCTGGGACAACGCCCAATTCTAAAGCTGCTAGAACTTCCCCAAGTTCCTTCAATATTCTCAGATGTATCCCATCCGGTCCCATCGCTTTTCTACTTTTAGTTTGGCTGGCTCCTCAAACAGTCTTCTGAAAGTCTATCAAAATCCCCCGCACTTCTGTTTTTATTTGTGGATATTTTCCGAGGTCCTGCTCCTGGCCCTTCTTTTATGAACACAGAACAAAAATAATTGTTAAGCAATTCTGCTTTATCTCTTCAGCTTCTACATATTCCTCCCCTTCACCATTGAGCCTGACAATACCACTTTTGATCTTTCTCCTCTTACTAACATATCTGAAAACGTTTTGTCCCCCCATTTTACCGCATTGGTTATTTTTTCTTCCATTTGTATCACACTGTAGTAGAGGCTCTTTTTAAATTTTTATTATCAATAATTCCTACCAAACAATGTGCTTCTTAAAACTTATAACTTCTATTATCATATGTGAAGAATGTCAAGTCCAATGTCCTGTTAGCCATCAGCAATTACGACTTATCTTGTCTTAGGAATGCCAAATCCAATATCCTGTTAGCCGTCAGCAAAAACAAACGACGTGCATAGTTACTTACCTGTAACAGGTGTTCTCCGGAGACAGTTGGAATCGGTCCTCACATATGGGTGACTTCGGCACCGACAGAGCCCTTATGAAAGCATCCCCCCAGCTTTCAACGAAAGCCTTTGGGAGATGCCACCACGCATGCGTGGTCCCCTTCCCGCCCAAGGGTGCCATCTTGCTCAGTCAGATGACATAGCTAAAAGATGGCAAAAATAAAAGATGGTAAAGGAGCAACTCCAAGAGGAGGAGGGAGGGTTATGAGGACTAATTCCTGCTGTTGCCGGAGAACACCTGTTACAGGTGAGTAACTACGCTTTCTCTGGGAACAAGCAGGAAGTCTATCCTCACATACGGGACTCCCTAGCTACAGGCTACCAAAAGCCCATAGCAAAAATAGGGGCTCCTGCACAGGGAGCCGCAAACAGCAGCAATTTAGTCCATGTCCACAGACCGCAGTAGGACCCTGTGTCCAATGAAACCAGCATTGCAGTAGCATGAACACAGAAGGGTCAGAGGGTAGGAGTTGCCTAAACCACAAAAAGGTTACGGAGCACAGCTTGGCCGAAGGAACTGTCCAATAATAACGTAGTATATGACAGCAGATAAAGACCAATATGGTCCATCTAGTCTGCCCAGTAAAGCGACAAGAGTAGGTGCACTTTCCGCTCTGTGCAGGTCACCCCTCCCGCTTGCCTTTGTTTAGGGGTGTACCCACTGCTCCGTGTAGGTCACCCCTATTTGTTCAGATATAAGAGATAGTTATGCTTATTTTGATTTTATCCTGTTGCTATAAAGGGATCCACATTGGCATGGGACGCCATTTTGAATTCTGTCACTGTGTTTGCCGCTACCATTTCTATCAGAAGGGCATTCCAAGCATCCACCACCCTTTCAGTGAAAAGGTATTTTCTGACATTGCCTTTCCAGGCAGTAATGGGCTGCGAAGATATGGACTGAAGACCAGGTGGTGGCCTGGCAGTTGTCTACCATCGGGACAGAGCGCAAGTTTGCCACCGAAGCCACCATGGCCCTGACACAGTGTGCCGTGACACGGCCTTCCAGCGGGAGCCTCGCCTGTTCATAAGCAGGTGACAGACTGCTATCGCTCTCATGTGGACAGCATATGCTTAGTTAACGCTTTCCCCAGCCTACTGGGATTGTAGGAGATGAAATGCTGAGAAGCTTTGCGGTGGCCCCAAGTGCGTTGGATATAGAAGGACAAAGCCCTCTTACAGTCCAAGGTGTGAAGGACCGTCTCCGCCTGACTGGAGTGCGGTCTTGGAAAAAAGGTAGGGAGCACCACTTCCTGGTTGAGATGGAAGGGCGATACTTCCTTCGGCAGGAATTTGGGGTGCGTGAGAAGCACCACTCTATTCTTGGAGAACCTGGTGTAGGGCACCTCCGACACAAGGGCCTGAAGTTCCCTAACTCTGCGAGCAGAGGTAAGGGCGACCAGGAAAACCACCTTCTAAGAGAGATAGCGAAGGTGGAAGGTAGCCAGAGGCTCGAAAGGCAGGCAAGTGAGCTGCCCCAACACTACATTGAGGTTCCATTCGGTTGCCGGAGGCCGAACCAGGGGCTTCGATAAGAGCAGGCCCTGAAGAAAACGGGTCACCAAGGGTTGGACCGAGAGGGGCTTGCAATCCACCGAATGGTGGTTCGCCGCCAGGGCACAAAGGTGCACTCGGACAGAGCTAGACTTGAGCCCGGATTGAGAGGTGGAGAAGGTACTGTAACACCAGTGTCACCGGGCAGGAGAAAGGGTCAGCCCCAGGTTTGGTGCACCAAACCAAGAACCTGTGCCACTTGAGGATGTAAGCCTTTCTAGTAGAGGCCTTGCGAAAGGCCAGCAGAATGTCTTCCACCTCAATCGGAAGGTTGAAAGGGCCAGAGTCACCCTCTCAGCAGGCACGCTGTCAGTGACAGGGACCCCAGGTTGGGGTGCAGGAGAGAGCCCCCCTCCTGAGATAGGAGTCCCAGGGCGGACCCCAAGGAAATGGGGGGGTCCCCACCGTCAACTGTAGGAGTAGCGGGAACCACGGTTGCCTGGGCCACTGAGGAGCTATCAGGATGAGTGAGGCCCTGTCGCGGAGGATCCTGAACAAGGTCTTGGAGATCAGCGTCATAGCAGGGAAGGCATACATGAGGCCTTCCGACCATGAAACAAGGAACACATCTGCTGCCACCCTGGAGGGGTGGGCCTGCTGGGAACAGAATCAGGGCAACTGAAAGATGTCTGGGCTTGTGAACAGGTCAATCACGGGTTTCCCACAGAGCCGGAAAAGCTGTCTGGCTACCCTGGGGTCCAGCTGCTACTCGTGCGGCTGGAGAACTCTGCTCAGCCTGTCAGCCATCAGGTTTGTCTTGGCCTGGCAGGTACATTGCCCGCAGGAGGATACCCTGTTGGATTGTGTACGAGCAGAGGACCAATGCCTCCTGACAAAGGGTATAAGACACCGTACCCCTGTTTGTTCACGTAGAACATCACCAACTAATTGTCTGTCTGGATCAGCACCGGCTGGTGATGCAGGTGGTGACAGAAGACTCTCAGGGCTAAGTGTATGGCTCGAAGCTCCAGGAGGTTGATCTGCTGGGTGCTCTCATCTGGTGACCAGTTGCCCTGGGTGTGGAGATCTCCATAGTGGGCTCCCCAGCCGAGCAGGGAGGTGTCAGTGGTGAGGACCTTCGAGGGGCTTGGGGCCTGAAAAGGCATGCTTGCCGCGAGATGCTGGGGAGACTGCCACCAGACCAGGGAGTCCACCAATTGGCGGGTCACAAAGACTATGTCTTGGAGGTGACCCGTGGCCTGAGACCACTGGTCACGGAGACACCACTGTGCCGCCCTCATGTGGAGGTGAGCGTCTGGTGTGATGTGGACCGTGGAGGCCATGTGCCCGAGGAGTCACAGAAGCAGCTGAGCGGGCACTGAGGGACGGTACTGTATGTTCCGAGCCAGAGTCCTGAGATGGTCGGCCCAGTTCCTGGGCAAGAATGCCTTCGACTGGAGAGTGTCGATCTTTGCCCCGATGAACTGTGTTGGGAGGAGGCGAGACTTGGGGTAGTTTATGACAAACCCCAAGTGTTGCAGAACCTGGATGGTGCATTTGGTGGCCTGCTGCACCTCTGAGGCTGTGCCTCCCTTTATGAGCCAGTCATCCAGGTAGGGAAAGATGAAGACCCCTGGAGTTAGAGGAAGGCAGCCATGATTGCCTGGCATTTTGTGAAGACACTTGGGGCAGAGGCCAGGCCCAAGGGGGATCACCCTGTACTAAAAAATACATGCCCCCCCCCCACTACGAACCACAGGAACTGCCTGTGGTTGGAGTGAATGAGGATGTGGGTATAAGCATCCTTGAGATCTAAGGAGCATAACCAATCTCCCTGCTGGAGGTATGGCAGCAATGTTCCAAGGGAGAGCATCTTGAACTTCTCCCTCACCAGGAATTTGTTGAGGTTGTGCAGGTCGAGGATGGGCCTTAGGCCCCCTGTCCTTTTTGGCACGAGGAAGTACCTGGAGTAGAACCCCTTGCTCTTGAGATGGTGGGACACCGGTTCCACTGCTTTTGTCCTTGAGAAGACTTGCCAACTCCTTCAGTAGAAGGTCTCTGTGGAGGGGAGACCTGAAGGGCTCTCCTGAAAAATAAGGGGGAGGTGTCTGAGTCAGGTGGAGGAAATAACCCTCCCTGACTACCCAAAGTGCCCAGAAGTCGGTGGTGATTGTCAACCACCTCTGGGCATAGAGGGCCAGACTTCCCCTGTGGGCCTGCTGATCTCCTTCAGGTAGATAGGCTATGCTCAAGGAGTCAAAAACTCCCCCCCTGCTGGGTCAGAGCCGGTGCTTGGAGTTTTGGAGCCTTCTGCTTACGAGGGCCATGCCCATGTCCCTTGGCCTGCTGACTCTGTTGTGGAGCTGGGGAGGCCAGAAAAGGTGGGTAGTTTCTGTAAGCAGCTCCCTTTCTCGGGTAAAAGGACTTTTTACCCAAGCCCTTCCGTCAAGGAGGGGCAGCGGTCTTTTGGAAAGCCTAGTCCTTGTCATGAACTTGGTCTCCAGCTCAGCAGCCTTGTTAGTTATGGGTTTGCCAAAGAGGTTCTCTCCTTGGCAGGGGACATCGACCAATTTGTCCTGAACACACTACTTGAGGTTGGACGACTATAGCCAAGCTTGGCAGCTTGCACAGATGCCAGCTGCTGACTTGAACCCATTGTAGGCCCCTCGAGACATGAATTTGGAGCACTCACGGACTGCCTTGGCCAGGTTCTTGAACCGCTGCAAAAGTTCCTCGGAGAGACCAGCTGAGAACCCGGCGAGTTCCTTCGCCAGGTCTCTCAGGTACATGCCCATATACAGCTGGTAGGCCTGGATGTGGCTGATGAGCATTGAGCCCTGGAGGGTGTCCAGGGTGTGGGCCTCCCTGCCGGGGGGACACCGAGGATTGCATCTTCTGGCTTTTCAGCCGACGCATGGTCGACTCCATCACCATGGAGTTATGCGGCAGCTGTGACTTTTGGAAGCTCAGGCTCCGGAGGACTCAATACACTGAGCCGAGACGTTTGCTCACCACCGGTACCGAGGCCGGTGTCTCCCCCATTCAGAACATCAGCCATTCCAGGATGGGAGGGAGGGGCACCGTGAGAAATTCCCGCGGAGGAGCCTCGTACTGGAGGATTTCCAACTTATCTGTCCGAGGGTCCTCCTCTAACTCTGTCGGGAACACCAGGGCCTTTGACATATTCTTGACGAAATCAAGGAAGCCCATTATCCTCTGGCGGAGACCGCTGTCGAGGCTCCGAGATGGGAGAGTCAGATGGGACATCACGGTGGCGACGGGTATTGGGGGACTCCTTATCCTCCGTCTCCCACTCAGAGTAGTCTGTCAAGGACTCATTGGAGAGCTGCTCCGTGGGCCTTGAGGCCTCTGGTGCCCTGCGGCTGGCGCCCAGCATACTTTCTGGGGATGACTGCAGTCCCATCGAGCGGGATTCAGAACGTGACCTCAGCCGAGGATAGACTAGGCCAAATGACCTCGAGGATCGACTTGGCCTCCGAGGACGTTTTGGACGTCAAGGGCCTGGTGGTCGGGGCAGATGCACCGGTTGTGCCAAACAACAGCGCCTGCTGCTGGTCCATGAAGGTAGACAAACTGTGCTCCAGGGCCGCCATTCTGGACTCCAGACCAGAAGGCTCTGCAGCCTTCGGTGCGGGCACTGAGAGACTTGGACCAGATGCCGGCTCCCCCCAAGGGGAATCCTTGACAAGGATGGTGTCTGGGGACAGAGGCCAGTCCGCAGTCGGATCCTTTCAGGGTATCTTCGCAGGCCGCTCCTTATCCAACGCCTCAGATGAACGTCTCAGACTGTGGGACCAGGGCCGGGTGCACCCGGCTGGTCGGAACCGTCCAAAGACGCCACCTTAGAGGGCTTCTTCTTCTTCCTGGTTTCCCTCGAGGGAGACTCTCTTTCTGAGGACCCACGACGATGCTTGGGTTCGGGAGGTTCCACCCGAGACATCGGTGCCTCAGACGAGGCCCTGGTCTTCAGAAGCACCGGGGACTCGGGGAACAACTTATCGTGCTGCTGCGAGCAGCTCTTGAGGGCCTTTCTGGACATCCTTTTGCAGAGGCTGCAGGCTGCCGGTTTGTGGTCTGGCCCAAGGCAGCGGAGACAACAGTCGTGTGGGTAGGTCAAAGATATAATTTAAGAGCACCGATCACGCTTCTTAAAGCCACTGGTAGCCATAGGGGAAAAAAGTACCCCTGCGAGGTCGAAGACTCTCCGGGCTGCCAGTGGGAGAAAAAAAGGCATGAAGACACCAGGAAAAGAAAAGAATGAAAACTACAGAAATAGACAGAACTCGATGCAGAGGCAATGCGGTCAGTAGCGGGAAGAGTACCGGTGCGATACCGGAGGTGAGTATGAAACTCAGAGAAAATAAAAATCAACTTTTTCCGGGGACAAGCCAGACCAACATCTGAAGGGCTCCGTGGAAAATGGAGAAAGCACAGTTACTTACCTGTAACAGGTGATCTCTGGGAACAGCAGAAATAAGTCTTCACATATGGGTACATCGGTACCGACGGAGCCTGCACGGGAATGCTCCCCAGCATCCAATCAGAAAGCTTTTGGGAGCATCCCTCGCGCCTGCGCACTGCTTTCCCGCCTTTTCCACTGCCTCTCCTCAGTTGAGTTTCATAGCTGAGACAAAAGGAGAGAAAGAGGAAAGGAAGATAGAGAGATAGATACAACTCCTAGGGGAGGTGGGTGGGTTGTGAAGACTTATTCCTGCTGTTCCCAGAGATCACCTGTTACAGGTAAGTAACTGTGCTATCTCCAGGAACAAGCAGGAATGAGTCTTCACATATGGGGACTCCCTAGCTATAGATGCCAGGGGGAGATCCCATAAAATGCGTGTCCCTGGATCAGGACTGCACTTCCCACAGATGGATCTCCGGCATCCCATCAGGGATGGTGGGTAGGAGTTGAAAAGAGAGGAGCTGTAAGAAAAAACAGCGAACCTAAGGACTACAGGAGAGGAGTCCTTGGTATGTATGATAAGTACCATTAAAATTATTTAATGAACAATCATAATATGGAGCTTACCTACTGGATTGTAGGAAGTAGAGAGCATGATGGAGACTACTGGAGATTCAGTAGAGGAATCCTCAAGGTGACCTCACAGCAGTGAGGATGAATGTCCAAATCTGGAATTGGCAGGTGACCCAGGTATCAACTGGGGTAGTATAAGAACGGCAGGTCTTCAGTGGAAAGCTTTATGGAAAAAAGCTGAAAACTCTTTTAGGTACAGAGTCATTAATATTGAGGAGTAAAAGAGGAAGACTGACCGATTTGGACAAGTAGCTTAGTCCTGGAGGGAAGAAGGGGTATGGAAAAAAGCCCGCATTCCCAGGGAGGACAGATGTGTGAAGGGCTGAAACCTCAGAACTACTAAAGATCTACACTGTCTTTCCTAGCTGGTGAGAGATAGGAAAGATATTGAAGTATGATGTTTCAGGGATAGCGAGACCTAGAGTAAAGTGGAACTGTTAGTACCACA
Organism: Ichthyophis bannanicus; assembly: GCA_033557465.1. NCBI lineage: Eukaryota > Metazoa > Chordata > Amphibia > Gymnophiona > Ichthyophiidae > Ichthyophis > Ichthyophis bannanicus. The sequence continues at coordinate 1,746,180,954 of CM066031.1, read as the reverse complement.
GTAGTGGTTGTGTGCATAACAGCCCCCACATACCGAGGGACAGTATGAAGATATGCCAGCCAACTGTCTGGAACCTCTAAGAAGGTACACCTCTATAGTATAGATAGTTAGGGAGATGGTATATAATACATATCTACCTATAAAAAGCATCTCAAAAGATACATATATAGAGGGATATAGATATATATATATATGTATATAGAGACATGTGTGTATATATATATAGGGGCATAACTTATGCACACACAGCTTACAGACATATGTATGTATAGAATATATATAGAGATATATACATACATGAATATATAAGTCTGAAGATACAAGTCTGCAACTAAGCCCCATGAGAACATTCACATAAGAGATGTGAAGGAGAAAGATTCATCTAATAACAAGAGGGTGGAACCTACTTGAAAAGATATATAGAGAATCTATTCCTCCGGGCTAAGAGGATGCAGGAATGCTATCCAGTGAAATAACCAGGATGGTTGCGTGAAAAAACAGAGGATATCATCAGTCTGTAGAGAGCATGTCGTGAGAACTCTGACACGGTAAATGGACAGAAAAACGCATAGAAGGAGATACCAGGATGACCCACTGGAGGGACACAGGGGTATCATGCGTTACTGGTAGAATATGTGCTGTCCATGAGGGGTAGGATAGCAGGAGGGCAAGCTGTAAGGAAAAAAGAGCATATTCCTGCAGGATTGGGAAACTCCTTGGACATTCACGCAGAAAAAGCTTGTGTCCTGTATATAATAGGAGACAAGAGGGTGTGGAGAACCCTCACAGTCATGGAAAATGACTGATAAGCCTTTTCTACTATACAGAATAGCCATCAGAGACAAAGTTCAATGCTCTCTAGCAAGTGCCCATAGTAGAAAGCTTCTCTGAAGATTGCAGAGAGCATTATGCAGGAGAATTAGGATATAAAACTGACTGTAGGTCAGCTGTGTTACCATATCCAACGAAATGGAGATGGCCAGAAGAAGATAATGTGAGAAGCCTGAAGTGAGTAGGATTATCCAAGATAGATGAGGACAATCTTGGAATCACTAAGGCTAGACAGACTGGAAACTTGTGGGAAGGTACCAATAGATGAATTAATGGAACTCCTGCATGAACAGCAACTGAAGGTGACAGCTGAGAGAATCTGTCTGTGAAACACAGACAAAGGGAGAGGAAATGGACCTGTCCCTGTATGATAAGCTGTCTAGAGAATTTGGTCAAAGAAAAACTCTACACTGAAATGAAGGTGTACAGTATGGTACCACTCATTCAGGAAAAAACCAGGATGACTTACCATATGGCGAGTCAGCTGAAGAAGAAAATGTTCATGTTGGGACAGAAACTATCATGGGATAGTAGTTAACTTCTCTTCTTGGAAGGAAGAAGAGGAGAAATCTGTAACCCATAGACAAGAATATCCTGACAGCTGAGTACATCCTAAAGAAAGGAAGCCATGTGTAGAGCTTTAAAGAAAAAAACAGTGAACAAACTTCTGCTAAGAAGAGGTTAACTGTAGGTTGCAACCTTTAGGAACCTATGGTTGCTGGGTATGCTTAGAGTTTAGATTCTTCAGACCAAGACGAGGTGTCCCCTGCTGGGTTACATCGGGATGATGGGCAGGAGAAGAGTGAAACCTCCTTTTCTTGGGGAAAGAAGGTTTGGTAGGAGATTTCCTACCTCCTGGGGAAGAAGGCGGCTTAGGATGGTTCCTAGAACCAGGAAAGTCAGTGGAGCAATGAGCAACCTGATGTAAAGCCTCCTTATTGAAGAGATTTTCTCCAGTACAAGGAGAATTACCCAGTGTGTGTTGTGCCCATCTGCTCAGGTCTGAAGCTTGGAGCCAGGCTCTACGACGTGCTCCAATGGCAATAGCAGAGGATCTGCTAACAGACTCAAAAGAGTCTAGAGAAGCACGAGAAAGAAACCAAGAGATATTCTGGCTATGACTAAGAAGCAAGGAATAGTCTGCAGCCTTAGGCTCTGATAGAAAAGGAGTCAAGAGATAATTTCTTTGTGACCTCCTGGAGAGATAGACTCATATTTATTTATTTATTTATTATTTATTAACAATTCTTATATACCGCACTATTAGACATCAGCGCGGTTTACATTGAACAGAAAACATCCGACAGTTTACACGTGTCTGGTCGTTACATTTAACAGGAAGTATAACTTGGCGAAATAGGGGAAACTAGATACAATGCAGGGTTATCTGATAAAGGATATCCTGGTTAACTATATACAACAGTGGTACAATAGTATATGGATATACTATAAAAAATATAAGAGATAATCCTTGATGCCAGCATAGATGTTTGGAAGGTTTGACGTCCAAAGGCATCAAGTGCTCTAGATGCACGACCTGGCGGATAAAAAGAATGCTTCTTCTTGCTTTTTGCCTTCCTCATTGCTGATTCCACTACAATGGAATGATGGGGAAGTTGAGGTTTTTGAAATCCTGGAGAGGGAGGCACCTGATACAGAACATTAGTTGCTGTAGAAGGTGAGGGAACCCTTAAAGGTGATTCCCATATTCTCAGAAGAAGATCCTGCAAAGAATGATGTAAAGGAAGCATTATATTTTCCTTTTCTGCAGGAGAGCCTCGAGTAGGATCATAGCCAGGGATAGGAATAGCAAGAAATATTGCCATGTCAAGGAGAAATTTCTGAAAAGAGGGATCTCCAATGGGAACTATCCCTGGGCAGGCTAAGGTTGAAGGAGCAGCCTGAGCACCAGAGGATGTACTGGTCTGGTGCAGAAAAAGAACCCCACTAGAAGGATAGTGGTACTGGCAGTCACGATTTGAGGCAGTGAGTACTGCATCGTCCATGCCAGGTATCGATTCCAAACTAGGCATAGAAAGGATCGATGGTACCGATGTAACTGCAGGAACCGACATCGATACCGATACCGGTAGCTGAGTTGGAACCGGAGATGGTAACGCCCTCGCGGCAGTCATCGGAGGCTGCTCAAGCGGTACCGAGGGAATCAGAAATGCTTGGTGAATATCCTCGGTACTGCGTATCCGGAAATGATAAGGGTCGGTTCCGAGACGCGTCGGTACCCAGTCATCTAGACTAGATATCGATTCCAGACTCGGCATCGAAGGGAGCGAGTCTATCGATGCATGTCTAGAGGGTACCGACGTCGGTGGTGGTATCGGCGATGTTGCCGATACAGGAAAGTCAATCTGGGTCATATCGATCGGTCCCGAAGGTACCGAGGACGCCAGATGACGATCTCTGGTGAAGAGTGGAACACTCAACACCGGTGCCGATGTCGGGGTATCGGTACCGCTCGAAGTGGATGCTACCCCCGAGCATGGCTCAGATACAGGAAAGTCAATCTGGAACGTATCGATCGGTCCCGAAGGTACCGAGGACGCCAGATGACAATCCCTGGTGAAGAGTGGAACACTCAACACCGGTGCCAATGCCGGGGTATCGGTACCGCTCGAAGCGGATGCCACCCCTGAACATGGCTCAGGTATGTTCTGTGAGGGGTGAGCCCCAGGAACAACCTGAAACCCCTGAAATGCTTTGGAGCCCGGAGACTCCCGCCGGGGTTTTAATGCCAATGGGGTCTTGAGGGCAAGGCCGGAGCCGTCATCATGCTTGGCATGAGACCTACCACTCAAGGATTGGCTAGTCTTAACAGACTGTTTGTGGGTTACCTGATCCTGAAGAGAAGAAAAGGCCGGTGCCCTCACTCCGGGAGGGAAAACAGTATCGAGGGAAACTCGAAAGAGGGAAGTTCTTCTCACAGATTTACAGCCTGATTGTTCAGGGGAAAAAGGGTCAGGACCCAAACAGGTTAGACACCAAGCATTGGAGTCTAAAAAGAAAACTGTTTCCACAGTGAAGGCACTTCTTAGGAGAAGAAGGCTCCATGATAGAGAGGCCTTGTAGGCCCAAAAAAGTTAAGACAAAAACAGAGGGAAAAATCTCTCTGCGTTTAAGAAAAAGAAAAGAAAAACCCACCGGCGGTACCGGTGGCGGCGGGAAAAACAGCCGCGACCACAAGAAAACAAGAAATAAAGAATTTAAAGAAAAAAGTTTCTGCGGTGACAGGAGGACGTCCTGCCGGCTCCGCGGAAAAACGAAAACTGAGGAGAGGCAGTGGAAAAGGCGGGAAGGCAGTGCGCAGGCGCGAGGGATGCTCCCAAAAGCTTTCTGATTGGATGTTGGGGAGCATTCCCGTGCAGGCTCCGTCGGTACCGACGTACCCATATGTGAAGACTCATTCCTGCTTGTTCCTGGAGATTGAGCAAGATGGCACCCTTGAGCAGGAAGGGGACCATGCATGCGTGGTGGCATCCCCCAAAGGCTTTCTTTGAATGCTGGGGGGATGCTTCCGTGAGGGCTCCGTCAGTGCCGATGTCACCCATACGTGAGGACCGACTTCCTGCTTGTTCCCGGAGAAACCACTGTAGTATACTTCCCTGGATACATATTTCCTATAGATGTCTTAAGAGCATGAGGTGGTTTATTAAATGAAATGCTGATTTTATATCAATAAAGATCAATAAGAAACCTTGCTTAGGCTTATCTAATCCCAATACTATACTGCCCAGGAGTGAAGTGTAAAGTGATTCTACACTGTGGTTAGGTTTGAAGCCATGCTGGCAGGGGTCAAGTGGGGTGTGGTTGTCTCTGTGATCTTGTAATTGGGATTTGGACCACTTTCTCAATCATCTTTGTTATAAATGGGAGGCTTGAGATGGGTCAGAAAGAGTTGGGGTCCTTGGTATCGAAGTTAGGGTTTTTTAGGATTGGTCATACAGTTGCTTGTTTAAGGATAGGTGGAATGTGTCCTTATGTGAAAGAAAGGCCCGTAATATTAAGTAATTTAAGGGTCAGATGCTTCACCATAATCTTAATTCAAGATACCAGGCATGGATAGAGCGGGACGTAGAGGTATTGACATTGCTTATGATGATTTCCAGCTCCTCTATGGTTGGAATTGTATTTATTGTATTTACATTCTCTTATATACCGCGCTATTCTGCATCAGTGCGGTTTACATTGAACAAACTGAAATTACATTGAACAGGGCATTATAACTTGGAGATAACTATTTTACAGGGAACATGGGCTATGGCGGGTTAAGTGGCTTGCCCAAGACCACAAGGAGCACCTATGGGACTAGAAACCCCAGTCCTTCCAGCCCAAGGTTGCTGTCCTCTAGTGGGATTTGAACCCCCGATCTTCCGGCCTGAAGTACCTTGCCCCAACCACTAGGCCACTCCTCCACTCAAGAACTCCAAAGGTGGGTGGGGTTCTTGTGGGGAGAATGTGTTTTGTGTTTGGGAATGATTTTAATGATTTTAATCAAGGTTGGATTTGAATTTTAGATCCAAGAAATTTGCCATAACTTGTGGATTAATTAATATTTTCTTCAGTATGTCTTTTGTTAAAAATCCTGCTACTTCAAACAGCAATCTTGATTTATTCAGGGAGCTCATAATTAGGTTTGTATAGTATTCCTATCCATCACTAAGAGGGATAAAGACATGACAGAACCATCCTCAATTAGTTTCTTAGCTGTAAGATACTGCTCATAGGGCTTTCAACTGGCTGTAGGAACTGCTTCTTCATAGGTCAATTAAAAACCCCCTTCTCTATGTTTTATATATTCAACACCACATTGTGAAACTTTTTACTTAATTGCTTTACAACTTTTGACAACTACTATTAACAGGTGATAGTAATTATTTCGTTTCAGACCATATGCAATCATTAAAATCATCTATCATCATTAAAATCATCTGTAATACCTGAAGATTGGAGAATGGCCAATGTAACGCTAATTTTTAAAAAGGGTTCCAGAGGTGATCCGGGAAACTACAGACCGGTGAGCCTGATGTCAGTACTGGGAAAAATGGTAGACCCCATCATAAAGTACAAAATTATAAAACATGTCTTAATGGGAGACCCCCTCCGTGGACTGTTCAATAATATTGTGAGAAGTGGGGAAAGCAGCCATCTCATTGGGAAAAGTCAGCCAGGCTGTCTGTAGCGCCCTCCTTCGCCGCAGTAGTTTCCTGCCCTCCACAGCACACCCTTGACTGCGGTGGCCATCTTCTGAACCGCTTGTCTTGGCAAGCACAGCAACATTTTACTACGGCGGCCATCTTATCAACCACATGTCGGATCACACAGCAGCACTTGCTTCCCGCCATTTCAGCCTTCCACAGTGCCCTTTCCTGTGGTGGCCATTTTGTGAACCGCTTCTGGAGGACGCACAGTGACCGGGAGCCCCAGGTGGTTAATTCCGGCTCTTCGGGCCTCCGTTCAGGCAGCTGACACTGCTTGCTTACTTGCGATGCAGTCTGCTATGCCACGCTGCTTCGCCAGCGGTTGTAAACGCCGGTATTTGGTGGACCGACTTCACACTGCAGGCTTTGAGGACCCGGGGCAGTCATCTAGAACAGAGCATATAGCTACAGTATTTCCTCTCAAGTACTGCTTTGACAGTTTCACAAAATGAAATGTGATCTTGCCAGTGTAGCCTATTTCAGCTAAGTTTTATCATTTAGAAAAAATTAAAAGATTTTATTGAAAAATAATAAGACACGTATGGGAATGGCAGCTTGCAAACCTCTCAGTAATTTTCAGTGGACTATTCTGTAGCCATCCTCACCCCATGAGAAGCACTTTCACACTCCTGAGGCAGAACCCTTGTGTAACGCAGGCCTTGTCGAGTGTGCTACACCTGGTAGATTATAATGTGATAAGTTGTCATCAGGGTTTGGATGTATTTTATAATATTTGATATTAATACAAGTTTGTAAAACTTGATAAACATTGATAACAGGTTAAATGAGCTTTTTTTTCTTGACCTATGAGGAGCAGTCCTAGTAACCTCTGGCTCCACCTGAGAGTAGTAACCTATGGTTAAAAAATCCCATAAAAAAGGACCCAGTCTGAGGTCATTTTCCCTATATTTACTTAGATTGCATGGTGTGATTTTGATTATTTATGTATATTATGTTTTGACGTCACCGATTTCCACCTTATTTGATGGCTGTCAAAACATTTTAGAGCCATTCATCTCTAAGGGGTATGTTTACTAAGCAGTCTTAATGTGCGCCCGGCGATAGTGTGCAGGATGCCATAAAAGGAGTGGGCGTTCCGGTCTAAACGTAGCAAACCGGGATTATCGCGCGATAACGCGCACTGCGTACATTATCGTGCGAGACGCCGCTAAGCATGTTAACGCGCCGTAATCTTAAGTAGGCGCACAGACATGAAAACACAGAAACAGAGGTGTAGCACAATGGTTAATACACTAACTGATGGTACAGGGGTCATGAGTTCGATCCCCCAGTGTGCCTAATGCATAAGGCTGGCTGAGGCATTAGCTTTTACGTGTAAGTATTGCTTTTTGAGGCATTTTATTCTTTATTTTAATTAGTGCTGCCAGCAAACACACCCTCACGTGCCGTAACCTAAGGTGCCGCCGCATAAGGCACCCTATAAGGCACTCCATAGGGCACATTATAAAGTGCACTGTCTGCCAAGGCACCTTATAATGTCCCCTATAGGGCACCCTATAAGGCGCTTTATAGGACACCCTATAAGGCGCTTTATAGGACACCCTATAAGGCGCTTTATAGGACACCTTATAAGGCGCTTTATAGGACACCTTATAAGGTGCTTTATAGGACACCTTATAAGGTGCTTTATAGGACACCTTAAAGGCGCTTTATGAGGCACCTTATGGTTACAATACTCTGAGGGTGTTGTTGCTGGCAGCACTAATGTACATTAAAAATAGACAAGGCCTCGGACAGCCCTATCAAATAACCCCACTGTGGGTGTGAACCCATGACCTCTGGCTCCACAGGCAGTGAAGTAACCAGTGGGCTACAGCTCTACAGCTGCTAACAAACCCCCGGCTGGCTACAGAAGGACTGCACGTCACCACACAAACATTCTGCTGTGGTTACCAGGACAGGGGCAACCCACCCGTACCCATGATGCACAGCACATGCAAATCAGCAGTCTACAGATGATCACAAGATGGGGTATGCACCCCACAGCACCTCAGCCTGGTAGGGGGAACTGACCGAGTGCATCACCACAGCACCTCAGCCTGGTAGGGGGAACTGACCGAGTGCACCAGCACAGCACCTCAGCCTGGTAGGGGGTGCCGACGGTGTGTGTTAGAGGCACAGAGTAGCTACAGACCGTCACATTGTGTGGGCAATGTGCTCACCGTGAGGGTGAGGTGGGGCGGCCAGCACCAGGTCCGCAGCAACTTCCATGGCAGGAATAGGCCATGTTGCAGCTACCCATCAGTACCAGTGTGTGTGATAGGTAGTTCCTGCGGACACACCTAGGATATGTTGGTGTCCATCTGTGGTTGTTAATCAGGTCTAGCCCCTATGGGCTATGATGCACCCAGAAAGAGTGGTTACTCACCTGTAACAGGTGTTCTCCAGGAGCAGCAGGAATCAGTCCTCACTTATGGGTGACGTCGGCGCCGACGGAGCCCTCGCGGAGCAATTTCCCCAGCTTTCGAAGAAAGCCTTTGGGATTGCAGCGCGCATGCGTGGTCCTCTTCCCGCCCAAGGATGCCATCTTGCTCAGTCGAATGACATAGCGGAAGACAGCAACCATAAGAATGACTGCAACTCCAGGGGAGGAGGGAGGGTAGTGAGGACTGATTCCTGCTGCTCCTGGAGAACACCTGTTACAGGTGAGTAACCATTCTTTCTCCAGGACCAAGCAGGAAGTCAGTCCTCACTTATGGGACTCCCTAGCTTAAGGCTACTGGAGACCTCAAGCTGGAAAAAGAGAGCTCCCTCCAGCTCAACCGCACAGAAGGAAGGAATCTTCTCTGAATACGAATCCGGCCGGTAGCCAACATCGGGGCCGGCGGGTAGGAGTTGCCTAAACCTCAAAGAGATTGTGGAGACTGTCCGAAAGCACTATCCCTGCGGGACTCCCTCTCCAGGCAGTAATGAGCCGCAAAAGTCTGGCTAGAAGACCAAATAGCGGCCGGGCAGATGTCTGCCAACGGAACAGAGCGGAGGTGTGCGACAGACACCGCCTTCGCCCTGACACGGTGTGCCGTGACTCGACTCTCCAAAGAGAGGCCGGCTGCCCCATACGCCCAGGCGATGCAGTCAGCTACCCAGATGGACAGAGTACGCTTCGATACAGATAACCCCAACTGATTGGGGTCAAAGGAAACGAAAAGCTGGGCAGCTTTTCTATGCTCACGCGTACGGTCAAGGTAGAAGGACAAGGCTCTTCGACAGTCCAGGGTATGCAGAACAGTCTCAGCTCTGCTGGTATGTGGCCTGGGAAAGAAGGTCGGAAGAACCACCTCTTGATTGATGTGAAAAGAGGAAACCACCTTAGGAAGAAACTTAGGGCGAGTCCATAAGACAACCCTATTCCTGTAGAACCTAGTGTAAGGGGGCTCCGACACTAGGGCCTGTAGTTCACTAACGCGCCTAGCGGAGGTGAGGACTACCAAGAAGAGAGCTTTCCATGAGAGGAAGCGGAGGGGGCAGGTAGCCATGGGTTCGAAAGGCGGGCAAGTAAGCCTTTGTAAAACCACATTGAGGTCCCAGTCAGGAGCTGGAGGGCGCAACGGGGGTTTAAGCAGAAGCAGGCCCCTGAGGAAACGCGCCACCAAGGGATGCGAGGAAAGGGGCTGGCCCTCCACCGGCGAATGATGTGCAGAGAGAGCACTGAGGTGGACTCTGATAGAGTTGGACTTGAGGCCTAGATCGGAGAGGTGCAGCAAGTATTGCAGTACCACCGACACTAGGCAGGCGAATGGATCCTCAGAACGCTGAGAACACCAGGCGGAGAAGCGACGCCATTTGAGTGCGTAAGACGTCCGGGTAGAAGGTCGCCGATACGCCAGGACGACAGCTTCCACCTCCGGGGGGAGCGAGAGCGGGGCCAGGACTACCCTCTCAGCAGCCAGGCCATCAGGTGAAGGGCCCGGAGGTTGGGGTGCAGAAGAGTACCCTGATCTTGGGTCAGAAGATCGGGCTGAAACCCCAGAGGGAGAGGGGTGTCCACCGCTAACTGCAAGAGCAGAGGAAACCAGGGTTGCCTCGGCCATCGGGGCGCTATCAGGATCACGTAGGCCCCGTCCCGGGCAACCTTGAAGAGCGTCCGGGACACCAGCGGCGTGGGAGGAAAGGCATACAGTAGGCCTGTGGACCACGAAATGAGGAAAGCATCCAAGGTCACTCTGAGGGGATGCGGATGCCGAGAGCAGAACCGGGGGAGCTGCCGGTTCAGGGGACTGGCAAAGAGGTCCACGGTGGGGAGCCACACCGGCAGAAGATTTGCTGGGCAACGCCGGGGTTCAACTTCCACTCGTGGGGCTTCAAGACCCAGCTCAGCCTGTCGGCCAGGCAATTCTCCTGCCCGGGCAGGTAAACAGCCTTGAGGAGGATGTTGTGTTCGACTGCCCAGGAGCACAGTCGCCGGGCCTCCTGACAGAGCAGGAGGGAGCCCGTGCCCCCCTGTTTGTTCACGTAGAACATGGCCACCTGATTGTCCGTCTGCACCAGTACGGACTGGCGAGAGGTGAGGTGAGAGAAGGTCCGCAGAGCTAGGCGGATCGCCCGCAGCTCCAGGAAGTTGATTTGTTGAGCCGCCTCCCAAGGAGTCCAAAGGCCTTGAGTGCGCGCTCCCTGGCAATGCGCTCCCCATTCCAAGAGAGAGGCATCGGTCGTCAGCACCTGGGAAGGTGCGGGAGACTGAAAGGGCATACCCCGTACCAGGTTGGGCAGGTGGAGCCACCACTGCAGAGAGGAGACCAGGCGGTCGGAGATCTGTAGAAGGTCCGCCAGACCTCCTGTGGCCTGATGCCATTCAGTGCGGAGACACCACTGGACAGGCCTCATATGCAGTCGAGCGTTCGGCGTGACATGGACCGTGGAGGCCGTATGACCGAGCAGCTGCAGGAACCTCCGGGCCGGAACTGGAGACGCACTGTGGAACCTGCCGGCCAAAGCCATGAGCCTGTCGGCTCGCTCTCGAGGCAAGAAGGCACGAGCTCGCAGAGTGTCGAGCCGAGCTCCTATGAACTCGAGATCCTGAGAGGGGCGCAACGTGGACTTCCCGATGTTTATGACGAAGCCCAAGTGCTGAAGCAGAGCCACCGTACGCTGCGTGGCCTGAGCGACCTCTGGGGCCGACTGCGCCCGGACGAGCCAGTCGTCCAGGTAAGGAAAAACGAATAGGCCCTGAAGCCTCAGGAAGGCCGCGACCACCGCCAGGCATTTTGTGAACACCCTGGGGGCGGAGCACAAGCCGAAGGGCAGCACGCGGTACTGATAGTGTTTCCCGGCCACTACAAATCTGAGATATTGTCGGTGGTCCGGATGAATCAGGATGTGAGTATAGGCATCCTTTAGATCCAAGGAGCATAGCCAATCTCCCTGCTGGAGGTAGGGCAGCAAGATTCCAAGGGTAAGCATCCTGAACTTTTCCCGCTGCAGGAACATGTTGAGGTTGCGCAAGTCCAGAATGGGTCTGAGGCCTCCCGTCCTCTTTGGGACCAGGAAGTATCTGGAGTAGAACCCCTGACCCCACTGAGGTTGGGGCACTGGTTCCACAGCCTGCTCCTCCAGTAGACCCTGCAGCTCCTGAAGGAGTAAGTCTCTGTGCAGAGGGGGCCTTGGAGGCTCCCCCGGAAAGTAGTGGGGAGGCACCTGGTGAAAATGCAGCACCCAGGAATCGGATGTTATGGCTGACCACCTGTGAGCAAAGTGGATCAGCTTGCCCCCCGTGCTGAGCGACGGGCGCGGAGGGGGAGAGGCTATGCTGGCATAGTCAAAAACCCCCACCCTGCGTGGCAGGGGGCTGTGTAGCGGGCTTGGGGGCCCGCGGCCTACAGGGGCCATTCCCCTGACCCTTAGTCTGTGGGCCCTGAGTGGAAGCCGCAGGTACTTGGTATTGAAGGTGGGATTGCTTATAGGCAAGCACCTTCCTCGGGTAAAAAAGGCTTCTTCCCCGGACCCTTCCTCTTCTGCGGGGGAGCGGAGGTCTTTCGGGACAGTCGAGTCCGAGTGAGAGTCTCGGACTCGAGTTCCGCAGCCTTATCGGCCATGGGCTTGCCGAAAAGGTTGCCACCTCGGCAGGGGACATCGACTAGCTTGTCCTGTACCCATGGCTCGAGGTCAGATGACTGGAGCCAGGCCTGTCGGCGGGCACCGATGCCGGCTCCGGCTACTCGGGCCGACGCCTCGAAGCCGTCGTAGGCCGCCCGAGAAAGGAACTTCGAGCACTCACGAATACTATCGGACAAAGCCAGGAACCTCTGCAAAGGTTCGTCGGAGACACCAGCCGAGAACCCGGCGAGCTCTTTCGCCAGGTCTCGGAGGAACATGCCCATATACAGCTGGTATGTCTGGACTCTGCAGGCAAGCATGGAACCCTGGAAGCACTTCCTACTGAGGGCATCCAGGTTACGGGCCTCCTTACCCAGGGGCACCGAGGAGTGCATCTTTTGACTCTTAAGCCGATGCATTGCCGATTCTACAACCATGGAGTGGTGTGGCAGTTGCGCCTTCTGGAACCCGGGGCTCTTGCGGACTCGATAAATCGAATCGATCCGCTTGCTTAACACCAGTGTCGAGGCCATATCCCGCACAAAATCAGAGAAGCGCGTATCCTCCGGAGGGGATCGCCTTCGAGGCTCCGACTCGGGCGAGTCGGAGGGGACGCACCGGGTCCGAAAAGAGCCGGGCGACTCGTCCCCTTCCGTGTCCCAGTCCGACGCCTCCGTGGAGGAATCGAGGAGCTCCGTGCGGGCGAGGGTTCGTCCCGACGCCGGCGTCAACGACCTCGGTCCCGAATGAGAGGCCGAGGGAGACCTCGACCGAGGATCGACTCGAGCATGCATCGACTCGAGGATCGACTCGGCCGCCGGGGTCGACTTGGGCATCGACGTCCCGGTGGTCTGGGCAGATGCACTGGTGATGCCGGTCATCCAAACCCGCTGCTGGTCCAAGAAGGCAGAGATACTGCGCTCCAAGGATGTCAATCTGAGGTCAAGCCCAGAAGACCCGGCAGCCACCGACTCGGGCCCCGACGGCGTCGGGCCCGACGACAATTCCGTAGGGGAGTCCAGGAGGACAATAGTACTCACGTGCGGCTCCACCTCGAGACGAGGAAGTTTAGAAGGTCTCTCCGCCTCCGAGGACTCGGGGCGGCTGGCGGGGCTATGCGACCCGGCCCGCGAGGGACCAGGTGCGTCCGCTGACGCCGCCCGCGCGAGTTTCCTGTGCCGACGATGCTCCCGGCCAGAGGAACTCAGACGGAGCTCGTGGCCGGAGTCACAAGACGTCAAAGCCTCCGACAAGGTCCAGGCCGGACTCGGGGTCAGAGAAGATTCGGTCCTTTTGCGATTGCCGACTCCTCGTCGACTTGGAGGACATCTTGCCACACGGACCACAGCTCCCAGAGTCATGGTTGGGTCCGAGGCAACGGAGGCAGAAATTATGCGTGTCTGTAAGAGACATTAATTTAGAACAATGATCACATTTTTTGAACCCGCTGGCAGCCATTGGGGGAAAAAGGGCCCCCGCGAGGTCGAAAGACCGAGCCGCCAGGGATGGAAAATAAGTGGCGGGAACGCCAGTTAAAAATTGAAAACAAACAAAAAAAAAAGAAATGTGAACGGACTCGATAAGGAAAAATCGAGGCCGGGCAGGAAAAGGACACGCGAACCAAGAAAACAACAAAGAATTAATCAACTTTTTCAGCGGTGGTAACAAACTACGTCTGTAGGGCTCCGCGGAAAAAAGAAGACTGAGCAAGATGGCATCCTTGGGCGGGAAGAGGACCGCGCATGCGCGCTGCAATCCCAAAGGCTTTCTTCGAAAGCTGGGGAAATTGCTCCGCGAGGGCTCCGTCGGCGCCGACGTCACCCATAAGTGAGGACTGACTTCCTGCTTGGTCCTGGAGAATAGTGCATATTCTGTGTTGGTGCCATGGTAAGGGGGGGGGGGTGCTTGGACCCATAGGCAGATTATGTACCACCACCCAACCCACCCTCTATAGCTCAGGGTGGGAGACAGGATTCCCCCACCAACAGATCCACATCCTACCTCCCTGCAATGGTGGCAGTAAAGGGGGGCCATCAACCCCAGTCTTGCTGGGGAACAGACACCCTACAGGGCAGCCAATGCAGAGCTGTACGCATCCCTAAGGCAATGGCAGACAGACAGTAGGCCTGGAAATGCTCAGCTGCCCCCCACCACCATCTGACATTCCCCAGCAGCAAGCACAGTGAGTCATCAGCCACTGCACCCTGCAAGGTGGTCCAGCCATACACATATAACTGCAGACAGTCTGCTAGCTTGTCCACAGTGCATGATCCTGGAGGAGATGTTTGCACCCAAAGCTGGGACGTGAGCACACCCACCAAGCAGATAAGTCAGTGATTAGGCTCCAGAGAAAAGAACCAATATATTTCACTGAAGAGAAATGCAATATAGCACTATGGGGGAGCCTAGCCATGCCGTGGTCACTGCTCAGCAGGGTGAGAGTGACTTCCCAGCAGGACATGCTGTGGCCACCCTGTCGGTGCAGGTTGTGGCCGGGCACTACAATGTCCGAGCCATTGCCCTGTGCTGATGCATCCAGGCCAGGCCACCCTGTCCAGGCTATACCCACAGTACCTTGCTCCTCATTATGCACATTGGCAGGCCAATACTGGCAACAGTGCTAGCAGTGTGGGCTGAGGAAAGTGTTAGCAGCCACCACACACTGGATAGACAGACACACACTCCCCACACCTATGCCAGCATTGTGCAACTATAGAGGTGTTTGGCAGCCCTGGCCACCACACCAGTCCTGGGCACAGTGCAGGCATGGCTATGGTACGCAATACTGTTGAGGTCACTCTGTCAGACACCAGACCTGAGGCACACTCCACAGATATCAGAAAGCTTGCTATGATGCAGCTCAATCAGCAAATTGTGCTTAACTTAGGAATTGCTATCTGCCAGTTATCATAGCAACTTTTTGATAGCTGTGTACCGTTTTCTCAGGTTTAGGGTGGCATTGCTAAGGCATGCAAGTGCTAGTATTGGGAGATGCACGCAGGGCCCAACATCCTGCCTCTCCAGGAGGCTTTGGATAATGGAGCCTGTGGGTGCGGGTGTGTCTGCCTCTGTTGGCCCCTGCTCTAGGGCAGAGGTTCCCAACTCCAGTCCTGGAGGGCCAAACACTGTTCGGGTTTTCATGCTGTCCCTAATGAATATGCATGAGATACATCTGCATACCATGGGGGCGGTGCATAGAAATGCAGCACAGCCATATTTATTAGAGGCAGCATGGAACCTGAATGGTGTTTGGCCCTCCAGGACTGCATTTGGGAGACTCTGCTCTAGGTAATGCACATGTTTATGGTGTCTGTGCTCTGTAGGGTAAAATGTAGGTGTTTTGGGCATGTCTACGTCATCTGCAATAACGGTTCTGTCTGTATCAACATGTTTTAGTAGTGGGTAAAATATGGGGGCTGGGTTGGCAGGAACCACAACTGGAACTTGAACCTGTGACCTTCCGCTCCTGAACACACTGGCTGTGTGCACGGCACCACCATGTTGCCACAGAGACAGTGCATTCTCTGGGGATACCATGACTGTTCGTCAGACAGGGCCTGTCTGTTGCAGTGCATGGCACCCACCTACACAGGGCTAGGCCACGGTCTGCTCTGGGCAGCTGCCACTGCTCCCTCCACCACCAGTACCCTTCTGCCACCCTGCTGACATGCCCTTGTGCTGGTGGTGCGCAGTCTTAGGCCATCCAGTGTGTGGGTAGGCGGCTGCCTATGGTGCGGGTTCTGGTGTAGGGGTGCCTGCATAGCTATCCACGCTTCCCTCCCAGCACCACCTGCCAATGTTCTGTGCCCTTGGGGGTACCTGCTGGGTACTATCCCCTGTGACACTGTGGGAAGCACACTCATGCCCATGTTTGGCCCTCATCAGTTGCTGTCTGGCTGCTCTACTGTTTCAGCATTCCTATGGGCCACTTAGGCATCACCCTAGTCCGCACTGTGGCCCAGCTGCACCACAGCATGTGCCGCCTGCAGCCCTCTGTGTCCCCTTTTCAAGCATCTGTCCAGTTGCCCGTTCCGACATGCCCGCCCTGCTGTTACGGAACATGTGCATGCCATAGGAAACCTGTCCAATGGAGAGGGAAAGCCCTGCTCAGTACAATTTCACTGTGGGCTCATTCACCTTGTATGGGGACGGAGCATAGACCCTTCCAAAATTCATCTCTTTTTTTTGGAGCTTTCTTGGGAGTGTTTTTTGATGTTTCCCATTAATATCACTATTGGCCAGCTTGGTTATGTTTTTATTACATTTTCTTCTGGTCATTTTCACTGTTTATTTGCCCTTTTGTTCCGTGCACATGTATCACACATCACTTTTTGTAGGTTTCCCTGGTTTTGCTGTATATTGCTGACGGAAATGGTTTCTTTTCCCTTTAAATCAGCTCTAATGCCAGGGTTTCACTGGCGTTAGCTTTCAGCCTCGAATTTCACAGCATTAGTGTGCAGGGAGCCACTCTCCGTCCATTGACCCTATCTCTCCGCCCCTGGGGAGCCTTCCTCCGCCCTCAGGGAGCCTTTCTCTACCCTCAGCGCTCATTTGCGCCGCTGCGCACGTTATTGCACGCTAAGGTGCCTCTGCACCCGATAAAGTGCCATTATTGCACCCTAAGGTACCTTATTGCGCGCTAAGGTACCTTATTAAGAACATAAGAACATAAGACATGCCATACTGGGTCAGACCGAGGTCCATCAAGCCCAGTATCCTGTTTCCAACAGTGGCCAATCTAGGTCATACGTACCTAGCAATATCCCCAAAAGACACAGGTTCCACAATGCTTGTACTGGGTCAAGCATTGATATCCTGGGTCCCTTTTTAATAGTGGTTTATGGACCTTTCCTCCAGGTACTCAACTAAGACCACTCATTTCATGTTGGCTACCTTTGCTGGGATTTGAACTAGTTACTTAGGGGTATGTTTACTAAACCGTCTTAATGTGAGCTCTGCCATGTTATTGCGCGATAAGGTACCTTATTGTGCGATAAGGTACCTTATTGCGCGATATTGCGCGATAAGGTACCTTATCGCGCGATAACATGGCAGAGCTCACATTAAGACGGTTTAGTAAACATACCCCTAAGTAACTAGTTCAAATCCCAGCAAAGGTAGCCAACATGAAATGAGTGGTCTTAGTTGAGTCCTAGACAGAGCACTGATGATTTTTGATTTATTTGGTCTATACATTACATGTAATAGTTTTCTAATGTTAGCAATCATCTCTGAAGTTTTGATGATCTGCTTTACAAAGGTTCTAGTTTTACACTGCAGCTCCTATCAGATTCCTATGACTGAATTCTGCTGCACATCTCATCCATGACTTGTGGCAAGGACATGATGAAAGAAAATCTGCTTTAAAAAACTTACCATTTTTAAATGAATAATTGCTCAAGTTATCCTAAAATAAAATTGCTTAATATGAATTCCTAATCTACTTCATCTCATTACTTACGTAAACATTCCTTTAATGCTGAAGTCTGAGCAAGAACCAGTGTCTTCTCTCTCTGCATAACCTGATCTCCATTGAAATGTGGAAGACAACAGATTAAATCAGCAGCACAATTTCCTGCAAAGATTAGAGGAAAAGGTGCTTTATCAACTAACAAATCACATGCAGGTGGCACTTTACACTAGTTTATAAACCAGATATGTAACTTGAATACCAAGCAACTGTCGAAATATACAACAATGATAAAATATATGCATGCATGAATGGTAAACAAGAGGAAGAACAACTATACAAACCAAGATGCATGGAAGGATTATAAGAACCACTTCACTGCAAATCCAAATAGTATGCACTCAATGGATACATACTCAAAGTCAGTTAACTAAGGAGTACATTTGACTGTGTTATTTTAGTTGGGTGACACTGACTCATCTGTGCTAATGAGAAGATGAGGGGGTAGGAAGTATTAAGGGACTTATCACTGTACAGGGTGGCCCAAAAAAAGTGAGAACATCTCGTAAATTAAAAGCTTAAAAGTTTACTTATTTACCTTTTTTATCTATATAACGTCTTTATTTCGACAATTTCCGGTCGCCATATTTTTTTTTTAATTTGTCAATCGTTTACATGTCTTTTTGAATTTTTAAATAACTTATATGCTACGAGATGTTCTTACTTTTTTTGGGCCACCCTGTGTCATATTATGTTACTGTATATTCATATTGTTTAATGGTATATGGTTTATTTCATTTGATATACCACCTTTTGTAAAACATACAGAGAGGTTTACATATTAACTTTGTTAAAACAAAACTGTGAAACGAAAAAGAACGTCAATTGTCAAAGAAAAGTAAATAGAACGGGTTCACAAGAAGACACATTCTGGTCAGTCCTCCGGGCCCAGCCCAAGCCCAAATGCCTGTTCAAATAGTTAGATTTTTATGACTCTTGAATTTTTTAAAATAATTTAGCTCTAAATGAATAGGTAAAGGAAGGCTATTCCATATAGAAGTGGCCATAAAGAAAAAAGTTTAATTTATGGTAGATTCAAATTTTGCTTTTGAGGGAGGGCATATAAATAGCAGCTCCATGATGAAGGCTGAGAGATAATTGGGAGCTTTGTTATAGCAGACCTTGTATTTCTAAGAATCTTATAATGGATGTAGGATAGAACAGGAAGCTTATGGTGCTGGATGAACAATGGGATCACATGATCAAACATAAGTTGCTGTATTTTGGATTGACTAACCGGCTAATTTGTGCAGTGAATGAGAGTGCTCAGAATCAATATGACTACCCAGATATTTAAAAGAGGATTGAAGCAATATAGGGGTATTGCTGAGAAGAGGGCAACAGAGGGAGTGACTGGACTATCTGAAATCCAGGTAGCTGTTATTTTTGGAGGTTAAACTTAAGGGTTTTTATTTAGAGCCATACAATCACTTTTCCTAGACAGCTGTTTACCTGAGAAAGATCAGGGCAAAGACTATCTACACAGGCAATGAGAAGAATGTCATCTGCATACGTATAGAAGAAGAAATGCCTGTTATTTGAAAGAGTTGCTAGGGGACTTAGAAAGACATTAAAGAGTAGGAGAGAAAGCACCAAGCCCAGCGAGACCATACAAAGTAGCAAATGGGGGGGGGGGGGGGGAAGAGGTTGCGTAGCCTATGGTAATTTGAAATGTATGATTAGAGAGGAACAAAGTGAATCTTCAAGGAGAATGTTGTGATCCATTAAGTCAAAAGCTGCTGTAAGGTCTAATGAGATGGCTAAGGCAAGCTTTCCTTGATTGACAGAACTATGGATTTCACTAAGAACTGACGTAATGATTGTTTCTGTACTATGGTAGGAACGGAATTCAAATCGACGAGGATGGAGGACATGTGTATGTTCAATATAATCTGTCAACTGAGGCAGAATTAAGCTTTTAATAAACTTGGAAAAGAATTGTAGATTTGAAATTGGGCAATAATTAACAGGGTCAGAAGGATCAAGTTTTGTTTTCTGTAAACTGCTCTGGGTCCCATGCAGGGGAAAACTAAGTTACTTACCTGCAGTAGGAGTTCTCCATGGACAGCAGGATATAAGTCCTCATTTAGGGATGATGCTATTGATGGAGCCCAGTGCATGAGCAGCACTCCAGCTCTAGATTTTTCTTGAAGCTTTTAGAAGTGCCTGTTCCTGCCTGCCATTGCACAGGACCATATCAGTCCATTAGTATTGCAAAATATAGAATACAACTTCATACTTAGGTGGATGGGTTTGTGAAGGCTCATATCCTGTTTTCCATACAGCCTGGATAGCAAGTCCTTATATGTGGAAATCCCTAGCTACATAACAAAAAAAAAAGATGGAAAACAGTGAATCAGAAACAGTACTGCAACACTCAATTTTTGCGGCAAGTAGTCTTCATTTATTTTCTATTTTTGGAAAGGCAACCTGGAAATAAAAAGAAAACGGGTCTGGGGGAAGGAGTTTGAGTCCGTTCCCTAAAATGGACTGGCCAAACCTACTGTCGCATCAGATGTCTTCCCAAACAAAAATGGCATATGAATGAATAGACAAATGTTCATGTTGCAGCTCTGAAAATCTCAACTGGGCTACTGCCACAGCCATAGCTCTGAAACGGAGCTGTGACATGACCCTCCAAAGTCAAGCCTATTTGTATACAAGTGAAGGAGATGCAATCTGCTAATACGCATTTTTAATAGCTAGCAGTCCCTGGCCTATTTGGGTTAAAACAAAGAAAAAGTTGGGTAAACTTCCTAAGGGTTTAGTCCGCTCCAAATAAAGACCAAAGTCTTTTGCAGTCCAAAGTAGCAATGCACTATCAACTTTGCAGACATGAGATCTGGGGAGAAATGTTGGTAAGAACCAACCGTTTAAGGCAGGAACTTTGGATGCGTGCATAGAACTAACCTATTATAAAGGGCTTGGCCTAGGGAGAAATGCTTATAACAGCCTGGAGTTCACCAATTATGTGCACTGATATTAGCACCACCATAAACAGAACTTTCCAGGTCAGTTTGCAGGCATCTAGTGGCCTGAAGGTTTTCATTAATTGTGTAAAGAGAATGTTGAAGTGCAATGACACTGCAGGAAACATGATGGGTGACTTCAATAGAAGCCCCAGATGAATCAAACTAAAAGCAGAACAGAGATTTGTTTACCTTCTATATGGTGGTAATATGTGCCATTCACACTAAGATGTACACTAAAGCAGTTGTTTTTTTAAAATCTCAGATAAATGTAGAAGGCACCAAAGCAATGTTTGTGTATGACAGGTAAAAGAATCCAGGGTCTTTCCATCACACTAGATGGACAACTTCTACCACTTACAATTGTATGACCTAATGGAATCTCTCCTGGAAGCCAAAATGACCTTCAAGATATTGTCTGGCAAGATCAAGGAAGCCAAGGTTATCCCTCCAAATCCAAGCTGTGAGGGCCAGGGATTTGATGTTGGGGTGTAAAAGGATCCTGTAACAGGTGAAAACATCCTAGGAAAGGGAAGAAACAGAGCTAAAGCACCCCAAAATTGTGGAATCAATGACCACAAGGAAGGAAAGAGTGGTGGATCTGTGGAATAGTCTCCCAGTAGAGGTGGTAGAGATGAGGACAGTATCTGAATTCAAAAAAGCATGGGACAAACACAGAGGATTTCTAAAGGAAAAAAGGGGACTGTTGTTGTAGATATGGAAAGACAGACTAGAAAGGCCATGTGGTCTTTTTCTGTCATCATTTTTCTATGAAGGATAGTGGAAGTTGGTGACTCTGAGGGGTATTGAGACATCCATCTTCCGAATGGACTTTATGTCCAGAGAGATGTGCTGTCTACCAGGTGCCAAAATCCAAGATGTTAGAGAGAGTTTACTGAGACTAATAAAGCCTACTATTATCCGATTTTGCTCATCCATGTTGGCACAAAAGATACTGCTTGGTGTCCCTCTGAGCATATCAAAAGTGACTTCATGGCTATGGAACAGAAGGTGAAGCAGATAGGTGTTCAGGTGGTGTTCTCATCAATCCTCCTTGTTGAGGGTCTAGGACAAGGCAGATAAGTTTGCATCTAGGAGGTGGGTGCATGGATGGTATCAGACAGCGCTTTGGTTTCTTGGACCATGGGATGATTTTCCAAGAGCTGCAGAGCAAAGATGGCGTCCATCTGTCCAAGAAGGGTCAAAGTGTCTTCTGCAGTTGACTGGTTGGCCTATTGAAGAGGGCTTTAAACTAGAATCATTGGGGATGGGTGAAGAAAGCCACCAGGTAAGAGAAACATTGCATACCTCTGTAGAAATTGGTAAAGGGGGCAACAACTGGAAAGTGGTGTGTATAAAAGCCCCTAGCATGGGAAATAAGATCCCAGATGTTGATGCTTTAATGGAAGAGGCTGACTTGGATATAGTGGCAGTTAGGCAGACATGGTTCATGGACAACCATGACCGGAATGTAATTATACAAGACAGCATAGTTACTCACCTGTAAAGCACAGTTACTTACCTGTAACAGGTGATCTCTGGGAACAGCAGGAATTAGTCCTCACATATGGGTACGTCGGTACCGACGGAGCCTGCGCGGGAAAGCTCCCCAGCTTCCTAGAATGGAAGCTTTTGGGACCTCCCACTGCACATGCGCACTGCCTTCCCGCCTTCCTGAACAGCTCTCCTCAGTTTCGAGTTTATAGCTGAGTCAATAGAGAGAGGACAGGAAGATAGATAGATAAAAGATACAACTCCTAGGGGAGGTGGGTGGGTTGTGAGGACTAATTCCTGCTGTTCCCAGAGATCACCTGTTACAGGTAAGTAACTGTGCTATCTCCAGGAACAAGCAGGAATAAGTCCTCACATATGGGGACTCCCTAGCTTAGATGCGTGGGATCCCCTGTCAAGGTTCGCCATCTTCGTATGGATCTCAGGCATCCATTCTGGGAAGGTGGGCAGGAGTTGTCTAAGAATGGAACAGGTGTTTGAGGACAGCCTGGCCAAACAAGGCATCCCGGCGGGAGTCCTTGTCCAAACAGTAATGGGCTGTGAAGGTATGAACCGAGGCCCAGGTAGCGGCTCGACAGATCTGATCAATGGAAACAGAGTGCAGATGAGCCATAGAAGTTGCCATGGCTCTCACATTGTGAGCTGTGACATGGCCTTCCAGAGAAATGTTTTTACTCTGGTAAGCAAAGGAAATACACTGAGCAATCCAATTGGAAAGTGTACGCTTGGAGACTGGAAGTCCCAAATGTGAAGGATCAAAAGCCACGAAAAGTTGAGAAGACTTTCGATGTGGCTGAGTCCTATTAAGGTAAAAGGCTAGAGCTCTTTTACAATCCAGAGTATGAAGGTTCCTCTCTGCACTGGAGGCATGAGGAGCCGGAAAAAATACAGGTAGATATACCTCTTGATTAAGATGAAAAGGCGAGACCACTTTAGGCATAAAGTGGGGATTCGTCCTAAGGACCACCTTGTCATGATGAAATCTTGTATAAGGTGGATTAGCCACTAGAGCCTGCAGTTCGCTGATGCGACGAGCGGAAGTGACTGCAATTAGGAATAGTACCTTCCAGGAAAGAAATTTCAAGGAGGTAGAAAATAACGGCTCAAAAGGTGGCTTCATAAGCTGACCAAGCACTAGATTCAAATCCCATGCGACCGGGGGGGGGGTCTGATGGGAGGTTTAGTGAGAGTTAGGCCTCTCATGAATCTTGCAACAAGAGGATGAGAGGAGATAGGTTGTCCATTTACAGGTTTCAGGGATGCTGAAATAGCACTTAAATGGACTCTTACAGAATTCGTCTTAAGGCCTGCATTGGAAAGATGCAGGAGATAGTCTAAGAGGGAATTCAAAGGAAGTGCCAGAGGGTCAAGGCCCTGCTGAGCACACCAAATGGAAAAACGTTTCCATTTGAAAGCATAAGACCGCCTCGTGGAAGGTTTCCTAGAGGCATGAAGGATATCTTTCACAGGTTGAGAAAGATTAAAGTCTTGAAGACTTAAGCCTTCAGTAACCAAGCTCGGAGATGTAGGGATTTGGGGTTTGGGTGCCACAAAGTCCCGTCCTCCTGAGACAGAAGGTCTGGTGCAGCTCCTAAGTCCAGGGAGGATCCCTGGGAGAGCTGTAGAAGCAGAGGGAACCACACTTGGCGTGGCCAGCGTGGAGCTATGAGGATCATAGAGCCGTGATCTCTCTGGAGTTTGAACAGAGTCTTGGGAATCAGCGGAATGGGTGGAAAGGCATATAGGAACGCCTGACCCCAATGGAGGAGAAAGGCGTCCGTGGCCTGAGCTTCCTGACACGGAGTCCTGGAACAGAACCGGGGAAGTTTGGCATTCCACGGACTTGCAAAGAGGTCTATGTCCGGGGTCCCCCATTCCTGAAAGATTCTGGTTATCTGGTCCACGTGTAGGGACCACTCGTGTGGCAGCAGAACTCGACTGAGCCTGTCTGCTCGAGAGTTTTGAACTCCTGGAAGATACACTGCTAGCAGATGAATTTGGTGCTCTCTGGCGAAGGCCCATAATCTGAGAGCTTCGTTGCAAAGCGACAGAGAGCCCGTCCCTCCTTGTTTGTTTATGTAAAACATGGCCACCTGATTGTCTGTCTGAACCAGGACAGTCAGGTTGGCAAGGAGGGTATGGAAGACCTTGAGGGCAAGGTAAATTGCTCGCAGTTCCAGGAGGTTGATATGAAGGGCGGCCTCCTGTGGAGACCAAGTGCCCTGAGTGGAGAGAGTTAGCAGATGGGCTCCCCACCCCAATTGGGAGGCATCTGTTGTGAGGGTTGCTTGGGGTAGCAAGGGCTGAAAGGGAGCCCCCAACAACAGATTCTTGGTGGATATCCACCAATGGAGGGACCAAGACAGACGGTTTGAGGTTTGTATTTGGTCTGAGAGTGCTCCCGACGCCTGAGTCCACTGGGTGGCCAGGGTCCATTGAGCTGCTCTCATATGAAGACGAGCGTAGGGCACCACATGTACTGTGGAGGCCATATGGCCCAGGAGGCGTAGCATTTCCCTGGCTGTCAAGTGAGTACTGGACTGGGCTTGGGAGGCCAAGCTCAGCAGACGTTGACACCGAACCAGTGGAAGGTAGGCTCTTGCAGTGGTGGTGTCCAACTGGGCCCCTATGAATTCTAGAGACTGAGTAGGGCTGAGTTGAGACTTGGGAAGGTTTACCACCAGTCCCAGATACTGCAGAAGGCTCCTTGTGCGGTCTAGGGAAATCTGCGCCTGCGACTGAGTTGGAGCTCGAATGAGCCAGTCGTCCAGATATGGGAATACGAAAATCCCCATGCTTCTGAGAAATGCGGCTACGACTGCCATGCATTTGGTAAAGACTCTTGGGGCAGAGGCGAGACCGAAGGGAAGTACTCTGTATTGGTAATGACTTCCCCTGAACAGAAAGCGAAGATATTTTCTGTGGGATGGATGGATGAGTAGATGTGTATACGCATCCTGCAGGTCTAGAGAACAAAGCCAGTCCTGACTCTGAAGGTATGGAAGGAGAATGCCCAAAGAGAGCATTTTGAATTTCTCCTTGTACAGAAATTTGTTCAATTCTCTCAGATCTAGGATTGGTCTGAATCCCCCTGTCTTCTTTGGAATGAGAAAATAGGGGGAGTAGAAACCTGACCCTTGTTGATGAAGAGGAACCTCTTCTATGGCCCCTTGGGCAAGCAGAGAAGAGATCTCCTGATCCAACAGGGCTAGGAGAGGAGATGGAGAATTGAAGGGTCTCACCATGTGATGAGGAGGAAGGTTGGAGAAATGAAGTTTGTAACCCTCTCGGATGATAGAGAGGGTCCATTGCTCTGTTGTGATTTGTTCCCATCTGGGAGCAAAGTGAGCTAACCTTCCAGGTATGGTGAGAGGTTCTGGTTGGTCCAGAACCAGGAATGGCAAGTTCTCTAGGGGCAAGTCAAAACCCCTGAGGGGGTGGAGCCTGTTGAGCTGCAGTAGCTGCTGCAGGCTTTGCTCTTGCTTGTTTCGTTTGCTGACGTTTAGCCGCAAAACGAGGTTGAGAAGATTGCTGGCCAGTATTGGAAGCATATCTGGCATTCTTATAATAAGGCCTCTTGAAAGACTTCTTCTTAGTGGGAGTAGAAGTGGACTTAGAAAGTCTCTCTAAGGTGGCATTTTCAGCGTCCATTTGAGTGGCCTTAACTTGCCACTCTGCACCGAATAAGTTCTCACCTGTACAGGGCAGATTCCGTAAGCCATCTAGAACCCAGGGTTCCAGATCAGAAGCCTGGAGCCAAGCTAGACGTCTGGCTGCAATAGCAATGCCAGAAGCTCTGCTGGCTCCCTCGAAGGAATCAAAGGCAGCTCTGTTGGAGAACTTAGAAACATCTGAAAGTTGTTTAACGATAGAAAGGAAGTCCTCCTGTTTATCCTCAGGGATAAAGGGGGCAAAATGCCGTACTTTCTTGGCAAGTTCCCCTAGGAACATGCCCATATAGAGGCTGTAGGAATTAATCCTGGCTATAAGCATACTAGCCTGGAAGATTTTCCTACCAAAAAAGTCCAGTGTCTTACATTCCCTTCCTGGAGGTGT
Organism: Ichthyophis bannanicus; assembly: GCA_033557465.1. Lineage (NCBI taxonomy): Eukaryota > Metazoa > Chordata > Amphibia > Gymnophiona > Ichthyophiidae > Ichthyophis > Ichthyophis bannanicus. Next base: position 1,746,154,849 of record CM066031.1, on the reverse strand, counting down.
AGAAGAGTGCCTTTTAGTACTCTTGATCTTTTTCATTGCAGACTTTACCACAATGGAGTGGTGAGGTAATTGAGTTTTCTGAAAACCAGGAGGAGGGGGGACCCGATACATGGTGTCCAACCTACGGGAATAAGGAGACAGAGTTAAAGGGTTCTCCCAGAAATCCATCAATTGTTCCTGAAGGATTTCATGGATAGGCAGAGTAACTGCTTGTTTAGGAGACTTAGAGTATCCTAAAATATCCAATCTTTTTGACCTTGGTTCCCTTTCAGAGGAGGCAGTGATAGAAAGGCCTTTAGCCATTTCTAAAATAAAGTCCTGAAAGGACAAATCCTCTGGAGGAGACATTCTCCTTTTGGAGAAGAAGGTTCCTCAGGAAGGTCAAGGGAGAGCTCTGCAGACTCATCAGAGGAGCCAAAATCCTCAGAGGAATCGGTGTATTCTCTAGTTTCCTCCAACGCACGATACGCATACCGATCGGTATCGACATCGGGCGTACCGGGTATGGAGCGAAAGCCCATACGGTACCGATTTGCGTTTAGAAGAGGAAGGCCTGGGTTCCGGCATGGCGGACGATACCGGAACCGGGCCCGGAACCGCTGGAAGCGGTACCGATGGCGTTGCAGCTTTAATGAAAGCCATGACGGCCTGCTGCATGGATTGGACAGTATTGCCCATAGACGCCACGGCTGCCTGGATGTCGGTACCGGTATGGGCCGGTACCCCAGAGCAGTCCAACAGGTGATCTGTCGAGGCCGTGCCATCGATGTCAACCTGTAGCCCCTGTATTGGCGTTTTGGAAGGTAGGGCTTCCCGCCGGGGCTGTTTGGCTGGGGCAGGGTCCTCAAAACTAAGAGCCTCTCGATGCTTTGAAGGAGATTTGCCCTTTGAGGACTTGCCCACAGAAGGTTTGGTTACCTGAGATCCATCCGGAGATGATGACCTGGATGACTGTGATGTTGGATTCTCTGAAGCAAACAGCACATGGAATTTGTTGGCCAGGTTCTGCAGCCCACGCTTAGACATTTGGGAGCAGGAAGGGCAGTCCGGAATGGAGTGGTCAGGCCCCAAACATTTAAGACACCATTCATGGGTGTCTGTGACTGATATTACAGCAGTACACTTGGTACACTTCTTAAATCCAGGGGCTGGCTTCTCCATGTGGAGAATTCAAGTAGGCCTGAAGGCCTAACTGAAGTGACCAAGTGCTGAAAAATAATAAAAGAAAAGAAAATAATTTTTCAGAAAGAAAAAAGGAAGACCGGCGATACCGGTATCGGTATGGGAAGGCAGGTACGCGGTCTAAAGAAACAAAACAAAAAACTACAATTTCTTCAGCGGTGACAGGATACACGACCTGCTGGCTCCGCGGAAAAAGAGAAACTGAGGAGAGCTGTTCAGGAAGGCGGGAAGGCAGTGCGCATGTGCAGTGGGAGGTCCCAAAAGCTTCCATTCTAGGAAGCTGGGGAGCTTTCCCGCGCAGGCTCCGTCGGTACCGACGTACCCATATGTGAGGACTTATTCCTGCTTGTTCCTGGAGATCAGGTGATCTCCGGGAGCAGCAGGAATTTAGTCTTCACATATGGGTATCGTCAGTACCGACGGAGACTGCGCGGGAACGCTCCCCAGCGTCCAATTAGAAAGCTTTTGGGAGCATCCCACAGCGCCTGCGTGTGGCCTTCCTGCCTTTCCCAACTGCCTCTCTCCAGTTGAGTCTAAAGCTGAGACAAAGAGAGAGAGGGAAAGAGAAAGATAGAGAGATACAACTCCTAGGGGAGGTGGGTGGGTTGTGAAGACTAAATTCCTGCTGTTCCCGGAGATCACCTGTCACAGGTGAGTAACTATGCTATCTCCAGGAACAAGCAGGAATGTAGTCTTCACATATGGGGACTCCCTAGCTTTAGATGCCAGGGAGAGACCCCAGAAGTCGTGTGTCCCTGAGAAAGGGCTCCACTTCCCCCATGGATCTCTGGCATCCAACCAGAGACGGTGGGTAGGAGTTCATTAGGTATGGAACAGGTGTTGGAGAACAGCCTGACCAAACAAGGCATCCCGGCGGAAGTCCTTGTCTAAGTAATAATGTGCTGTGAAGGTATGAACCGAGGCCCAGGTGGATGCTCGACAGATGTCGTCGATAGACACAGAGTGTACATGAGCCACTGAAGCTGCCATGGCTCTCACATTATGAGCTGTGACACGGCCTTCCAGAGGAAGATTCTTACTCTGATAGGCAAAGGAAATACACTGAGCAATCCAGTTGGACAGTGTTCTCTTGGAGACTGGAAGTCCCAAATGAGAAGGATCAAAAGCAACAAAGAGTTGAGAGGACTTTCTATGTTGCTGTGTTCTTTGTAAATAAAAGGCTAAAGCTCTTTTACAGTCCAAAGTATGAAGATTCCTTTCTGCATTTGATGCATGAGGCCTTGGAAAGAACACAGGTAGGTAGACCGTTTGGTTTAGATGAAAAGGTGAGACCACCTTTGGCATAAAGTGTGGATGAGTCCAAAGGACTACCTTGTCATGATGGAACCTTGTATAAGGTGGATCAGCCACTAGTGCCTGCAACTCACTGATGCGACGTGCTGATGTGATTGCAATGAGAAAGATAACCTTCCACGAAAGGAATTTCAAGGAGGTAGTAGCTAAGGGTTCGAAAGGTGGCTTCATGAGCTGACCAAGAACCAAGTTTAAGTCCCATGCCACAGGTGGTGGCCTAATGGGAGGCTTAGTTAGCAGAAGGCCTCTCATAAATCTTGCTATAAGAGGATGGGAGGAAATAGGTTGTCCATTTAGGGGCTTGAAGGAAGCTGCAATAGCACTCAAATGGACCCTCACTGAGTTAGTCTTAAGTCCTGCATTGGATAAATGAAGGAGATACTCCAGTAATGATTCCAGAGGTACCGCAAGGAGGTTAAGACCCTTCTGCGAACACCATATGGTAAACCTTTTCCACTTGAAAGCATAAGAGCGTCTTGTGGAAGGCTTCCTGGAAGCAAAAAGGATATCCTTTACTTGCTGAGGGAGGTTAAGATCATTGAGATCTAGGCCTTCAGCAACCAAGCCCTGAGATGCAGAGACTGGGGATTGGGATGCCATAACATTCTGTCCTCCTGAGATAGGAGATCTGGAGCAGACCCTAACTCCAGGGAGGGAGCTTGAGAGAGATGTAGAAGCAGAGGTTACCACACTTGCCGTGGCCAATGTGGAGCTATGAGGATTATATGGCCTCTGTCTCTCTGAAGCTTGAAGAGGGTTTTGGGAATTAGGGGAATGGGTGGAAAGGCATACAGGAAGTCTTGACCCCAGTAAAGGAGGAAAGCATCCCTGGCCTGAGCCCCCTGAGCCGGAATTCTGGAACAAAACCGGGGAGGTTTGGCATTCCACGGACTTGCAAAGAGGTCTATGTCCGAGGTTCCCCAAATTTGAAAAATCTTGGCCACCTGGTCTGCATGCAGAGACCACTCGTGTGGAAGCAGAACGCGACTGAGTCTGTCTGCCCAAGAGTTTTGTATGCCTGGAAGATACACTGCCAGGCGATGAATCTGATGCTCTCTGGCGAGGGCCCATAGTCACAAAGCTTTATTGCAAAGCGACAGAGAGCCTGTTCCCCCCTGCTTGTTCACGTAGAACATGGCTACTTGATTGTCCGTATGAATAAGGACTTGATTGTAGCTGAGCAGGGTGTGGAACACTTGAAGAGCAAGGAAGATTGCTCTGAGCTCCAAGAGATTGATATGTAGATGAGTCTCCTGTGGAGTCCAGGTGCCTTGGGTGGAGAGGTCTTGCAGATGAGCTCCCCAACCCATCGGAGAAGCATCTGTTGTGAGAGTTGCCTGGGGTAAGGGTTGCTGAAATGGGGACCCCAGCAACAGGTTTTGAGAGGACTTCCACCATTGGAGGGACAAAATAAGGCAATTTGTGTTTGCTATTTTGTCTGACAGGCATCCTGATGCCTGGGTCCACTGAGTGGATAAAGTCCACTGGGCTGCTCTCATATGGAGGCGAGCATAGGGAACCACATGCACGGTAGATGCCATGTGGCCTAGTAGTTGTAGTATTTCTCGGGCAGTGAGATGAGACTTTAGCACTGCTTGAGAAGCTAACTGCACCATGCGAAGGCAACGGGCCTGGGGAAGATAGGCCCTTGCTTTTCTGGTATCTAGCAAAGCTCCTATGAACTCTAGAGACTGAGTGGGAGTTAGACTGGATTTTGGGATGTTTATGACCAGACCCAAATACTGAAGGATACGCATTGTGCAGGATAGAGAAGTCCTGGCCTCTGACTCTGTTGGGGCTCGAATGAGCCAGTCGTCTAAGTAGGGGAAGACGAATATTCCTAGAGTGCGGAGAAATGCTGCTACCACAGCCATGCATTTCATGAACACTCTTGGTGCTGAGGCCAGGTGAAAAGGAAGCAACCTGTATTGGTAGTGTTTTCCTTGAAAAAGGAACCGAAGGAACTTTCTGTGAGTTGGATGGATGAGAACATGGGTGTACGCATCCTTGAGATCTAGAGAACAAAGCCAATCCTGACTCTGAAGGTATGGCAGCAGAGTTCCTAGAGAAATCATCTTGAATTTCTCTTTGAATAGGAATTTGTTCAATTCTCTGAGGTCCAAAATAGGTCTGTATCCCCCTATTTTCTTTGGGATAAGGAAATAGGGGGAGTAAAACCCTGTACCCTGTTGATGGATGGGTACTTCTTCTATGCCCCTTGGGCAAGAAGCACAGTGACCTCTTGATCTAACAGGTTGATGAGAGAGGTCTGAGAATTGAACTGTCTTATCATCGTGGGAGGGGGCATGCTCAAAAAATGAAGCTTGTACCCCTCTTTTACGATGGAGTGTGTCCAATGCTCTGCTGTTATCTGCCCCCATCTGGGGGCAAAGTGACACAACCTTCCTGGCTCTGGTCCATTGAGCGCCAGGAAGGCTAAGTTCTCTAGCTGAAAGTCAAAGGCCTTGTGGAGGCTGAGACTGCTGGGACGGTTGAGGCTTAGCAGTCTTTGCTTTCCTTTGTTTGGGTGGTTGCTGACCTTTCCGGACAGGTTGACCTGCAGAACGTCCCTGCTGGGAATAAGCAGGATAAAACCTTTTCTTTTTGGAAAAGAATGTTTTTTTGAAAGATTTCTTTCTTGCAGGATCAGCTGTGGCCTTGGATAATTTATCCAAGTTGGAGTTGTCAGCATCCAACTCATTGGCTTTTTCTTGCCAATCTTTGCCAAACAGGTTCTCACCAGTACAAGGAATATTGCCCAGTTTGTCTAGTACCCAGAGCTCCAAATCAGATGCCTGGAGCCAGGCAATTCTACGTGCACCTATGGCAATGGCAGATGTTCTGCTTATGCACTCAAAACAGTCAACAGCTGCACAGTTGACAAATTTAGAAACATCCTGGGCATGTTTGACCAATGTGAGAAAGTCATGCCTGCTATCTTCAGAAAGAAGAGGGCTCAAAACCTCTAAATCTCCTGTGACTTCCTTCAGGAACATTTCCATATATAAAATAAAGGAACTGATCCTGGCAGAAAGCATGGAAGCTTGGAAGGTACGTCGTCCAAAAGCATCCAAAGTTCTGCACTCACCTCCTGGGGGATTAGAGGCATGCCTCTTTGCACTCCTGATCCTTCTCATAGCTGATTCCACTACAATAGAGTGGTGAGGAAGCTGAATTTTCTGGAAACCAGGACAAGGAGGGACTCGATACATAGTATCCAGTTTACAAGAGTGAGGAGAGGTGGTAAGAGGCGTCTCCCACATTCTTAGCATGAGATCATGCAAGATCTCATGGATGGGCAAAGTAGCTGCCTCCTTAGGAGCTTTGGGATATTGTAAAATTTCCAACTCCTTTGCTCTGGGCTCTGTTTCAGGAGCCACAGTAATGGACAGACCTCGAGCCAACTCCCTGATGAAATCCTGAAAGGAAATGTCCTCTGGAGGAGACATCCTGCATTTAGGGGAGGAAGGCTCCTCTGGGAGAAGTATTCCCATATCGACAGAACTGTCAGAATCCTCAGATTCCTCTGAGGACTCGCAGTACGTTCTGTCCGGATGCTCTTGAAGAGCCCGATACCCGTACCGACCGAAGTCGGTACCGGGGGGGGAAACGGTACCGGTGTATCGGTACCAGAAGGCATCGCATGACTGGGTGTCGGCAATGCGGACACCGGTGTTGATGCCGATGCTGTCGGTACCGGTTGAATTGTCTGACGCGGTTCCGAGAGTGTCGATGCCACAAGTAGAGCTGCCAGACTGCGTTCAATAGCCAGGAACCTCTGGTCTATCGACGCTGCCAATGCCTGGATGTCGGTACCGAAGAAAACAGCCGGTACCCCAGAGCATGGCACCAGTAGTTCTGCCGAGGTCGAGGCCTCGAGAACGTCCTGGAGCCCCGATAATGCTTTGGAAGCCGAAGCCTCCCGCCGGGGCAATTTTGCCGGTGCAGAATCCTCAAGGGCAACGCCAGAGGCATCTCGATGCTTAGAAGGAGATCTACCCTTTGAGGACCGGCTAGACTTGTGTTTAGATACCTGAGATCCACGGGAGGAAGACGAAGCCCTGGAAGACGTCGATGCCACCGAGGCTGCATCAGAGGGAAACAGGGTACTGAGCTTGGCAGCTCGGTTCTGTCGACCTCTCTTGGACATCATGGCACAGGCCATACATTCCGTGATGGAGTGGTCAGGACCTAAACATTTAAGACACCACTCATGGGTGTCAGTGACGGAGATGGTACTGCCACACTTGGTGCACTTTTTAAAACCCGAAGCGGGTTTTTCCATTGTGGGAAAAATTCTGGGCCTAAGGCCCAAAATGGCGCGTGCACCTGGAAAAAATGGGAAAAAAAAGTACTAAGTAATTTTTTTTTTTTTTTAAAGAAAAGAAAGAAAGAAAGAAGAACCGGCAGTACCGGCAAGCGTCGAGGAAGGCAGACGCGACCACAAAAAGAAGGGCAATAAGGAAAAATTTTCTGTGGTGACAGGAACAACGACCTGCTGGCTCCGTGGAAAACGAAGAACTGGAGAGAGGCAGTTGGGAAAGGCGGGAAGGCAGCATGCAAGCGCTGTGGGATGCTCCCAAAAGCTTTCTAATTGGACGCTGGGGAGCGTTCCCGCGCAGGCTCCGTTGGTACCGACGATACCCATATGTGAAGACTACATTCCTGCTTGTTCCTGGAGATTATACTTTATTCAGGAAGGACAGGGTAGGAAAAAGGGGAAGAGGAGTGGCATTATGTAAAAAATATTAAAACTACAGATTCACAGGGCTTAAAAGGGAGGAGGAAGGGAGAAGGCACTGTGGGATGAACTAGAAGGGGGAAAGGGAAAACCATTTGCATTGGCATGATATACAGATCTCCCCTCACAGGGAGAAGTAGTGGACAGGGATTTAATAGAAAACATACGTAGTATTGCCATGGAAGGTGAAGTGCTACTAATGGGTGATTTCAATAGGCTGGACGTTGATTGGCCTATCCCTGCTGTGGTGTCAACTAGAAATAAGGAGATCCTATATTGTCTACAGGGAGAACTACTAAGGCAACTGGTAACAGAACCCACAGGTGAAGGGGCCATACTGGACTTGGTGCTCACCACTGGGGAAAGTGTTTCTGATGTCATAGTGGAAGACCATCTCGCATCCAGTAATTTCCAGATGGTGTGGTTCAGTATTAGGACTAGGACTGACAAATCCATTCAAAAGCAAGGGTCTTAGACTTTAGGAAAACTAACTTTGCCAAAATGGGACAATACCTCAAAGAGTCATTTGCAGGATGGGAACAGCTGGGGGATGTAGAAAAGCTATGAGCAAAACTGAAAGGGGATATTTTAAGGGTAACAAACCTTAATGTTAAAAGGTAAATAAATGTAAAAGAAAAGGAGGTCACTATGGTTCTCAAAATAAGTAGCTGAAAAGGTGAAGAAAGAGAGGATGGCCTTTATAAAATACAAAAGATCACAGAGAGAAGATGACAAGCATCTATATTTGGAAAAACTTACAGAAGCTAGCAAAGTAGTCAGGAAAGCAAAGATACACACAAAAAAAGAAATGACCAATGCAATAAAATAGGGGGGTGAAGACATTTTTCAGATATGTGAGAGGAGGAAGGGCAAAAGTGGTATTGTCAGACTCAAGGCGGAAGGGGAGGAATATGTAGAAGCCGATGAGAATAAAGCGGAATTGCTTAGCAAATATTTCTGTTCTGTGTTCACAGATGAAGGGCCAGGTGCAGAACCTCAGAAAACACCTACAAATAGAAACAAAAGTGAAGGGGATCTTGAACGATTTTCCGAAGACTGCGCTTATGAGGAACTAGCTAAACTAAAAGTAGACAAAGTGATGGGACCGCATGGGATACATCCGAAAAAACTGAAGTAACTTGGGGACATTCTAGTAGCTCCACTAACTGAACTTTTCAAAGCTTCTTTAGAGTCGGGAGAGGTCCCAGAGGACTAGAGAAAGGCACATGTGGTCCCTTTACACAAAAGCAGAAGTAAGGAGGAGGTTGAAAACTACAGGCCAGTTAACTTCTGTGGTGTGTAGATTATTGGAAATGCTGCTAAAACAGAGAAAGCGTACTCACCTGTAACAGGTGATCTCTGGGAACAGCAGGAATTTAGTCCTTACATATGGGTATCATCGGTACTGACGGAGGCTGCGCAGGAACGCTCCCCAGCATCCAATAGGAATGCTTTTGGGAGCATCCCTCAGCACATGCGCGCTGCCTTCCCGCCTTTCCAACTGTCCCTCTTCAGTTAAGTTTGTAGCTGAGTGAAAGGATAGAGGGAGAGAGGAAAGAGACAAAGAGAGAGAGAGACAACTCCTAGGGGAGGTGGGTGGGTTGTGAAGACTAAATTCCTGCTGTTCCCGGAGATCACCTGTTACAGGTGAGTAACTACGCTATCTCCAGGAACAACCATGAATGTAGTCCTCACATATGGGGACTCCCTAGCTGAAGATGCCAGGGAGATAGCCCCAGGAAGGTGCCACCGTCGAAGGCGAGAATCCTTCCTCCCATGGATCTCTGGCATCCCACCAGGGTTGGTGGGTAGGAGTTGGTTTAGGTTTGAAAGAGATTTTGAAGAAAAGCTTGGCCAAAGAAGGCATCCCGACGGGAGGCTTTATCTAGGCAGTAGTGGGCTGTGAAGGTGTGTACCGAAGCCCAGGTGGCTGCTCGACAAATGTCATCGATAGACACAGAGTGGAGATTAGCCATAGAAGCTGCCATGGCTCTCACATTATGAGCTGTGACATGGTCCTGAAGAGGAAGACCCTTACTCTCATAAGCAAAGGATATGCATTGGGCAATCCATTTAGATAAAGTTCTTTTGGAGACTGGAAGTCCCAAATGACTAGGGTCAAAAGCTATAAAAAGTTGTGAGGACTTTCTATGTTGTTATGTTCTTTGTATGTAAAAGGCCAAGGCCCTTTTACAATCCAAAGTATGAAGGTTTCTTTCTGCATTAGAGGCATGAGGCCTCGGAAAAAATACAGGAAGGTAAATTGATTGATTTAAATGAAAAGGCGAAACCACCTTTGGCATAAAATGTGGGCGAGTTCGAAGAACAATCTTATCATGATTAAACCTAGCATAAGGAGGATCAGCCACTAAAGCTTGCAATTCACTAATGCGACGGGCAGAGGTGATTGCAATTAGGAAGATGACCTTCCAGGTCAAAAACATAAGGGCTGCAGTGGCTAAAGGCTCAAAAGGCGGCTTCATGAGCTGCCCGAGAACTAGATTTAGATCCCATGCCACCAGTGGTGGCTTGATGGGAGGTTTAGTTAATAAAAGGCCTCTCATAAAGCTTGATAGGAGTGGATAAGAGGAAATTGGTTGTCCATTTAGAGGCTTATAAGAAGCTGCAAGTGCAGTAAGATGGACTCTTACCGAATTGGTCTTAAACCCAGAATTCGATAAGTGAAGGAGATACTCTAGTATCGATTCTAAGGGTATGACCAGGGGGTTTAATCCCCTCTTGGAGCACCATATAGTAAAACGTTTCCACTTGAAGGCATAAGATCTTCTTGTGGAAAGTTTCCTAGAAGCCTGAAGGATATCTTTTACCTGCTGGGACAGGTTGAAATCCTGGAGGTCTAAGCCTTCAGCAACCAGGCCGTGAGGTGCAGGGACTGGGGATTCGGGTGCCATAGCGTCCCGTTCTCCTGGGAAAGGAGATCTGGAGCGTGCCCTAACTCCAGAGGTGCCGCTTGAGAGAGATGCAGAAGCAGGGAATACCACGTTTGGCGTGGCCATCGTGGTGCTACGAGAATCATGCGACCCCTGTCTCTCTGAAGCTTGAAGAGTGTTTTGGGGATGAGGGGAATGGGTGGGAAGGCATAAAGGAAGTCCTGACCCCAGTGAAGGAGGAAGGCATCCCTTGCCTGACAGTTGTGCGCCGGAATCCTGGAACAGAACTGGGGAAGTTTGGCAGTCAGTGGACTTGCAAAGAGGTCTATGTCTGGAGTGCCCCAGAGATGAAATATCTTTGCCACCTGGTCTAGGTGGAGTGACCACTCGTGAGGTAGCAGTACTCGACTGAGTTTGTCTTCCCAAAGGTTTTGAATGCCTGGAAGATATACCACTAGAAGGTGAATTTGATGCTCTCTGGCGAGGGCTCATAGTCGTAAAGCTTCGTTGTATAACGACAGAGAGCCCGTTCCGCCCTGCTTGTTCACATAGAACATGGCTACCTGATTGTCCGTCTGGACTAGGACTGTCTTGTAGCTGAGCTGGGCATGGAACACTCGAAGAGCTAAATAAATTGCTCTTAATTCCAGGAGGTTTATGTGTAAACCAACCTCCTGTGGAGTCCAGGTGCCCTGGGTAGAGAGATGATTCAGGTGTGCTCCCCAACCCACCTGTGATGCATCTGTTAGGGTGGCCTGAAAGAGGGGTTGATGGAAACGAGACCCCACTGTCAGATTTTCTAGTGATTGCCACCATTGGAGGGACAAAATTAGTCATTGAGAGATTGTTATTTTGTATGACAAATGACCCGTGGCCTGTGTCCACTGTGTGGAGAGGGTCCACTGAGCTGCTCGCATGTGGAGGCGAGCATATGGGACTACATGAACTGTGGATGCCATGTGTCCCAGTAACTGCAGTAGCTCCAGAGCAGTGAGGGAGAATTTGCCTGCTGCTTGGGAAGCTAGCTGCATTATGCAAAGACACCGGGCTTGAAGGAAAGCCCTTGCCTGTCTGGTATCCAGACAGGCTCCTATGAATTCTAGGCACTAGGAAGGAACTAGTTGAGATTTCGGGAAGTTTATTACCAATCCCAAGTATTGGAGGATTCGCATTGTACGGGACAGTGCAGTGCTGGCCTCTGCAACTGTGGAGTCTCGAATGAGCCAGTCGTCTAAGTAAGGGAAGACTAAAATCCCCAGGGTTCGTAATAATGCAGCTACTACTGCCATGCATTTCATGAATACCCTTGGTGCTGAAGCCAGACCAAAAGGAAGAACCCTGTACTGGAAATGTCTTCCCCTGAAAAGGAAACGTAAAACTTTCCTGTGATCTGGATGAATGAGAATGTGAGTGTATGCATCCTTTAAGTCTAGAGAGCAAAGCCAGTCCTGGCTTTGAAGGTATGGCAGAAGAGTTCCTAGAGAAATCATTTTGAATTTTTCTCGAAACAGATATTTGTTCAATTCTCTGAGGTCTAGAATGGGTCTGTGTCCTCCTGTTTTCTTTGGAACAACAAAATAGGGGGAGTAGAACCCTGCACCCTGTTGAAGAATGGGTACTTCCTCTACTGCCCCTTGGGCAAGAAGTGTGGAGACCTCGTGATCTAGCAGATTGTCTGCAGAGGTTTGTGAATTGAATTGCTTTAGAATTGTAGGAGGGGGTATGCTGTGAAAATGAAGTTTGTACCCCTCTCCTACAATGGACAAAGTCCAATCTTCTGCTGTTATCTTATGCCATCTGTTGACAAAGTGGCATAACCTGCCCAGAATATTGGGGGGTTGGGGACCCCTCAGAGGCAGGAAGGCAAAGCTCTCTAGGAAGGAATCAAAGCCCTTGAGGGGGCTGAACCTGGAGAGCTGGTTGGGCTCTCGGGCCTTTTGGTTTCTTTTGCAGTCTAATTTGTCCCTTTTGGGCAACCTGACCTGGAGTCTGACTCTGCTGGTTATAGGAAGGATAAAACTTCCTCTTTTTGCTAAAAGAGGGTTTTTTATAAGGCTTCCTTTTGGCTGGAGTGGCTGTAGACTTTGACAATCTATCTAAGGTAGAATTGTCCGCATCTAACTTGTTAGCCTTTTCCTGTCAGTTCTTGCCGAAGAGATTGTCCCCCGTGCAAGGAATGTTGCCTAACTTGTCCCGTACCCAAGTCTCCAAGTCTGATGCCTGTAGCCAGGCAATCCGTCGTGCGCCAATGGCAATAGCAGAAGTTCTGCTGATGCATTCGAAGCATTCGATTGACAAACTTGGAGACATCCTGAGCATGCTTAACTAGAGCAAGAAAATCTTGTCTCTTATCATCTGGGAGAAATGGGCTCATAAGTTCCAAGTCTCCTGTGACTTCTTTAAGGAACATTCCCATATATAGGATATATGAAGTGATCCTAGCTGAAAGCATGGAAGCTTGAAAAGTTCTGTGCCCAAAAGCTTCCAGAGTCCTGCATTCACGACTTGGAGGATTGAATGCATGCCTCTGCACTTTTCATCCTACGCATGGCTGATTCCACTACCATTGAATGGTGTGGCAGCTGAGTTTTCTGAAATCCAGGACATGGTGGAACTCGATACATAGTATCAAGTCTCCTAGAGTGAGGAGAAGTAGTCAGAGGTGTCTCCCACATTCTGAGCATCAAGCTATGCAGAATTTCATGGATAGGCAGAGTGGCTGCCTCCTTAGGAGCTTTAGGATATTGGAGAATTTCCAATTCCTTTGCTCTGGGTTACTCTTCAGGAGCTACTGTGATTGAAAGACCTTTGGCCATATCACAGATGAAATCCTGAAATGACATATCTTCTGGAGGTGACATTCTGCGTTGGAGAGAAGAGGGATCTTCTAGGAGAAAACCTCTAGTGCCAGCAGAATTGTCAGAGTCTTCAGAATCAGAGGAATCGAAGTATTCCTGACCCCGATGCTCTTGCAAAGCACGATCCCGGTACCGATCGAAGTTGGTACCGAGGTGACCCGGTACCGCTTTGTCAATTCCAACCAGAGATGGCATGGGAAGAGTTCCCACCGGGGCCAGTACCGGTGTCTGTACCGACATCAGTGTCGATGTTGGTACCGGTGCCCTTGGGACCACTGTTCCCTCTAAGCTGTGCGCGTGTGCGCGCGCGCACACACCTCGCCGAGCGAGCGCACATACTTTATAACAGAGCGCACAAAAATTACGGTTCTGATTCTAATAGAAAACAACACAGACGTCTTAAAATTTAAAAGTTGTTGTGTATTTACAGTTTTCACAAGTTCTACAATATTTTCTAGTGCAATCAATGTGGTGTACATACTGTATTCTGATGTGTAGTCAAATTTTAAATTATATAACTCCGAGTGTTGTTATGTGGCGCACAAAAATTTAACCTTCCTTCAAAAGCTGCACAGCTGATATTTTATGCACACACAGCCTACAGAAAATTAGAGGGAACATTGCTTGGGACCACCGGTACCACAGCTGAAAGAAGAGCTGCGATACTGCGCTCGATAGCAAGAAACCTCTGGTCTATCAACGTTGCCGATGCCTGGGTGTCGGTACCGGTAAGAACGGCCGGAACCCCTGAGCATGGCACAGGTAGTTCTTGCGAGGTTGAGGCCTCGAGAACATCCTGAAGCCCCATCGATGCTTTGGAAGCCGAAGCCTCCCGCCGGAGCTGTTTTGCCGGTGTGGTTCCCTCAAGGGCAATGCCAATGGCCTCTCGATGCTTAGCAGGAGAGCTACCCTTTGAGGACCGGCTTTTATGTTTAGTTACCTGAGATCCATGGGAGGAAGAAGAGGTCCTTGATGTCGATGCAATGGATCTGGCATCTGAAGAAAAGAGGGTACCGAGCTATGCGGCCCGGTTCTGTCTTCCTCTTTTGGTCATCCCCATTCAGGAGAGACATTCAGTTGGAGAATGATCAGGTCCTAAACATTTTAGACACCAATCATGGGTGTCAGTGACGGAAATGGTACCACCACACTTAGTACATTTTTTAAAACCACTAGTTGGCTTTTCCATGATTTAGGAAAATGGGGCCTAATGCCCAAAATGGCACCTAGCACCAAAGAGGAAAGTTTCTGAAAAGAAACAGTCTAAGTTTAAGGGGTTTTTTGTATGAAAAGAAAAGAAAAGAAAGGAACCGGTGGTACCAGTAGGCGTCATGCGGTAGGCAAACACGACCACAAGAAAATAAATTTAAAGACGGAATTTTCTGCGGGGACAGGGATAGATCCTGTCGGCTCCGCGGAAAACGAAGAACTGAAGAGGGACAGTTGGAAAGGCGGGAAGGCAGCGCGCATGTGCTGAGGGATGCTCCCAAAAGCGTTCCTATTGGACGCTGGGGAGCATTCCCGCGCAGGCTCCGTCGGTACCGACGATACCCATATGTGAGGACTACATTCCTGCTTGTTCCTGGAGATTAGTGAGGTTTCTGGAGTCCAATGGATTGCAGGATCTGGGGCAGCATGAGTTTACCAGAGGCAGGTCTTGTCAGACAAATCCGATTGATTTTTTCACTGGACGACCAGTGAGTTGGACTGAGGGAGACACCTAGATGTGGTATACTTAGATTTCAGTAAAGCCGTTGACACCGATCTGCACAGGTGACTTATAAAGAAACTGAGCAGTCTAGGGATGGACTGACTGGGTGAGAATTGGTTGAGTGGGAGGCAACAAAGGGTACAGGTAAATGTAGCTCTTTCTGAGGAGAAGGATGTCACCAGTGATATGCGGCAGGGATCCGTCCTTGGTCAGATTGTTTTTAACATTTTTGTTAGTGATATTGTAGAAGGGCTATCGAGTAAGGTTTGCCTCTTTGTGGATGATTCCAAAATTTGCAATAGAGTAGACACCCAGGAAAGAGTAGATAACAGATGGTTGTCACCCCTACCCACATAAAGGGAAACACGCTGGATCTAATCTTTGCACCACAGGCAGCCCTCAACCCCTCGCACAACCTCGATCTATCAGTAAACCCGGTGCCTTGGCCCGATCACTGCCTGATAAGATTCAAGATGCCAATACACCATGACTCCACCAAATCCAACTCAGCTAGTGAACCTGGCGCAGTACCAGCAAAGCGCTTCCGTCCATTCAACAGAGAGGGAATACTCGATAGAGCACAGCCTCTCCAGGACCCACCTGTTCAGAGCCTCGACAACATGATTTCCACATGGAACTCAAGTCTGGACGCTATTGTTCACTCACTCCCCAATAACAAAGCACCAACCAGGAAAAAGAACGCGCCTTGGTACTCTCCTGAGCTCCGGAAATCACTCCTCCACCTTAGACAGCTTGAAAAACGTTGGCGCTGAACCAAGTCAACGGAGAGCCAAGAAGCATACACTACCCAATTACGAAAACACGGGCTAGCAGTTTCGACAGAAATGAAACGATTTCACGCAGAGTTATTGCAACGCTTCCTAAATAAACCGCACGAGCTCTTCAACACCGTTAAAACCCTGGCAAAAGAGCCCTCCTGCGGGCAATCGAACCACTCAGATCCGCAGGAATATGCAGACTATCTGCGAGCCAAATCAAGCCAGTCCAGTATACCCACAAACCCCCAAATTCCAGAAGAGGCACCCCAGCTGACTCCTTCACCCACACCGACGCAAGCGCCAATGGATACCCAACACATCATATCACTGCTTTCGCAGCCAACCGAGAGAGACATCCAAGACATCATCACAAATATAAACACTACCACAGCTCCCAATGACCCCTGCCCAGCGTACTGGATAAAATCCCTGCGTACTGACCTCAGCCCATTCCTGACCAAACTTATAGGACTTTCCTTCTCGACCGGGACCTTCCCCCAAAACCCTGAAACAAACAGCCATCCGACCACTACTAAAAAACAGCAAATTGGACCCTGCAAAGATGGACTCCTATAGGCCAATCTCAAGCATTCCACTTCTAGCAAAAATTATTGAAAAGATCGTCCAACGCCAACTGCAACACCACATCGAGACCAACACATCCCTTGACCCCTGTCAGCATGGATTCCAGGAGGCACACGGCGTAGAGACGCTGCTGACCACCCTAGTCAACACATTAACTATAGGTCTGGACAACATAAGATGCGGCTTTGCCCTGATCTTCTTGGACATTGCTGCTGCTTTTGACTCCGTCAGCCACGATCTGCTCCTGGCATGCCTCATAGAGAAGGGTGTACACGGCACAGCTCTATCCTGGTGTGCATCATACCTGACGGACAGATGGCAACATGTCCGTTCTTGACCCTCCATCTCCACACCCTTCCCTCAAGAGAAAGGCGTACCACAAGGCTCATCACTCTCAGCCCTATTGTTCAACGTGTACATGCAGCCCATTTGTAACAGAATCAGATCCTTCAATATTGACTGCCTAGTCTATGCTGATGACGTGCTGCTATACATGCCGATCCCAACTGAGAATCCCGACCTCTCCCCGCTGATCTCTTGCTTCGATGCCGTCACGGATTGGCTTCATACACAGAAGCTCAAAATAAACTTTAAGAAGACGGAGGTCCTTTTCATCTCCAGGAACCCCGCATTCACCCCACCCCCCACACTAAAAGTACGTGACGCAGAACTCCTCAGCAAACCCACAATACGTTACACCTAGGGGTCCCGCTGGACCAACAACTCAACATGAAGGCCCAGATAGGTAATATGGTAAAGGCGATTTACCACAAAATCCGGATGCTCCGCCACCTACGACAGCTGCTTGAGCCGGAAGACTTCCAGACAGTCTATCAAGTGCTAGTAATACCACAGTTTAACTTGCCAATGTAATACTGCATGGCCTCCCGAAAAGCTCTCTTAACCCTCTACAACTTGCTATGAATGCAGCAGCCAGAATTCTTCACGGTGCATCAAGAAGAGACCATATCACCCCCATTCTGAAACATCTGCACTGGCTGCCGGTACAGTGCAGGATATCCTTCAAGATTCTAACGATGACCTACAAAGCCATAAACAAGTGCTCATCCTCCTCCCTTACTTATCTCATCCGTACCACCCCCCTCAACAGAGTAAGGAGATCAGCTGCCATCAATACCCTTACACTCCCGAAGGCGATCACCAGATGCTCTCAGGCCACGAGAAACAGAGCCTTCGCCTTCTATGCCCCCTCCTGTTGGAACGCCCTTCCACCGTCCATTAGAGCCATCAATGACCTCTTCAAGTTTAGAAAGGCACTGAAGCACCACCTGTTCCTTCAGTACTACACCGAACCAAACGACTTCTCCCAGCCTATCACACTCATGACCCAGGCCAGCACCTCCAGCACAACCCCTTACACACCTCCAGCACCTGCCTTCGATAGTCCCATCCAAACCCTCCCCCTGTAGACAATGAAGAACTGTTACCAGAGAGAATGTAAACATTGACGATGTTAGCATGTAAACAATACTGAGCAGCCCATAACAGCCTGCTACAGCCAAAATGTATATAGTTACACTGTTTAACCCTGTATAAAGAACCTGTTTACTGTAAGTCCAGTAAGGCCCTGCCTACACTAGACAAATGTGTTACTTGTAAACTGCGCTGATCTCAAATAGTGCGGTATAAAAGAAACATAAATAAATAAACATGACAGGAGATCTAGCTAAGATTGAAGAATGGTCGAGAATTTGGCAGCTGAGATTTAATGTTAAAAAATGCAGGGTCATGCATTTGGACTGCAAAAATCCAAGGGAGCGGTACAGTGTAGGGGGCAAAGTGCTCATGTACACGAAAGAAGAGCGGGTCCTGGACATGACTGTTTCTGATGATCTCAAAGTGCTAAACAGGTAAAAAAGTTGACAGCGAAAGTCAGAAGGTTGCTTGGGTGCATAGGGAAAAGAATGGCCAGCAGAAGCAGGAGGTGATATTGCCTCTGTATAAGTCACTGGTGCGACCTCATTTGGAGTATTGCGTGCAATTCTGGAGACCACATATTCAAAAGGATATAAACAGGATGGAGTCTGTGCAGAGAGTGGCTGCTAAAATGGTTAGTGGTCTTCGTTATAAAGCATGTGAGGTCAGACTTAATATGTATATGTTAGAGGAAAGGCAGGATAGAGGAGATATGATAGAGATGTATAAAGACATTCATGGCATAAATGCACCAGAGCCTCTTTCTACTGAAAGCAAGCTCTGCTACAAGGGGGCATAGGATGAGGGTGAAAGGGGATAGACTCTAGAATAATAAGCGGAAATATTTTTTTAAGGAAAGAGTGGTAGATGCATAGAATAGTCTCCCAGTGGTGGTAGTAGAGCCGAGGACAGTATGTGAATTCAAGAAAGCATGGAACAAATGAAGATCTCTAATGATAAAAAGGGGACTATTGCAGTTGATAGGGAAGGGCACACTAGATAGGCCATGTGGTCTTTTTCTGACATCATGTTTCTATGATACTGAGCAGGTGCCACATGCTTAAGATTTCCTGCACCATTTGTGTGGTTTTAGGACACAGCTCCATCTGTCTGCATTGCGTTCTCCTGCCAGGTATTTGACTCAGAGTGTCGTTCCCATGAGAAACGGCATAGTTCCACATCCTACACAGGAGATATGACCTTGTTCCTTCCTGTTTGTTGATATAGTACATAACTACTCCATTGTCCATCTTGATTAGTATAATTTGATTGGCAAATTGATCTCTGAAAGCCTTTAGAATGTTGAATATTGCTCTCAATTCTAGGAAATTAATTTGGTCAAGTTTCTCCTAGCTGAACATAGTCCCTAAGCATGGAATCCATGTTTATGGACTCCCCAACCCAATATGGACACATCTGGTGAGAATACTTTTTGGCAAGATGGAATTTAAAAAGAAATGGCTTTTGCCACATGGGGAAAAAACATTCAACATAAGGGGATCCTATTTATGCTCTAAGGCAACGTTTTTCAACCACTGTGCCGCGGCACACTAGTGTGCCGTGAGATATTGTCTGGTGTGCCGTGGGAAAAATTCCAATTTCATCCGTAACATGTGGCCTCGGCTCACAAATTAGGGTTGCCAACCGGCCGGTTTTCAGCCGGCGTGGCGGTTTTTTCCTTGGCCAGGCCGGCTGCCAGCACAGTTGTAAAACCGGCCATTGAAAAGCCGGTTTTTTGCTCTTGCCGCAAGATCGGGAGCGGCCAGAGCAAAAAACCGGCTTTTGTGCCGAAGTCCGCGGCGCGAACGCGATTCCCTATAGCAGTGCAGCCGCTGGTTCTGCTTTGTACAGAGCAGCGGCTGCACTACACTTACATTGAAAAGTAAAGAGAAACTGTGTCAGGAGCCCTCCGATCATGCAGAGCCCGAGGAAGTGATGTCATGGGGGCGGGCTCCTCACAGGCTGTCTTTCCTTTTCAAATTAACTTTAGCTGCAATAAAGTTAATTTGAAAAGGAAAGACAGCCTGTGAGGAGCCCGCCCCCATGACATCACTTCCTCGGGCTCTGCGATGACCGGAGGGCTCCTGACACAGTTTCTCTTTACTTTTCAATGTAAGTGTAGTGCAGCCGCTGCTCTGTACAAAGCAGAAGCAGCGGCTTGGGCAGAGGGGGTGTGTGTGTGTGTGAGTGAACCAGCAAGGGGGGGGGGGGAAGTGTGAGTGAACCAGCAAGGGGGGGGGGGAAGTGTGAGTGAACCAGCAGTGGAGGGGGGGTGGTGTGAGTGAACCAGCAAGGGGGGGGGGGGGGGCGATGGTGTGAGTGAACCAGCAGGGGAGGGGGGGTAAGTGAGTGAGTGACCCAGCAGGAGGGGTGAGTAAGTGACAGGGGGGTGGGTGAGTGAACCAGCAGTGGAGGGGGGGGTGGTGTGAGTGAACCAGCAGGGGAGGGGGGTTGGTGTGAGTGTTTGATTCCTATTCAAGAGAATTACTTTATATATAGTCAATATAGGCACAGAGGTAAATTTTTTTAACATTTTCTAATGGTGGTGTGCCTCGTGATTTTTTTCATGAAAAAAGTGTGCCTTTGCACAAAAAAGGTTGAAAAACACTGCTCTAAGGTAGTATTATTCAACGCAGAAAATTTGAAGCATGCTATAATGGGGGAGACAAGCCAAATGTTACAAGATAAGAATCAATTCACACAGACAAAACAGACCAAGGTGACACCTCTGTGGGGAAACATTTTTCTGGACCAGAACAAAGCATCAATGACTTTATGACAGAATCCTAAGAGGAGATTTCAACATAATCCTAGAACGTAAGACTTAAGTTTAATAAGACACAGACTGACAAGAAAGGAAATCCAGATCTTTACATCCTATTACATTATAGTAACATAACATTTCAAGAAATGCCATATTGGGTTAGACCAAGGTCCATCAATCCAAGTATCCTGTTTCCAAGAGTGGCCCATCCAGGTCCAAGTACCCGGCAGGTTCCCAAAAAGAATACACAGGCTCCACAATGCTGGTCTCAGAGTAAGCAGAGGATTTCCTGGGTCCTCTAATAATGGTTTATGGACCTTTCCTCCAAGAACTTGTTCAAATCTTTTCAAACCCAGCTACACTAACAGCTTTTACTACATCCTCTGGTAATGAATTCCAGAGTTTGATTACACGTTCAGTGAAAAAAATATTTTCTCTTATTAGTCTTAATGGGTTCTATTGTAGCTTCATTGTTCGTCCCCTAGTTTTTCTACTTTTTGATAGAGTAAACAATCTACATTTACCCATTCCACTCCATTCATTAATTTATAGACCTCTATCATATCTCTCCTTAGCCATCTCTTTTCCAAGTTGAAGAGCCTTTTCTCATAAGGGTGTCCCTTCAGTCCTCTTTAGCATTTTGATGGCTCTTCCCTGTACCTTTTCTAATTCTGCTATGTCCCTTTTAAGGCATGATGATAAGAATTGCATACAATACTCAAGGTGCAGTCACACCATGGAACAATACAGAGGCATTAAAATATTCTTGGTATTATTCTCCATTCCTTTCCTTATGATTCCTAGCATTCTATTTGCTTTCTTGGCCACCTCTGCATACTGGGCAGAGGGTTTCAACCTATTATCCACATTGACGCCTAAATCCTTTTCCTGGGTGATGGTTCCTAATGTGGAACCTTGTATTATGTAACCATAGTTTGGGTTGTTCTTCTCTAAGTGCATAACTTTGCTCTTGTCCACATTAAATTTCATTTGCCATTTGGACATCCAGTTTTCCAATTTATCAAGATCCTCTTGTCATTTTTCACAATCCTCTTGTGTTTTAACAACTTTGAATAATTTGTGTCATCTGCAAATTTGATCACCTCACTTGTTATTCCTATTTCCAGGTCAGATGGTTTTCTACATTCCTTTCATGAGACTCCTTAAGTACAATAACCCCTTCCACTGAAATAGTAATGTAGTTGGTCACCGCCGTGATATGGGCATCCACTCAAGAGAGCCCAAAAATCTGATCTAACTTGCCTTGGGGCAGGGGATATAACCAAGAAAATAACTTCAGGCCCAAGTTATTCCATCAGCTCAGCTAAAGGAAAAAAGTCAGAAGGATGCCTAATACCCTACAAGATAGAGTCCAAAAGAGATGGTGTGCAGAGATTGGCTATTCAACACATAAGGCTGCCATTGTGTCCTGAATGAAGATCAAAAAGTTCTCTAAGTGAAAAAAGATGCATCACAGAAGGACCCTTGCCTTTCACAAGGGGACATTCTTCTTTCTCAGACTCATCTTCTGAAGCAAAAGAGTTCTCTTCAGTGTCCCAACCAATCCTTGTAGGGTGATAAAGCTGGGCCCCCTGGAGGAGTGCCAAGGAAAATGTACAAGAGGTAGGGTACCATCTAATGACAGCACCATCCAATGACCCAGAATCCCCTATAGGGAAGGCTTGGGCTCCAGACCCCTGCAAAGCAGCTAACCATAATGTTCTCCCCTCTCCACCTCCACACCTTCTCCCTTGATACTATACCTGGAATGCTTTTGTGAATCACTTATATATTCTGGTATTGCCATCTTTTGCTCATACTGTCCTGACTTGAGAATGAAGGCTATAAACCTTAAAGCTAGTCAAAAAATTAAGTTAGTCCAATAAATAAAAAGAAAAGGTGATACCTTTTTATCAATCAAAGTGGACTAACACAACTTTTGCCAGACTGGACCATCTACCAGGTCAGAGAGTCCCAGAGCAGCATAGAGGCAGAAATATCACAGAGCCTGTGAGTGGCCTGAGCCCACTACACGCTCAAGGTCCATTAAGTTTGTCTCATTTTGAGAGATGCCAAGAATGTTACATATACTGTTAAAGGCCATGTGGCCAACCATTATCAACATGTTCCAAGCTGACTTCTTTGAACTTCTTCTATGATGGACAGCAGATTGATGATCCTTTTTCTTTTTTTTCTTTGCAGAAGAAAGCGTAGTTATTCACCTGTAACAGGTGATTTCCGGGAACAGCAGGAATTTAGTCTTCACATATGGGTGACGTCTGTACCAACGAAGCCTGTGCAGGAACGTTCCCCAGCGTCCAATAGGAAAGCTTTTGGAAGCACTCCACTGCGCCTGCACGACTGCATTCCACCTTCCCAACTCCCTCTCCTCAGTTGAGTTTGTAGCTGAGAAAAGAGTAAATGAAATCCTATAACTCCTAGGGGAGGAGGGCAGGTTGTGAAGACTAAATTCCTGCTGTTTCCAAAAATCACCTGTTACAGGTGAGTAACTTTGCTATCTCCAGGAACAAGAAGGAATGTAGTCCTCACATATGGGACTCCCTAGCTCCCAGATGCCAGATGAAGTGACTTCAGAACCAGTGAGGTTCGCCTCGGAGTAGGCATGATGAAGTCATGGATCTCACATGGATTTCTGGTATTGTCAATGTCCAGGATGGAGGGTAGGAGTTGCATCTAAAGTCTGAAAGAGGTGCTGGAGTACAGCCTGACCAAACATGGCATCCCAATGGGAGTCCTTGTCCAGACAATGGGCAGCAAAGGTATGGATGGAAGACCAAGTTGCTACTTTGCAAATTTTGTCGATGGCTATTGAGCGTATGTTTGCCATCGAGGTGGCCATGGCACAAACCTTGTGAGCAGTGACATGCCCTTCCAAGGAGAGTCCTGTTTTGTCATAGGCAAATGAAATGCAGTCCACTATACATTTGGAGAGCGTACGTTTAGAAACAGGCAATTCCAGGTGACTGGAGTCAAATGGGATAAACAACTGAAAGGCTTTACGGAGATCTTGAGTCCTTTGGAGACGGAAAGCCAAGCCGCGTTTGCAGTCAAGAGTTTGCAGGGTTGCTTCTGCTCTAGACGCATGTGGTTTAGGAAAGAAGACTGGAAGGTAAATTGACTGGTTTAAATGGAAGGGAGACACCACCTTTGGCATAAAGTGTTGGTGAGTCAGAAGGACTATTTTGTTATGGTGGAAGCGGGTAAGGGAGGGTCCGCTACCAAAGAGAGGACCTTAAGTGAAGCCATAACTAATGGTTCAAAGGGTGGCTTGAGAAGCTGTGCTAGAATGACATTAAGGTTCCAAGTTACCAGAGGTGACTTTATAGGCGGTTTGGACAGCAGGAAACCTCTCATGAAACGTGCTGCTAGCGATTAAATGAAGATGGGCTGTCCATCCAGTAGATGGTGAGAGGCCACAATAGCATCGAGGACTCTCATCGAGTTGGTCTTTAGAGCTGTTGAAGACATGTGGAGGAGATACTGGATACTCAACTGGAGCAGAAAAGGGATTGATATCTTTCTGGGAACACCAGACAGAGAATCAATGCAACTTAAAAGCATATGAACGTCTGAAGGAGAGCTTTCTAGAAGCCAAAAGGATCTCCTTCATTTCCTGGATAAGATCAAAGCCTTGTAAAGCTATTCTCTCAACAGCCAAGTTGTGAGACAGAGAGATTGTGGATTGGGATGGAGCAGTGAGCTGTCATCCTGGGAGAGAAGATCCGGCGCATGTCCCAATCGCAGAGGATAAGTCTGAGTCAGACTTAGTAGCAGTGGAAACCATGGTTGCCGTAACCAGTGAGAGGCTATGAGTATCATGGAGCTCTTGTCGGACTGAAGCTTAAAAAGCATCTTGGGAATGAGGGGTATGGGAAGGAAAGCATAAAGCAGACTCTGACCTCAGTGTAGGTGGAAGGCATCTACTGGTTGGTTGGTGGATGTCCGAGTTCTTGTGCAGAAGCGAGGAAGCTTGGCATTTTGAGGTGTCACAAACAGATCTATTTCTGGAGTTCCCCAGGTCTGGAAGACGTAGTACATTGTATCTGGATGGAGAGATCATTCATGGGGAAGAAGGATGAGACTCAGTCTGTCTGACAAGATACTGAACTCCCCCAGGAGGAACACCACTTGGAGGTGTATTTGATGAGCAATGGCCAAGGATCACAGGTGTAAGTCCTCCTCACAGAGGCTATAAGAGCCTGTTCATCCCTGTTTGTTCACCTAGAACATGGCAAACTGATTGTCCATCCTGACTAGGGCTTGTTGCGCTCTGAGATGGTACTGAAACACCCGGAGAGTATTAGAGATAGCATGAAGTTCCAGAAGATTGATCTGGAGTTGTGACTCTTGAGTTGTCCAGAGCCCTTGTGTGGTCATGTTGCCCAGATGGGCTCCCCAATCCAGTTTGCAATCTGTCGTCATGGTGCATTGAAGTGGAGGCATCTGAAAAGGTGACCCTATGAGCAGATTTTGTGGTGAAGGGATGTGGTGAGATGAGCAGTGACCAGGATCCTGTCTCGGAGATGACACGAGGCCTGCTTCCATTGGGAGGTAAGAGTCCACTGGGGCATCTGCATATATAGCCAGGCATATGGAACGACATGACCTGTAGAGGCCATGTGCCCAAGGAGCTGTAGCATCTCTCAGGCACTGAGATAGTCTCGTAGGAATATCTGAGATGCTAGCTCGACTAAACAGGTACATCGGAGCTGGGGTAGAAACACCCTGGACTGTTGGGTGTCTAGTAGGGCTCCGATGAACTATAGTTTTTGAGTTGGAGCGAGCTGGGATTTTGGAAGGTTTATCACAAATCCCAAGTGTTGAAGTACTGTGATGGTACGATGCAAGGAAAGCAATACCTCTTTGGAAGTGTCTGCTTTTAATAGCCAGTCGTCTAACTAAGGGAAGATGACTATCCCCAGAAATGTTAGATATGCGGCTACAACTGCCATACACTTTGTGAAGACTCTTGTGGCAGAGGCAAGTCCGAAGTGAAGGACTTTGTATTCATCTCTTCCTTGAAAGGTAAAGTGTAGATATTTCATGTGTCCTGGATGAGAATGTGTGCACGCTTCATTTAGATCCAGAGAACAGAGCAAGTCCTGACTCTGGAGGAAGGGAAGAAGAGTCCCGAGAGAGATCTTGAACTTTTCATGGACTAGAAACTTGACATTTCTGAGATCCAGAATGGGCCTGTACTCTCCAGTCTTCTTGGTAATTAGAAAGTAAGGAGAGTAGAAGCCCATTCCCTGTTGGGATATTGGGATATCTTCCATGGCGCCCTGAGACAGAAGAGAGGACACCTGGTTATGTAGGAGAGCAGTAAGTGGGGGTTGCGTTGATATTCCCCCATGAAAGTGGACGGGGCAGAGTTTGCAAATGCAGTCTGTACCCATCCTGGACTGTGGTGAGTGTCCACTGCTCTAAGGTGATGAGGTGCCATCTGTGTGTGTAGTGACACAGTCTGGCTGCAATATGGAGGGGATGGGGGGGGGGCCAGAGGCAAGGTGGCAATGATCTCTAGGAAAGAGTCAAAAAACAGGCTGTGGAACTGGTTGAGGTTTAGCCACCTGCGGCTTCTTTTTTTGCTTAGGAGGCTGCTGCCTCTTCTGCAGGCCCTGACCCTGGTACTGAGAAGCAGGAGAATGAGAAGAGAAGAATTTTTTTTTCTTATTGTAGAAAGACTTCTTTACAGGTGTCTCTTCCTAGCAAGGTCAGCTGTTACTCTTTTACAGTCTCTTTAGAGTATATTTTCTGACTTGGTACTGTTCAATGTATTTGTGAGTGATATTGCTGAGGGATTGAATGGAAAAGTCTGTCTTTTTGCAGATGACATGAAAATTTGCAACGGAGTGGATTCTCTTGAGGGAGTGGATAACATGAGGAAGAATCTACAAAACTGGAAGAATGGTCTAATGCTTGGCAGTTAAGATTTAACACTAGAAGCCCTAAAAGGAATTTTACCTAGAAACCCCAAAGTGCGTCAATTGACGCATTATCACGACGACTGCGTTTAGCATGAAATGCAGATGTGAATTAATGTGAAGTTACTTATTTGTTAAATACGTGCAGTATGTGATGTTATTACACGATGTCATCGTGTGTTTATTGTTTGTAATGTCGGAGTAAAACTGTAAGCAGTGATTTAGATGCACCACCTAGTGGGAACATGAATTTATACCTAGAAGCTCCAAAGTACATCAATTGACACATCCAAGACAATTGAGTGCGTCAATTGATGTACTTTGGGGCTTCTAGGTATAAATTCATTTTCCCGCTAGGTGGTGCATCTGTCATTAATTTTCGATGCACATATTTGAACATCTTGACCTTGCTAACAAAGTCATGGAACATGACTGACATGGTTCTTGCAGTGGCGCTGGTATACAACTTCAAAGATGCATTTGCGTCAACTGACGCACTTTGGAGCTTCTAGTGTTAATGTGAAGAGGTGCCGTGTCATGCACTTGGAAAGCAGAAATCCAAGGGAACTGTATGCAATAGGGGGTGAGAGGTTGGTGTGCACAGACCAGGACAAAGACCTCCAAATGATTGTTTCTGAGGATCTCAAGGTGGCGAAACAGTGCGACAAGGTGGTGGCAAAAGCCACAAGGATGCTGGATTGCATACAGAGAGGAATTACCAGCAGACAGGAAGAGGCACTAATGCCACTGTACAAATCACTGGTGAGGCCTCACTTGGAATATTGTGTTCAGATTTGGAGACCATATCTCACAAAGGATATAAAAAGACTGGAAACGGTTCAGAGGAAGGCAACCAAGATGATTTGGAGCCTGCGCCAGAAGATGTATGAAAAGAGACTTGAAGACCTAAACATGTACCACTCTGGAGGAGAGGAGGGACAGGGGAGATATGATTCAGACCTTTAAATACTTAAAAGAGAATTCATGAAAAAACAAACCTCTTCCAAAGACGGGGAAGCTGTAAAACTAGAGAGCATAACATGGGGGTAAACTGAAAGGCAATGTCAGGAAAGCATAGTTACTCACCTGTAACAGGTGTTCTCCAGGGACAGCAGGAATTAGTCCTCACATATGGGTGACATCGGTGCCGACGGAGCCCTCGTGTGGAGCAGTTCCCCAGCTTTCAAAGAAAGTCTTTGGGATTGCATCGCGCATGCGCGGTCCCCTTCCTGCCCAAGGGTGCCATCTTGCTCAGTCAGATGACATAGCTAAAAAGACAGCAAAAATGAGAAAAAAATTATCAAAGGACTGCAACTCCAGGGGAGGAGGGAGGGTCATGAGGACTGATTCCTGCTGTCCCTGGAGAACACCTGTTACAGGTGAGTAACTACGCTTTCTCCAGGAACAAGCAGGAAGTCAGTCCTCACATATGGGACTCCCTAGTTATAGGCTACAGAGAACCCATAGCTGAAAATTGCTCCCTCTAGAAGAGCCGCAGCAGCAGTGATAGGATTTTTCTCTGAGAACGCAACCCCCCCGGTAGCCTGACACCAAAGGGTCGGAGGGTAGGAGTTGCCTAAACCTCCAATAGGTTACGGAGTACTGCCTGACCGAAAACACTGTCCCGCCGGGACTCTCTCTCCAGGCAGTAATGGGCTGCAAACGTCTGGCTTGAAGACCAAGTTGCGGACCGGCAGATGTCTGCCAACGGAACAGAGCGGTGGTTAGCCACTAATGCGGCCTTAGCCCTAACAGAGTGGGCCGTGATTCGGCCCTGCAGCTGGAGGTCAGCTGCCCTGTACGCCCAGGCGATGCAGTCTGCCACCCAGGTGGATAACGTATGCTTGGAGACAGGTAGACCCAGTTTACTAGGGTCATAAGAGACGAAGAGCTGGGAAGCTCTCCGATGTCCCGTGTATGCTCCAGGTAGAAGGCGAGCGCCCTCTTACAGTCCAGGGTATGCAGAACCGCTTCTGCCCTGCTGGTATGTGGCCTGGGGAAGAAGGTTGGAAGAACCACCTCTTGGTTGAGGTGAAACAAGGAAACCACTTTTGGAAGGAACTTGGGGTGAGTACGTAGGACCACCCTGTTTTTATAAAACAGTGTATACTAGTGGACTGCCTCCTGGAGGCCAGAAACACCTCCTCAACCTTCATGGGAAGGAGTAGAGGAGCAAGTATTACCCTCTCAGCAGCCATGCCATTAAGTTGAGGGATATGAGGTTGGGGTGTAGTAAGGAACCCTATTCCTGGGTCAAGAGGTCAGGCTGCACCCCCAGTGGAAGTGGAGTTTTGACTGCCAGTTGAAGGAGAAGAAGGAACCAAGGCTGTCTTGGCCATCTGGGGGCTACCAGGATGACAGAGGCCTTGTCCCGAAGAATCTTGAACAGAGTGCGTGCCACCAGGGGTGTGGGTGGAAATGTATAGAAAAGGCCCTGTGCCCACAAGATCAGGAAAGCACCTGCCACCATGCTCAGTGGATGCGGCTGCCACGAGCAGAACTGGGGCAACTGGTGGTTTTGCAGACTGGCAAAGAGATCCATGGATGGGAGACCCCGGTGGTTGAAGATCTGCTGGGCTACATCCCGGTTCAGTTGCCATTTGTGAGGCTGAAGAATCCTGCTCAACTTGTCGGCCAGGAGGTTCTCCTGACCTGGCAGATAAATTGCCCTTAGGGACATGTGATGCACCACTGCAAAAGAGCAGAGGTCCAGGGTTTCCTGGCACAGGATGCGAGATCCTGTGCCTCCCTGTTTGTTGATGTAGAACATCGCTACTTGATCGTCTGTATCAGCACCGACTGATGTGAAAGAAGATGACAGAAGGCTTGAAGAGCTAGGCGGATGGTTCGAAGCTCCAGAAGATTGATTTGAAGTGTGGCCTCTTGCGAGGACCACAGACCCTGAGTGCATGAACCCTGGCAATGGGCTCCCCAGCCCAGCAAGGAGGCATCTGTCGTCAGCACTCTGGTGTGAGAGGGAGGTTGGAATGGTACTCCCTGAAGCAAATTGGGGGGGTGAAGCCACCATTGCAAGGCTGTCACCAGTAGCTTGGAAATCACTACCCTGTCTCTGAGGCGGCCTGTGGCTTGTGTCCACTGGTCTCTGAGGCACCATTGAGCTCTGCGCATGTGGAAGTGAGTATATGGAGTCACATGCACCGTGGAGGCCATGTGGCCCAGAAGGCGTAAAAAGACCCTTGCAGAGACATGAGGTCTGTGCTGGACCTGTTGTACCAAGTCCAGCAACCGCTTTGCCCTGTCCAGCAGTAGGTAAGCCCTTGCCTGAAGGGTGTCCAGTCTTGCCCCTATGAACTCCAAGTTCTGAGTGGGGAGTAAAGTGGACTTTGCGTGATTTACAACAAACCCTAGGTGCTGGAGCAGGGTGAGTGTGCGAGCAGTGGCCTGCTGTGCCTCCTGTGCCGACTGGCCCCTGATGAGCCAGTCGTCTAGGTATGGAAAGACGAAGACTCCTTGGCTTCTGAGGAAGGCCGCTACCACTGCTAGGCATTTGGTGAATACTCTGGGAGCAGAAGCTAGGCCAAAGGGAAGCACCTTGAACTGGAAGTGGTTTCCTCCGACCACAAACCTTAGATATCGTCTGTGATCTGGGTGTATGAGGATATGAGTATAAGCATCCTTTAAATCTAAGGAGCATAGCCAGTCTCCCTGGTGGAGGTAAGGCAGTAGGATCCCAAGGGAAAGCATCTTGAACTTTTCTCTCACCAGGAACTTGTTCAGATTGCGCAAGTCTAGGATGGGGCGAAGGCCTCCTTTTCTTTTTGGTATGAGGAAATACGTGGAGTAGAAGCCTTGCCCCTGCAGGTGGTGGGGCACCGGCTCCACTGCCTGATCCTTTAGAAGACCTGCCAACTCCTGCAGGAGGAGGTTCCTGTGAAGAGGGGCCTGAGAGGATCTCCTGGGAAAAAGGAGGTGGGCACCTGGTTGAAATGAAGTAAGTAGCCCTGTTGGACTATTTTCAAAACCCAGGCATCGGTGGTAATGGCTGGCCACCTGTGAGCGCATAGGGCCAGCCTTCCTCCTGTGCAGGGCCAAACCATTGGTGGGAGAGGAGCTAGGCACTGGGAGTCAAAAAAAACCCTCCTGGCTGGGTAGGAGCCGGAGATAGAGGCTTGGGGGTCTTTGGCTTACGTGGGCCATGCCCATGTCCCCTGGCCTGCTGCCCCTGTTGGGGAGCTGGGGTGGCCTGGTAAGTGGGGTAGTTTTTGTAAGCCATACCCTTCCTTGGGAAAAAGGGCTTTTTCCCTGAAGCCTTCTTCTTGTGAGAAGGTGCAGATGTCTTCTTCGACAACCTTGTCCGGGTCAAGTACTCGGACTCTATTTCTGCAGCTTTTTCCGTCATGGGTTTGCCAAATAGGTTGTCACCTCAGCACGGGACATCTACCAACTTGTCCTGAACCCATGGCTGCAGGTCCGACGTCATGAGCCGGGCCTGATGGCGTGCACTGATGCTGGCTGCGGCTACACGGGCCGAAGCCTCAATGCCGTCGTAAGCTGCTCGAGACATGAACTTCGAGCACTCTTGGATCCCTGTGGACAAGGCCTTGAAGCACTGCAAGGGTTCCTCGGAGAGACCAGCTGAGAACCCGGCAATCTCCTTTGCCAGGTCCCGCAAGTACCTGGCAAAGTACATCTGGTAGGTTTGGACACGGCATGACAGCATTGAGCCCTGGTAGCACTTTCTGCCAAGGGTGTCAAGGTTCTGGGACTCCTGGCTGGGAGGCACCGAGGAGTGCGTCTTTTGGCTTTTCAGCCGTTGCATGGCCGATTCCACAACCATGGAGTTGTGCGGCAGCTGCGCTTTCTGGAACCCAGGACTCTTTCGGAATCGATAAATGGAATCGACCCGCTTGCTGAGCACCGGCATTGAGGCTGGGGACTCCCACACATGGGGAGCATCAGCCGTTCCAACATCGGAGGCACCAGTACAGTAAGGGCCTTTTTCGGGGGAGAGTCATACTGGAGGGCCTCGAGATCTTTGGCTCGAGGCTCCTCCTTGGCGTCCACATGGAATGCCAAAGCCTTGGCCATGTCCCTTATGAAGTCTGAGAACAGAGTGTCCTCTGGAGGGGACCTTCCCTGAGGCTCCGAACCCAGAGAGTCCGATGGGATACATGGGGTTCGGTGGGTGTCTGGGGAATCTTCCTCCTCTGTCTCCCACACCGAGTCCTCAGAGGAGGACTCGATGGGCTCTGGCCTCAAGAGCTTCGAGCCTGACTGCCCCGAAGCCGAGGGAACTGACGTTGACGACCTCAGTCCCGAACGGGAGGTCGAGGGGGACCTTGGCCGAGGATCGACTCGAGACCTGATCGACTCGAGGATTGGCTTGGCCTCCTGTGTCGACTTCAACGTCGAAGTCCTGGTGGTCAGGGTGGATGGACCGGCAAAGCCGTCCATCAGCGCCCGCTGCTGCTCCATGAAGGCAGCCATGCTGCTCTCCAGGGCCGCCATCCTGAGACCGAGCTCAGAAGGCTCTGCAGCTCCTGGCTCGGGTCCTGACACCGTCAGGCCCGACGCCAGCTCTCCCGGAGGAGAGTCTATGAGGACAACAGAAATTACCTTGTCCGTCTCCAGCTCCTTGCGAGGTTGTTTAGCCGGCCTCTCTGACTCCGAGGACCCAGGGCAGTGGTCCGGGCTCCGCGGCCTGGAACCCGAGGGCCCAGGCCGATCAGAGCCCTCATGAGTTTTTTCTTCCTCTGGTGTTCCCTGGAGGGAGACCCCCACTCAGAAGACACACGACGGTGCCCGGGCTCCGAGTCCCGAGATGTCGAGGTCCGGGCTCGGGCGGATGCGGACTCAGGAAAAATCCTGTCATGCTGGTGCTGCCTGCTCTTCAAAGATTTCGAAGACATCTTACCACACGGCCCACAGACCACCGGGTCATGGTCAGGGCCGAGGTATCAGAGGCAGCAGTCGTGTGTGTCGGTGAGAGACATTAACTTCTTACACCAATCACACTTTTTAAACCCGCTGGCAGCCATCGGGGGAAAAAGGGCCACTGCAAGGTCAAACGACCGGGCTGCCAGTGAAAAAATAAAAAGAGCACGAACGCTAGTCATGAAGGACAAAAACTAAAAATATGACCGGACTCGATACCAGTGTACCGAGCCCAAGGCGGGAAGGGGAACCAGTGTCGAACCGGGAAGCTGAAATAAATTATTTAACTTTTCTACTTTTTCCACGGTGGAAACGGGACCACGTCCGTTGGGCTCCGTGGAAAAAAGAAGACTGGAGAAATACTTTTTCACTAAAAGGGTGGTGGATGCTTGGAATGCCCTCCCGATGAAAGTGGTGTGGGAAAATACAGTGACAGAATTCAAAATGGCTTGGGACAGACACAATGGATCCCTTTATAGCAACAGGATAAAATAAAAAACATAGCTATCGCTTACATCTCAACAAATAGGGGTGACCTACACGGAGCAGTGGTACACTCCTAAACAAAGGGCATGGGGAGGGGTGACCTGCACGGAGTGCCAGATGCACCTACTCTTGCCACCATTCTGGGCAGACAAGATAGACCATACTGGTCTTTATCTGCCATCATATACTATGTAACTATGTAATTGAAATGCCTTATCTTGCCAGATTTTGCCAAAAAGATTTTCCCCTGTGCAAGGTATGTTGCCCAGCTTGAAGCCATGCAATTCTGCATGCATCGATACAGATTGCCAAGGCCCTGCTTGTGCATTCAAAAGCATCGAAGGTAGCCCTATTGACAAACTTCGAAACATTTTGGCTATGCTTAACCAGGGCAAGATAATCTGCCCTCTTGTCATCTGGGAGGAGAGGGGCAAAGGCCTCAAGATCTCTTTAGACCTCTTTGAGGAAAATTCCCATGTAGAGGATATAGGACTTGATCCTAGCAGAGAGCATGGATGCTTGAAAGCATCAATGCCCAAAGGCGTTGAGAGTTCTCAATTCCCTTCCTAGGGGATTAGAGGAGTGAGTTTGAGCTTTTGATTTGGCGCATCGCAGATTCAACCACCATAGAGTGGTAGAGAAGCTGTGGCTTTTGTAAGCCGCGGCTTTTGTAAGCTGCAACACTCTGGTACCCGATACATGGTATTAAGACGTCGACTGTGAGGTAAGATGGTGAGAGGTGTCCCCCATATGTGAAGCATAAGGTCATGGAGGATGTGGTGCACCGGTAAAGATGGCTGCCTCTTTGGGTGCTGTTGGGTATTGGAGGATCTCTAATTCCTCCGCCTGTAGCTCCTTCTCCGATGTTACCATGATAGAGAGACCCTTGGCCAGGTCTCGAATGAATTCCTGAAAGGACATGTTCTCTGGAGGTGACATGCATCACTGCTGAGGAGGGAAAGGGTCTGAAGCAAGGTCCCAGGGTCCCCAGGAATAGAGTGACTCCACATCCGAAACGGGGGAATTGGATTCAGAGGACTCGAAGTATTGATGGGCACAGTGTTTGCCAGAAGCTAGATGCCGGTACCAATGATCTGATGTATCTGTCTCAGTAAGCTGCTTGGGCTCTGCACCGGTATTGGTAAGTGTTTCAAAGGAGGGCATAGGCTGGAGCGATGTCGATGCTATTGCAGCAGCCCTGATGTCATGCCTAGCACCGATGTCAATGTTGGTACCATAACCAATATCGAAGGAGCAGCGTCTGTAGCCAAGGGTTTTATAGGTACCGAGACTACCATGCGAGTTTGCCGATGCTTGGGTATCTGTACCCGGTATTTGTGCTACCATCACAGAGCATGGCACCAGTAGCTCTCCAGAGGTCGAGGGCTT
The DNA here is from genome assembly GCA_033557465.1 of Ichthyophis bannanicus. Lineage (NCBI taxonomy): Eukaryota > Metazoa > Chordata > Amphibia > Gymnophiona > Ichthyophiidae > Ichthyophis > Ichthyophis bannanicus. The sequence continues at coordinate 1,746,120,872 of CM066031.1, read as the reverse complement.
GGGAGCATCCTGGGGCCCCTTGATGGCTCTGGAGGACATGGGCTCTGGAGGACATGGCCTCCCACAGAGGCTGTTTTGCAGGCCGATCCATCTCTGAGGCAACACCCGAAGGGTCTTTATGCTTTGAGCGAGATCTTCCCCTGGAGGAATTGTCAGACTTCGATCCATGGAAGAATGATGAGGCCCTCAACGAAGTGGATGCCATTGATACTGTGTCTGAAGCGAAGAGTGCTACAAATTTAGAAGCCCAGTTCTGTAGGTCTCTCCGTGTGATTTTATGACAGAGGGAAGAGTCTATTGGCTGGTGGTCTAGGCAGAGGCATTTTAAGCACCAGTCATGTGTGTCAGTCGCTGAAATGGTGCTGGCACAATTAGAACATTTCTTGAAACCACTAGTTGGGTTTCTCCATGCCTTCAGGATGTGAAGGCTATGGTAGGCTTTAAGGCCTAACAAGGGCATCAACGCCTAAGTGTGTTTTGTTTTGTTTTTTAAAGAAAAAACAGAGAAGTAGTAAAAGAAAGCATAAGGGAACCAGCGATGTCTTCGACGGTGCCGGTGTCGACGGGAAGGCAGAGGCGCTATCCACAAAAAGAAATGTTTTTCTGCGGTGACAGGATTTGCTTCCTGCTGGCTCCACGGAAAACAAAGAACCTAAGAGAAGGAGTTGGGAAAACAGGAAAGCAGTCACACAGGCACAGTGGAGTGCTCCCAAAAGCTTTCCTATTGAACACTGGGGTGCGTTCTTGCACAGGTTCCGTCGGTACCGATGTCACCCATATGTGAGAATTACATTCCTGCTTGTTCCTGGAGATAGGCTTTTCCCCCAAGTCATGTCTGGTGAAATTCCTATCAATTTCAATTGAGTGGATGGGCTTAAATTGGATTTGGGATAATTTATGATGAATTCAAGTAACTCTAGCACCCAGATGATTTTATGCATGGATTCTTGAGCTCCTTCTTACAATATGCTTTTAACCAGCCAATCATCCAGAAAGGGAAACATGTGCAGTTTCAGTCTGCATAGATATACAGACTATGGGGAGGGACTTTGTCAACACTCATGTAGCTGACAAAGCCAAATGGGAGAACACAGTATCACATAAGAACATGCAATACTAGGTCAGATCAAAGGTCCAAGAAGCCCAGTATCCTGCTTCCAACAGTGGCCAGTCCAGATCACATGCATCTGTCAGGTTCCCAAAAGGTAACAGATACCATGATGCAGGAGACTTTTCTGACAGGAACTTGTCAAAACCTATTTTAAACCCAGCTACATTAATACGGAGGACCTATAGAAAAAAGCACGGCATAGCCATGAGCAGCTGCCAGTGAAAGCTGAAGGCAGCCCGAGGACCCAGGGTCCATGGAAGGCCATGCTCCCACTAGCCAGAACAAGAAGGGTCTCAGGGCAGGAGTTGTTTAAACCCCGAACAGATTACAAAGTACAGCCTGGCCGAAGGCGACGTCCCAATGGGACTCTCTCTCCAGGCAGTAATGCACCGTGAAAGTGTGAGTGGAGGACCAGGTGGCAGCCCGGCAGATGTCTGCCAGTGGTACAGAGCACAGACTCGCAACAGACGTCGCCATCGCTCGGACATTGTGAGCCGTGACTCAACGTTCCAGGGGAAATCCAGCCTGGGCCTGGGCAAAAGTGATGCAGTCTGCCACCCAGATGGACAAGGTACGCTTTGTGACCGCCAACCCTCAAATGGCTGGAGTTGAAGGAAATGAAGAGCTGCCCGAATCTGCGGTGGTCCCGAGTCCACTGCAGGTAGAAAGAGAGCCCTCTTACAATCAAGGGTGTGGAGAATTGCTGACGCCCAGTCGGCAAGAGGCTTCGGAAAGAAAGTGGGCAGCACTACCCTCTTGACTGAGATAAAAATCCAAGACAACCGTCGGAAGGAACTTGGGGTGAGTCCGAAGGACCACCCAGTTCCTATAGAACCTCATGTATGGTGCCTCGGCTATCAACGCCTGGAGTTCTCTCCGGGTGGAAGTAAGAGCTATCAAGAAGGCCACCTTCCACGACAGGTGCCGCAGCAGGTAGGTAAACATGGGCTCAAAGGGCAGCTTGATCCCATTCTGCCAGAGGAGGGCGAGCAGGGAGCTTGGAAAGCAGCAGGCCTCGCATGAAACGAGAGACAAGCAGTAGCCCTGAAAGAGGTTTGCCCTTGATGGAGTGGTGGTTCACTGAGATGGCACTCAGGTGAACCCTGACAGAGTAAGACTTTAGCCCAGACTGTAAGAGATGGAGCATGTACTGCAAGACCAAACTGGTAGGGCATGAAAATGGGTCCGCTCAGAGCTTCGAGCACCACACCGAGAACCGATGCCGCGTGAAGGCGTAAGCCCATCTGGTCGAGTCCTTTCATGAGGCCACAAGAATGTCCTCGATCTCCTTGGGGAGATGGTAGGAGGATAAAGCGACCCGCTCAGCTGTCAAGCTCTGAGGGACAGGGATCTCAGATTGGGGTGAAAAAGCAGACCTTCCTCCTGCATCAGCAGCTCCGGTGAGAACCCAAGCAGGATCGGGGGCTCTGTTGAGAGACAGAGCAGCAGGGGAAACCAAGGCTGCCTGGGCTACCTTGGGGCTATGAGAATCATCCAGGCCCTGTCCCGCTGGACCCCGAGAAGGGTCCAGGCAATGAGGAGGGTGGGGGGGGAGGCATATAGTAACCCCATGTCCCACAAGATGAGGAAGGCATCAGGGGCCACCCTGCCTGGGTAGGGAGGGGACCGCAGAACCAAGGAAGCTGAGAGTTTGCCGGGCTGGCAGCGAGGTCCAAGTCCGGAGTCCCCCAATGCTAGAAGTTGTGCTGCGCTCTTCGGGGACATAGGCGCCACTTGTGCGGTATGAGGACCCTACTGAGCCAGTCCGCCAATGTATTGTCCTGACCCGGGAGGTAAGTGGCCTGGACAGTCATGCCCTGGCTCACCGCAAAGGAGCACAGGGCTGCCGCCTCCGAACAGAGGCTGTAGGAGCCGGAACTTTCCTGCATGTTCACACAGAACATCGTGAAAAGGATGTCTGTCAGGACCAGCACTGCTCAGTGCTGCAAGCGGTCCCCGAAAACCCTGCGAGCGAGGAAAATTGCCCAGAGTTCCAACAGGTTGATCTGCTGCCAGGACTCCTCGAGGGACCAGGACCTCTAAGTGCTCCATCCCTCGCAGTGGGTTCCCCAGTCTGCCGCGGTCAAGACCACTTGATGCGCCAGGGCTTGGAAGGACATACCATGAAGCAGGTTCCGTAACTCTTGCCACCAAGCCAGAGACTCTGCCATGCTGTGAAAGACCGAGATGTGGTCTCTGAGGTGGCCGGTCAACTGCACCCATTGCGCTCGGAGGCACCACTGCGTCGCCTGCATGTTGAGACAGGTGTTGGGCATGACATGGACTGTGGAGGTCATGTGGCCGAGAAGGCGAAACATCATCTCAGACCGGGATGGCGCCGCAGCACCGCACCTCGGATGCCAGGGACATGAGGCAATCCGCCCTGTCCTGAGGAAGAAAAGCCATGGCCCGAAGGGTATTCAAGCGAGCCCCGATGAACTCCAGGGACTGAACTGGAGTGAGGTGGGAATTTGGGTAACTGATCACAAACCCCAGATGCTCCAGGAGGCAAATGGTGTGGTCAGTGGCCTGCCTGGCTTCGGAGGCCATGCCCCCTGTTATGAGCCAGTCGTCCAGATATGGATAGATGACGGTGCCCTGCAGCCACAGATGGGCCACAGCCATGACCAGGCACTTCGTGAAGACCCGCGGGGCAGACGCGAGGCCGAAGGGAAGTACCCTGTACTGGTATTGGTTTCCCTGAACCATGAAGCGGAGGTACTTTCTGTGTTTGGGGTGGATGAGGATGTGCGCATAGGCATCCTTCAAATCCAAGGAGCATAGCCAATCGCCCTGCTGGAGGTAGGGCAGTAACGCGCCAAGGAAGAGCATCCTGAACTTCTCCCGCACCAGGAACCTGTTGAGGTTCCACAAGTAGAGGATGAGTCAAAGGCCCCCTGTCCGCTTTGGGACGAGGAAGTATCGGGAGTAAAACCCCCTTCCATGAGAGCGCGGTGGGACTGGTTCTACTATGCCATCCTCGAGGCGGACTGTGAGCTCCTGACTCAGGAGGGCTTGATGCTGGGGAAGTCAACGTGGCTCCCTGGGAAAGTACAGAGGAAGGGCCTGGCCCAGATGGAGACGATAGCCCTCCCAAATGACCTGGAGATGGACTCCCACCTGTGGAAGAAATGGACCAGATGCCCTCTGATGGACAGTTGCCCTGCCAGAGGGTGAGAGGCTATGCTGATGGTGTCAAAACCCGAGGCTGGTTGAGCCGGAGCCGGGGGTTGGGTCGGGGCCCTTCGGCTTAAGAGGGCCGTGGACCGTAGCCTTGCCCTGGCCGCCCTGAACGGGGGTCAATGCCAGGAGATAAGCCGGTAGACCCTGTACGGTAGCCCCTTTCAATGGAAGAAAGGCTTCTTACTCTGCTGCTTATTCCTAGAGAGGGAGAAAGTTTTCCAGGAGAGGCGAGAACAAGTCACGCACTCTATTTTGATCTCCACGGCCTTATCCTCCATAGGCTTGCCAAATAGCTGCTCCCCGAGGCAAGGGACGTCCAAGCAGCTTCTCTTGGAACCAATGTTCCAGGTCCAAGGACTGGAGACAAGCCTGCCGGCGGGCTCCAATTCCAGCCACCGCCACCCGGGCAGAAGACTCAAAGCCATCGTACGCTGCTCGCGAGAGGTACTTTGAGTATTCCCCGACGGACTTTGAGAGGACCTGAAAATGCCAGAGATGGTCTCCATCAAGGCCCAATGCGAAGCCTCTGAGCTCCCTAGCAAGATCACGGAGGAACACCCCAATGTATAATTAGTAAACTTTGATGAGGCATGACCACATGGGGCCCTGATAAGCCTTGCGCCCGAGGGTGTCGAGGGTATGAGACTTTCTGCCCAGGGGGTTCTTTAGCTTCCGCATGGCCGAAACCCTGGACCTCGCTGGACATTCTGACAATTGGGACAGAGGCAGGAGTTTCCCACATGCGGAATAGGAGGTGGTTCAGAATGGAAGAAACCGGCACAGAGACACCCTCCCTCGGAGGAGCATCATATTGTAGAATATCAAAGCTCCTCAGCGTGGGATTCCTCCTCTGTCTCAGTGGAGAGCACTAGGGCCCATGCCATGTCCCAGACAAACTCCAAGAAGGAGGTGTCCTCTGGGTCGGTAGGGAGAGATTGAAGGGGAGGTCTTGGTGAGACCGAGTCTATGGAAAGGTCTCTCAGTCGGAATCCCAGTCTGAGTTGTCCGTGGAGGACTTGAGGTCGTGCAGCTCAAGACGGGTCAGTGACCTGCGTTGGATCTCCAAGGTCAAAACTTGCACGGAGCCGGAGGCGCTCACCCGCAAAGATCTCGCACCTGAGGAAGGGGACGGAGATAGAGACCCACACCGAGGATCCTCACGAGGTTTCTTTTCTCAGGGGTCACAACGGCTGCTTGGGGAGTCCTCGAGGTCTCGAGGCATGTGCCAGCAGAGCAAGGCATCAGCACCTGCTGGGCAGCTAGGATCGCAGAAACGCTGCATTCCAAGGCCAGCATTCGGGCCTCCCACTCTGGAGTGGGGCCTGCAACACCAAAGCCGGGGTGACTGGGTCGGGTGTTGAGAAGGAGAGGGGCTCCTCACTGGGACGACCCTTGGGAGACTGGGCACCATTGCCGGAGGCCTCCATATCAGTTTGAGGTATCTTACTAGGCCGCTCCCTCTCCAACTCCAGAGACTGTCGAGGGGAGCTGAGAGACTGGGTGCGTGGCCACTCACGTTTGTCTGGCACCCCTGACAGAGTCCTTGAGGCCTTCTTCTTCTTCTTCTGCTCGCATTCAGGTGACCCCTGGTCAGAGTGCCACCGGGCCCGAGAAGGAGTCTTGGGAGACTCCAGAGGTTGCGGTGCTGAAGAGCGGGAGGCTACCAGGGCTGCCTTATGGAAGAGATCATGCAGTTTCTGCTTATGATTCTGGATAGCCTTGGAGGACATCTTCTTACAGAGGGGAGCATAGCTCCTGGTCATGGTCAGCTCCTAGACACCTGAGACAACAGTCATGGGTGTCTGTAAGCGACATGCTTTTTGGAGCATCTATCACATTTCTTAAAACCAGAGGCCATTGGGGCAAAAAGGACCCTTTCAAGGTCGAAGATCCTCAACGCGGCCAGTGGTTAAAAAGGACGCAAAGCGTGGTAAAAACAAAAAAAGCAAAAAAGATAGCCCCCCCCCCTCCCAAGAACAGGGCTGAAGCAGAGGTGCTCGGAAGGTGGGAAGAGGACCGGCGAAAGCCGGCAGAGAAAAAAAACGGTTGGAAAAAGAGAAAACCTTTTCTGGGGATGAGATACATGTCCGAAGGGCTCTGCGGAAAAAGGGAGACTGAGTAAGATGGCAGCTTTAAGTGGGAAGGGGACCATGCATGCGTGGTGGCATTCCCAAAGGCTTTTTTGAAAGCTGGGGAAATGCTCCGCGCGGACTTCATCAGTGCCGACTTCACCCATATGTGAGAACAGACTTCCTGCTTGTTCCTGGAGAAAAATATTTTCATTGATTTATCTTAAATGTGCTGAACATAACATAAAAACATAAGATATGCCATATTGGGTCAGACCAAGATCCATCAAGCCCAATATCCTGTTTCCAACAGTGGCCAATCTAGGTCATACGTACCTAGCAGTTTCCCCAAAAGACACAGGTTCCACAATGCTTGTACTGGGTCAAGCATTGCTATCCTGGGTCCCTTCTTAATAATGGTTTATGGACCTTTCCTCCAGGAACTTGTCCAAAACGTTTTTAAACCCAGCTATACTAACAGCATTTACCACATCCTCCGGTAACAAATTCCAGAGTTTGATTACACGTTGAGTGAAAAAATATTTTCTTTTATTAGTCTTAAGTAGTTTACCCTGTAGCTTCATTGCATGTCCCCTAGTCTTTCTATATTCTGATAACGTAAACAATCGATCTACGTTTACCCGTTCCACTCCGTTCATTAATTTATAGACTTCTATCATATCTCCCCTCAGCCGTCTCTTTTCCAGGTTAAAGAGCCCTAACCTTTTTAGCCTTTCTTCATAGGAGTATCCTTTCCATCCCTTTACCATTTTGGTGGCTCTTCTCTGAACCTTTTCTAATAACGCTATATCCTTTTTAAGATACGGCGACCAGAATTGCACACAATATTCAAGGTGCGGTCTCACCATGGAACAAATATAGAGGCATTATAATATCTTGTTTTATTTTCCATTCCTTTCCTTATGATATCTAGCATTCTATTTGCTCTCTTGGCTGCCGCTGCACACTGTGCCGAGGGTTTTAACACCTTATCCACAATGACGCCTAAATCTTTTTCCTGGGTGGTGGTTCCTAATATGGAACCTTGCATCGTGTAACCATAGTTTGGGTTGTTCTTCCCTAGGTGCATAACTTTGCACTTGTCCACATTAAATTTCATCTGCCATTTTGATGTCCAGTCTTCCAATTTATCAAGATCCTCTTGCAATTTTCCACAATCCTCTTGGGTTTTAACAACTTTAAATAGTTTTGTGTCATCTGCAAATTTGATAACCTCACTCGTTATTCCACTTTCCAGGTCATTTATGAATATGTCAAAAAGCAGCGGACCCAGCACAGATCCCTGGGGTACACCACTATTCACCTTTCTCCATTGGGAAAATTGGCCATTTAGCTCTACCCTCTGCTTTCTATCTTTTAACCGGTTCCAGATCCACAATAGTACACTGCCTCCTATCCCATGACTCTTTAATTTTGCCAAAGGTCTCTGATAAGGGACCTTGTCAAAGGCTTTCTGAAAGTCCAGATACACTATATCAACCGACTCACCTTTGTCCACCTGTTTATTCACACCTTCAAAAAAACATAACAGATTAGTAAGACAAGACCTTCCTTGTCTAAAGCCATGATGGCTGTCTCCCATTAGGCCATGACTATCCACATGCTGAGTAATTTTATTCTTTATGATGGTTTCTACCATTTTTCCAGGTACTGACGTCAGGCTCACCCGTCTGTAGTTTCCCGGATCACCCCTGGAACCCCCTTTTTAAAAATTGGTGTTACATTGGCGATCCTCCAATCTTCAGGTATTAGAGATGATTTTAATGATAGTTCACAGATTACTAATAGCAGGTCTGCAATCTCATATTTCAGGTCTTTCAACACCCTTGGATGTATACCATCCGGCCCAGGTGATTTGCTACTCTTCAGTTTATCTAATAGTTGTAATACATCTTCCCGATGTATCGATATTTCCTTCAATTCTTCCGCCCTTTTAAATATCACTTCAGTCATGGGTAACATCCCTACATCTTCCTCAGTAAAGACCGAAGCAAAGAATTCATTCAGTCTCTCCGCTATCGCCTTGTCACCTCTTAGTGCCCCTTTAACCCCTCTATCATCTGATGGACCAAATGACTCTCTCACAGGTTGTTTGCTACGAATGTACTTGAAAAAGTCTTTATTTTGCGTTTTTGCTTCCGCAGCAAGCTTCTTCTCAAATTCTCCCTTTGCCTGCCTTATCAATGCCTTGCATTTGACTTGCCAGTGCTTGTGCTGTTTCCAGGTTTCGTCGTTTGGCTCTTTTTTCCATTTCCTGAAAGATGATTTTTTGGCAACAGCCTCTCTGACCTCACCCTTAAACCATGCTGGCAGTTTTTTGGACTTATTTATTTATTTATTTATAGTCTCTTCTATACCGCGCTATTCAGCATCAGTGTGGTTTACAATGAACAATAATTTACACATTTCCGATGGTACTTTGTGTTTACAGTTGAACAGGTAATACAACTTGGATAACAGGGGTAACTATTTACAACTTACAACATTATCGTGACCTCCTTTTTGGTTTCAGTCATGGGGGTTTTGGGTGGCTTGTGCGGTTGGTGCTATGTCTGCGTTGGTTACTGGGTAATACAGGAGGAAGAGGTAGTGCTTCAAGACTTCCTTCCACTTCTCTTAAAGCGTGGAATACAGCTGGTCTGGGCTTCCAAGATGGTATTTTTCAACACCCAAGCTTGATGTAAGTCTTTAAACTTTACAACTGCTCCTTTTCGTTTTTTCTTTACTATTTTCCTCATTTTATCATAGTCTCCCTTTCGAAAGTTAAAAGGTAATACTGTGGATTTCCTTACTATCCCTCCTCCACTAATTAAATCAAAGGCGATCATGCTACGATCACTATTGCCAAGTGGCCCCAACACCCTCATCTCTTGCACTAGATCTGGTGTTCCACTAAGGATTAGGTCTAATATGGCTTCCCCTCTGGTCCGTTCATGAACCAGCTGCTCCAAGAAGCAGTCATTTATTTCATTTAGGAACTTTATCTCCCTAGCATGTCCTGCCGTGACACTGACCCAGTCAATACCGGGGTAATTGAAATCACCCATTATTATTACTGCGCTGTAACGTTTGTTAACTTCCTTGATTTCTTTGAGTATTTCATCATCCATTTGTTCATTCTGGCCAGGCGGTCAATAGTACACCCCCCCCCCCCCCCACTGCTATCGCCTTCCCCTTTTGACATGGAATTTCAATCCATAGAGATTCTACAGCAAATTTTGTTTCCTGCAAAACTTTAATCCTTTCTGACTCAATGCCCTCTCTAACTTATTTGATCAGCTCTATCATTACGATATAGTTTGTACCCAGGTATCACAGTGTCCCACTGGTTTTCCTCCTTCCAACATGTCTCTGATATTCCAATGATATCTAACCTCTCATTTAGTGCTATATATTCTAACTCTCCCATCTTATTTTTTAGACTTATAGCATTTGCATACAAGCATTTTAGAGATTGTATTTTATTCATATTAATTTGGCTATTGGTAGACATGGGTAATTTGGGATCTTTAAGCTCTGTCTGCTCCATACTCAAGGGCATTTGGGCTACTTTACTCTTTTTTGGAACCTCTCTGCTTTTGGTAGTATCCTTCAAGGATACATTCTTCCGAACCATCCGCTCTTGGGCGACTGTCGGCTTTCCCCTATTATCTAGTTTAAAAGCTGCTCTAACTCCTTTTTAAAGGTTAATGCCAGCAGCCTGGTTCCATCCCGGTTAAGGTGAAGCCCATCCCTTCGGAAGAACCCCTCCTTTCCCCAGAAAGTTCCCCAGTTCCTAACAAATCCAAAACCCTCATCTCTGTACCATTGTCTCATCCACGCATTGAGACTCCGGAGCTCTGCCTGCCTTTTGGGTCCTGCGCGTGGAACGGGAAGCATTTCGGAGAACGCTACCCTGGAAGTTCTGGATTTCAACTTCCTACCTAAAAGCCTAAAATTTAGCCTCCAGAACCTCCCTACCAAATTTTCCTATGTCATTGGTACTGACATGTACCAAGACAGCAGACTCCTCCCCAACACTATCTAAGACCTTATCTAGGTGGCGCGTGAGGTCCGCTACCTTCGCACCAGGCAGGCATGTTACCAGGCGATCCTCACGTCCAGCAGCCACCCAGCTATCTACATGCCTAATGATCGAATCACCAACTATAACGGCTGTCCTAACCCTTCCCTCATGGACACATGGCCCTGGAGAAACTTCCTCGGTGCGAGAGGGTTTTAGATCACCTGGAGGACAGGTCCTAGTTACAGGATCACTTCCTGCCACACCAGGGTGATGCTCTCCTGTCACGTGACCTCTCTCCTCCATGGCAACAGGGATACTGCCAGATTGGCGGTAGGACTTCAGGACTATATCCCTGTAGGTCTCGTCTATGTACCTCTCTGTCTTTATGTTTTCCAAGTCTGCAACTCTAGCCTCTAGAGAACGGACTCGTTCCCTGAGAGCAAAGAGCTCCTTGCACCTAGTGCACACGTAAGACCTCTCACCATCTGGGAGAAAATCATACATGTTACGCTCAATGCAAAAGACTGGAAAGTCCCCATCTCGCTGCTGGACTGCTGTCTGCATCTTAGCTTTAAGCTTGTGTTTAGATCTATAAGTTCTTTACTTACTAAGGGTTGCTATGGATATTTATACTAATAAAACTGTACCTAATACGTTTAACATACCTTGTTCACCTGAAGCTTAATTAATCTCAGGTCCTTAGTGTATGACTGATTTGGGTAAGGAGCTTCACCTGAGAGCACCTCCTGTCCTTTAAGATGTTGAAGTACCTATAAAGCTACGATTATCCCAGGGGTGGGTGGGTGTTGGGGAGGGAGGGAGGGAAATAACACTTATTAAAAGAGGACTGCTACACAGTACCCTGTCCTGTGCTGCTGAGGTAAGCTATATTCTGATTTGATTTAAATTATAGCTCTTTGCTGCTGCTAGGCTCTAACTTATTATGAAATTTAAACTACAAGCTCTCTGCTGGATTCTAAATTTAACCAGAAAGCTCTCTTCTGTGTTTTAAATGTAAACTAAAAGTACTTTGCTGATGCTAGGCCCTGAGTGACTATACTGAACTATAGCTTCACTGTGTATCCCCAAATCTTTCTACTTTTTGAAGGAGTAAACAACCAATCTGCGTTTACCTGTTCAACTCCACTCATTTTATAGACCTCTATTATATCTCAACTCACCATCTCTTTTCAAAATTGAAGAGCCCTAAGCTTTTAAGCCTTTCCTTGTAAGGGTATCCGTCCATCCCCTTTATCAATTTTTCTATCTTCGCTGTATCTTTTCTTATTCCACTATATCCTTTTTTAGATAAGGCAACCAGAACTGCATACAATATTCAAGGTGCAGTCGCACCATGGAGCGATACAGAGGCATTATAATATCCTTGGTTTTATTCTCCATTCTTTGTATTCCATTTGCATTCTTGGCCACCGCTGCACACTGGGCAGAGTTTCAACGCATTATCCACAATGACACCTAGATCCTTTTTATGGATGGCAATTCCTAATGTGGAACCTTGCTAGTGTAACTGCAGTTTGGATTATTCTTCCTTATGTGTATAATTTTGCAGTTGACCACATTAAATTTCATCTGCCATTTGGGCGCCTGTCTCTCAATTTCTTAAGGGCCTCATGTGATTTAACAACTTTGAAAAATTGTATCATCTGCAGATTTGATCACCTCACTCATAGCTATTTCTATGTCATTTATAAATATGTTAAATAGCAATGGGCCCAGCACAGATCCCTGTGGTACTCCACTATTTATCGCTCTCTCTTTTCTCTCTTTTAACTAGTTTTCTGTCCAAAATAGAACACTGCCTCCTATCAGTTGACTTTTAAATTTCCACACATCTCTCATGAGGGATCACATCAAAGGCTTTCTAAAAATTCAGATACACTATGTCAGTGAGCTCACCTTTATCTACCTCTTTGTTTACACCTTCAAAAGTATAGATCAGTGAGACAAGACTTTCCTTTGCTAAATCCATGCTGGCTTTGTCCCATTAAACCATGACTATATATGTTCAGTAATTTTGCTCTTTGCAATGGTTTCTACCATTTTGTCCAGCACTGATGTTAGGCTCACTGACCTGTAGTTATAGGATCACCCCTGGAAACCTTTTTAAAAATTGGTGCTACATTGCCCACTCTACAATCTTCAGACACTATGGACAATTTTAATGATAGATCACAGATTACCAATAGTAGATCTGCAATCTCATTTTTGAGTTTTCAGCACCTGCGATGGATATTATCTGGTCGAGGTGATGGTAGTGATGTTTCCCTATTATGAATCTGAGATATTTCTCCTGTGGCTGGGATTTATCTGAAGGTGTGTGTAAGTGTCCTTCAAGTCTAGAAAACATAACCAGTCTCATAAGAACTGTCATACTGGGTCAGACCAAAATCCATCAAGCTCAGTGTCCTGTTTCCAACAATTGCAAATCCGGGTCGCAAGTACACAATATATCCAAAATGTAGCCAGTTCTATTCTAAATATCCCCAGGGATAAGCAGTGGTTTTCTCTTGGACTATCTTAACAATGGTTTATGGACGTTTTCTGCAGGAATCTGTCCAAACCTTTTTTAAGCCCAACTATATTACCTGCTTTTACCATATCCACCAGCAATGAGTTTTGAAGACTAGTTTGGTCATTCTCATCTCAAAGGAGATGAGAATGACCAACCCCATTAGGAAATTCAGCAAACTCAACGAGGAACACCTCATAAGCACCATTGCATCCCACATAAACCTAGATTCCACAGACCTAGACGAACTAACAGATGGAACACACACATCCAAAATACATCTAACCCAACTCTGAAACACACATCAAACCCACATAAGATCAACTCGGAACCCTGGTACACAGGAACTCTAATAAAATCAAAAAGGGAGCTCCGTAAAATAGAGAGAAAATGGAGACAAACCAAATCCTCCGATCTCAAAACTAAATACATGGCCCATCTCGCAAAATACAAAGACGACGTGAACAATGCAAAAAAATTACATCACACCAACATCCTAAACAAGGCAATCAATCGCCCACGAGAGTTATTTGAACTAGTCAAATCACTAACCAAAACCGACCAAAATGCCAACCTCAACAAATCCATCAAGGTCCAAACACTGGCAAACCACTACGCGACCAAACTGACGGCCCCTGGTCCTCCACCCCCCCCACCAACACCACAAATCAGAAGTGAGAACAACACAACGCAAAACCAGTTATGGGAGCACTTCCACAAAATAGGAACCAAGCAAATCACAGCCATTGTCACAAGCCTGAAAAGCACCACCTCCCCACTAGATCCCTGTCCTGCATCCTGGATCAAGGCAGTGAAACAAGACATAGCACCTCACATAGCACACATAGTTAACCTATCCCTACAACAAGGAATCATGCCCTCAGAACTAAAGAAATCAGTCATTAGACCGATCCTAAAAAACACTACACTCAACGGAGAAGACCCAGCCTCCTACCGTCCCATATCAAGTATCTCATTCCTGGCAAAGATCATAGAAAAAACGGTCCTTCTACAACTCCAAGACCATCTGACTGACAGTGCTCCTCTTGATGACCAGCAATATGGCTTCAGGCAACATCATGGAGTTGAAACCCTGTTACTAGTTCTACTTAACAACCTCCTAAAGGGCCTTGAAAACAAAAAGAAAATGTACATTCTTGTATTCATTGACATCTCAGCTGCCTTTGATACAGTTAATCATGGGACCCTCATAAATAGGATAAAATCAATAGGAATAACAGGAACCCCACTAAAATGGTTCTCATCCTACATCTCAAATCGAACACAACAGGTTCAATTCAACGGAGAAAAAGCAGAATCTCTCTCACAAACACAGGGAATCCCCCAAGGCTCTGCTCTCTCAGCACTTCTGTTTAACATATATATGCAGCCACTATGCAAAATTTTCTCACGGCACGAAATTAATTACCACATCTATGCCGATGATATCATGCTATACACACAACTAGACACTAAAAACCCAGACTACAACCCACTGGAGACATGTATCGGAGAGATGCAAGACTGGTTACAACAAAGTAGTATGTCAATTAATCACAAAAAAACCGAAGTAATGTATATCTCCAAAGAACCGAATTTTGACCCTCCCACATCAATAACACTATGTAACAACACTTACCAAACAAAAAAGAAATAAAGTATCTAGGAGTCACATTTGACTGTGACCTAAAGATGGAAAAACACCTCCGAAAGACCAACAGAGCAGTTTTCCACAAGCTTAGAGTGCTCCAACCCATTCGGAATATTATTGATCCCCAAGACTTCAGAACAGTGGCCCAAGCACTCATCATGCCACATTTTGACTACTGCAACGCCATCCTACAAGGTTTACCTAAAAAAACCCTAAACATATTACAAATGGCACAAAATGTAGCTGCCAGGGTCATAATGAAGAAAAATCTAAGTGACCACATCACACCAGTACTAATTCAATTACACTGGCTACCCATAACAGCTCGCACAAAATACAAAATACTAACAACCACCTTCAAACTCATCCACAACTTAGCACCTTCCTTCCTCAACAACCTAGTAAGATTGCAACCTCCTACCCGAAACAGAAGAACCCACAATTCCAACATCCTTCACACTCCAACAGATATAAGATCTGCCAAAGCTAACACCAGCCACAGGGCTTTCTCATATGCGGCGCCAACACTGTGGAACCAACTCCCACCAGAACTACGAGCTAGCAATGACCTTCTAGACTTCAGAAAGAAACTCAAAACGCACATTTTCCAATCACATTTCAACCTGAACTAAACCCACAGATGGAGCAGCCCCTGACCACTGTGTCCAAGAAGATTATCCTGTATATATGTATTTATGTATATATGTAAATGAACTCCCCCATAGCTAAGAAGTGTTAACTCTGTATGATGTGCTTTTCTGACAATCTGTATGTAAACAAAATTTGTACCTGCCTTGATTCGGCAGTTTCACAATAGTAATCCTACCCGCTTCTGATCGCTGGAAGGAGCGGGCTACAAATGCTTGCTAAATAAATAAAAATAAATAGTTTATACAATATGTTGAGAGAAAAAATATTTTCTCCTATCTGTTTTAAATATACTAATTTGCAGCTTTATGGTGTATCCCCCTAGTTTTTTTAAAAATTATTTATTTATAAGAATTTTACAGATTATACAGTAAAATTACAATTTAAAGAAAACGAAAAGGATACAATCAAAATACGTTTTAAAGTAAACGATAAAAATAACATCAGCCCACGTCTCGGGGAAACGTACAAACAATTTATGTAAATAGCATAAAATTAAAGAAAACAAGGCAAGGGATAATGATCCATATGTAAAGAAATCCATAGCCAACTAGACAGCCTGTTGAGACTACTCCCTTCCCCAACTGAGAAAAGAGAAATATAAGAAGAAAAATATAAAGCTAGGAAATCAATGTGCCTTTTCCTTTTCAAGAATCCATTTCTCCAATTCTGAAGCAGACAAGAATACAAATGTATCATACCCTAAGGAAACACAGCATTTACAAGGGTATCTTAAAAGGAAAGTCGCCCCTAGAGCAAGAATTCTGGCCTTAAACGCAAGAAAAGCTTTCCTACGCGACTGTGTAGACCGTGATACGTCAGGAAAAATAGACACCTTGTCCCCACAAAACTTCATTTCTTTTTTCCGAAAGTAAGCTTTAAGAATAGCAACCTTATCCTCCTCAGAAGTCAAGGTCATTATTAATGTAGCCCGAGTGGAAATATCTTCTTGCGTTTCTTCCAAAAAAGCAGTCAAATTAAAGCTATTAGAGCCCGGAAGGACGTCCACTTCTTCATTCGCAGCACCGGACACAATTTTAATAGAAAGATAATAACATCTTATAATAGACAAAGAATCAGCTTGCGGAAGAAGAAGAGCATCCTTCAGGTATTCTCTGAACAAAATTAGGGGGGACAACATAGCACAAATAGGAAAATTAAGCACCCTTAAATTCTTGCTCCGCGACAAATTCTCCAGATTCTCAAGTTTCTGGTGTAAAATAAGGCTATCCTTCACATTAGCCACTTGAAACTCTGTACAAGACTTAACTTGGGAATCCATATTTGTCACCATGGAGCTCAAGGCCCCTACCTGAGAATCCAGGGATTGAAATTCAACAACTACATCCTTAGTAAATTGACAAAGCAAAGGAACAGTCTCAGTAAGAATACGTTCAGTTCGAGAAACAACTTGCCATATGTCCAGAAGTGAAATTGTAGAGATCTGGGAGTCCTTAGAAAGAACAGTGGGCTCCTTCCAAGAAACTATTTAGGGGAGCTTACCGTCTGGCATAAGACTCAAACTGGAACAAAGCTCATCCGATAACTCCAAAAACCCTGGGGGAAGCGGAGGAGTTCGCTCCACTGAGCTCAAACTCGCTCCCTCTACTGGGAGTTGAAAGGGCACAGTATCTGAGCTAGTAGACCGCGGCGTAGAAATCACATGCTTTTCAATAGAACCCACTTGAGATTCATCCACAGGAAGTTTCTTCTTTCTTTTCCCACCGGGCATCACCACTCACCGACCAACCCTGCTCCTACTGTGTTCCTAAGGGGCTCACAAGGGGCGTACAATGTCCCTTTGGACACGCCCCTTAGGAAACGCCCATCAAGAGAGCCGACGGCTTAGCGCTGTAGTAAGGCAGCAGGGATTTAAATCAGGGCCCAAAGATGACGTCAGCTGGGCAACCCAACACAGGTCGGAGAAACTCAAACTGGCACTCTCACCCTCCGCAGGAACCGGGCTGCAGGGTAGACGCTCCCGTGCCCCCTAGTTCTTGTATTTTTTGAAAGAGTAAACAATCCATTTGTATCTACCCGCCCACTCCATTCAGATTTTATAGACCTCTATATCTCCACTCAGCCAGCTCTTCTTCAAGCTGAAGAGCCCTAACCTCGATAGTCTTTTTTCATAGAAAAATCATTCCATCCCCTTTATCATTTTGATTGTCCTTCTTTGTACCTTTTCTAATGCCACTATATCTTTTTTGAGATGCTAGTTTGCCATGAATCCCTATCTTGGAGCAGAACTGAGGTAAAGGTGAGGATACCCAGGGTATCCACTCTGAACTTCTCTTATGAGGTACTTTTTTTTAGAACTTAGGGGGGGGGGGGATTCCATCCCATCTGAGTCCTTTGTTTTTGTGGTCAGGAAGTACCTTGAGTAGAATCTTTTCTTCCCCTGTAGAATGGGCTCGCGCGCATTGGCCTCTAGAAGGGAAGAGAGCTCCTTTGATAGTATTTCTTGATGCTGAGAGCTTGTCCAAGATGTTCTTGGTGGAAAATTTGGTAGAATGTCTGAAAGACTGAGATGGCAACCTATCTGGATGAATAATACTAACAGTCAGAAGATATAAGGAAAAGCCTTTGTGTAAAATCCTAGCCTCCTTCTACCACAAGATCGTCCTGAATGGACACTGGACAACTGGATATGCTCTCAAAGTCAGTGAAAACTCTGTCACTGGGTTAGGCTGAAGAGCAGGTTGGGATTTTGGGGCTCTCTGCTGATAATGATGTGATCCATGTGTAGGTTAGGTTTGAGCATATCTATTACAAAGAGACCTCCTTTGCCTTCTGCTCTGGTACCTCCTAGATGAAGATACCACATAGATTAATCAGGGTTACAACTTCTTGCATATTATCTCTAATAAGATTCTCTCCATGGCACTGATCATCAACCAGTTTCTCTCCTGGACATCATTCCTTAGGTCTGAGGCCCAGAGGTATGAGAGTCTCCAGGTGATAACATTCACTGAGGTAGCTCTCTATGCCATATCCAAAATATAAGTCGCTTGACCGTGTATTTTCTGAAGTCCTTTCCTTTGTCCACTAGTGATTATAGTTTCTTGACTTTTTCTTGAGGGAGTGTCAGGCAAGCCCTAGATATGAGACAGAATGTTCTACAAGGACATACCCATGAAGAGCTGGTAGGAGGCTATGCGGAAGACTAGCCATTTGTCCCATGCTTTCTTGAATTCACATACAGTCCACTACTTTCACTGGGAAACTATTCCATGAATCTCCACTCTTTCTACTCCAGAGCCTATCCCCTTTCACCTTCATCCTATGCTTCCTCGCTGCAGATCTTTCTTTCAATTAAAAGAAACATTGAAACATGATGGCAGAAAAATACCACATGGCCTATCTAATCTGCCCTTCCATATCAACTCCTTTTTTCCTTTAGAGATCTTCTGTGTTTGTCCCATGCTTTCTAGAATTCAGATACTGTCCTCGTCTCTACCACTTCCACTGGGAGACTATTCCACTCATCTACCACTCTTTCCATAAAGAAATATTTCCACATATTACTTCTGAGTCTATCCCCCTTCACCCTCATCCTATGTCCCCTTGTAGCAGAGCTTGCTTTCAATCAGAAGAGACTCTCCTCCTATGCATTTATGCCATGCAGGTATTTAAACATCTATCATATCTCCCCTATCTCACCTTTCCTCTAAAGTATACATATTACGATCTTTAAGTCTGTCCTCATATGCTTCATAATGAAGACCACTAACCATTTCAGTAGCCACCCTCTGAACCGACTCCAACCTGCTTATACCCCTTTGAAGATGCGGTCTCCAGAATTACACACAATACTCCAAATAAGGTCACACCAGAGACTTATACAGAGGCATTTATCACCTCCTTTTTTTCTGCTGGTCATTCCTGTCTCTATACACCCAAGCATCCTTCTGGCTCTCGCAGTCGCCTTTTCTACCTGTTTAGTTACTTTAAGATCATCAGACACAATTATGCCTAGGTCCCACTCTTCTTTTGTGGACAAAGTACCTATCCCCTACACTGTACTGCTCCTTTGATTTTTGCAGCCCAAATACATGACCCTGTATTTTTTAGCATTAAATCTCAGCTGCCAAATTTCAGACCATTCTTCAAGATTAGCTAGATTTGTCCTCATGTTATCTACTCCTTCCTGTGTGTCTACTCTATTGCAGATTTTGGTATCATTCACAAACAAGCAAACCTTACCCGACAGTCTTTCTGCAATATCACTAACAGAGATGTTAAAAAAAAAAATCAGACCAAGGACAAATCCCCTGCGGCACACCACTCATAACAACCTTCTCCTCAGCGTGAACTCCATTTAGCTGTACCCTTTGTCACCTCCCACACAACCAATTTCTAGCCCAATCAGTAAACAATTTTCCTGTGCATTAATGCCACAGAGGTATTTAAATGTCTCTATTATATCCCCTTTCCCACCTTTCATCAAAAATATACAACATATTGAGATCATTAAGTCTGTCACCATATGACTACCTTATGACTAAGCCCACTGACCATTTTGATAGACACCCACTGTACCATCTCCATCCAGTTTATATCCTTTTGAAGGTGTGGTCTCCAGAATTGCACTCAATACTCCAAATGAGGTTTCAACAAGACTTATACAGAGGCACTATAACCTTTCCCTATCCACCCAAGTATTCTGACGTTTGCCGTTGCCTTTTCTATCTGTCTAGCCACCTTATCATCAGAAGCCATCACCCCCAGGTCCCACTCTTCTTTCATGGATACAAGTACTTCACTCCCTGTACTGAATTGCTCCCTTAGAGTTTTGCAGCCCAAATGTATAACCCTTGCATTTTTTCAGCATTAAATCTAAGCTGCCTTGTGCATGTGTAATAAAGTTATTCTAATGTCATTCTGACATTCGTTTCTCCCGTTGCTTGATACCTGCATTTAAGTGTGGGGACATTTGGGACCATGTTGGCACATTTCTTTGTAAATATACAGCACAGAGCAGTTTCCTTTCTAATGTTCTTATATCTTGCAACACTAGAGAGTACTGCTACTGTTGGAGCCTTTAAAGTTTCTCTAGTCCCTGATGTAGCTTCTAGAAAACCAGACATCGGGTCAGGCTGTGGCTCTTCAAAGGAGTTATCCTGAAGCAGACAAGTGTTGGTTTATGTTTCTAATGCAGTGGAACTGTGGTGAAATTGCTCCATAATCTGTGTGTGTGTGCTGCTGTTGCAAGAAGTTTTTTTCAATCCCCTGTACTTATAACGCTGCTAAAATGCTGCAGAAGATAATAGTTACTGACAATAAGAACTGTATTTTTTTTGCTACAGAATGAAGAAAAAAATATTTTTGCACTAATTTTTTTGTATCATTTATGTGGTGGTTTTAAGTGCACTATTGTTACATTGATATAAAGCACAAGACACTAAGATGTGGATGATACATAAGTGCTTAAGGTATTGATGACTGATAAATGTATTTTTCAAATAAATATTCGGGAATTTGCAGTTGTTAGTGCTTACATCTGATGGTCCCTTTTCACACGTTTTAACCATTGGGAGTCTTTTGTTGTTGCGTATATTTATTTATATATTTCTTCTATACCGCCCCTTCCAGAAATCAAGGGCGGTTTACAGTTAACAGTTAAACAACTTTTACATGGAACAGTGGTATTAACTATTTACATGGAATATATTGTACAAACAAACTTGTGTGTCAACTTTGTATTTACATATACACAGAGTCGGCCTCTTAACTTCGCTTTTTCTTTGGAAAGGGTGGGGGAATGCTCTGGGGTTGTTTAGGTAAGGGATGAGGGAGGGGGAGGGGGGAGTTAACAGGCTGTAGGTTCTGGAGGTTAGTAGGTTGGTTCTGTGTTTGTTGAGAGGTAGCTCGTAGGAGGGTGAGGGATTTCAGTTGGGTTTTCAAAATGTTCAGTATATTCCCTCTGCTGTTCATTTTTAGGTATCTCTCTGCTGTCATTTACTATGTTACTATTCTTTGGGTTCAATATCTAACTTTTGTTGAATTGTGTTACCAGAAACCTTCATTTAAAACTACCTTTTGGGTTTTTCCTATATTTTGTATCCTCTCTTAACTCACTTGGTAGCAACAGTTCTTGGCTAGGGACCAAACATCAGGGTTCCTGAAATTATGGGCCTTAAATCTGGCCATTAGATTATCAGCAGTGAGCAATGTCCGAGACTCCCTCCCCCCACCCCGAAACTGTACACATTACCTCTGCAACACCCCCAGCTATGGCCAGCCTAAGGAATGGAAGAGCTGACCCAAGAATTATTCAGGTCTTCTGCATGGTAGTATGCAGCACTGACACCGAGTCAGCCTGTAACAAATTGTTATGAAATAGTTGAAATATTTCAAAAGTTATTGGGGAAGTGGGTTGGTCAGACACTACCTTAGAAGACATGTTTCCCTAATGACAGCTAGGTTAAAAACAGCTTAAATGAAGGCTCAGGATACTTCTTTCCTGCACCGATACAGTATTATTAACAAAACAGTAATATCGCCTATAATGTTAGTTTCCAAAAAGTTTATTTCTAGATCTACATTTCAGTACAACATATGATAACCCATGATTGCTTCCAAAGTAATTTATGCACCTTAAACTACAAATGTTAAGTCTTACTTGTTTCTGTATCTTCTGCATTCTCTCTTAGTCTTCCATTTACTACTGCAAGAGCAGCTGCACCATTGATCTGATTGGCTGAATAAATCAACTTCGCTTTACATGCTCCACTGCCATTACTTTGAATCAAGAGATAATAAGTGCACATCTCTCCTTTCATCTCAACATACGGTGCTAAACAAATGGAAAGAACTATAAATCATTAGGGAAAAATGATTTAACATTAAATACAAACATGACCCTGCATCCATATAGGATAAAAACCACTGATCTCCTGGCGAACATCTTATCACCGCATATAAAAAACTGCAATATCTCCAGGAAACCCACTGTGACAGTAAAAGAATATATACTCCTAAGTCCAGTATTTCCCTTTGTTCTATCATGCAGATATAGGTATCAATCCTCCTAAACAACTAAAAGGAATTTGATAACAGGAGGAGAAACAATGGAAGAATTCAGGCACACATGGCATGAACAAGGAATTTAGCAGCAGGTGGGAGATCCTAGATCGATTAAGATGTGTGATAGCACAGTATGCAGATACAAATAGGTAGACCAGGTCTACTAACTTCTAAATGTATTTATTTCAACTAGCAATATCTGAACTGATCATTTGTTCCATACCTTCCAAACCTATAAAATATATAAATCACATAGCTGGACAAGCTAAGCATATTGTAGTAATTTTACACCTGGTAAAGAGTAGTTACTCACCTGTAACAGGTGTTCTCCAGGAGCAGCAGGAATCAATCCTCACATATGGGTGACATCGACGTTGATGAAGCCCTTGCGGAGCATTTCCCCAGCTTTCCATGAAAGCCTTTGGGAATGCAGGCACGCATGCGTGGTTCCCTTCCCGCCTAAAGGTGCCATCTTACCTCAGTCAAATGACATAGCTAAGAATAGCACACAAAAAAGTAAAAACAAACTATGTACAACTGCAACTCCAAGGGGAGGAGGGAGGGTTGTGAGGACTGATTCCTGCTGCTCCTGGAGAACACCTGTTACAGGTGAGTAACTACTCTTTCTCCAGGACCAAGCAGGAAGTCAGTCCTCACGTATGGGTGACTCCCTAGCTCTGGGCTACCAGGAACCCAGGCTGAACAAGAGAACTCCCTCTAGTCCCAGCATCAAAGAAAGGCTTTCTACTGACAAAACCTCCACCGGTAGCCCAACAGAGGGCAGGAGGGCCGGGGTTGCCTAAACCTCAAAGAGATTCCGGAGAACTGCCTGGCCAAAAGCACTGTCCCTACGGGACTCCCTCTCCAGGCAGTAGTGGGCTGCAAAGGTCTGGCTTGAAGACCAAGTAGCAGCCCTGCAGATGTCTACCAACGGTACAGAGTGGAGATGAGCCACTGAGGCAGCCATTGCCCTGACACGATGGGCTGTGACCTGACCTGCAAAGGAAGGTCAGCCGACTTGTAAGCCCAAGTGATACAGTCAACCACCCAGATGGACAAGGTACGCTTGGACACAGCTAACCCCAAATTATTAGGGTCAAAAGATATGAAGAGCTGAGTAGCTCTTTTGTGCCCTTGCGTACAGTCAAGGTAGAAGGATAAGGCCCTCCTACAGTCCAGGGTATGCAGAACTGCTTCAGCCTGGCTTGCATGAGGCCTAGGGAAGAATGTTGGAAGAACCACCTCCTGGTTGAGGTGGAAAGAGGAGACAACCTTAGGGAGGAACTTTGGATGAGTCCTGAGGACTACCCTGTTCCTATAGATTTTGGTGTAAGGCCTGTCACAGACCAGGGCCTGAAGCTCACTCACTCGCCTGGCTGAGGTGAGGGCTATCAGGAAGAGAGTCTTCCAGGACAGGAAGCGGAGAGAACAAGTAGCCATTGGCTCAAAAGGTGGGCGAGTCAATTGTTGCAAGACCACATTCAACTCCCACTCAGGAGCAGGAGGATGGATTGGAGGCTTGAGCAAGAACAAGCCTCTGAGAAAGCGGGACACCAAAGGGTGAACCAACAGAGAATGTCCTTCCACCAGTGAGTGGTGAGCTGCTAGAGCCGAGAGGTGGACCCGAACAGAATTGGACTTAAGTCCCTGATTGGATAAGTGCAGTAAGTACTGAAGCACTACTGGCACAGTACAGGAGAAGGGATCCTCTGTACGTAGCTGACACCACACAGAAAACCTTTTCCATTTGAGAGCATAGGTTTTTCTAGTGGATTGTTTCCTAGAGGCTAGGAGAACCTCTTCAACTTCCTGAGGTAGGCTCCAGGGAGCCAAAACTACCCTTACAGCCTCCATGCCATCAAATTGAGAGCTTTGAGGTTGGGGTGCAGCAGAGAACCCTGATCCTGAGAGAGAAGGTCGGGTTGTAACCCTAGAGGTAGTGGGGGATCCACTGCAAGCTGTAGCAAAAGTGAAAACCAAGGCTGTCTCGGCCACCTGGGAGCCACCAGCAGAACCGAGGCCTTGTCCTCGAGAATCTTGAACAGAGTTCGGGCCACCAGAGGCGTGGGAGGAAACGCATACAGGAGGCCCTGAGACCAGGGAATCAGAAAAGCATCTGCTGCTATCCGCAGAGGATGCGGGTTGCCTGGAGCAGAACTTCGGCCGCTGTTTGTTCAAAGGACTGACAAACAGGTCTATGGATGGAAGTCCCCATTGCATGAACATCTTTTGAACTACCATGGGATGAGACCTGCCACTCGTGGGGCTGTAGAATCCTGCTCAACCTGTCCGCCAGGTAGTTCTCCTGGCCAGGTAGATAGACTGCTTTGAGGAGCATGTTGTGCTTGAGAGCAAACAAGCAAAGGTCCTGTGCCTCCTGACAGAGGAGCCTGGACCCAGTTCCGCCCTGCTTGTTCACATAGAACATGGCTACCTGGTTGTCTGTCTGAACCAGGACAGACTGATGAGCCAGGGTTTGAGAAAAAGTCTTGATGGCTAACCGATTAGCTCTGAGTTCCAGGAGATTGATTTGTTGTGCAGCTTCCCAGGGAGACCACAGACCCTGGATGCACTTGCCTAGACAGTGAGCTCCCCAGCCTTGCAGGGAGGCATCTGTGGTCAAGACCACTGTGAACACAGGACTCTGAAAAGGTACTCCTCTGAGCAGATTGGGTGGGTGTAGCCACCATCTGAGGGAGTGCAGCAAGTTTCTGGACACCCTTATCCTGTCTGTGAGGTTGCCTGTGACCACTGAGTCCGCAGGCACCACTGTGCAGGCCTCATATGGAATCTGGCATTGGGGGTCACATGTAATGTCAAAGCCATGTGGCCAAGTAGTCTCAGGCAGAGTCTGGCGGAGACCAATGACCTGCTGAGAAACTTGTTTGCTAAGTTTATCAGTCTTTGGGCCCTGTCTTCTGGCAAGAACGCCTTTGCCAGCAGAGAGTCCAACCTTGCTCCTATGAACTCCAAGTTCTGGGAGGGGAGCAAAGTGGACTTTGCGAAGTTTATTACAAACCCCAGGCTTTGAAGAAGAGCAATGGTTCTGAGGGTGGCCTGTCTGGCCTCCTGGTATGTCTGACCTCTTATGAGCCAGTCATCCAGATAGGGGAATACAAAGATTCCCTGATTCCTCAGGTAGGCTGCCACCACTGCTAGGCATTTGGTAAAGACTCTGGGAGCGGAAGTGAGGCCAAAAGGCAGTACTCTGTACTGATAATGGTTTCCTCCCACAATGAACCTGAGGTACTTTCTGTGGTCTGGATGGATGAGGATGTGGGTATACGCATCCTTTAGATCTAAGGAGCATAGCCAATCTCCCTGCTGGAGGTACGGCAGAAGTGTTCCAAGAGTAAGCATCTTGAACTTTTCCTTCTCCAGGAACTTGTTGAGGTTTCTGAGATCCAGAATAGGTCAAAGACCACCGGTTCTTTTGGGCACCAGGAAATATCTGGAGTAGAACCCTCGGCCTTGCAAGTGGGGAGGCACAGGCTCCACCGCCCTGTCTATCAACAGACCCTGTAGCTCCTGAAGGAGAAGATCTGTGTGCAGGGGAGGCCTTGGAGGTTCCCCTGGAAAGTATGGCGGAGGCAGCTGGAGGAAGTGAAGGGCATAGCCCTTTTGGACTATGCTTAGCAACCGTCTCCGGTGATGAGTGGCCACTGGTGGGCAAACAGGGCTAGGCGACCTCCTGTGCAGGGTTGGGAGAGCAGGGACAGAGAGGCTATGCCAAAGGAGTCAAAAACCCCCACCCTGCTGTGTGGGAGCAGGGGCCGGAGGCTTGGGGGTCCTCTGCCTACGGGGCCCATTACCCTGCCCCTTGGCTTGCTGACCCTGAGGGGCAGCTTGGGCAGCCTGATATTGCGGGTACTGTTTGTAGGCAGTGCCCTTCCTCGGGTAAAAGGGCTTTTTCCCCAAGCCCTTCTTCTTGTGAGAAGGGGAAGAAGTCTTCCTAGACAGCCTTGTCCGTGTGAGGTGCTCGGTCTCGAACTGGGCGGCCTTCTCGGTCATGGGTTTGCCAAAAAGGTTTTCACCTCGGCAAGGGACATCGACCAACTTGTCCTGAATCCATGGCTCGAGATCCGATGACTGCAGCCATGCCTGGCGTTGAGCCGCGATGCCGGCTGCCGCAACACGGGTCAAAGCCTCGAAGCCATCGTAGGCAGCGCGGGACATAAATTTAGAGCATTCCCGGATCCCCGAGGCCAAGGACTTGAACCTCTGCAAGGGTTCCCCGGAGAGTCCAGCAGAGAACCCGGCCAGCTCATTGGCCAGGTCTCGTAAGTACATGCCCATGTACAGCTGGTAAGACTGGACACGGCAAGCAAGCATCAAGCCCTGGAAGCACTTTCTACCAAAACCATCGAGGTTCCGGGCCTCCCTGCCAGGGGGCACCGCGGAGTGCATCTTCTGACTTTTCAGGTGATGCATGGCTGATTCCACCACCATGGAATGGTGTGGTAGCTGCGCCTTCTGAAATCCAGGACTCTTCTGGAGTCGACAGATCAAATCGACCCGCTTGCTTAAGACCGGCACCGAGGCCGGTGCCTCCCACATGCGGAAAAGAAGCCATTCCAGCATCGGAGGAACCGGGACAGTAAAGGCCCCCTTCGGAGGACAGTCGTACTGCAGGGCCTCGAGCTCCTCGGCTCGAGGGATAGCCAAGGCAGTGGCCATATCCCGAACGAATTCCGAGAACCTGGTATCCTCCGAAGGGGATCTACTCCGGGGCTCAGGATGCGGTGAGTACGATGGGACGCACCGAGTCTTAAAGGTGTCGGGAGACTCCTCGTCCTCCGTCTCCCATGCGGACTCGTCCGAAGAGCAATCGGGGTCCGACCTCGCGGGACCTGTGAGCACCCACCCCGATGCCGATGGCACCAGCGTCGATGCCCTCGGTCCCGAACAGGAGGTCGAGGGAGACCGCAACCGAGGTCAACCTTGAGCCTTCATGGTCTTGAGTATCGGCTCGGTCTCCAGGGTCGACTTCGAGGTCAATGTCCCGGTGGTCGGGGCAGATGCGCCAGACAGGCTGGCCATCAGTGCCCGCTGCTGGTCCATGAAAGCAGACAATCTGCTCTCCAAGGCTGTCAACCTGAGACTCAGCTCAGGAGACTCAGCAGCTCCCGACTCGGGCCCCAGCGGCGCCAGGCCCGACGTCGGCTCCCTGGGAGGAGAGTCCACGAGGACTACAGGACTTACGTGTCCAGCAGACTCCGGCTCCAGTCGAGGAACTTTGGATGGCTTCTCCTGTTCCACAGGCCCGGGGCAACGGTTGGGGGGTCTGAGACAGAGTTCTCGAGGATCCCGGGACCTCTTCCGACGACGCCCTCGCGAGCCGTTTCTTCCTCTTGCGTTCCCGGTCGGGGGACCCCCGTTCCGAGGAGCCACGACGGTGCTCGGGATCCGACTCCCGAGATGTCGAGGCCTCAGACGAGGTCTGGGCCCAGCCGGAGGCCGAGTCAGAAAAGAGCCTTTCTTTCTGGTGCTGTCGACTGCGCAGTGCCTTGGAAGACATCTTCCCACATGGTCCACACGTCTTAGGATCGTGATCAGGACCGAGGCACCGGAGGCAGCAGTCGTGTGTGTCGGTGAGAGACATCAGTTTCTTGCACCAATCACACTTCTTAAAACCACTGGAAGCCATCAGGGAAAAAAAGAGTCCCCGCGAGGTCGAAAGACCGGCCTTCCAGGGAAAAGGAAAAAAGGGCGCGAACACCAGCCACGAAGGGCAAAAACCGAAAAGAGATCGGGCTCGATACCGGTGTACCGAACCCGGCGGGAGGGGAACCGGCATCGAACCGGAGACAAAAAAACAGCGAATCGCCAAAAAAGTCAAACAATTTTCCGGGATGACGAGGACTCTCGTCTGGCGGGCTTCACGGAAAATGAGAGACTGAGGTAAGATGGCACCTTTAGGCGGGAAGGGAACCGCGCATGCGTGCCTGCATTCCCAAAGGCTTTCATAGAAAGCTGGGGAAATGCTCTGCAAGGGCTTCATCGACGTCGATGTCACCCATATGTGAGGACTGACTTCCTGCTTGGTCCTGGAGAAAGAGTTTTTATAAAATTGAGCAGGTGTATATATGCATAAAAAGTAGGCAAACGGAAGAACATGCCTGCTTTTACATGATCTGTGTACTGGTGGAAAAGGGCAGAATTACAGCATATGCACATACTTATAAAATGTACAAATACACACATAGAATGCACACATTTTCATTTCATCTATTACATTGGAATATATGCCTCATCTCAAACCAGCCCAGAAGCATCTTACAATCATAAAACCACCATAAAATATACATCAATATAAAATTACATCATGCCATTCACCCCACTCTCAACAAATTAAAGAGACTTTTCATAAAACCTAATACATATAATAAAACCTTCAGCATTTCAACAAATCTCAAACCATCATTGCACTTACAGTACTTCAAACATTTTTCTTAAACAGCCAGGCCTTCAATCATCATAAATGGAGCAGGTGTGACTGTCTGCTACTGGGGCTTATTCTGGGTGTCTTTTTTTTTTTAGCTCATGCCTTTTCAGTAGTAGTTCAAATCGTGTTACAAGTGAGTAACTACGCTTTACCTGAATGTAACAGGTGTTCTCCAGGGACAGCAGGAATCAGTCCTCACATATGTGTGACATCGACGCTGATGGAGCCCGTGCAGAGCATTTCCACAGCTTTCAAAGAAAGCCTTTGGGAATGCTACCACGCATGCATGGTCCCCCTTCCCACAAAGGGTGCCATCTTTTTTCAGTCAGATGACATAGCTTAGGCAATGGTGTAAAGGTAAAGAAAGGTAAAGGAGACAACTCTTAGGGGAGGAGGGAAGATTGTAAGGATTGATTCCAGCTGTCCCTTGAGAACACCTGTTACAGGTGAGTAATTATGCTTTCTCCAGGAACAAGCAGGAAGTCAGTCCTTACAGATGGGACTCCCTAGCTCCAGGCTGCCAAGGACTGAACCACAACAGCACCAATGGCTACCCATGGGGAGGCCATGAGTTGCAGAGGATGAGTCCCTCCGCAAGAGACTCTGCAGACCACAGTATCCAGCATCATCATCACTCCGGTAGCTGGACAGAGAAGGATCGGAGGGCAGGAGTTGCCTATATACCAAGAATGCTTCAGATTACTGCCTGGCCAAAGGCACTGTCCCTGCGGGACTCACTCTCAAGGCAGTAGTGAGCTGCGAACATATGCACGGAAGACCACGTGGCGGCCTTACAAATTTCTGTCACCGGCATTGAGCGCAGGTTGGCCACTGATGTGGCCATAGCCCTCACACGATGAGCAGTGATCCGTTGCTCCAGGGAGAGGCTGGCTCATTCATAAGCGAGGGAAATACAGTCTGCCACCAAGTGGACAGGGTTTGCTTGGTCACAGGTACCACCTGTCTGTTGCGGTCATAAGAAATGAAGAGTTGAGGAGCTTTGCAGTAGGCGTGGGTCCTCTGTAGATAGAAGGACAGGGCCCTCTTACAATCCAATGTATATAGGACTGACTCTGCCTTAACGGCATGAGGTCGTGGGAAGAAGGTGGGGAGGAGTACCTCCTGATTGAGCTGGAAAGCAGACACCACCTTTGGGAGGAACTTCGGTTGTGTGCGAAGCACAGCCCTGTTCGCATAGAACCTGGTATAAGGTGGATCCACCACAGGGGCCTACAGCTTGATCACTCTCCAGGCGGATGTCAGGACCGCCAGGAAGGCCACCTTCCAGGAGAGATCTCAGGTAGCAAGTCGCCAGGGGCTCAAATGGCAGTCTGGTGAGCTGTGAGAGTACCACATTGAGATCCCACTCTGGTGAAGGTGGGCAGAGGGGTCTTCGATAGCAGTAGGCCTTCAAGGAGCTGGCTGGAGAGGGGCCTCCCCTCCACAGGGTGATGGTTAGTTGCTATGGTGCTGAGATGCACCCTGACTGAATTAGATTTCAACCCTGAGCAGGGGAGATGCAGCAGGTACTGCAGAATGAGCTGCAGATGGCCGGAGAAGGGATTCTCATTCCGCTCTGCACACCAAAGAGAGAATCTCCTCCACTTGAAGGAATATGCCCTGCTGGTGGAGGGTTTCTGGGGAGCCAGGAGGATCTCTTGCACTTCGTTTGTGAGGTTGAAGGGGGCCAGTGCTACTCTTTCAGCATTCATGCAGTTAACATCAGGGATAACAGGTTGGAGTGGAGAAGGGAGCCCCCCTCCTGAGAAAGAAGATCTGGCTGACAGTCCAGTGCCATCAGGAGTGCCACTGACAGGGAGTGTATCAGGGGAACCAGGGTTGTCTGGGCCACCTTGAAGCAACCAGGATTACTGTGGCATGGTCGCTCTGGATCTTGAAAAGGCACCTGGCTATTAGAGGGATCAGTGGGAATGCATAAAGCAGGCCCCGCAACCATGAGATGAGGAAGGCATCTGCTGACAACCTGTTGTGGTGCAGCTGAAGTGAGCAGAATCTGGGCAGCTGTGTATTGTCCGGGGAAGCGAATAGGTCCAGCCAGGGTCTGCCCCAGAGGTGGAAAAGCCTCTGTGTCACCCTGGGATCTAGATGCTACTCGTGTGGGCAAAGGACCCTGCTGAGCCTGTCCACAAGGAGGTTATCCTGGCCCAGCACATACACTGCTCTAAGGAGCATGCTGTTGCACACTGCAAAGGAGTGGAGAGCTTCTACCTCCCAACAGAGGGAACAGGAGCCTGTGCCCCTCTGCTTGTTCACATAGAATATGGCAACCTGATTGTTCATCTGTATGAGGACAGAGAGGTTGCTCAGGATGTGGCGGAAGGCCTGTAAGGCCAGGAAGATGGCCCTGAGCTCAAGGACGTTGATTTGTAATTGAGACTCATCTGGTGACCAGTTGCCCTGAATGCAATGGCCCTCGCAATGTGCACCCTAACACACCAAGGAGGCATCTGTTGTCAGGGTCCTTTATGGTGCTGGTGCTTGGAAAGGCATCCCCACCCTGAGGTGTTGTGGGGACTGCCACCAGTTGAGGGAGGCCGCCAGTCGGTGGGTGGCCCTTACCCTGACTCTCAGCTTGTGGCCCATCTCCATTGGGATCTGAGGCACCACTGCACTGCTTGCATGTGCAGGTGAGCCCAGGGCATAACATGAACCGTTGAGGCCACGTGGCCTAACAAGTGAAAGAGCAGGCAGGCTAGCACCGACCTGCAGCCTTTGGACCTTCTCCGCTAACTGCATCAGGTGATGGGTCCTCTGTCAGGAGGAAGATCTTGACCTGCAGTGTGTCCAGCTGAACTCCAGAACTTTATTTATTTATTTAGTAAGGACTTATATACCGCTCCTTCCAGCGATCAGAAGCGGTTTGATTACAATTACGGGATTTGTCATAAATTAGAGACAGAATTATTTGGGGATTAGATAGAGAGAGCAGGGGGGGGGGATACACAGCACATATGCGGGTCCATATAAAGACCTTAGCTATTATCATACATTTACACAGGCACTAACCACCATATATTTACATTTGTACATACTGCAATTCAATTTCTTTTGTCCTTTTGGATTTTCATCTGGTATAATGACAATTGAACAGGTGCGTCTTCAGTTGTTTTCTGAAATTGCTTATGTCTTTAATTTCTCTCAGCTCGTGTGGGAGCTGGTTCCATAACGTGGGGGCAGATAAGGAGAACGCTCTGCGACTAGTACTGACCTTTACGTGTCTAAAGCTGTTTGGAACTCTTAGTGTGTCAGAGTTCATGGTTCTCCTGCTTCTGGTTGCAGGTTGCATGGAGATCAGGGTGGAGAGGAATGAGGGGGCCAGGTTGTGAATTAACTTGAATGTAGTTACCAATGTTTTGTATTGAATCCTTGCAACGACTGGAAGCCAGTGTAGTTCCATCAATACAGGTGTGATATGTTCGGTGACGCGAGTTCTCATGATGATCCTTGCTGCTACGTGTTGGGCCATCTGTAGTATGTTGGTTGTTTTCCTTGGTAGCCCCTGCAAGATGGCGTTGCAGTAGTCCAGGTGGGGCATGATGAGAGCCTGAGCAACTGATCGGAAATCGCACGGATCTAGTATGTTCCGCAGGGGTCGTAGCACTTTAAGCTTGTGGAAGATGGCTTTGTTGGTGTTGTTGAGGTGTTTTTCCATTTTCAGTTTGTTATCAATTGTGACTCCCAGATATTTTATTTCTTTCTTAGTATTGTATGAATTGTTGCACAATGTGATTGTTGGAGGTGGTTCGAAACCCAAGGTATTTGATATAAACATTACTTCGGTCTTCTTATGATTGATCGATCTGGGGAGACACTGGACTTGGGATAGTTGATGACGAAGCCTAACTTCTGCAGGGTGTGAAATTGTAAGCCTTGCTGCTTGGCTGGCCTCAAGGGCCGTGCTGCCTCTGATTAGCCAGTTGTCCAGGTAGGGGGAAGATGTGGGCCCCTTGGAGGTGCACATGGGCGGCCACGACTGCTAAGCACTTTGTGAAAACCTTTGGAGAGGAGGCGAGGCCGAATGGCAGTATCCTGTTCTGGTAGTGCTGCCCCCCCCCCCACCACGAATCTCAGGTACTGCCTATGGGAGGGGTGGACCAGGATGTGAGTGTACACGTCCTTGAGGTCCAAGGAGCAGAGCCAGTCTCCCTGGTGGAGGTAGGGCAGCAGTGTCCCAAGGGAGAGCATCTTGAACAACTCCCTCACCAGAAACTTGATCAAATTGCGCAAGTCCAGGATGGGCCGGAGGCCCCCTGTTCTTTTTGGGACAAGGAAATACCTTGAGTAGAGCCCCTTTCCCCAGAGGTGTTGGGGTACAGGCTCCATTGCCCTGTCCCTGAGTAAGCATGCAAGTTCTGCGACAAGCAAGGCCTGGTGGAGGAGAGGCAGTGATGGTTCTCCTGGGAAGAAGTCTGGAGAGTTCTGTTGTAAATAGAGGTGGTAACCCTCCCTCACCACCTGCAGGATCCACTTGTCTGTGGTGATGCTGGACCAGTTGTGGGCAAATGAGGCCAGCCGACCCTCTGTGGGCTGAGGTGAGACTCCTGGGGGAGGGGAGGCCCTCTCCAGGGAGTCAAAAGCTTCCCCCCTGTTAGGTGGGGGCTGATGTCTGGGGCTTGGAGGCCTTGGGCTTCCGCGGCCCATGCCCCAGGCTTTTAGGCTGTGAAGACTGGTGCTGCTGCCCCGAGTAAGATTGGTAGGGCCCGGCCTGGAAAGCCTTTGCTGAGTCACTACCTCGGCCTTGATTTCAGCAACCTTGTTGGACATCCATTTCTCAAACAAGTTCTCGTCATTGCAGGAGACATCCAGCAGCTTTTCTTATACCCACTGCGAGGTCCGAGGTTTGTAACCATGCCTGGTGCTGGGAACAAATGCCAGCAGCTGCCACCCTGGCTGCAGACTCGAACCCGTCATAGGCAGCCCTAGAGAGGAATTTGGAACACTCCCAGATGCCTGCCGCCAGGGACTCGAACCTCTGCAGGGGTTCCCCAGTCAGACCCACCGAGAAACCTGAGAGCTCCTGGATCAGGCCTTTTAGGTACATTCCCCATGTACAGTTCAAATGCCTGAATATGGCACCTGAGCATGGCGCCCTGATAACACTTGCAGTCGAGGGCCTGGGCCTCCCTGCCAGGGGGCTGTTGTGGTCAGGGCCCAGGCAGCAAAGACAGCAGTCATGGGTATCAGTAAGTGAAATAGTCTCACTGCAGCGGTCGCATTTCTTGAACCCACCGGGAGCCATGATGGGAGAACACATGGCCAGGGTTGACGAATCCTTGGTGAAAATTGGAGAAGGAATCTCGAGGAAAAAACAAAAAAGAGCAGAGGATGGCACTGAAGGTGCCAGCATGAGGCAGGAAGGAAACCGGTACGGAAACCAGAGATACAGAAGGATTTTTAGAACTTTTTCCAGAGAAATAGAAGACTAAGTCCGTTGGGCTCCGCAGAAAAACAGAGACTTAACAAGATGGCACCCTTGAGCGGGAATGGGACCACGCATGCGTGGTAGCATTCCCAAAGGCTTTCTTTGAAAGCTGGGGAAATGCTCTGGGCGGGCTCAGTCAGCGTTGGCGTCTACGTCACTCATATGTGAGGACTGACTTTCTGCTTGTTCCTGGAGAAACACACCTAAGTAGGAGGACTGATAAGTCTCAGGCCTTGTAAAGAAACAGAAAGTTACAGGCAAGCTTCAGTTCCAGAGTCCGAATGATCTCTTTGCAGTTTTGTTTTATTTGGTACTTCTTATAACACTATACTCTCCTCTGCTCTGGATGCACTTGCTCCTCCCATTCCACACCCTGTGAGATGTACCATACCTCAAACCCTGGCTGTCCTTGACAACCCGCTACTTACGTTCCTGTGCCCGCTCAGCTGAGCGCCTTTAGCTTAAATTACGTACCCTTGCTGACTACATACATTTCAAATTCATGGTAACCGCTTTCCAGTTAGCCATAGAACTCGCCAAGCAAGAGTACTATTGTCCATCTGATTAATTCTCTTGCCTCTGACCCTGACCATCTCTTTGCTACACTAAACTCTATCCTCAAGGCCCCTTCCCCCCAATCCTTCCTTCACTGTCTGCCCAGACCTTGGCTAGCTACTTCCATGACAAAGTCCAGAAGATTAGCCTTGAATTCTCTGCAGGGTCACCTCGACCTCATCTTCCCCCTCTTCAATCCGAAATCCTTCCCTCACCTTCAATCATCTTTTCTTCCTTAAAAACATAAGAAATGCCATATAGGATCAGAGCAAGATCCATCAAGTCCAGTATCCCGTTTCCAACAGTGGCCAATCCAGGTCACAAGTACCTGGCAGGTACTCAAAAGTCCACAGCTTCAACAATGTTCATCCTGGGGTAAGCAGTGGATTTCCCAGGACCTCTTTAATAATGGTTTATGGACCTTCCCTCCAGAAACTTGACAAACCTTTTTTTTTTTTTTTTTTTTTTTTAAATAAATTTTTTATTGAGTATGTCATAATACATCACAAAAGAGCATAGGGTAGGCATACAATGCAACAAGTGAAACGACAACAAATTCAAAGGATACAGAAGCATCACGATATGCCCCATTCCCATGCACATTATCTTCACACCCATAAGAGTAAACAATAAAACTATAGCAAGTAGAACAGCCCCATCTCTAAAGGGGTCGTACAACACGGTCAAAGAACAATCGGGGAAAAGAACAGGAGAGACCCCAACCTCCCTCCCCCCCGAAGCGCTGCAGACAACAAAGGAAAAGGGGAAAACAAAAACAAAAAAGGAGCATCCCAGGGCCGAGAGTCCATAAGATTATTATATTGCAGGGAACACTCATCAGGTACGTCCCTACACTACTAGCAAGTGGCACAGGTAAAGAGATCTAGTGCTGACCATTTGGAGAGGTTTGGCACTCTACCCTTCATGTATTGGATTCTGTCAGAGGCTTTCTCGTACTTGGCAAATAAACAGAGTTGGTTCCACCATTCTTGATAAGTAGGAGCACATGGGTTCTTCCAACGGGTTAAAATAAGTTTTATTGCTACCATTAACATAAAGTTAAGAAGAAAGTAGTTGCGTGCATCCAGGTCTTGAATTCTTACGGTATTCCGAAAAGCAATTATTTGCCAGGACAATTCGGCTCTAAACTTCAGCACGCGCTGAATTTGGAACCATACCTTCGACCAAAACCTCTGAATGAGAGGGCATTCCAGCATCATGTGTCTTAACGTGCCTACCGTGTCGTGGCAAGCCCAGCACAGATTAGTTTCTTTCTTATTCCATTTACTCAGAGTATTAGGGGTGATGTAGGCCCTATGCGCCAGGAAAAACATCGACTGAACAAGAGCCGCAGATCTCGATGCACGAACCGAGGAACTCCAGAATTTCTTCCACTCTGGCGGCGATAGCGTAAATTGTGTCTCTTCTTCCCATATCCGGCGTAGCCCGAGGTTGACTGGGGCAAAATGATCCACAAACATGGCATAAATACTGGAGGCGACGCCTTTCGTGGCAGTACTTTCTTCAACCACACTCTGCAATCCCCAAGAGCTGGGCAGGTTCGCTAGGGGTGGTAACGCCTTGCTAAGACAATGCCGCAGCTGAAGCCATTGAAAGTAACAGGTGGACGGCAAACTAAACTCCTGCTGTAGTGTGTCAAAGGACTTCCAGGTTACGCTTTCCATTAGTTGCCCGATAGTCCACACTCCTAGTCTTTGCCAGTTCGCCCAGCAACACATCCTTTTATTGATCTTGAAATCTGGATTAAGCCAGATAGGCACAGACCGTGAAGGTAAGTTGCGATGTGCGATAACAGGGAGAAATGATCGAAACACTGTTTGGGTTGAGATTATCACTCTCCCAACGCCAGATGTCTCTAAGTGAGCCATCCCCATAAGTAATTTGAGAGGGCAGGGGGCCACTAAGCGTTCCTCCAGCTGGAGCCATGTGGGCTTACTCTCCAAAGTTTCGCTCGCGGCCCAGAGGAATCCTTGTTTCAGTAAAAAAGCTTTGTGGTACCATGAAAAATCAGGGAAATAAATTCCAGCAGCAGTCTTAGCAGCTTTCAATTTCTTTAATGCAATTCTAGGAGTTTTCCCAGCCCAGAGGAAAGCGCTCATGATCCGTTCCAAAGCCTTGTACACTGTAGAGGGGAACAAAATGGGGAGCATGCTCAGAATATAGTTTATCTTGGGCACCAAAGTCATTTTGATGGCTTCCATTCGACCCCACCATGTGAGATGGAGTGGGGACCATGACAGAGTGTAGGAGCGGGCTATGTCCAGTAGCTTTTCAGCGTTCAAGCGCATAGTATCATCAATGGAAGCAGAGTATAATACTCCCAGATACTTTACAACAGTAGGCTCCCACTGAAAACGAAACTTGTCGACCAGAGAGGGGCTCGTCCATTTATTCATTGGGAAAGCCACGGTTTTCGCCCAGTTCACTTTGTATCCTGAGAGCTGAGAGTATAGGGAAATCAAGTGCAGAAGCGGCGGTATTGAATCTGGCAGGAGGAAAACCAGCAGGTCGTCTGCATAAGCGGACAATTTAACATGGAGATCAGCGATCACGACGCCACGAATCTCGTCGGATTGACGAATTAATAGGGCCAGAGGTTCCAAAGCTAGGTTGAACAGCAGTGGAGAAAGAGCACATCCCTGCCTCGTACCACGTTGCAGAGGGAAAGGCTGGGAGAGGATACCATTAGCTAAGATTCGGGCAGTGGGGCTGTCGTAAAGGATCCGTATCATAGCGATGAATTCACTGGGTAGGCCGAACCACTCAAAGACATGATATAGAAAGGGCCACTCGAGCCTATCAAAGGCCTTTTCCGCGTCTATAGAGAGGCCCAGCACAGGATCATCCATGTTCTGAGTCTTTTCCAGCACGTCACATAGTAGGCGGCCGTTATCGGTCGTGGACCGTCCCGACACAAAACCGCACTGGTCAGGATGAATTAACAGATGCAACACTTTGTTTAGGCGCCGAGCCAGGGTGCTGGAGAACAGCTTGTAATCAGCGTTGAGAAGGGAGATGGGCCGATAATTCCCAACTGCAGTTGGATCCTTCCCGGGCTTTTCTAACACCACAATGGTTGCTTCAGCAAAAGCCCCGGTCCCCTGAGCGGGAGAGAGAAATTGAGTGTAGTAGTTTAATAGGTGCGGGAGCAAGTTATCCGCAAACGTTCTGTAGAATTCGACTGGTAGCCCATCCGGACCAGCAGCCTTGCCAGTCTGCATATCAGCCAGGGCCTCCCGCAATTCACTGACAGTCAGGGGCTCCGCCAACAACGACTTCTGTTGTTCCTGCAGAGTCGGTCTTTTGACCTTAGCTAACAGGTCTTCACAGGCCCTGGCATCGAACGTTGTCTCTGATGTGTATAATTGTTCATAAAATGACCGAAATGCTGACACGATTTCAGAATTAGTAGTCAAAGGGTTCTTTTGTGCATCCATAATATGAGTTATGTGCGATTTGGTGCGGGGGGCCCTCAGCTTGGCAGCCAGCAGCTTACCCGCCTTGTTGTTGTCTATGTGGTACCGAACTCGGCTCTCAAATAGGCTCTTTTCCACTTCAGTGCTCAAGATCATGTTGTATTGATATCTTAATTTCTGTATACGGTTCAGAATGCATGTATCAGAGCGTCGTTGTAGCAGCCTTTCGCTGCTCTAATTTGCTGATCGAGATCTTGGAGTTGCACTCGCGCCATCTTGGCTTTAGTTATACTAAAACTGGTTATACGCGCTCTAAGAGAGGCTTTGAAAGCTTCCCACCATGCCCAGTTAGGTGAATCCTCTTGCTTATTATGAGCAAAATATTCCTCTATGGCTTGTCTCATGGTAGTCTGGAAAACCGCATCCCCGAGCAGGGTTCTGTTAAAGGACCATAAGTGTTGCCTGGACAGGTCATCTTCAGGGTTAAGTTCCAACACAATTGCCGCATGGTCGGAGATGTGAGTGCCGAGGATACTGGCTCCACAGACTTCTGAAACCAGCGACCTGGAGATCAGGAAGAAATCAATCCTGGAATGCGAGCCGTGCGGGCAGGAAAAGAACGTGTAATCTCTCTCCTTCGGGAATAGGATTCTCCAAATGTCCACGAGCCCAAGCTCTTGCATAAGTGATTGAAGTACTATCTGCGCTCTACCGCTTCTTACGCGACTGGGAGTGCAATCCAATAAGGGGTCCAGAACCACGTTGAAGTCGCCCCCAAGGATTAAAGGGTGACCAGCATCTTCTTGTAGCATTTCTGCCACGGAACGGAAAAAAGCGGGCTGATCCCCGTTAGGGCCATACACATTGACAATAACCAAGTGCTTAGATCCCACGGTTGTATGCACTTTAACCCAGCGCCCCTCCTTGTCCGCCCTAGTAGACATGATCTGAAGAGGAATCCGTCCTCTGGCTAGTACTGCTACCCCATTTTTTTCCCCCCCCAAAGCAGGGGAGTAGGCAACTAGCTTGAAGTGATTGGAGCCTAACTTCAGAGATTCCTTAGATGACAGGTGAGTTTCCTGAAGGAGAAGAAAGTCTGCTTTCTGCTGCTGGGCATACACTAGTATCTTCCTCCGCTTTGCAGGGTGCTGGATTCCCTTCACATTCAGAGATAGGATTTTAAAGGGAGGTGCCACCATCATAGAGCTGGGTAAGATATGTCAGCCTCTCCATGGTCGTAAACGCATTCAGCCTGTAAATCCGTGAGATACCCCCAAAGGAAAAAAGAGAAAACCCCTATTTGTCTGCAGCGCCTCGAACGTTGTCCCCTAAATAGGAACAGCAATAGTGGGTGAGACAGCATGAGAAGCCAAAAAGAAACACAGCAGCCCCCACATGACCCAATACTGATATCGCCCCGTCATTTCAAGTGAGAGAAAAGTGAGAGAAAAGGGGACATAGCCCAATGGCAGTCAGGTAACAGTTTAGAGTCTATTGTAGTGCGATATAGAAAGAGAAAAAAAAAAACTATATTATATATGAGTACACAGCATTAAATCCAATACACCCCTCCCCCCCCCCCCATGAGCCTCAGGCAATAACATGCACTCCGATACCCAGATACCTCCCCACATTACAGCTAGGCCAAACACCGCACCGTCATACAGCATACCAATTCAGGCCAAAGAAAGGTTACTTGCGCAGGGCAAGAAAGAGAGTCCTTCTGTATCTGGAGCTACGATCCGTGATCCATATGCATTTTCAGTGCTTCATGTTCTTCTATGAAGTGTAAGAGTCCCTCAGGATCCTCGAATGATTTCGTCTGATTATCAAGAGTCACTTTGAAACGCGCTGGATAAAATAAGCCATACTTCGCTTGCAACTGTTGAAGGCGTGGTCGCAGATCCAGGAACCTTTTCCTTTTCTCCATCGTTGCCTTGCACAGGTCTGGGAAAAAGGAGATTCTGTGCCCCTCAAATGTTACCGATGCCATCGCCCTAGCCGCGGCCATAATCTGCATAGCTTGTTGGTGCCTTAGTAGGCAGAAAATTAGAGGCCTGGGCCTCGGGCTGCGTCCGCCCGTGTGCGCGGGTATCCGGTGCGCTCGTTCCACTTCCAGCGGTTTACTGAAGTTTAATTTGAGAAGGTGAGGCAGGGCTTTTTCAATGAAGCCAATTGCGTCCGACCCCTCCGCTCCTTCCGGGATACCGACAAGCCTAATATTGTTCCTACGAGACCTATTTGATAAGTCCTCAAATTGCGCCTCCATTAGGTTTACCTTTTTCAAGGCCTTGGTCAGTTTTTGCAGGCGATCCTCGTGCGCGAGCACCATACCATCCATCTGCTCCACGCGTGTAGCAAGCCCCTGCGTTCTTTCTTTAAACTCTTGCAAGTCTGCTTGCATCTGCAACAGTGTGTCTCCATTTGCCGAGATCATGGCTCTCATCGCCCGAAGCTCAGCCAGAATTTCATTTCTCCCCTCGTCGGCGTCTCGCCCGGGCGCCATCTTAGCGGGGGAAGGGGGATCTTGTTTGGCCCGCTTAGAGCCCGCGCTCCCACTTGAGGTAAAGTCTAGTTTGGACTGTTTCCCTGCCGCCATCCTTCGGGTTCGTCTCTAACACAGTCCCACAAGGGAAAACACCCCGAAATACCAAGGCGAAAGGAAGCTAAAACAGGGATATTTCAGTGGGTCTGCAGGAGCTGAGCACATATGCGTCCATCTCGCCTCTCCGCTAGGCTCCGCCCCCCTTGACAAACCTTTTTTAAATCCAGCTACACTAACAGCTTTTACTACATTCTCCGGTAACGAATTCCAGAGTTTGATACGCGTTGCATGAAAAACTATTTTCTCTTATTAGTCTTAAATGGGTTACATTGTAGTTTCACTGCATGTCCTCTAGTCTTTCCACTTTTTGATGGTGTAAAGTGTAGTTACTCACCTATAACAAGTGTTCTCCAAGGACAGCAGGAATCAGTCCTCACATATGGGTGATGTCAGCACTGACGGAGCCCATGGAGAAGCATTTCGCCAGCTTTCAAAGAAACCCTTTGGGATATGCTACCATGTATGTGTGGTCCCCTTCCCGCTCAAGGCTATCTTGCTCAGTCAGAAGACATAGCTAGGAGGGTAGTAAAAAACTAAAACAAAGTAGGGAGGCAACTCCCAGGGGAGGAGGGAGGTTTATGAGGACTGATTCCTGCTATCCCTGGAGAACACCTGTTAAAGGTGAGTACCTACAGTTTCTCCAGGAACAAGCAGGAAGTCAGTCTTCACATATGGGACTCCCCAGCTCCAGGCTGCCGAGGACCGAACCATGATAGCACCAATGGCGGCCAAGTCAGGTAGCTGTGAGTTGCAGAAGATGAGTTCCCAATTGAGAGATTCTGCATCCAGCGGCACCATCTCTCTGGTATCCTGAATACGGAAGTGTTGGAGGACAGGAGTTGACTACACCCCAAACAGATTGTGGAGCGATGGGACTCGCTCTCCAGGCAGTAGTGAGCTGAGAACGTGTGAACTGAAGACCATGTGGTAGACTTGCAAATCTCGGTTACCGGCACTGAGCGTAGGTTCGCCACTGATGTGGCCATCGCTCTCACGCGATATGCTGTGATCTGGTGTTCCAGGGAGAGCCCAGTTCGCTCATAGGCGAGGGTAATACAGTCCGCCACCAAACTGGGCAGAGTTCGCTTAGTTATGGGAAGCCCCAGTCTGCTGGGGCCATAAAAAACAAAAAGCTGAAGAGCTTTGTGATGTCCGAGTCCGCTGTAAGTAGGACGACAGGGCAATCCAGTGTATGAAGTACAATTTCTTCCCGACCGGCATAAGGCAATAGGAAGGTGGTGGGAAGAACCACCTCCTGGTTGAGGTGGAAAGGAGATAACAACTTTGTGAGGAATTTGGGGTGGGTGCAGAGCACCATTCTGTTCTTGTAGAACCTTGATATGGTGGCTTCGTCACCAGGGCCTGAAGTTCGCTTACTCTCTGAGTGGACGTGACGGCCACAAGGAAGGCAACCTTCCATGAAAGATACCGCAGATGGCAAGTGACTAGCGGCTCAAAATACGGTCTGGTGAGCTGTGAGAGCACCACATCAAGGTCCCACTCTGCCACCGGAGGGCGGACAGGGAGCTTAGACAACAAGAGGCCCCGAAGGAACCGAGAAAGCAGGGGCTGACCCAAGAGAGGTTTGCCCTCGATAGGGTGGAGGTGTGCAGCTATTGTACTCAGGTGCACTTTCACTAAGTTGGACTTCAGCCCAGTGTGCAACAGATGCAGTTAGTGCTCCAGTACCTACTGCATCTGGCAGGAGAATGTGTTCTACCATCTCTCTGCACACCATATGGAGAATCTTCGCCATTTGATGGCGTAAGCTCGCCTGGTGGAGGGCTTTTGTGAGACTAGCAGGATTTCCTCGACCTCCTTTAGGAGGTTGAAAGGGGCCAATGTTATCCTTTCAGCAGCCACGCTGTTAGCGTTGAGACCCCAGACTGGGGTGCAGGAGGGAGCCCTCCTCCTCTGTCAGGTGGTCCGGGGCACAGCCCAACAGGACTAGGAGTGCCGCCATCAGGGAGAGCAGCAGTGGGAACCAGGGCTCTGAGCCACCTGGGGGTCGATTAGAATTAGAGATGCCCCCTCACGCTGGACCTTGAAGAGAGTATTGGTGACCAGAGGGATCAGCAGGAAAGCATAGAGGAGGCCTTCCGCCCATGGGATCAGGAAAGCATCTGCTGCTGCTCTCCGAGTGTGGTTGCCGCGAGCAAAAGCGGGGCAGCTGGGTGTTGCCAGGGTGGCAAATTGGTCCATCACGAGTCTGCCCCAGTGGCAGAAGAGTCGAGCAGCCACTCTGGGGTCCAGGTGCCACTCATATGGACAAAGGGACCCTGCTCAGCCTGTCCACCAGGAGGTTGTCTGGTCCGGGAGGTGAACCGCCTGTAGGAGAATGTTGCTATACACTGCAAAGGAAAAAAGGGTCACCTGTTCTTGGCAGAGGGAGTACGACCCCATGCCCCCCTGCTTGTTGACATAAAACATGGCAACTTGGTTGTCCATCTGAATCAGTATGGATTGGTGTCGCAGACTGTGGCAAAATGCCCGTAGGGCCAGGGAGATCGCCCTGAGCTCCAGGAGATTGATCTGAAGCCGAGATTCCACCTGGGACCAGCTGCCTTGTGTGCAGCTGTCCCAGCAGTGCGCTCCCCAACCTAGGAGCCCAACCTAGGAGGAAGGCATCAGTGGTCAGGATCCTCTTGGG
Organism: Ichthyophis bannanicus; assembly: GCA_033557465.1. NCBI lineage: Eukaryota > Metazoa > Chordata > Amphibia > Gymnophiona > Ichthyophiidae > Ichthyophis > Ichthyophis bannanicus. The sequence goes on along the minus strand of CM066031.1, from coordinate 1,746,077,489 downwards.
CGCAGGTGCCTGGAAGGGCATCCCTGCTCGGAGGTGGTGGAGAAGCTGCTACCAGTTGAGGGACTCTGCCAGCTGGCGGGTTACACTGATCCTGTCCTGCAGTCTGTCTGTGGCTTGTGTCCACTGTGAGCGGAGGCACCACTTGGCTGCCCGCATGTGTAAGTGGGCTAGTGGGGACACATGGACCGTGGAAGCCATATGGCCTAGCAGGCAGAGGAGGAGACGAGCTGGCAGTGTTGAACTTCCACCGCTAGCTGCCTGAGGCATTTGGCCAACTCCCTGGGGAAGATGGCCTTGACCTGTAATATGTCAAGCTGAGCACCTATGAACTCCAGACTTGGCTAGAGAGAGATGGAATTTGGGGTAGTTTATGATGAACAAAAGCAGGAGGGTTGCGCGTCCTGTGGCCTGACTGGCCTCTGTGGCTGTGCTGCCTCTGATGAGCCAGTTGTCTAAGTAGAGGAAGATGAAGGCCTCTTACAGACGCAGGTGGGAAGCTATCACTATTAGGCATTTCATGAAGACCCTTGACAAGGGTCATCGTCCTACTTCAAAACCTTAGATACTGCCTGTGGGAGGGGTGGATTAGGATGTGTATATGTATGCATCCTTTAGGTCCAAGGAGCACAGCCAGTCTCCCTAGTGGAGTTAAGGCAGCAGTGTTCCAAGGGAGAGCATCAAACTTCTCTCTCACCAGAAACTGTATTGCAATGTCTGACCTCAACTACAAACAAGTAGTGGCTAATCCCACCCATCAAAGTGGGAATCTCTTGGACCTAATCTTTATCCCTCAACATGACATGATTATGATGAACAAAATTGATCTCTCTATTACCCCTGTCCCATGGTCTGACCATAACCTAATAACTTTTCAGATACCAGCATATCAATCCACAGACTACTGTCTAAACTCAACTGGATGCAAAAGATCTACAAGATTCAAGCAACTAGACAGTGATGACTTCAAAAACCATGCTCTCCCAAAGCTTGCCAAACTATCAGATAATCTCAATGATATTGTAAATAACAGGAATAATACCCTCTCCTCATACTCGCAACTCCCAGCCTTGATCAAAAAGTCAACATCTGACAACCGAGTTACTAAAAAACAATCTGCCCCATGGTTCTCACATGAACTACGTACCTCTCTCCTCCACCTCAGAAAGCTTGAGAGAAAATGGAGAAATACACGTAATTCCTCTGACCAAACCACCTGCTTAGAACATCTTAAACAACATTGTGAATCAATTTGGGCTAAGATAAAAGAATACCATGCTGATATCCTCAGCCGCTCTCTGAATAAACCAAGAGACTTATTTAATCTAGTAAAGTCCTTTATCAATCAACCATCTCCGCCACAACAAGAAGGGATTCAGCCCCAAGCCTATGCGAACTACATCCAATCCAAATCAATAAAAACAAATACTACATCATTACATGAACCTGTCCAAACTTCCCTTCCGCAGTTTTCAATCACCAACCTCTCACCACCCTCTGTAAAAACCATAAATGAAGTTATTACCTCCATCAACACGACTACTTCACCATCTGACCCATGCCCAGCACACTGGATAAGATCTATGCGCACAGAACTCAGCCCTTTTATAGCTAACATAGCGAAGCTGTCATTTGAATCTGGTATCTTCCCAGATGCTCTCAAACATCCATCCATCCGACCACTGCTGAAAAACAACCAGCTTGACCCAAAGGAGGACGACTCATACCGTCCAATCTCTAGTATCCCATTTCTAGCCAAAATTCTTGAGAAATTAACTCTCAGGCAGATACAACAGCATATAGACTCATTTTCCCCTTTAGATCCATGTCAACATGGATTCAGGGAAGCCCACGGTGTAGAAACTCTCCTAACAACATTAATCAATACACTTATCAACGGCATTGACAATCTAAAAAATGGCTTTGCTCTAATATTTCTTGATATAGCTGCTGCGTTCGATTCTGTGGATCACATACAACTACTAAAGCGACTTCATGAGAAGGGAATCAAGAACCATGCTTGGGACTGGTGCAAATCCTACCTGGAAGGTAGATTACAACAAGTTCGTATTGGTAATGCTACTTCAAATCCCTTTCAGCAGAAACAAGGTGTACCACAAGGCTCCTCCTTGTCTGCGCTGCTGTTCAACATCTATATGCAGCCAATCTGTGACATCGCACGCTCTTTTGGTATATCCTGCCTTATGTATGCGGATGATGTGCTATTATTCTCACCAATATCTGTATCATACCCAAACTATACAGTGCTAATCAACTGTTTTAATTCAATAACTGATTGGCTTCTCTCTCAAAACCTCCGTATTAACTTTAAAAAAACAGAGGTTCTAATAATCACAAGGAATAAATCTTTCTCCCCTCCATCAATTCTAAAAGTCAGAGATGCTGATCTCCCAGTCAAATCAAATATTCGATATCTAGGAGTAATTCTGGATCAAAGGTTAGAATTCAAGGAACATATAAAACGCACCGTAAAAGCCGTTCTCCTAGGGCAGGATTGGAAGGGAATGACAGGAATGGTGGACCCCAATTTAGCCTTAGTTTCGACCAGGACATGTTCAGACACTGTGGAGGGTAAACCAGCGGTAACCCTTGGAGAGCTGTTTCCCTTTGAAGCTCTGGAGGTGGGGTTGGGAAGCCAGGGAAATCCCAGAAGAGTAAAGCCCAGAGGAAAAAGGAGAAAAGGAAAGGGCTGCTACCCCCCAAGAATATATGTATGTCTTGGAACCCCCAATGTTAATTGTAAACTGTCATGCCCCTGACCACCTTGATTGAAGGATAAGGCGGTATACAAAACTAGCTAAATAAATAAATACCCCCTGGGGGATCAAAGCCCAAGGGGAAAAGGGGCTATCCCAGTAAAACAATTTAACCCAGGGAACAGGCCAACAAGTCGACCTTGTAGGAATATTGGGGAAAAGTGGGATATCAGGGATTGGAAGAAGGGGAAGAACCCTTATACCCATATTATATGAAGAAACACAATTTGCTGTATCGAGTGGAGCACCACGAGGGAAAGGGAGAGTGAAACCAGTTGATGACCCTTAAAGTTTTTAGGAAACCACTCTTAACCAGGGCACACAGCCATGCCTAGGCAGGGCACCTAGGGGAACATGACATGGCAGTGAGGATACTTCAGCCGTTCTTTTGGCCAACAGAAACATGATGGCAGAAAAAGACCACATGGCCTGTCTAGTCTGCCCTTCTATATAGACTACAATAGTCCCCTCTTTTACATTAGAGATCTTCTGTGTTTGTCCTATGTTTTTTTTAATTCAGATATTGTCCTTGTCTCTACCACATCTACTGGGAGACTATTCCACACATGTACCACTCTGCCCGTAAAGAAATATTTCTGCATATTACTCCTGAGTCTATCCCCTTTCCCCTCATCTTATGTCCCCTTGTAAGAGTAGTTACTCACCTGTAACAGGTGTTCTCCAGGAGCAGCAGGAATCAGTCCTCACATATGGGTGATGTCGGCGCCGACGGAGCCCCCATGCGGAGCATTTCCCCAGCTTTCATAGAAAGCCTTTGGGAATGCAGCGCGCATGCGCGGTCCCCTTCCTGCCCAAGGGTGCCATCTTAAGAACATAAGACATGTCATACTGGGTCAGACCGAGGTCCATCAAGCCCAGTATCCTGTTTCCAACAGTGGCCAATCTAGGTCATACGTACCTAGCAATATCCCCAAAAGACACAGGTTCCACAATGTTTGTACTGGGTCAAGCATTGATATCCTGGATCCCTTTTTAATAGTGGTTTATGGACCTTTCCTCCAGGAACTTGTCCAAACCTTTTTTAAACCCAGCTATACTAACAGCCCTTACTACATCCTCCGGTAACAGATTCCAGATTTTGATTACACGTTGAGTGAAAAAATATTTTCTCTTATTTGTGTTAAATAGTTTACCCTGTAGCTTCATTACATGTCCCCTAGTCTTTCTATATTCTGATAAGGTAAACAATTGATCTACGTTTACCTGTTCCACTCCATTCATTAATTTATAGACCTCTATCATATCTCCCCCTCAGCCGTCTCTTTTCAGGGTTAAAGAGCCCTAACCTTTTTAGCCTCTCTTCATAGGAGTAGCCTTCCATCCCCTTCACCAATTTGGTGGCTCTTCTCTGTACTTTTTCTAATAACTCTATGTCCTTTTTAAGATACGGTGACCAGAATTGCACACAATATTCAAGGTGCGGTCGTACCATGGAGCGATACTGAGGCATTATAATATCCTTTGTTTTATTCTCCATCCCTTTCCTTATGATACCTAGCATTCTATTTGCTTTCTTGGCCGCCGCTGCACACTGAGCGGAGGGTTTTAACATGTTATCCACGATGACTCCTAAATCTTTTTCCTGGGTGGTGGTTTCTAATGTGGAGCCTTGCATCGTGTAACTATAGTGTGGGTTGGTCTTTCCTAGGTGCATAACTTTGCACTTGTCCACATTAAATTTCATCTGCCATTTGGATGACCAGTCTTCCAATTTATCCAGATCCTCCTGCAGTTTTCCACAATCCTCTTGGGTTTTAACAAGTTTAAACAGTTTTGTGTCATCTGCAAATTTGATAACCTCACTAGTTATTCCCTTTTTCAGGTCATTTATGAATATGTCAAAAAGTAGCGGACCCAGTACAGATCCCTGGGGTACTCCACTATTCACCTTTTTCCATTGGGAATATTGGCCATTTAGCCCTACCCTCTGCTTTCTATCTTTTAACCAGTTCCCGATCCACAATAGTACACTGCCTCCTATCCCATGACTTTTTAGCTTCGCCAAAAGTCTCTGATGGGGGACCTTGTCAAAAGCTTTCTGAAAGTCCAGATACACTATATCAACCGACTCACCTTTGTCTACCTGTTTATGCACACCTTCAAAAAAACATATCAGATTAGTAAGACAAGATCTTCCTTGTCTAAAGCCATGTTGGCTGTCTCCATTAGGCCATGACTATCTACATGCTGTGTAATTTTGTTCTTTATGATGGTTTCTACCATTTTCCCTGGTACTGACGTCAGGCTCACCGGTCTGTAATTTCCCGGGTCACCCCTGGAACCCTTTTTAAAAATTGGTGTTACGTTGGCGACCCTCCAATCTTCAGGTATTACAGATGATTTTAATGAAAGTTCACAGATTACCAACAGCAGGTCTGCAATCTCATATTTCAGTTCTTTCAACACTCTGGGATGTATACCATCCGGTCCAAGTGATTTGCTACTATTCAGTTTATCAAATAGTTGTAATATATCTTCCTGGTGTAGCGATATTTCTCTCAATTCCTCTGCAGTATCACCTTTAAATACCACTTCAGTCTTGGGTAACATCCCTACATCTTCCTCAGTAAAGACCGAAGCAAAGAATTCATTCAGTCTCTCTGCTATAGCCTTGTCTCCTCTTACTGCCCCTTTTACCCCTCTATCATCTAATGGTCCAATTGACTCTCTCACAGGCCTTTTGCTACGAATGTACTTGAAAAAGTCTTTGTTTCGTGTTTTTGCTTCCGTAGCAAGTTTCTTCTCAAATTCCCGCTTTGCCTGCCTTATCAATGCTTTGCATTTAACTTGCCAGTGCTTGTGCTGTTTCCAGTTTTCATCATTTGGCTCTTTTTTCCATTTCCTGAAGGTTGCTTTTTTGGCAGCAACAGCCTCTCTGACCTCACCTTTAAACCATGCTGGCAGTTTTTTGGACTTTCTTCCACTTTTCTTAATGTGTGGAATACAGCTGGTCTGGGCTTCGAGGACAGTATTTTTAAATAACACCCAAGCTTGCTGTAAGTCTTTAACCTTTGGAACCGCTCCTTTTAGTTTTTTCTTAACTATATTCCTCATTCTATCATAGTCTCCCTTTTGAAAGTTAAAAGGTAGTACTGTGGATTCCTTTACTATCTGTCCGCCACTAATTAAATCAAACATGATCATACTATGATCACTATTGCCAAGTGGTCCCAACACCCTTATTTCTTGCACCAGATCTGGCGTTCCACTAAGGACTAGGTCCAGTATGGCTTCCCCTCTGGTCGGTTCATGAACCAGCTGCTCCAAGAAGCAGTCATTTATTCCATCTAGAAACTTTCTCTCTTTAGCTTGTCCTGCTGTGACACTGACCCAGTCGATACCGGGGTAATTGAAATCACCCATTATTACTACTCTGTTGTGACTTTTGTTAGCTTCCTTAATTTCTTTGAGCATTTCATCATCCATTTGTTCATTCTGGCCAGGCGGTCGATAGTATACTCCCACTGCCATAACCTTCCCCTTCATAAATGGAATTTCAATCCATAGAGATTCTACAGCAAATTTTGTTCCCTGCAAAACTTTAATCCTTTCTGACTCAATGCCCTCTCTAACATAGAGCGCAACCCCTCCACCAATTTGATCAGCTCTATCATTACGATATAGTTTGTATCCAGGTATCACAGTGTCCCACTGGTTATCCTCCATCCACCATGTCTCTGAGAGTGCAATCATATCTAACCTCTCATTTAGTGCTATATATTCTAACTCTCCCATCTTATTGTTTAGACTTCTAGCATTGGCATACAAGCATTTTAGAGACTGTATTTTATTAATATTAATCTGGCTATTGGTAGGCATGGGTAATTTGGAATCTTTATGCTCTGTCTGCTCCTTACTCAAGGGCATTTGGGCTACTATACTCCCTTTTGAAACCTCACTGCTTTTGGTAGTATCCTTCAAGGATACCTTTGTCCGAACCATGCGCTCCTGGGTGACTGTCAGCTTTCCCCTATTTTCTAGTTTAAAAGCTTCTCTATCTCTTTTTTAAAGGTTAATGCCAGCAGTCTGGTCCCATCCTGATTAAGGTGAAGCCCATCCCTTCGGAAGAGCCCCCCCTTTCCCCAGAATGTTCCCCAGTTCCTAACAAATCCAAAACCCTCATCCTTGCACCATTGTCTCATCCACGCATTGAGACTCCGGAGCTCTGCCTGTCTTTTGGGTCCTGCACGTGGAACAGGAAGCATTTCGGAGAATGCTATCCTGGAAGTTCTGGATTTCAACTTCCTACCTAAAAGCTTAAATTTAGCCTCCAGAACTTCCCTACCACATTTTCCTATGTCATTGGTACCAACATGTACCAAGACAGCGGACTCCTCCCCAGCACTATCTATGATCCTATCTAGGCGGTGCGTGAGGTCCGCTACCTTCGCACCAGGCAGGCATGTTACCAGGCGATCCTCACGTCCACCAGCCACCCAGCTATCTACATTCCTAATGATTGAATCACCAACTATAACAGCTGTCCTGACCCTCCCCTCATGGGGACATGGCCCTGGAGAAACGTCCTCGGTGCGAGAGGGTTTTACATCACCTGGAGGACAGGTCCTAGTTACAGGATCACTTCCTGCCACACCAGGGTGATGCTCTCCTATCACGTGACCTCTCTCCTCCATGGCAACAGGGATGCTGCCAGACTGGAAGTGGGACTTCAGGACTATATCCCTGTAGGTCTCGTCCATGTACTTCTCTGTCTTTCTTATGTCTTCCAGGTCTGCTACTCTAGCCTCTAGAGAACGGACTCGTTCCCTGAGAGCAAAGAGCTCCTTGCACTTAGTGCATACGTAAGACCTCTAACCAACTGGGAGAAAATCATACATGTGACACTCAATGCAAAGGACCGGAGAACCCCCATCTCGTTGCTGGACTTCTGTCTGCATCTTAGTTTAAAGCTTGTGTTTAGGTCTTTTAAATTCTGTATATAATAAGTATTGGTGTAGATGCTTATACTAATAAAAGTGTATCTAATACCCCTAATACACCCTGTGTACCTGAAGCTTAATTAATTAATCTCAGGTCCTCCGTGTATGACTGATTTGGATAAAGAGCTGCACCTGAGAGCAGCCCCTTTCCTCTAAGATGTGCAAGTACCTATAAAACTACAATTACCCCAGGGGTGGGTGCTGGGGAGGGAGGGAGGGAGGGAGATAAATCCTATTAAAGAGGGCAGTTACAAGGTCAGTCTTGCTCAGTCTTATGACATAGCTAAAAGATAGCAAAAAACAAAAATGAATGACATAACTGCAACTCCCAGGGGAGGAGGGAGGGTTGTGAGGACCGATTCCTGCTGCTCCTGGAGAACACCTGTTACAGGTGAGTAACTACTCTTTCTCCAGGACCAAGCAGGAAGTCCATCCTCACATATGGGACTCCCCAGCTTCAAGCTACCGGGGGCCCAAAGCTGAATAATGAGCTCCCTTCTAGAGCCTCAGCTTGCGAGATAGAATCTTCTCTGAGAACGCTCCCGTATGGTAGCCCAACACCAGGGCCGGAGGGTAGGAGTTGCCTAAACCTCAAAGAGATTACGGAGTACGGCCTGACCGAAAGCACTGTCCCTAGGGGACTCCCTCTTGAGGCAGTAATGGGCCTCAAAAGTCTGGCTTGAAGACCAAGTAGCGGCCCGGCAGATGTCTGCCAACGGAACAGAGCAGAGATGAGCTACTGACGCAGCCTTCGCCCTGACACGGTGGGCCGTGACTCGACCCTGCAAGGAGAGGCCGGCTGCCCTGTACGCCCAGGCGATACAGTCTGCTACCCAAATGGACAGGGTACGCTTGGAGATAGGCAACTCCAGCTTATTAGGGTCAAAGGATATGAAGAGCTGAACAGCCCTTCGATGCCCCTGCATACGGTCAATGTAAAAAGACAATGCCCTCCTACAGTCCAGGGTATGCAAGACCATCTTAGCCCAGCTGGCATGCGGCCTGGGAAAGAAAGTCGGAAGAACCACCTCCTGATTGAGATGGAAAGAGGAGATAACTTTGGGAAGGAACTTTGGGTGAGTCAGTAAGACAACCCTGTTTCTAAAGAATCTTGTGTATGGTGGCTCTGAGACCAGAGCCTGTAGCTCACTGACTCAACTGGCAGAGGTAAGAGCTACCAAAAACAACGCCTTCCAGGAAAGAAAGCGTAAAGGACAAGTAGCCATAGGCTCAAATAGTGGGCAAGTAAGTTTTTGCAAGATCACATTCAAATCCCACTCAGGTGCAGGCGGACGAATTGGAGGCTTGAGCAAAAGGAGGCCTCTGAGGAAGCGGGTCACTAAAGGGTGGCCTGACAGAGACTGTCCCTGCACCGGTGAGTGGTGCGCTGACAGCGCACTGAGGTGGACCCGAACAGAGTTGCATTTAAGGCCTTGGTCGGATAGGTGAAGCAAATATTGCAGCACCACCGGCACCAGGAATGAAAAAGGATCCTCCTTGCATTGAGCACACCAAGTGGAGAACCTACGCCACTTGAGGGCATAAGATTTCCTAGTGGAATGCCTCCTAGAGGCCAAGACCACCTCCTCCACTTCCCTAGGCAGCAGTAAGGGAGCTAGAACTACCCTTTCAGCATCCAGGCCATCAATTGGAGGGACTGGAGGTTGGGGTGCAAGAGAGATCCCTGATCCTGAGATAGGAGATCGGGTTGTACCCCCAGAGAGAGTGGAGTGTCCACAGCCAGCTGCAGAAGGAGTGGAAACCACCAGAATTACCGAGGCCTTGTCCGGGCCACTAGAGGCGTGGGAAGAAATGCATACAGTAGGCTCGTCGACCAAGAGATGAGAAACACATCTGCTGCTATTCTCAGGGGATGCGGTTGTCTGGAGCAGAACCTGGGTAGCTGTCGGTTGACTGGACTGGCAAAGAGATTGATGGTTGGAAGACCCCACTTTAGGAAGATCTTTTGAGCCACCAAGGGATTCAACTGCCATTCGTGTGGCTGCAGAATTCTGCTCAACCGGTCCGCCAGGTAATTCTCCTGACCGGGCAGATAAACTGCCTTGAGAAGCATACCATGTTTGACTGCCCAGGAGCACAGGGCCTGAGCCTCCTGACACAGAAGTTGGGACCCTGTGCCTCCTTGTTTGTTCACATAGAACATTGCAACTTGATTGTCTGTCTGAACCAGAACCGACTGGTGAGAGAGGGCATGAGAGAAAGTTTGGAGAGCCAAACGGATAGCTCTCAACTCCAAGAGGTTGATCTGCTGTGTGGACTCCCAAGGGGACCAGAGGCCTTGGGTGCATGCTCCCTGGCAATGTGCACCCCAACCCTGAAGAGAAGCATCTGTTGTCAGCACCTGTGTTTGTGGTGGAGGCTGAAAAGGCACTCCTTGTACTAGATTCGGGAGATGCAGCCAACATTGCAGGGAGGCCGCTAGCAATTTGGACACCCTTACTCTGTCTCGCAAGTGTCCTGTGGCTTGTAGCCACTGAGATCTGAGTGCAGACGTGCATTTGGAGTAACATGAACTGTGGATGCCATGTGACCTAATAGCCTCAGGAATTGCCTGGCGGAAACCAGAGAATTGCTGTGAAACTGTCTGGCGAAGTCCATCAGCCTGTGGGCCCTTTCTACAGGTAGATAAGCCCTTGCCTGAAGAGTATCCAGCCTTGCTCCGATGAACTGTGTGTTCTGTGAGGGGTGCAAAGTGGACTTTGCGTAGTTTATGACAAACCCCAGATGCTGTAGAAGGGAGACAGTCCGAAGAGTGGCTTGTGCGGCCTCCTGTGGAGACTGACCCCTGATGAGCCAGTCGTCCAGGTATGGAAAGACAAAGATGCCCTGGACTCAGATAGGCCGCTACCACCGCCAAGCATTTGGTGAAAACCCTGGGCGCGGAGGTTAGGCCAAATGGAAGTACTCTGTACTGGAAATGATTTCCTCCCACTACAAATCTGAGATATTGTCTGTGGTCTGGATGAATGAGGATGTGAGTATAAGCATCCTTTAGATCTAAGGAGCATAGCCAATCTCCCTGCTGGAGGTAGGGCAGCAGTATTCCAAGGGTAAGCATCTTGAACTTTTCCCTCACCAGGAACTTGTTGAGATTTCTCAAGTCGAGGATGGGCCTGAGACCTCCTGTCCTTTTTGGTACCAGGAAGTACCAGGAATAGAAGCCTCGTCCTCTCAGGTGGTGGGGCACTGATTTCACTGCCTGCTCCTTTAAAAGACTTGCCAACTCCTGAAGGAGTAAGTTCCTGTGTAGAGGGAGTCTTGGAGGCTCCCCTGGAAAGTAGGAGGGGGTAACTGGGTGAAGTGAAGCAAATAGCCCCTCTGGACTATGCTTAGTACCCAGGTATCCCCTGTTATAGCTGACCACCTGTGGGCGTACAGGGTCAGCCGGCCTCCTGTGCTGAGAGGGGCCAGCTGAGGAGGAGAGGCTATGCCACTGGAGTCAAAACCCCGCTCCCTGCTGTGCAGGAGCCGGAGTTGGTAGCTTGGGGTTTTTCTGCCTACGGGGTCCATGTCCCTGCCCCTTGGCCTGCTGACCATGTTGGGGAGCTGTGGAGGCCTGGTATTGAGGGTATGATTTGTAGGCAGACGACTTCCTCGGGTAAGACATGCCTTCCTTCTTCTTTTGAAAAGGGGCAGAGGTTTTTCTGGACAACCTTGTCCTGGTGAGAGTCTCGGACTCGAGTTCTGCAGCCTTTTCAGCCATGGGCTTGTCAAAGAGGTTTTCACCTCGGTAAGGGACATCAACCAACTTGTCCTGCACCCATGATTCGAGGTCCGATGACTTTAGCCAAGCCTGATGGCGTGCACCGATGCCGGCCGTGGCTACTCGGGCCAAAGCCTCCATAAGCTGCTCGAGACAAACTTGGAGCACTCTCGGATCCCAGTTGACAAGGCTGTGAACCTCTGCAAAGGTTCCTCAGAGAGACCAGCAGAGAACCCGGCAATCTCCTTTGTCAGGTCTCGAAGGTACATGCCCATGTACAGCTGGTAAGTCTGGACACGGCAAGCAAGCATAGAGCCCTGGAAGCACTTTCTACCGAGGGCTTCCAGGTTCCAGGCCTCCCTACCAGGAGGCACCGAGGAGTGCATCTTCTGACTCTTCAGACGATGCATGGCCGATTCCACAACCATGGAGTAGTGCGGTAGCTGTGCCTTCTGGAACCCAAGGCTTTTGCGGACTCGATAAATGGAATCGACCCGCTTGCTAAGAGTCAGCGTCGAGGCCAGCGCCTCCCACATGTGGAAGAGCAACCGTTCCAGCATCGGAGGAACCAGTACAGTAAAGGCCTCCTTGGGGGGAGGGTCATAATGCAGGGCCTCGAGCTCCTCGGCTCGAGGCTCTTCCTCGGGGTCCGCGGGGAAAGCCAAGGACTTGGCCATGTCCCTCACGAAGTCCGAGAACTGGGTATCTTCCGGGGAGGACCTTCTCCGAGGTTCAGACTCCGGTGAGTCCGATGGGACACACCGGGTCCAAAAAGTGTCCGGGGACTCCTCTTCCTCCGTTTTCCATCCCAACCCCTCCGAGGAGTCGTCGAGGGGCTCCGGCCGGGCGGGCACCGATGCCATCCGCCCAGACGCCGAGGGCACCGGCGTCGACGACCTTGGTCCCACACGGGAGATCGAGGGTGACCTCGGCCGAGGATATACTTGAGATCTCATGGACTCGAGGATCGGCTCAGCCTCCGGGGTCGACTTGGACGTCGAGGTCCCGGTGGTCAGGGCAGATACACCGGTGAGACCGGCGATCAGTACCCGCAGCTGTTCCATGAAGGCAGCCAAACTGCTGTCCAAGGCTGTCAACCTGAGTCCGAGCTCAGGAGACCCAGCAGCCTCCGACTCGGGCCCCGATGGCATCGGGCCCGACGTCGGCTCCCCCGGAGGAGAGTCCACGAGGATTACAGTACAGTACTCATGTGACCCGGGGCCTCTGTCTCTACATGAGGTTGTTTGGCAGGCCTCTCTGACTCCGAAGACCCGGGACAGCGGTCGGGGCTATGCGACCTGGCCCTCGAGGAGCCAAGAGCGTCCACCGATGCCATCCTCATGGGTTTCTTCTTCCTGAGGTGCTCCCGCGAAGGAGACCCCCTCTCAGAGGAGCCCCGACGATGCTTGGGGTCAAACTCCCGAGACATCGAGGCCTCTGACGAAGTCCGGGCCCAGCCAGATGCGGAATCAGAGAAGATCCTTTCACGTTGGTGCTGCCAGCTCCTCAATGCCTTGGAAGACATTTTGCCACACGGGACACAGACCAGCGGGTCATGGTCGAGCCCGAGGCATCGGAGGCAGCAGTCATGTGTGTCGATGAGAGACATCAGTTTCTTACACCGATCACACTTTTTGAACCCGCTGGCAGCCATCGGGGGAAACAGAGCCCCTGCAAGGTCAAAAGACTGGGCTGCCAGGAAAAAAAGAAAAAAATGGCACGAACGCTAGTCTCTAAGGACAAAAACCGAAAAATGAGATCCAGGCTCGATACCAGTGTACCGGGCCCAGGCGGGAAAGGGAACCGGCTTCAAACCGAGAAAAAACCATGGATCCACACCAAAAAAAATCAACTTTTCCACGGGTGACCACGACACACTTGCGTTGGGCTCCGCGGAAAAAAGAAGACTGAGCAAGATGGCACCCTTAGGCGGGAAGGGGACCGCGCATGCGCACTGCATTCCCAAAGGCTTTCTTTGAAAGCTGGGGAAATGGTCCGCATGGGGGCTCCGTTGGCGCCAATGTCACCCATATGTGAGGACTGACTTCCTGCTTGGTCCTGGAGAAGCAGAGCTTGCTTTCAATTGAAAAACGCTCTCCTCCTATGCATTTATGCCATGGAGATATTCAAACATGTCTATCATTTTTCCTCTATCCCACTTTTCCTCTAAAGTATTCCTCTCCCTATGCACCCAAGCATCCTTCTCATTTCTTTGCTTCCTCGTGTTAAGGTGTAGGCCCATTTTAAGACTATGTTCCTTGATCTTGATAAGCAGATGTATCAGACAGTCATTACTTTCAGCCAGTAACATAGTATAGTCAGCATAGGGAAGGTTACTGATGAATTTTCCAAAATTCACATGTGTTGTCTTCTCTGATGATTTGTTCTGCATTTAAATTTAACAGATATGGGGAAAGTATGCAGCCTTGTTGTACACTATCACTGATTTTAAACCATTCTGTTTCTCCTTGTTCTGTTTGAACTGTCGCTTCTTCATTAATGTAAAGTTTGTGCATGAGAACTATCAAATGTTCTGGTATACCCATGTTTCTTAATGTGAACCACTGTTTTTCATAATTTACATAATCAAAGGCTTAACTGTAGTCAATAAAACGCAGATATTCTTTTGTCTTTTCAAAGATCCATCACACATCCATGATGTCTCTAGTTCCTCACTCTTTCCTGAAACTTGCATGCATTTCAGGCAGTTCTCACTCCTGGTATGGTTGTAGTTCCTACTGAATTATCTTGTAGAATCTTACTAGTGTGTGGGATCAGAGCATTTGTGCAATATTTTCTATAGTCAGTCAGATCACCTTTTTTCAGAATTGGTAGGAACACAGATCTTTGCGGGGGTAGTTTCTCCAAATGGGTTAGTTTTACTACTACTATGCTACTAATCATTTTGTACGCAGAGCTGTACATAAAGATGTAAGACAGTCCCTGCTCATCAGAGCTTACAATCTAATCAAAATTAAAAATCATAATAAAACTGGAGACTAGAGTATGGTAAGATACACAAGTAGTGAACGAGAGAGTGAGGGGCATCAGGATCCAAAAGCAGCCTCAAAGAGGTGGGTTTTTAGCCTGGATTTGAACAGGGCCAGAGGAGCCCGACGCAGTGACTCAGGTACAGTAATTTATTCCAGGCATATGAAGCAGCAAGGTGGAATGGATGAAGTCTGGAGGTGAAAGTGGCAGAGGAGGACACAAAAAAGGGATCTACCAAGACTACCATAGAAGCTGAGTTCATGAGGAGGAGTGTAAAGAGATAAAAACTTTTCAGCATACCAGGACAGTCATAAATCTCACTTCTAAACTAGGGTTTATGGAGTATGATCTCAGTCTATTAAATTTACTGCTAGTGCTCAATGTAGTACTTGTATCATACCAAAGCACCTCCAGCTGGAGTTTGTACAATCTAATATGTATGGGTAATTTATCAAGGTGTGCTTGGAAATTCTTCTTAACCAAGCCTGTGGCACCCAATATGATGGGAAATAACTCAGTAACTTTCTGCCCCATTTTCATAGTCTCTGACTGTATTTCTTGGTACTTGAAGATCTTCTCACTAAGAACGTAAGAACTGCCATACTGGGTCAGACCAAGATCCATCAAGCCCAGTATCCCGTTTCCAACAGTGGCCAATCCAAGTTACAAGTACCTGGCAGGTTCTCGAAAAGGTACAAAGGTTCCACAATGTTTGCCCTGGGGTAAGCAATGGATTTCCCAGGTACCTTTTAATAATGGTTTATGGACGTTTCCTCCAGGAACTTGTCCAAACCTTTTTTAACACTAGAAGCCCCAAAAGGAATTTTACCTAGAAACCCCAAAGTGCGTCAATTGACGCATTATCACGACGATTGTGTTTAGCATGAAATGCAGATGTGAATTAATGTGAAGTTACTTATTTGTTAAATACGTGCAGTATGTGACGTCATTACATGTCATCATGTGTTTATTGTTTGTAATGTTGGAGTAAACCTGTAAACAGTGATTGAGATGCACCACCTAGTGGGAAAATGAATTTATACCTAGAAGCCCCAAAGTGCATCAATTGATGCATCCAAAACAATTGAGTGCGTCAATTGACGCACTTTGGGGGTTCTAGGTATAAATTCATTTTCCTGCTAGGTGGTGCATCTGTCATTAATTTTCGATGCACATATTTGAACATCTTGACCTTGGCTAACAAAGTTATGGAACATGACTGACATGGTTCTAGCAGTGGCACTGGTATACAACTTTGAAGATGCATTTGCATCAATTGACACACTTTAGGGCTTCTAGTGTTAAACAGAGCTACATTAACAGCTTTTACTACATCCTCCGGTAACAAATTCCAGAGTTTGATTACATGTTTAGTGAAAAACTATTTTCTTTTATTAGTCTTACTGTAAATGGGTTAAATTGTAGCTGCATTGCATGTCCCCTAGTCTTTCTACTTTTTGAAGGAGTAAAAAACTGATCTACGTTTACCCGTTCCACTCCATTCATAAATGTATAGACCTCTATCATATCTCCCCCCTCAGATGTCTCTTTTCCAAGTAGAGCCCTAACCTTTTAAGCCTTTCCTCATAGGGGTATCTTTCCATCCCCCTTTACCATTTTGGTGACTCTTCTCTGTACCTTTTCTAATTATGCTATATCCCTCAACACGATTTACATAACAGTTGCTTGGGACTAACACCTCTATAAATCAATGCCTTTCTGGTGGTGGTGTTCTTTGCACCCAGATTTCTATCAGTCAGAATGGGAGTATCCCAGGTCATCATACCCTCTTCATTCTCTCAGGGTCATGATCTCAGTGCTTTTCAGGCACACTGATGTTGCAGTGTTTACAGAGTTTCCAATGGATGAGACATACTACTTTGTTATGCCTTTCTCTATAGGAATTTTCCATCAGACCTTCACAGCCAGCTATGAGGTGAAAGCGTAGTTACTCACCTGTAACAGGTGTTCTCCAGGAGCAGCAGGAATCAGTCCTCACTTATGGGTGACGTCGGCGCCTACGGAGCCCTCGCGGAGCAATTTTCCCCAGCTTTCAAAGAAAGCCTTTGGGAATTGCAGCGCGCATGCGCGGTCCTCTTCCCGCCCAAGGGTGCCATCTTAGCCAGTCAGATGACATAGCTAAAAAAGACAGCATAAAAAAATTTGCAAAAAGAACATAAGCAGACGATTGCAACTCCAAGGGGAGGAGGGAGGGTAGTGAGGACTGATTCCTGCTGCTCCTGGAGAACACCTGTTACAGGTGAGTAACTACGCTTTCTCCAGGACCAAGCAGGAAGTCAGTCCTCACTTATGGGACTCCCAAGCTCAAGGCTACCGGAGACCCCAAGCACAAAAATGAGCTCCCTCTAGCTCAGCAGCACAGAAGGAAAGAATCTTCGCTGAATTATCACCCACCGGTAGCCCACATCCGGGATGGAGGGTAGGAGTTGCTCAGACCTCAAAGAGATTACGGAGGACTGCCTGTCCGAAAGCACTGTCCCTGCGGGACTCCCTCTCGAGACAGTAATGGACCGCAAAAGTCTGGCTCGAAGACCAAGTAGCGGCCCGGCAGATGTCTGCCAGCGGAACAGAGCGGAGGTAAGCCACTGACGTAGCCTTTGCCCGAACGCAATGAGCCGTGACTCGACTTTCTAAGGAGAGTCCGGCTGCCCCATAAGCCCAAGAGATACAGTCCGCAACCCATATGGACAGAGTACGCTTGGAGACCGGGAGCCCCAATTTATTGGGGTCAAAAGACACAAAAAGCTGAGCAGCTTTACGGTGCTCCCGCGTACGGTCAAGGTAGAAGTTCAATGCCCTTCTACAGTCCAGGGTATGGAGGACCGTTTCAGCTCGGCTGGAGTGTGGTCTGGGAAAGAAGGTTGGAAGTACCACCTCCTGATTGATGTGAAAAGGGGAGACCACTTTTGGAAGAAATTTTGGGTGAGTCCGTAGGACTACCCTATTTTTGTAGAACCGAGTGTAAGGGGGATCAGACACGAGGGCCTGCAATTCACTTACGCGTCTAGCGGAAGTGAGGGCTATCAAGAACAGTGTTTTCCAAGACAGAAAACGGAGAGAACAGGTAGCCATAGGTTCAAAAGGCGGACAGGTGATCCGCTGCAAAACCACATTCAGGTCCCAGTCAGGCGCTGGCGGGCGTAGAGGTGGTTTAAGTAGAAGGAGACCTCGGAGAAACCTCGCTACGAGAGGGTCGCTGGAGAGAGGTCTACCGTCCACCGGCACATGATGTGCCGAAAGAGCACTGAGGTGAACTCTGACGGAGTTGGACTTAAGTCCAAGATTAGAGAGGTGTAGCAAGTACTGCAAGATCACTGACACCGGGCAGGAGAAGGGATCCTGAGACTGTTGGGTACACCAGACGGCAAAGCGACGCCATTTAAGGGCGTAGCATTTGCGGGTAGAAGGCCGTCGCGAAGCCAAGACGGCCTCCTCCACCTCTGCCGGCAGGAGAAGGGGAGCAAGGACTACCCTCTCAGCAGCCAGGCCATGAGGTTGAGAGACCTGAGGTTGGGGTGTAGTAGAGACCCCTGATCCTGAGTGAGGAGATCCGGTTGTACCCCCAGAGGGAATGGATCCTCCACCGCTAATTGCAGAAGGAGCGGAAACCACGGCTGTCTGGGCCAGCGAGGGGCCACCAGGATCATGAAGGCTTTGTCTCGGAGAACCTTGAAAAGAGTCCGAGAGACTAGCGGGATGGGAGGGAAAGCGTACAGAAGGCTCCCCGACCATGAAATTAGAAAAGCGTCCGCCGCAACCCGAAGGGGGTGTGGCCGACGAGAGCAGAAGCGAGGAAGCTGCCGGTTGTGAGGACTGGCAAAGAGATCCACCGTGGGGAGGCCCCACTTTAGGAAGAGCTTCTGAACTACCAAGGGATCCAGACGCCACTCGTGCGGCTGGAGGACCCTGCTGAGTTTGTCCGCCAGGCAATTCTCTTGGCCCGGGAGATAAACTGCCTTGAGGAGAATGCCGTGACTGACGGCCCAAGAGCAGAGCTTCTGTGCCTCCCGGCAGAGGAGGAAGGAGCCCGTGCCCCCCTGCTTGTTCACGTAGAACATGGCAACTTGATTGTCCGTCTGGACAAGGACGGACTGGTGGGAAGTCAGGTGGGAGAAAGCCTTGAGAGCCAGGCGGATCGCCCTGAGCTCCAGGAAGTTGATCTGCTGAGCAGCCTCCCACCTTGTCCAGAGGCCCTGAGTACGTGCCCCTTGGCAATGTGCTCCCCAGCCCAGGAGGGATGCATCCGTGGTCAGCACCCGGGTCGGCTGAGGTGACTGGAAAGGCATTCCGAATATCAGGTTCGGCTGCCGAAGCCACCACCGGAGAGACGAGATCAGCGGCTCGGAGACGCGCACTAGGTCTGCTAGGCCGCCTGTGGCTTGTCGCCACTGCTGGCGGAGACACCATTGAGCAGGCCGCATATTCAGGCGGGCATTGGGGGTCACATGGACGGTGGAAGCCATATGGCCGAGCAGTCTCAGGAAGCGCCTGGCAGAGACCAGGGGCTGGCTGCGAAAACGGTCGGCTAGGTCCATGAGCCGTTGAGCCCTGTCGAGCGGTAGGTACGCTCGTGCCTGAGGAGTGTGGAGCCTTGCGCCGATGAACTCGAGATCCTGTGAGGGGAGCAAAGTGGACTTTGCGAAATTTATAACAAAGCCCAAGTGCTGCAGAAGAGTCACCGTGCGGTGCGTGGCGCTGGTGACCTCCGGAGCGGACGCCGCTCTGATGAGCCAGTCGTCGAGGTACGGAAAGACATATAGGCCGTGAAGCCGGAGATGGGCCGCCACCACCGCGAGACATTTTGTGAAGACTCGTGGTGCGGAGGACAGGCCAAAGGGCAGTACTCTGTACTGGTAATGATTTCCTGCCACCACAAACCTTAGGTATTGGCGGTGGCTTGGGTGGATGAGGATGTGCGTGTAGGCATCCTTTAGATCCAAGGAGCATAGCCAATCTCCCTGCTGGAGGTAGGGCAGAAGGATTCCAAGGGTAAGCATTTTGAACTTCTCCCGCACAAGGAACTTGTTGAGGTTGCGCAAGTCCAGGATGGGTCTGAGGCCCCCTGTTCTCTTTGGTATTAGAAAATACCTGGAATAAAAGCCTTGACCTCTCAGGTGGTGTGGCACCGGTTCCACCGCCTGTTCCTGCAGAAGACCTGCTAACTCCTGAAGGAGTAATTCCCTGTGCAGAGGGGGTCGTGGAGGTTCTCCCGGAAAATAGGAGGGAGGGACCTGGTGGAAGTGGAGAAGATAGCCTTCTCGCACGACTTGAAGCACCCAGGCATCTGCGGTGATGCTGGACCACCTGTGGGCGAAGTGAACCAGCCGGCCTCCGGTGCTGGGAGGAACCAGCGGGGGGGGGAGAGGCTATGCGTAGTGAGTCAAAAACCCCCACCCTGCTGAGCAGGGGCTGGTGGTGCAGGCTTGGGGGCTTGCTGCCTACGGGACCCGTTACCCCGTCCCTTGGCCTGCTGGCCCTGTTGGGGAGCTGCAGGGGCCTGATAATGGGGGTATTGTTTGTAGGCAGCCGCCTTTCTCGGGTAAAAGGACTTTTTCCCCGAGCCCTTCTTTTTCTGGGAAGGGGCAGAGGTCTTCCTAGAAAGCCTGGTCCTGGTGAGAGTCTCAGTCTCAATTTGTGCAGCCTTTTCAGCCATGGGCTTGCCAAAGAGGTTTTCGCCTCGGCAGGGGACATCGACCAACTTGTCCTGCACCCAGGGCTCAAGGTCTGACGACTGAAGCCAAGCCTGTCGGCGGGCACCGATGCCGGCTGCGGCCACTCGAGCCGATGCTTCAAAGCCATCATAGGCTGCTCGGGACATGAACTTTGAGCATTCCCAAATGCCAGTGGACAAGGCCAGGAACCTCCGCAAGGGTTCCTCGGACAAACCAGCGGAGAATCCGGCTAGCTCTTTAGCCAGATCTCGGAGATACATGCCCATGTATAGCTGGTAAGTCTGGACACGACATGCGAGCATAGAGCCCTGGAAACACTTCTTACCAAGGCCATCCAGGTTACGGGCCTCCCTGCCAGGAGGCACCGAGGAGTGCATCTTCTGGCTCTTAAGACGGTGCATGGCCGATTCCACTACCATGGAATGGTGTGGTAGCTGTGCCTTTTGAAAGCCAGGGCTCTTGCGGACCCGATAGATAGAATCGACCCGCTTGCTCAGGACCGGCGAGGAGGCCGGACTCTCCCACATGCGGAAGAGTAGTTGTTCCAGCATAGGAGGAACCGGTACAGTAAAGTGTTCCCTTGCGGGAGAGTCATACTGGAGGGCGTCGAGCTCTTCGGCTCGAGGCTCCTCCTCGGGGTCCGCAGGGAAGGCCAAAGCCTTGGCCATATCCCTGACGAAGTCCGAGAACCGGGCATCCTCCGGGGGGGACTGCTTCCGAGGCTCGGACCCCGGTGAGTCCGAGGGGACACACCGAGTCCGGAAAGAATCAGGCGACTCTTCCTCTTCAGACTCCCAGACCGACTCCGACGAGGACTCGGTGGGGTCGGCCCGGGCAGGGCGCGGCACCTGCCGCCCCGACGCCGAGGGAGTCGGCGTCGGCGACATCGGTCCCGAACGGGAGGCCGAGGGTGACCTCGACCGAGGATCGACTCGAGTTCGCATCGACTCGAGGATCGGCTCGGTCTCCGGGGTCGACTTGGACGTCGACGTCCCGGCGGTCGGGGCAGCGGCGCCAGCGAGGCCAGCGAGCAGTGCCCGCTGCTGGTCCATGAAGGCAGACAGTCTGCTCTCCAAGGCCGTCAACCTGAGTCCGAGCTCAGGTGACCCAGCAGCCCCCGACTCGGGCCCCGACGGCGTCGGGCCCGACGTCGGCTGTCGCGGAGGTGAGTCCAGAAGGACCACAGGACTTACCCGAGCAGGCATCTCCGACTCCAGGCGAGGTCGCTTCGTGAGGTGCTCCTTCTCCAAGGACCCGGGGCGGCTGTCGGGGCTATGCGACCTGGCCCTCGCGGAACCAGGAGCGTCCACCGACGCCGCCCTCGCGGGTTTCACCTGCCGACGATGGTCCCCGGAGGGAGAACCCCTGTCGGAGGAACTCCGGCGACGGTCCGAGCTGGAGCCTTTGGACGCGGAGGCCTCCGACGAGGTCCGGGTACGGCTGGGGTCAGCGAAGATCCTATCACGCTGATGCCGCTGACTTCTCAACGCTTTGGAGGACATTTTGCCGCAGGGCCCACAGATCAGTTCCTCATGATCTGGGCCCAGGCAGCGGAGGCAAAAGTCGTGTGTGTCAGTTAGTGACATATTTCGGTCACACTGACCACACCGCTTAAAACCACTGGCAGCCATCGGGGGAAAAAGGGCCCCTGCGAGGTCAAAGGACTGGGCTGCCAGGGAAAAGCGAAAACGAAAGCTGACTAAGTCAGAAAAACCGAAAAAAGGAAGAGGACTCGTGACCGGCGTCGCGAGTCCGGGCGGGAAAAAGACCGGCGTCGAACCGAAGGAAAAAGAATAAAATAATGAAGAAATATCGACTTTTTCGCGGAGACAAGACGGGGACGTCTGTAGGGCTCCGCGGAAAAAAGAAGACTGGCTAAGATGGCACCCTTGGGCGGGAAGAGGACCGCGCATGCGCGCTGCAATTCCCAAAGGCTTTCTTTGAAAGCTGGGGAAAATTGCTCCGCGAGGGCTCCGTCGGCGCCGACGTCACCCATAAGTGAGGACTGACTTCCTGCTTGGTCCTGGAGAATCACCATTTCCAGCTCTTGTGTCTGTTTCAATGCTCGCTTTAAACCATCTTGTCTGTAATCTACTGTCCTGGGCTGCAACTATCAAATTTTCATCCTTCAGTTTCAGTTCACCTCTCCTTAACCATCATGTGTCTATTTCTTGATCGACAAAGGGTTCCTGGAGTAACACTTTGTATTCTCCATTGCATTTGTCACTTGTTTTACCTCATTGCCAGAGAGTAGGCCATGATGTCCTTCACTAGATTCATTGGGGATGGGTGAAGAAAGTTCCTAGGTAAATGAAAGCCTCCAGATGTCTGATCCCAGATGTTGAGGCTTTAATGGAAGAGGCTGACGGATTTTATGGCGGTTACACAGACATGGTTTACAGACAACCGTAACTGGGATGTAATTATACCAGGCTATACTTTATTCAGGAAGGACAGGGTAGGAAGAAAGGGAGGAGGAGTGCCACGATACATAAAAAAACCATTAAAGCTACAGAATTACAGGGCTTACAAGGGAGCAAAGAGGGATTATACTAGAAAGAGAGAATGTGAAATCCATTTGGATTGGTATGATATACAGATCTCCTTCACAGGCAGAAATGGACAGAGATTTAATAGAAGACATATGCAGTATTGCCATGAAAGGAGAAGTGCTACTGATAGGTGATTTCAATATGCCAGATACTGACTGGCACATCCCTGCTGCAATGTCCTCTAGAAGTAAGGAGAACCTGGATTCTCTAAAGGAAGAACTATTCCAGCAACTGGTAACAGAACCCACACGTGAATGGGCCATACTGGACCTGGTGCTTACCAATGGGGAAAGTGTTTCTGATGTTATATAGTGGGAGATCATCTCGCATCCAGTGATCATCAGATGGTATGGATCAGTATTAGGACTAGGGCTGATAAATCCATTCTAAAGCAAGGGTCTTAGATTTTAGGAAAACTAACTTTGCCAAGATGTGACAATGTCTCAAGGAGTCATTAGTGGGGTGGGAACAGCTGGGGGTTCTGGAAGAGCAATGGGCAAAACTGAAAGGGGATATATATTAAGGACAACCAGCTTTCTTGTTAGAAAGGTTAATAAATGTAAAAGGAAAAGAAGGCCAAAAAACTTCTCAAAATAAGTAGCTAAAAAGGTGAAGAAAAAGAAGGTGGTCTTCATAAAATATAAGAGATCACAGAAAGAGGAAGACAGACATCAATATTTGGAAAAACTTAGAGAAATTAGGAAAATAGTTAGGAAGGCAAAGATACAAAAATAAGAAGAAATAGCCAAGGTAATAAAATGGGGGGACAAGACATTTTTCAGATATGTTAGTGAGAGGAGAAAGTGCAAAAGTGGTATTGTCAGTCTTAAAGGTGAAGGGGAGGAATTATGTAGAAGCTGATGAGGATGGAGTGGAATTGCTTAAATATTTTTATATATTCACTGATGAAGGGCCAGGAGCAGGACTTCAGAAAACACACAAACAGAAACGGAAGAGGATCTTGAACAATTTTCAGAAGACTGCGTTTGTGACGAACTAGCTAAAATAAAAGTAGACAAAGCAATGGAGTTGTATTGAAGGAACTTGGGAGAGTTCTAGCATCTCCACTGACTGACCTTTTCAATACTTCTTTAGAGTCGGGAGAGGTCCAGAGGACTGGAGAAAGGCACTTGTGGTCCCTTCTACACAAAACTGGAAGGATGAGGTTGAGAACTACAGGCCGGTTAGTCTAACCTCTGTGGTCAATAAATTATTGGAAATGCTGCTAAAGCAGAGCCTAGTGAGATTTCTGGAGTCCAATGGATTGAGGATCTGAAGCAGCATGGGTTTACTAGAGACAGGTCTTGTCAGACAAATCTGATTGATTTCTTTGACTGGGTGACCAAAGAGTTGGATCAAGGTAAAGCCCTAGATATGGTGTACTTAGATATCAATAAAGCATTTGACATCGTTCCGCACAGATATATTGTCTATGATCCTAAAAACTGAAAAGTTTGCTTAATTATAAGGTTTCTGCTAATGATGGTATGCCTTTTGTATAATGTGTGCCAGCTGATTCTCTGTTAATATGTCTGATGTAATGTAGCCTCTGATGTAATGTAGCTTCTTTTTCTGTTTGATTTCTTATGACTCTTCCCTGTGAGGTTTTCCTTAGGGGTCTCTCTCCCCTCTGTTGTGGGCTTGGTAGAAGCTGATTGTGCCAAGTGTACTTTCTTATTTTAGGCTTTCGACCTATTTCTGTTTTTGCTTTGGTTGCATCTTATTTTCTTGCAATGATTGTTTGATATCTTTGTATTTTTGTGAAATTTATAAAAAAAATATATTAAAATTCTGATTAGGAAAAACATTACTCCCCCCCCCTTACAGTGTCCTGAACCCTCCCATCACCCATTGTTAAATTATAACAAAATAAAAGAAACTATTAAATCAAAAAGAAAATCCTTTCAATTCTGAACCAACCCCTGAAAGCCAAACATTTAAATCCCTAGAAGGCAAACCAAGAAACCCCTGAAAACCACCCCATCCCACTTAATCTCACAATAAACCCAATAACACAAACAGAAAATCGCAGCAATGCATCCCAGTCAGCAAACAAAACATTACTGCTTGATGTCTCAGAAAGTAGTGAGTTTGTAACAGTTCCTCAGAAGGCATTTCTCTGGTAATAATCGAAAGGTATACGGAGACAACAGACCTGCAGTTCCGGGCAAAGGCGATTAAAACTCAGCAAAGAAGACAAGGATCGAACAAGTCAGGCAAAGATAATGTCTGCAGTGTATTTGTTTTTCCATTCCCATTGGATCAAGGTAATCAGCGAGGGTGGAGCTTTTGAGCCCTTTAAAAAATGGTGGTTGCATTTATAAGTATTTGAAGACTCTGCAGATAAGTCAGTTGGATGGTGCTTTAATTAAGATATAATCTTTTGGTCTTTGAAACAGGTACAAGGTGTCAAAATATTGATGTTGGGCCTAGTTGAAATTTGGCAGCATGTTGTAACAATCAATTTTTTAATGAAGAAGAATTCAATATTTATATAAGTATTATCTTATTTCTTAAGATAATTGGGCACCCTCTATGTGCTGTCTGTTTTTCCTCAGAGCATTTCCAGGTATTAGAGACTGTTAATTTTGATCGTTCTTTGCAAAACAAAGGTAGATAATGAAACAAAATAAATTGATTTTTTCATACCTGGTTTTGGATGCCTCTTACAAATGTAAGTTAATATGTCTGGTGTAACGTAGCCTCTGCCAAATTCAGTGTTCAAGATTTTTTTAAATATTGTATAAAAGGCACATAGTTGCTTATGATGAAATTTTATTTACCTGATAATTTCCTTTCCTTGAATCATGGAACTGTAGTTTGGGCTGTTCTTCCCTAAGTGAACAGCTTTACACCTGTCCATTTTAAATTTCATCTGTCATTTGGATGCCCAGTCTCCCAGTTTTTCAAGGTTCTCTTGCAATCTTTAACAATTCTCTTGTGATTTAACAATTTTGAATAATTTTGTGTCATCTGCAAATTTGATCACCTTACTCGTTGGTCCCATTTGCAGATCATTTATAAATAAGTTAAAAAGCAGTGGGCTAAGCACAGATCAGAAGGGTACTCTACTATTCACCTTTCTCCATTGAGAAAATTGGCCATTTAGCCCTACTCTCGGTTTTCTATCTCTTCACCAGTTCCCAATCCACAACAGTGTACTAAAACCTATTCCATGACTTTTTAATTTCTCCAAGAGCCTCATGAAGGACATTGTCAAAGGCTTTCTGAAAATCCAGATGCATTATATAAACCAGATCACCTTTATCTACTTGTTTATTCACACCTTTAAAAAAATAACAGATTAGTGCAACAAGACTTTCCTTGGCTAAATCCATGTTGGTTTTTCCCCCAATAAAGCATTACTATCTATATGTTCAGCAATTTTGCTCTTTATAATAGTTTCTACCATTCTGCCTTGCACTAACATCAGTCTCACCAGTCTGTAGTTTCCTGGATCACCCCTAGAACTCCTTTTAAAAATTGCCATTATGTTGGTCATTCTCCAATCTCAGGTACTATACACAATTTTAATAACAGATTATAAATTGTGAATAGTAGGTCTACCATTTCATTTTTTAGTTCTTTTAGTGCCCTGGGCAGTTGATTTGCTATTCTAGTTTATCATCAACTTGCTATCTTACATATTTCAAGTTTATTGAGATTTATTTCAATTTCTCTGATACATCACTTTTAAATAGCATTTTTGGCATGGATAACTTTCCTATATTTTCCTCAGTAAAGACTAAAGCAAATGATGCATTCAGTCTCTTTGTTATATCCTCATCCTCCTTTAATGACCTTTTTATCCATCTATCACCTAATGCTCCAACTGACACTCACAGGTTTTCGCTATTAATGTACTTGAAAAAGTTTTTTTTTTAATGAGTTTTTGCTTCCATGGCATGCTTCTTTTCAAATTCTTTGCCTGCTTTATCAATTCCTTGCACCTAACTTACTAGTGTTGAAGTTGTTTCCTATTTGTCATTTGGCTCCTTTTTCTATTTTCTGAAAGATGCTTTTTTTTTGGTTATAAAAGCCTCTATTTATTTATTTAATTTTCTTATATACCGCGCTATTTGTCATCAGTGCGGTTTACATTGAAACAATACAACAGTTGGTCAGATATAACAGACCTATTACAAGTAACAGGAAAATTAACATGGAAGTAAACAGTAAATATGACCTCACCTTTAAACTATTCTGGCAGTCCTTCCTTCCACCTTTCTAAAAGCATGGAATACATCTGGTCTGGGCTTCCAAGATAGTATTTTTAAAAAATGCCCAGGCCTGATATAAACTCTTAAACTTTGCAGTTGCTCCTTTTGTTTTTTCAACCCATTTTCCTCATTTCATCAAAGTCTTCCTTTTGAAGGTTAAATATTAATGCAGTGGATTTCCTTGCTGTCCTCCCGCCATTTATTAAATCAAATGTGATCATGTATCACTATTGCCAAATGCTGAAATCAACACTAGTCCCATTATAGTGGGAGTGAAGTCAGTTCTGAGTTTTTTTTCAGGCTCTGCACACATCTGGACTTGTCTGGCATGGACAATACGGAATTAGCTTTCTCATAGTAAATTACTTCTCTTACCACTGATGACTCTTGGCTTTCTGGCCATGTACTCTTTCCATTTTTTTGTGCTAAGCTGGGTGGATGGTAGAATGAGTGCACTGCTAACATTGCATGGCAAAATAAATAGCGCTCCCACCTAAAATAAGAAAACAAACCAACAATATTTCCTCAATATGGTTAATTACTGCAGGGTATTAGAACAGAGTGTTAGTGAAAAAGGATTTAGAAAATCTCAAATGGAATCCAATTATGCTAAGCGGTTTGCAATCAGAAAATGACTTTTTTTTTTTTTTTTTTTTTTTTAATTTACTCACCTGTTTCAAGTCTTCTCCATGGACAACAGGATAGATCCTCATGTATGGGTGATGTTACCGATGGATTCCTCACATAGGAGCATTGCCCAGCTCCTTCTAGAAGCTTTTGGAAGCTTCACCACACATGTGCATGTCTTCCCACTTGCAACTGCATTGCCATTCTTGCCTCTGTCAGTTGTAAAGCTGAGCAGAATGCAACTCCAAGGGGAGATGGGAAAGCTATGAGGACTTATCCTGCCACAGGTGAGTAACTTTGCTTTCTCTGTGGACAAACAGGATGAAGTGCTCACTTAAGGGAATCCTTAGCTACCAGCTGCCTATAAACAAATATAGGGAAATGAACTATGTGCCGAAACAGAAGGCACGTAAAAAGCATATTTTTTTAAGGCAGCCTGAACAGAAAGAAATGGGTCTTGGTGGATGGAATTGGATTCTAATCCCCAAACAGATTCTAAAGAACTCATTGGCCGACTCTGCTGTCGTGTCAATAATTCCCAAACAAATAATGGGACATTAATGCGTGGACAAAGTCTATGTAGCAGCCTTGCAATTCTCTTCCATGAAGATTGAGCACAAGTGGGCCACCTACACAGCCATGGCTCAGACATTATGAACCATGACATGATCCTCTAAGGCAGTCTACAAGCCAAATTTACAGAGTGCCTTGGAGATGGCAGCCCCTAACTTTCTTGGGTCAAATGAAACAAAATGTTGTGCAGACTATGGGGCTTTTGCTTCAAATAGAAGGTCAAGGTTGTCTTACAGTCAAGCGTGGGAATCTTCTTCCTGGTGAGCATGAGTCATGTGGGAAAAAAAAGGTTGGCAAGACAACCAATTGATTAAGGTGGAAGTCTGACACCACTTTCAGAACAAACTTGGGATGCATACGCAAAACCACTCTATTATGCAAAATTTTGTGAAGGATAGATCAGCTACTAAGGGCCTGGAGCTTGCCAACTCTGCATACTGAAGTGTCTGCCACCAAGAACAAGACTTTCCAGGTCATGAACATCAGATCACAGGAAGTAAGCAGCTCAAAAGAAGCTTTCATGAGCTACATGAGAATCAAACTAAGATGCCAAGACACCACAGGAGTTTTAGAGGGCATTTTAGAAGAAGCAAACCCTACATAAACCAAACTTAAGGGCTGTAAAGAGATGGGATTATCTTCTAATTATGGTGATAAGCTCAAACTGCACAGAGGTGAATGCTTAGAGAGTTGAACTTCAAGCCAGATTTGGACAAATGCAGAAGGTATTCAAGCAGTTTTTGTGTGGAGCAAAAGGAGGAATCTAAGGCCTTTCCTTCATATCAAACCTCCTCCACCTCAAAGCAGAAGATCTCCTCATGGAGACTCTCCTAGACGCCAAGAGGACTTCAGTAACACCAATAAGGTTATAAGAGAACCTCTGAGCATCCATGCCATGAGGGCCAGGGTCCTGATGTTGGGATGCAACACTGTTCCACCCTTCTACGACACGAGTTGGTATGTGACCCAGATGAAGAGGTTCTCAGATGGAAAACTCCAGCAGGAGAAGGAACCAGGTTTGCCGGGCCATTAATACACAATGAGAATCATTGCACCTCCATTGCTTTTGAGTTTAAAGAGGGTCTTGCAATGAGAAGGATTGACAGATGGGTAATACAGAAGGCCCTCCCCTCCAATGCAAGATGAAAACAACCGAGGCTAGTTTTCTATGTGGCCCTACACCGATGTAAAATATAGCCACTTGATTATCTGAATTTTGAGAATTTCGTTTACCAACCAATCTGAAAGCCCATAGAGCATTCGCTATTGCTTTCAGCCCGAAGAAACTGATCTGATGAAGGCTTTCTTGGGCAGACCAAGTACCCAGAGTGTGAAACCCATTGAGATGAGCTCCCCATCCCAGCTTCAACACATATGTCATGAGCAACTTTTGGTAGGGTGGAATTTGAAAAGGTAGACCTTTGGATGGATTGTAATGATCCATCCATTAAGATAGTAAGCTCTGGAAAGGGAAGAGTGACAGAAAGTACATTGCTGAGTCTCTCGATGGCCTAAGTCCACTGGGTGTTCAAGGTCCACTGAGGCTGTCTCATGAAGAGACATGCCAAGGGAGTAACATAGTTCACATGGCCTCAATGGTTCAATATGGTACAAGTTGATGTCTGCTGACTCATTTGTATATTCGGCATGGTCGCCAGTAAACGGGTGAATCTGTTGTGTGGGAGAAAAGCCTTTGCTACAGTCATGTCTAGCAGAACACGTAAATTTGAATTGTTGTGATGAATTTAAATTGGATTTGGGATAATTGATGAACTCTAGCAGTTCCAACACCTGCGTGGTGATGTACTGATTCTTGAACCACTTCTAGAGTAGCACTCTTGAGCAGCCAGTCATCTAGGCAACAGAAGTACCTGAAATAAAATCCCTATCCTCCTTGTTCTGGCGGAATGGGTTCAACTGCATTTGTGCTTCAAAGGGTGGAGATTCCTTGAAGAACCTCTTGATGCTGAGGGGAAATGGAATGACCTCTTGGTAGACAATTTGGAGAGCTTTCAAATCATTGGAGGGAGTTCAAATCAAATAGACAAAGATTGTATCCTTCTCGGACTCTTTTTGATACCCAAGAGTTGGAGGTTATAAGGAGCCATCTCTAGGAAGAGAGACAGCCTCCCCCCCCCCAACTGGAAAGTCTTCCGAGCAAAGCATGGGAAGAGAGGCTATGTTCAAGAAAGCAATCAAAACTCAATCCCTGGTTTTGGCTGGGATGCTGGCTGGGTCTTTTGAGGCTTCTCTTGCCAAGGATGGTCCTGAGGAGTCTGCTTAGATTGAGTGTAGCGAGAAGTAAGGAAATACCTATGCCTGTGAGTAGCAGGATTTCCTCTATCTTTGCTCTGCAGATTCTCCTGAATCAGTGAGGATGATTTCCACAAATGTGGAGGAAAATACTAGAACAAACTGCTTTCTGCCTGCTCGGGCAGCAGTTGCTCAGTGAATTAACCCCCTAGGAAAGGCAGGCTTACAACAGAACAAAGAAAACTTTATTCCTGCTTGCATGTTAAAGTTAACCCACTATAAAAAGGACCCTGGAAATTTAAAATTATACTTTTACTTTAAAATCCACACAAAGGACATAAAAAGACTTGAAACAGTTCAGAGGAAGGCGACCAAAATGATTCGGTGCCTGTGCCAGAAAAAATATGAGAAGAAATGTGAAGACCTAAATATCTATACCCTAGAGGAGACGAGGGACAGGGGTGATATGAAATCCTTTACGTATTTAAAATTCTGCATCAATGAACAAACAAACCTTTTTCAAAGAAAAGGAATCTGTAAAACTAGAGGGCATATGGTGAAGCTGCAAGGCGGTAAAAACATCAATAAACACCTTTTCACTGAAAGGGTGGTGGATGCATAAGAAGGCCCTCCTGATGGAGGTGGTGGGGGCAAATACAGTAACGGATCCCTTCACAGCAAGAGGATGAAATCAAAGCAAACTTAAATATCTTTTAACAGAGGGGGGCCAACCTGCATGGAGCTTCAGTTACAACCACTCTAGTCACCTTACTGAGCAGACTTGATGGACCATATTGGTCTTTATCTGCCATCATATACTATGTTACTATGTTTCTCTACTATGAAACCTCCTTGAAGAGGAGGCTGGGTTGGAAATACATTTGGAGAGTGTTCCAAGAGTGTCAGAATGCTGCTTGATCAAAGTACTCATCTCCAAAGAGATGAGCTCCATGGCATGGCAACAAGCTGCTCCTGAAAAATAGATTGCAAGTCTGAGGCCCAGAAACATAAAAGCCTCCAGGCACCTATTCTCAGAGGAAACTCTTGATGATGTATTGAAAATATATTTTGCATGGACAATGTATTTCCTGCACTCCTTCCCTTGACTCACAAGGGAAAGACAGTATTCAAGTTTCTCTGGAGAGAGGAAAGTTGACATATCTTCAAGGCCGCGCATGATATTCCTTAAGTGCATGCCCAGAAAGAGCTGGGAGAACGCCATGTGGACGTCAGCATGGCATTCTGAAACAGCTTCATCCCAAAAGAGCCCAAAAGGTCTGAGCCTCCTTCCCTATGGATGTCAAGGAGTGTGACTTGGGACTTTTTAGCTCTTTTGAGAGCAGATTAGATGACCATGGAGTGGTGCAGCAGCTGAAACTTTTCAAATCTGGGAGCATTTTGGGCTCTATACGTAAGAGCAGATGACCTTGCTAACTAGAGATACTGTGTGTGGGGGGGGGGAGGAGGGGGGTTCTGCATATTCTCATCTCCAAAGTCTGAAGGATGCCATGAATGGGCACTGTCACTGCTTCCTTGGGGGCAATGGAATATTAGAGGATATCCAATTATTTTGCCCTGGGCTCCTCCTCTGTTTTTAAAGAGAATGGTATAACCTTAACTAAATCCCTGACAAAATAGTAGAATGATAATTTCTCAGGAGGGAACTTTCATCTCTCAAGAAGCGGAGAGGGATAGGAAAGGAGTTCTAGAGATCTGTCCTCCAATGGTATTAAGAGTTATCATCTGATATCTAGTGGTCTGAATATAACCCAGAAGAGGACTCAAAAGATATCAGAGTCTCTGCCTGGATGGCTCTCCATCCTCATAAGAATCTAGAGCGCCAATGGGAGTGCTGATGCTGCAATGACTTCTGATACTTCGAGGGGCAATCACCTCTCAATGTACTGGAACATGATATTTTTATTTATTTATTTTATTTAAACGGATTTCTATACCGCCTTTTCCTACAATCAAGGCAGTCTACACAGCAATCAATCAACAAAATACTTTGTCTAGTGTGCGCATGCATTGAGCAATGAGCGTATGTGTGTGTAGATGGTCGTTGATTCTTGGTGAGTTATTTACAACATGCGCTATTTACAATACTATGTACATAAGGACTTTACTTCAATACTATGAGATCTTGTTGCGAGGGGAGGGTGGTAGAGCTGGGGTATTGTCTGTTGCATAGTTTAAGTGATGTCATCGTAGTACTCTATGAAGAGGGTCGTCTTTAGCAGTTTCCTAAAGTCCTTAATATCTGTTGTTGACCATAGTTCATCAGGGAGGGTGTTCCAGATTGTTGGTGCCGCCTTTGATAGGGCTTGTTTCTCTGTGTCCTTGCGTACCTTGGTGATGTCTCTTGGTGTGTTGACACGGTTGGCTGGTCACTTTGATGCTCCAATGATGCCTTTACCACAGGCAGATGATGAGCTTCAAGGATAGGATAGACATCTCAATGAAACATGCTCAATGCTAATGGAGCCTTAAGCTTGTGCTGGTGAACGTAATAAACATTCTCTCCTCGATATTCTTCAGAAGCCACTTCTCTATGGCTGCCATCTCTGAAGGCATGGGGGCACAGCAGTATCAGCCAATATTCCTGGAATCTGATAGGGTTTTATTGGCAGGCTAGTCTCTACTTTGTGAAGTTTGGCACTGGCCCTCCAATGGTAAAGAGAATGATCTCTCCTCATGTCAGGGCTGCTTCAAGGGCTGAGCTTGTAAGCCCCGGTGCTCTCGGTTTCCTGCTCCGATTCCAATTAACTTCCATGTCAATGCAGCAAAGCTTCTACCCCATGCCTGACATCCTAGTTCTTGATACCAATGCGGTTAAGAATGAACCCTTCCTCATCTTCAAGATGATGACTGATGCCTAGGCAACTTATAGTAGTTCGGTTCCAATTGAGCTCAAGGACTCCTCAATAACAATGTTCTGCCAGCGTCTCGTGCAGCATCTGAATCTAATGAGATCAATATTGCTGATGCTGAAATTGATGGACCAGACCTATTGGTGCCAAAAATTCATTTGTGCTGTTTCTCACTACCCTGAAGCCCCGTTTTTGTCATTTGTGAACACAAATCACAAGGTGGCGGATTTTGGCTAGGCCCCAGGTACTGCAGGCACCAAACATAGGTATCCATAAGGGATATGGTCCTAGAGTACCTGGTGTACTTTTTAAATCCACTGGTGAGTTTTTGGGACACTTTGGCCAGAAAAATAGCTGTTGCAAAATTAAATGACTCGGTGAAAAATGAGTAATGCAGATAAATGACCGAAAGCCTAAGTGGGCAAATGGCGATGCAAAAGAAAATGAGGAAACTTTAAAAAGTGACTGAAAAACCTGCCTTAAGGACACTAAAAAGAAAGCAAGAGGCACATAATAGGCAGGAAAGGGGAAAAGTACTCAAAAATGAATGAGAAAAGGACATTAAGTAACCGTTTGTAAGTTCTTAATGACATGGACTGAAAACTATACAAACTGACCAAAAGGACTGAAGAGCTGGGAAATGCTTCTACATTGACGCCACC
Organism: Ichthyophis bannanicus; assembly: GCA_033557465.1. Lineage (NCBI taxonomy): Eukaryota > Metazoa > Chordata > Amphibia > Gymnophiona > Ichthyophiidae > Ichthyophis > Ichthyophis bannanicus. Next base: position 1,746,043,589 of record CM066031.1, on the reverse strand, counting down.
CATACTTGAGGACTTCATTCTGCTTGACTATGGAGAAAATAAAGTGACACTATAGTTACTTAGAACAAAAATATAATATTGCAATAAAATAACATAAGAATAAAATAAAGCCAGTAAGACTACAGGAAATTAGGAAAACGTAAGGAAAAAAATATATACATCAGGAAATAGCAAGCAGTCATTTTAAAATATTGAATTCAAAACTCCCAATTAAATAACACTTCTGCTACTTGTATGTCCGCAGGTTTTTATTTTTTTTTAAACTGAGGAAGGCAGATTGTTGTGAAAGTTCAAAGAATACCTATCTATTAAACAGATGCTCAATGAAACACATGCAAAGCGCAAGAACTTTAGGCTTTAATTCAGGGATCACCAAATTATGGCCCACAGACCTATTTCACACAGCCATGCCACCGAACTTGAAGCAGCTCGTGCTACTGCCAGCGCCTCTCTCCCTGACCACACCAACCCTTTGATTCAGAGCCTCTCCCTCCTCTCTTCCGTCACTCCCCCCGCAGTCCTCCCACTTGCTATTAGTTCCAGGAGCGTTGCCAGCAGTGAAAGTGATTTACAAACATTGGCTCTCACTGGGAGCCTCTGCTTCTACTGCATTTTGCCTCCACTGTAAACAGGAAATTGAGTTAGAGATGACAACATACAGCAGAGGAGAGGCAGCACTGGTAAATCACTGCCATTGATACTCCTGGAACCAAAGATAAGTGGAGACAGGGAGAGAAGACATAGGAAGAGAGGTTCTGGACCATACGGCAGCGAGTGCTGGGGAGACCACTGCAAGGAAAGACTGCAGGGGGCGGGAGGGAGGAAGGAAAGAAGAGGAGGGAGAAATGCTGGACTACAGGAGTGGCAACAGGTTGAGAGTCATGATGCAGATCATAGGGATGGAAGGAAGAAAGTGGGAGAGATGCTGGACACACTGGTGGGGGAAGGGGGAGGGGGGAAGGAGGGAAAGGAGAGGGAGAGGATGCTGCACTATGGGGAGGGGGGGGGGAAGATGCCTTCATTCCACAAGCCCAGAGCCTTGAAGCAGCTACTTTTATTTAGGGGAGGGGAAGAGTTGGAGGACTCCCAAATACCCCCTGTTCCATAAACACTCCAGTCCTAGTAATTGTAAAGGTACAAATGTGGCTCTCATTCCAAAAGGTTTGAAGTAAACTGCTTCCTTTTACTGAATGGCTTTAGACACAACAAGAAACATTCTTACAAGGCAATTCATAAATAGAGTTTTTCAATTTAAAGAAACATTTCTAACAGCCCATCATATTCTGGATCCAAAGCAACAACAAGCAATATCCTCACCTCTATTTTATAAAATGTGCCACGTTGATCCTTAAAATCCCATCAGAATCTATCTACCCCTACCTCCCACCTGCCTTTCTGACCCAAAAAAGGATGCATAAAGTGGTGTACAATACAAACATAAAAACTAAAAAGTTACAAAATTAATGTTTTAAGCCAGGCACCCCCCCCCCCCCAAACTTTGGGCTGTGGTCTGGATGTAGCCGTCAGCACAATTTTTTCTGGCCCTCCATGCTTTTCCTGTTCCCAAATCAGATTGTTCCCAAAGCATTTATTTTTTATTTTTGTTGCTTTTTTGCCCATGTGCTCTACCCATCTTCCACTTCCAGAGGGAATAAGTAAAGGAGGAAATAGGAGGTGGTTTGTGAACCTTGTCCTGCCTCTCTCCTTCTCCAATATTTGAAATCACTGAAAAGGCCAGACATGGTCACCCTTCCACCCTACTCCCTATTCAGCAACCTCTTCTCAGGAGGTAGACCCTGCTCCTGTGCCCTCTGTGTATTTTGGAATGCCCTATGTGGCTCTTCATGTGAATTAGCTCGGGGACCCCTGTTCTAAGCACAGCACAAAGGTGTGTTTTGCTGAAGTGCTTTGTTAGATTGTGATTGTGATATTGTGTGTGTGTGTGTGTGTGTGTGTGTGTGTGTGTGTGTGTGTGTGTGTATCAGTGGAGGGTGGGAGTGAGTGTATATGGAGTTACAAGTGGTGGTAGAAGCTCAGTGAGTAGATAGGTGTTCGAGAGGCATGAGCAGATGGGAACATGGGCAGAGGGCCAAATTAATAATTGGATGGAGAGTATGATTGTTTGGAGGGCTGAAAGAATCTATGGGATGCTTAGACTGCCAAAGAGTGAAGCGAGTGCAAGGGAATCTGAATGAATGCAGGAAGGCAGTATCTGTGTATGTTTAGGGAGGTGGGACAGGGGGGTGGCAGATTTGACACTTTTGGAGGGACTGAAAGCAGGATACTTCTCAAACAGCACATTCTTTCTCCATATGCCCTGCTTTCCCCTCATTTCCTCTTCACTTCTTTTCTTCTCTTCCCTCCTGTCTTCCACTCTCACTGTATTCCATTCACCTCCCCAGCATTGCTACATTTTCAAATTTCTTTCTTTCTCTGGTCTTGTGCTGATGGTGGTTGCGAACTGTACCACTGCTTCCTTCTCTAGTCTCATCTTTAGCAGCAGCCATGGGTTAGAAACCAGGCAGCTCCTCTGGTGCAGTCTTCAGCCAGGAACCGGGATTGAGAACCATGTTGTTGCCTACTACTCTAACACGTTTTTTAGCAGTGATGTCAGGTTGGAAACTGGGCTTCTTCCTCCTTCTCCAAACCTATTTTCAGCAGCTACAGGTTACAACTATACGGCTGTATCCTCCTCCTGCCCAGTTGTTAGTTTTTTTGTACAGGTGCAAGCAAAGCTATGCATACAGAGAAAAACAATCTGTACAAACTGATAGTATTGTCCAATGCAAAATTTAAAAAAAAAGAAACCAAAGCATAGAGGTCACAAATTGCAAGCCATAACAGCCCAATCAAGAAAACAGTTGATTTTTGTTTTTTACAGAACCCAATCTAGTTTGACTCTAATACCTCATGCAATTTATTACAAAAAGGAAGGGCATGCAATGTTTCCTCTATAAAATGGAAATCACATTTACCTAGTAACTGTTGTTTCTTAAGGAACTACAGTTTAGTCCTCCACCTCTGGGTTGTATACCTCCTCCTGCAGCTTGAAGACTGGGCATGTCAAAGTCGTGACATCACTGGATATAGCCTGCTGGTCTCTCCCATCAGCCCCCAGTGAACTATTGACAAAACAGACTCAAAAGAGCAACAAATAAGTAGCTGTCATAGCAAATTCAACCTCAAACTCAAACTGAACGCATAACGCGTTGTAATGAAACATCAACTCCCTCTCTTGAAAGAAGGAAACAGTTCCTTTTTTTTTTATACCTTCTCTTCTCTGCTCGATGCCTAGTCAAGGACTAGAGAGAAAAATAGACAGAAAAGGGATATGAAGAACAGAGACAATTAAGCACTCAAGTAAAACTGCACTCACCTGTAGTCTTGCAGCTCTCCCAACTGAACCACTACTGACAATCAATTAATCCCCGGGCGGGAATGAGGACTAAACTGTAGTTCCTTAAGGAACAACAATTACCAGGTAAGTGTAATTTCAATTTCCTTATCGTTCCTACAGTTTAGTCCTCCACCTCTGGGATGTAGCAGAGCAGTAATCATTGGGAGGGACCCTTCCAGCCGGAACGCAACACCGCCAACCCGAAACAGGCGTCATTTGCCGCCAGAACATCCAGGCAGTAGTGCTTACTGAACGTATGAATGGAAGACCAGGTGGCCGCTCTACAAATTTCCACCGGTGGAACCAAACTGTGCTCCGCCCAGGAAGCCGCTTGCGCTCTAGTAGAGTGAGCTCTTAAACCTGCCGGTACTGGACGACCTTGCAACAGATATGCCGATGCAATGGCCTCCTTAATCCATCTGGAAATGGAAGCTTTCGCAGCTGCCTCCCCTTTGCGGGGGACCTCCGAACAACACGAATAGACGGTCCGATTTGCGAAAGGTCTCGTATACTTTTAAATACTGTCGCAGAACCCTTTTTATGTCTAAACGGCGTAAACTACGATCCGAAATGCTCCCCTCCGCCGATCTCAAAGTTGGAAGAGAAACCGTTTGGTTGAGATGAAACGGAGACACGACCTTTGGCAAAAACGACGGAACTGGTCGCACCACCACCTTTTCCCTAGAAAAAGACAAAACCAGTTCTTGACATGACAGCGCCTGCAACTCCGAAATTTGCCTCACTGAACAGATGGCTACCAAAAACACTGTCTTCAAGGTTAAATCTTTAACCGACGCCTGATGTAAAAGCTCAAATGGCTTTTTAGCCAATGCTCCTAGCACCAAGTTGAGATCCCGCGGCGGAACCATGATTCTACGTGATGGCTGCAGCCTGGATACTGCTTTAAGAAAATGCAATACATCGGCATGCGCCCCTAAAGCTACCCCCTGGACTTTGCCTCAATAGCATGACAGGGCTGCTAACTGAACTCTCAAGGAACTGGCCCCGGTAGGCCCTTATCAAACCCGTCTTGCAGAAAACTTAACACCAAGGGAACAGAGACCGCAGCCGCACGTACTTGCCTCTGCGAGCACCAGTCTTCAAAAGTACGCCAGATGCGCACATACAGAGACGTGGACCTTTTCCTTGCGCGAAGTAAAGTAGTAATGACTGCTGCCGAGTAACCTCTCTTCCTCAACCTCGCCCTTTTAATGGCCATACCGTAAGCGACAACCGATCCACCTGAGGCATTCGAAGCTGACCCTGTAGCAACAAATTCTCAGACGTTGGTAACCTCCAGGGATTCCCGTCGAGCAACCGAATGAAATTGGCGTACCACGGGCGCCTTGGCCAATCCGGGGTCACCAACACCACCTTTACTCGATGAGCCTCGATGCGCTGCACCACTCGACCGATGAGTGTCCATGGCGGAAAGACAGAGGAGACCTGACGATGGCCAACGCTGTATCAGGGCATCGATCCCTTCCGACATCCTTTCCCGCCGTCTGCTGAAGAAACGACCCGTCTTTGCCAACTGAAAGGTCGCCATGAGATCCATTATCGGCAGTCCCCATCAACGAACTATCTGCGCGTACACCTCCAGATGTAGCTCCCATTCTCTGGCATCCACTCAGATCCTGCTGAGAAAATCCACCATCACATTGTCCTTCCCTGCAATGTGTGCCACCGAGATCGCTGGGAGATGAAGCTCTACCCAAGAGAACAGAGCGTCCGCTTCTTCTTCCATGGCCACACTTCCTGTCCCGCCCTGTCGGTTGATGTAGGCCACCGTCGCGGAGTTGTCGGACAGCACTCGAACCGCTCGACCCATCACCGCCACTTCGAACGTTCATAACGCAAGGAAAATCGCTCTCAATTCTAGCCGACTGATCGACCATTTGCGCTCTTGTGCAGTCCACGTGCCCTGCGCGAAGAGGTCTCCGCAATGAGCTCCCCATCCCACAAGACTCGCGTCCGTCAGCAAGGGAAGCCAATCCGGCAGCTCGAGAGGCATTCCTGCCTCCAGGGAGCCAGGAAGCAACCACCAGCGCAGGGACCCAAAGAGGGCAGGGAAGCCGCTTGTTCAGCGAGTCGGACTGGTGCGACCAACGGTGCAGTAGTGCCCTCTGTAATGGGCGCATGTGAAATCTGGCCCACGGGATGACCTCCAAGGTCACCGCCATTGTCCCCAGCACTCGAAGGTAACACCACGCAGTGGGCACCGAAGTGGCCCTGAACTTGCGTACTGTCGAAGACCCCATACTCGACGAGCCGGCAAAAATACTGCTCCTTTCAGAGTGTCGAACCGCACCCCTAGATATTCGAGATTTTGAGAAGGAACCAATCGGCTCTTGGTCAAATTGACCACCCAGCCGAAGCTTTGCAGGAACTGCACCACCTTGTCTGTAACTTGCATGCTCTCGGCTTTGGACTTTGTCCAAATCAGCCAATCGTCGAGATAAGGGTGAACCAGAATTCCTTTCCTTCCACAATGCCGCTGCCACTACCACCATAATCTTGGTGAAAATTCGAGGGGCCGTCGCCAGCCCGAATGGCAACGCTTGGAATTGATAATGTCCCCAAGGAAGAGCGAACTGCAGAAACGTTTGATGAAGCTCTCTGATCAGGATGTGCAAATACACTTCTGTGAGATCGAGAGAAGTCAAGTACTCTCCCTGGCGCACTGCCACAATGACGGACAGCAAGGTTTCCATCCGGAAGTGCGGTACCTGAAGGCAGCTATTCACACCTTTTAGATCCAAAATAGGCCGAAGAGATCTCTCTTTCTTTGGCACCACAAAATAAATTGAGTATCAACCCATGTCGCAATCCCCAATAGGAACCGGCACGATCGCACCCAACTGTAACAGCCGATCTAACGTACGACGAATAGCAAGAGTTTTCTGTTGACCTCTGCAGGGAGACATCACAAATGAGTCCAGCACTGGCTTTGCCAATTCTAGCACATAACCGTCGCGAATGATCTCCAACACCCACTGGTCGGAAGTGATTTGGGTCCAGGCTGGAAGAAAGTCCCGCAGACGTACTCCAATCTACTGACTTCCCCCACCAGGACCCACCTCCTTTCATTGTGGTTTTCGAGAAGTCACCGAGGAAGCTTCCGAGAAACCTCTACTTGCTCCACGAAATCCCTGAGCTCTAAAAGCAAATCTTCCTCTCTGGAAACCACCCATACGAGAAGTACGAAAGCTCCGGAAATCTCTAAACTGACCTCGAAAAGCCGGCATAGATTTCCCCTGTTTAGGTTTATCCTCCGGAAGCCTTCTGCCCTTGGATTCCCCTAAATCCTTAACCAGCTTTGTCAAGATTTTCTCCAAACAACAACTTTCCTTTAAAAGGAAGCTTACTGAGGCGTGATTTGGAGGAGCCATCGGCCGCCCAATTCCTCAACCACAAGGATCTCCGGGCAGCCACCAACGACGCCATACTATTAGCCAGCGTTCTGATCAAATCATAGTGGACGTCTGCCAAATACGCCGAACCAGACTCTAGGCGATCGCGCTTTAAGCTTTCCTGCTCTAGTTGTGAAGCCTGGCGAAGTGTTAAGCCCATCTGAGACATGCTCTGGCCACCCAAGCCCCACAAATGGAGGCTTGAAAAGATAACGTGTCAGCTTCAAATGATTGTTTCAACAAGCCATTTTCTTTCCTATCCTGTGCATCTTTCAATGCCGCACTACTTTCCACTGGGATAGTGGTCTTTTTTGTAACCACTGAGACTGCCACATCCACCCGCAGAGAACGGAACCTCTCCCTGTCCTTATCTGCCAAGGGATAGAGTCTGTTCATGGTCCTGATCCCTCTTAGTCCTGCTTCAGGTTGTTCCCACTCCTCCTGGATCATCCGATCAACCACACAGTGGATGGGAAAGACCACCTGAGTCTGTCTCACCACTTGAATAATGGGATCTTCCAAGTCATCTTCTTCCATGGGCTGCACTGGAGAGAGATTTAGCGTCTGGAGGGATTCTGTGATAAGTGTCGTCAGTTCATCCTTCCAGAACACCCAAATGATTTTCGCCTGATCCTCAGGCTCTGGGATTTCTCCTTCTTCCAATTCATCCACACTGGCCTCGAATTCTACTTCCGCCTCATCTGTCTCGCGCCACTCCAAATCTGGGGGAGAAAGATCACGAGGCCTTGGCCGCTTAGGAAGCCGTGGACCAGTGCCCCCTGGCTCCCCAGAGTGAGGTTGCTGCATAGGATTCGCCATCGGCAAAGGTTCAGGCAACTTCCCCTGATGCCTCAAACAAAACGCCTGATGCATGATTAACACAAAATCCGGACAGAAATCCCCTAGCTGTGGTCCAGGACCTGTTGGGAATGCATTGGAACTGCCTGCTAAGGCCTCTTGCGAAGACCCTGACGGAGAGACTAACAGGGTCTCCTCTCCGGCCGCAGCCACTGGGCTCAGGGAATCGACCACCCCTGAAGTCTCCATTTGCTGCTCCACGCTGGCAGATACAGAAGCACAGCCCCCGACAGATTCCTGTGTCAGCGACCATGCCTCTGCGGGTACCGCAGAACACACACTGTGGGCGCGAGGACATTAGGTGTACCTCCAACCACCGAGTCGTCCTGAAGTAAAGGCAGAATGAAGGGAACTTTTTATTTTTATTTTTTAAACAAGGAAGGTCTCAGGAAGCACCAAGGAATATAACACACTCTGCTTCTCCCTGCTAGCCCCAGCAGGGCCCAGAAAGAGTAGTTACTCACCTGTAACAGGTGTTCTCCAGGAGCAGCAGGAATCAGTCCTCACATATGGGTGACGTCGGCGCCGACGGAGCCCTCGCGGAGCAATTTTCCCCAGCTTTCAAAGAAAGCCTTTGGGAATTGCAGCGCGCATGCACGGTCCTCTTCCCGCCCAAGGGTGCCATCTTGCTCAGTCTGATGACATAACTAAAAGACAGCAAAAAATTAGCAAAAACGAAATCATAGGACTGCAACTCCAAGGGGAGGAGGGAGGGTTGTGAGGACTGATTCCTGCTGCTCCTGGAGAACACCTGTTAAAGGTGAGTAACTACTCTTTCTCCAGGACCAAGCAGGAAGTCAGTCCTCACATATGGGACTCCCAAGCTTAAGGCTACCGGAGACCCTAAGCACAAAAAAGGAGCTCCCTCAAGCTCAGTAGCACAGAAGGAAGGAATCTTCTCTGAGTACGCTCCCAACCGGTAGCCCAACATTCGGGACGGAGGGCAGGAGTTGCCTATACCTCAAAGAGATTATGGAGGACTGCCTGTCCGAAAGCACTGTTCCTGCGGGACTCCCTCTCCAGGCAGTAATGGTCTACAAAAGTCTGGCTTGAAGACCAAGTAGTGGCCCGGCAGATGTCTGCCAATGGAACAGAGCGGAGGTAAGCCACTGACGCAGCCTTCGCCCTAACACGATGAGCCGTGACTCGACTTTCCAACGAGAGGCCGGCTGCCTCATAAGCCCAAGCGATACAGTCAGCAATCCAGATGGACAGAGTACGCTTGGAGACAGGGAGCCCCAACTTATTGGGGTCATAAGACACGAAGAGCTGTACAGCCCGTCGGTGCTCCCGCGTACGGTCAAGGTAGAAGGTTAACGCCCTCCTACAGTCCAAGGTATGCAGGACCATTTCAGCTCGGCTGGAGTGTGGCCTGGGAAAGAAGGTCGGAAGTACCACCTCCTGGTTGATGTGAAAAGGGGAAACCACTTTAGGAAGAAATTTAGGGTGAGTCCGTAGGACTACCCTATTCTTGTAGAACCGAGTGTAAGGAGGATCAGAGACTAGGGCCTGTAGCTCACTAACGCGTCTAGCAGAAGTGAGGGCTACCAAGAATAAGGTTTTCCAAGAAAGAAAACGAAGATGACAGGTAGCCATAGGTTCAAAAGGCGGACAGGTAATCCGCTGTAAAACCACATTCAGATCCCAGTCAGGGGCTGGTGGGCGCAAAGGTGGTTTAAGGAGAAGGAGGCCTCTGAGGAAACGAGCCACTAGAGGGTGGCTGGAAAGAGGCCTGCCATCCACCGGCATGTGATGTGCAGAAAGAGCACTGAGGTGGACCCTGACCGAGTTGGACTTAAGTCCAAGATCGGAGAGGCAAAGCAAGTATTGCAAGACCACTGATATCGAACAGGAGAAGGGATCTTGAGACTGCTGAGTACACCAGACGGAGAACCGACGCCACTTCAGAGCGTAGGACTTCCGGGTGGAGGGTCGCCTGGAGGCCAAGACGACTTCCTCCACATCTGGAGGCAGCAGGAGGGGAGCCAGGACTACCCTTTCAGCAGCCAGGCCATCAGATGAAGGGACCGGAGGTTGGGGTGTAGGAGAGTCCCGTGATCCTGGGTCAGGAGATCGGGCTGAAACCCCAGAGGGAGAGGAGTGTCCACCGCCAGCTGCATCAGAAGCGGGAACCAGGGCTGTCTCGGCCACCGGGGAGCCACGAGGATCATTGAGGCTTTGTCCCGGAGAACCTTGAAGAGCGTCCGAGACACCAGTGGCATGGGAGGAAAGGCATACAGGCGGCCTGTGGACCAGGAGAGAAGAAAAGCATCCGCCGCTACTCTGAGGATGCGGTTGTTGAGAGCAGAATCGGGGAAGTTGCCAGTTGAGAGGACTGGCAAAGAGATTCATGGTGGGTAGGCCCCATTTGAGAAAGATCCGCTGAAGCACTAACGGATCCAATCTCCACTCGTGTGGCTGGAGGATTCTGCTCAGTTTGTCTGCCAGGCAATTTTCTTGACCTGGGAGATAAACAGCTTTGAGGAGGATGCCGCGGCTGACGGCCCAAGAGCACAGCTTTTGTGCTTCCCGACAGAGAAGGAAGGAGCCTGTGCCCCCTTGTTTGTTCACGTAGAACATCGCAACTTGATTGTCCGTCTGGACCAGCACAGACTGGTGAGAAGTGAGGTGGGAGAAGGCCCTCAGAGCTAGGCGGATAGCTCTGAGTTCCAGGAAGTTGATCTGCTGGGCAGACTCCCAAGGAGTCCAGAGGCCTTGAGTACATGTCCCTTGGCAATGTGCTCCCCAACCCAGGAGAGAAGCATCGGTCGTCAGGACCTGAGAAGGCGGAGGAGACTGAAAAGCCATTCCGAGCACTAGGTTTGGCAGATGAAGCCACCATTGCAGAGAAGAGACCAGCGGGTCGGAGATCTGTACGGAGTCCGCTAGGCTCCCCATTGGCCTGGTGCCATTGTGTGCGAAGGCACCATTGAGCAGGCCGCATGTTCAGGCGGGCATTGGGGGTCACATGGACTGTGGAAGCCATATGGCCGAGCAGTCTCAGAAATTGCTTGGCAGAGACCAGGGAATTGCTGTGAAAGTGGCTGGCAAGATCCATGAGCCTGTTTGCCCTGTCGAGAGGCAGAAAGGCACGCGCCTGAAGCGTGTCTAATCTTGCGCCGATGAACTCGAGATCCTGAGAGGGGAGTAAAGTGGACTTTGCGAAGTTTATGACAAAGTCCAAGTGCTGGAGCAGAGCCACAGTGCGGTGCGTGGCGTGAGTGGCCTCTTGGGAAGATTGTGCTCTGATGAGCCAGTCGTCCAGGTATGGAAATACAAAGAGGCCTTGAAGTCTTAGATAAGCCGCCACCACTGCTAGACATTTGGTGAACACCCTTGGTGCGGAGGATAGGCCAAAGGGTAGTACTCTGTACTGGTAATGATTGCCCCCCACAACAAACCTGAGATATTGTCTGTGGCTGGGGTGGATGAGGATGTGAGTGTAGGCATCCTTTAGATCCAAGGAGCATAGCCAGTCTCCCTGCTGGAGGTAGGGCAGCAGGATTCCAAGGGTAAGCATCTTGAACTTTTCCTTTGCGAGGAACTTGTTGAGGTTCCACAAGTCCAGGATGGGTCTGAGGCCTCCTGTTCTTTTTGGTATCAGAAAGTACCTGGAGTAAAAGCCTTGACCTCTCAGGTGGTGGGGGACCGGTTCCACAGCCTGTTCCTGAAGAAGACTTGCTAACTCCTGAAGGAGTAAGTCCCTGTGCAAAGGGAGTCTGAGAGGCTCCCCGGAAAGTAGGAGGGAGGTACCTGGTGGAAGTGCAGAAGATAGCCCTCTTGGACTATGTGAAGTACCCAGGTATCTGTAGTGATGTTGGTCCACCTGTGGGCAAAGTGGACCAGCCGGCCTCCTGTGCTGGGAGAAACGAGCTGAGGGGGAGAGGCTATGCTGATGAAGTCAAAACCCCCCACCCTGCTGAGCAGGGGCTGGTGGTGCAGGCTTGGGGGCTTGCTGCCTACGTGATCCATTACCCCGTCCCTTGGCTTGCTTACCCTGTTGGGGAGCTGCCGAGGCCTGATAATGAGGGTAGTGGTGATAGGCAGCCGCCTTCCTCGGGTAAAAGGGCTTTTTCCCCCGAGCCCTTCTTCTTCTGAGAAGGGGCAGAGGTCTTCCTGGAGAGACGAGTCCTGGTGAGAGTCTCGGTCTCGATCTGTGCAGCCTTCTCATCCATGGGCTTGCCAAAGAGGTTTTCACCTCTGCAGGGGACATCGACCAACTTGTCCTGCACCCATGGCTCGAGGTCGGATGACTGAAGCCAAGCCTGTCGGCGGCCACCGATGCCGGCTGCGGCTACTCGAGCCGAGGCTTCAAAGCCATCGTAGGCTGCTCGAGAGATAAACTTTGAGCACTCCCGAATACCAGTTGACAAGGCTTGGAACCTCTGCAAAGGTTCCTCGGAGAGACCAGCAGAGAACCCGGCTATTTCTTTAGCCAGGTCTCGGAGATACATGCCCATATAGAGCTGGTAGGTCTGGACTCGACAAGCATAGAGCCCTGGAAACACTTCCTACCGAGGGCATCCAGGCTTCGAGCCTCCCGACCGGGAGGCACTGAGGAGTGCATTTTCTGACTCTTAAGTCTATGCATGGCCGATTCCACCACCATGGAATGGTGCGGTAGTTGTGCCTTTTGGAACCCGGGGCTCTTGCGGACTCGATAAATGGAATCGACCCGCTTGCTTAACACCGGCGACGACGCCGGGCTCTCCCACATGCGGAAGAGAAGTCGGTCCAGCATCGGAGGAACCGGTACAATAAAGGCCTCCTTTGGGGGAGAGTCATATTGGAGTGCATCGAGCTCTTCGACTCGAGGCTCCTCCTCGGGATCCGCGGGGAAGGCCAAGGCTTTGGCCATATCCCGCACGAAGTCCGAGAACCGGGTATCCTCCGGGGGGGACCGTCTCCGAGGTTCGGACTCGGGGGAGTCCGATGGGACACACCGAGTCCGAAAAGAACCAGGTGACTCTTCGTCCTCGGATTCCCAGGCTGACTCCTCGGAGGAGGAGTCGAGCGGCTCTGGTTGGGCGGGCATCGATGCCGTTCGCCCTGACGCCGAGGGAGTCGGCGTCGACGACCTCGGTCCCGAACGGGAGGCCGAAGGAGACCACGACCGAGGATCGACTCGAGCCCTCATGGACTCGAGGATCGGCTCGGTCTCCGGGGTCGACTTGGACGTCGACATCCCGGTGGTCAGGGCAGAAGCACCGGCGAGGCCAGCGATCAATGCCCGCTGCTGGTCCATGAAGGCAGTCAGACTGCTCTCCAAGGCCGTCAACCTGAGTCCGAGCTCAGGAGACCCAGCAGCCTCCGACTCGGGCCCCGACGGCGTCGGGCCCGACGTCGGCTCCTTCGGAGGCGAGTCCACGAGGACAACAGTACTCACGTGAGCGGGCGAGTCCATCTCGAGACGAGGATGTTTGGAAGGCCTCTCCATCTCCGAGGACCCGGGACGGTTATCGGATCTATGCGACCTGGCCCTCGAGGAACCAGGAGCGTCCACCGACCCCGCCCTCGCGGGTTTCTTCTTCCGATGATGTTCCCGGGTAGGAGACCCCCGTTCAGAGGAACTTCAACGATGCTCAGGACCAGAGTCCCGAGACGTCGAAGCCTCTGATGAGGTCCGAGCCTGGCCGGAGTCAGAGAAGATACGTTCCCGCTGATGCTGCCGACTCCTCAACGCTTTTGAGGACATTTTGCCACACGGACCACAGATCATCGGGTCATGATCGGGTCCGAGGCAGCGGAGGCAGTAGTCGTGTGTGTCGGTAAGAGACATGAGCTTCTTACACCGATCACACTTCTTAAACCCGCTGGCAGCCATCGGGGGAAAAAGGGCCCCTGCGAGGTCAAAAGACAGGGCTGCCAGTGAAAAAGAAAAAAAGGCGCGAAATCTGTCACGAAGGACAAAAAAACGAAAAATAAAGAACGGACTCGCAACCGGCGTCGCGGGTCCTGGCGGGAAAAGAACCGGCGTCGAACCGAGAAAAAAGACAAATAAAATCAACTTTTCTAGCGGGGAATTACAAACGTCGTCTGTAGGGCTCCGCGGAAAAAAGAAGACTGAGCAAGATGGCACCCTTGGGCGGGAAGAGGACCGCGCATGCGCGCTGCAATTCCCAAAGGCTTTCTTTGAAAGCTGGGGAAAATTGCTCCGCGAGGGCTCCGTCGGCGCCGACGTCACCCATATGTGAGGACTGACTTCCTGCTTGGTCCTGGAGAATAAGCAAAATGGAAAGGAAAGAAAAAAAAAGTCTCAAATAGCCACGGAGCTCCAGAAACTCCCTGAAAAATAAAGCAAAATTAAATCAAATCAAGAGTCTAAACGAAATGCTATTACAGTGTGCTGAAACCCCTGTCGCCTGAATCGGGACCTGATGCGTTTCGCAAGCGAATCGCCGCTGGAAGCCAACATGCAGAGAAACCGTATGTACAAAATGGCCGCGGCTCGGATCGGGCGCTTTTGGCGCCAAAAGTCTCTTCGAGGCCTCGGTGCCTCAGCCCACTACCGTTCCCCTCTCTGCAACGTCCTACTGAATAGGGAAGCCGGTCTTACCTCCGGGTGAAGCACAGCCCTGCTAGCCGCGACATCGCTTAGTGTCGTCGTGAGCGACATTCACGGTGAGGGCAGCTCTGCTGGGATAGAGAGCATTCTCCAAGTCGGCTATCAGTCAGGGAGCAGAAGAGGATGCATGCGGGTGGCCTCCGAGCAGCTCTTCCCTGTACCATCTAGGGGAAGATATCTCGGCAACAGACCTGACTCCGCGTGGCAGAGAGGAGAGAAGGTAGTTTTTTTTTGTTTTGTTTTTTAATTAAAATGATATCACCCTAAAAAGTAAATTAAAGTAAAAGACTAAATAAAAGTTTGAAATTGAATTAAAGGTAAATAAAATGTGATGGGATATTAGCCAGTTTGTCTAAACCCTGCCTAAACGCTCCTTATCTGTTCCTCTAGTGAGCCCAGCACCTAGGCTCACTACGTCCTCCTGCTGCATGGAGACTGGACACACCGGGGGCTGATGGGTGAGACCAGAAGGCTATATCCAGTGATGTCACGACTTTGACATGCCCAGTCTCCAAGCTGCAGGAGGAGGTGGTATACAACCCAGAGGTGGAGGACTAAACTGTAGGAACGATAAGGAATAAAGGTTTTATATGGTTGAGTCCATGCATATGATATATTAATGTGTGTGAAAGGTATGAAAAAATTGAAGTTTACTGTAGATCTCTAAGAACTACAAAAGGAAGACACTTGACTAAAGGGATTATACACAGCAGGGGGATCCCTGTGAAAGTAAAACATAAAAGTAAAGCTTAGTTTACAGAACAGCTGCATCTCCACCTTCCTTTCAGCTCCGCCTGCATGTCATGAATTGAGGGCCTATGATCTTCCTTTACCTGGTTTGTTTTTGAATAGAACATAAAAGTGATTTCTCTAACTATACATGACATTCAGAGACAAATAATGAAACATGGTCTACCCTGAGTAATATCCAACTTGTGGAGCAATAACATACCAATTCTACTAGATTATCTATGAACCCCTCCCCTCACGAAAATAAGAACATTAAAGACATGCTTATACATGGATTTTCTAGTGCTCTTCAACCTTCTGCTTTGACCATATTGAAAATATCCTCATTCTTACTGGATCAGTCATTTTCAACAGAACAGATTCTAGACCAAAATTCCACTAATCTGTTCAAACCTGGACACAATCTGTGAATTTTGTGAAACTTAACATAGAAGGATTGATCCAGCCCCAAAGGCTTATAAAAGTGCTAAAAAGTGTGCGTCTCCAAACCTGATGCAAACAAGATAGGCGACTGGTGAAACAGATGGAACAAGAGGCTATACTATGTAGATGGACTACATCTCTCTGTTGCAAGGAAAAGGATCCCAAGTGAAAAATTCAGGCATTGTGGACAGGCATTTAAACTAGGGAAAGGGGGTGACGGATGGAAACAAACAAGTTCAGGAGGTCACTCCCAGCAAAAACATAACATTGGAAACAGCCGCAGTATTAACCCACACATCAATGCCAAGCAGGAAGAGGCATGTAAAACAAAATCCATGCAAAATACAGGCAAGCCAGTCAACAAATGCTGGAAAGCAATAAGCACAGATGTTCAAAGAATAGCCAACAAAGTTCCTGACCTGGAAGCCCTAAGGGTGAAAATGGACTTGGATATTGTGGCCATTACAGAAACCCGGTTTAACGAGTCACGTGAATGGGATATAGCCATAGTTGGCTATAACCTATCTAGAAGTGATAGAGAGGGTACAAAAGGAGGGGGAGTAGCCCTATATGTCAAAAGCGATGTTAAAGCTGCTGAAATGCAGGGGACATGGGGAAAAGAAGTTTGCAAACAAAAGAACACAGAAAAGAATACAGTATAAAACTAAAAGAGACTAAAAGAGAAATAAAGATAGCAAAATCAAAGACAGAAGGAAAGATGGCTAAAGATGTGAGGTGTGGTGACAAAACTTTTTTCAGGTATATTTGGGAGAGAAGGAAAATCAGAGGTGGAACTGCAGGACTCAAAAGTGCCGGGAACAGATTTCTGGAAAGTGACCCTGAAAAAACGAAAATGCTAAACAAATACTTCTATTCTGTTTTTACTAAAGAAAACCCTGGAGAAGGACCACCTGTGATTGATAAATATACAAATGGGAATGGAGTAAATTCCACACCATTCACAGAAGATGATGTGTTAGAACAGTTTGCAAAACTGAAAATAGACAAGGCCATGGGACCAGATGGGATACATCCCAGGATACTGAAAGAGCTCAGAGAGGTTATTGCAGGGCCTTTAAGGGATGTTTTTAATAGACTCTTGGAGACAGGAAAAATTCCACAGGACTGGTACCTCTTCACAAAAGTGGTAATAGGAAAGAAGTGAAACTACAGGCCAGTAAGCCTTACCTCAGTGGCGGGAAAAGTAATAGAGGTGCTCCTGAAAGAGCAAATAGTGGACTTTCTAGAAACAAACCGATTGCATGATCTGAGGCAACATGGTTTTACCAAAGGATGATCTTGCCAAAGAAATCTGATTGAGTTCTTTGACTGGGTGACCAAAGATCAAGGGCATGTGATGGATGTGATCTACCTAGATTTCAGCAGTGTCTGATACTGTTCCTCAAAGGAGGCTTATCAAACTAAACAGATTGGGGATGGGTCCCAAGGTGGTGAACTGGAACAGAAATTGTTTGACTGACAGTTGACAGGTGATGATAAACGGAACTCACTCAGATGAAAAAAAGGTGATAAGCGGTGTGCCGCAGAATTCGGTCCTGGGACCGGTACTGTTCAATGTATTTGTGAGTGATATTGCTGAAGGACTGAATGGAAAAGTCTGTCTTTTTGCAGATGACACGAAAATTTGCAACAGAGTGGACTCCCATGAGGGAGTTGATAAAATGAGGAAAGATCTACAAAAGCTGGAAGAATAAATCTTAACTGCCAAGCATTAGACCAATGTGAAGAAGTGCAGTGTCATGCACTTGGGAAGAGTAAATCTAAGGGAATTCTATGTGATAGGGGGCAAGAGGTTGGTGTGCATGGAGCAGGAGAAGGACCTCGGAGTGAATGTTTCTAAGGATCTCAAGGTAGTGAAACAGTGTGACAAGGTGGTGGCAAAAGCCAGAAGGATGCTGGTTTGCATACAGAGAGGAATTAGCAGCAGAAAGGAAGACATATTAATGCCACCATACAAGTCGCTGGTGAGGCCTCACTTGGAATATTGTGTTCAGTTTTGGAGCCCATCTCTCGCAAAGGATATAAAAAGCCTGGAAATGGTTCAGAGGAAGGCGACCAAAATGATTTGGAGCCTGTGTTAGAAAACGAATGAGAAGAGACTTGAAGACCAAAATATGTACACTCTGGAGGAGAGGCACAGGGGAGATATGATACAGACCTTTAAATACTTAAAGAGTATTAATGAATAAACAAACCTCTTCCAAAGACGGGGAAGATTTAAAACTAGAGGGCATAACATGAAGCTGCAATGGGGTAAACTGAAAGGCAATGTCAGGAAAGTGTAGTTACTCACCTGTAACAGGTGATCTCCGGGAACAGCAGGAATTTATTCTTTACATATGGGTATCGTCGGTACCGACGGAGCCTGCACAGGAACGCTCCCCAGCATCCAATAGGAAAGCTTTTGGGAGCATCCCACAGTGCCTGTATGCTGCCTTCCTGCCTTTCCAACTGTCCCTCTCCAGTTGAGTTTATAGTTGAGACAAAAGAGAGAGAGAGAGAGAGAGAGAGAGAGAGAGAGAGAGATACAACTCCTATGGGAGGTGGGTGGGGTGTGAAGACTAAATTCCTGCTGTTCCCGGTGATCACCTGTTACAGGTGAGTATACTATGCTCTCTCCAGGAACAAGCAGGAAATGTAGTCTTTACATATGGGGGACTACCCTCGGCTGCAGATGCCAGGGATATGGCCCCAGAGGAAGTTGTTAGGCCTTGTGAAAGGGCCCATACTTTCCCCCCATGGATCTCTGGGCACCCTACCAGGGAACGGTGGGTAGGTGATGATTAAGTCTGAAAAAGGTGTTTGAAGAAGACAGATGGCCAATACAAGGCATCCCAGCGGAATCCTTGTCTAAGCAGTAGTGGGGGCCGTGAGGGTATGTACCGAAGCCGCAAGTAGCTGCTCGACAAATGTCATCGATAGGACACAGAGGTGAATACATCAGCCATTGAGGTTTGCCATGGCCTCTCACAATTGTGAGCTGTGACATGGCCTTCAAGGAGGAAGTTCCTACTCTCATAGGCAAAGGATATGACAATGAGCAATCCAGTTAGATAGAGTTTTTCTTTTGGAAACTGGAGGTTCCTAAATGACTAGGATCAAAAAGCAACAAAGAGTTGAGAAGATTGTCTATGGCTGCTGTGTCCTTTGCAAGTAAAAGGCCAAAGCTCTTGTTACAGTCCAAGGTATGAAGGTTCCCTTTCTGCACTGGAGGCATGAGGCCTCGGAAAGAATACAGGAAGGTAAACCGCTTGGTTTAAATGGAAAGGCAAAACCACCTTTGGCATATAGAAGTGTTGGATGAGATCCCTAAAAACTATCTGATCCATGGTGGAACCTTGTATAAGGAGGATCAGCCCCACTAATGCTGCAATTCACTGATGCGACGTGCTGATGTGACTGCAATGAGAAACGATGACTGTCCAAGAAAGGAATTTCAGAGATGTAGTTGGCTAATGGTTCAAAAGGCGGATTCATGAGCTGCCCGCAGCACCAGATTTAAGTCCCACAGCCACCGGTGATGGCTTAAGAGGGAGGCTTGTTAAAAGAAGGCCTCTCATAAATCTCGCTATGAGAGGATGAGAGGCAAATAGGTTGTCCACTTAGAGGCTTGTAAGACAAGCTGCAATAGCACTAAGATGGACTCTTACTGAATTTGTCTTGAGGACATGAATTTGCACAAATGAAGGAGATACTCCATATTGATTCAGAAGGCAACTTGAAACACCACCTCTTCCTCCAGCACGACTCCATAATAGGACAATTACGAACAGCCAACTACCTATCAACCATCAAAGGCAGCCGCCCCAAAACACCCTACAACGCACAGCCCCAGCCTGGGCACAGTAGCACCACACAGACTCCCGGTCAGGCACATGTATATCGTCACCTAACCTTGTAAATGAGTAGCTAGGCAGCACGGTCTCTACTGCACACTGCCATCGACCCTTACTGCCTATCCTTATTATTAGCTATCCTAATAATGAGTAGCCAAGCTACAGACGTAACACGTACAGTTCCACCCCAGTTAGTCCAAGTTGCAAAACCCTGTTTTTTTGTAAGTACCAGTACTGGGAGCTGCCTTGTGACTGTACAAACCTGCTGTTAATTGCAAACCGAGCTGACTTTCAAAAAGCGTGGTATAGAAAAGACATTAAATACACATAAATAAAATAAACAAAAAACATCACAAGAGGGTTTTTAAACCCTTCTTTCGGCGAGCACCATATGGTAAACCTTTTCCACTTAAAGGGCATACACGAGCCTCTTGTGGAGGGTTTGCCTAGAATCGATGAAGGATATTCCTTTTTTACCTGTTGGAACAAGGTGAAGATCCTGAAGGTTGCTAGGCTTTCAGCAACCTGAGATGCCAGAGGACTGGGGATTGGATGCCAGCAGCATCTCGTCCTCTTGGGGAGAGAAGATCTGAAGCGGATCCCAACTCCAGAGGCGGAGCTTGAGAGAGACGTAGGTAGCAGAGGATACCATGTTGCCGTGGCCAACATGGAGCTATGAGGGATCATATGACCTCTCCCTCTCGGAAGCCTTGAATAGGGTTTTGGGGATGAGGGGAGATGGGTGGGAAGGCATATAGGAAGTCCTGGGACCCCAGTGGAGGAGGAAGAAACATTCCTTGCCTGACAAATCGAGCTTGAATTCGGGAACAGAACTGGGGGAAGTTTGGCATTCAGCAGACTTGCAAAGATGTCTATGGTCCGGGGTTTCCCCCAAATACTGTAAATATTTTGGGCAACCTGGTCTGGGTGGAGACACCATTCGTGTGGAAACCGAACTCGACTGAGTTGTTGTCTGCCCAAGAGTTTATCCGATGCCTGGAAAGATACACCACAAGGAGATGGGAATCTGTATGCTCTCCTCTGGCAAGGGCCCATAGTCAGCAAAGCTTCGTTGCATAGCGGACAGAGAGCCTGTTCCGCCCGCATGCTTGTCACATAGGAAAACCATATCTACATGATTTGTCCTTGATTTGAACTAGGACTGTCTTTGTAGCTGAGTTGGGCGTGAAATACTCGAAGAGCAAAGAAGGATTGCCTCTGAGCTCCAGGGAGGTTGATGTGAAGACAGGCCGTCCTGTGGAGTCCAGGTACCCTGGGGGGTTAGAGAAGATCATGAAGGTGGGCTCCCCATCCCACCTGTGATTGCATCTGTTAGGGTGGCTTGAGATAGGGGTTGCTGGAAAGTGAGACCCCACCATGAAGGTTTTTGGGTGATTGCCCACCATTGCAGGGACGAAATAAGTGATTTGAGTTTGTTAATTTTGTCCGACATGGCAGCCTGAGGCTTGTGTCCACTGAGTGGATAAAGTCCACTGGGCTGCTTCGCATATGGAGGAGAGCATAGGAAACCACATGCACGGTGGGATTCCATGTGGCCTAACAACTGTAGCATTTTCCCAAGCCACTGAGACAAAGGTTTGAGAACCTGCTTGGGTAACTAGCTTTGTTAGCTATGGCGAAGGAACAACGGGGCTGCGGAAGGGAAAGCCCTTGTCTGTCTGGTATCCAGATTGAGCTTCCTATTGAAACTCTAGAGGACTGAGTGGGAGCAAGACGGGGATGTTGGTAAGGGTTATGACCAGTCCCAAATACTGAAGGATTCGGTATTGTGACGAACAGAGCAGAGCTGGCTTATGGCACTGCAGGGGCTCGAATGGATCCAGTCCGAGCTACAGTAAGGGAAGACGAATATTCCCAGAAGTGCGGAGAAATGCTGCTACCACAGCCAATCATTGTGAAAACACTCTTTTGGCGCAGAAAGCCAGGCCAAAGGGAAGAAAAAAAAAAAACCTTGTACTGGTAGTTGCTTTCCTTGAAACAGGAATTGGAGGAATCTCCTGTTACTTGGATGGATGAGAATAGGAGTATATGCATCCTTGAGATCTAGAGAACAAAGCCAATACCTGACTTTGAAGGTATGGCTTTCAGCCCCCGCCACCACTAGCAGCTCTCCCCGTTCCCGGGGATCGAAGCCACCAGCAGCGGGAGGGGCCTCCAGCTCACCACAGCCCAATCGGGGCTCAGCAGAGCACGGTTTAAAAAACTTCGCAGGCCATGCGGGCGCCGACTCTCTTCAAGCCCCCGCCACCACACCAGCAGCTCTCCCCTTCCCGGTGATAGCACCGCACCAGCAGCGGGAGGGGCCTCCAGCTAACCACAAGCCCAAATAGGGGCTCAGCAGAGGACGTGTTTAAAAACTGTTCGCGCAAGTCGGGCGCCGACTCTCTTCAGCCCCCGCACACCACCACAGCAGCTCTCCCCTTCCCGGGGATCTATCCACCAGCAGCGGGAGGGGCCCCTCCAGCTCACCAGACACAGCACCCAATCGGAGCTCAGCAAGAGCACGTTTAAATTTCGCAGCCAATCGGGCGCCGACATCTGCTTCAGCCCCACGCCACCACCGCAGCTCTCCCCCTTCCCGGGGATCGAGCCACCAGCATACGGGAGGGGTCTCCATCCTCCCCACAGCCCTAATAGGGGCTCAGCATAGCACGTTTACACTTCGCGGCATCGGGCGCCGACTCTCTTCAGCCCCCGCCACCACCAGCAACTCTCCCCTTCCCGGGGATCGAGCCACCAGCATGGGAGGTCCATCCCCCCCCCAGCTCACCACAGCCCGAATCGGAGCTCAGCAGAGCACGTTTAAATTTCGCGGCCATCGGCGCCGACTCTCTTCACCCCCCGCCACCACCAGCACCTCTCCCCTTCCCGGGGATCGAGCCACCATCAGCGTGGGGCCTCCCACTCACCACAGCCCAATCGGGGCTCAGCGGAGCACGTTTAAACTTCGCGCCATTGGGCTCGCCCGCGCTTGGCTGTGGCCCTTAGGCGAGGCACAATAGGCGACACGAAAATATCCAAAGGCAGCTCACCAGTTGACCCTACGCCTGCGCTTCTCGCATCCCCCCTGCAGCCCAACCAATAAACCAACCATCTCCCAACACCTGAAAACTGTAAGATTTGTGCTATTGTTGCTGAATAGATCTTTAAAAGTTCGCACCATCGGGAGCATGGTCCCTGTTCACACCGCCGCCTTCATCGGCTCTCTCCCATTCCTGGGATAGAAAAGCCTCAAGCGGTGGGAGCAGCAGCAGCACCAACATCCTGTCCAATCGGGGCTCCCAGCCATGAACTTTAAAGGTCGCGCCACCGGACCCGCCCGTGCCTGTGGACCGCGAGGAGGGCCACCAGAAGACCACCGCACCCTATCCCGCTCCAGACGGCATACTCTAACAGCACAACCCATCCAACTACAGACAGCCAGGCCGGTCAGTATCCCTGCACCCTACGCCACTTAAGAAACCCTCTAGTCCGTTCTACTCTGCCAAGCTCACATTGGAACCACTACTAAACAACGCAGTCATTTCGATGGACTATTATTAAGCCACTTTAACTTTCAAAGTACCCTTCTAGCATCATAGTTTATTTTGTACCACCTTAATATTGCAATTTGGCCAGTCGAAGATCAATATACTCTGCTAGCTTCGTTCTTTATTACTGCCATCATCTCAGT